>JAOTNS010003870.1:0-1300000 GCA_028476615.1 Culter alburnus
CTTAGCCGTAAGCTCTATAAGAGAGAAGCTAAGTACAGTACCGTAGAAAAAGAGTGTTTGGCTATCAGGTGGGCCGTCCTCACCCTCCGCTATTATCTCCTGGGACGGGAATTCACTTTCTGTTCGGACCACGCTCCCCTGCAGTGGCTCCACCGCATGAAGGATACCAACGCGCGGATCACTCGTTGGTATCTGGCTCTACAGCCTTTTAAGTTCAAGGTGGTCCACAGGCCGGGTGTTCGGATGGCTGTGGCCGATTTTCTCCAGAAATGGGGGGGGGGGGGGGCGGGGGGTGGTTCAGCGAGGTCTGCAACCGGAGAGAATAGCGGGAGACGCGTGGTAAGTGAGTTGAATACAAATCACGAGCACCTGTTTCTCATTCCAGTGATTGGCGCGGAGACAGGACAAAACGCCGTGAGAAGCAGGAGTGTGTGAGAGAGAGGGGAACTGCTGACTGAGTCGAGTCGAGGTTCGTGGAGTGAAGCCCTTTGTGGATTGTTTATTTTCGTTGTTGTGCGTTGCACAGTCTTTCTGTTGAACCTTTTTTGATACTTAATAAAGTCTCAGTCAGCAGTTGTTCGCCGTCCCTGACCTCTTCCTTCCCCCAACTACGAACTTCATTACACTGCAGTATGTTATTTTTTTTTTTGTATGAGTGTTTGAAGTGCCCAAGTTGTGCCCAAGTTGCCGAAAGCCCTATTGTTTTCTTTAGGTAGGGTGAATTCAGAAACAGGAAGTGTGTTATAACTTCTGCTTACAATGACTGATTTTGATGAAACTTCAACTTTATTCTTTTTTTCTACTGCTGGTTTTAATTGAGCTGACACAACTTTTTCTAGTATTTTAGACATGGGTTTGTAATTTGATAATTCATTTAACTCTAACTGAGGTTTATTCATGACAGGCATAATAACAGCTTGAACATCTTGGGACATGAAGCTCTTCTGCTACAGCTAACAACTCTTTCAGTAGTTTAGTGAGTTTTGGATCTAATAAACATGTTGTTGTTTTAGATGTAATGATAAGTTTAACTCTTCCTGTCCTATAGTTGTAAAGCACTGCAACTGTTCTTGAGGGGCGATAACTGATGCTGTCAAAGGTTGTACATTTATAGTTGTATTTCTGATGCTTTCAATTTTTAATTTATAAAGTCATTACTATTAAACTGTAATGGAATATTTAGTTCGGGGGATCTCTGTTTATTTGTTCATCTCCACTGTACTAAACAAGAACCTTGGATTGTTTTGGTTATTTTCTATGAGTTTGTGGAGATGTTCGGCCCTGGCTGCTATTAGAGCCTTTTATAGCAGGAAGTGCTGTCTTTCCACACAATCCTAAAGACCTCTGAACGAGTTTGTCTCCATTTGTGCTCTAGATTACGAGTTTCTCTCTTGATAGTGTGGGTAATACTGTTGTACCATGGTGCAGTACTTTTCTCTTTAACCTTTTTTAATCTGATCGGTGCAACAGTTTCTAATGTACTAGAGAAAATGGTGCCCATACTGCTAGTCACTGAATGAAAATAATGAATTTAGCATGAAATTTAGCATCTGTTTTATGTTTTTTTTTTTTTTTTTTTTAATAATGTAAAAGTAAGACAGAATAAAGCAGAAACTCACACAGGAACACTCTGACTTGCACCAACACACTCCACTGCTCTCACACATATGCATACGCATAGATAGAGAGAGAGAGAGAATACAGCTCACTGAATCTCAAGACTGATACTGTGTCCGTGTCATTCAGGTAAGAACTTGTGAAAAATTGTAGTTTGATTGTTTGCTTTCAAATGACCAATAGAGATGTTTTACCCACTTGAATTACACATTGCATTGTGTTTTAAATTTCACTTATAATATTCTGTCAGAAAATGACCAGTACCTTTCTACAGATGTTTCTCTTATGGTGTGGACAATATTGGTCAGATTAGTCATGAATGTAATGCTTTTTAATCACAGTGAAACTCTTAGCCTTTCTTTTTGGTCATTTTATACATACTTGTACGACTTGCTAACTATCAAAGAAATATGAACATTTTACATGCTTTTTATTTATTGCAGGAGCAATAGACTTCAAAAGAATACACTCATGCTCAAACATTACATCACTCATGAATGTAATGTTTTCAGACACTTGACTGCATGTTAATTGCAATTAGATAAAAGTTCACTATAGTTTCAGTTTATTTTGAATGCAGTTTGGAGTGCTTTATTAACACACTTATGTAGGACTTGTTGTTGAAATATGATTATGTTAAAATATTGTTAAAGTATACTGCTGTATGTGCTGAAAAGAATTTATGAAAAACTAAAATATACATTAAAACCCGTATGTCATGTATTAACGTCATATAATTGTGATTACACTAGTATGTTTAAAATAGATTAACTTATTAACTGTAATACTGAATAACCTACAGATAGACACTAAAAATAACACTAAAATTATAATTAAGTTCTTTATATGTTATTTAGTATATTAGTCAACACATCAAAATAAGCATACTTCTTTAAAGCACGACAAAAGTTTATTAAAACATGAAGATTTAGAATGAAGTAAAATGTTTAATTTTACATTACAAAGTGCACTTTTTAAAAGTCTACTTAAGCGTGTTAAGAAACATACAAGTATAATGTTTTAAAAATATACATTTAATAACATTTAATATTTGAAGAACACTACAAGTGCACATTTATACAGTTAAAGGCAAGACTTTCGTTCATCTTCAGGACATAAATGACGATATTTTTAATGAAATATGAGAGTTTTCTGTTCCTCCATTGAAAGTCTGTTCTCCCAAAACTCTGACGCATTAAAAGGTTCATAAAGAGATGGAAAAATAAATCCATAGGAATGAAGCAGTTTAATTCAAAGCTTCTAAAGAGACATGATAGCTTTTAGATTTCATTTTATTCTTTTATTAACATGAGAACCAATGAAGTGTTGTGTTGATGATTATTCAAATGGATGATGTTGGAAATACATTTTATATAAATGCGGCAAAGTAAATCACTTGCTCACATGTTTTGTCTTTCAGCAATTCAGAGTGATCATAGAGAACAAAAACAACTACAATCTTGACATCTTTAACACAGCTGCTGTACTACGAAGATCTGCATATAAATCAAATGGATGAACCATTTTCTTTGCGTACTGAAATCAGACTGACTATCTCTCTCATCACTAGTGTTTGTGTGGGTCTGCCAGCTCCGGTTTGGGCTTTTCGTCTTCTGCACCTTCAAAGAAAGATCAGAGGCCGAATCTCAGTCTTCATCCTCCTCTTCCTCATCAGTAGCCTGATTCACTGAATATAGGTTTAGAGGCAGTTGTAACAACTCAGGGAATTACACCTGAACCCTAAGCTTCTCCAGTTCTGGTCACTGTTAAGTTTGTGTGGTTTTCACCTCCATCAGCTGGTGGCTCTAGAGGCGGTTCTGTCACATATTTTCTCACGCTCCTGCTACATCATAATCTCCATCCTTGTGCTCATCTTTTCCTCACCATTCATCTTCATGGACCTATTTGGAAATGAGTTCATTTTTATATTCTTTTGTTTATGCACATTTCTTTTATTGCCCTGCTTATTTGCTCTAGTAGTGTCACATGTCACATCTGTTCTACTCCTTTCAGAAAAAAAACATGTTTAGTGTTAATTGTTGCCTTTATTAACTTTATGCTGTTTTTAGTAATGTTGAACCCTGTAGATTTCTTCAGGAAGAAACCACATTGGACTTTTATGTCTCTCCCCTTCATGGGTTTGAGAGCGATGTTAGACCCTCTCCTGTGTGTTCTGGTCTGCAGAGGAAATCTCAATGATGCTCAGACACCACAAACACACACAGAACCCAACGCTGATCAGACATCAGTCTGAACTTCACTTTCATCAGTCCTTGGGTCTGAATTTGCTATTTCAATCATTGTACTTTATTTTGAGGTTCATTCAAAACAAAACAAAGATGTGTACTGATCTGTACAGTATATTAGTAACAAAACTTGCATGCATACATGTGCTTCTCATGACTCTTCAGAGCAGCAGAAGTTGGCGGCAGATTTGCTTGTTTTGAAGGTCTGTGTTGTCCTGTAGACTCACACTTGTTGTCTCTGTTGTTGGGTCTATTGATGCAGCAGCATGTTTGAAATACAGCAGAATGCATGTGTATGGGCTGGTATTGACCAGTGCTCGTCTCCTGACTTTTTGTTGGGATTTTATGATGCCTTTTATTTTATTTTATTTTTTCATGTCATAAATTATCAGACCAGCATGTCTGTGTATTCATCAGCAATAGCAAGTCTTTATTAGACCCTGGCCCCTTCTGTGTCTATTTTTAAGTCCTTGTTAAAAACTTTTTTATTTTCCTTAGTGTACTGATTACTGTGATATGTTTAACTCTTAAATAGGTGTTTTTATATTTTCTTCTGGTTTATTTTTTGTATGTGTGATATTCTTGCTCTTCTGTAAAGCACTTTGGTCAGCCTGAGGGCTGTTGGAAATGTGCTATACAAATAAAATTGAACTTGAACTTGAACTTATTAGCAGCATATAGTTAAAATAAAATACCTCAAAAGGGGTAGACAAAGAATAAAACATAAGTTTATGAACTGTCACAAATAAATACTTTGGCAGCTTTGTTTGTGTCACAGTTTCAGTTCATTTGGACTTTGTTTGTGTTTGCATCATTTCCCTGCCTGTGTTAGTCACTATGGTTACTAGTTTGATTTGTCATCACATTCAGCTGTGTCGTCATTAATCACCTCGTCTGAATGTGAATTTAAGTTCTTGTGTTCTCAGTTTATGTTGTCTGGTCTCATCTATGTTTCATTGAAGCTACCCTGTGTTTGAATTGCCTGTGCTGAATTCATTAAAGACTTTTGGAATCTTCATCCTCATCTTCGTGCATTTATATACTATATACAGTATAATTTTCACACAAGACATACGATAGCCCAAAAGGAAGTCAGCAATTATGGGTTGTTTGAAAAACGCATTCTCTGGAATTTGATTTACTCCTCATCCGATCACAAGCAATCTCAGTCAGCATGAAATCAAAACATTAAGGATGCTAAATTACGAGCGGATTTTTGTTTGGCCATGGCGAGGCAACATACTGATCATGAAAAAAGAGAAACAGGAAGTGTGTTATAACTTCTGCATACGTTGACTTATTTTGATCACATGGATGTGACTATCATGAGTCAAAGTCATAGTGCCACCAACTGGCAGCAGGAAGAGTGTCACTTTCAAAATGCTTTGAAATCGCCCTCATATTTACCCGATTGACTTCATTCTTCATAATAAGGTGGGTCTATAGCGCCACCCTTTGACAAACGTTTTAACCACAGTCACCAAACTCGGTACATATATTGTTCTCATCAAGTTGGACAACTTTCTAATTCACAGTCATTAGCTCCGACCAACAGGGCGTCAGCTATTTTGGTTTGAATGTGATTTTTTTGAAAAATCAGGCTCTGAATTTTTAACTACTTCTCATTGGGGATTCTTACAATTCTCACCAAACTTTCTGAACCTGATGCAAAGACATTGACAATGCTACATTGCGAACGGATATTGGATATCTCGAACAGTGTTGCCATGGGTTGGGCCCATCGTCACTGCTTGCAGCTATATTTTTGGTTTGATTTTCCCCATCACCATGGGCAGTCCATCTTTTCATCTCTTGTGCCTCGAACAGGGAGATCGCTCCCTCGAGGAACATTTCTACCTTGCTTAGCAGTCGATTGCCTCATTCCTCCTCATGGGAATAAATACCTCTACAAAGTCCCAGTTGTCCTGGGAGGGACCTTCGCCGCATTTGTGGAGTGGGTGTGGTGTCATGTGGATTGCCAGGAAATTCTTATCAGGGTATAAATAGGAAAAATAGAACTTGAAAACAGAAAATGCTGAGCAACTTCCAGAAGTTGCAAAGCTCATAAAACCAGCTAAACATACAACTCAGAATCATCAGGCTGAAAAGATTCATGTATTCTAGTCTGTATTATATGTCAGTTGATCTTTAATGACTTCAAGGGGAAAAAAAATCAATAAACAAACATGTCTTTCCTATATATATTCGGGAATTTTTTACAGCGCTGTGCTCATGGCATAAGAAAGTTTTCAGTCTCGCTTTATTTACTCTCTCATTCTATTTCTGTTTTTGCTCTTTCTTCTTTTTTTTCTACTGCTGGTTTCTGGTTGTTGGTTTATCTGCTGGTTTGATCTTCGCTCTCATATCTGAGCTCTGACTGTGGTTTCAGTAAAGATTAATGACCAGCCAACATCATTTCACTAATCATATCATCAGCACATGGGAAAGTGTGAACAAGTGTTAGTGAGGTGAACTCACTATCATTCTGATTAGATTATAAGAGCTGACTGATTGCTATAATACAGGGGTGTGCAATCCTGCTCCTGGAGGACCACTGTCCTACTGAGTTTAGCTCCAGATGCAATTAAACACACCTGAAGCAGCTAATCAAGATCTAATTAGGCATACTAGACATTTCTAGGCAGGTGTGTTGAAGCAAGTTGGATTTTTGTGTTATCAATGGTTACCTCCAAAGAAAGACATGCATCATCACTTTGCATCAAAATGGCTTCAAGAATGGTTGCTCACAATGATCTTTCCCTGCGTCCCAATGTCCGTACTATCCATCCTAAATAGTATGTGAGATTAAAATAAGTGTGTCCCAAAGCATAGTATGTTGAAAAGAGTATGCCAAAAGTCCCCGGATGGTCTACTATTTCCAGTAGATTTTCGAAGTGTGGATCCGTGCACACTGTAAAGGGTAATATTGCCCACAACCCATTGCGCGTTGGACGAGGATTCAGTTCAGAACTACAAACACGAGTAAAAAGTGTTAAAAAACTACAAAACATGGCGGATATGCGCGATCGACGTTTGAGTGACTAATAATCAGTCAAACTGATAGAAAATATTTATTTAATGTTATATGTGTTATTTTTCATCTGCAAATACCAATGTGGACTTTTATAAAGATCCGATTGGCCATTAACTTTTATGTATCATTATGCATTAATATGAGGAGAGTTCTCCACATGAAAGACCCGCGATTGCAGATCAACATGGTACTGCATTTCTCTCCGATATGGCAGGAAATTAGTAAAATGAAATGTGGAGGATGTAAGATGATTGACAGGCCAGTTTACGGTGACAGGATGCAACAGAGACGCAATTGTATGACGTGATAGTATGTCCCAAAGCTTGTCTACTCTTTTGCTACACACTCAAAAGTAAGTAATTCTTGTTCACAGAGAGAGTACATACTTTTAGGGCATAGTATAAGTAGGCGAATTGGGACGCAGCACAGGTGTCATCCCAGAGGAAAGAAATCAAAAATGAGATCTCTTTCATCAAATATTTCTCTTTGACATAAATGAGGTTACTTTAACATCAAATGGAGACTTTAGCTTGAGTCTCACACTCTAACTCTGAAGACCATTGGAGACCACTGTGAGACTGTGAGTTTTAGAAGAGATCTCAACAACATCACACACTGTGCTCATATTTTCCTTAGCTAGAGAAACTGGATCGCCCACCTTTGTCTCTTTTAAAGACAACTTTACAAATTGTGCACAAGTCAAGTACTTAAAGGCACTAAAGTAGTAAAACAATCCATAAATTCAGAGTTTAAGCCTATATTAAGAGTGAAGTTATGCAAAAATAAGGTTAACACACAATAAAAGAATAGAGCTGTACATTTTATGTGCTTTGTTCTTGGAAATAGTAATGTACCCGATAGTCTCGTGTAGCCAGACCTGCAGACTGATGGCAGAAGGTCTGGACTCTATCGTAGCTTTCATTGTCCAAAGACCACCCAAGAGGACGTTTGACTGACATGTAACGCAACCTATCACAGTTCGTTTTGTTCCGTGTCATGTTTAGGGATGTGAAAATGTGAAGTTGATGTCCTTACAATAACAGATTGGCATGCATCTAATAAATTATTCATTTAAGAACATTGTGCAAGTTTACTGCAACAATGGAGCTGTGAATGTCACATACGTTTGAAAATCCAGTGTTTAGTTGATCCTGGTAAGCGTTCATTTTCAGAGTTGTAAACATGACGGCTTTCTTCTTCCACAAGGAGGTTTGGCATCACGGCATTTGTTTCCAGGTGGACCATTAAAAAACCTGACACACACGTCTCCTTTACTTCCTGTATAATTCAACCAACCAGATGACGACTTCGAAAATCCTGAAGTGTTTCCAGTTAAGTGTGCCATATGCATCCGACATTCAGTAAATGGTCCATGGGCGTGACGTCTGAGGTTATGCCTTTATCAAAACTGACTTACAGAAGTCTTACTAGGAACAGTAACCCTGGAGCTTTCTTTGCTGACAGGCACATTAAATGGCTTACAACTCAATCCTTAACCAATTTGATTATTAAAGGTGCCCTAGAATCAAAAATTGAATTTATATTGGCATAGTTGAATAACAAGAGTTCAGTACATGGAAATGACATACAGTGAGTCTCAAACACCATTGTTTCCTCCTTCTTATATAAATCTCATTTGTTTAAAAGACCTCCGAAAAACAGGCGAATCTCAACATAACACCGACTGTTACGTAACAGTCAAGGATCATTAATATGTACGCCCCCAATATTTGCATATGCCAGCTCATGTTCAAGGCATTAGACAAGGGCAGCCAGTATTAACATCTGGATCTGTGCACAGCTGAATCATCAGACTAGGTAAGCAAGCAAGAACAACAGCGAAAAATGGCAGATGGAGCAATAAAACTGACATGATCCATGATAATGATATTTTTAGTGATATTTGTAAATGTCTTTCTAAATGTTTCGTTAGCATGTTGCTAATGTACTGTTAAATGTGGTTAAAGTTACCATCGTTTTTACTGTAGGAGTTGCTATTTTCATTTTTAAACACGTGCAGTCTGTATAATGCATAAACACAACTTCATTCTTTATAAATCTCTCCAACAGTGTGTAATGTTAGCTTTAGCCATGGAGCACTATCAAACTCATTCAGAATCAAATGTAAACATCCAAATAAATACTATACTCACATGATCCGACGCATGCATGCAGTATGCATGATGAACATCTTGTAAAGATCCATTTGAGGGTTATATTAGCTGTGTGAACTTTGTAAATGCAATTATAGCAGAGAGCTCGGGGGCAGGGAGCGTGTGATTTAAAGGGGCCGCAGCCTGAATCGGTGCATAGTTAATGATGCCCCAAAAATAGGCAGTTAAAAAAATGAATTAAAAAAATCTATGGGGTATTTTGAGCTGAAACTTCACAGACACATTCAGTGGACACCTTAAACTTATATTACATCTTATAAAAACTGGTTCTAGGGCACCTTTAATATATATGGTAGACATATTTGAGTTCACAAAGAGACATTTGATTTGTAAAGTTGGTGAGATCTCTTCTAAACTTTAGAGATAATATGAGAGCTCCAGACCCAGAGAAGTGTTCAACAGAAGAAGAAAACTGGAAGTTTTCATTGATCCTAATGACCTTGATTATCTGCTTCAGGTGTGTTAATTAGGGCTGGAGATAAACTGGGTGGAAAAATTGAACACCCCTACCATGCTTTCTGGAAAGGTGTCATTTATATTTTAAAAGGAATTTATTGATGCACCATTGAAGTGTGGTTGAAATATTAATGTTGTTTCAACATTAACTTGGAACATCAGATGCCAACATTGTTTTTGTAATGATCTCTGCCTGTGTTCCCCATGTCTGTCTTGGACTCTTATTTTGAAATTTGTATTCTTTTCCTCTGTTCACTTCATGTTTCCCTGCTGCTTTCCCCTTGCTAGCTACCATAGCTACCCTCATGTGTTCCTATGACAATAAACTACACCCACTCATTACCTTGTGTAGTCTTGTATAATTAGCCCTAGTGTTTAACTTGTTCTCTGTCAGTCGTTGAATGCAGATTCTCTGGTTTATCATGTTTCCTCCTGTTCCGTGTCTTCATTGTTTATGCCAGTTCCTTTGTGGATTATTTTAATAAATCTCTAACTGCATGTGGATCTGCTTCTCAGCCTGCTCCTTTGCCTGCCTGAATGCCCAATCATTACAGTTTTATGTTGTAATTACATTTCAGTTGAATTTTCAGTGTTTCAACAAAAGTGATTTAGAATCAACACCACATTGTAACATTGATTGAACCAAAGATTATTTTTGTTCATTTCAGTGTTAATTCAACATCGATGATGTAGAATCAATAGTGTAACGGCGATTCAATAGCATTACCATAGATTTCTTTTGTTGAAATCTCAGCATTGTTTCTCAACAGAAAATCCAAAAAGTTAATCATGCCAATTATATTGTAACTGTACACTCTAAAAACTAATTCAGGGGACCTTTAGTCATTACTTAAATATATATGTTGTTGTGAAATAAAAAATCAAGTTCTGAAATGCTGTTAGACTTTTTACTTGTAATTGTTATTTTATTGAGCTTGGATGACACACAAATTATGCCTATTGATTCGATATATTATCATGACTTGTCATAGTTTAACATTTTCAGTTAATCAAAAATGTATTTAATTTTAAGTTCTGTTAATATAAAATACAATCTGATGACGTGTAAACATGTTTCATTGTTTTGAGTTGTATAAACACTTCTTTTAACTGGGCTGGGATTTATATTTCCCATCATGCTTTGCCCATGGCACTTGAAAGGGAGAGTAAATGCTAAAATTAAGTGTTATATAATGTTTTTTGCACAAGATTAATGGTAAGGGAGATTTAGCAGTAATTAGGGTTTTGTTACGCTAATTTGGAAGAGTTAATGTGTTAATGTGGGTTTTTGGAGAGTTACCATCATGGTGACAAGCGGTGCTTGGTAAGATCATGTTACTTAGAAATGCATTTTTATTGCGTCCAAAAAGCGTCTTCACCTTACTTAAAACATTATGTTGGATCAATTTAAATAGTTCCATTTATGTTGATAATTATTAAGTTCATGTTACTTAGAAATGTGTTTTTATTGTGGCAAAAAAACGTCTTCACCTTACTTAAAACATTATATTGGATCAACTCAAAATATTGCTTTGAATTAATGTAATTCTCCCAATTGGCTTAAGTTAAAAATTCTAGTGGAAAACGTTAACATTTTTTTGTTGTTGAACCAATGTTTTATTTTTAGAGTGTATAGAATAGCATAGTTCTAATAGCGGGGAACATTGTAATGAAGTGTTACAACGAACCCTATCTGTGACACTGGAATTTAAACCTACTTAGTGTCTTCTGATAGTTAGTGAAGAATTAAAGAACTAAACTGCAACAGTTTGGAGATTAATAACAGATTTGTCTAAATTTAAATAAACAAAAAATATAAATGAAAAATTTACCTTTGCATTTGTTAAACCAATGTTTAGTGATATCTCCCAAAGTTTTCTGAATTTTTGCGAATATATTTTTTTTATATATTATCGATATGACGACTAGTAAATACACAAAGATTCATCATGCTAGCATATGTGGAAGTATTTAAACCATGTGTGTTACAATTAGCCCCGTGTTAGGTTGTGCCCACACACACACACACACACACACAGAGAGAGATAGTATTGATCATGAAGAGGCTTTATAGCCAAGTCACTCAAAATACAATTTGTTGTCTGTCTGTCTGTATGATATTGATATACTACTTTAATTGGTTAGAGTTCTATGATTTCCCTAGTGAGTTCCCTTGCTGTCTACTCCCTATATAGGCAGCTGTCTTCTAAGGCAGCATCTTAACTGAAAGGAAACCTAAAAGTGACTGATTTAAAATAATCTTCCTAGGCAGACACCACACAAATAGCATTTCTCACATGAATCAGATGAGACACTCAATTCATAATTGACAGTTTGACACCAACACACTATAAAAAATGATTTTGTGAAGTAGTAAATAAAAGAGATTATATGTTTTACAAGAAAATATTTCAGTCTTTGCACTTAAAAATGTCATGTTTAACTCAATGTGTTATTTGACATTTCTTTGTAATTATTTGTAAAAATTTACTAGCGAATTCAGAGTGAAAATTGCTTCAAAGTAAATCCTATACCATATATAATGCATGCCATTTGGATAATAGTAATATATAAGGTGTCTACATAAGTTTAGGAACAGATTTCATCTTGAGAGCATGTATATGATGCCTCACAATGATTTTCTATGCAGCTCACGATCTGTTTTTCTTTTGTTTGGCTCTATATCATGTGCACAAGCTTTTAGACCTTGTCTCAGTGGATCTTGATGTTATTTTGAGTTTCATATTTGGAGCATTAGACTTTGTGTCACCTCAAATCCTACATGTTTTGTACTTCTTCCAGCATGAAATGTCACGTCTCTTTATTAGATTTAGCTTTTTTAGAGATTGCATAACAACCCTGCACTGCAAACAAAACTTTTGTCTCTATTTCTCAATTTTTCTTAACTCAATTTAACAGGCAAACTCCAAAGATAATTACTCAGAGATCCCAAAGACAAAAATATCTGCTGCTGTATCCTATCTGGTACCAAACGCTGGTTAATGAGTGTTGAGCTGGGCCTCGTTTCCACCGCTGACATTGGAAGGTGAAGCTGTACAATCATTTGGTTTCTTCCCCGAGCGATTTGCTGTATGTTTTCTGAACCGTTGGAGGTAATTACTCTGTTAGACGTGAACTCTGCTACAGGAGGGACTTGACTGCTCAAGACCTTTGAGTCTGAACTTCAAGTCCAACTAACAAAGGCTGTTTTTTTTTCTTTCTTTTTTTTTTTGCAGAACAGGAGAGAGAGTGAGAGGAAATTGATTAAACATGTTTTTCCCATCCTTTGATGTTAATGACACTAGTGACTCTGGGCGTGAGAACATGGCGTCTCCTCTGAGGAGCAGATGTGATCAAAGATCCTCTCTGCAGATTCAAGCCGTCACAGTCAGACTCTCTGGGCTGCTCAATATTTGAAACATGTCCCGTACTAAATAAGAGGGGATGAGCAAGCCAATATATACTGCCTGGCCCAAAAAAAAGTTGCAGTTTGTATATATATATATGATTCAACAATATCCAGTGGTTCAGAGCGTGCATCAAACTGCCAAAGTCACGTGATTTCAGTAAACAAGGCTTCATTACGTCATAAGTGTTTTGAAATTTCAATGGTTCACCACTGGGGGGGCGTGACTTTGGCAGTTTGATACGCGCTCTGAACCACTGATTCAAAACAAAAGATTCATAAAGCTTCAAAGCTTCATAAAGCAGTGTTTTAATCGTCCATCACTAGATATTGTTGAATAAAGTTGTTATTTAGGTTTTTTTTGGCGCACAAAAAGTATTCTCGTCGCTTCATAACATTAAGGTTGAACCACTGTAGTCACATGAACTGATTTAAATACGTCTTCAGTAGCTTTCTGGGCATTGAAAGTGTTAAATATCTTGCTGTCAATGCAGGCCTCACTGAGACATCAGATTTTATGAAAAATATCATAATTTGTGTTCTGAAGATGAACAGGTGTGGAACAACATGAGGGTGAGTAATTAATGACAGAATTTTCATTTTTAGGTGAACTAACCCTTTAACGATGTAAAATAATTTCAACATTCACTAATGCATTATTAAAATCAAAAGTTGTATCTGTTCATTATTATTTTAATGGACCTGAGCTGTGTTTAACATAATTGTGTCGACACCCGGTGCATCTCAGTTTTGCTACTGCACAAGCCTCACCTCAGTACTGAGAGGTTGCCATAGTTACATCACACCTGTTTCTGCTAATGAGTTAACCTACTTCCAGATGCCTAATGTTTCTAGGGTCTTGCATTTAAATCAAGTGCGTTTCCTGATTCAGAATCTGTTTAGGTGTGTCTCATTGTTAAAGGATTAGTTCACTTTCTAATTAAAATTTCCTGATAATTTACTCACCCCCATGTCATCCAAGATATTCATGTCTTTCTTCAGTCAAAAGAAATCTCCATATTTCTCCATATAGTGGACTTCAATGGAGCCCAAACGGTTGGTCAAAAGGTCAAAATTACAGTTCCCAGACGAGAAATAAGGGTCTTATCTAGAGAAACCATTACTCATTTTCTAAAAAAAATTAAAAATTGTATACGTTTTAACCATAAATGCTCATCTTGAACTAGCTCTCTTCTTCTTTATTAGAATTCCGGCAGTGTAGACACTGCTAAGAGTATTACTGCCCTCCACAGGTCAAAGTTTGAACTAAATTGTTATACAATATGCTAGTGCAAGTATATAACTTAGTTCAAACTTGACCTGTGGAGGGCAGTAATACACTTAGCAGTGTCTAAACTGCTGGAATTTTAATAGAGAAGAAGAAGAGAGCTAGTTCAAGATGAGCATTTATTGTTAAAACTTATATTATTTATTTATTTATTTATTTATTTTAGAAAATGAGCGATGGTTTCTCTAGATAAGACCCTTATTCCTCGTCTGGGATCATGTATAACGCTTTGAAGCTGCACTGAAACTGTAAATTTGACCTTTAACCGTTTGGGCTCCATTGAAGTCCACTATAAGGAGAATAATCCTGGAATGTTTTCATCAAAAAATTTCATTTCTTGTCGACTGAAGAAAGAAAGACATGAACATCTTGGATGACATGGAGGTGAGTAAATTATCAGGAAAATTTAATTTGAAAGTGAACTAATCCTTTAACATTTAAATACAGCCTAAATATATTGCTTACACCATTAAAAATTAGTATGCATGCAATATATTGAGCCTGTGTAATAGAAATAATATGCAACAATGTTTTAAACATATGCCATTGTTGATTATATCCTGTATTTCTGATCAAATACTAGCATAAAGCAAATTTTGTGTAAAAATGTTTTTGTTAGAATAAACATTTGTGTTACAAAATATTGCACTGGATATTAATTCTGGTTCACTGATCACACTATATAGAAAAACTATAAATGGAAAGTTCTGCGCATGATCTACTGACGACGCACAAATTAAAGAACACAGACACAGCCGGATCACTTCCATAATGACCAACGCAATCTACCAAGAGTAGCGCAAATTAGCATTTGGTTTAAGATGTGCTTTTTTTGAGCAGTTAATAATGGCGCAAATACCAGTAAATTGACTAGCGCAAACCTTAGTAAACCACCTCATTTAAATATTCTCCTCCCATAAATTTTGCATCTGAAAGTAAACCTCCTACAAATTCATATGCAATAGGATTAGCTGTAAAAATAACCCTGTCCACACCTTTTCAGCGCAAATTTTTCAATGCATGTCCTTAGAAAATCCTGACAGTAGTTTTTTTTAACGCCAAAAGAGGGTTTGCGCCTAAATATACTAGGCCTATATCGTTTTTGTACAATATACAATGATTTATTTACTTAGAATATTTGTCTTGTTTTCCAGTACAAACATATAAACATTCTTAAAGCAAGAGATATTTACTTGAGAAGCAAAATGAGTTTTAAGTAAATTTATTTTTATTTTAAGAATGTTTAGATATTTGTACTGAAAAAAGTACAAAAATACTGAGGAAGAAAATAATTTTTGCACTGTAGAAATAGTGGTAGCACTTTATTTTACAGTCCTATCCCCCACATTCTTATTATAGTAATTACAATAACTGGGTAATAACTCTGTACTAACCCTGAACCTATAAATCCTAACCTTAACCCATTCTTGGTAAGTAAGTGCACGTATGCAAAATAAATTGCAACCAAATTAGTTGGCTGCATTGCATTGTGGGATACACTAACCTGTGGGGCATGCACTGTTTTATAGTGCAGAATTTGGCAAATGTAGTCGGTTATTTACTGTAGGTAGACAATATGCAAATTTTGCACAATATGCATTTGATTATTATGATGTTGAATATTTACATTTTGCTGGTGATTTAAACACTGTTATGAATTCAGTTTTGTTTGTTTTTTAAGAAAGAACAACAGAAAAAGTTTTTTTTTTCAACACTCCAATCAATGTTAAAAGAAAAGTATGACTTCTGAAAGTGTCTTAATCAAACTCTTTTTCCCCACTGGAAAACTTTGCCACACAAGAATACAGTGAATCCAAAGACTTTGAATCTCTCGTTTTGTCACAGGATAACATGAAATCCTGCTAGATAAACTCAGAGTCTGTGATGGATCTTACTGGATACCAGACCACACACAGCAACAGAAAACTGTAACTCTGCGAGTCCTTGTTTTCGCCTGGCTCTAGCTGAAATCCACGAGAGATTCCACAACCATTCTGGAGGAGGATTTCTGTGATATTGCTCTAACACTGAGAACACAACTCAAGGGAATGAACCTGGACTTTAGTGATAAGAGCCGTGGAAACTAACCTTAGCTTTATCAGCCAGGCCGGATTACACAGGTGCAGACCAGACGAGACACTGTGAGTTCAGTAAGATATCTAGAGGTTTATAAACCCTGGGTTAAATCTGACAGCTGAAAAACAACACAAGACAAGAAAAAATAAAACTAGTGGGAATTAAATATTGAGTAAACAAGGAATATAAAATAATACAATGTGAAAAGGAGAGTAAAATAAGGCTCGACAGCTCTCTCTAGTGGCTAGAGGAGCAAACACGATTTTTTCTAGAAATTCTTTTAAATTTTTATGTTTTTTGGTTCACTGTAAATAGGCTTCAGTTTATGTCAAACCTGTCAAAATTGGTAGCCGTGGATGATTTATGGTCTCCTGTCGTGTCGCAGTTGTGATTGTGTGACAGGCAGTTACTGTCATATTTAAGTCATTGTTTAGAATTAATGCAGCGGTTGTTTCATACCTTTTCAGTACACGTTTCAATGTCATAGCAAATTTGATTTGGCAGGGTTTCTTCTGAATTTAACATTAGTATACACAAAGGTTTGATAATTCTTCAGTGCAGTGAACGCTGCTGGCTGTTCATGCAGTTTAAACAGGCGGAAGCAGCAACTGATTGCATTTATTTCAGTTCTGGTCCAATATGGCAAGCTGTTTTTGCTTAAAATGTTCCCAGCATTACTCATCGTAATTGCATTTTTACTAGTAAAATTAATTAGAGTGCTCTACAATTCAATTCTTACAATTCCAATTAGAAAGCTCTCTAATTCAATTATTACTAGTAAGAATTAAAGGATTAGTTCACTTTGAAATGAAAATTAGCCCAAGCTTTACTCACTCTCAAGCCATCCTAGGTGTATATGAATTTCTTCTTTCTGATGAACATAATCGCAGAAATATTAATAAATATCCTGACGCATCCAAGCTTTATAGGCAGTGAACGGGACCAACGAGTATGAGCTGAAGAAAGTGTCTCCATCCACATCCATCCATCATAAACATACTCCACACGGCTCCAGGGGGTTAATAAAGGCCTTCTGAAGTGAAGCATGCGTTTGTGTAAAAAAAATATATCCATATTTAACAAGTAAAATATGTAGCTTCCGCTAGGCCTGTCACGATAACTACTTTTTGTTGTGTGATATATTGCCCCAGAAATAATAGCGATATGCGATATTATTGTCATTTTAGACCATTTTATGCCACTGAATATATAATCATAATTTAACAGCATAATAATGCAAGTAGGCCTACACACTTTAAAATGACAATGAACTTAAAGGTGCCCTAGAATTAAAAATTGAATTTATCTTGGCATAGTTAATAACAAGAGTTCAGTACATGGAAATGACATACAGTGAGTCTCAAACACCATTGTTTCCTCCTTCTTATATAAATCTCATTTGTTTAAAAGACCTCAGAAGAACAGGCGGGTTACATAACAGTCGGGATCATTAATATGTACGCCCCCAATATTTGCATATGCCAGCCCATTATCGAGGCATTACACAAGGGCAGCCAGTATTAACGTCTGGATGTGCACAGCTGAATCATCAGACTAGTAAGCAAGCAAGACAATGAAAAATGGCAGATGGAGCATAATAACTGACATGTTCCATGATTACATGATATTTTTAGTGATATTTGTAAATTGTCTTTATAAATGTTTCGTTAGCATGTTGCTAATGTACTGTTAAATGTGGTTAAAGTTACCATTGTTTCTTACTGTATTCACGGAGACAAGACTGTCGTTATTTTCATTATTAAACACTTGCAGTCTGTATAATTCATAAACACAACTTCATTCTTTATAAATCTCTCCAACAGAGTGTAATGTTAGCTTTAGCCATGGAGCACTATCAAATCATTCAGAATCAAATGTAAACATCCAAATAAATACTGTACTTACGTGATTAGACATGCTGCATGACAACACTTTGTAAAGAACAATTTTGAGGGTTATATTAGCTGTGTGAATTTTGTTTATGCTGTTAAAGGCAAGCGCAAGCTCCGTGAGCATTTAAAGGGCCGCAGCCTAAATCGGCTCATATTTAATGATGCCCCAAAATAGGCAGTTAAAAAAATTTTAAAAAAAATCTATGGGGTATTTTGAGCTGAAACTTCACAGACACATTCAGGGGACACCTTAGACTTATATCACATCTTTAAAGAGACGTTCTACGCACCTTTAACTCTTAAGAATATTTAGATACTGGAATTGAAGTGTCAAAAATGAATAATAATGTTAAATAATAATAAGCTGTGTGAATTTTGTTTATGCTGTTAAAGGCAAGCGCAAGCTCCGTGAGCATTTAAAGGGGCCGCAGCCTAAATCGGCTCATATTTAATGATGCCCCAAAATAGGCAGTTAAAAAAATTTATAAAAAAATCTATGGGGTATTTTGAGCTGAAACTTCACAGACACATTCAGGGGACACCTTAGACTTATATCACATCTTTTAAAGAGACGTTCTACGGCACCTTTAACTCTTAAGAATATTTAGATACTGGAATTGAAGTGTCAAAAATGAATAATAATGTTAAATAAATAATAAATATACCTTTGCTAACAAAAACTGCAAAATAACAAGTAGAAAAAAATACTCGCAAGTGCACAAAAGGCACTTATATGGAGATTTTCCATCTACAGGTTTTTCCCTGACCTTATTTTCTCAGTAAAGTAAGGGTGCACGCTATTGTTAGATGTCCATATGAACAAAGACACAGATTTAGCAGTCAGATATCTGTTTTTCTAGGCATGTTTGAAAAACTTCTTTTAACCTGAGCGCCGCGTTTTAGTGCCTTGCATGCACGAGATGCTGTGAAAGACGCGAGTGCAACAGTCAAACAAACACGTTTCCATTGAAAAACAGTGCAGTGGAATGCAAAAACGCGTTAAATATGAAAATGAATCTAGACACTCGCGACTGCCATGTCCTGTGTGAAACTAGCTGTGAGCGTGCACCATTTCGCACTGTCATGTTTATATTTGCACCAGTGGATTGTGGAAACTGAGTGCATTTGCACATTCTTCCAAACTGTGAGGAAAACACTATAATGACTTGAATGGCACATTTTTCCGCCTGTCGATGTCAGCTCTGTGTATGAAAGTGCTGAGCCCCGCTTTCGCCTCGGAGAGCTGACGAGATGACAGAGGCAGCACGATCAGCAAAATGTCGGTGACATTTATTTTTGTATAAACATAATGGGCAATATATTGCGTCACCAAAAATGATTGAGGTCATGTCCATATATTGTGCGATAAGTTGATATATCGACTATCACGACTTCCACCAGACTGACTTCTGTATTGAAGTTATGTAGCGTAAGCTTTGTGAACTGCAAGAGTTTTACACGTTCTGCGTATGTTGAATAAGGAAGGCGGTCTGGCGGAAGCTCAATATTTTACTTCATAACTTGTTAAATATGGATATATTTTTTTACACAAATGCATCGCTTTGCTCCAGTATGGAATTTTTGCAGACTCATGACCCCTGTTCACTGCCATTATAAAGTTTGGATGCGTCAGGATATTTATTAATATTTCTGCTATTATGTTCATCAGAAAGTCATATACACCTAGGATGGCTTGAGGGTGAGTAAAGCTTGAGCTAATTTTCATTTCAAAGTGAACTAATCCTTTAACCTACAATTACAGAGCTCTCTAATTCAGTTCTTACTAGTAACAGTTCCCATTACAGAGCTCTACAAATGAATTTTTACTAGTAAGAATGGAAGAGAGCTCTGTAACTGTTACTAGTAAGAATTGAATTTTAGAGCTCTCTAAATTAATTCTTACTAGTAAAAACATTTTTTTTTTTTTTTTATGATGAATAACACTGGGAACATTTTAAGCTAAAATGGCTTGCCATATTCCAAAACTAGTGAGCTGTTTACCTAGAAAGTATTTTAAGCTGTGACCCTGTTCTGAAGTGTCTTCAAAGATGCCTTCATTTGGCTAGCATTGCATTTATCCTTCTTGGAGAAGACAGTCCTGTAATGCATTGTTAGAAACTCATTCCAAGTATTCATATTTCATATTCAACCTATTCATCATTCTTGTATTTAATTCAGTTCTGAAAATAATCGTTAAAATATAGTTTAGTCTGATAAAATGGCTGTTTATGGCAAGGCTGTAACCATGCTTGAACATTTCGGGGACCAAAATTGGGGTGGGTGTTTATTTAAAGAAATTAAATAATTAAAGGATTAAAAGGCTTTAAGGGAATAAAAAATAAGAACGGTAAAAAGAAGTTATAGGTCTAATTATAACCTAATAGCCTAGTCCATTTAGACTCTTTGCAAATAATGTTTATTTAAAAATATGCACACATTCACTCTTGTTTGTATGCCTGTCACAAATGTAAAAAATAAATAAATAAATAAATAAAAATCTTGTCTTGATCATGAATGACATAATTTAAATGATAGCATATTTTCAGTTCAAAATGGAGAAATTCCATAAAAAAGTTGAGTACTTTGCATCACTGTTACTGTGGGTCATTAAACATATCCATCGTAAAACAGTTGTCAAATATTAAATGTTTAGCTACTTTTATCTTATCACACACACACGTTTTCACTGTAAAACTATAAGCGTCGGGGAATTCACACTCGTCTTCAGTGAATAGTAAGCCCCGCCTTCTTTGATCTGATTGGCCATCATTTTGACATTGATGAGCACTGTTAGACCTCTGAAGCAGACCAATCTATAAATGTAACTTTTTAAACTGTCTGTCATCCCAAACAGAGTGGTGCGTAATGGACCAGCATTAAGAAATATCAAATATTCGGGAGGACAATTTGACCATTTCCGATTATTGGGGGGGACTTCTCAATGCCTATGGTGGTTACGGCCCTGATTTATGGACTATTTTACCCTATATTTGTGTGTTGGTCCCTATAGGTAGAGAGATCCGAATCAGTTCAGTTGGTTAGAACCCAGCTAACAGAGAACGTTCTCAGAACTTTGGCAAACGTTCCGGCAAAGTTATGAACAAATTATAATTTTCATTGATCTTTATTGATTTTCTCAAAATGTTAGCACAAAAACGTTATTTATGCATTCTTCATGGGAGCATTTTTTCTTAAATGTTTTAGTTGGACATTTTTAAATGTTACTACTTGTTTCAGAATGTTTAGAATATTCAAATGTAACGTTCCCTTAATGTTTGAGAAATGATAAAATGGAATGTTCCCTTAAAGTGATAGTTCACTTCAAAAATGAAAATTCTATCATCATTTACTCACCCTTGTTCCAAACCTGCTTGAATTTCTTTCTTCTGCTGAACATAAAATAAGATATTTTGAAGAATGTCAGTAACCAAACAGTTGATTGACCCCATTAACTTCAATAGATTTTTTATTTCCATACTATGGAAGCCAATGGGGTCCATCAACTGTTTGGTTACTGACATTCTTCAAAATATCTTATTTTGTGTTCAGCAGAAGAAAGAAACTTACAGGTTTGGAACAACATAAGGGTGAATAAATGGTGACAGAATTGTCATTTAACTATCACTTTAATGCTCACATAACCATGAAAATGAGTTAATATTTGATCTGACCAAATTCTAAATGTGAAACCGTGAAGAGAAAAGCTCAGATGTGAGAAACGTGAGGAGATCAATCTCAAAACTTTTTCATAAATAATACTAGAGCTTTTGAAAAAAGATGAAAAAACCAAAACAAAGTGAAGATGAAAACAAAGTCATTCTTTGCTTGTAGAATAGATCATATTCATGTGGTGTATTCGTTTTGTGAACGTACACAAACAGACGCAAAGCTACAACTTTCTTTCTGCCTTTAACCCTGATCTTTGTAGTTCTGGAGTCTTTATATATTTTCAAATTGTGAGTTGAACATTTTTTTGAGTTATGATGCAGTTCAAGAAAGGGTAACATCAGAATCTCTTTTTAATGTTTCATTTATATAGTATTGCATTATTTATCAAAATCTCAAACCAAGAAAAAAACCTTTTTTTTTCACTCAAAATGTTTTTGCCTTAACACGTGACTTGGCCACATATGTTATACGTATTTTTTTTGTATATCTTAGTATTTTCAGTAAATGCTTTATATATATAGACCTTCTTGTACACATTCTTGGTTGGTTTTTCACATACTTTGTCCACATGTATCTGACACACATAAAGCACAATGCGCTGCTGCCATCTGCTGGAGGAGCGGAGCAGTGCACATCAGCAGTGCACATCACCATAGCAACCCGTAAGAAGCCAATTGTGTGCAATCAATGACCCTGTGATCATAGTGCTATATATAGAATCAGCTGCATTATTCATAACTGTATGCTTTCACCATGGTTCCAATATTATATTGTTCCACTCCACAGACTTCTGCTTAATCTGCAGTATTCAATACCGACACCTCTTTATATGAACTAAATGCATGCAAATTGGTTTGATCCCTAACATTTTCTTTCTCTTTTTAAATAAATGTAAGAAAAACCCCAAGCAAATGTCTACATGTAAGGGTGTAAAGGGCATGTTTTGCATCACACTTAACTTGTTTACTCATTCTTGTGTTGCTTTTCTTAAGAAAGGACAGTATCAGTTAAATTAAGGACAGGTCAGTTAGTTGAGTTCAGTTTTAGACAGTACATAATATTGCCTCTTTTTTTTCTATTATCAAGTTTAAAGTATTATTTACCCTCCTCTGGTGTAAATGATTATTTCAATTAATCTTCCTGACAACATCAGGTTTATAACAGCTAATTCAGCCGACATCTCTCAGTGGAACATGTTTTCTATTAGATTGTTTCTGCTTCATCCTGCGCACTATTTGCATTTGCACTGATTTTCATTATTTATGAGGCTCTGATCCTGCAGAGAGCAAATGAGGGTTAATTTATCAAAAAGAAACTCTGACAGCGTGTTAACAATAACTGTTAAAATGAGTCTATTCATTATAGCTGAATGAAGACATCACATTTGCTGGATAGAAAACAACTTATAAAAGTCTAAGAGGAGACCAGAGGATTCTTGTTTTTATTTGATTATTATTTCATTATGTGGTGGCTTAAATCTAGACGCTGTGAACTCGAAAAAGCATGTAATTCAGTGCTGTGTATGTGAAAACCATCAGTTGTATTATGTGTTAACATTTCTGCATGTGTAAAAATGTGTACATCTGTGTTACTGTGGTAATTGTGATGAGACTATGTGAACAGTAGATGGCAGTGTGTAAATACAGAGTTCACAATTTTGCTGCAGACTTTCTGACTGAATTGATGCAAAACCCTTGCCATCCTCACTCTATTTCTCTTGATAATCACCATCAACATATCAAGACATTTATTCAAGTTTGCGTGCTCTAATGAAGATGCACTGATGATTCAGCTTGATTTGGTTTGTCAGATTTATGGAATGCCAAAGCTGCTGAAATAATTAATAAATAAACAAAGAAATTCAAAATAATATATAAATAAATAAATGTGTATTTATACTTTTATTTCTTTATTTATGTATGATTGTATTTTTCCACATTTATTTATTTATACATTTATATATTTCCACTTTCATTTATTTCCACATTTATTTATTTGTGTATTTATGTCTACATTTATTTATTTCCACATTTATTTATTTCTACTTTTATTTATTTATACCTTTGTTTATTTCCACATTTATTTATTTCCACATTTATTTATTTATATGTAAATTTATGTCTACATTTATTTATTTCCACATTTATTTATTTCTACTTTTATTTTTTCCACATTTATTTATATGTAAATTTGTCTATATTTATTTATTTCCACATTTATTTATTTATATTAATGTATGTCTACATTTATGTATTTGCACATTTATTTATTTCTACTTTTTTTTTAACTTTTATTTATTTCCACATTTATTTATATGTACATTTATTTATATTTATTTATTTCCACATTTATTTATTTCTACATTTATTCCACTTTTATTTATTTCCACATTATTTATTTCTACATTTATTATTTCCACATTTATTTATTATTGTATATTTTTCCATTATTTATTTCTACATTTTATATTTATTTACGTGTATTTATTCTACATATTTCCCATTTATTTATTTACAATTATTTTTTATTTATTTGTTTCCCCATTTATTTATTTCTACATTTATTTATTTATTTTATGTGTATTTACTTTATTTATTTCTACCACATTTATTTATATTTAAATTTATGTGTACATTTATTTATTTCCACTTTTATTTATTTCTACTTTTATTTGTTTCCACATTTATTTATTTATGGTATTTATGTCTACAATTATTTATTTCCACATTTATTTATTTCCACTTTTATTTAATTCTACTTTTATTTGTTTACATTTATTTATTTATTTATTTATTTATGTGTATTTATGTCTACATTTATTTATTTCAACATTTATTTATTTCTACATTTATTTATTTCTACATTTCTTTGTCCATATGGTATGTTAAATGTTTCTCAGACTTCAAGGAAAAGTGTGATTCCAGGCTGTTTTTCTGTGGAACAGTGCCGTGAATCTGAGCTCAGAGGGAAGCGTCCCCAGTGTACTACAAAACCCATGCCGACGAATAATGTTCTTTCAGCTGAATTCAGCTTCTGTTGTGCTCTTTAATTAATGATGATCTGCGTGTATGAAGCGAGCTGCATAGTTCTGGCAGGTTTTCAGTTTCAAGCAATCAGCACATTCTCATAAAATATAAACACATTTGCCTTGTTAAAGGTCTGAACTGCACAGGCCCATCTCACTCCCACTCAAACTCAATCTGAGCGTGTTTGTGATGATTTACTTCAAACTAAATGCTCGTGCTCATAATGATCTGCTTTTAGATACTCAACATTTCCAGCATCATCATTCTATTTATTCATTGTATTTATTGTTTACTCTTTATCTTTTTTCTGTACGCCTAGCACATTTGCAGGTGAACATAAAATCCAGATTTTTTTGTACCATATCCAACTCTCTTTTATTTTGTCTTCCAACATAAACCTGGTTTGAACGACCATCCTCCTCATATTTATTTATGGAGATGTTGTGTACAGATGTGTTTGTTGAGGTGCCCTTGAACGCTTTAATGTTGAAAACGCTAAAATCAGACAGTTATATCCCTGTACCAGTTTTATTTATTCATTTATTTATTGTGCAAACTATAGATATAACATTTTTGTGGCTGTAAGATATTCAATTCAATTCACATTTATTTGTATAGCGCTTTTCACGATACATATCGTTTCAAAGCAGCTTTACAGAGAATGCATGTCAACATTACAATTTAAAGAATGCAGTTAGCAAATAATGTAATCATTTAGGCAATTAATTTACAATCATTGTTAGCAATTTAATTGAAGGTAGAAGCAATGAGCTCCTGGAAGAAAATGAATTACATATTAACAATAATTAGGATATACAGAAAGATATTTCTTCAATGTTTTAACTTAGCTTATAATCAATTTATATAATTATTTTATTATCAATTATTTATTTACCTTCTGATGTAATATATTACCAATGTAATTTTTATTCCTAATTGTTATCCTTTCCTCCTTTAAAGGGGATATATCATGAAAATCAGACTTTTTCCCTGTTTAAGTGCTATAATCGGGTCCCCGGTGCATCTATCAACCCAGAAAACGTGAAAAAGAACAATCCAGTAACTTTGTTTTGGCAAGCCTTTCTCTGTAAGCATGTGAAAAAATTGAGCCGTTCAGATTTCACTCCTCTTATGATGTAGGAAGAGGATCTTATTATAATATTACCGCCCCTAAATCTGCATGTTTCCACCCACGGCGCTGCCATTTTTTTTGCAAGCAACAACAGTGTACCAGCTCTAACGGCATGTTGAGCTGCTTTAGAGAAGAGGAAGAGTTGTCGTAGTAGAGTGTTGTTGACATGTCGTCATTTTACTCCGGACTGCTTCACAAACAAGGGTCAATTCAACACTGGATTTGCACAAAAGATTAACATGACGGCACATGCTAGTGGATGAGTTGAATCAACTCCACAGCAACTACATAAATTTATCCACTAACCATTCAGAAACGTCCAGTTTCATTTTAAAAGTTGTAACTTCTTCCTGAGACTCCGGTTTGAACAATGTAAGGCTGAACGCTTTAGTCATTTTGGCTGCGTGAGATTCTCCAGCTTTGTTGTTGTTGAGCTGTTAAAGCTCCGCCCTCTTCTGGAAAGCGGGCGGGAGCAGCAGCTCATTTGCATTTAAAGGGACACACACAAAAAACGGTACGCTTTTGCTCACACCCAAATAGGGGCAAATTTGACAAGCTATAATAAATGATCTGTGGGGTATTTTGAGCTCAAACTTCACATACACATTTTGGAGACTTATATTACATCTTGTGAAAAGGGGCACAATGGGTCGGTCCCCTTTAAGAGAACAAGAAGATATTGCCATGCCATTTTAAATAAGAATGTTCCTTTTAAATAACTGCCTTGAAAATATATATATTGTTTCTATAGTAATATTTATAGACATACGTAATATTTAATAGTATATAACAGGTTTTAACCTTTTATACAACCATGAACCTCCAATATAAAAAGCTAGATTTCCTCAGTATTAGACTATTAATGCTTTGCAGATTAGTAGCTAGAAAGTTAGACACCAGTAAGACCAGTGTTTTTATATTCTCCACAGACCCCAGTGACAGCGAGCAGGTCTCGTGAAAGATGATCTGCCGGTTGATGGTCGGTGCGGCGCTGACATGCGCAGTGAGCGCAGCACATGATGCTGTTCTGTGTATGTGTGTGTCCGTCCGCTGATTTCATCTCACACACGCGCTCTTCTCCTCCTCCGTCCTCCTGGATCTTCCTCATGAGCACATCTTCCTCCGGAGCGGCAGCGCGGTTTTACGGTACGTGAGCCCGTTTGTGTATGTAAATAAACGCGTTTACAGCAGCGCGCGCTGGACGCGTCTCAAACCTACTGATGCGCTCTAGACGCGCGTGCAGCATGTCTGGAGATAAACACACGCGTTCCGAGTCAGCAGCCTTTCTGGGCAGCATGCATAGCGTTTTTGGGCATCATCTTAGGCAGTTTCTAGCAAGCAACGGTTTTGGGATTCATCATGGACATGTTCCATATCAGCAGCGGTTTTAGGCATAAAAAATAATAGAGTTGGACATCAGAAGTGTGAAGCATTTTTTGGAGCATAATCACAGACGTTTTCCAAGTCAGCAGCAGCTGTAGGCATCATATGTGTGTGTATGGCATTGTTGGTCAACATCATAGACACTTCCAAGTCAGCGACATTTTTGGCCGTCATATAGAGTTATGACTTTGCGTCTATGATGCAGTTCACTGGGTTTTGAGACACAGCCAATGTGTCAGACCGCCTGTTGCAGTGATTCTCATGTGACTTATATGATGTATAAAACATGTTGTTTACAGCCAGATGACTTCTTGATGAACTGCTGATGAAGTAGAGAGTAGAAATGTGGACTATCTATCTATTAGTGCTATCAAATCGATTCTATATTATCTATCTATCTATCTATCTATCTATATACATAGTGCTCAGCGTAAATGAGTACCACCCCCTTTAAAAAAGTAACATTTTAAACAATATCTCAATGAACACAAAAACAATTTCCAAAATGTTGACAAGACTAAGTTCAATATAACATCTGTTTAACGTATAACATGAAAGTAAGGTTAATAATATAACTTAGATTACACATTTTTCAGTTTACTCAAATTAGGGTGATGCAAAAATGAGTACACCCCACAACAAAACTACTGCATCTAGTACTTTGTATGGCCTTCATGATTTTTAAAGACAGCACCAAGTCTTCTAGGCACAGAATGAACAAGTTGGCAACATTTTGCAACATCTATCTTTTTCCATTCTTAAAGAATGAGCTCTTTTAGAGACTGGATGCTGGATGCAGAGTGATACTCAACTTGTCTCTTCCCAATGGGTGTTCGATTGGGTTCAGATCAGGAGCCACTGAATCACTTTCACCCTGTTCTTCTTCAGAAATCCAACAGTGGCCTTAGATGTGTGTTTAGGATCATTGTCATGTTGGAAAAATGCACGGAGTGATAGTAGCATCTCCTCTTTCAGTATAGAGCAGTACATCTGTGAATTCATGATGCATCAATGAAATGCAGCTCCCCGACACCAGCAGAACTCATGCAGCCCCACATAAAGGACACTGACACCACCATGTTTCACTGTAGGCTCCATGCATTTTTCTTTGTATTCCTCACCTTTGCGACGCCATACAGTTTTGAAGCCATCAGTTCCAAAAACATTTATCTTGGTCTCTTCACTCCAGAGTATAGAGTCCCAGTAGTCTTCATCTTTGTCAGCATGGGCCCTGGCAAACTCTAGACGGGCTGTTTTGTGCCTGGGCTTTAGGAGAGGCTTCTTTCATGGACGGCACCCATGCATGCCATTCCTCTGCAGTGTACGCCATATTGTGTCACGGGAAATAGTCATCCCAGTTTGGCTTTCTACTTCTTTAGATAACTGCATTGAACTCGCATGCCGATTTTCTTCAACCCTTCTCATCAGAAGACGCTCCTGTCGAGGTGTTAACTTCCGTGGACGACCTGGACATCTCTGTGAGATGGTTGCAGTTCCATCTTTTTTACATTTTTGTACCACTTTTGCGACAGTATTCTGACTGATAAGTAAAGCTTTGCTGATCTGCTATAAAGAAATGATTTTCTTTCTCAGGTCTTGTGACATTTCTCTTCCATGTGGTGCCATTGCTGACAGCATGAAATGGGGTTTTAACACCCTTTTATTGTCAACTGTCTGCTGGACACCTGTGTAATGAATAATTACACTCACCTCTGCTTGAATTCTTGTTAAATTAGACGTTTGTAGTCTAAAATGTAGCTTTGCTCCAGAGACTTTCAGTGGGGTGTGTACTCACTTTTGCATCACCCTAATTTGAATAAAACTGAAAACTGAAAATCTAAGTTATATTATTAACTACTTTTTCATGTTGTAAGTTAGACAGATGTTATATAAAACTTAGTCTTGTCAACATTTTGGAAATTGTTTTTGTTTCATTGAATATTGTTTATAAATGCTACTTTTCAAAGGGGGTGTACTCATTTACGCTGAGCACTGTGTGTATATATATATATTATACACATATCTATCTATCTGTCTGTCTGGCGTCAAATCGATAATCATAATTAATCACATCTAACATAAAAGTTTGTATATATTATATGTTTATGTGTATACACACACATGCAAACACACACACCACCATAGGCCTGTATATATTTACAAACTTTTATGTTAGATGCGATTAATTGCGATTAATCGATTTGACAGCACTATCTATCTATGGGATAATAAATCGATTCATGGATCGATTCTAAGATTTTCCAAATGCTCGCGATTCTCTCTTAATCGATTCTGAGCTTAGTTTTTAACAGCAGATGGCGCTCTAGGCTATTTTTTAACCACACGCTCAAATGCTCATGAAGAAGAGCGCTTGTGCGTTCAGCTATTTACCTGCTTTTATAGCGTGAGATTAATGTAAACAGCCCACTGCAAACACCCTTGTAATTCGCTTCAACCTTTTTGAACTTTATGAATGATTATATTACAGAAGATTGGTGTGTGTATCAAGTTAAAGTACGGCTGTTTCTAAAGCATGTAGTGCCATCTGCTGTTAAAAACTATGCTCAGAATCGATTCGAGAGAGAATTGCGATGCATATGGACTTGTAGGGTGGGACTGTTTTATTTATTTGGAATTGATTGGATCATGAAAATCAATTGGGCATTTTATAGCAGAATGGAGTCGCGGTTGGAGGGAGGAGTTTAAAAGTAAGAAGTTCATGTGATGCCAGACAAAAAGGAAGGTTTTCAAATTCAAAATAAGAACAAGAACATGTATTTACAGAGTAAAATGGTTGAAATACACCTGGTTTGAACCTGCAAATAAGCTCTTCTAAAGGTTATTATATAAAACATGATGCTATGTTTTATAACATGTGAAGTTAAATGAGATGTGTACTAGTTTAAGACAATAGCTGAAGCCTATTATGACTGACTGACACCTGCTGGTTACACCTGTCTGTCGGATGAACTGTTATTATTGACTATATTGATTGCCATCTTCAGTATGAGACCCTCACACATCCGTCTCAAGATGCTTTAATTTCATTTTAACATGTCCAATGTGAATTGCTAATTAGTTATTTTGTTCAATGTTGTCAGTCAGTAAGAGAATGGAAAGGAACTTTGAGTGTTCAGACAGCTAATGAATAAACTGATGATCTCTCATGAAATAAACTCCACAGAAGTGTATTTAGGATGCAACCTAAATCTGTTTTCCAAAGGAGCCACACTGAATACTGAACAGATACAGTTTATTTGGGAGTTGAGAAGTTCTCAAGCGCATAATGAATGAATCTGTAATGCATCTGAATCTGTATGGAGATGTAGTTTGCTGCAGAATGTGAGCTGTTTACTCTTAGTAATCTTGTTTGGAATCATAAAAGTCTTCATTAGTTTCCTAATGTCTCCCATAGGTTCAGTAAAATAAGTATGGACTTCTAAAATCATTTGCAGTGAGATGTGAGTGTTTGTTTTGAGCAGCGTAGCTTTAGAGTTTTAGGAAATAAACAAAAATACATCTACTCTATCTCAATGTTTAATAACCTTTTCACACTTAATGTGATGATGCAAAACTATTATGCTATTTTTTGCACTTGTTAATTTTAAATCAGAGATCCTAGTTAAACTAGGTAAAACAAAATAAAATAATTTCTATATTCATTAGTGATGGGACTAGGAGAAATTAAGGTTTTCGAAACAAAAACTCGGCCCAAACTTAAAAACTAGGGATGTCCCGATCAAGTTTTTTGTGTCCCCGATCCGATCCGAGTCATTGAATATTGAGTGTCTGCCGATACCGAGTCCTGATCCGTTACTTTTCCTAGTGCTTGGTGCACACTTCAAGTGCATTAAAGTTATTACAATCAATCCAGTGTGGGATGTGCAGAGAGTTTCTCAGGGGTTCAAATGTAAAAAAGGGGCATGTATCATTATGGAGTAATTGCAGTGTAACAAATAAGATATAATAAGATTAATGCCAGTCTTTCAGTCAATTACGAAGCAAGAAGCAACCCATAGCAATGTGTCATGACAATGTAATCTCTGACAGCAGATAAAAATAAACAGTAAACAAATTACTTTCAAATTAATTGTTACAAAAGTATGCATCAAATATGCTTAACACAGAAACACAGAGGATAGCCGATTCCGAGCAGTTAAAATCAGTTAACTTAATCGGCCCCAATACTGATCCTTGAGTTCGGCTTGGGACATCCCTGATAAAAACACCTTTTACAAATCATTTGCAAGTGTTTTATTGAAAGTATAATCAATTTAATGCAATTAACAAATCATCTAATAAGTATCTGTAATACAAAGTATCTGTATTATTGTCTGTGTTGTCATGCTGTTCCACACCCGTAAGACCTTCGTTCATCTTCGGAACACAAATTAAGATATTTTTGATAAAATCTGTTGGCTCAGTGAGGCCTGCATTGCCAGCAAGATATTTAAACACTTTCAGATGCCCAGAAAGCTACTAAAGATATATTTAAATCAGTTCATGTGACTACAGTGGTTCAACCTTAATGTTATGAAGCGACGAGAATACTTTTTGTGTGCCAATAAAACAAAATAACGACTTTATTCAGCAATATCTAGTGATGGACGATTTCAAAACACTGCTTCATGAAGCTTTGAAGCTTTACGAATTTTTGTTTCGAATCAGTGGTTCGAAGCGTGTATCAAACTGCCAAAGTCACGTGAACCATTGAAATTAAGCTTGTTTGAGATGCATCGGTGCTGCGCAGACCGATCGGCGTATGACATCAAAGTACCGCGAGAGTGACTGTAGAGCAGACGACTCCTTATGCTTTTGAATCGCTCTCGCGGTACTTTGATGTCATATGCCGATCGGTCTGCGCAACGCCGATGCATCTCGAACAAGCCTATTTCACAACATTTCGAAACACTTATGACGTAACGAAGCCTCGTTTACTGAAATCACGTGACTTTAGCAGTTTGATACACGCTCCGAACCACTGATTCGAAACAAAAGATTCGTAAAGCTTCGTAGCTTCATGATGCAGTGTTTTGAAATCGCCCATCACTAGATATTGTTGAATAAAGTTATTTTATTTATTTTGGCACACAAAAAGTATTCTAGTCACTTCATAACATTAAGGTTGAACCACTGTAGTCACATGATCTGATTTAAATACGTCTTTAGTAGCTTTCTGGGCATCTGAAAGTGTTTAAATATCTTGCTGGCAATGCAGGCCTCACTGAGCCATCGGATTTGATCAAAAATATCTTAATTTGTGTTCCAAAGATGAACGAAGGTCTTTAAGCGTTTAACTAAGCTTCCTTTTTATTATACAAATGTGTCATTAAAAATGTCTTCAAATTTATTAAACTTTTTTAAAAAAAACATAATGTGGTTCATGGGTTCACAGAGATCATCGCCCCCTAGCTGCGAACCATTGAAATTTCAAAATGTTTTGTAAAAGTTATGACTTAAGGAAAACTTTTTTTACTGAAATCATGTGACTTTGGCAGTTTGATATGCGCTCTGAATCACTGGTTCGAAATAAATGGTTCGCAAAGGTTTCGAAAGCATCCATCACAAATAGTCATTATTTTGCTTAATTCTAAATCATTGTGAGCATCACACAGCGCTCCTTCAAACATGTTTGAGTACACAAAAAATGAGTATTTACTGACATGTGTACAGTATTTATTGAGATTCAGAAATTTCCACAGATGTTGTTTGTTCAGAGCCACATGCATATGATGCATTTACACTTCTCTTAACTGTGTGTTTGTGGCCGTTTTGCCCTCAGCCATTCTAACACACCTGTCTGTCATCATTTGAGTGTAATGACTCCATTAAACAGCAGTGGCGATGGTTAACAGTAATGGAACATTCTGGATGGAGCTCTAGATGTGGGCTTTGTGCTGTAGGTTGAAGTCACAGATTGATTGTCTTTTACAACGCTCTGCTCTGGGTAACTTGTTATTTGTTTTATTTGCTGTCAGCTCTGGCTTATATTTTATTGATTTTCATGGCGAGTTCACATATGCACGTTACATGGTGCTGCTGGCTCAGGTCATGTGAATATTTGTCTCCAAAGATGTCTGTAATGATTCTGTTTGGAGCAGGCCTTGGGAAAATTAAATTAAGATTATAAATGGCAGGGAAACCCCTCTAGGTCACACGACAGAGGACGGGAGCGAGCTGCCTGCGTGTGTTTTCTGCTGCGGAGACATCAGGAGAGAGATATGAGGAGTTTGATTTGTGCTGTTAGAGCTGCTGATGTGAGTCTGAGCAGAAACGCCAGATACTCGCTGTGCTACTGCATTGTAAGTTTTGTAGAAGAATTTGATCTCCATGCAACTGACCGAGGCTTTCAAAATTTTTAAAGGTGTTAAAACGCCATTAAACTTTCATAAAAAGTAGGCCATAAAACTTGTGCACTATATTTTGAGTCTTCTGAAGTCATGCGATCAAATAATCATACAAGCTAAGAAAATTCATGAGTGACTGCGCAATTTGTAAATGAATCTTTTTTTTTTTATTAAATCTTTTCCATGAATCAGTTGATTCAGTTCACAACCACTGTGATTAAACATATTTCACTGCACCATTTTTAATGTAAAAAAGCAAAGAAACATTTTCACTCAAAGTACCACCTGAATATATTTTATAATTTTTGTCTTGTATTATTTGTAAATTTCTTTATAGTTTTTTTTTAGTTGATTGTACATAATTGCACATATGTTTTTCTTTGTTATTTACTTGGTTCTTACCATGATGCTGCAGCTGAGATTAAAATTAAATTAAATTAAAATAATATAAAAATATAAAATAAAAGTAATTTTATTGTATTCAATATTGTATTATTTTATGTAATCACAATTGTATTTTCCATTTTAGTAAATTTGTTGTGTGTTTCTGTAATTTCTGTTTCTATTTAGTGTTTATTATTTTTATTTGAGTTTTTGTTTAGTTTTTGCAGTTTTACTAAAACTTAGAAATGTTGCCTTGGCAAATAACTGAAATAAAATCATTTATTTTATTTCAGTTAAAGTTTAATTTTATTTCAATAAATAGAAATGTTTTTCAATAGTTTTAGATTTAGTTAACAATAACAACACTGATCTGACTCTGAATGATAGCGAGTAACCGCTTACAGTACATTTCATCTTGTTCCTCACAAACCTACAGTATGGCTTTAGAATTTAGCGCACAAGTCAAATGGATCATTTTTTATGATTATTTTCTGATTTTTATGGTGCTTTTAGGTCCTTTTTGAAGCTTTAATGCTTCACTCCCCATTCATTGTAATTGCATGGAAAACAGCGGCGAGGACAAGACTTTCGAAAGGCCTCCTTTTATGTTCCACAGAAGAAAATCACATGGTTTTGGAGCAGCATGATGACAGACCTTTTATTTCTGAATGGACTTTTCCTTTTAAAATTCAAGCCTTAATGCAAAAAGCCACAGCAATCAAAGATATCTTAAAAAAATCACTTTACAGCATCCTCCAAAAAAAAGGGGGATGTTGAAAAAAGGTTTAAAATAAGGGGTCATGAATTGAGAAATCAAATTTTCCTTGATATTTTATAAGAGGTCATTGTACTATAAAAATATCCTGTAAGTTTCAGAGCTCAAAACGTTCTCTTTGGCATTTCTACAGCTTTTATTGAAACGGCCAAGCTCAGAAAATGACTTTATTTTATCACATTATTATGTCAGTGTGGCAAGAGACCACCTCTGCAGAAGAAGATCAACGCCTACTTTTACATCATTGCCTCTTTAGCCCCGCCCACCGATGCACACATGTAAATACGAGAGAGGATTATTCCAACAAAACAATAGAGACGCCTCTGAGGATTACAAGACGTTTTGAATTTGTGATAGCTGTGATTTGATGTTCTTTCCTTTGCTTCGGCATTTATGTGGATTATCATATATGGAGGAAAGCATGTAGAGAACGCTGCTTTTGTTATTGTTTTGATCTAAGCCATTCGCTGTAATCCTGAATTAAAGCTTCAGTGAGCGACATCTTCTGTTTTGTCATCAGTAAGACATTACAACACGTTTGACTTGATTTAAAACACCACACTGCAAATGACAATGCATGCGTTTTTCAGTTTACTGTAAAGGATGAACTATGAATAGCGTATAAGAATGACAATATGACAAACAATGGTGCATTCATTCATAATTCTGTTTACACGAAGCACCGTAAGTCATTCTTTGTCAATTATAACTGTTGTAACTTTATTTGCCACAGCCAAGACTTATAAAGCATATGTAATAATAAGCATAAATGTTTCACATTATTGGCAAATGTTCCAGCTGTGTAAGACATATTTTTCAACACTGGAAGTTGTAATGGCGAATACATTGAAAACTGTTTTAATATGCAAAACTGTTACCCAATCATAGCAATGGGCGTGTCTTAAATGTGGCACGCCTATCAAAACTGAGTGTTCAAAAGAGAGGGAAAAAAATAGCTTATTACTTCTAAATTAGGATGTTTTTTGATGTACAAATCCTGATAACATTATAAGTGGACCTCAGAGAACATTATAAATATAAAATGCCGTCCATGACCACTTTAAAGGTGCTGTAGAACGCGTTTTCAAAAGATGTAATATAAGTCTAAGGTGTCCCCTGAATGTGTCTGTGAAGTTTCAGCTCAAAATACCCCATAGATTTTTTTTTTATTCATTTTTTTTTAACTGCCTATTTTGGGGCATCATTAAATATGCGCCGATTCAGCGCGCGTCCCCTTTAAATTCTCGTGCTCCCCGCCCCTGAGCTCGCGACTGCCTTAAACAGCATAAATAAAGTTCACACAGCTAATAAAATGGATCTTTACAAAGTGTTCGTCATGCAGCATGTCTAATCACGTAAGTATGGTATTTATTTGGATGTTTACATTTGATTCTGAATGAGTTTGATAGTGCTCCGTGGCTAAAGCTAACATTACACACTGTTGGAGAGATTTATAAAGAATGAAGTTGTGTTTATGAATTATACAGACTGCAAGTGTTTAAAAAATGAAAATAACGACAGTCTTGTCTCCGTGAATATAGTAATAACGATGGTAACTTTAACCACATTTAACAGTACATTAGCAACATGCTAACGAAACATTTAGAAAGACAATTTACAAAATATCACTAAAAATATCATGATATCATGGATCATGTCAGTTATTATCACTCCATCTGCCATTTTTCGCTATTGTTCTTGCTTGCTTACCTAGTCTGATGATTCAGCTGTGCACATCCAGACGTCCTTCCCTTGTCTAATGCCTTGAACATGGGCTGGCATATGCAAATATTGGGGGCGTACATATTAATGATCCCGACTGTTACGTAACAGTCGGTGTTATGTTGAGATTCACCTGTTCTTCGCAGGTCTTTTAAACAAATGATTTATATAAGAAGGAGGAAACAATGGTGTTTGAGACTCACTGTATGTCATTTCCATGTACTGAACTCTTGTTATTCAACTATGCCAAGATAAATTCAATTTTTAATTCTAGGGCACCTTTAAACAGCAACTGAAAGATTCGTTGACATCACTAGAGTGACATTTCTTTGTGCAGGTGTGTGCATGTCTGCATAAGTTCATGTACATGAGTTTGTGTCTGCGTGTGATGTTAAAGCGGTGTGCACATATTAGTGTAGAGTGAAGGTCAAGGAAAAGACCTTCTATGAGCTTCGCTGACATTTGCCTGGCATTTTTGATTCACTGACGTCTTGTGATAGATCTTCCATGCCTTGTTCTGGACGCTCAGAGCGAAAGCAGGTGATTATAGATGACCCGTTCGCTCTTTTGATGTTTGTGGAGGAATTCTGAAGGTGTTTCCTCTGCAGATTGGATATTAGAGGCCCAGGGTGATGCTTGGGGTTTGTCGTATGCTAATGTTGCATATATTAATAATGCAATTTCACATGTCATCATGTGATGGGCTGTCTGTGGCATCAAATGCATTGCTCTATATCTGTAACCTGCTGATTCTGCTAACAAAAATGCTGAGCTTTGTTTCATGTACAGTCGCTGTTCTAGGATCTGTGGGTAAGAGAAACTGCCATCTGTCTGTTTCGTGAACAGACCGATCATACCATACTGAACTCTCAAACGGCTGTCAGAATAAAGACCTGATGAGATTTGTCTTTGAGGTGAAAAGCTGTCTTGCGAAATTGACATGATGGGAGCATGAGGGTGAAATTAGGATAGAATATGCCACCGCTACATTTATGTTACGCCTCCACTGTCTTTTGCTTTTTATAGAAATACAAACTATTCAATTCAGTTGGATAAATGTCGCTTCAATCCCATCCAACAGAAGCTGCAGAGTCGTACGTATTGCAGCAGGAATCAGAGTTCACCGATCACGTGACGAGATGACTGACAAGACCATGGCGGAGGATTCGTTGCACAACAGAGCCTAAAAGCGTCTGACAAATGTCTTATCTTGTAGAATGTTCTCCGCCGCTCCATATCAAATCCCTATAGTCTTTGTCCTTATTCACAGAATACGCACGTTCATGAAAGCGAAAGTAAAATGCGAGCACGCATTCAAACGCGATTTCAATACCTTGCATTTTGAAAGCGGCTCCCTGATGCATACAAATATCTTCCCATATGAAAGCTATCTTAGGCTGGGCTGTGTAACCATCTCTCAGCTCTGTATCATGCTTTTCATGTATTTTGTCATTGAGGAGGTACCTCGTGTGCTACCCGTCTTGTCACACCACTAATGTTAGATATTTTGATGTATTGATGGTCCAAAATGAAACTTTTTCCACACCTACTAAAGGCCTGATGAAAATTTACCAACCACAAATTTTGATTTTATATTAGTTTTTGTGGCTTAATATGAAGAATAGAGTTCTGAATAAACGTGATGAATAAAAAAATGATATTTTTGTTCACTGAGGTAGAAGACCCTTGAATCTTCTTTGATAGGTCTCTGCTTTGATTTGAATCATTCACATCTTTTGCATTAGTCAGAGACACATTATTACCCTTTCAGTTTGATTTAATCCATATATTATGTTGCAAATCCTTATAGAGTTACTAGCATTGGTGAGTAACTGAACAATTGCAGTTTGGGACTTAGCAAATATTATTTTTCTACTTCAAAATTTCACATTTAGTTCAATATGTTTCTTGCCATTTCTGAGTGAAAATAGTTTCAAAGTAAATCCTACACCAATTTTTTTTTTTTAATTGTTCCTAAAGATTCACCTCAAAGTCACATTGTGACGCATAAAGATGCATTGCACACACACAGTGTCATGCTTGATCTATAAAAGACTTGATCATTAATAACAATTATGAAGGCTGTGAATATGCGGTACACGATGATTAACATGATTAACCTACTCAAACTCTCATAATTTAGACATAAAAAGCCCTGAGTGAGATCTTCATGTTTTCATGTGGGATTAGAGGACCTTTGCTTTACATTTACACTTTGAATGACAGGGTTTTTGTTTTAATTCTGCAGTCTGCACACGGCGATGTTGCCAGCATTGAGTGTCATTAAATGACTTGTTTAAGTAGCCAGCTTTGAGTCAGACAAATGTCATATCATTTATTTTAATAAAGATCATTACATTACACAAATAAAATTAACATTACACATTTTATTTCCATATGGAACAATTTAGGTAACTTTCTTGTGACTATTTCCTCTTGAGGTTTGATTTGTGAACATCATACCATAAGTAAAGCTCCGTCTTTTCTTCCCTATAGGCCCTTTTCCTTCTGTCCAATAATCAGCCATTTTTCCCACCAACCACAGCAACTGGTGTAGGTAGCTAACGTTTGGTAATATTTCCCCTGTTCCACCACGCAGGTTGCTCCCCCGCGCACACTTTGGTTTCTATGGAGTTAGAACAGGTGCTTACCTCATTGCCACAGCAACAGTTTTTGATTAAGTCAAGATGATTTGTTGTAAAATCCAAACGGAATGTTCAAACATTCCATGACCTCATAAATGCTACATTTAAATGCTCAGTTCATTGGCGTTTGTCTGGGCAGCTTGAACTAGTCTTGAATCTCATGTCACGGGCAGCAGATTAGCAGTTTCCCTCGTAATGATGTTCATGTGAATCTGAGCTTAATGAATGTGATGCTGTCAAATGTTACACGCTTCATTTCTAGACACTTTTCTCTCTTTAACTGGCAGAAAAATGTCACTTGACCCCTTTTTAGAAATGGTGAAAAGAAAGGACAGCGCTTCAGCAAGGCTGCATTACAGGATCTTGCATCTTTTTCATCCCAGTTTATATTCAGTGAGTGATGGTGTGATGTGTATTTATGAGAACATTAGGCTATGTAACTTCAGCAACAAAAAATATTTAAAAATGTTCATGTTCATTTTTGATGTAATACATTTTTTATTATTATATATACTCTCATATTGGTGCAAATGAATGAAAATGATTTTGATGTTCATTTGATTAAAAAATGTTTTTATACCAAAAAGCAAAATTCAGCAACAGTATTTATTATATTAAAAATATTTTGCACTAACAGTGAACAGCACTTTTTATATGCTCAAAAAAATTCTGGTTTAAAACCAACTCAAGTTGGGTTAAATATGGACAAACCCAGTGTTTGGGTTGTTTTGAACCAGCGGTTGGGTTAAATGTTTGACCAACCTGCTGGACAGTTTTATTTAACTCAACTATTGTTTAAAAATGACTATATGTCTGACTTAAAATTAACCCAAAATAGGTTGGAAATTAAAAATCAGACATATAATGAATAGAGGCAACAATAATCAAATAATCAAAAGGTGAACAATTATTAATAAGCAACTCAATAAATGTTTATTATCTAATTATTATTTATTAAACTTATTAAAAAATGTTCACTTATTAAACATATTAAGAAATCTTAATTTCCAACATACTTTGGGTTCATTTCAAGCAAGAAATACAATCATTTTTAAACAATAGTTGAGTTAAATAAAACTACTCATCAGATTGAGTCAAACATTTAACCCAACCGCTGGGTTAAAACACCCCAAACACTGGGTTTGTCCATTTTAAACCCAACTTGGGTTATTTTTAACTCAGTATTTTTTAGAGTGTGGCATTTATTAATGTTAAGTTATAAATATTCAGTTTTCATTCTATCTTTAATCTTAATTCAGACCACTTAATGTTTTAGAATGTATGCAGAAATTAACATTAACCTAGATTATTAAATATGGTCACACTTTAGTTTAGGGTCCAATTCTCACTATTAACTGCAATTTTTTTGCCTTTTGCCTCAATAAATCACTAATCACTGCTTATTAATAGTTAGTAATGTAGTTGTTGAGTTTAGGTATTGGTTAGGATTAAGGCATGAATAAGGTCATGCAGAATAAGGTATTAATATCTGTTTTATAAGTGCTAATAAACAGCCTAGTAATATGCATGCTAATAAGCAACTAGTTAATAGTGAGAATTGAACACTAAACTAAAGTGTTACTAAATACTATAAAAGTATTGTTCATTGTTAATTCATTATTGTAAAGTGTAACTGAATCTACTTTGCTACGGTGGCCGTTTGGTTGAAATGATGACGTATGTGAAGAAGACTCACTCTTTAGAGCCATTTCAGAGCAAATGCATAAATATTGAGATATTGAATATTGTCAAATGGCTTAAAAAGATTGATATTTCACATGTCGGTGAGCTATCATCTCCACGAGGAGATCAGGTCCTCTGAAAACACACAAACGTGCGATTTTACACACATATTGATTCTCTGCGTGATTCGGAAGTCTCAGATCAAAGCTGGTGTTTGTCATTTTGTTGTCATCACACATGAGTGACATTTGGACGAGGCTGCGTTACGTGCGTGCGTGATTGCTGAGAGTGACTGACGCTGATGTAATTACCGTGGAGTGGTGACACCTGTTATTGAGCACTTCGCCGTGTGTTTGCTAATCTATGCACCCAGCATGCATCAGGAAGAAGATTCATTTTACAGACCCAAAAAAAACTTGCAGCACAACTTCAGGGTTGTGCACTGTTCAGCACTGAATTGAGACTCAAAAGAACAGCGTGTATTATATGGATGGATGGATGGATGGATGGATGGATGGATGATAGGCAGACAGACAGTGCAGAGCTGAGTGTGTTTGTGTTTCTCTGTCGTAGGGTTTCTAGTGCAGTGTTTCCCAACCCTGTTCCTGGAGGCACACCAACACTCTCCTTTGTCTGACACACCCATTTCAGGTCTTGGAGTCTATACTAATGAGCTGATGACTTTCAGGTGATGTTTGATTAGAGAGACATGCAAAATGTGCAGTGTTGGTATGCCTCCAGGAACAGGGTTGGGAAACACTGGTCTAGTGTATCAGCGAGTGTCTGTCCTCACTCTCTTCATCTGTATATCTGGGTAACTCGTGCACTTTGAGGGCTGTTATTGGATATCAGACTGGGGGTTATTGAATCATTCCTGACAGACCAATAGAGAGACAGAACAATATGTGAACGATCAGCCCGCCGGCTCCAGAAGACGTGATCCAATAACTTGTGATGGAGTCCTTCTGACTGCAGTGCTTGATATTGTCTTATAATACAAGACAATTGAACTTCACCTTTACTGCTGGTCTTCTGTTGCAGCGCAGTGTTTTAACCCATGAGTGAAACTGATGAAATAAGACAGTGGAGGTCATTAGGACGAAATATTACTGAGACTAAAGACAGTATCCATCATTGTGTCCATTACTTTAGCCTGATTGAGTGTGTATTTGTGTGTGTGAAGAATGGAAGAATCTTTTATAAGATTCACAAGATGTAATATAAGTCTCTGGTGTCTCCAGAATGTGTCTGTGAAGTTTCAGCTCAAAATACCCCACAGATCATTTATTATAAATTTGCCCCTATATGGGTGTGAGCAAAAACATGCCATTTTTGTGTGTGTGTGTGTCCCTTTAAATGCAAATGAGCTGCTGCTCCCGCCCCCTTTCCAGAAAAGGGCGGAGCTTTAACAGCTCAACAACAACAAAGCCGGAGAATCTCACACAGCCAAAATTTTGTTCAGCCTTGCATTGTTCAAACCGGAGTCGACACTGATGGAGAGACTCAGGAAGAAGTTACAACTTTTAGAATGAAACTGGACGTTTCTGAATGGTTAGTGGATAAATTTATGTAGTTATTATTACATTTTAGATTCTACAGATTTTTACAAGAGTTAATTTACATATACATGTATGCATTTGGCAGACGTTTAATTCAAATTACCCATGACATTATCATTATCATTTCATAAATACTGATCTGCTAAGCCAGAATACAGTGGAAGAATTTCGTCAGCAACGTTTAAACAGTCCAGTTTTCAGTCTTTGCAAATGCGGCGTGTGGCTTCAGCAGCACGAGTGGAATCTCGTTACTCCAAGCAGACAGATGACTTTTGGAAACGCCTTGTTAAAGCTTGTGGAGAGGCGCTGATAGAAGCATCTCTCTCTCTCTCTCTCTTTCAGTGGAGCTCGTTTTCTTCCTACACGAGCTGTACAAACATGACATTCAGCATTAACAGCCCCTAATAAGGCTCATTCAGGCGCCCTGACAGTGCCGGGGCCACGGGAGTCGTCTGGTGTGTCAGTGCAGCGTGGCAGGTTTCCAGTAGGAGTCCTTACAGCAAGATCGCCTTCCTGAGAAGAGATACAGAATATTAAAGGGGATTTATTAGGCCCTTTTTCAAAGTCTTGATGTTGTTTTTGGGCTCTAGAGAACAGGTTTTCATGCTTGAATGTTCATTATTTTCCTCATTGTTGCAGCTCTTCTCTTCCCAGTCTGTCAGTAACGCTCTGTTATTTCCTGTCTCTGTGAAGCCCCTCCTTCTGAAAAGCACACTGTGCTCTGATTGGTCGGCTGGGTCAGTGTGTTGAGATTGGTCAAGCGCTTCAAGCGCGTTTGGGAAATGTTCCGCCCCTTACCATAACTGCCAGTTTCAACACACTACTAACTAACTCAACCAGGCCCCGCCCCTTTATTCTGTGTATGAATTATTTAAATGAGGAATATTGTGACATGTTTGATCCCGGAAGAAAACTCAAGACTACAATAGAGGCGTTTCAGGGAGTTCAGAAACAGTGACGCTGATATAGAGGATAACTCCTGCTGGAGGGACTTTGCAGCCCTTTTTAATGCTCAAACTGAAACACTAAAGAAAGATGAACATGAAAACAAGCATAATAGAGAACAATGTATATTCCTGCTCGAGTGACGCTTTTAACTGTGATGCATTAGAGAACGGCAGCAGTATCGTCTCGTTATATGTGGGCACTAATGAACTAATGTCAAGAGTATGGACAGCATTATCTCTACAGCTTTGTTAGGACCTCATTATGAAGGTATTTGCTTAGAGCTAGATATGACAGCGTAGCATGAAAGCAGTTCAGTCAGGATCTATGTTTGTGTTTGTGTGCATATTAGTAGCACATGATGACTCGAGTACAGCATTCATCACTGCTTTCAAACCCCAGTGAGCTGGCAGTGTTTTTTATGGCATGCGGCTAGCGCACATGATTACTGTATGTTATGTTTATATGCAGTTTGATGCAGGTGGTGATGTGGCCAAAAAAGTAGATGAAATTCTGCAATTCTGCTTGTAATGTAAATCAGTGAGATCTAAGTAGACTACTTACATAAAATCATATAAATATCTGTTGTCATTCTATATCTTCTAATAATATGTAATAGTAAGATGCTTAGTTTTGTAGTTGTTATTGTGGGGGGCAGAACATAATGCAATAATGCAATGCATTGTAATACAATGATTATTGAGAGATGAACAAATAAACGTTCCTCAAAAATATCCATGTTATGAATGGATAATTAGTTGCTTCATTCCAGTAAGTGTACATCTTGACAAATTACTAACAATATAGAAGTTATTCTTACATTTACTTTATAAAAATCAGTAAAGATTTCACAGCAAAAAGATATGAGCTGAAGGTGGAAGTTTTTACAATAATACTAAAAGGCCTTTTTACATGTTAAAAAAGTATGAACTATCAATCAGGTGTCAGAAGTTGTGTATTAGATTGTGTGTGACAGGTTTTTTTTGTAATGTTTGTGATGCCTAAATTCACTTTCAGCATTTAAACAATTGATTAGTGCTTTATTTTTTATTTATTTAAGGGTCATTGACAAATAAGGTTTATAAAAGTGTAAAAAAAAAAAAAAAAACATAATGGAAATATAATTAATTTTGAATTTTATTAAGTGTTAACAATGAGATTATGTGGTTTTTATAATCAGTTTTTGTCATTTTTTACAAGATGGACAAAATTTGTCACTAAAAAAGTCATTCGGTTTAACCAAATGACACTTTTGGTTATACTGAATGAATGACGATATTTTCAAACAATGCTAACAGGCTGATATCTAGCTAGCTAGCAAAAGGACCATCAAACATTTTATATTTAGTACAAGTTTTTAAATTATTTTCCATGTTTTATAGCGGTTGCACCGAATGACCTGATGTTTCGGGACATGCGTATGAACAACTGAAAACATGAATTTTTCAAATAGATAAAAGAGAGTTAGTTACTTTGCTTCATGACCATGTGGTCTCTGCAGGTGTCTGAATGATGTCACATCCTGTCACATGATATTGACCGCATGACTTGATCCAAAATGGTCCCTTTATATTGGTTACTCCGAATGACATCAATGAAATTCATTTTTCCGGACATTCTTTCTCATAACAAAGCAACGACTTCTACACATAATCTTAATATCATTTTGCACTATGCTGATAATATATTTTATTATAAAATCATGCCAGAATAAAAAATATATACATTTATAACATTTTAAGATATTTTAATCATAAATGAAATGGCTGTATTGGCCTTTGGATGGTTAAACCGAATGACCTTTTGACACTTCAAAATCTTTAAAATATCTTTTATATGTAGCAAAATATAATTAAAACCTTTTGGATTCAATAAAATAGATCCAGTTGTACTTCCTTACATACTTTGGATGTCTTATCTTTGTTTTTTTATTATTAAGGTAACATGAAAATGCATATTGTTTTTTATATCAGAATTTTAATATCTGTGCAAGATACCTTGATTTTGCCAAATTAAAATAGAATTGAATGTTTCCAAAATGGATAAAGCAATCCCAGAAGGCATTATGGAGATCTCTGTGAAAATATTCATGGATTTGAGATTGATTCGAGGGGAATGTCAACAATTTCTGAAGAAAATGGTGTTTGACCGTGCAAAACTTGCCGGCATGATGCTGCTGTTTTCTTAATGGTTGTTTATTGGCTAAAGTCAAAAGAGCCCACCCACAAGTCTTATGATATTCTGGCCCTATAAATATGTCTTGATTTGAAGTTTCATTCACGTCCAGATCACTAAGTATGAGTAGCAATTGCTTTAGCAAACACCGCTAAATACATTATAAAGCCACAGGCCAAATTTTAATGCAAGCATTAAGCTGGTATAATGCAGAATGTTGCTTTAAAATGTCTTTAATAAGCCTTCTCTGTGTTCCTGAGTCTAATTATGCAGATCGTCTTGATCCATAAATTTGACATTTCCAGGAGAATCTCATCTTTTTACATGTGTTTAAATAAACAGTGGAAGTCGCTGCACGGCGCTGTTATTCATCTTCTTAATTCACCCTCTTCTTCAAAGTGCTGCGTTTGAAAGGCCGTTTTAAGTAACTGCGGTTATCCCAGAATCCTTCTTTCATCTGCAGATGAAAAGAGAAAAAGGGGTGGCCACTTGCTTTTTACACTTTTACCTCATTTTGGGGAACTGACGCTCTGCTTTAAGGTTATTTGCAAAGTTTAAGACACAGAGGATCTTTTGCAAACCTCGCTTCCACCTGCTAACTGAAATAATGTGAATCAGAGACTTGAAGTTGAGCTCTTTAGACTTTGTTTAGTAAGCAAATACTTAGTAATGTCCTGGTAATGACTCTACACTGAAAAACAAATGTTATAGAAACAATTTCACATTTAGAAATTGCTAGTAAATGTTGCAAACAATTACAAAGAAATGGCAAATAACACTTGTGACATTTTGAAGTAGATTTTTTTTTTTTTTTTGTAAAATGCACTCCAATAATCTTAATTTGCAATGCTCAAATGCGCAGTCAATCATGCATTTTCTGCAGAGAATGTAAAAGTCTGTAAATATTGTGTCTCAAGCCACCACAAATAAGACTCTTAATTTGTCTTATTTCAGTTGGTTAGATCCATTGATTTTGTTTTTAAGGCTTTTAAGGATTTATTTTTTAACTGCATCTCAGCGGCTGCACGTTGCTGTTCTCCTCTATTTCACCTTTGTTCACGGTTGTTTAATTAGGCCCTTAGTTTGGATATTTATCAGCATGGAAACCTTTTCCGTGGATAAGGATCATCTTTGGGATTAGTTGAAGGATGTAGGATGAGTTTTGTAATAATGTCTGTGTCAGATTGCTGTGCTTGACTTAACTGGGATTAATTGAGCAACCAGGATCACACCCTTAGCGCCTCCATACAGTGGAAACTTCTTGAGTCATCTATATATGGAAAATTTTCCCACAGAAAAGCTGACGCTCTCTTTAAAGCAGAAAAAAAAATGTTTCTCTTTTAAATTCCTTCCCATAAACTCTAGCTGTGAGAGAATCCTGTTTTTAAAGCCTCTTGTAACCTATAATATGTTTGACAAACCTTCATGAAATCAAAATTGACCCTGTTTACTAAATGGTCTTATTGTACATATTCATCAGTGTACATTATTCTGAAGAAAAACACATAAACCCATTCAAAAGTTTGGGGTCGGTAAGATTGTTTTTGAAGTCTCTTCTGCTCACCAAGGCTGCATTTATTTCATTAAAATGCAGTAAAAAATAAGATGAATTGAAAATATTGTAAAATGTAATTTATTGAAATTACAGTTGAATTTGAATTTTCAGCATCATTACTCCAGTCTTCAGTGTCACATGATCCTTCAGAAATCATTTTTACTGAATAAAAATATTAATTTCTTTAAAAGCATGCATCAAATTATCAAGTAAAATAGTAGAAAAATGGTAGAACACAGTTAAAAATAATGATTGCAAAATGGGGTTTTCACAGTGATTCCATTTTTGATTCATTAAAGAACTTTTCAGTAATCAGTTCTAAAATGGAACATTTTATAATCTAAAGAAACTTTTTTCCGTTATAAAGAACGTTTTGTGCATTTGAAAGGTTCCATGGATGTTAAAGGCTCTTCATGTAATCATCAATGCCAACAAAAAATCTTTACGAGTGAATGGTAGAAAAACACAACGCAAACAGATGTACTTATTTACTAATTAAATCAAGTCTTTGGCGATTTGATAAGAGCACAAAGCCATATCGGCCTTTTCAATTTTAGCTCATTTGACAGATACTTTGCCAAAGCAATGGAGCAAAATGTCATTAGAGACCTTTTACGCTATATGAGAAGTGTCTTGTTAGGTAAGCAGCTCTGTTATCTCAGTAACTCTCCAGGTCTTTAGGTCATCACGTTCCTCAAACTGAACCTCCTTCTATCTGTCCATCTATTTATTTATCTGTCTGCCTGTTCTGTTTTTTTGTCACTCTGTGAAGATTTAGTTGTGTACAGCTTCAGCATTGCTAGGTGGTTTCTTACTAGCCTGGAGGCAGAAGAGCCCACCAGCTGATCTCTCTGATATTCTGTTCTCTAGATATTTATTTTACAATTCACAGGCCAGATAGATGTAAAAAGTATTCAGCCTTCCCTCTTCCTGCCCAAAAATACCCTGTTATCCAGCAGCGAACGATGTGACTGATGAAATAACATCACGAGAAACTGACCTTGTGTTTGGCCTCCTGTTATATTAGGCAGTATCATCAGATCCGTGTGTGCTACTTTCTGCTGAGGGAGATTTCTGAATGGTTTTTGCCAACTACACCAAGAGAATCTGTCTGGTGCAGTGTTTGATAAGACTGTAGTGTTCAAAAGCGCAACAGAGATCAACAGTCGGGTTTGGAATGTCCCATTCAATAGACATTGATTCTTAATGATAAAGTGTAAAAGATGAGCTCTAAGAGTGTTAAGTGATAATAAATGCTTCTGTTGAAACCACAATTCAATCTGACATCAACTATTTATATATATATATATATATATATATATATATATATATATATATATATATATATATATATATAATGTTTAATAAAGGGTTTAATTGCCATATTCCTAATGAAGAACTACATTACCCATGAGTGAGATCTGTCAGGATGGGAATAAAAATTGCAAGGAAAGAGATCATGGTTTCTCTTATTTCCTCTCTCCTGTCCTTCATTTCCTCTGGCTTTGCATCAATCCATCTATTTCTGTCTCACTGTATTTTTATCTGGTTTAAACACGTCCACCACTCATGCTACTTTCTCTCTCTCAGCCTTCTTTCCTCCATTTCCACATCTTCTACATCTTTCTTGTCACTTTAATGCTCTCTTGCCTTTATTGATCTCTCTGGTTGAAATGGATTGATCTCTTACTCTTCTCATGTGTTCTCATGTTAGCCAATCAGATTTCAGACAAGGTTAACAGTGGCCACCTTAAAACTTGGAGGGCAGTTTTGACTTTTAGTCCCAGTGGTTTGCTAAAAAATGTAATAAATGAACCACCAAGAGGCGCCATTATGTTTCTGTTGTCTATATATTGTCTGTTTAACTCAAAGTCATTCATATTAACTGGCTTCGCATACTGAACATCCTTGGATTCTTATCAGATCCCAGTGAAAACCAATGCAGGTTAATATTTTAGTTATATTAATATTTATCAAAACCGTTCAATGTAAACAAAATGGTTGCTCCAAGCTAATGAATAGTTCTGGCCGTAGCCTATTTTATTTAAAGGGCAATAACTCTTGAATGCAACAAACAATTTAAACAAAATTTGGTGTAACTATGTATAGCATGGGTATGAGGAAGCATGTAAAATTTGATGATGTTCAGACAAAAGGTGGCGCTATAACAGAGAAAAACATAATACTGCCTCTGACTTTGTAGAATAAACTATTTTTTAATATGCATGCATACAAATGGCCAGAAATACTGATAAAAAGAGAACAGTTGTTGTTTTATACTATCAGTGATAAACTTAAGAGCATATAAACTTAAAGCGGAACTCAGTAAGATTTGCGAAGCTCCCCCTACAGGTTCCTTCAGTGAATCACACTGTCGTAAATACTCCAAATGCAGCTCTGGACCACAACGACTACAACGCTCACCAGCGCAGTAGTTTTGCAAATACAGTACAAGAAATCTCAATGGAGGTGGGTAATTTTCGAAATTGTCTTATAAAGTCATAATATATACATTGTTTTTGAATTACCGTAAAGCATTTTGTCGCTCTCGCGTGAACGTGAACATGAGGCGAGATTGTGTCGGGTCGGCGCAGCTCAACTTGCAAGTGCTGTTTTCTGGCGTAGACGCCCAGAGGGGGTTAGTGCACGCCTCAAACACACTGCTACAAGTCAATTAACCATCGTAAGGACTTAGAAAACTATTTATGAAGGTTAAAAAGTTACTTAGTTCTGCTTTAATTGATAATTTATCCTTGGAAGTAGATTTTTGTGTTTTATTTTGTTCAGTTTTTGTCCCCCTGTCTGTGTTCTTGTATGTAAATGAGTGTGCTAAACACAAGTATCCGTAGTGAACAGTCTTTGGCTTCAGCAGTGATGTAGTGGAACCGAGCGCAGACGTTCAACAGTCTCTTATCGGCCACTTTAGATGTGAAGTGAGCTGCTCACCGCTGCTCTGTGCTGTAGTGGATATCAAATGAATGATCGGAGGATAGGAGCATGTTCATTTTCATACGGCTCAGCAGATTTTACATTCATATTCTCTGTGCTCAATAGAACACATTATCTCTCCAAACTCTCTCTTGAGTTTCAATGGCTTTTCACATTCATTTTTGACCTCTAGTATGTAAATGGTTGAGATAATGCTGATAAAACATGTCGCTACAGCGTTGTGAGAGATTTTGGATGTTTCAGAGTATGAGGTTGATATTAAAGGGATAGTTCACCCAAAAAAAGATAATTATCTCATGATTTACTCACCCTCAAGCCATCCTAGGTGTATGTGACTTTTTTTCTTTCAGATGAACACAATCAGAGATATATTTAGATTTATAATGGTAGTGAAGGGGGGCCTGTTTTAAAGCTAAAAATCCACCATAAATATAATCCATACAGCTCCAGAGGGTAAATAAAGGCCTTCTGAAGTGAGACGATGGGTTTTTGTAAGAAAAATATCCATATTTAAAACTTTATAATCTGAAATAACTAGCTTCCTTATAATTTCAGTCAAGTTGCACCAAAAACAGTTTTTTTATGTCAATTTTCCACCTTTTGACCTTTAGAATTACATTTTTTATTTTTGCTACTGTCCCTTTAAACAATTTAGTGTCTTTTTTCTTCATTTTGGTCATTTTTGCAGTTTATATGATGCAACAAAATATAAAGATGGCTCTCAAGACAGTTAACATCATTACATTCATTTGGCTTCAGTATTTTTTAATCCAGTGTCATTTTAGTAATATACTATTAAAGTTTTTATTAATATTTTGAATTAGATTTTAATTTAAAATTTTCCATTTTAATTTTAATTTTGGTTTCGTTTTAGTAATTTTGTTGTGTTTTTGTCATTTTTAGTTTTTTTTATATATATATATCTATATAGTTTTTAGATTTAGTACTTATATTTAGTAAAAATTAGAAATGTAAGTAAGTTAAGGATATTTTATTTAATGCATTTAACATTGATTTTGTTTCTAATAATGAAATTTTTTTATGGTTTTACTGTAGTTTTAGTTTGAAGTGAACCGATTTTAAATAAGAACCGTTTCTCAAAAAAAAAAAAAAAAAAAACTAAGAAAGTATTTTTTCTTAACAGCCGAAATCTAAATATTAAGATCTGTTTTGAAATGCCACCCTTTTCATGAATTGTTATTTATTACCCTGCTGATTTAAGCAGGATGCAGAAAGATGAGGAAAAAAGCTACAGTCTGAGACGGCAAGAGAAAGCAAAACACTAAGATGTATGACACCTGGTGTTTCTTAGACTAGAAAACAATGCTAAATAGAGTCCAATTACAGGTGACAGGCACATCCATAAGGGCTGATGGGTAGCGACGCTCTCCGCAGCTGCACACACGCTGGATACATACTGAGTGGGATGATCTGATTGGCTCTCGTCTACATTAAACGCTGATCACATACTGGGAGAGGCAGGTCTCACAGACCTCTTGACTAATGTTGTGTGTCTAGGTGTAAATTGAAGTAAATGCGCTGAGATATGGTGAAAGACTCCATCTTTTTTGGGGGGATGGTTTGTTTTTGATTAGCTTGCTTCAGCGTGTAGGTAGGGAGTCAGTGTTGCATTCTTATGGTTAATTCTGAAGCAACGCTGCATCCCAATTCAGAGGCTGAATTCAAAGGCTGATTGCATCAGGCCAACTTGAAGAAGACTGTCCCAATTCGAAGCCTCCTTCAAACACGGCCTTGAAATGCGTCCTTCATTTTCCCAGATGAATCCTTCACAGTCTTGCCCAGAATTCATTGCGCGCTGGTGATGACAGGATTTTTTTTGAGAGAAATTGGCGGATTACACTTTTAAATGTAAGTGTTGGGTTTCAATTTATTCGAATATCTAATGATACTTATGTAATAATAATAAAAAGTGAAGTGGTTAAAAAAAATGTTGACTTACCTTTGACTTGCTTACTGTTACTACATATGAAAGCTTGTTTCTGCCATGAAATAAACAATAAAAAACGTAATTGCGACTTTTTGTCTCACAATTCCGACTTTTTCTCTCAGAATTGTGAGATATAAAGTCAGAATTGTGTGACATAAAGTCAGATTTGAGTTATAAAGTCAGAATTGATATAAAGTCAGAATTGAGTTATAAAGTCAGAATTGTGGGATATAAAGTCAGAATTGTGGGATATAAAGTCAGAATTGGGCAGAATGTGAGATTATAAAGTCAGAATTGAGTTATAAAGTCAGAATTGTGGGATATAAAGTCAGAATTGTGAGTTATAAAGTCAGAATTGATATAAAGTCAGAATTGAGTTATAAAGTCAGAATAAAGTCAGAATTGTCAGTCAGAATTTATAAAGTCAGAATTGTTTAAAGTCAGAATTGAGTTATAAAGCAGAATTGCAGAATGAGTTATAAGTCAGAATTGTGAGTCATTGAGTTATAAAGTCAGAATTGAGTTATAAAGTCAGAATTGAGTTATAAAGTCAGAATGTGAGTTATAAAGTCAGAATCAGAATCAGAATAGTTTGTATAAAGTCAGGAGTATAAAGTCAGATTGGAGTCAGAATTGTCAGAATTGTGAGTTATAAAGTCAGATTGAGTTATAAAGTCAGAATTGTGAGTTATAAGTCAGAATCAGAATTGTGAGTTATAAAGTCAAAGTGTCAGAATTGAGTTATAAAGTCAGAATGAGTCAGAATTGTGAGTAAAGTCAGAATTGTGAGTTATAAAGTCAGAATTGAGTTATAAAGTCAGAATTGAGTTATAAAGTCAGAATCAGAATTATAAAGTCAGAATTGAGTATAAAGAATCAGACGTCAGAATGAGTGTCCAGAATTGCAGAATATATAAAGTCAGAATTGAAAGTCAGATTGTGAGTTATAAAGTCAGATTGTGAGTTATAAAGTCAGAAATAAAGTCAGAATTATAAAAGTCAGAATTGTTATAAAGTCAGAATTGTGGATAAAGTCAGAATTGTGAGTTATAAAGTCAGAATTGTGAGTTATAAAGTCAGAATTGGTATAAAGTCAGAATAAAGTCAGAATTGAGTATAAAGTCAGAATTGAGTTATAAAGTCAGACGAGTGAGTTATAAGTCAGTCAGAATTGGGATATAAAAATAAAGTCAGAATGTGGAGTTATAAAGTCAGAATTGTGGGATATAAAGTCAGAATTATAAAGTCAGAATTGTGAGTTATAAAGTCAGAATTGTGGGATAAAAAGTCAGAATTGTGAGTTATAAAGTCAGAATGTGAGGTCAGAATGAGTTATAAAGTCAGAATGTGAGGTCAGAATAATAAAGTCAGAATTGTAAAGTCAGAATTGTGAGTTAAAAGTCAGAATTGAGTTATAAAGTCGATTGTGGGATATAAAGCAGAATTGGGTTATGTCACAGAATATAAAGTCAGAATCCAGAATTGAGTCAGAACAGACCAGAATCAGAATTGTATAAAGTCAGAATGTCAGACAGACAATCAGATATATAAAGTCAAGCAGAATAGATGATCAAATAATTGATAAAATAGTGATGTCTCTGAGGCATGGTACAAACATGTTACTCGTGATAAATCAAGAAAACAATTAATTCAAGCAATATGACAAATACTGTTGAGATATTTAATAATGATTAATTTTCTGTCTATAAAGGAATTCAAACAGTTGCTCACCTGTCTAATAAAACATAATATATTACAGTCGTTAACAGGCGACACAATGACAAGGGACGTTACACTGGTTAAACTGCTGATTTCTCTGGATTTTAACATGATAGGAAACATTTGGGATAATGCAAGTACGCAAGTCAACAAAATATATAACATTGTTATAGTGGTTTTTGGATATTTTATTAATGGCAATATTGTGGCTGTTTAGTGGAAATACAGTGGAAATAGTTCATATAATTACACTTCCACTTGCTAATCTTCCCTAAAAACACACATATGTTTGACTGTGTGGTGTGTGTGTTATGTTGATGTGTAATCTGCCTGTAAATAAATGTTTTTAAAAATTTATTCCAGGGTTGATCTTGTTGCCCTGAGGTGCATCTTTAGCTGTCAGAGCTGTCGTTCTCTCCTGTCTCACTCTCTCGATGTTGAGCGATGGGAGAAATGCTTCTAATTCCAGTTGGTAGTGACTCAGACATCAGTGTGTGGGCCGAGTATGAGCGAGAGATACACAGACAGACACAGAGAGAGATTCTGATACAGGTCATCCAGCTGCTTAATAAGAAATTTCTGGGATTTTCGAGCTGCCTCCTCCAGTGCTTACAGACACCAGAACAACTTCCAGTTTAACAATGAGGGAAATTACTGCTTAGATTGGAAGAAGCATTTTTTCGATTGTAGGTGGAAGGAAACACAGAGAAGAATACAAAGAGAATACAAAGCATTGCATTGCATTATGCATTGTGTTCTGAAGCATTTCTGAATGCATTGATGCATGAAATCGAGCTTGAATCTTATGAGCTCATGCACTGTTGTAGTGTAGATGATATTTCAATGGCTTGAATGTTACAGTTCATGTTTAGATTTGCTTTTCCGGTCCATCAGCAGGTCAGACACTGGAGAGTTGCACGTTTGCGCAGGTGTCTTGATGTCAGACGTGCATCTGGGTTTGGTGGATGCTGCAGTGGACTCGTTGACATTCTGCTGCGCTGCGTCTCACCCCCGCTGAATCCTGAGCAAAAACACGTCGACTTGTGCTGTGCCGCCGTCCGCTCAGATAAGAGTCGCATCGGTATGCGCGCTGTGTGCCGCGTAACCTTAGATACGGCATCACCTTCACTAGAGAGTGAGTGTGAGAGAGTTACAGCAGAAAAACGGACGTTTAATGCAAAGCAGAAGAGAGTATGCTTGAAAGTCTATGTATATATGTTGATTTGGAAAAATAGAGCTCTTTTTTTTGTTTTTCGGCTTAACTCTGTGTTTGTTTACAGTGGACTTACTAAAGTTAGGAGTGATTTTCTTCTTTGTTGTTTCCTTCACAGAGAACACACATGCATGTGAGCGATTGAAAGCAGCAGCCTGTCAATCAGCACTCGACTGGTGTCAGATTTGCTGAATTGCTGAAGCACTGACATGTTTTAGTTAATTTTTAAACATAAAATTGCTTTTTTAAAAAGTTAACACTTTAAAATGGGGAACAATTCTCACTTTTAACTACTTGCTTATTAGCTTGCATATTGGCTGTTTATTAGTACTTATAAAACACATATTAATGCCATATTTTTGAGTAAAGCATTCCAGGATTTTTCTCCATATAGTGGACTTCACTGGTTCAAATGTCAGTTTCAGTGCAGCTTCAAAGAGCTCTACATGATCCCAGGCGAGGAATAAGAGTCTTATCTAGAGAAACCATCGCTCATTTTCTAAAAAAAATAAAAATGTACATACTTTTTAACCACAAATGCTCATCTTGCACTGCTCTGCGATGCGCCACGCATTACGTAATCATGTTGGAAAGGTCACGCGTGACGCAGGCGGGAGTACCGATCCAGTGTTTACAAAGCAAACGTGCAAAGACTAAGTCAAACGTCCTTTACAAAAAAGGGTAAAACAGCGATGTCGGACGATTTTGAAGTTGGAGGAAAAAATTAGATGGAGTTTTTCGCCCTACCGCGGTACCAGTGTTAATTTTGACAGCAAATTTTGATTTAGTTTTAGTCATAGTCTTTTGACTAAAATGCCATAGACATATTTTAGTCATCGGAAATTGTTTTAGTTTTAGTCTAGTTTTAGTTGACTAAATATCATAAGATTTTAGTTGACTAAATCTACAGTAAAATCGAATTTAGTTCAATTGTAATGCATAAAGCATTTCTCTAACAATACACAGATCCAATACACTGATATAGGTACATCTGATATTCCCCAAACTATTTATGTTCACCCAACTGTACTTTGCTCGGACGGTTTTTTACCGTTCAAGTGCAAAAAGACACGAAAGAGCAAAATTCAGTACTTTTCAGGGATTGACACACTTATCATTGAGGTACTATTATAGTTTTCGTTTAAATTTTTTATTAGATTTGATTTTTAGTTTTTCTGCTTTCATTGTAATTTTAGTTAAATTTTTTAGTATTTTTTTGTGTTTATGTCTTTTAGTTTTTGCTTTTAAATGTCTATAAGTTTTTATTTCTGTTTGTTATTTTAATACTTCAGGTTAAGCTAAAGCTTAGAAACTAGATGAAATAAAATAAGTTTACATTTTTTTATATATATATTTATTTTATTTCAGTTAATGTTTATTTCAAATAATGAAGATTTTTTTGGTTTTAGGTTTAGTTAACTATAATAACCCTTATACTTGTAAAATATATTGAATAATGTGTCAAATAATGTTCTTAGTCTTTCCTTCCTGTGACAGAATATACAGTAGTTTACTATGAATTAAACAGAAATTAAATGAAATACAGTTTGTGTAAACAAAATAACAATAATGACCAGGAAAAAATAATAATTATAAACCATCCCGAAATAGACCGTGACTCTTATTCTGAAATGTCTGCAGTCTGCGCTGTAGCAGGCTGTTCACGAGGGTGATAAATATGCATTCTTACAACCGTCTAAAACATACTACCATATAAACATCGTGTAGTAAACATTGTCATAATTCAACAACATGAGCTCATAAGCAATCACTTGGCATAAATGTGTGCTGAAGCAGTCTGAAGCGCTGCTGCACGAGCCTGTAGAGGGCGCAACAGCGCCGCGGTTAGATCAGCACATCACACTTCAAAATGTCCGCATCTTACACACATGACAGCAGACCTGACAGGATATCTTCCCTCTCTTTCATTTTCGTCTCGTTTTTATTCGTTGACGAAAATTAGAGTAGATTTTAGTCATAGTTTTAATCATTCAAAACGCATTTTTATTTAGTCATCGTCTCGTTTTCGTCCGTGAAAAAATTAACACGCGGTACTTCAAACTACAACTACAATGCGTGGCGCATCGCAGAGCAGTGCAAGACGAGCATTTGTGGTTAAAAAATATGTAATTTTTTCAATATTTTTTAGAAAATGACTGATGGTTTCTCTAGATCAGACTCTTATTCCTCGTCTGGGATCATGTAGAGCTCTTTGAAGCTGCACTGAAACTGACATTTGAACCAGTGAAGTCCACTATATGGAGAAAAATCCTGAAATGTGTCCCTTGAAAACCTTAATTTCTTTTCAACTGAAGAAAGAAAGACATAAACATCTTGGATGACATGGAGGAGAGTAAATTATCAGGAAATTTGAATTCTGAAGTCAACTAATCCTTTAAGGTTAACACAATAGTGCACTGCATTACCAAATATCAGCTTGTTTCTATTCTTAGTATTACAGACACTGTATTTTTTTAGTATTGACTTGGTACCAAAATACTTTCAGTTGGTCTGTGGATGTGCCTGTGTGAGTTTCAGACTGCCAGCACAACACAAGTTGAGTCGAGAGGCTTTAGAGGAAGATCATTGTTTAAACTGACAGCCTCTTCACCTTCTCTTGCGTCAGCCGCTCTTTGCATGGCAGTCTCTCCTAATGACTCCATTACTCTGAGCAGAGGAGTCGTGGAGGATGTTCTCCAGCGGCCTGTGAGGACGGTGGGCGGCTTGTTATTTGTGTGTTAGAGACCCAAACCACGCAAGTCCATACCACACTGGAGAACTGAAGGGATTGTCAGCTGAGATGACTCTTGAGTTTTGCTGGGCAACTCTAAAAGAGTTTTACAGAACTTCTCATTATGGCGACTGGGGCCATCAAGATGAAAAATCACTTTTAAAGACACCATGAAATCAAAATACTTATGATTTTATGGTTATGAGGGCGGGGCAACCTGTCACTCACATGAGATCCACCATTAGCAAACCACAGCCATCCAATCAATTGCCCACCAGACAAAATCAAGCCCCGCCCTACATTTGTTCTTGTTTGAGAAGCAGTTTCACTCAAATATACGTCTCAAATGTAAAGAAAAGACTAGAGCAACTTACATTTCATGTAGATTTTAAAAGTGGTTCATTTTTGGTTGTTTATTGTTCAAATAACACTAGAGCTGCATGATTTGAGGAATTATTTCCATATGTAGGATCTGTAGTATCGCTGCTTTTATTTAGTTACTCCGAATGCTGAAGACAAACTAAGACACATGGAGGCAAGAGAGGAAGGTCTGTTTGTCCCCTTCACACACACCCTTACATACCCTTGTTTACATGCACTCATCTAACCCGGCAGATTGTGTGAGATGGTTCAGTGAATGTTAGTAGGGCTCCTGGTCTTCCCTCTGTCAGTTTCTGCAGAATCCATCCACAAATACTCATGCATATACTGTACACACGTGTGCGCACAAAGACAGAAACCTCCAGGCTTCCAGTCAAGTGGGCGGTAGGACCAAAAGCTTGTGTCATGGAAACAGTATAAATCACAATATAGTTATTTTTGCTGGAAATGCAGTGAAAAAAATATTTATGTGGTTATGCCTATTTTTGAATGATCCAGTTAATTAAATCAATAATAAACTGTATTTTTTTGTTTCTTTTTTATTTGTTTTTGGAAGCACTTTTATTTATTTGGCTAGATGAATAATAATATAATATATTATTATATATTAGTAGTAGTAGTAGTGTAGTAGTAGTAAAATAATTAATATAGGAAATTGAATGAAAAATATGTTACGTGCTGATGCTCAATTTTAAATAATCCGGTGAATTAAAAAAAATAATAAATAAAAAAAAAAACAGTGCTTTGACTATTTAAAAAAATATTATTTGGAACTTTTTTTATTAATATAATATATATAATATATAATAATATAATATATATATAATAATTTAATAATATATAATATATATATATATATATATATATATATATATATATAATAATATATATATATTTTTTTTTTTTTTTTTACATATATATATATTTACATATATATAAATTTACTTAAATTTATTTATTTAATAACATAAAAAAATTCTAAATAAAAAAGTCAAAAGAGATTTAGTACTGTTTATTTTATTAAATTCACCTGATTATTTAAAATTAAGCATAAGTACGTAATATATTAAATATTTTTTTTTCATTCAATTTCCTATAATAAGTACATTTGATAAATAATGTTAATAATAATAACAATTATGAATGTTGTTGTTATATAAAAAAAAATTTACTATTATTATTATTTATTTATTTATTTACTATTTTTAAGATTATTATTATGATTATGATTATTATTATTATTATTATTATGTAAAATTTGTTGGTTAGTATTATATACTGTTTGCAAAAGAATGATTTGGTCACTGTCATACCACCCGGCCACTTTACCAGTAAAATGTGAATTTCATGTAAAATCCCAGAGCTCTTTGCCAAATTAAATCAAGGTCGTCACCACCTCGGCTCAATTTCATCTCCACACGCTTTCACCTGCCATTAACATATTGTCAATCAACACCCCTTGCGTGTCCATGTTGCATCAGTGTTTCTTCAGTTAGCGTGTTGAGATCTGTGTGAATACTAACTACATGTGTGGGTGAACAGGCTGTCAGTGAGTGGACGGCTGGATTCGAGTGTTCAGTCAGTGGTGTGTTTAGTTGATATTTCTTAATTATCTGAGCGAGTGTGTAGGCGAGAACTGACTCTTCTGTAGCCTGGAGTTTGTCTTCAGAACACCTACTGATTTAAAAAGCCATTTTCTCCACTTGTGTAGCATTTTATCTCACTGAAGTCCACTTATTATGTTACACAAGGTTTTTTTTTTTTTTTTTTTGCAGAAAAAACAGTCATAATTTAGTTGCACTTACTTTGTGACTTTTTTTTATTTTACCAGTTCTTTGTAACACAGGCTGGTTTTACTACTGTATCATTACTTGCAACTAATGTAAATGTAGTAGTGCTATTAAAAACTTTAAGTTGTGAAAAGGTTGTGAAACCATTTTTATCCTACCAAATCAGCATATTAGAATGATTTTGAAGGATCATGTGACACTGAAGACTGGAGTAACGATGCTGAAAATTAGCTTTGATCACAGAAATAAATTACATTTTACAATATATTCCCATAGAAAACAGCTATTTTAAATTGTAAAAATATTTCACAATATTACTGTTTTTACTGTATTTTTGATCAAAGAAATGCAGCCTTGGTGAGCAGAAGGGACTTCTTTCAAATACATTAAAAAATCTTAAATATTCCAATCTTTTAACGGTAGTTTACGTAATGCAGTAGAAGTCAGATGTTTTTAATGTAAATTATGCAACATTTTTCAACATTTATTCTCACAACATTGCAGAAATATTGTTAGCACATCCTTTTGTGACATTTATACATTTATTACCACATCCAACCTGGTTTGGTATGGCCCAATCCCAAAATACCTTATATTGACATTTTTTGAGGCTATCAGGTAGATGTTTTTAAAATGCTCAGCTTTGTAATGTTCATTTTATTCAAAACATGTTACTTGCATCTAAAATCTAACTTTTTATGCTCAAAGCTGCATTTTTGTACTGATACATTTTATAATAAACTGCTTTGTCAATGCGTTTTTTTTAATGTCATAACAATTATATATTATATATATATATATATATATATAATATGGGTAATTGACGAATAAGGTTTTTAAAAGTGTAAAAAAAACACATCATGGATATTTATTAAGTGATTTATTAAGTGTTAACAATGAGATTAGGTGTTTTTATAATCAGTTAACACTGCTTTTGTCATTTTTTATAAGATGGACAAAATTTGTCACCAAAAAAAGTTTAACCAAAATTTTGGTTTTACCGAATGACACTTTTGGTTATACCGAGTGACGATATTTTCAAACAATGCTAACAGGCTGATATCTATCTAGCTAGCAAAAGGACAATCAAACATTTTATATTTAGTACAAGTTTTTAAAATATTACAACATTTTCCATGTTTTATAGCGGCTGTACCGAATGACCTGATGTTTCGGGACATGCATATGAGCAAGTGAAACTTTGTTTCACAACCATGTGTTCCTTTGCAGGTGTCTGAATGATGTCACATCCTGTCACATGATATTGACCACATGACTTGATCCAAAATGGTCCCTTTATATCGGTTACTCCGAATGACATCAATGAAATTAATTTTTCCGGACATTCTTTCTCATAACAAAGCAACGACTTCTACACATAATTTTAATATCATTTTGCACTATGTTGATATATGATGTTATAAAATCATGCCAGAATAAAAATATATACATTTATTACATTTTAAGATATTTTAATCACTAATGAAATGGCTGTTATTGGCTTTGGATGGTTAAACCGAATGACCTTTTGACACTTCAAAATCTTTAAAATACCTTTATATGTGTCAAAATATAATTAAAACCTTTTGGATTCAATAAAAGTGATAGTTACTTTGGATGTCATATCTTTTTTATTATTATTAAGGCCATTTAACAAAGTCAATGTCCTGTCACATCATTGACCCTTATATATATATATATTTTTTTTTTTTTTTTTTTTTTTTTTTCAGCCATTTTGCTTTTCAGTTTCAATAAATCTTCTGGGTGGACTGGGAAGGACGTTTAAGTGTGTTTACGTTGAATATTAAACCCTTATTTCAAAAGAGCCTCAAAATTCCTTCTTTCCATTACATGACCTCTTTAAATTCTCCTCCGTCAGATTTTTTTTCCAGATGAACAAATGAAAATCACCAGCCTTGCATCAATCACTGTGGCTGAGGGACGGCGTGTGGTCGTGTCAAACTGTAGAGGTTTTGATATAAATAGACATCATCAATCACGAGGGTGTGCGGGATGCACGTCTGGCGGAGAACTGCGTCACTGTCAGTCAAACCTGTCACACAGACGCCTGACGGATGCACAGCAGCGTATCATTAGTGACATCGCACACGGCACACATTCATTCCCTTTAAAGAAACCCTGAATTGAGTTTCTGCTCCGCATTCATGCCCACGGGAATCATTCAAGTTCTAAAAATCGAATCAGCGTCAAGTAGCTTTAAATAGTTCACAAACTCATATGCTGTACAGGAATTTGGCCTCACTGGAGGGTTTATAAAGAGTTTAACTCCTAGAAGTGAAATCGCAAAACCAGCACTTTTCGCTCGAACACCCTCATTGTTCTTCATTCGCGTGATTTTTCAATCTGCCTTCATTTTATGTGTGACCCATCCAGTCGCCCTCACGGGCAGCCTTCCAGAAGACTCCAATAACATTTGAGGATCACTAAAGGGTCTCTTTTTTTATTAGATGTTTCTCTGGGGAGGAAATGGCGTTCATGGGTAATTCTGTTGAAGGTGGCTGGTTGTACGTTGAGTTGGCTTATTTTGGGGACGGAGTAAATCGTATTTTGGCGACGGATGAGTTTCATTACGAGGTTCTGCTGGTTTTGTTGCTGTTTGTTTTCAACAGCCTCCGACAAAACAGGATCTGTCTTTCTCTTGTTTTCTGTAATAGCATTTGATTTGTGCACTGTTAGAGGCCAAGAACAGGAGGTACAGTATATGGGAATCTGTTCTATCTGTTAGTGTTTTTACTGTCCTGCATTTTCAGTTATTAAAGGTGCCCTAGAATTAAAAATTGAATTTATCTTGGCATAGTCAAATAACAAGAGTTCAGTACATGGAAATGACATACAGTGAGTCTCAAACTCCATTGTTTCCTCCTCCTTATATAAATCTCATGTTTAAAAGACCTCAGAAGAACAGGCAAATCTCAACATAATACCGACTGTCACGTAACAGTCAGGATCATTAATATGTATGACCCCAATATTTGCATATGCCAGCTCATGTTCCCAACATTATGAAAGGCATTAGACAAGGACAGCCAGTATTAACGTCTGGATGTGCACAGCTGAATCATCAGACTAGGTAAGCAAGCAAGAACAATAGCGAAAAATGGCAGATGGAGCAATAATAACTGACATGATCCATGATAATGTCAGTTATTGTTGCTAATGTACTAATGTTAATGTACTACATGTTGCTAATGTACTGTTAAATGTGGTTAAAGTTACCATCGTTTCTTACTGTATTCACGGAGACAAGAGCCGTCGCTATTTTCATTTTTAAACACTTGCAGTCTGTATAATTCATAAACACAACTTCATTCTTTATAAATCTCTCCAACAGTGTGTAATGTTAGCTTTAGCCACAGAGCACTATCAAACTCATTCAGAATCAAATGTAAACATCCAAATAAATACTATACTCACATGATCCGACGCATGCATGCAGCATGCATGACGAACATTTTGTAAAGATCCATTTGAGGGTTATATTAGCTATGTGAACTTTGTAAATGCACTGTATTATAGAGTCGCAAGCTCGATGGGCAGGGAGCATGAGATTTAAAGGGGCCGCAGCCTGAATCGGTGCATAGTTAATTATGCCCCAAAATAGGCAGTTAAAAAAATTAATTTTAAAAAATCTGTGAGCTGAAACTTCACAGACACATTCAGGGGACACCTTAGACTTATATTACATCTTGTAAAAAAACGTTCAATGGCACCTTTAAAGGTGTCTTGATTATGATTTCACTTTTTTAACTTTAGTTAGTGTTTGAGCATAAACAACATCTGCTAAGTTACGACGCTCAAAGTTCAAAGGAGATATTTTCTTTTACAGAAATCTCTTAAACAGCTGGTAGGGACTACAACGAGCTTCTTCCCAAGTTAGTGACATCACTAACCCTATAATTTACATAAACCCGCCCCTGAGAACAAACAACAAGGGGGGTGGCCATGTTGGTTTGCTTTAGAGAAGAGGAAGAGGTTGTAGTAGAGTGTTGTTGTCATTCCGTCATTTTACACCGGACTGCTTCACAAACGAGGGTCAATTCAACACAAAAGATGAACATGACGGCACATATTAGTCGATGAGTTGAATCAACTCCACAACAACTACATAAATTTATCCACTAACCATTCAGAAACGTCCAGTTTCATTCTAAAAGTTGTAATTTCTTCCTGAGACTCCGGTTTGAACAATGTAAGGCTGAACACTTTAGTCATTTTGGCTGCGTGAGATTCTCCAGCTTTGTTGTTGAGCAACCGAAGCTTGAGCTGTTAAAGCTCCGCCCTCTTCTGGAAAGGGGGCCGGGAGCAGCAGCTCATTTGCATTTAAAGGGACACACACAAAAATGCCGTGTTTTTGCTCACATCCAAATGCATCTTCATGATTAGAAAATATAAATCTAAAAAGAACTTGATTGTGTATTCAACATTGTTTCTAAAATGTTTCAAATGGATATCATAACCAAACATTTGTTTTGAACTTATTCTGAGCCGTGAGCACAAACAAATGAATAATTCAAACAGGTTTCATGCAGTATATTTAAGAGAAGAGCACAGTTTTATCCTCTAGCATGTAGTCCAGCGATTTGTATGTGTGTGTCTCTCTCAGGTCTGGATCCTGGTGTTCTTCTCATGGCTGTTGAATGGAAATCCTCCATCTAATGCCGTCAGCTCAGGTCCTGTGATCCCTGACCGCCTCAGCTGCCACCTGTCAGGAGATCTAGTGTGTCTCCTCATGTTCTCAGAGGAAGGATTTCTGTATGACACTGAGAGATACATCACTCAGAGACGGGTCAGAGCTCATAGATGGGTAAAACCCACCGCGGATGGCAGGGAATAGTAATGCACACCACTACCAGGACAGAAAGTACAGTCAGTTCAGCAGCTCAACACGAAATGTGCCATAGGAATGAAAAATCTTCTCAAATGTGTCCTCTGGACATGTTTATGGGTTAATGATTTGAACAAAACTTTCACCCTAAGCATTAAACTTTCTTCAGAAATTATTACATATTTTAAAGGGGACCTATTATGCTCTTTTATTGCATATGATAAACAATTGAATTTAGGCTTTTATTCACATGTCTTGACATGCAAGAACAAACCTCATTGGTTCTTGAGGAAGCTCTAATGTGCTGCGCAACACGAGACGTAGCTGTCAGTGGAGGGACAGAAACCTCTCAGATTTCATTAAAAATATCTTCATTTGTGTTCTCAAGATGAATGAAAAACGAGTAAATGATGACAGAATTTTCATTTTTGGGTGAACTACCTTTAAGCAAAGACAGTGAGCCTGTTAAAGCGATGATTTCATATTGTGATCATAGTGATTACAACAAATGGGAAATTTGGCAGTTTTGTATGATAGTTTAGAATTTTTTTTAGCATAATTGCATGGAAACGGTCAGATGTAATTGAAGTAATTAAAGCCTATTTCAGTACCATTAAGATTTTTTTTTTTTTGCATTGTGACATTATTTCCATGATATATCCCCCCAAATGTCATTATGGTAATACAGAACAAATCTCATTTGCATTACTCTAATGTGACACTAAGTGTGTTACTTAAATTGTGAAGTGTTCATATGGCAGTGTTGAGAATCTAATGACAATCACCATTGAGAATTAAAAAATATAAATACAAAAAAATTAGTAAAGCATCAAAAAGCATTACCATGAGAATTTTCATGGGGGAAAAAAATGCAAAAATGAGATCTCGATGAATAAAAACGTAAAATAAAATAAAAATAGGCTTCTTTATTGGATGCATATGTGAAGTTATATTTCCTAAAAAATCAGGGGGAAAAAATATTCATATAGGATGAAATGTGATGTGACTTGTGCATGTTTTCTTGAGATTCAGCCTTTTTGGTGTGAGTTTTGCTGCATTTAGAGGACAGGAAAACAGTGTGAGGATTTACACTGAACTGCTGTATTCACTAAGGTCAGTCTGCTGAGGATATTACAGCGAAAGTCAGAAGACTGTTGAAGAGGATTATGAGGGGAAATAAGGGTCTCTGTCTTAATAGCACGCCAGAGAATAAGATTACGTCTTCATACTTACAGTCTGTTACTTTGACATAGTCTTTGCTCAATATGAGCATCTTCACTCAAAACAATGAAGTGTGAAAGCGCTGTAGCTTTTATACATTCATCCCATCATTACAGACCCTGAGGAAGAGAGCGTGTGCTTGGGCAAGCTTTTAATACATGAGAATGTATGTGTTGGATTATATTACTTTCTTGTCCCTTTAAGGCAGTTCATGTGGCATTTATTCATCAAATAATCCTGAAAAAATGCATCACAGTTTCCACAAAAAATATGAAGCAGCACAACTGTTTCAACATTGGTAATAATCAGAAATTTCTTGAGCATCATATCAGAATGATTTCTGAAGGATCATGTGACACTGAAGACTGGAGTAATGATGCTGAAAATTCAGCTTTGATCACAGGAATAAATTACATTTTAACATATTTTCACACAAAAAACGATGGAAGCTTGTTTCTGTCATGAAATAAAAAAGGTAATTGCGATTTTTATCTCACAATTTTGATTTTTCTCAGAATTGCGAGATATAAACTCACAGATACGAGTTATAAGTCAGAATTGTGAGATAAAATGTTGCAATTACCTTTTTTATTTAGTGGCAGAAACGAGGTTCCATAGAAAAGAGTTATTTTAAATTGTAATAATATTTAAATATTTTTAAAAAATCATACCAACCTCAATCTTTTGAATAGTAGTATCTATTTTTAATTATATTAAATGTATTTAAATATATATTTTTTAAATAAAATAAATTTATAATATTTGAATTTTTGATTTTTTTGCACATATAAATTATATATTAATTGAATTTTATTTTGTTATTTTTATTCATTTATTTATTTATTTTTATTTATATATTTATTTTATTCATTTTTTTTTTTACAAATATTGAATTTTAATTAGACTAATATATATATGTATATATATATAATTTTCACTAGACTTTCTATTTCTCTAGGAGGAGATCTATTCATTTAGGAGGAGATTTCACAATGCATTTTTTTTGGGATTGTCCATGATGAGATTGCCTGCCTACTTTTAGGAACAGTCTTTGAAGGGAATGCTGTCTTTAAATGCTGCTTTATGGCATCAGCAATTTATGAAGCTAGTGTTTGACCATGATGCTGTAAGACAGAGATGTGAAGTACAGTGCAAATATCCGACTTTGCAGTTTTATCATGTATTTTCCCAGCTGCATAAATCTCCTCCAGCGTGTAACTCTGTGTTGTTTTAAGTAAATGACTGATGGGAGTTTTGGTCTGCCCCGCTGTGACAGCAGCCTGTGGAGCGCTAAAGGTCAGCTGTCACCGCGGCTCATTAATGGAGAGACGCTCAGAATGACGCGTGCGTGGCAGAACGCAGCGCTGCAGTTGTGCTTTATGTTCCACAGGTAGTAAAGGTCAAGTTTGTCCCCTGCAGTCCATTTCTGGTAATTAAAAAAAGACAGCATGTCAAATTACTGCTCTCCACGGGTGACCTTTCACTGCAGATGTGTGTGTGCGTTTGATATCAGACACTTGAGTTCAGTGGAGATCAAGCGGCTTGATCGTTTAACAGTTCCTCTCACTACAGTCAACCAGATGAGCTTTTGAACAAGGACATGATGAATTGTTCTTGTTTTTTGTTCTTATATGGAGTCCACGACTGGCCAAATAGCAAACAGTTAACCCCAGTAGAACATTTTATTTCTCAGATTTTGCTCTTTCATTGCTCAGTAGACTGAAAACTATAGAGGCTTGTTTCCATCCGTTGTTCCATCCGTTGTTCCATCCATGCATCCATCCATCCAGGAGTCTTAATAGAGTTCTAAGCTGTGTTTCTTTGAAGGATCATTGGATTCTACCCCAAAAAAAAAAAAAAATTGTTCCATTCTTTTTTTTATTTTAATCCAAACCCTGAAACTTTAAATTCCTTCTGCTGAGAGTGCACATGAAAGCACATCATCTCCCGTCTCAATTTCAGCTGTGTGACCTGTCTGAACCCGTCCTTGAGCCGCGACGGATCTCCAGAGCTCCGCTTCCACCTTCAGCGGTTTGAGCGCCTGAACTTCTGTAGGCATCGATAAATCCTGTGTTTCCTGCACTCGGAGCTCTTTGACCTTGACTGGATTGTGCTGTACGGCCCATATGGCCACAGCAGGTGGAGCCGCTCCGCTCGTTCTTTATGTTTGGACAATGCTAATGAATCTGAGACAGACGAGAGACAGTGATACATGAAGGAGAGCTGGAGAGAAGAATCACTGCTCAGTATTTGCTCTGGTGTCCGAATTAAAAGCCTGTTTGAAAAACACTTTGAACAAACAACAGATTCCCAACACCATGTAAGAACAGAGTGTGTGTGTGTGTGTGTGTGAGAGAGAGAGAGAGAGAGAGAGAGTGTTCAATCCACATTTATTTTTTAAAATAAATATCTATCTATCTATTTATCTGTCTATTTGTCCATCTGTTGCTCCATCCATCCATCCATTTGTCTGTTGTTTCATTCATCCATCCATCCATCCATCCCATTCATCCATCTGTTTGTTGTTCTATCCATCCATTCATCCATCCATCCTGTTGTTCTATCCTCATCCATCCATCCATCCAATCCATCGTTTGTCTGTGTTCCATCCATCATCCATCATCATCCATCCATTTGTTGTTTCATCCATCCATCCATCCATCCATCCATCCACCATTGTCTCCATCTCCATCCATCCATCATCCATCCATATCATGATCCATCCATCCATCCATCCATCCATCCATCCATCCATCATCTCCATCCATCCATCCATCTGTTGTCCATCCATCCATCATCATCCATCCATCCATCCATCCATCCATCCATATCATCCATCCATCATCATCCATCCATCCTCCATCCATATTCCATCAATCCATCCATCATCCATCCATCCGTCTGTGTTCTATCCATCCATCCATCTATCCATCCATCCATCCATCCATCCATCCATCCATGTCCATCATCCATCCATCTGTTGTTCAATCCATCCATCCATCCATCCATCCATCCATCCATCCATCCATCCATCTATCCCATCCATCCATCCATCCATCCATATCCATCCTCCATCCTCCATCCATGTTGTTCCATCCATCATCCATGTCCATCATCCATCCATTCCATCTGTTGTTCCATCCATCATCCATCCATCCATCCATCCATCCATCCATCTGTTGTTCCATCCATCCATCCATCCATCCATCCATCATCCATCTGTTGTTCCATCCATCCATCCATCCCATCCATCCATCCATCCATCTGTTGTCCATCCATCCATCCATCCATCTGTTGTTCCCATCCATCATCCATCCATCCATCCATCCATCCATCCATCCATCCATCCATCCATCGTGGTTCCATCCATCATCATCCTCCATCCATCCACCATCCATCCATCATCCATATCCATCTGTTTCCATCCATCCCACCATCATCCATCCATCATCCATTCCATCTTGTTGTTCCATCCATCCATCCATCCATCCATCCTTCCATCCATCCATCATCCATCCATCTGTTTGTTCATCCTCCATCCATCATCCATCCATCCATCCATCCATTCATCATCTCCATCCATCATCCATCCATCTGTTGTTCCATCCATCCATCCATCATCCATCCATCCATCCATCCATCCATCCATCATCCCATCATCCATCATCATCCATTCCATCCATCCATCCATCCATATGTTTGTTGTTCTGCCAGTCCATCCATCCATCCATCCATGAATCTCCCATCCATCCATCCATCATCATGTCCATTTCCATCATCCATCCATCCATCATCCATCATAATCCATCTCTGTTGTTCCATCCATCCATCCATCCATTCATTTTTGCTCATGAAATTGTTCTTTTTAATTCTACTTCCCTACATTAAAATTTGAATTGAAGTCCAGGAATTGAATTGGAATATAAAAGGCATTCTGAGTTCAGTTCTAAATGATGCACAACCCTGGTGTTTTGTGTCCAAGTCACTTTACCAGAATATTGTGAGTCAGCAAATTCTCAGCAACTTTATAGATTTGTGTGTCATTCTACACAAGTTATTTGACATTTAGCTGATGGTGTCTTTTCTAACATGACTGACAGTCTCTTACTACAGGGACATTTCCCCTGGAGCAAATGTTAAGTGTCTCGCTCAAGGATATGATGGTGATTCAGGGCTCGAGTTACTCTCCAGAACAATCAACCCTTCCGCCACTTTAAGAGTATGAGCCTGAAGTTTAATTCACTAATGTGTGATCATACGGTACAACAGCTCACTGCAGACTCCTCTGATGCCAATAATGAATGATTTCAGAAGAAGACCTTGTGTGTTGTCAAACAGTCAGTGTGAGCATGAACTAAATAAAACAACAGTAAAGATTTTACTCACAGAATACATACAAATTTAAAGGCCAGCATCTTCAGCCTTCAGCCTTTAACATTAGAAAAGGAAATGAAAAACATGTTGAATGTGAGGATTTCTACGTTTTTCTTTTTCATCGTGGCTTTTGAAAGCTGAATGCTGTGTGTCAGACCTGGTTTTTATCCCAGATGTGCCGTACCTTTAAAACTCCTTGATATTTTGCTGTAAATTCACTGAAAATCTTTTAATTTCAAGATGTCACATTTTGATCAGTATTTTTACTGATATTCTAGATTAGGAAGCTATCAATTATATAACAATACTATGATTACTATTTAATAGTTCAATGTACATAGTTCAAAATAATAATAATTATTATTATTAATTATTATTGTTGTTGTTATTGGTACTATTAGTCAATATACATATTTATGTAAGTTTAAAAGTGTGAATTGTTATTTTACTAAAATTTTTTTTATTTGTAGTATTAGTAGTAATAAATGTATTTATATAGTCAAATGGTATTATTATTATTATTATTATCATTATTAAAGGTAAAAATTGTATTTGTCAATAAATACATATTTATATAAGTTTAAAAGTGTAAATTATTTTTATTATTGTTATTTTTTTACTAAAAAAAATAAGTCAAAAGTGTATTATCATCATTATTAATAATTCACACTTTTCAAATTACATAATTTAATATTATATTAATGCATATTATTAAATAATATCATTAGATTAGGAAGCAATCAAAGTTATTAAAGTTTATTAAAGTTTAAAAATTTGAATTATTATTATTATTAGTCAATAAATATATATTGATTAAGCTGAAAGTTGGATTTGATATTATACTTAATTGTTGTTGCTGTTATTATTATTTAAGTCTAAGTTATACTTATATTTATATACTGTCAAAAGTGTGCATTATTATTATTGATAATTCACACTTAATAATTTAATAATTCTATATAATGTATTTATTATAATGTATCTATTAAATATGATCATTATTATTACAAAGAATGAAAAAAGTGTATACTTTGGCTGTATTTATCAAGATTTTTTTTCCCTATTCTCTATAGTTTATTATAACAGGTTAACATCCGTTTCTAGTCTCCCAATACAAAAGCTGTGTTACAGACTATCCCAGTAATTTTTTTTTTTTTTTTTTTTTTTGAGGAAAAACTCACATTTAGAAATAGATCATTGCATATTTTGTGTGTTTTGATGTGGCTCGGCAGATCCCCGTTCCCGTGTCCTGGTTTGATTAACTGTGTCCAGCCTTTCCCAGAAGAGTCCTGTCCTAGATTGTCATTCCCGTTTGCTGGACTGTTGTAGCCACACACACACCGTTACATGGTACGTCAAGGATGTGTTCTGCAAGGTTCCTGTTGTAATCCGTCAAATCTTTGACCTTAAGTATAATTCATTGTGAGGCCGCGCATGCATCATTCAGCGCTTATAGGGAAGTTTATTGCGGGGCAGGAACCACTGCGTGATGTACGACCCTCTGTCGGTTCCTCGCTCGCTCAGTTTGAGCGGGTCATTTGCGTTGACCTTTCCTATGATTGATTGACAGGTAAATGACAGTTGCACGGAGCCATAAAGATGATGAAGCTTTGAGTCTGAAAGGTCAGAGGCGTTACTGAGAAAGCAAAGCATGATGGGAACAGAGGGTCCACAGAACAGCAGCTCTTCTCTAACATCTCATGACCTGCAGGTGTCTGAAGCTTCAAATGTTTCATTGAATTATGAGTGCATTACACTTTACTTTCAAAATGTGTTATTTCCATGTTAAAGAATAACACAACTTTCAATCATTATATGAATTGCCTTAGCAAAGACCACTAATACACCACTTATACAATAATAATCATTTATTATTGAAAGAAATTTAATACTTGTATTCAGCAAGGATGCATTTGAATTTATAATGTTACAAATTATTTCTATTTCAAGTAAATGCTTGAACTTTCTGCTCATCAAATAATCCTGAAAAATAAAATATATCATGGTTTCCAGAAAAATATGAATCAGCACAACTGTTTTCAACGCTGATAATAATCATAAATGTTTCTTGAGCAGCAAATCATCATATTAGAATGATTTCTGAAGGATCATGTGACACTGAAGACTGGAGTAATGATGCTGAAAATTCAGCTTTGATCACAGGAATAAATTATAGTTTACAGCATATTCACATAGAAAACAGCTATTTTAAATTGTAATCTTTTGCACAATATTACTGTAATTTTGATCAAATAAATGCAGTCTTGGTGAGCAGAAGAAACTTCTTTTAAACATTAAAAAATCTTACTGACCCCAAACTTTTGAACGGTACTTTTGTTTATTAAGTTTTGCATGGAGGAATCTTTATCTTTACACTTTATTCACAAGATACAAAATTTGTTCATAAAGCTTAAAGGGAAATTTTATGCATATTTTGTGCTATTTAGCATCTGTAAGTGACTCTCAGATTCAGTGTTACTTTTAAAGTAATACTTACATAGAAAGTACCAACTTACTAATTTTTGTGCAATTTTTCCTTGCCATCAGTTGGCTGATGCTTTTTCTCTCTTGTCATAAAACATAAATTCTCTCACAAATGCAACAGAAATGGTTTCATACATTTTTTATCATGCAATTTGATCATGTTGTTGACAGAAATGGCAAAGTTGGAGGGAAAAGTGTTTGTGGTCTCATTAGTCGCTCTCACCGCTCTTTATTCCTCACTTTACTGAGGAAACAATAAAAGCCATCAGATATGCTGAACCTGCAGCCCTGATACTGAATATCTAGAAGACAGATTTGTTCTGAAACACAAACACAGCTCAGCACTTGTGAGTACTGAGCCCCATTTCCTCCTGTCAAAACCCTGGAACAGTGGATCCTGAGTGGAGGATGATGATCTCAGTGTGAGGAGCTGTTTTAGCAGAGTTAGCACTTCTGTTTGGTGAGATTTAAGTGTAAATTCCACGAAATTCAGTTTGCATCATAGTTGCATCAAGATTGTAAAGCGCTTTGGGTGTACAGTAGTACATAGTAAAGCGCTATATAAATTAATGCATTCATTGATGCATTCATTCATGCATTCATTCATTCATGCATTCTTTCATGCATTCATGCATTCATTTAACTGCCATCATGTGATGCATTTCAGAGTGATATTCAGTGGGATCAGGACAATAATTGATTTTGTGCAGCAGAATTTTCATTATGTCAGTAAGAGTAATTATGTCAGTAAGACTGCTATTAAGATGTTTTTTTTTATTTTTTATTTTTTTTTGAAACATCATGATTTATTTTCTTCTTTCGAATAGCATTGACTGATGAATAATGAACAACAATACCATAAACATTAAGATTTGGATTTATTTTTTACATGTCATGTCTGTGTGAGAGTCTGTCAGTTTGGCTTGTATTATTTGTTGGGATGTGACGAGATCTCGTGATATTAAAACGTGACAATATTTCTTGTTGAGGTGAAAACAAGGGGCGAATTCCAAACAGCGTTTTTGCACCCTTTGCATTATTGCCTCGTTGTTATTATATATGTATTTTAAGTAATTTTAAAGGCTATTGTTCACTTGGGTCTAGTTTTATTACCACAGAAAATATCAGAGTACTCGATTAATCGTCCAAATAATCAACCGATTACTCGATTACCAAAAATAATCATTAGCGACAGCCCTAGATCAGTTAAAACATATCAAAATGCACCTGCAGGGTTTTGCATTTTGTGACTTTCAGTCGAATAAAAGACAATTTTTCCAGTCATATATTTCATCATTGAACATTTCTTAAAATATTGTCTCGTCTCATTCTCGTGAACCCAATATTGTGTATCGTCTCGCGAGCTAAGTGTATCGTCACAGCCCTAATTATTTGTGCTATCAGTAGGTGAAATTTTTGCTTAATGAATCCCCCCTGAAAAATAACAGTAAATTTGAAAAGACTTTTTCAGTGTGGATGAAAGCTCATATAACTCAACCGTAATGTTCTGCAGGGGAATTTGGAGATAAAAATGATATCACAAGCTCCTTTAACTTTACTGTTTGCAGACGTATCATCCCTCAGTGCCCAGACACTGTCTTCTCTTGCTCTTTTTCTCACTCTTAATGGAAACTGATGTCCTGTTAATGTTCAATGAAGATTCATTAAAAGCTGTCATAGTTCTTTATAATGCTCTGAGAGTGAGATGCAACAAAATCATGAATGATCATTTTATGATCAACAAAACTATCTACACTGCCGTTTTCACTGTGTTCACAGCTTTGCACATTATAAAATGAGTAGTTTGTTACATTACTCTTGTGCAGTGTTGCAGATTATAATGGTAAGGTTCTAGTTTTCGCCTGCAGTATTGCAGAGTTGCATACTTATGTGTTGATTTATAACAGGAGCGTTGCAGTTCGTTGCTTTGCTCACTTGCAGTATTGCATGGTTATGGAATTAAAGTGTAGACAGCTTTATTGATTATAAAGAGCATTGTCACATTGCTTGCAGTGTTGCAATAACATGCACTTGTAGTGAGTGTTATTGATTGAAACAGGAACATTCTAGATGTGAGAGTTGCATGCATGCAGTGTAGGGTTAGGGTTAGTTCACCCACTTCCGTGTTTACTTCTGAACACCGACTAATATTGGCAGCTCCTGCGTTAACATCACACGCATGCCTCGTGGTGCTCATTTGTACAGCTTCGGCCAATTCTGAGCCAGCGTTCGGATGTAGACACGAAAGCCTTCACTGCGTTTACTACGTCAACTGCATATGACAACAGTTCAAATGCATTGCACATTTAATGCACAAAAAGTATTCTAGTCACTTCATAACATTAAGGTTGAAAAACTATTTTAACGACATCTTTAGTACCTTTCTGGGTAGATGCAAGACTTTGATGCCTATGTGTGGATCAGAAACCGTTGGATTTCATCAAAAATATCTTAATTTGTGTTCTGAAGATGAACAAAGGTCTTACTAGTTTGGAGCGAGATGAGGTTGAGTACTTAAAGGATTAGTTCACTTTCAAATGAAAATTACCCCAAGCTTTACTCACCCTCAAGCCATCCTAGGTGTATCTTTTTATCTATTCTTTATCTTGTTTTTATTTCGTTTTTAATTATTATGTATTTGTTTCCTCTTTATGTAAATCACTTTGAATTACCATTTTATATGAAATGTGTTATATAAATAAAGTTGCCTTGCCTTGCCTTGTCTATATGACTTTATTTTTTCTGATGAACACAATCAGAGAAATATTAATAAATATCCTGATGCATCCGAGCTTTATAATGGCAGTAAGGGTTACCAAACAAGTATGTGCTGAAGAAAGTGTCTCCATCCATATCCATCCATCATAAACATATCCCACACGGCTCCAGGGGGTTGCATGGTTATGCAATTGCAGTGTAGATGACTTAAATTATTAAAACGGAACATTCTAGTTGTTTTGTGTTCACTTGGGGTGTTGCAGATTTGCATGCTTGTAGTGTAGCAATTTTTTATTATTTAAATATGTTCCTTGAGGTTCACATAAAAGGTCAATAAATTTTTTTGCTCAAAAAAAAAAAAAATGTATTCGTTTATTTCAACCTTCATTCTGACCCTGTCTGAAATGATCCATTGTCAGTAAACAGCCACTGTTATGATTGGCTAACGTCATTTAATAGGAAACAGTATCAACGCCCACTACTGCACGCACTATTGCAAGTGCTTTGAAAACATCATTTACTTACGGTTTGTGAGGCAGCTGCTGTCAGATCCAATAAAGCTGACCACTTCATCTTTCAACAGTTTCTTTGCACACTCCCTATTACACGGTGCCTCGTTTACAAAACAAAATGCTGAACAAACATATAATCCTCCAACATGATCTGGAACGCCATTAAAATAAACCATCCACTTGTTTGCAACGCTGAGATCCTTCTGAAGTCTATACAGAGACACAAACTAACTGTTTAAACTGGACACATCATGGCAAACATTCTTTCACTCTTCTGTTTTCGACAGACTCGAGAGCGTGGAGTATGTCAGAAACTGAACACACATCCGTACACTGTATCAGTGTAGACAGCGTCAGTCATTGTAATGGCTTCTGTTTGCTTTTGACCCTCAATGAGTGTAGGCAAATGTCAGCTGTTAAGTGACTGATTGCTAGTGGGCGGGGCCGATGATGTCAATATTAAAACGAGCCATTTTTGGAGCTTGATGCTTTGTTTATAAGGAGGAGGATGTTTTCATTTGTGAAACGTGCAGGATGCTGCAGAGACCTCTTAAATGTCAAAAGATCAAAGAAAATTTGATCTCTCATATCATGACCCCTTTAAAACAGAAACTTTCTAGTTTTGTTGCATTGCACACTTGCAGTGTAGACAGCTTTATTGATGATAAAAGGAGCGTTCTAGTTCTGTCACATCAATTGCAATGTCATGCACTTACAGTCCGTGCTGTTGATTATAACACAACATTCTAGTTGTGTTTGCTTGCAGTGTAGACGCAACGTCTTTCTCACTCATTCCTGGAGGGAAACTGATGACACAGGGTTTTCTAGGGTCATTCCAGTGCGCATATCGCATCAGTTTGCCAGCATGGCAGTTGGTCACAAAACATGTGTCAACATCTGTGGGACATGTCTAGGGGATTGAGGGGGGATTTAGCTGTCAGAGTCTGAATCTGTGAGAAGGAAAGTGTTGAGACGGGAGATTGAGTGCAGTACAGATGTACATGGTGAGGAGCGACAGTGTTTCCCAAACGAACAGCGGGTCCAGACGTTTTAAGAGTCTCCTCACATCTGTCATGAGATTGCACCATCGTGAGATTGTCATTTTGATCAATCCCCGTGGGTGTTGAGGCAGAGCTGCGTCAGGAGTGTGAGGAACAGCATTTTTATTTTTGTGTTTTAGTTGTATTCAATTCATCTTCATTGGCACACTATAGCAGTACTCTCAGCGGGCTTTGTTTCAGGGCTCAGATGTTTGTACCATCACAGCAACATTGTTTATCACACAAAGGTGTATATATATATATATATATATATATATATGTATAGTGTGTGTGTGTGTATATATGTTTATATATAAGTATTATTATTTGTATATTTTGTTTTTTTTATCATCTAAAATAAACTTCTGTTGGTCTTAGAAACATAACATGACAAAATGTTTATATAATAATTCAGATTCATCAACATTAAAACAAGGGAACACTCTAAAAATGCTGGGTTAAAAATAACCCAAGTTGGTTAAAATTGACAAACCCAGCAGTTGGGTTAAATGTTTGACAAGCCTGCTGGGTAGTTTTATTTAACTCAACTATTGTTTAAAAATGACTATATTGCTCACTTAAAATGAACCTAAAATAGGTTGGAAATTTACTTTTATTAATAAGTTTAATAAATAACAATTAAATAATACACATTTATTAAATTGCTTATTTATAAATGTTCACCTTTTGATTATTACTGTTGCCCCTAGTAATTATGTATCTGGGGCTGTATGTATAAAGCCGCCCAGAGTAAAATTTTAGTCTGAAGTGTCAAAATTCTAAGAATTATGAAATTTTACTCTTATTTCTAGACTTAAAGGGTTAGTTAAAATGAAAATAATGTCATTAATTACTCACCCTCATGTCGTTCCACACCCGTAAGACCTTCATTAATCTTCAGAACACAAATTAAGATATTTTGATTAAATCTGATGGCTCAGTGAGGCCTGAATAGCCAGCAATGACATTTCCTCTCTCAAGATCCATAAAGCTACTAAAAACATATTTAAATCAGTTCATGTGAGTTCAGTGGTTCTATATTAATATTATAAAGCGATGAGAATACTTTTTGTGCTCCAAAAAAACAAAATAATGACTTTTCAACAATATAGTGATAGGCGATTTCAAAACACTGATTCAGAGCTTTACGAATCGAATCTTCGGATCTTCTATCAAACGGCTAAACTTCTTTTCAGTCCACTTAAAGTGATAGTTCACCCAAAAATGAAAATGTGATGTTCATCTGCTTACCCCCAGCACATCCAAGATGTAGGTGACTTTGTTTCTTCAGTAGAACACAAATGATGATTATTAACTCCAACCGTTGCCGTCTGTCAGTCAAATAATGGAAGTGAATGGGAACTTAAACAATAAGAGTCGAAAAAAACATGCATAGACAAATCCAAATTAAATCATGTTGCTCGTGACGACACACTGATGTCCTAAGACACGAACCGATCGGTTTGTGCGAGAAACCGAACATTATTTATATCATTTTTACCTCTAATACACCACAATGTCCAACTGCGTTCAGCACTCGCTTAGTGAGGTCTGATCGTGCTCTGACAACGGCAGTGATGTCTCGCGCATATACTTCAATGAGTGCCAGACATCACTTCCACTGTCAGAGCGCGATCAGACCTCACTAAGCGAGTGCTGAACGCAGTTGGACATTGTGGTGTATTAGAGGTAAAAATGATATAAATACTGTTCGGTTTCTCGCACAAACCAATCGTTTCGTGTCTTAGGACATCAGTGTGTCGTCACGAGCCACATGATTTAATTTGGATTTGTCTATGCATGTTTTTTCGACTCTTATTGTTTAAGTTCCCATTCACTCCCATTATTTGACTGACAGACGGCAACAGTTGGAGTTAAAAATCATAATTTGTGTTCTACTGAAGAAACAAAGTCACCTACATCTTGGATGCCCTGGTAAGCAGATGAACATCAAATTTTCATTTTTGGGTGAACTATCCCTTTAAGTAAGAACTTTTACATGATTATCAGTAAATTGGACACATTTTGGTTGACCCAAACCACATTCTTCCTTATTACGAGTGAACCTGTATTTACTGTACCCTGGGCTGTATTTTATTTTAACTGCACCATTTTGTTCTTGGATTTTGAGGATGAAGCCATGCCATAGCATATCTAATTTGTCTAGTGACCGATGAATTTGATTGGACACACAACCTTTGATGTCAACAACAGAGGATGTTCTCCTTTCAAAGCATTTTCTCCTTTCTTTTAAAGGTTGATAAGTCTATTTTTTTATCTTGTTTAGTCATCTATGATTTGTATGCTGGCATTTGCATTCAGCATTGTTTTCTCTGCTGTCCACTAACTGACTGACCAATTAAGAACCACTCTTCTGTAACATCTTTCTCTCTTTCTTTCTGCAGGACAATAATGGATTCAGAGAACCCAACAAAGCCAATGACACACCAGTGAAACCTACAAAGCCAAAAACACCACAATCATCAACTATAGGAACAGAATGGAAGATCTGCCTTCTTGACGAGCCACGATGCATGAATATCCATGGTGTGTTGACGTACTTACCTAGACGCACCAGTTCTTTTGTCAACTTCCACATTTGGACGCCTTGCTTTTAACCTCTACTTTAATCGGCAGACCCATCATGCCCTTGTGTCATTTGTGACTGGAGTTTGGCGGCAGCATGCGTCCATGGACGGGCTCGTGGCGCTGGATAGCGCTAGTCCTGCTGGCATGGGGGACGTTGCTCTTTTATATCGGGGGTCATCTGGTGAGAGACAACGAACATGCGCCGCGCTCCAGCCGTGAGCTGGCGAAGATCCTCACCAAGTTGGAGAGACTGAAACAGCAAAATGAAGACCTGCGGCGCATGGCCCAGTCTCTACGGTAAATGCCTGCTTTAATGTATTCAAAATGTAGTCAAATATATCATAGTTCAGCTAAAAATGACTGTTTCTTTATTTTCTCACTGTCGAAATTTTGACGAAAATGTAAAAATTTTAGAAAAAAGCAGCGTATGGAATTGGAACAACATGAAGATGAGGAAAATAATGTTACAATTAGGAAATATTAGGAAGTATTCAGTTATTAGCTAGAGATGAGTGTGTCAATATGGCAGTAATATACAGCAATAATATAATACGTATGATGGTTAGTTAACATCATGTATTCATGTGTAACTTGTGCTCATATGTTTACAATATATCAGGATAATATTTGACAGTGTTGTATGTTGTATATCCTAAATTGGCATCATCTAAAGTCTTCGCAAGTTATTATTCAGTGATTTTGTCTGCTGTAACCATGCAAAAATTGACATATGCAAGTGTGCAAACTTTTAGTCGATTTTACAGTCCTTGCATGAAGATGCATTGTGCTTTTATAGTTTAAATTGACTGTTATATCTATGGTTTGTGATGTCAAGGCTCTGTGCACTGCCACTAAAGACCCTTTCTAACATTTGCAGTATTTGACCCGATTCTGTCTGATGTGAGTTTTGTACTCTGGATACAATGTCAACACTTGTGCTCTCAACAGAACAAGGGAAATGGAAACATATGCGCTTCTATAGAAACAAAATCCCAGTGTCCCAAAATCCCAAAAAACAGTGGTTCTCAACCAGCCTGCAGAATGACTTAAAGTTAAAATTATTATATTTACAGTATTATTATTAATATAATAATGTATGTAATTAATATAACATATTTATATAATTCAAATTTGAATATTCAATTATTAATATATTTAATTATATGATATATTTAATATTTCAATATAAATGACTAATATTTTGCTTTGGTTAAATGCATCTGCTAAATGCATAAATGTAATATTAATATTAAAATGTGACTTTTTTAAATAATTAATATATTTATTATTCATTTCAATTACCTAACTTAATTAAAATGCTAAAAAGCAAGATGTATACTGAAATTCCATCAATAAATATTGTTTCTATTGAAGCACATGCAGTTCTTGCAGTGCAGACAGTGAACAGATTTGTGACACGTGACTCCGAGCTCGACTGTGGCATGAAGTGTTTTGCAGGATGTTCAGGAGAGACACGAGGCAGGTTTTGATGGAGAAAGTCAAGATTTATAAAGAGCTTATACTGAGGAGAGAAGACAGAGGAAAATTTGGTACTCTCACAGGTAGAGAAAAAGTGATATGTAGAGATTTGCAAAGGGACTTGGTTGGGGTGGAGAAAGTGTACAGTATAATGCTTTTTCTTCCGGGAAGGAACACGTCACAATATTCCTCATTTAAATAATTCCCACCCAAGGCATTATGCAAAATAAAGGGGCGGGCCTGGTTGAGTGAGTTAGTAGTGTGTTGAAACTGGCGGTTATGGTAAGGATATTCCCAAACACGCTCGAAGCGCTTGACCAATCACAACATACTGGTCCAGCTGACCAATCAGAGCACATTGTGCTTTTCAGAAGGGAGGGGCTTTCATACTTTTCAGGCATGTAAATTAGATCCTTAAAGTAGATCTCATCAGTGAAGTAGGGCTGCACAAATCAATTCAAGAAATAATTACAGATTACAGCTGCCACAAGTAGTTAATTGTGAAAAGTCACATTTTTATTAGTATTAGTCCGACCATAGTGCTGTTTTTTAGTGTGAAGTGTGTTTGAAACTGAACCTGCGTTTGATTGTCCGTGTCACACAAGCAAATAGTTTCTCAAAAACAGCTCTTCTATGGATCCTGAGAGCCAAGCTATTGTCCAGAAGCAGTGAATAGAGCTGCTTTGGTCATTTGTCTTTGTCAGGCTGAAGGAGGGGCATCTATTTCAGATATAAATCTTGATCTGATCAATGTATTCTGTGCTTTAATTCCAAAGAGATCGTCCAATGTGGCTCTTATGTGTCTTCGAGCCTCAATTGGGGTCTCAGTCTCCCATTGATCCGCTCTAAACCTGGAGGTCCACAATATCAATCCCCAGATCTCTGATAGATCCAGCAGTGTCCTTGTACTGTGGAACTGGAAGAGTATTGACTATAAAACAGCTGTATTTAGTGTGGTTTGCTCAGGCTAAATTCACTAGAATTAGTGCTTATACAGTCCTGCAGCATTTGTGCTTCTGACATGAATTATTCTTTAAACAGTGAGTGAGTGAGTGAGTGAGTGAGTGAGTGAGTGAGTGAGTGAGTGAAAATTTGTGAGTGTGTGTGTCTGAGTGAGTGTGTAACATTTTACTTAATAATTCAATATAATGTCTCTCTCTCTCTCTCTCTCTTTCTCTCTCTCTCTCTCTATATATATATATATATATATATATATATATATATATTATGTTATTTCTCTATATTTTTGTATATTTATTTTAAATAATAATAGTAACAATAATAATTACAATATACTATAAAAATGTATGGTCCAAGTACTGCTCACCGATGTGAAACAATGTTGAGGACATCCATTCTCCTAAAAAACAAACATTTTCTTACATGAATATCTTCCACAAACACTGTTCATTTATGTATTTTTAATTAGTATTATTAAAAATACAATAAAATATTATAAGATACAGGAGGGAACTTTATAATGAAATAATAATTAACTTATAATTAAATATAATATGACTATCACTCTAGACTTTCACTCTTTGTTATATTGCAGCCATTTGCTAAAATCATTTAAGTTCATTTTTTTTCCTCATTAATGTACACACAGCACCCCATATTGACAGAAAAACACAGAATTGTTGACATTTTTGCAGATTTATTAAAAAAGAAAAACTGAAATATCACATGGTCCTAAGTATTCAGACCATTTGCTGTGACACTCATATTTTAACTCAGGTGCTGTCCATTTCTTCTGATCATCCTTGAGATGGTTCTACACCTTCATTTGAGTCCATCTGTGTTTGATTATACTGATTGGACTTGATTAGGAAAGCCACACCCTGTCTATATAAGACCTTACAGCTCACAGTGCATGTCAGAGCAAATGAGAATCATGAGGTCAAAGGAACTGCCTGAAGAGCTCAGAGACAGAATTGTGGCAAGGCACAGATCTGGCCAAGGTTACAAAAACATTCTGCTGCACTTAAGGCTCCTAAGAGCACAGTGGCCTCCATAATCCTTAAATGGAAGACATTTGGGATGACCAGAACCCTTCCTAGAGCTGGCCGTCCGGCCAAACTGAGCTATCGGGGAGAAGAGCCTTGGTGAGAGAGGTAAAGAAGAACCCAAAGATCACTGTGGCTGAGCTCCAGAGATGCAGTCGGGAGATGGGAGAAAGTTGTAGAAAGTCAACCATCACTGCAGCCCTCCACCAGTCGGGGCTTTATGGCAGAGTGGCCCGACGGAAGCTCTCCTCAGTGCAAGACACATGAAAGCCCGCATGGAGTTTGCAAGGGTGAGAAATAAGATTCTCTGGTCTGATGAGACCAAGATAGAACTTTTTGGCCTTAATTAAGCGGTATGTGTGGAGAAAACCAGGCATGCTCATCACCTGTCCAATACAGTCCCAACAGTGAAGCATGGTGGTGGCAGCATCATGCTGTGGGGGTGTTTTTCAGCTGCAGGGACAGGACAACTGGTTGCAATCGAGGGAAAGATGAATGCGGCAAGTACAGGGATATCCTGGACGAAAACCTTCTCCAGAGTGCTCAGGACCTCAGACTGGGCCGAAGGTTTACCTTCCAACAAGACAATGACCCTAAGCACACAGCTAAAATAACGAAGGAGTGGCTTCACAACAACTCCGTGACTGTTCTTGAATGGCCCAGCCAGAGCCCTGACTTAAACCCAATTGAGCATCTCTGGAGAGACCCAAAAATGGCTGTCCACCAACGTTTACCATCCAACCTGACAGACTGGAGAGGATCTGCAAGGAGGAATGGCAGAGGATCCCCAAATCCAGGTGTGAAAAACTTGTTGCATCTTTCCAAAAAGACTCAGGCTGTATTAGATCAAAAGGGTGTTCTACTAAATACTGAGCAAGGGTCTGAATACTTAGACCATGTGATATTGTTTTTAAATGGCTGCAATATAACAAAGAGTGAAAAATTTCAAGGGGTCTGAATACATATGTATATAACGATATATATATATATAGCGTCATATAGTATAAAAATGTTATGTCCAAGTACTGCTGCTCTGATGTGAAACAAGTATTGAGGACCTTCATTTCTCTTTTTTCTTAAACAAATATCTTCAACAAAGCACTGTTCAAATGCCAGAAGGCACTTTTATGTTTTATGTAATTTATATATGCACATACTACTATCATAAAGTGATGATAAAAAAACCTACCGGATAGATGCATTAACATGGGAATTGATGCTCAAAGCAATAAAATGTTTCCAGAAATGGAATGGTTTCTGACAATGGCCCGTGTGTGCTGCCGTGCATTATTATGAAGGTTTCTCCACACATCATAACGTTCATTTGTTTCATCGAGACGCAGCGGTCCACACCCTCAGGCTGGGTGAAGATATGTGTGCTTTCTGTCAATATCATTATATGAGCAATTAAAATTGCCACCGAGCCCTGGAAAATATTCTGCCACAAACATTCTTCATAATGGCATTTGCCAAGAACACACACAATAAACTTGAAAAAGAAAGAAAACAGCTTCCCTGCACTAAAAGCACTCTTATGATTAAGAATATTGCCCTAGTCCTCTTAATATGCGTAGCCAGACTTCTGACTATCAGCATAAAGGTCAGCCCACATTGCAGCTTATTTTGGTCACTTAGATAGGAAGAGACCATCTGACTGACATCACAAGTGACCAATCACAGTTTTGTGTTGACATGATATTTAGGATGATTGGCGGGGCATTGTCATACAGTGGCTAGGGTGTTTTGAGTGCTTGTTTTACCACATTGTTATGTGTTTGCTAGGGTGTTCTTTAGCATGTTGTTATGCACTTGCTGAGGTGTTTGGAGTGGTTACTGTAGACATCTGGGTGATTTTAACACATTTATGTGCAGTCCTAGGGTATTGGTCTTAACATGTTGATATGCAGTTGCTAGGGCGTTCTGGGTGATTTTAACATATTGCCATGCAGTTGCTCTGGTATTCTTTCTTGCTTGTCCAATTGAACAGAGTTCTGTGTATTCTGGTCTCTAGATACGGCTGCGGTCCCTTCTTTAATGTAGGTCTGTGGGATTTTTTCCACCTATTTCATCATCCACCAGGTGAAAAAAGTAACAGCACACTTACTGTAGGTTTAGGGGTTTGTTCATATTCACTAATCATTTTGCAGTATTCAGATCGTCCTTGCCTCTTTTTCATCGCCAAATCTGTGTGATCTTCAGGCTTCAGTCTCCTGACTAATCTTGCGACTCTTGTAATTTCCTCTCGGAGTGCTGCAGCAGTGACTGACAGTAATTCACTCGCTGTAATGTCATTTGGCCGCCGTTCCCTCCTGTATCAGACTCTCTTTTGCTCTCCATCAGCAGTTCTGAAGTTCTGCCCCGTCTGAAGCTCGTGTCACACGCCCGTTAGATGGAATTGAACTAAAGCTGCACGATTCTGGATTAATTAGAGAAATCCAAAAAAAAATAAAATAAATTGTTTAAAATAGAGATCACGATTCTCCCACGATTCTGAACAGACCACAAAACGAAATAACATGGAATTTACTAGAGGTTCTGACAATATGTTAAAGGTGCCCTAGAATCAAAAATTGAATTTATCTTGGCATAGTTGAATAACAAGAGTTCAGTACATGGAAATGACATACAGTGAGTCTCAAACACCATTGCTTCCTCCTTATGTAAATCTCTATTGTTTAAAAGACCTCCGAAAAACAGGCGAATCTCAACATAACACCGACTGTGACGGAACAGTCGGGATCATTAATATGTACGCCCCCAATATTTGCATATGCCAGCTCATGTTCAAGGCATTACACAAGGGCAGCCAGTATTAACGTCTGGATCTGTGCACAGCTGAATCATCAGACTAGGTAAGCAAGCAAGAACAACAGCGAAAAATGGCAGATGGAGCAATAATACATGATCCATGATATTTTTAGTGATATTTGTAAATTCTTTATAAATGTTTCGTTAGCATGTTGCTAATGTACTGTTAAATGTGGTTAAAGTTACCATCGTTTCTTACTGTATTCACTGAGACAAGAGCCGTCGTTATTTTCATTATTAAACACTTGCATTCTGTATAATTCATAAACACAACTTCATTCTTTATAAATCTCTCCAACACAGTGTGCAATGTTAGCTTTAGCCACGGAGCACTATCAAACTCATTCAGAAAGCAAATGTAAACATCCAAATAAATACTATACTCACATGATCCGACGCATGCATGCAGTATGCATGATGAACATCTTGTAAAGATCCATTTGAGGGTTATATTAGCTGTGTGAACTTTGTTTATGCACTGTTTTATAGTCGAGAGCTCGGGGGGGCAGGGAGCACGCGATTTAAAGGGGCCGCAGCCTGAATCGGTGCATAGTTAATGATGCCCCAAAATAGGCAGTTAAAAAAATGAATTAAAAAAAATCTATGGGGTATTTTGAGTTGAAACTTCACAGACACATTCAGGGGACACCTTAGACTTATATTACATCTTGTAAAACTTGTAGGGCACCTTTAATTGCCAAATCAGTTTGGATGAATGATTCAATGACTCACTCATAAATAGTTCACTTGTTTCATTACTGGATGAGTCAGCATTTTTGAACAAATCTCTCAAATGAATGATTCAATGACAAATACATTTTTTTTTAACAGTCACGTGTCGCCACCTACTGGTGTAACGATTTAATTGATACAATCTTTATTTTAAGTTTTTTTTCAAAAAGTGATTTATTCTATTACATCAGTGTTTATATCCAAACTATAAACTTTTATCCCAGTACTTTTATGATAATTTGAATGTTTGTAGCACCGAAATAATGATATTGTGAACAGACTTTGTGAAGCTGTTTCATATCTATACATGACAACGTCTCTCTCTTTTTCAGCGGCGGCGCAAACGTAGATTTAAATGTTCGCTGTGATTGTACTTGTCAAAGATTTAATAGACAGAGCCAAACCGTTGTCGTTTAGGAGGACACAACTCTAAATTGAACTGAGCATTTCTGCACTCTAATAACAGGTTTTATTTATACTTAAATTCAATAGTCCTCAGTCAGGCATTTGCATTTGCATATATTTATATATATAGTCCACATTTGCATATATATATTATACATCTGCGCTCTTTGAAGAGTGTTATGAGTATCAAGCAGACAGTACCAGAAGGAGCTGATAGGGTCCTTGTATAATCTCTAAAGAATGTTCAGGGGCCAAAGGGAAAGAGATTCACCTGAGGGCCACAAGATTATAGATTTCCGTAAATACCTCTCTGCTGGTTTCCTAGATACTTAATGGAGTCTATGCTAAGCTTACAGTCGTTATAAATGTGGTTGAGTGGTTTAAACGTGTTGATTTCTAGAGTGTTCTGGGTGTTTTTAACACATTTATATGTAGTAGCTTTAGTGTTCTGGGTGGTCTTGACACATTGCTAGGGTGTTATTATATTAACTGGATTCTAGATAGCACTTTATCATGATTCACAGCTGCTTATAAGGGGCCAACTGACTTCTTTTCCAGATTGCAGTAAGAGAGACGTCTTTCAGATATCTATGTTCATTTCAGGACTTAAAAGGCCAAGTTAATCTTCAGGGGTCTTTATTTTTCTTTTGGTTATGTGCTTCCTTTAAAGAACCTTGGGAAATCAAAACGGCTTCATGAAGTCTGGAATCCAAAATTTATGATAAAATACTGGAATGTTCATGTAACTCCAGTACATTAAATCTGTTGACGTTATTCAATCGTAGACTTAAGAAGAAGTGTTATTCATAAAGAATAAAGAAAAAAGCCTTGCTGACCCCAACAATTGAACAGTAGTGTGTTTTCTTTCTTATGCCTTGCTTTTTGTTTTTGCGTTTTCTCAGCACTCTTGGTTGTTTTTGTTATTTGCTTTAAAATTAAAGCCCTTTTTGCATCTTTTGAATCAATTAGTATTCCCTCCTCCACTCTTGCAAATTGTGCTAACATGCTTTATTGATTTCTCCACGCTAATCTTTGTTCCTTTGCATATATACCCTCATGCATATGCATTCAGCAGATGTATTAATATTAATGTATGATTACCATATTAATACATAATATAAGCGATCTACTCAGTGGTTTCAACATTTGGACGCATATTGACCCATTTACCGCCCGTAAAAACAAATGGAAATATTCAGTAAACATTGAGTTATAAAATAAAATATCAATATGATAATATGTGATATTAAAACGAGCAGTTGTTTGTGTCATGCAGAGTTTCCCAAATGCGCATTAGTTAAGAGGTGATTTCATCTAAATCAGCTGAATAGAAACGAACACTGTCGAACTGTAATTAGCAATTATGCCTTAGACGAATGTAGGAAGAAAATTTATGCAGCGCACTAAACGCTATTGAACATCACAGCAGACGTTTATGATTATTTTATTCATGGCCAATTCATAATCAGGCTCCAGTGAATCAGTGTTTGGAGCCTGTCGTTTTCCGTGTCGCTCTCAGTTTGTTTATGCAGCGTTGGCGGTCTGATTGCTTTCTTCATAGGCGGCGTGAGAACACAGACAGATCCGCTGTTTGCAAACTCTTTAAACCGTGGAAGGGTTCGCTAACAAACCGTGTGTGTTTTGCAGGATTCCAGAAGGACAATCGGATGGGCCGATATCGTCAGGAAGACTCCGGTCTCTTGAGGAGCAGCTAAGCCGAGCCAAACAGAAGATCCACAGTTTTCAGAGATTATCTGGAGAAGGCAAGAGAAGAGATAACAGAAACCCCCTAACCGGACCCTTGTCCATACATAACCAATACTCAAGGTCTTACATTGGTCAGATAAACAGGTCTGACCCAAACTCGCACCACTATTTAAGGCAGAGTTGTTGTTTTGGGCTGATTTTGATAAGGTCACTGAGTCGCAGTGTTTGTACAATTCAGGGGGGAATCAGCCTATGAATGTCATACTTATAGTTGCATTCGAAAATTGGATACAAGAAGGTATTTTAAAGTGCCCCATTATGCTTTTTTAGATATTACCTTTCATGTAGTGTGTAATATGGCTGTTTGTGAATGTAAAAGGTCTGTAAAGTTTTAAAGATCGAAGTGCAGATTAGTGGATGTCTTGTCTCCCAAAAGAAAGAAGCGATTCTGAACTGCCTGAAATGCTTACTTTCTGCATTTTTGCATAACAGATTTGCATAATGCCAGCCTGAGGTCTTCATTGGCTGCCCGTGAACAGCATCTGCTTTGCCCCGCCCTCAAACACTAGTTGTAGCTGAGACTTGAAGAGTTTGGTTTGTGTTGTCGATATGTTGAGAAGACGCTGTTTTCAGCACTGCGAAATAGAGTTGTCACGGTACCAAAATTCCAGTAGTCGGTACCAAATACCAGTAAAAATTTTATTTGAAATTTGGGGCCAAGCACCAAATGTGTGTAGGCACCTATTGTAATCGTTAGATTTCTTTTTAATTCTTCTTCTTCCGCTCTGGGAGTCTATGGCAGCCCATAGAACCGCTTGCGGGAAAGTTGTGAAATTTGGCACACAGTTAGAGGACAGTCTGACCTTTGTCCATAGCAAATTTGGAATCTCTAACTCAATCCCTCTAGCGCTACCGTTTTTGAAAAACACGTGAACGAATTTTACGTAGCGCTTGCGAAAATAGACATAAGGCTGTATCTCCGTAACGCTTTATCGTATTCAGACCAAACTTGGCACATGTCATCACAAGCATGACCTGAGGCAACATGCAGCGTTCCGGCACAGCGCCATCTACTGGTCCAGAGATATGAAAAAATGGCTATTTTTGCTTATAACTTCTGATGGGTTTGTCCAAAAATTATATATTTGGTCTTGTTGGATTCGGGGCATCATGCCAAAACAAATAATATCCAATTTTTCCATATCAGCCATTTTGAATTTTGTGCTGAAATGCTGTAATTTACGAACGCATTAGCGTATCGTTACGAAACTCGGTATGCGTCTTTGGCACCATACCCTGACCATACTCAAAAAGATTTGGCACCTTGTGGTTAAAAGTTATAACATAATTTACAAAAATGCTAATAACTTTTGACTATATTAACTGATTGTAATGGAACTGGACTCAGTAGATTCCTTGGGTCATTCTGAGAACATAGATATCAAATTTGCCATAGTCAGCTGAACTTCCTGTCCGCCTTATTGTTTTTCTTTAAAAACCTACTTTTTTGAACTCCTCTTAGACCGTTGCTCCGATTTTCACCAAAATTGAACCGTATCATCTTCAGACCATGCCAACAAAAAAGGATTTCAAATCAATACGTCAAACAGTTTTCGTATACCGGAGCAACGAATTTGAGGCATGATGCAAAAACAACTCTTGAAGTTGTATCTCTGCAATTCTTTAACATATTGACACCAAACTTTGCAAATGTCATTGTCACCTCACTCTGACTATACCACATTAATTTGGTCACAGCGCCACCTATTGGTCGAAAGTGATGAACCAGTAAATCCTCATTTTTAATCATTTTTTAGCTCTTTTGCTTAAAATGATCTTAATAGGTCTTAAATTGCTCACAGTTGCAGCTGGTCTGATGCTCCCAGCCATGTTGGCTGGCTTATTGTGCCGTTTTTGTGCTTGGCCCTGTAATTGCTGCTTGCAGCTATATTTTTATTTATATCTATTTGAAAATAAATAAATATTAATAAAGTCAAATTACATTAGTTTATGATGATAATAATTTTAAGTAAAAAATACCTTTTTTAAACAGCATGTAGCCTTCAAATGTAAATATCTGTCTATATCAGCGGGTATCAATAGTCTATATTCATCATTCAAAAAGGGAAACCGAAACTAGAACAGCAGATATATACAAACTGTTAACAAAGCAGCGCTTGTTTACCATTTTCAATATCAATCATGCTGATCACTTTCTTTATTCCCATCAGCTCATGTTATTATGAAAATATTTGTGCATTGGAATTATAAAAATTATAACAGTGACCTACGCTTAAAAACAGCCTGACATTGCCTGACGTCCGACCATCAACTTGGTGTGTTCTGGCCTTTAGGCTACGTTCAGCACCTGCTCACTGGATATACACTCCTGCGAAGATGATCAAAAAAGCTGTCTATACTGCAGAATGAATCTCTTATTTACATCGCGAGTGTACAGAACTCTAAACTGCGTGGTGATTGAAAGCTTGTGTTTTGAGCGGTGTTGAGCGAATTCTGACTAACTTAAATGCCTCTGATTGGCCATTGTGTTCACGTGCTCAACAGATATGTCTGTGATTGGCTACAATGATCAACGCTTCAAAAAAATGTTGTAAAAAGAAACCTTTGGCGCTCTTCACCGAGCGCTTACACAGATACACACGGAAGTGTTTAAAAGCATGCATCTATCAACGAACTATGTCAAATATACTCAATACTACCAGTACTGCAGAAATGCTGGTATCGTCACATTTTTAACATTTCAGTACCGACTTGGTACCGAAGTACCAGTACTTTTGGCAACCCTACTATGAAAGCAAATCCACTTTGCATTCATTTTAAAAGTATTAGTACTCACGTTGGAATTGATATGGTAAAGTGGATGCCATCGTTACTTTTCATATGACTGTGTGTTTAAGTGCTGAGTAAGATCCAGAGCTAAAATTCAGATATGATAAAGGACATTTGGTTTCCAACAGACTAGACTGTATGACCAATCAGAGCAGAGTAGGCTCTCAGAAAGGAGGGGCTTAGAGAGGTCAGATTCTTGATCAAACCGTTTCAGACACTGAGAAAAGGATTGATGCTGCAATGTATATTATGAGAAATTTAAAAGTGTTTTTTTTTTTTTTTTACCTTAGATGCATGTAAACCTATTGTAGGAGACTCCAAAACAAAACTAGAAACCTTTAATATAGCATTATAGGGGCACTTTAACATTGAAAAAATTAGCTGTGTTTATATACTGGCCTAGACTTGCAGATGGACATCCATGTAGGTTTAAGAGAATCACAACAGAATGAGTCATTGTGTAGGTAGAGTTTTAATGTTTGCACACGTTCGTGTGCATGTTTGTGTGTGTATTCAAGTCTTCGCATGCATATTCATGGGTAGGGAACGGGTCAGGGTCGGTGAAATTTCCTTGCTGCAGGATCTGCCAAAAATAACTACGAACATCATTATCATCACCCTGGGCCAGAGGTCACAGATATATAAGAATCATCCTTAAAGTCTCTCTCTCTCTCTCTCCCCGTGCTGCTTCACATGGTGCTCTGACCCCTATAAAAAGACCGATAGATGCTGTGTGTCTCACTTAGGTCACCTCTGCAGTAATGAGAGGACGGATTAGAGGATAAACCAGCTCTGTTAGAAAACCCTAGTGAGCTTCCCACCTACACAGCACCTGAAGTCAAGTCGAAGAGATTTATAGCCATAGCAATAGTACTTATTGAAACGATTCTTTACTAGACTAGATTAGCATTTGTTGATGTAGTTGTATGTATATGTTTAAATCTAAGAAATAAGAATGTGTTTATACAGCTTTGTTCATAAGTTTACACACCCCTTGCAGAATATGCATTAAGAGCCGGGGGGTGTAAACTTTTGCAATTGGGTAGATTGGGCTTATTTTGTCTTCGGGGTAAACATCTTGGGTAGCTTCAGAAGGCAGTGCTAAATGAAAAAATATGATCTTCAAACAAAATAAGAAAAATGTACACAACCCCATCCCTCCACTCTTAATCCATTGTGTTGCCGTCTTAAGCATTAGTGAATGTTTTAATAGTTGTGAATGAATCCCTCAATTGTTCTCATTGTGAATCATATGCATAGGGTTTAAAATATGCAGAAGATGCTAGAAAACCTAGAGTATACTGTATACTGGTGAGTATACACTGTACTGTATACTGTATGTAGGCAGTATACAGCTGGGTAGCTCACTAGGGTTTGGAACAGATCTTCCATTCAGGGTCACCCGTCCCGCAGAGATTATTCCCAGGAGGGATTTCTTGAAAAGCACTGAACTGAACTTATTACATAAGAGCCAAAGATGGAGACAGAATAGAGTGAGAGACGAATGAGAACAGAATCAAAAAGAGGACAGACTAAATCTGTAGGGGAGATTGACAGCAATTGTAACTTTTTTTGCAATTTACTTCAAAACTCACACACTATTACAAATCTACCTGCCATCTTTTTATATAAAACACATGTCAACAGTAATAGCTGCCAAGTCAACTGCATACTAGATACTTTTCTGGTCTAAGGCCCTTTAGCTGTGATTATCTTCACATTATATCACATCCTCTCAGACCTTATACCTTAATTAGAGCACTTTTGAATCTCTCTTTCTCTTTCTCAGTTGGTCCGGGTCGAGAACAGGAAGAATTGCGGAGGAAGGTGGAGAACGGAGTGAAAGAGCTGTGGTATTTTATTCACAGCGAGATCCAGAAGCTGAGTCACATCAATCCGACTGACAGACAGAAACACACTGACGCACTCCTGCAGGACCTGGGTCATCAACAGAGGTCAGACGCTATTGCGTATAACGTTGCTCTTTTATTGCTCAGGCGACTCTGGCTGGATGTTTCGTTCATTTAAACTTTTCAAAAGTCTTTAAAGGGGGCCTATGGTGCAAAAAAACATAATTATGCGCCGGCATGTGCACACACAAATCCATCCACTCCGTTTGTTATTTTCCCCGTTAATCTGAAACTCTCCCATTCAGAAATGCTATACATTGTGACGTCACATTGTATCAGGCCCCGCCCACAACTGACAGCCCTATTAGCTTAGCCCCTCCCCTGAGCAAGCCGTACACCATCTGCCATGTTTATCTCCTCACCAGAGCATTTAACAGCAGCATTCAAGTAAGAAATATATTCTTATTAAAGCTACTAAAGTTATTCAGTCAAGAGCAGTGAGTGATTTTCTGTTTTTCTTTTATACACATGCGATTTCTTTCACAGCTGTTTACATTCACGACTGTGTTTATGTGAGTTTGTGTGTATTTGATTGCTTTCTATGCGCTCAGAAGACGATATATCAGAAGTTTAAACTCTTATGGCTTTAAAATGCTTGCAAATAATAAACTTTCACGATGGCGAAGAGCTGCAGTCTCACATGAGCGTAACCGCGATAGAGATGATGATCAAATAACAAACATCAAGGCATGAGCTGTAAAGGCTCCACCTTCTTCTGGAAAGAGGGGCGGGGAGAAGCAACTCATTTGCATTTAAAGATACACACATGAAAATAGCATGTTTTTGCTTTCAACCAAAAAGGGACATTTTGGGCTCAGTGTCATAAATGATCTGTGGGGTATTTTGAGCTGAAACTTCTCAGACACATTTTGGGGATGCCAGAGACTTATATTACATCTTGTACAAAGGGGCATAAGACTTTATTTTAATTCTTTAGGACAAAAAAAATGACATGCATTTCACATCTGAAATTCATTTGCTCTCATTTAACCTTATCGTCTTGGATAAACAATTAAAATAATAATTTATATCTCATTTGTGAATCTTTGAAACTATGTTTTGCCCCGTAGTCAAAAGTATATTACATTTTGCATAAAGAACATGAAGCCTATTTTATGTAATGCAAAAAAATAAGAGAAAAATGTGTTATTGAAATCATAAAGGATATGTTTTCTGTATTGCCATTGATTAAAAAAGACAACATGATCGGCTTGCACTAATTTAACTAGAATCAGCATTATGAAAAATAATAATTGCAAAAAAGTAACTGCATTTATTGATCAAAAATACAGTAAAAACAGTAATATTGTGAAATATTAGTACAATTTAATATATTTAAAAATGTAATTTATATCTGTGATCAAAGCTGAATTACTCCAGTCTTCAGTGTCACATGATCCTTCAGAAATCATTCTAATATGCTGATTTGCTGCTTAATTATCAATTATTTTTGGTGCTCACTTATTAATTATGATTATTATTATTATCAATGTCTATGCTACTTCAAGCACTGCTTCTTTAATGAATAGGAAGTTCAAATGAACAGTATTTATTTGAAATAGAAATCGTTTGTATCATTATAAATGTCTTTACTGACACTTTTGATCAATTGAATGCATCCTCGCTGACTAAAAGTATTCATTTCTTTTTCTTTTATTATTTTTAAAATCTTTTGAATGGTAGTGTATCACAGTTTCCACAATAAAATGTTAAGCAGCAAAAAACATACTATTTATATAATTAATTGTCAAAATGCAAAAAACACTTTCTAAAATAGGTTTTCAGCAAAACATTATTTTCTTCTGATTTTGGGGTGAAATATGAGTTGAGCACGTTCTCAACTGGTTTCATAACATTCAGAATTGTTTTTTGATGAGATGGATGATGAAGAATTGATGTGCGTCTCTAGTTTCTCCATTATGAAACAGCTCCAGACATTAATAGTGGCATAATAGAAATATAGCAGCACTTAATTTTGAGTTATCACCCGCTAGACTAATTACGGATAGAGACGCTGTCAATATCTCATTATCTCGGCGTCTCTCAGGCGGTCAATCAGCACATTCACACCTGTTTTTCTGTTTTGACACAGAGAAACGCTCGATACACATTTAACGCTGTGCTGTGTTGGAGCGAACGGCTCCCTGAGGAGTCTCTCATTGATGAAGTAATAATTAAACTCCTCATAAACTCAGCATAAGCTCATCTGTTTGAATTAGCAAATGATCAGAATTCATGCGTTACTGGTGTCTAAAACTAAACTGTAATTCTGACTTTTTGATGTATTATTTGATGTAAAGTAATGAAATCATCCAAAAATTTAAATTATCATTTTTTACTCATTCCAAACCTATATTAGGCTACTTTATTTCCTCTGTAGAACACAAAAGGAGATGCTGTGCTGAATGTTCATGTTGTTCTTTTCCTCGGTTCACATTAAAATGCTGCAAAATACATCAAGACAAAGGCTAAAGGAAAGGACGAGGCACTTTGAGGTTTACATGCATGCAAGGTCAAAAAAACACTTTAGTTTTCTCATAATATGCATTTAATTTCATCTTAGTTCAAAGTTCAAAGAATCAGTCTCTCTAAACCCCTCCTTTCCGTGAGCCTACACTGCTCTGATTGGTCAGATGGCCCAATCCTTCAAGTACAGGTCTCTGCAGGACAGTAAACACCCACCAGTTTGAAAACACCCACAAATTCAGAAACACCCACTCTAAGCGGGCGGGCAATATGCTAATGTTACGAAACATCTTGGGATTCGTTTTACAAATGACTCGTTTAATTGAATCAGAGTCGACTCTTACTTTTGAGAGACAATAACATAACTTAATATACGGTGCACTTTCAGATTTAAAACTTTGCAGGATGTTTTCATTCACTTAGAGCTGTTACACACTGCATGAAAGGTCATTTTCAAAAATCCATAATAGGGGCACTTTAAATCAAGATGCATTTACTTGAGAAGCAAAATGACTTCATATATTAATCCTTGAAAAATGTATCAAAATGAAGAGAGTTTTGTTTTTGCATAAAACCGTAAAAAATATCTGCCAGTGGTGTCAGAAAAATCATCTTGTTTTCTTTTGAGTGAAGTTGATTTTTCTGACCCTGTTGGTAGATATTTTGGTAACTTGAAGCCTTTATGTATAATGCATTATAAAGGGATTCATAATGTACATTGTAATGCATTATATCTTTTCATAAATGTTGTAATCAAGATAAAATACATTATAATATTTGCAGATTCCTTGTTACATCTGAAATTGGTTGTTTGTCATGCATTGTACTTTCTGACGGTATAACATTAAATAGATAAATATTATAATATAATTGTGGTTATAATTATTCATGAGCTCATACAATGCATTATACGGTGCATTATAAGGCATAATTAATACATTAAATATACTTTTATAATGCATTATATATAAAGGCGTGAAGTAAAGTGATACTGATATTTTTCTTGTTTTAAGATTAAACTCGCATATGTTTTTGACAGCAAGAATTAATGCTTAATATTTAAGTCATTTTGCTTAAGTACACTGTGTGCAGAATTATTAGCAAGTTGATTTTCTGATCATATTTTTTTTCCAAGCACATTTTACCAATTCCAATCCACATCAATCTTAATAACTACTATTAATATTGTTTTTAATCATTTATAAGTGATATATAATTGTTCATGAAGGCTGGAAATGAAAAATGCCTTATATTCAGGCGTGCAGAATTATTAGGCAGGTTTTCTTTTACAGGCAAAATGAGCCAAAAAAGAGATTTAACTCAGACTGAAAGGTCAAAAATATTAAATACTCATGAGAAGGACGTAATACTAATGCAATACTAGAAATTGCAAAGTTAAAGCATGACCAAGGGGCAGCAAAATGCTCATTGGGTCAGCGGGGTCATACAAAAACAGGTGGAAAAGAAAAGACACATGTTAACTGCAAAAGAGTTAATCTCAAGTCACAGGATCTCAGAGACTTAGGTTAGCTAAAGAATCCTAAAAAATGATCCGCTCTTAATAAGAATCACAAGCTGAAGTGTTATAAAATACATGAGACTGGGTTTTTATAGGCCTTATAGACAGACAGCTTGAGAGTGACTCCTGAAGGACCAGCACCAAATCCTCTTGTGCCACTGTTTGAAGAATTCATCTTCCAGAATCTGGCAGTAATTTTTGGAAGATCATTTTTAGTCCATCTCTGCAAGACGGACATTTCAGGATAAGAGATGGACTAAAAATGATCTTCCAAAACTTACTGCCAGATTCTGGAAGATAAATTCTTCAAACAGTGGCACAAGAGGATGTGGTGCTGGTCCTTCAGGAGTCACTCTCTCTCTCTGTCTATATGATCAGAAAATCAACTTGCCTAATAAATCTGCACACAGTGTGAATATATCTTGATTTAAAAATATTTGTACTGGAAAGCAAGACAAAAATATCATTGCAGTGTAACAATCTTTTACATTACACAATCCAAGTAATATAATCTTGACTCGTACTTTGAGATTAAAAGATCAGATTGATTTGAACAGGATAATCATGTACCATATTGATTTAAAAATACAAAGAAAAGGAAAGAGGTTGGGCTGACAAAAAAGTTTGGGAATAACATAAATACAAAATGGCATGAATTTGTGCATTTTAATGTGTTTGAAAGACAAAAGCCTATACCAAAGACAGTAATGCATGGTTAGATTAGGGAGAATCAATGAAATATGAATAATCCACTGCCATTTTGTCAGTAATATGTAATCATGAAATCAATAAAAAGTAAATGTAGTCCGAGTATTTTAAAATGTAATTTTTGGAATCTGATTACATAATCTAGATTACACACAGTGGGTACGGAAAGTATTCAGACCCCCTTAAATTTTTCACTCTTTGTTATATTGCAGCCATTTGCTAAAATCATTTAAGTTCATTTTTTTTCCTCATTAATGTACACACAGCACCCCATATTGACAGAAAAACACACAATTGTTGACATTTTTGCAGATTTATTAAAAAAGAAAAACTGAAATATCACATGGTCCTAAGTATTCAGACCCTTTGCTCAGTATTTAGTAGAAGCACCCTTTTGATCTAATACAGCCATGAGTCTTTTTGGGAAAGATGCAACAAGTTTTTCACACCTGGATTTGGGGATCCTCTGCCATTCCTCCTTGCAGATCCTCTCCAGTTCTGTCAGGTTGGATGGTAAACGTTGGTGGACAGCCATTTTTAGGTCTCTCCAGAGATGCTCAATTGGGTTTAAGTCAGGGCTCTGGCTGGGCCATTCAAGAACAGTCACAGAGTTGTTGTGAAGCCACTCCTTCGTTATTTTAGCTGTGTGCTTAGGGTCATTGTCTTGTTGGAAGGTAAACCTTCGGCCCAGTCTGAGGTCCTGAGCACTCTGGAGAAGGTTTTCGTCCAGGATATCCCTGTACTTGGCCGCATTCATCTTTCCCTCGATTGCAACCAGTCGTCCTGTCCCTGCAGCTGAAAAACACCCCCACAGCATGATGCTGCCGCCACCATGCTTCACTGTTGGGACTGTATTGGACTGGTGATGAGCAGTGCCTGGTTTTCTCCACACATACCGCTTAGAATTAAGGCCAAAAAGTTCTATCTTGGTCTCATCAGACCAGAGAATCTTCTTTCATGGCAAACTCCATGCGGGCTTTCATGTGTCTTGCACTGAGGAGAGGCTTCCGTCGGGCCACTCTGCCATAAAGCCCCGACTGGTGGAGGGCTGCAGTGATGGTTGACTTTCTACAACTTTCTCCCATCTCCCGACTGCATCTCTGGAGCTCAGCCACAGTGATCTTTGGGTTCTTCTTTACCTCTCTCACCAAGGCTCTTCTCCCGATAGCTCAGTTTGGCCGGACGGCCAGCTCTAGGAAGGGTTCTGGTCGTCCCAAACGTCTTCCATTTAAGATTATGGAGGCCACTGTGCTCTTAGGAACCTTAAGTGCAGCAGAAATTTTTTTGCAACCTTGGCCAGATCTGTGCCTTGCCACAATTCTGTCTCTGAGCTCTTCAGGCAGTTCCTTTGACCTCATGATTCTCATTTGCTCTGACATGCACTGTGAGCTGTAAGGTCTTATATAGACAGGTGTGTGGCTTTCCTAATCAAGTCCAATCAGTATAATCAAACACAGCTGGACTCAAATGAAGGTGTAGAACCATCTCAAGGATGATCAGAAGAAATGGACAGCACCTGAGTTAAATATATGAGTGTCACAGCAAAGGGTCTGAATACTTAGGACCATGTGATATTTCAGTTTTTCCTTTTTAATAAATCTGCAAAAATGTCAACAATTCTGTGTTTTTCTGTCAATATGGGGTGCTGTGTGTACATTAATGAGGAAAAAAAAATGAACTTAAATGATTTTAGCAAATGGCTGCAATATAACAAAGAGTGGAAAATTTAAGGGGGTCTGAATACTTTCCGTACCCACTGTATAACCAGTTACTACCCAGCTCTGGTCATCAATGCATTGTCAACACGTCTCTCCTGTGTGTTTGTATGTTGTCAGGACGATCATGACAGACCTGCACCAGCTCAGTCAGGCGGATGGAGCGGGTGATTGGAGAGAGAAGGAGGCCAGAGATCTCTCCAGTCTGGCAGAACAGGATCTCCTACCTGCAGGTACCATTGTTACTCTTCCTAAAATAATGTAATGTTGTGAAAAACTATTACAATTTAAAAAGAACCGTTTTTTTTATTATTATTATTTTAATATATTTTAAAATGTCATTTATTCCTGTGATGGCAAAGCTAAATTTTCAGCAGTCATATGCAAAAAAAAAAAAAAAAAAAAAAAAAATGATGTTCTTCCTGAGTATTTTTTTTGACTTGTACTTTGCTTCTCAAGTAAATGTATCTTGATTTAAGAATGTTTAGATATTTGTACTGGAAAACAAGTGAGGAAGAACATTTTTTGGAGTGCAGTCTTCAGAGCCACATGAACCTTCAGAAATCATTGTAATATGCTGATTTGCTGCTCAGTTATTATACATTTTCATTGGTGCACAATTATTAATGATGGTTCTTATTATTATCAATGTTAAAAAACAGGTTTTGCTGTTTAACTCTAAAACACAACACAATGCAATGCTTAATTCAAAGCACCTGTAAAAAATCAATACGGAAAAATTCCTTCATAATAACACAGTACATTCTGACTTATTTTTACTTAATTTTCTTAGAATTAAATTAAATTAAATAAATTGAATTAAATCATTAATATGTCAAATTTAAATAAATGTAACAAAATAGTTTTAAAAATCTAAATAAAACACTAAAAAAGATGAAACATTTGATATGTTTTGTTGTAAAATGTGAATGTGTTTGAAATTATAATAAAAATTAAAAACCAAATATTGAAATATTAATTTATAACCTCAGGGGGTATTTAAAGAAAATATTTTAGGTCAAGGGTTTGACTTTTTTCTTTCTCTTTATACTGAAATCTGTGACCTTATGTCAGTGTGATCGCACTACAAGGCTGGTAAAAGCAAATACTGATGCCGTTTGAGATATAGGTTTTCTTTACAAACTGCCGCTAATGAAAGTCAAAGTGTAAGATCAAGTGAAGTCAGTCTTTTATTGATTTATTTAACTTATTTTCCTATCTTAAAGACTGCAGGATCTTTTGAATCTCCACTCTGATGCCTCCATCATGCATTATTCGTTTTCTGCAAAGAAGCACAAGTTTGTCAAATCAGGAATCATTAATGATTTCACTTTATTTAACGTGATAATAATATAGCTGCTAATTAGCAATGTTTTGGTGGTTAGATGGTTTTTAAGGTGGTTAGTTGTTTAGATGGTTTTTCAATTGGTTTAGATGGTGGTTAGATGGTTTTCAGTTGGTTTAGATCAGTGGTTTAGAGTTGGTTTGGTTATTGAGATGGTTTTCAATTGGTTTAGATGGTTTTCAGTTGGTTTAGATGGTAAGCCACAAGTCTAGCAAACTAGACCAGCACAAACCAGCTTGGTGTCTGTTTTTCTCAGCAGGAATGATCTGGTTATCATTCAGTATCATGTTATATACCAAATACTATCTGATCACTGATTTCCATACCATCACTGTAATAGAACCACCCCAGTACATTTTTCTAAGTGTTTTCTCCTCCTGTTTTCTGCTAAGGCAGCACTTTGAGGGCTTTTTGAAATGAGAGTGCTTCATCTGCTGTCATAGCAAACTCTTTGCCAACAGTACTGAATTTGAATAAAGAGTGAAATCTATATAGCCCTCACTCCAAAAAAAAAAAAAAAAACCCCAAAAAAATACACCAATGTAAAAGGGCTGCCAGACAATTTGATTATCGTAACTCATTTCCTTTAATGGCACAATAAAAACGAAAAAGCATTTCTGTGGGTAAATAATGGGAGCTAAGAAATTCCCCTGCTGGACACACAGAATCAGTTCATCTTTTACAAATGAGTATCAGGATAACCATAATTCCTGCCTAATACTTTAACTGCAGGATTTGTTAGTACTGTACAATAATAATTAACCCATGGGGTCTGAGGTGTTTTGGCATGCCCTGAATTTGTACTTATGTCTGTTAATTTTAACATTTTCATGGCTAAAATCTGATTACACTGTATTCAGCACAAACTCTGCTACAATAATATGTGAGCAGCATGTATAACCGTTTGTAGTTTTGAGAAAATTGGTTATGCATGGTTTGTGAAAAAAAATTGCCACTGAAATAAGGCCATAAAACCCATACTGATTATTTGTAAAAATGTACGTGGTAGCCTAGAATTTTTGCTTCAAAATGATGTGAAAATCATCATACCCACTCATTCACATAAAACAATATATTGATTTAAAAATCTCCTTTCAAAAAGTTTCAGCACCTTTTTATTTCATTTATTTATTTTCTTATTTATTTATGGATTTTACTTATTTATTTACACTATAGCATTCAAAAGTTTGGGTATTATTATTTCTTTTTTTTTTTTTTGAAAGAAATTTGTTCTACTCTCTAAGGCTGGATTTATTTATTTATAAAATATATATTACTGTATTTATAAAATTATATATTATAAGTAAAATACAGTAATATTGTGAAATATTATTACAATTTAAAATAACTGTTTTCTATGTGAATATTTAGTAAACTGTAATTTATTCCTGTGATCAAAGCTGAATTTTCAGCATCATTACTCCAGTCTTCAGTGTCACATGATCCTTCAGAAATCATTCTAATATGATGATTTGCAGCTCAAAAAACATTTCTGATTATTATTAATGTTGAAAACAGTTCTGCTGCTTCATATTTTTGTGATGCATTTTATTTCTCAGGATTCTTTAATGAACAGAAAGTTCAAAAGAACAGCATTTATTTGAAACAGAACTTTATAACAACTTTTGTAATATTATAAATGTCTTCACTGTAACTGCTGATCAATTTAATGCAACCTTTCTAAATAAAAATAATAATTTATTTTAAAAACTGACTTAATTTAGTTTAGTTTAGTTTAGTGACCCAGCTTAGATGGCTGGCACTTTATTTAACCTCAGTCTTTGCCAGTTCATAAAATACTGAATGAAATATATAGATCCATCCAACAAGCATCTCATAAAGCCCTTTCTTACCTCAGAGCTCGCCGTTATAATCTCACCATGTGAATTTACAAAGAGCCATCTGACTCACAGAACCTGTGGCTCTCTCTGTCTTTGTCCTTCGGTCTGTCTCTCTTTCTATCTGTATATCTCTCTCTTGTCTCTTTCTTTGAGATCCTGATACACGCAGTGAATGTGATATCATGATGAAGTCAGACAGCTCTCACTAGAGACTATAAACTCGTCACAGATTGTTGCGTAAAACCTGAAAGCTTGCGCTGAAAACATGCTTTGCCTGGTGAGGGGACTGTGGAAAAACAGTCTTCTGAAGTTTAGCAGTGTATTGCATTTAATGTATACATACTACACTCATAAAAATAACACTTCTTTATTGACATTGATGGTTCCATTAAGAACCTTTAACATCCATGGAACTTTCCATTCCACAAAAGGTTCTTTTATAGCAGAAAAAAAAAGTTTCTTCACACTAAGAAAAAATGGTTCTTTGAAGAACTGTTTGCAGAAAGATTCTTTGTGGAACCTAAACGTTTCTATGGCATCACTGCAAAAAAAAAAAACCTTTAGGAACCTTTATTTTTAAGAGTGTCTATTGGTACAAAGTCATTTAACCTAAAATGCAGTCATAATAGTAATAGTATATGTCATGTCTTTGTCTCGATCAGAACCCGCAGGATTGCAGTAAAGCTCGTAAGCTGGTCTGTAACATCAATAAGGGCTGTGGATACGGCTGTCAGCTCCATCACGTGGTTTACTGCTTTATGATCGCTTACGGCACGCAGAGAGTTCTGATCCTCGAGTCCCACAACTGGCGCTACGCTCCCAAAGGATGGGAGACGGTCTTCCGACCTGTCAGCGACACCTGTACGGATCGATCCGGAGCCACGACCGGACACTGGTCGGGTGAGTTTGGTAAATGATCAGATCTCAGAATATTTCTTTCTTTCCCTCTATGGTATGCAATATGATATCAATGAGGAAAAAAATTATTTGTATTGTTTTTCCTGCTTAAAATTGGACACTTTAACAATATCAATAAACATTTTCATAAATTTTTAATTTATTTATTTTTTATAAGTTTGTTGCCTCGAGGCAACATTGTACCACAATGGAAAAATTGAAACATTTGGCATTTTCATGTAGAAAAAAGAAATATATTTCTTGAAAACATCAATTTCTTTAACTAGAGACTTGAACAAACAAATTTATCCAGTTTTTAATGTATTAAAAGTTTCATATATTTCCTTGCAAATATAATACATTTGTATGCAAACCTATTATGCCTGTATGGTCTTATGTCATTCCATTATGGTATAATATTGCCTTGAGGCAACACACAGTTTTTTGTTATTTTCTGTAAAACATTTGATGATATATAATGTAAAGTTCTTGAAAATACTTCTTTACTTGCCAGTGAAGGTGACTCGTATTTTTTGTAGGTGATTAATGAATACAAAGTGAAAAAAAGCACTTTTCATTGGAGAAAATATGTTCTGTGCACATGTTCTGAAACAGGACACAAAATGGACCCCTGCTGGTCATGTTTTGGTCTTTTTTGCACTTTTATTGATTAGTATCTGAGTTATTCTGTCGTAAAATACATTTGATCAATCAATTGGTGCCTTATTTTATTAAAAACAAACTAGAATAGACCATGTTGCCTGGAGGCAACACCGTACCATAGAGGGCATGAAACAGAAGTTGCGCTAATCTTTTCTTCCATATTGTGATGTATATCCGAGTGAAACGTCTTCTGGAACAAGAACAAATGTAGATTTGCGTCCATGGGGAATTGATTGGATGGTTGTCGTTTGCCATTTTTGGATCTCATGTTAGTGACAGATTGTACCGCCCTCATCATCAGAGAAGAGAAGAGATGTCGCTGCAAGAGGGCGGGGAAGATATTTTGATTAATGTTTATGAGGCACATGAATTTAACAAAAATAATGATGTGCACGGATAAATCATTTATAATAATTACTGCAATATCCCATAAAAAGTCAGTAAGTCAACATTAAAAAGGACCTTCCTGTTAAAGACCAGCTTGTCATATTGTGAATGATTCGTCAATGCATGTTATTCCAGAGAAAGCAAAAAAATCATAAAGTCTGTCTGGAAACAGTGACTAATTACCACGACTTCAAATGTTGCTCATCCAGTGTTTTAGAATGTTAGTTTGACTGTTTTGAATCAAATAAAAAGAAACCAATCAAATGAGTTTGGGGGTTCGTTTGCTATGTAATTTATTCCTGTGATCAAAGCTGAATTGTCAGCATCATTACTCCAGTCTTTAGTGTCACATGATCCTTCAGAAATCATACTGATATGATGACTTACTGCTCAAGAAATATTTCTGATTATTATCAATGTTGAAAACAGTTTTTGCTGCTTCATATTTTTGTGGAAACATTTCTTTGATGAATAGAAGTTCAAAAGAACAGCATTGATTTGAAGTACGTAGAAATCTTTTGTTACATTATAAATGATGTTACTGTCACTTTTGATCAATTTTAACTTAAAGTATTAATTTCTTTCAAAAAACTTTTGAACGGTACTGTATTTTATTTTTAATTTGATTAATTCACTACATTATGCAATGTATTATCACATAATTGCTGAATATAAAAGACATATTTCTTGAATTTAGCAGCATAACCAATGTTATAAGTTTATTTTTTGCAGTAACATCTCGTCTCAAAAGTTTGGGGTTAGTATGTTTTTGATTTTTTTCATTCATTTTTATTAATCAAGGATGCATTAAATTGATCAAAAGAGACTGTAAAGACATAATGATACATAAAAATGATTTCTATTATAAATAAATGTATCACGGTTTCTAAAGAGATATATAGCAGCACAACTGTTTTCAACATTGATAATAATCAGAAATGTTTCTTGAGCAGCAAATCATCATATCAGAATGATTTCTGAAGGATCATGTGACACTGAAGACTGGAGTAATGATGCTGAAAATTCAGCTTTGATCACAGGAATAAATTACAATTTAATATATATTAAAATAGAAAACAGTTATTTTAAACCATAATAATTTCACAATTGTACTGTTTTTATTGCATTTTTCTATAACATTTAACAATCCTTTTGAAACATACTTTTGAACAGTCTATAAATGTATTGATGTATGCAGGCGTCCCTAATTATTTAAAACACATCTTTTTTTCTCCATTCTCTGATTATTCACTGTGCATCATTGATTTAATTGTTTTTTTTCTTTCCGTATAATTCATTTTAATACATTTTTAAATTAACATTTGTCATTGCTTATATATTCCAATCCTCAGATCAGATTATAATTTTTCTTTATTATGCCAATTAGCACTTTTAATTACCACTATGTTTGAATTGTGCTATACAGTGGCAAGAAAAAGTATGTGAACCACTTGCAGAATCTGTGAAAATGTGAATAATTTTAATAAAATAAGAGTGATCATACAAAATGCATGTTATTTTTTGTTTAGTACTGTCCTGAGTAAGATATTTTACATAAAAGATGTTTACATTTAGTTCACAAGACAAAACAATAGCTGAATTTATTAAAATAACCCCGTTCATAAGTATGTGAACCATTGATTCTCAATACTGTGTGGTTACCTGATGATCCACGACTGTTTTTGTGTTTTGTGATGGTTGTTCATGAGTCTCTTGTTGTCCTGAGCAGTTAAACTGAGCTCTGTTCTTCAGAAAAATCCTCCATCTCCTGCAGATTCATCAGTTTTCAAGCATTTTTGCATATTTGAACCCTTTCCAGCAGTGACTGTAGGATTTTGAGATCTGTGTTTTCACACTGAGGACAACTGAGGGACTCAAACTCAACTATTAAAAAGGTTCAAACATTCACTGATGCTCCAGAAGGAAACACGATGCATTAAGAGTCGGGGGGTGAAAACTTTTGAATTCAAATATCAAGGTAAATTGTACTAATTAAAGGTAAAGGGCAACTAAATGAAAAAACAATGATATTTAAACAAAATAAGACAAATTGTGACATCTTCATCCTGTTCAAAAGTTTTCACACCCAGACTGTTAATGCATCGTGTTTCCTTCTGGAGCATCAGTGAATGTTTGAACCTTTTTTAATAGTTGAGTTTGAGTCCCTCAGTTGTCCTCAATGTGAAAAGATGAAAAAAAAGATGAGAAAAATCTCAAAATCCTACAGTCACTGCTGGAAAGGGTTCAAATATGCAAAAATGCTTGAAAACTGAAGAATCTGCAGGAGCTGGAGGATTTTTCTGAAGAACAGAGCTCAGTTTAACTGTTCAGGACAAACAAGAGACTCATGAACAACCATCACAAAACATAAAAACAGTCGTGGATCATCAGCTAACACACACAGTATTGAGAATCAATGGTTCACATACTTATGAATGGGGTTATTTTAATAAATTCAGCTATTTTTTTTTGTCTTGTGAACTAAATGCAAACATCTTTCATGTGAAATATCTTACTCAGGACAGTACTAAACAAAAAATAACATGCATTTTGTATGATCCCTCTTATTTTATTAAAATTATTCACATTTTCACAGATTCTGCAAGTGGTTCACATACTTTTTCTTGCCACTGTTTATAAATAAAGTCTTCCTGTGCTGAATCCATCTGGTCATACTTAACAAGAATTTGTGCAGCAGCATTTTCTACTGTAAAACTCGTTCACCATGTGTGTCGTGTGAACTACATTCCACTTCTCTAATGCTCCTAAAGCTAAATAGACAAAGTGTGAAGCTCTAGTACAAGACAGATATTTAAGTGTAATGAGGACATGTGAAAATTTCCTCTCTTCTTTGTGTCCTAATTATTACAGCCGAGGATCTGTTGGGGGAATAGATTATCAGAGGATTCTTGTCAAAAACCCATTCCAGCCGCAAGAAAAAAAAGCAGAAAAAGAGCTGCGAGTGCTCTTATGTAAGCCTGGGAATGGCTTGGGAGTTTTTTCTTCAATATTTCATGCTTTACCTAATTAAAATTTCAAGCACACTCCGATCACATGTGCACTTGCTCATAGAAAGGCCGTAAAACAGCCGACGGGCCACTGTTGTTGTTTTCTAATTGTTAGGGAGAGTTTTAATGAGCTCAATGTCAGTTGGTTTGTGGTTGGGAACGTCAAAGCCGTGTTCAGCTGGTTTAACGCTCATAATTAGCAGACCCGCTGTAACTTGTTTTTTGACAAATTATTAAAACAAAGCCGCTGTTCCTATCCAACACGTTCTGCTTCGGTTAATTTGCGGTTTGTGTTTCTAAACTCAGTTCAAGTTCTTGTAGGCTAATCATAATCATTTCATTCCTCCAATACTGGTGTGACAGTAAAGCAAGTGAGAGAATGAAACAGGAAAATGAACACAGTGTCATCATTTACTCACCCTTGTGTCTTTTTAAACTTTTTAAACACATAACCGTAACTCTATAGTAAGTACATGTAGTTAATTAATACTCAGTACTTATTTGAGTAAGTGCAATGTAACTACATCGCCTTAATAAAGGGGACATATCATTGAAAATCTGACTTTTTCCGTATTGAAGTGCTCTAATCGGGTCCCCGGTGCATCTACCAACCCAGAAAATGTGAAAAGGACACTTTGTTTTGGTAAACCTTTCTCTGCAAGCATGTAAAAAAAAAAAAACGAGCCGCTAAATTTTTTTGGATCAATTCTAATGCCATGGCAAAACACACAACAAAGGGGGCGGGGCCATGTTGTGCTGCTTTAGAGAAGAGGAAGAGTTGTTGTAGTAGAGTGTTGTTGTCATGCCGTCATTTTACTCTGGACTGCTTCACAAACGAGGATCAATTCAACACTGGATTTGCACAAAAGATTAACATGACGACACATGCTAGTGGATGAGTTGAATCAACTCCACAGCAACTACATTAATTTATCCACTAACCATTCAGAAATGCCTAAAAGTTGTAACTTCTTCCTGAGTCTCTCCATCAGTGTCGACTCCGGTTTGAACAATGTAAGGCTGAATGCTTTTGTCATTTTGGCTGCGTGAGATTCTCCAGCTTTGTTGTTGTTGAGCTGTTAAAGCTCCGCCCTCTTCTGGAAAGTGGGCCGGGAGCAGCAGCTCATTTGCATTTAAAGGGACACACACAAAAACGGCGTGTTTTTGCTCACGCCCAAATAGGGGCAAATTTGACAAGCTATAATAAATGATCTGTGGGGGATTTTGAGCTGAAACTTCAGACACATTCTGGGGACACCAGAGACTTATATTACATCTTGTGAAAGGGGCATTATAGGTCCACTTTAAAATAAAGTGTAAGCAATATTTATTTGTGCTGAGAATAATGACTTTTGTGTCTGTTTGGCACACAAAGCTGTCATGTGGCTTGAGAAGACTACAGAAAACAAATATTCAGAGGCATATTGACTACTATTAAAGAGGACCTATTGTGCTTTTTTCCATGTTCATCTTTCTTTAGTTTTGCTGTTTGTGCCTGAAAAAGCTCTGCAAATTTTCAGTTTGTGCAGTAGGAGTTATTCTCTATATCAGTGTCACTGTTTCTGAACTCCCTGAAACGCCTCCATTGTAGTCTTGAGTTTTCTTCCAGGAACGAACACGTCACAATATTCCTCATTTAAATAATTAATATGCAGAATAAAGGGGCGGGGCCTGGTTGAGTTAGTTTGTAGTATATTGAAACTGGCAGTTATGATAAAGGGCGGGACATTTCCTAAAAACACTCGATGCGCTTGACCAATCACAACACACTGGTCCAGCCAACCAATCAGAGCACAATGTGCTTTTCAGAAGGAGGGGCTTCATAGAGACAGGAACTAAACAGAGCGTTACTGACAGACTGGGAAGAGAGGAGCTGCAACAATAGAGAATATGAGGAAAAATAGTTTTTTGAACATTTAAGCATGAAAACCTGTTCTAGTAGAGCCAAAAAACAAATCAAGACTGTGAAACAGCATAATAGGTCCTCTTTAAAATATTTTAGCATCCATCCCTTCACTTTCATTTAATGGAAAAGAGCAGCATGTTCCAGGCTAGGGTGAGCTGTCCCTTTAAAAACTGTTTATCTACCAAATAAATATCTGCCGCTCCTGCCTCTCTGGCTCTTTCTTTTGGCCTGTGTCTCTTTGTCTCTCTGTGTTTCTCTGGAGGATGTTTGTGAAAGGACTCCGGGTAAGTGACCTGCTTAATCTGACGTGTCCAGACTTCTGCCCCGAGACCAGCGCCAATCATTCCAGCACCAGGGAGAGCGAGTTTGTTTGTGCGCAGGAACGCTGAAACGGGTCACCTTGGCACACGAAACGCAGCGACTTTTGAAGAAACTCGCCTCCGGAACACTTTGGGAATATTTCTGCAGATCAAAGTGTCTCTGGTTTCCTCCTGCCACCACCGTCCTCTCACGCTCTCGTCCTTCCTTTGCCCCGCGTAACGCAAACCGCACCATTAAATCTAATCAGTCTTTATTTCTCAGGGGTGACTTTGCATCTGCACGGCACCACATAAACCATGCAACGCTTTAATGCAGTTAAACGCTACAGGAGACATCTGCATCAAACATTTATGAAAACCTGTGACAGGTTGAGTGTTTATTCTTTACGGTTAGCTGATGAAAATCCACTGACATGCACTGAACTCCAGCTGAGGTTATGCTACAATATAAAACAGAAAATTCTCATTTGAACTGTTTTAAAATGCCAATAAAATGCTCCGAGTTACTACATTTGTCTAGCAAAAACAGCCTACAGTTACTGGCTAATGAACTGCATCACATGGCAGACGAATTCAGCGCAAAAGCATGTTTGCAGCTCTGTTTTTCATCATTTAGCAGCAGCGTTGGTGTTGTTTTGAGCACACAGGTGCACACAGACAGATGCTGTTAGGAGTGAGCGATTGTCTTCAGGTGTGGCTGCTGCGTTCTTGTTTAAAAACATGAGTTTTCTCATGCAAATTGGACATTTTTTTTGTTTCTACCTCAGCTAGATGCATTGTGAATTGGTTGTGCTTTAAAATATGGTTTGTTGTTTTGTATCAAGCATTTGCATGCATCTTGAAATGGTGATAAATGGGTTGAGTGAGCAGTGCCAGGTTCAGCTACTTGATGCTAATGCCGCAGCTCTCTTCCAAATTCTATTGAGCTTCCTACCTTGAAAGCATCATTGGCAATGCAGTAGGGAGCTAAATGCTTTGTTTTGGCCATTTTGGCAGCGTTGCATGTATCTGCAATCCTGGAATGCATTGTGATTAGCTCGGTGTTTTATTCAACAATGGTTTGATAGAAAAAATGTTCCATCCAATTAAATATGAACCGTTTCACCCAGTATCTATTGTTTCACACAGCTAGCAAAGTGAACATGATGTCATCATTTACTCATGGTGTTTCAAAAATTTGTATTATTTCTGCTATTTTGTGTAAAATGAAAGTAGAGTTCCAGAAAATGACCATAAAGCACCATAAAGGTTGCATAAAAGTGGTGATTTGTGTGCTGTTTCCAAGAGTTCTCAGGTCAGATGTTAAATTTATTCGAGGAACATACCATCATTTTATAAAGTTTATTCATTTTGAAGTAAAACAATCTAGCAACGCCAAGGCCCAGTGTGAGTTAGAGGAAGCAGCCCTCCTCGGTCAATCCGGGGACACGATGTGATAAGATTCCAGCGACAAACAATTTGTCTGTCCACACCAGACAGGATGTGACTAACAAGATAAAGTCAATCCAAAATCACAGCCAATCAGAAGAACGTAGGGGCGGGCTCTCTTTGCAACCTCCCGGCACTCGCAACGAAGTACATAATCAAATTCATGAATATTACACCATTTTAACATTATTAAAATACATTACTGAAACAATCTTTGTCATGTCTGTTCACAATGAGTTGTCAGTTTGAATGTTCTTGCTTCCTTTCATTTATTTCGAAGATCTGAGGTTAATTGTCCATTGTTGCTTTCAGTACAGCTATAAAAGACACAGAATGATATTCAAACTCACAATGCTTTTAACATTAAATAAAGCACATAAACAGTACCTGAGATTATCATTATCATATCATTATACTTTGTGTTGTTGTTCCTGCCGCAACGTCGCAGAAAAATTCTAAAATAGAATCATTGTGTGTCACCATCTGGTTAGGACACGGTCAGAGTTGCCAGGTTTTCACAACAAAACTAGCCCAATCGCGTTTCAGGGGGGGTTCCCCAAAAAAAAAAATCGTGTTCCGCGTTTTTTGGCAGGGTTCCCTTGGTAAAATTTGCATTCCAGGGTAGCACCCACAGACATGAAAAACATCCTGCAGCAACAGTGTTAAAGTAGCCCAATTCCGCGGGAAAAACGCAGACTTGGCAACACTGGACACAATGTAAAGCAGGGGAACTGGTGTGGTCGCACCAGTTGCACCTCCCTAAGGACGGCCCTGGTCATTGGTTCCAGTCCCAGGGAATGCATGAACTGAGAAAATGTACATCTTCAATGCAATGCAAGTAGCTTTGTATGAAATCGTCTGTCAGCGTCTGTGTTTGTGTGTGGGTTCGGATGCCTGAAGCTCACTGACAGTAGAGAAGGTCTGGAATGAAGCCAAAGTGTTGCATAATTGAATGGACTCTATTCTCTCCAACTGCCTACGACGTATTTCCTGTAAAATCTCAGTGCAGCGCGAGCTTCTAGTAGCAAGCTGTGGTAGTAGCAAACTATTTTTTGTCATATTTCTAATAACTGACAATTACAAATAATTACATTATATTATAATGTAGTATATTACATATATTAACAACTATAGTCAGTATAACATTTTTTAATAATGAGTTCCTGAAGCTTGAAATACCTTCAGTGTTCTGTCGTGTAACACTTCCTCAAGATTTAAAGGGGACCTATTATGCAAAATTCACTTGAACACCGATGTGTGTCTGCAATGTGTGAGAACAACCAGCCTATAATGGTAAAAATCCACTCCTTCATTTTTTATAATTCCCATAAATCAAAAGCAGTCTCTTCACATGCGCCGATTCAGATTCCCCCCTATGATGACGTCATTGTAGGGAGAAGCCCCGCCCACAGCCTGTGACTGTCTCTGCCCTATTAGCATAGACACAGCCCTGAGTGAGAAGCACAGATCCGCTATTTCTGTATCCTCGCTGTAGCAGCTGGAGTCGAACAATGTCTGCGGCAAAGGTACCAGTGAACATAAGAGTCTCCATCGACTCCTGCCATCTGAGTCACTGAGGACATCGTGGTTAAATTCCCTTTTCGAAGAAAATGTCCAGAAAAAAAATCTGTAAAGTCTTATACATTTGCACCAATCATTTTGTGCCGGACTCCTTCACAAACAAGGGTCTTTTCAATGCTGGATTTTCACTAAGGTTGATTCTGAAGCATATCAGTCTGAACACCGCTACTGACATTTTCAGTGTGTGAGATTGTCCTGTTTTGTTGTTGCCGGTATGGCGGCGCATAAGCTTTTGAAGCTCCGCCCTCTTTTTGAAAGCAGCAGCTCATTTGCATTTAAAGGGACACACACAAAAACAGTTCGTTTTTGCTTACCCCCCAAAAGTGGCAATTTTAATATGTTATAAAAATGATCCGTGGGGTATTTTGAGCTCAGACTTCACAGAAACACTCTAAGGACACCTGAGACTTATTTTACATCTTGTAAAAAGGGGCATTTTAGGTCTCCTTTAATTTTGTGCTTAATTTTTGTAAAGTGCTTTTCACAATACACATTGTTTCAAAGCAGCTTTACAGAAAATAATGATGTTAACTTGTATAATATCTTAATTTGTTAATGCCTAATAGTCACATTAAGCAGAATATAACTGGGCGATAAGATAGTTACATTTTGCGACAATATAAATAATCAAGCTGTCGAGATTTGCTATATAGTATATATTGCTTTACATGAGTGTGATGTATGTATGCAGATAAAGTTGGACATATAACTTTATGTAAAGAGCTGGGTGATAATATAGTTACATTTTGGAACAAAAATAAAAAAAACAGACAGTTGAGATTTGCTATATAATATATATCACTTTGTGTGAGTGTACTGTATGCATGAGGATAAAGTTGAGTATAATATATATACAGCTATATATATAGAGCTCTGTGATAGTACAGTTTACAGATTCATATTATATACAATTTCAATGCACTGCTACTGAGGCTAAATGCAGAAGTGATCGTGCATATAATCCATTAAAGTCACCATGAAATCAAAATTGCCATTTCTTGCTTTCTTACTTTTATGGAATATTGCAGTATTATTGTGAATGATTTATCCATGCACATCATTTTTTTTAGTTCATGTGCCTCATAATCTTAAATCAAAATATCTTCACCTCCTCCTTGCAGCATCTCTTTTCTGAAGACATGTTTACTGGCATGAGGGCGGGGCAACCTGTCACTCACATGAGATCCACCAATAGCAAACCACAAACCATACAATCAATTCCCCATGGACAAAATCAAGCCCCGCCCTACATTTGTTCTTGTTTCAGATGCTGTTTCACTTGGATATACATCACAATAGGGAAGAAAAGACCATCACAACTTCCGTTTCATGCAAACTTTTAAATGATGATATAACGTGTTTCTCTACAGGTGAGGATCATGACCGGGACATTCAGGTGGTGGAGCTGCCCATCGTCGACAGTCTTCACCCCAGACCTCCGTACCTTCCGCTCGCTATCCCAGAAGACCTCGCGCCCCGACTGCAGCGTCTGCATGGCGACCCGTCCGTCTGGTGGGTGTCTCAGTTCGTCAAGTACCTGGTCCGTCCTCAGGCCTGGCTGGAGAAGGAGATCCAAGAAACGTGTGTCAAACTGGGCTTTAAACACCCTATTATTGGGTCTGTATATCTCTCATCTTCTCTCAGTCTATCAGATAATCAGTTTATTTGTCTTCTCACATTTCTTTCCATCTGTCTGTGTGTGTTGGTTTTTATCTGTGCCCGTGGCAGACGCGTCTGGGTGGGTGTTACGCTGATAAAACACTGCGAGATAAAGATGACACACGATAATGAGAATGAACATGACTCACAATCATGATGAAATTAATGAGAATAACTGAGAACTGAATGATTGCGGCCCCATAGAAAGCACCATTCTCTCATGACAGCGCTGTGAAATATAATAATAACCCAAATAATATAATAAAGTTAATCTACAGTGAAGCATAGAGATCAGCTGAAAAGAGTGAGATAGGCAAATACTGCAAATACAAATACTGTTTAAAGTACTTGATTTCTGCTCCTGTCTCTGAAAATGTTCCTGTCAGTCTGTCATTTTAATTTTAATGCATTTTTTGACAAATATGTCATGCATCAGTTCTACTAGTGCTCATAGTGAAAAATTGAAGTTCAGTGCGTGTCGTCCTGCAGCGTTTGTGCTTCAGACATGAATGATTTTTCAAATCATGTGTTTGTTGATGCTGTGCTAGTACTTATTTTCACTAATAAGTGATCAGACTTTCAGACTTTCAAATTAAAAAAAAAGAATAATTCCCATTGACTTCCAGTGAATTGATATGCTCATATGAAGTAACATGCACTGGCTATGTTAGGAATGAATAAAGTCAGAAAAATAAACTTAATTCAAAAGGGAAACAAGATGATTTTTCTGAACCCACTGGCAGATATTTTTTCTTGTTTTAAGCAAAAAACTCACTTGATTTTGATACATTTTTCAGAAAACAAAACTTAATATCTAAAGTCATTTTGCTTCGCAAGTAAATGTATCTTGATTTAAGAATGTTTATATATATATGTACTAGAAAACAAGACTAAAATACTGAGGATAAACATTTTTTGCAGTGTTGCTTTGGATGCATTGTGTGATATGTGATATATATCATTAAAAATGACATTAATTTACATATTTTCATGGTTAAGACATAAGTTGCTTAAATAGTAGAGTATGATGCTAGCAACACCTAGATCTTGATTTTGTTTCCTAGGAAATGCTTGAACTGATAAAATGCTTAACTTGAATTCAAATGTATTTTTTGGGTTTGATGAAAGCATAAATGCATAATGCATTTTGCAAATCTAAAAATACATACACAAATGTACATAAAATCATTTTAAACATTCCTTCATCAGAGGTTTTGACTCATGCATTTAGCAAATGCGTTTATCCAAAGTGACTTACATTGCATTCATGGTATACATTTTATTAGGGGTGTAACGAGATAAAAATGTGACGAGATTTCACGTTGAGGTGAAAAGCGAAAGTAAAACGCGAGTGCGCATTCAAACGCGATTTCAAAACCACGCATGTTGAAAGCAGCTCCCTGATGCATGTAAATATCTCACAATATGACAGTTATCTTAAGCTGGGCTGTGTAGTTGTAACCATCTCTTAGCTCTGTATCATACTTGGAAAAAAAATTGGTCTCTATTTGCACTTGAATATTGAGAGAACTTTGATTATGGTTGCACTTATTGTTTGCACTTAAGAGACTAAGAGAAATCTGTTATTCATTTTGATTTATACCGTTTTTTATTTCTATGATCAATTTGTGGAAAGGAGTTCAGTTAGGAGGTCAAAAGATGTAGAAGCTCATAAATCATGTACAGTTCTAAGGTCTGAAGAGACTCATATGAAATCATACAGGAGAGCCAGTTAAGTTTGTGGCAAAACCTTGTACAGTGTTTGAATATTGTTGTCTTTTACTGCATATGATAATTCATACATTCATTTACAAGATGATTAGTTAAAACATTTCAGATGCACCTGCAGACTATTTTTCCAGTCATGTGTTTCATCATTGAGAATTTCTTAAAAATACTGTGTAAAAATCTCATCTCATCTTGTTCTTGGGAACTCAATCTCGATTACTTCTATAGACATAAGCAGATAAATCTGGTCTGAATGGTATAAACTCAAGCGTGTCTCTGTCTTACAGTGTTCATGTCAGACGAACAGATAAAGTTGGGACGGAGGCCGCGTTTCACCCCATAGAGGAGTACATGGTCCATGTGGAGGAACAGTTCCAGTACATGGCTCAACGGGGCCATGTGGATAAAAAACGAGTGTATTTAGCCACCGACGACCCCTCGCTGTTACAGGAAGCAAAAACCAAGTGAGTTATGAGTCCTTAAAGGGTCACAAAACCCTCTATTTCAGTTCTCACAACAGTTTTGACAAATGCTACAAAAGTGCAGAGAAAGAGGGGAGACAAAAACAGCTTCTGATCCAGTCGGTCTTATTTTGCTCTCATTGAGATAAAAGCATCAAAGTGTTTTACAAATGCACGCTGCAGTTCACCATTGCACACAGCAAAATGAAGAAATATATTATACATGGTTTTATAAGCTCACATTATATTACACAAATACATACATTTCCTGTGAGAGCTATAATTTACTTTGTATTTCACTTTATAAATTGCTTTAAATTTAAATGCATTTATAGTTTATAATTTATTTATTTAAAATTAGAGATTTCTTACTGTATTCACGGAGACAAGAGCCGTCGCTATTTTATTAAACACTTGCAGTCTGTATAATTCATAAACACAACTTCATTCTTTATAAATCTCTCCAACAGTGTGTAATGTTAGCTTTAGCCACGGAGCACTATCAAACTCATTCAGAATCAAATGTAAACATCCAAATAAATACTATACTCACATGATCCGACGCATGCATGCAGTATGCATGACGAACATCTTGTAGGGTTGTAGGGAATCCATTTGAGGGTTATATTAGCTGTGTGAACTTTGTAAATGCACTGTATTATAGCCGAGAGCTCGGGGGGCGGGGAGCGCGTGATTTAAAGGGGCCGCAGCCTGAATCGGTGCATAGTTAATGATGCCCCAAAATAGGCAGTTAAAAAAATGAATTAAAAAAAATCTATGGGGTATTTTAAGCTGAAACTTCACAGACACATTCAGGGGACACCTTAGACTTATATTACATCTTGTGAAAACTGGTTCTAGGACACCTTTAAGGAAAAAAAAATCTCTCAGGGAACCCTCTCATTTGGTACACTGTAATATTTGAGGTTAAAATTAACTACAGAGCTATTATATTCAACTGCTATTTATTTTCAGATATAATAATTACATTCAAATAAAAAAATTAAATGTTTGTATATGACTCAGTTGCACATGAGCACTTGTCTTCATGACAAATTTATTCAACATATATAGATAGTGAAAATAATAGCTTTTATCAGCCGATACTGATTATTGGCTGATATATCAGTGCATCTCTATTTATAAATTTTTTTGTTTTATTTGTATAGTATATAAATATAATGTAACAGTTGTAATTATAAATTTTAATTTTATAATGAAAAACATATATTTGATGAGTCATTGATATTCTAAATGTATTTTCGTCTTCCAGTTTGAGAATTAAAATTTATGCATAGTTTATAATTTATTTTTTTAGAATGTATTTGTTTGGAATTTATTTTGTAACCATATATAAATAAAAATTTATAATTACAATTGTTACCTTTTATATATAATTATACAATTTTAAAAAAAGTATATTTGATGAGTCATCGATATTCTGAATGTGTTTTGTGCTGTTTTCATCTTCCATTTTTAAAATGTTCATTTTAAACCTGGAAAACAAAAATAGTGGGAAAAAAAATCTCTAAATGTACCATTTTTCTCCTAAATTTAAAATTACAGATGTTCTTCAATGATGTGCAACACAAGTTGTTAAAATCTTAGAAAATATAGTTTAGTGTTCCCTTTAAATTGGCCTCATCTAATATTGAAATGTATTTTTCAGGTACGCCGACTATGAGTTCATCAGTGATAACTCCATCTCTTGGTCAGCGAGTTTACACAACCGATACACTGAGAATTCCCTTAGAGGCGTCATCCTGGACATCCACTTCCTGTCGCAGACTGACTTCCTGGTTTGCACCTTCTCCTCACAGGTACATAGACCAAGTTGTACAAAAACTCTTACAAAAATCCTTAAACGACTAGCTGTTTATTCCACTGGTAACACTTCACAATCACTTTTCATTTCTTAACAATAAAGCGGTCGTGACATATAAGATGTCTTTGTACCATTAAAGGGGTGGTTGATAATGATTTCAGTTGTTTTAACTTTAGTTAGTGTGTAATGTTGCTTGTAATGTCAAAGTTCAATGCAAAGAGAGATATTTTCTTTTACGGAAATCGCTGTTTAAGGACTACAACAAACAGCTGGTAGGGACTACAACGAAAAAAAAGTTGTATCTGTTAGTAATATTTAATGGAGCTGAGCTGACATGAGCTGCTGTATTTTTTTTAACTAACATTAACAAAGGTTAATAAACACCATTTCACCATTCTTGTTTTTCCCTCCCACCATTTTTCTGACTTTGTTCTTCTGGATCTGTCAGGTGTGTCGTGTGGCTTACGAGATCATGCAGACCCTTCACCCGGACGCCTCTGCTTTCTTCCGCTCTTTGGATGACATCTACTACTTCGGTGGACAGAACGCGCACAACCAAATCGCCATCTACCCGCACCAGGCGCGCACGGCTGAGGACATCCCGCTGGAGCCCGGAGACGTCATCGGAGTGGCTGGAAACCACTGGGACGGATACTCAAAAGGGGTCAACCGCAAACTGGGACGCACCGGCCTCTATCCGTCCTATAAAGTGAAGGAGAAGATCGAGACGGTGAAGTACCCCACTTACCCTGAGGCAGACAAGCTGCTGAGCTTATAGAACAACAGAGATGAATCATGAACGCAAGGACGGATAAACATGCCTTGCGGAGGATCGCCAGATGGATGTACCTTTTAGTCTAATCTGACTGAGGTTTGTATAAATCGCATAAGGATCTCTTAGACAGCTGTGGACATCAAGAGCCTTTGAAACGGCTCTCACATCAGCAGAAGCAAATGATTAAAACATTTTTTTTAATTGTTTTCATGTTTTTTAAATATTCTCTTGCCTTCTTTGCCACTTTCTCTGTCCTCAAACTGAAGTGAATCTCACAGAGGATGACAGGAATATGTTCAGGTCACATATCATCCACAAAATCAACAGAAAAAGTAAGAAATTATATTTTGCATTATGAAAATTAAACCTTTAGGAAATAATACCTAACTTTTTTATTTATTCATGATTTGTTTTGTCATTTATAATGTATATGTTTATTTATAATGTGTTTATTTAATTTATTCACACTTACAATTATGAAAAATGTTTATTTTTTTTATTTTCACATTATGGTAGTGTTTGTTATACTGACTTTTATTTAAGCTGATTTAAATGAGAATGAATTACAAACTCAAAACTTTCTGAGACATTAAAGCAATGCAAATTGGAGTTAAAATGTATTTATCATGAATTTTAAATGTATTTATTTATTTAGTATTTATTTATACTTACAATTATGTTACATTTATATATAATAATGATATTATGAAAATATATTATTTAAATTATTTTCACAGTATGGTAGTATTTGATACACTGCGTTTTATTTATTTTTGTTTTTTAATTAAATGCTCAGTCACAGACAGTATGTTATTCAAATTGCAGAGAAAATGTCATAAAATAATGTCAAAATGCAAAACCTGTAATATTCCTAAAACAGGCCTTTTTGCAAAATATAATTTCTTATTTCTTTCTTTTGATTTAGTGGTGAAATATGATCTGGACATTTTCGTGAAAATTCACCCAACTATTTTCTTCACATTGCGTTTCTCATTTTTCTGTCATCACTCAGTTCTTTATCAGTCTTAAGTGTGTGTGTGTGTGTGTGTGTGTGTGTGTGTGTTCACACAAACTATTTGTGCTTTATTTATTGTGCATCCAAAGCAGTGGCTGAGATGAAAGGAAAAAGCTTTGCAGAATTTTAATTTTTAAAAAAAAAGGAATTATTAAATAGTTGGAACTTGACAATTTACCCATTGTTGTCAAAATTACTCATTGTTACTGATCCATGAATCATTTGCCAATTTTACAAATGAGCACAGCCATATATTAAAAAAAAAAAGTTAGCATTAGTTTTGTAGCTAAATATTAGATGTTATGATTTATAAACGTGATCTCATTAGAGATTCATAAGTATTGTTATGTAAAGTGTGGCTCTAGCACATTTTTTACAATTGCACACATACATGCACTACAACATTAATGTAATGGCATGTACTGCTTCAGAGAAGACACGTTTAAAATTCATTTGTTCTGGTTCACAGAATACTGAATTCAAAGGTTCCTGCTGTTCCCACCAGCCTTTCATCGACGGAATTTTTAAATAAGTGAATAATTCTCTAATGTTGTACATAAAACATTGTGACAGCTTCTTTTGTATTTACTATAGCTCAAACATTCACACAAGTCATGGTTTAATTCCCAGGGAATGCATGAACTGATATAATGTGCACCTCGAATACAATGCAAAATGCTTCGGATAAAAATCAAATCATTAAAGAGGACCTATTATGCTTTTTTACATATTCATCTTTCTTTAGTGTGTAATGTTGCTGTTTGAGCATGAAAAAGGGCTGCAAAGTCCCTCTAGCTGGAATTATTCTCGATATCAGTGTCACTGTTTCTGAACTCCCTGAAACGTCTTGAGTTTTCTTCCGGGAATGAACACGTCACAGTATTCCTCATTTAAATAATTCCCACCCAAGGCATATGCAAAACTGGTTGAGTTAGTTAGTTAGTTAGTAGTGTGTTGAAACTGGCAGTTATGGTAAGGGGCGGGACATTTCCCAAACACGTTTGAAGCGCTTGACCAATCACAACACGCTGGTCCAGCCGACCAATCAGAGCACAGTGTGCTTTTCAGGAGGAGGGGCTTCATAGAGATAGGAACTAAACAGAGCGTTACTGACAGACTGGGAAGAGAGGAGCTGCAACAATGGAGAATATGAGGAAATTATTGCAAGCATGAAAGCATATTCTAGCAGAGCCAAAAAACACAATCAAAACTGAAAAAGGGCATAATATGGTCTCTTTAATGTAAAGTAATGTAAGGTAAAAAACATTGCACACCTACTTTACATATGAATACCTATGAAAACTAATGAGATCAGCCTGGATTTAAAAGGTTATAATGTGAAATGAACTGAATCGTTTTGGGTTTAATGTTCAGTTAGGTTGAGCATCTTTTCTTTGATAACGAGACGTTAACCCCTAGGAATTGATTAGGTGTTTCTGAATCATGTTGAGAAATGGGTTTCATGGAAATGTCACTGTAGATTTAAGGTGTTTGCTGTTGTGTTAGTAACCATTGCTGCGATTACAAACTGATGATTTTAAAATGACAAAATGTTCTTTATGAATGGTGTCAGAACGGAGCTGAAGGCAAACCCAACAGAACATTCTTCCAGCTTTCATCATTTCTTTATGTTTATTGACATGATTTGTTGGTTTATTTGCTGCTTTCAACTCTGAAATGAACTTGGAGTTTAACTTTCTTTTGTATAATGAAGACAAATAATGTCCATTATTATGAGACTTTGTCTGCGAGATGTTTTTCACATGTTTTGTTCTAGGGTTTTGTCTTATATAAACCCACTGATCAATTAAAGTGGAGAAATCTGATTGGCTGCTGTGTTACTTCAGAGCTGTAGGTCTGCAGGCTTTTACACCACAACGATCAATGGTTTCTTTCATCAAAGTTCAGGTTTAATGCGCCTGCATGACATTCATCTTTCAGACCAGTGCTCTCTGTGTGTGTGTGTGTGTGTGTGTGTGTGGTGTGTGTGTGTGTGTGTGTGTGAGAGAGAGAGAGAGAGAGAGAGAGAGAGAGAGATTTAATTGTGCAACTTCTATGCATTTTGGATGGAATTTTTGTCCATATTAATACATTTTTCATTTCCAGTGCTTTATTTACCTAGGTTACCCTATTGTTCTGGACCATGATCCATCATCCATAATTAATTAGGTTCACCTGTTTTTCATTGGTTTATGACTTTGCACAAACAGAGTTTTTAAGTGGTTCTGGCACAGCAGCCTCATGTTATGTTTTAAAAAAAAATCCCATGCATGTATTTTAATGCAAACATGTTTTTGATTTTACAAACTGTCCACAGAGCTGGAACTATTGAACCTGGAATAATTCAGTCATTAAAAACAGACAGGGAAGGATGAGCAATAAAACCTCATGTTTTTTCTCCGTTACCTGGAGGGCACTTTGATCAAAAGCCACTTAATGTGTTTGCGCTGCCCTGTGACCTTTTTTCTGAAGAGACAGTAGTTTGGTTAATTATTCTGTTAACTTGGTCCCTAGTGTTCAGACTGTTTTTATATGCATGTCGCACCTTTCGTTTATTACAAGTCTGAGCTGTTTCAGCAGTAAAAGAGAGTCAAGAGAATCAGAGCTAATCAGATGCTCTTCATTTGATCTTTACAGTATTTTATTACTTGTTATATTAAAGGAAAAGACAATTCTGTCATATACTAACTTCTATATTCCTAAGCCATATGATTTTCTTTCTTACAATGAACACAAAAGGAGATATAGGGCAGAATATTCATGCAGCTGTAAAAGTGAACATGGACAGACTCAGTCAAATAAGATTGGATATTGGTCCCCCTTTTGCTGCCAAAACAGCCCTGTCCCATCAAGCATGGACTCCACTAGACCCCTGAAGGTGTGTGGTATCTGAATGTCACCAGGATGTTAGCAGCAGATCCTTTAAGTCCTGTAAGTTGCGAGGTGGAGCCTCCATGGATCGGACTTTTTGTTCAGCACATCCCACAGATGCTCGATTGGATTGAGATGGAATTGGAGGCCAAGTCAACACCTCAAACTCGTTGTTGTGCTCCTCAAACCATTCCTGAACCATTTTTGCTTTGTGGCAGGACGTATTATCCTGCTGAAAGAGGCCACAGCCACCAGGGAATACTGTTTCCATGAAAGGCTGTACATGGTCTGCAACAATGCTTAGGTAGGTGGTACGTGTCAAAGTAACATCCACATGGATGGCAGGACCCAAGGTTTCCCAGCAGAACATTGCCCAAAGCATCACACTGCCTCCGCTGGCTTGCCTTCTTCCCATAGTGCATCCTGGTGCCATGTGTTTGCCAGGTAAGCGACGCTTACCATACCATACCATACGCAACAAACTGATGCACTGTGTATTCTGACACCTTTCTATCAGAACCAGCATTAACTTCTTGAGCAATTTGAGCTACAGTAGCTCGTCTGTTGGATCGGACCACACGGGCCAGCCATCAATGAGTCTTCTCCGTCCATGACTCTGTCGCCGGTTCACCACTGTTCCTTCCTTGAACGAACTTTTGATAGATACTGACCACTGCAGACCGGGAACACCCCACAAGAGCTGCAGTTTTGGAGATGCTCTGACCCAGTTGTCTAGCCATCACAATTTGGCCCTTGTCAAACTCACTCAAATCCTTACGCTTGCCCATTTTTCCTACTTCTAACACATCAAATTTGAGGACAAAATGTTCACTTGCTGCCTAATATATTCCACCCACTAACAGGTGCTGTGATGAAGAGATAATCAGTGTTATTCACTTCACCTGTCAGTGCTCATAATGTTATGCCTAATCGGTTTTTATATAGGCTACAGTATATATAGCTGATGTGCATCTTTGACTAATTAAATTCTACATTTGAAATGATGCTATTGCTGTTTGAAAGGCCTCATTCAGGTTATAGTCAGATCTTTAATTCATGCAAACTAACCACCCTTTGATTTCCCAGTAATTGCATTATTACATAAGCCTATAAACTGCTCATAGATTTCTGAAATTATTAGACTCTGCTTCTCTGGCCGTTTCTTCTCCCTAGAGTGTGTTTTAACGCATCTAAAGGTTTGCTGTCAGCTCGCTGCGAGCCCACTGTGATGACCATTAGCACGCAGCTGCGGTCCGCGTGAGATAACCGGTGATTTAGAGCTCTCGTCTTATCTGCGCGCTGCCGTCGCACGCGCACACGCCCGCGTCCCGCTCAAAGCCATCTGTCAACGTCCACAGCCTTTGATAAAACTGCAGCCGTGAGCATGTTCCCGCCGCATGTTTATACGCTTTCCAGATGTCTGTGTTTACTAAAAACGTTTGGAATCCCATTTGAATGTTTTAATGGCACTTTTCACAGATGAAAATCGGGTGTCAAGTGAGTTTAACGGTCTCCTTTAATCCTGACTGTTGCTAACGCTGTAAATATGATTTTTCGAAGCTGTTAATTAGACAATGATTACTGGAGTAGGCCTACGTTTTACAAGAAAATACAATTTAAGTTTTTTACTTAAAAATATCACGTTAAATTCAGTGTTTTACCAATGACTATAGTATAGAGCGTATGCATCGACGTCACTTTCCCGCCGGAACGCGCTCCCTCAGACTGAGTGGCAAAAGAACCTGCTGCATGACTGGATTTAAAGGTGTCGTAGAACGTCTTTTTAAAAGATGTAATATAAGTCTAAGGTGTCCCCTGAATGTGTCTGTGAAGTTTCAGCTCAAAATACCCCATAGATATTTTTTTTTTTGTTTTATTTTTTTAACTGCCTATTTTGGGGCATCATTAAATATGAGCCGATTTAGGCTGCGGCCCCTTTAAATGCTCACGCTCCCCGCCCACGGAGCTCCCGCTTGCCTTTAACAGCATAAACAAAGTTCACACAGCTAAACCCTCAAAATGGATCTTTACAAAGTGTTCGTCATGCAGCATGTCTAATCGCGCAAGTATAGTATTTATTTGGATGTTCACATTTGATTCTGAATGAGTTTGATAGTGCTCCGTGGCTAAAGCTAACATTATACACTGTTGGAGAGATTTATAAAGAATGAAGTTGTGTTTATGCATTATACAGACTCCAAGTGTATAAAAAATGAAAAAACATTTTTGTCTCCGTGAGTACAGTAAGAAACGATGGTAACTTTAACCACATTTAACAGTACATTAGCAACATGCTAATGAAACATTTAGAAAGACAATTCACAATTATCACTAAAAATATCATGGATCATGTCAGTTATTATTGCTCCATCTGTCATTTTTCACTGTTGTTCTTGCTTGCTTACCTAGTCTGATGATTCAGCTGTGCACATCCAGACATCCTTCCCTTGTCTAATGCTTGAACATGAGCTGGCATATGCAAATATTGTGGGTGTACATATTAATGATCCCGACTGTTACGTAACAGTCTGTGTTATGTTGAGATTCGCCTGTTTGTCAGAGGTCTTTTAAACAAATGATTTATATAAGAAGGAGGAAACAACGGTGTTTGACATAATGACTGTATGTCATTTCCATGTACTGAACTCTTGTTATTTAACTATGCCAAGATAAATTCAATTTTTAATTCTAGGGCACCTTTATTAGAGGAAACTGCGAAAACGCGAGTAAAACTAATGAATTACACTAAAGGTTGGTCTCGAAAGTGTTCTTTACAACTTGGATATTGACATGCAGCCAGGAATCGTGTTTCCTGACATTTATATGTGCCTGATTTGACGTCGGGGAAATACATTAAGCAAATCTGCCTGTGAATATTTTATATAGGCTAACTACAATATAGGTAGGTTTAAATCTGCGTAATCACTTATATCAATGTTATATCGTCATATTGTCCAGCCCTAAAACATATAGTTTTGTAGTATAGTTTTTGTCAGTGTTTATTTTAAAACACACAATTATGCAGAATATAAAATGGTAAATATTTAATTGATGAGTTGTCAACATAATATATAGCAATATATACGGTATGATGTTACCTCAAAATCCAACAATTTGACACAAAATGATAACTGCATATCTATGTTTCTCTGCCTGGAATCGAGCTGTTTCTGTGAATTGCAGTGATCCATTTGCTTATTTTTGTCTGTAGCTTTCAGCAGTCTTATATATTATATATATATATATATATATATATATATAATATATATACCTCAGGTTTTGTGTCAAAGCCATTTGTACAGTCAATCAGAAAACTCTTTTCCGTTTTGGATGTTTAGTGTGTTTTTCGCGGCATTCACGCTGAAAACCAATGCTGTCACTCAGTCTTTTGACACACAGTGGGCGTGACCGCAGTCGTAACGGTCGACGGTGACGTCACGTGCATACCCTCTATTGTTTTGAATGGGAGAAAGTGCAATTTGGCGAAATAAGTCCCGCCTTCTAAATAAGAGCCAATCGCCGATTGGTAAAGTCATCGCGTCACTGCAGCGGCCGTTAGAAGCTTCGGTTCCTATAGAAACAGTCAGACTCGAGCCTCCGAAATGAGGCACGAGACGCGCATTTAAGACTGCGCATGCGCATTAGCTTGATCGAGCCTGAAGAATACCATTTTTAGTAATGATTTGAGCATTTAGAAACACAATTTAAGAGACAGTTGTTATCAGATTTCATCACGTTCATATTATCACGTTCACATCTGTCACTGTCATTCTGACTGTCATCAGACAAATGGACTTCCGGTCTGGTGATATTTGACTATTTGAGTACACGGATAATTTTGGGATTTCTACCCAGACAGCAACATAGTGTGGCCCAGATCCGGCCCACATCTGGTACATGTGGTTTGCACGTGGACCAGATCTGGCCCGACAATATGTTGCTGTCAGGGTAGGCATTGTATTTCATGTGTTAATTTTGATTTCTCACTGCTTGTGTATTTTTCTAGGCGAGTCTGAGCAACGAATATACACTAACAAGAAGCGACACTTGCAACACCGGCGCCCAGCAGCAGCCCTGCGTTTCCGCCATTTTGTGGTGAAAGCGAGTCGGCAGTTTCTATGGCAATATCAGCTGCTTTGTTGAAAAAAAACGTATATTAAAGCTGAAATCCAACCTGAACGTTGACGACACAGAATAAAATACTATCACTAGTGATCATCAAATCCTTTTAACATTTTACAGACTTCGTGTTTAAGTCTTTTTAACTTTTTTTCACAAAACCTTTGCTCTCTAGAAACCCAGTCAGCTTGGGTTAAAATTCTTTAAAAGGCTTATAAACACTGAATTAATACCAACATATTAAGTTAAATTAAGGACATGCATCAAAAATATGGGAATGTTGGACAATAAATAATATATGAATATAACAGCTTGATTTTGCAGTGTTGTCTAATGTCCGTTAAAGCAAAAGTGTCCAAAAGTGTGAATTATGCGATAACGGACACAGCAGTGAAATTCGCTGAATTTGGGTGCGTAAGATGTGAAGGATTCAATGGTCCAGTTAGTATTTTCACCCCATAATGGCGGCCGCGCTACCGGAGCGCCATCTAGTGGCTGTTACCCAAAAAGTATCAGAGTGTCGCCTCTTGGGTTCTATACTCTTTGGTCTGAGTGAACTGAAGCGATAATAGTGTCTCATAAACGTGCAGTCGAGCACGGAAGACCAACGGACAAGGTCAGGATTTTTGTTAAATAATACATTAAATTTCAGGTTGTTTTTCACCAAATCCTATCGTATATGTCCAGAACATTTGGAATATAAGACACGTGTTTCATACAGTCATCATTTTGTGATACTTTTGCATCTTTTAAAAAAAAAAAAAAAAGTTTGATGTTGGTTGGTATTTACTGCCATTATATGAAGGATTGCGCCATTTTTAAAAAAAAGAAAAAATTCTCCTTTGTGGTCCATAAAAGAAAGAAGGGCATACGGCATTAGAACAACACCAGAGTAAGAGATGACTTAAGTTTCATTTTAGTGTGAACTATCCCTTTATTTGTGAAATTTCTGTGAGAAAAAAAAAATTTAATGCACTTTCATGTTGTTTCAAAGTGTTTCAAATATGACTTTCACCACAGCATTAGACTCCTTCAGACAATGTAAAAACAATTTTGCAGCACTTGTTCTCGTACCATCAGAAGAAGCCACCAGGTGTAAACTTAAGCTTTAACATCTTTCAAAACTGCTGTAACAGCAACCTTAAAGTATAGGAGTTCTTCAAACTCTGAGTTCTTTAAAAAGTTTGCTTTCTAAACACACACACACACACACACACACACACACAGATGGAAAGTGTGAATGTCAAAAAGCAGACGGTCCCCAGACAATACAAAGTGCTTCAGGCTCCGGCTTTGTTTTCATCAGCACATAATCACCCTGTTGTGGTTGTTTGACAGCTTAATGGCTTTGAGAAGAAGGACTGCAGACGTCCACTACAAAACTACAAAAATAATTTCAACAACAATCTGACTTCATAAGGATGATCCATGATCCTCTCTTCAGTAGGACCCCTTCTGAACAAAAAGTTCTTGTCTAGATTCCAGTTCTGCTCATTCTGGACATTCATCATACAACTTCAAAAGGAGCATCATGGGATGCTTTTATTTAGTATTGATTGAATGAGGAACGTGTAATGAGCACTTGATGCTTAATCCTTGTTTTCGGTAACTCTAAAAAAAACACTGGGTTAAAACAACCCAATTAAAGGCTGGGTAAATATAGGACAGAACACATATTGGCTTAATTTTACCCAGCAAATTGGGTTGTTTATTTAACCCAGCATAATGGGTTGATTACTATAATACTAGCTTATTTTTTTCTTTTACTTATACATTATGTTTACGGATTAACTTAAATCCTCTGAACTTTTTTAAATACTCCAAATAATTAAATAATTCCTTTATTTTCGATCATATTTTATAGTATATGTTATATCATTTTTAATACATATTGCCTACATTTAAGCTCGTTTAACAAATATAAGAAGTAAAAATTAAACATTTAGAAGTAATTCAAGTGTATTCGACCAGTCTCTGTTGTCCTGTTTCCACCGTAACGGAGCTGGGTCTCGTGCCGGAGATGACTCGCGTTCGGCGGGGGAACTGATAACTTCAGACCGCCGCCGGAGTTTCACTCGTCTCGTAGTTGAAAAATGCTACGACTGACTCCATAACCTTTGCCTGGAAAATCCAGCCTCACCGCTGTACCAGCGGATGAGTCTGGTCGCCATTGAATCAATTCGATTTCTAGGGTGGAGCAAATCCGAGCAAAAAGGAAGCGGAGTAAACCAATCAGAGAAGGGCGAATATGACTTTTGCAAAGCGATAAGAGAGTCAACAGCGAAAAGTAAATAATTAATGTGTTTTTGGTCATTTTTTTTCAGAATTCACGGCTGAATAGAACAAATCTCTGGTCTCGCGTGCGCAATCTTTGTTGATATTGAAGGGACTTTCGCCGCACTAGAGTGACAGTGTTTGCGTCACTGAAATAAACGAATCTGATTGCACGGTACGGTTTGGAGTTGACTCGAGGCGCGACGGAGGGCGGACTGACCAGACTGATATTGTAGAAGATATATCATTCTGGACTTGCCAGGCAACCATAACCTGTCCATAAATAATCAGTGTACAATTCTGAGAACATATTTTAACATCCTAAGTATTTATATTCTGCACCTTTTTGAATAAAATCATAAAAATTTTATGCAAGGCATCAGGCGTTTCCATTACGCGCAAAGACCGGCGACACTCGTTTAGGTGATTCACATCGTGTATGTTGCTTTGCATAAAATTGAAAGATAAACAGAACAATAATGATTTTTTAGATAAAATAAAACGTACACAAGCCTGTATTTTACCGAAGACGTGCACCAATTTGACGGAGCTGCACTGCTCTCGCCTGAAGAGGGCGCAAAAACCCCGCGATAAATAACTCAACCCCTGGGTTGTTACAATAGACCCTTTTCACAATGACGTCAGTTAACTTCCGCCTATCCGCAAAGCAGTGTATCAGTTGTTCCGTCTTACCTTAGCGCCGGCGACTTCTCGGGAAAATGCTTTAATAATTTAAATGCGAACTGTTTATGTCAAGGATTTACACAGTCGGCTTCTTCTGGTAATGATATTTATTATTTCCTTTCTGTAACTGCCTTGTTTAGGGTTTCCACGAGCAGAAACTTTAGCAATGTTGTCATTGAATTCAGTTTTATCACAACGATTGTGTCCACACAAATCTGTTAGCCTATTTGGAATAACAAGAATATTGTCTTTAAAAACAAATCTTTATTTTTAGAAATTGGTAGGCTATGATAATGGATATTGTTCTTGTGAGATTTATTTACGAGTAATGGACATCTGGAAGTAACACGTCAATACTCCGAAGAATTAATGGTGTGAAGATTTGAGATCATTTTACATCAAACCAGTTTAAACTGAACTGGTGCAATATATTAAGATTGTATAATTTGTAAGTGTATTGAAAATACAAAACGGAGGTAGCCTATGTGTTCATTTAATGTTATTCCCTGGAGAAATAATTTGATTTCGTACATTTAATGATGCTATAACAATGAGTACTGTTGTAAATCCTCTGTATATTTTTGTATGCGACGATCTTGTTCTTCAATAAAGAGACGAATGATGACAATGTTTTTTTACTATGGTAAAAATGCCATGCACATGAGTCAGTTTTTACAACATTAACAGATCATGTAGAAATAGTATTATATTAAACACAATTTGTATTATTATGTATGCCATATTTATCGAAATAAAAGTATAAAAAGACTTTGATATTTAAAAAGAATAAGCTTATGTTGATCTTCATTGTACATAGGCCTGTAGGCACTGAAATAAGTAGTACATTAAGCTTTGAATGAGAAGTTTTTTACTGCACGTAAATGTTGGAAACATGCGTTTATTTCACAAATATATATAAACAGCTTCATCTGCAATAAAGACAGCAAAGTTCGCAAGATACGGGCAGGAAAATGCATGTATGGCTTCAGTACGTAATCAACTCCTCCGACTTCAAGCAGCAAATCGCGCCGATCGGTAAGTTTGTTTGAGATCTGCGGCTGCCAAATACCTCACCTTGAATTTACATGAAATTAGGCGACTACAATCATCCTTTAACCACATTTGTGGCATATGTACAACTATTGAGTGCACTTCATTCGAGTCGCGCTAATATTCCACTATGCTGACGGAAGTGAGGATACACTGCATCGAGTCCTAACGGAAGCTGTGTGACGTCATGTGAAAAGGGTCTATTGACCCAGGATCTGGGTAACACAAAAACTACCCAAACACTGGGAAAATAACCCCCCAAAAAATGACCCAAAAGGCTCAACCCAGGACTTGAGTAGAAAAAATAACCCAAGATTTTTTATAGTGTTCTGAAATATTGAGTTTTAATTCAGTCATCTCAGATTAAAATGAATGATCAGATCTTTGTGAAATAGTGTGAGAATAATCCCAAAGCATTGCTGTCTCTTCGGGTGTGTGCAGTGCTTTCACTGGCACCAGCACATTATTTTCCTGGTCTTGTAGGTTTATTTTGTATCCAGCACAACTCTCAGCAGGGTAAAATTTAAATGTGCCTTAGTTTGACTGAGCTTTTAAAATTCCTTTCATGTTCTCAATGTGCAAACCAACAAAACTGAGAGAACAAAGAACTGGAAGAGGGAATATTAGAAAAGTCTGACATTAACTAGCAGGATTGGAGGACTGTAAACTTTCCACCTATAGAAGCAATGACATATTATCTGCTAGTTACAATACATTTGATTAGTTGAATATTAAAATTTGATTTTGATCAAATTCTAGGATTAGATATTGATTTGCTTCATGTCTCGTTAGTTTCAGCTTCCTTCTTAAAATGCTTTTATTATTAGTCAAAATGTGATTTATTTGCATCAGCAGTATTCTTATAATTAGATACTAATAGAAAAATCTAATTTTCCAATATTGTTAAATTGGAAATTTTAAAACTTTTTAAATGCAAGTACACTGTAAAAAAAGAATTGTTGGTTTAACTTAAGAAAGTAAGTTACCTTGTTGCCTTAAAACTTTAAAAATTTGAGTTAACACAATGAAGGTGATTGGTTTAATCAACAGAAACTCAAAATATGTTATCTGAACCACATTAATTATTGAAGCTGATTTGACAAAAGAAAAAAAATGTTGATATAACAAACCTTTTATGAGCTCTAAATGACAGATGGACAGCAGTAAGTGTTTTAAGAGACAGTTGTTAATAATTAATATTTTGCAGTTTTGATGCAGACTTTCTATTATTTACCTGAAAAATACGTTGATTTCTGTAGTGCAGATCATCCATTATATCTTTGTGTCTTGGTATATAATATTAAAAGAAAAACTAAATTTAAAACTAAAATGCAACTAAAGCCAAACTTAATAAAAGATTATTTTTCTGTTACCACAATATATTATACAATATACTGCATATTGTATTTTTTTATTATTCAATTTAGTTTAAATTTAAGGCAAGAAACATGCTGTACCGTGGTGTTTTAATACTGTATGTAAGAGGTCACAGCGTCTTCCATTTTCCTTGCAAAATGTAATTTCTTGGTGCTTTTTTTAGATGATGGTTTGAAATATGACCCGGACATGTTTCACGTAATTCACCTCAACAGGGTCTCTTGGTACCAGTCATTAGATTTGATATACAGTCTGGTTATTCTTTGCAACCTGTTCAGGGTAAAAAAAAAATGTCATAATAACGTGTTTCCCGAATCCCCAAGAGTCCCAGGAGTCTGTAGTCCAGATGTGGGGAGACACGGAGGCTGATGGGAACTGTCTTGATTAATATTCCAGTGAAGACTCAATGAACCTTTAAAAAGATGCAACAAAGACAGATTATCTACATGAGCATCTGTGTGTGTGTGGTGTGTGTGTGTGTGTGTGTGTGTGTGTGACGCAGACAGGAATAGAGATGTTCCCCAGGAGATAAACGCATGGATGCACCTTGAATTATTTAGAGTGTCCTAAAAGAGACTTGGAAAATGTTTCAACACTGAGTTTCATTAGACGCAGCGCCACTCCAAAAAATGTTTTGGTATAAAGTGGGGGAAATATTTTGAATTATTGTTAAAGTCCCCCTGTAATCAGTAACTTTATCCCTTAAAACTCATCTTTGATCACCAAACTGACTATTTAAACTTATTATTTAGTATACACGGATCCATAAATATGCAAATTAGACCCGCCTCCACTCAATCACACAAGCTCACAATACCTGGTCCACTCAATGACAAGGTAGGGGTTTGAATAATTACTGCTAAACTGCTCTGTGCACTTACTACTCAACAAGTTTCTCTTTTGGATCAATAGAAAAATACTCGCCAATGTATGTGGCACAATCTGTCACTTTACTAAATCTACTGAAGTTGTAGAGTAGGCCTGTATCTTAGTGTTTGTTCCTCTCTTTGTCTCGGCTCACTCAACCATGCTCTCTCACATCCTTTAGCTCTTTTATTTTATCTGTTTTTTACTGTCACGTTCACATTTGCTGAGCTTGCGGAGTGTCTGTAAGTGCTGATACAGGCCTTCCTCTTACAGTGTGTGAACTGCTGACTTTACTGAGTTTCCTCAATCCCACTGGTGTCTGAAGTAAGGAAGTGTGTGTGTGAGACTATTTCTCAAACAGACCCGACTATCAAACAAGCCCACACAAGGACAATGATATATCTCGAGGTCTTCTGGCTGAAGAAAGAACACATGTTGTGTGTCATGTAGTGGCATGAGAGTAAAATAATAGTCTTCTTCTTATAGCCAGACTTTTGACTATATCATATTGCAGCTTATTCTGGCCAAGAACCGCCCACTCAAACAGGAAGAGATGCTCTGATTGACAACCAATGTGACCAACTAGAGTTTGTTTTGTTTTCATGTACCATTTAGCATTGGGTAAAGTAATAATAGTACTTATTATAATACAGACATAACAGAATATACAGTTCTGCTCTTGATATCTGTTTATTTTCTGCCTAAGTTGCTTAAAGGTGCCCTAGATTCAAAATTTGAATTTACCTTGGCATAGTTGAATAACAAGAGTTCAGTACATGGAAAAGACATACATTGAGTTTCAAACTCCATTGCTTTCTCTTTCTTATGTAAATCTCATTTGTTTAAAAGACTTCCGGAAAACACGCGCCCCAATATTTGCATATGCCAGCCCATGTTCCCAACATTATGAAAGCATTAGACAAGGGCAGCCAGTAACGTCTGGATCTGCACAGGTGAATCATCAGACTAGGCAAGCAAGCAAGAACAACAGCGAAAATGACAGATGGAGCAATAATAACTGACATGATCCATGATATCATGACATTTTTAGTGATATTTGTAAATTGTCTTTCTAAATGTTTCGTTAGCATGTTGCTAATGTACTGTTAAACGTGGTTAAAGTTACCATCGTTTCTTAATGAATTCACGGAGACAAGAGCCGTCGCTATTTTCATTTTTAAACACTTGCAGTCTGTATAATTCATAAACACAACTTCATTCTTTATAAATCTCTCCAACAGTGTAGCATTAGCCGTTAGCCACGGAGCACAGCCTCAAACTCATAGAGAATCAAATATAAACATCAAAATAAATAATACTTTACTCACATAATTCGAAGCATGCATACAGCATGCATGACGAACATCTTGTAAAGATCCATTTGAGGGTTATATTAGCTGTGTGAACTTTGTAAATGTGCTGTAATATAGTCGAGAGCTCGTGTGGCAGGGAGCACGCAAATTAAAGGGGCGGCGCGCTGAAAAAATCAGTGCATAGTTAATGACGCCCCCAAAATAGGCAGTTAAAAAATTAATTAAAAAAAATCTATGGGGTATTTTGAGCTGAAACTTCACAGACACATTCAGGGGACACCTTAGACTTATATTACATCTTGTGAAAAAGCATTCTTGGGCACCTTTAAACTAAATGATACCAAAAACCTTGCAAATCTATCAAATTTAATGACTAGTTCTTCCTCAGAAGTGGTTGGTTTGCATTAGTTCTCTTTCATTTGTCTTGGTAACATACTCAAAAGAATATGCTAGGTTATATAATATAAAAAATGCTAGGTTAAAAACAAACCAAGTTGGGTTGAAAATGGACAAATCCAGCGAATGGGTTTAACTCAACTATCTATTGTTAAAGAATTACTGTATTGTTTGTTTAAAATGAGCCCAAAATATGTTGGAAAGTAACATTTATTAATGTATAATAAATGAACATTTATTAATAAGTTTAATGAATAACTAAACAATAAACATTTATTAAATTGCTTATTAATAAATGTTCACCTTTTGATTATTATTGTTGCCTCTAGTGATTATGTGTCTGATTTTTAATTTCCAACCTATTTTGGGTTCATTTTAAGCCAGATATATAGTCATTTTTAAACATAGTTGGGTTAAATAAAACTACCTTAACCAACATTTAACCAAACCGCTGAGTTTGTCCATTTTCAACCCAACTTGGGTTGTTTTTAACCCAGCATTTTTGAGAGTGTAGTAAAAGTATTCAAACTGTGATGGTTTTGACACTCATCTCTGAAGAATCATCACTCGACGGTACGCTGCTGTCTTCTTATCTAAAGCAGACCACCAGAAAGAAAAAAGAAGAAAGATCCGAGCTCAGAATGATTTGCACATAATCTTTACCTTTCTTGTTGAAGGGATTTGGGATGGAGTTGCATTACTTTCAGACAGAATTGTCATGAGTTTGACTTTGAAGTTCTGACAGGGTCTACTGAATATTTGAGGGTGGATGAATTGAGTTATGATGTTCAGAATAAAGTCTAATCTCTAGCTCAAAACTGAGTGCAAATAAAACCCTCTAGTCGCTCACTATTTACAGAGGAAGTACATCACGGATCGCATTATTATTCCTCCTTACCTCTGACATTAAAGGACAGATGCAGGTGGACATCAAGATCAAAGCTCCATCGCTCTGGATCAGATTGAGTCAGAATGACCTGCTACCGGAGAGGGGTGTATCACGGTTTATAAAGTTTATAAAGGACATCTAGACTTTGTTGAAAATTCTTTCCATTTATCTGAGTTGCTTCCATAACAAAACCTTTATCAAGAGAGTTGCTGTTGTCATCTAAGTGGTTCCAAGGGCATTGTTATGCATTTGCATTTATTCATTTAGAAGAAACTTTTATACAAAGCACCTTATAAATAAAAATAATATAAGTAGAAGTACAGTAGTGGTAACAAAGTTTTACTCTCCATTTTCTAATTCTGCTTTTATGTTATTTTTCGACAAACTTCCAAAGTCGTGATTTATAATTGTATGCGATTATCCAAATTATTATTTATTTATTTATTTTTTAAGTAAGAGCCGCATGACCATTTGTAACTTGAGGCTTCCAGTATTTTAAACTCATAAAGATAAAGGTTCTTTATTGGCACTGATGGTTCCGTTAACATCCATGGAATCTTTCCATTGCACAAAAGATCTTTTTAGTGGAAAAAGGTTCTATATAGATTATTGAAATGTTCTTCTTTGAGTAACCAAAAATAGTTATTCTGTTGCATCACTGTGAAACCCCATTTTGGAACCTTTATGTTAAGAGTATAGCTTACAACAATCCTTATCCTTAGGCATGGTTGTGTTTCCAGTTTGAGTTATGATGTAATACATATGCATTCATTTTATATTTCAGGCATGTTGTTTGTGCACTTAATGTAATAAACATCATACAATAGTGAAATAGGTTATAATTAGTCAAGACATAACGATAACAACTTTTGATCTGAGGGGGGACTTGATTTCTTATGACACAAGCGTTGCAAAAAAGGTGGATAAAAAGGAACTAGCAAGAAATCTTAAGTGCTCCTCCCAAACGAAATAACATCACGTAAGAGCCATTAGAGCGCAGAGCTTTAGGTCAGATAGAGGGGAAAAGCGACACCTTTGAGTGCCTGTTTCCTTCCATCCATCAGCCGGCTGTCGGTCAAACACCCCATTCACGCGCTCTGATCCATCACTCACTGCGGATGGGAAAAGCAAAGCTGAGAGAGATTGCTGGGAGACTTCCCATCTCCTATTAGAAATGATCTCTGATTTATGTATAATAAATCTCAATTACTAGCACCGCCTCCTCGCACCGAACGCACGGGAAAGGCCCGGAGAACGAAGCCGAGGCCGCGGGCGCAGGGAAACGGCAGGAAGCTTCAAACGATCTCCAATCACAGATGGAGGATTGATAGTGCACTGGGAGGCTCTGGAAGGGGCGACAGCATTGATTATGGCTCCAGGCGCAGCAGCAGCACAAGAACAATGTAATCACAGCACAACCTCGAACTGAGAGACTGTCACATGCGATAGATGATGCCAAACCCAAAGACCTGCTGTGAGAGCAGGGCATTTCTGCACGAGTGACACGTTTACTGGCTGGCAATTTGGGATATCGATTTTGAAAATGAGTACTTTTGCACTAGCCAGTGGATTGCCCGAAGGACTATCTGAAAGGGTTAGTTCACCCAAAAATGAAGCTCTAGCGCAAGTTCTGCTTAAATGTTACGTCATTTATTAGTTCAGATCTAACCAATCATTATCTAACACTTGGAGTATAAAAGATCGGTACTTACACATGTCTGAGTTCGCATTTGCTGACGCCAACCTTCACCTCCATCCTCCCCACCACCACCAGATTGGTCCCTCTCCATACTTCCCGGGTGTTGGCTATGCCCCTGCCTTCATCTGCAGGCAGGAAACGCAAAGTCCGTAACCCTCAGGATGTGAGCTACGGATGGGGCCAAAGAACCTTATCTTGTGATATTTTGCTTTTTGATTGGTAATAAACATCATTGCTTCGTTATCTTGCCTCCCGAGTCTTTCTGGTAGAAATGAAAATTCTGTCATTAATTACTTACCCTCATGTCGTTCCACACCCGTAAGACCTTCATTTTTCGGAACACAAATTAAGATATTTTTGATAAAACCCAATGGCTCAGTGAGGCTTCGAAATTCAAATTCAAAAAAATGCAGACAGTTTTCTGTGATGGATAGGTTTAGGGGGATAGAATATACAGTTTGTACAGTATAAAAACCATTACGTCTATGAAAAGTCCCTGTAAACCACATATACAAGTGTGTGTGTGTGTTTGTAGGATGTCCCAGTATCAGAGGTCTGTCATCCAGGTTGAAGCGATGAACACACAGCAAAATGAAAACTCGAGGCTGTGTGTTCACACAACTCCTCTTAACACTATAACTCACAGCCTCCGGCAGCTTATTGCTTTATTTTTAACACAAATGCATTGGGGAGGTCAAATCTTCCTGACCGCAAAGAGAGGAGAAAATTCACCATAAATTTTTAAAAAGCTAGTATGACCATCCATTTTTTGAGGAATGATGGTGGAGACTCTTACTGCAGATATATAGAGACGTTCCAGTTGAAAGGTGGAGAAAAGTCGCCTGTAGCTTATACTTGACTGATGCATTTGCAAATAACAATCCTCCTGTCATTCAGCATGTTTCATTGGGTGTTATGCCACTTTTTTTTAATCTTTCATTCGATGGGATTATGTTTTTTTTTCCCTGGTGGCTGAAAAAAAATCCCACCGACTTGGTTCCCGAGCCATTTCTAGAGATGTGATGTGCGGGTCTCTTTCAACTTTTAACTAACACTTCATCTGCTTCTGATCGTACCAGCTCATGTAAAATATTCAACAAATAGCAGGACTTGAGATCACTAGGAACATCATAATTTGTCCATCTTCACTTGCCAGCTGTGTATATTCGTGAAGTAAATGTGATTTTCTGTAGCATGCATGGTTAAAGTGATACAGTTTCATCTTCCCATGTCAATCCTTGGATCTTGATTTTTAAACAGGCGGTCAAAAGAAGGGTGTCATGAGATTTGCATTTTTTTTTTCCCTCTGATCCATTTCACAAAGCCTTATTTTATTATGCAAGCTCAAGTCTTATAATAAATAAAACAAAATCCCATCAGGGATTTTATTTTCATGGGAATTTTCAGAGCAAGAGCTTCAGCTCATATTCAGCTCATCTGAATAAAGGTAAAAAGTGCAAAAAAAATGTCTCTGTTAATTGGGTTAGAACCAGTTTCAGGAGATCTGTTCTTCACTACAAACACATTCACTGACACAGGAAGAAGAATAAGTTATTTTGGGTGCTTCGTGAATAAGAACAACGATATTTGTTTAGACACTTGACTGTGTTTGAATTTGTTTCAGCCCACTTCATGTAACTGCAAGACCTGAAACATACTGGATACTGAACACAACTGAGTTGAAACTGTCTTTCAAATTCCAACTTAATTAATAGTATTTTAAATTGGCATAAAGGTAGCGGTAACTACAACAAGGTTTCATTTGTGAACATTAGTTTACTGCATTAGTAAACATGGACTAACAATGAAAAATACTTCTAAAGCATTTATTAATCTTAATTGACCTTTCGCAAAGACCCGCCCCCCTTAGTTACTGTTGCTTTGTCCGACAAGCCATGGCGCTGTCACGCCACACAGTGAAAAATACATCACAGAGCAAAGAGGACACTGACAACACATCAACAGACAAGACAGAGCGGGTTACTTATGATATTAAACAAAATCCCAGCTTTCAAACTGTGTAATTTTTTAAGAAGTTCAAACAATTTTGTGGCTCTTTAATGTGTCGTGACAGATCACTGTAGCGCCATCTCTTCCTACTAGTTAATTTATAGTATCAAGTAAACATGAATGAACATGAGAAGGAATGTTGTTTCAAACGCGGAAAGACGTCAGTACACACCATTTTTCAAGTTCAAGTCCACCGAGGTTAATCTTCAAACTCCTGAATGCTTTGTCGGACAAAATGGCAGATTTGGTGTTATGATTGGTTAGATTGCTTGTCAATCAAACTCCCGGCAAAGGGTCAATTAAAGGGGTGGTTGATTATGATTTGACTTTTTTAAACTTTAGTTAGTGTGTAATGTTGCTGTTTGATCATAAACAACATCTGCAAAGTTACGACACTCAAAGTTCAATGCTCAAAGTTCAAATCCAGTTTCATTCTAAAAGTTGTAACTTCTTCCTGAGTCTCTCCATCAGTGTCGACTCCGGTTTGAACAATGTAAGGCTGAACACTTTCGTCATTTTGGCTGCGTGAGATTCTCCAGCTTTGTTGTTGTTGAGCAACTGAAGCATGAGCTGTTAAAGCTCCGCCCTCTTCTGGAAAGGGGGCCGATCTCAGCAGCTCATTTGCATTTAAAGGGACACACACAAAAATGGCGTGTTTTTGCTCACTCCCAAATAGGGGCAAATTTGACAAGCTATAATAAATGATCTGTGGAGTATTTTGAGCTGAAACTTCACAGACACATTCTGGAGACACCAGAGACTTATATTACATCTTGTGAAAAGGGCCATAATAGGTCCCCTTTAATGTTAACTTCAACTGTCTGATGAAATCATTAGCAAAAACTTTTTCTATAGTCATTTTTCTCTTTTAAAGGTGCAGTAAGGGATTTCTGAGAAACGCTGTTGAAAGGTGCCGGTGTTACATAGTATGTTCATGAATTCTCTTATAAAGATAGGGGTGTGATCCTTTTGGGTAGGGGCGTGTTTGTTTTGGTGATTTCAAAAATCGACAATGTTTCTCAGAAATTGCTTACTGCACCTTTAACTCAACTACTGTCATGGCAGAGTTTGCAGAGAATTTCACTGAGCAAGTTAAAAGTTGGTTAAACTTTGCGTTGTTATTCAGCTACCACAGACTTTTGAAGAAAACTCTAGCGCCCCCTTGAGTGTCTGAGGTGTGTTACCGCCACAGCAATGCTGGAGTGCACGTGACAGGTATGTAAAACGGGACCCTGTGCTTGCATTTAATCAAGCATTCATGCAAGTATTTGCATACTTGAATGGACACATGTCAGGACACATTGCTGTGATTTTACTGTATGCTAGACAAATGCTGCAAAAAGGCAGAGTCAGAGAGAGAGTCTGAGAGAACAAAAGCACTGCTGTGACTGTGAGTCAGAAAGAAAGAGAGATGAAGATGATGGTTAAGGAGGTCAGATAGTGAAGAAATGACATCAGAATAGAGAACAAGACCTTTCAGAGGAGCGAACAACAGAAAGCAAGTCAAAGACTGAGGAGAGAAGAGAAACATGTTATCGCTCAGAGGTTGCTCTTTCATATTGCAGGAAACTTAATGGAGTTCTCATTTATGTTTCATTCAGTATGAAAGTATCAGATGCTTATCCTAAAATGCCCTAGGAGAATTTAAAATAGACACAAGTGTTACGCTGACATACAGTAAGAGTTATAAAGTGAATCAGATCACTTGATTTAGAGAGAATGAGTTCTTATCGAGATCTCTGACTTCTAACCCTTCTAAGTAAAAGAGCCAATCGCTAATTGATATATCATTTCATGCATCCGAAATCACGTACTGTTGAGTAGGTACTACATTTGAATTTAAATTTACTTCACGGACGTACTACATCCGCTACTGTCACATGACCTACCAGTGTCAGTTACGTCCCTTCACCTCCATTCACAAATCCTCTCCCGTGATAGTAAAGCGTCCATCGTATGCACACTTCAGAATCTCGCCGGAAGTAGTAAGTCATCCGGGTACTTTTCGCCTACTGTTTTTCGAATACTATGAATTCGGACATACTTCTCTGTTCGCATACTGTTTTTTGTGTACTATATAGAGTAGTTTTCGATTTCGGACACAGCTATTGCGTCACTGCAGCTGCCGTTAAAAGCTACGGTTCCCATAGAAACCTGAGACTCACGCTTAGGAATGCACATGCGCATTGGCTTGTCTAGCCTGAAAAATATGTTTTTTAACACTATTTGAGCATAAGAAACAACATTTATGGGACAGTTCGTGTCAGATTTTGTTGCTGATTTGAAATATGTTATTTAATTGTGATTTTGTCAAGTGGTTTTTGAGATTTCAGGATTCCCCCATTCAAATAGATAGGACTTGGGCTGCGTTCCACTCCAGTTTTAGACGCACTCGCGAACTTCCCTAAGCACTTACCCTCGGGGGAATCCCTGCTCCACTTCGTGAAGTAGATGAGGGAAGTTTATATGGACAGACCCTCGCTCCCTCGATTTTGACCTACTTCATATGTACACTTCAGGCAGCTCCATAACCCAGAATGCAACACGATTGTGACGTCACCGCAACTACTCTATGACATATTAATTATTTTTTTAAAATATCTAAAACACACATATATACATATATAATGCTGCATTAAACAATTTTGTAAGGGGGAAAAATAAATAATAAATCAGCTCCATCGCGGATTCCAAGTGATCAAGGGGTTAGGACGTTCCGATTCAGCCCATTGCAAAGGTTCCGCCAGTAGTGGGCACTCATGCAACGTAAGCAGTGACGCACATCCGAGTCAACGAGACTGAGGGAAGTTAGCGAGGGAAGGGCATTTAAAAAACGAACTGGAACACAACCTTGGTCTTGGATGCCCAAAATAGCTGCCCGGAGGCATTGCAAACATTTGCAAACATTTTCTTTGCTTCGCTATATTGAGCCAATCTGAGCACATATTTGAAATTTTAGAGGAAAAAGAAACAAAAATGAATCAATGAAATCAAAAAATATTTTTGCAATGTGCACTGATGAATCTCAGCATGAAGTAAATTAAATGTATTGTTTTGAGTCAGTACATTATTTTCATGACCTTTCACCCAAAATTTTCATTAATATAATTAAAAACAATATTTCATTCAAATTATTATGACTAAAAAATATATATTTATTTATTATTTAAATTGCATTTTTATTATCATGGTATGTAGCAATTCCTTAAATGAATGCTGATCTTAATTAAAAGATCCAGACAAATTAAAATGTCCAGACAGAGAGTACTCTGAATGACATTTGCTCACATTAAAGTAATGAGACTTTAGTATGAAAATGTGCTTAATTGTCATGAAAATAAGCAAATCTTAATGGTTCTTAAATGGACTTCATTTTCTGTAGCAAAATTATTTTTTCTGGATTTTGGAATGAAACATGATGTGCTTCAGCTGTTAGATATTGTCAGAATAAAATGATTGCTTTGCATTGTTTTTATTAAAACATAACAAGAGAGTGAGACGAAGGTTGACTGATTTCGTTTTGTTTTTATTCGCATTTGTCTCGTGTAATTTGACTTGATGCAGATCCAAATTTCTATCTAGTCCCCTGCAGCACTACAGATAACCTAACCTCGAATCCTCATTCTCCATGTGATAGCCGTCTATCTGCACATCTGTCCATTGTCATTAATGTCACGATGAGCCGTGTGTGTGTGTGTGTGTGTGTGTGTGTGTTTGGCAGGATTTCCCCTGTATGCCGCTCGGCTCTTGAGCGAATTCAGATGGAAGACAAGCGCTCTGTCTCGGTCTCAGCTGGCCTGTGTTCTTCTTTAAATTGGATTAATTGAAGAAATGAGATGTTGTCTCATCCTCCTCTGCTGCCCTTTCATCTTATTGGCCATTAATGGAGTTCTTCTCCTCGCACACATGCACAGTGTGTGCTTCATTTTAGGAAAGCTTTAGCGGTTTTGCTGTCATAAACGACACAGCATGAACAAATATAAGGAGATTATGGCGTGTTTAATACATCTGAAAACAGCAATTGGTCTGAATGAAATCATGCTTCTTATTCAGCAAAGAGAGAGGGTGTCAGTAGGGTTTTGGTTGAGGCTGGGTGGCTATTTTTTATTTAATGTGCAATTGAAATATTCTCAACAAAATGAAATTGTATGATAGTCAATTAAAGAGATAATTCACCCAAAATTGGAAATCTGTCTTCATTTACTCAACCTGTTGTCATAGGAAAATTAGTCATGCTGACTACTTTTACGGTACTTTTGTGGTGCTTTTTGTCTCTTGAAGACTCCAAGTAAATAGTGGAAATACTGTAGATGCTCAGTGCAAGAAGAAATACAGTTTTCACATGCTAAAACAAACCACCGTAACCCGCCTCCACTGACCGGTTTGAGTTCTGCGTTTGGCCCTGCTGCTGTTTTATTAACAGGCTTGAATGTTTTTCACACGTGTGTCTACTCTTGCTTGTCTGTGGGATTGTGTTCATGGCTCAGGGGATGTTTTTGCAGCAAGAACGCACCACTTTTTGCTGTTTAGCTGGAATAAATTATAACACTCTGTCTGGATCCTCTGGCTGAAACCCCATTAATCTTAGCCGGGGTGACGCGTGAAGCCACAGGGCCTTTCCAGCAGATTATTTGCAATTACCAGCAGGTCATGATGCAGCTCTGCTTCCAGCGGTGAACAGGAGGTGACTGTTAATGGAACATCAGGGATATACTGACACCTGCTGGAGGATATTGAGAATACAGGCTGGATAAATATTACAAAATATATCTGTCTGTCTGTCTGACTATTTTTACTGTCAGAATTGGCACTACAAACCTACTCAGTGTACAATATAGTATATCTATAGATAAAGAGAGCTATATTTATTCTGTATTCTCTATCATTAACTCTATTATTATGTTATACTGCCCACCAGATTTCCATGTTTTCATTACAGGGTTAACTTGACATGACAGTTTTGACATTGACACAACGCCATACAGAAGCACATGCTGATATTTAGTGCCTCTGTGTGTGTGTTAAAATATTCTGCAACACTATCACTGACACAAGTGTTTATTAATTATTAATCTGGGCGTACTGTGCTCTTATGATGGCACGTTTCACTCTAAAGCGCATTGCAGCAGTGCAGTAGAGGACAGGACAGACCAGAGAGGTGTTTTACTGGAGAAACGGGTTAGAAACTGGGGCAGAAAGATAGAAATGTGTCCTCCAGAGAGCAGAGCGGCCGGAGCACGGGTAACTATGCTGTATATATGCACTACACTATATATATATACAATTTAACTCCAAAGCAATACATATAGTTGAATATACTGAATATACAACAATAGTTAAGCTTACACAAAGTTTATATATATATATATATATATATATATATATATATATATAAGATGTTACTTGTTTTGATGTTTTATTTAATGCATATGACATTCAGACATTTTTAAGTGTGCCTTTAAGTATCCAAACAGTTTTTGGTGTTGCTGTATTATGTAAAGAGAGGAGAAACAATCAGATTCGTCCTCTTTCTGTGCCTTTGAAGAACATGTTTTGACTGTGGTCTGGTGTTTGATGAACACCTGTAAAACCTCACTGACACTCACGTTTGTGCATCTTCTGAAAGATTTTAACTCTTCTGATCTGAGAAACAGGCACAAAAGGAGTGGAGGAGAAAAGGGACAGATGAAGAAAGGCTTTTGAGAGCAGGGCTGATAGAGAGCAGAGTGTGCAGAAATGCATCAGCGCAGCAGGAGACACGCAAGGGCCTCAGGGGGACCCACTCAAGGACTCTTAACGTGCGGCAGGCATATTTCTGAATGCAGAACAACCTTATCGTGGCACACAGGGTCATGTGAAGAGTGTGTGTGGATATTTATGCGCTGCATGTCATGTGTGCATGTATGTATGTGCTCTTGTCTTCTTTTTGTCTTTTATCTTTGCCTTAATAGGGTTGAATGACAAACAGGATGCAGAAATTCTATTTATATTGCAATTCAATTCCCAGAATGCTGTAGTTCCCCCCTAATTCTTGAAATGCAGGCAAACAGCATACAGTTTGAAAATAATGTGGTGCAATATTACACAATCTGATGCTGGTTAATTGCTTTGACAGTATTGAATTTAGTTTAGATAAAAATGTTTATATAATTTAATTTTTTAAAGGTGCCCTAGAATCAGAATTTGAATTTTCCTCGGCATAGTTGAATAACAAGAGTTCAGTACATGGAAAAGACATACATGAGTTTCAAACCCCATTGTTCCCTCCTTCTTATGTAAATCTCATTTGTTTAAAAGACTTCCGGAAACACTCGGATCTCAACATAACACCGACTGTTACGTAACAGTCGGGATCATTAATATGTATGACCCCAATATTTGCATAATGCCAGCCCATTCGACGCATTAGACAAGGAAAGGCAGTATTAACGGCTGGATCTGTGCACAGACAAGGTAAGCAAGCAAGAACAACAGCGAAAAATGGCAGATGGAGCAATAATAACTGACATGATCCATGATATCATGATATTTTTAGTGATATTTGTAAATTGTCTTTCTAAATGTTTCATTAGCATGTTGCTAATGTACTGTTAAATGAGGTTAAAGTTACCATCGTTTCTTACTGTATTCACGGAGACGAGAGTCGTTGCTATTTTCATTTTTAAACACGTGCAGTCTGTATAATGCATAAACACAACTTCATTCTTTATAAATCTCTCCAACAGTGTGTAATGTTAGCTTTAGCCCGTTAGCCATAGAGCATAGCCTCAAACTAACACAGAATCAAACGTAACCATCTAAATAAATACTTTACATAATTCGAAGCATGCATGCAGCATGCATGACGAACATCTTGTAAAGATCCATTAGAGGGTTATATTAGCTGTGTGAACTGTGTTTATGCGATGTATATATAGCCGAGAGCTCGTGTGGCAGAGGAAGCGCATCTCTTAAAGGGGCCGTGCTGAAAAAATCAGTGCATAGTTAATGATGCCCCAAAATAGGCAGTTAAAAAAATTAATTAAAACAAATCTATGGGGTATTATGAGCTGAAACTTCACAGACACATTCAGGGGACACCTAGGACTTATATTACATCTTGTAAAAAAACAATCTAGGGCACCTTTAATATGATACAATAAATGGGCATAATTAATCACAACTCTATCATGTAATCATTTATGTTTATGTATGCATGTCAGATTAATGCAACTCGCACTGTGACTTCAGTAATTTCCTCTTCCTGTCATTCCAGTTCAATTTCCTGTGTGTTGCGGTCAGTTCAATTCAAATTCAAACTAATGAATTTGCCCAACCCTGATAAGTAATTCCATTCTCTCTAGCAGAATCCCATCTTTTGTCTCTGTAAGACACTTTCTCATTAGTCATCTCACTGTCTTTCTCTCTGTTCTCTGCTCTCATTGCAGCAAGTCTGTCATCAAAGTGCAGCACACATCCCACACCAGTTACAGCTGTAGATCTCTCTCTACTGCACAGACACACACAATAATGACTGCAACAGAAAATTCTTCATATGATAGCTGTGTGAGGAACAAACTGACATTTGTCAGTATTCACTGATAATCTTGCCTTCACAGTAGCTCACGAATCTCATTTGTGCTTTCACATATTACATGCAGCCACTGACATCAATGACATTAAACCTCCAAAGAACTGGAATATAGCACACAAGGCATATGGACTACTATTAAGATAATTTTATGATACTTTTTTGGTGCTTGACAGCATCATTTTCATTAAATGGAAAAGAGCTGTGTGACACTTCTTTCAAAGAATTATTTGAGAGAACTAAACTTTTGTTGTTTGCTCCATTTACTTCTTTAAAATGAGCTAATGCATCACAATTCTTGAACATTTTGTCACAAATACAAAGTTCTGTCATGAAACTGTAGATGGTGCAGGCTGTAATGTCCTTAACTCAATCTACTTGCAATCATTCTCTATATCTCGTTCAAAATCACATACTTTCTTGAGTAGGTATTATTTTGAATAAGTAATTACTTTGCAACTGCTAAAAAAGTATGTTCTATGTAGTATGTATGTGTGTAGTATGAATGAAATTCAAACGCACTACATTCACGATGTTGTCTTAATCATCTGAACTACCAGCGTTCGTTGCTTCACTGTCATTTATAAATAAATATTCAGGGAAGTGATGTTTACTCACACAGCTCTTACTCACCCCCCTAAACCACACTCCCATCTGGGTCACGGCACCAATGGTACCCCTCTTGTTCTACTCACAACACTCTGAGCGGGATTCTAACCAGCTTCACTGGCATGGGAGACGGGCACACTAAAAAGGACACTAATTACCACATCCTCTAGTGCACCTCTTGAGGCCAGGGAGTGAGGTGTTACTCACACATCTCTTACTAGCTGGCTTTCGTTACACTCACCCCCCTAAACCTCACTCCCATCTGGGTCACAGCACCAGTGTAACCCTTCCGGTTCTACTCGCATTACTCCGAATGGGATTCGAACCAGCGACATGTGAGGACTCGCACAAGGACACTAAATATCGCAGCCTCTAACACACCTCTTGAGGCCAGGGGAGTGAGGTTTACTCGCACAGCTCTTACTAGATGGCTTTCGTTACACTCACCCCCCTAAACCTCACTCTTATCCGGGTCATGGCACCAATGTAACCCCTCAAGTTCAACTCACACCTCTCCGAATGGGATTTGAACCAGCGACATGTGAGGTGGGCACATTACCACAGCCTCTAATGTACCTCTTGAGGCCAGGGGAGTGAGGTTTACTCACACAGCTTTTACTAGCTGGCCTTCTTTACACTCACCCCCCTAAACCTCAGTTCCATTCAGGTCATGGCACAAATGTAACCCCTCCAGTTCTATTCGCACCGCTCCGAGCAGGATTCGAACTGCGCACTAACAAGGATGCTAAAGACAGCAGCCTTTAGGGCACCTCTTGAGGTCAGGGGAGTGAGGTTTACTCACACAGCTCTTACTAGCTGGCTTTCGTTACACTCACCCCCCTAAACCTCACTCCCATCTGGGTCATGGCACAAATGTAACCCCTCCGGTTCTATCCGCACCGCTCCGAGCGGGATTCGAACTGCGCACTAACAAGGACGCTAAAGACAGCAGCCTTTAGGGCACCTCTTGAGGTCAGGGGAGTGAGGTGTACTCGCACAGCTCTTACTAGCTGGCTTTCGTTACACTCACCCCCCTAAACCTCACTCCCATCTGGGTCACAGCACCAGTGTAACCCTTCCGGTTCTACTCGCATCACTCCGAATGGGATTCGAACCAGCGACATGTGAGGACTCGCACAAGGACACTAAATACCGCAGCCTCTAGCACACCTCTTGAGGCCAGGGGAGTGAGGTTTATTCGCACAGCTCTTACTAGATGGCTTTTGTTACACTCACCCCCCTAAACCTCACTCTTATCCGGGTCATGGCACCAATGTAACCCCTCAAGTTCAACTCACACCTCTCCGAATGGGATTTGAACCAGCGACATGTGAGGTGGGCACATTACCACAGCCTCTAATGTACCTCTTGAGGCCAGGGGAGTGAGGTTTACTCACACAGCTTTTACTAGCTGGCCTTCTTTACACTCACCCCCTAAACCTCACTCCAATCTGGGTCACGGCACCAACGTAATCCCTCCGGTTCTACTTGCACCAATCCGAGCGGGATTCGAACCAGTGTCTCCAGCATGGGAAGCAGGCGCACTAACAAGGACACTAAATACCTCAGCCTCTAGTACACCTCTTGAGGCCAGGGGAGTGAGGTTTACTCGACAGCTCTTACTAGCTGGCCTTCGTTACACTCACCCCCCCTAAACCTCACTCTTATCTGGGTCATGGCACCAATGTAACCTCTCCAGTTCAACTCGCACCACTGCGAACAGGATTCAAACCAGTGTCTCCGGCATGGGAGGAGGGCACACTAATAATGACACTAATGACTGCAGTCTCTAACGCACCTCTTGAGGCCAGGGGAGTGAGGTTTACTCACACAACTCTTCTAGCATATTCACCCCCTAACCTCACTCTTATCCGGGTCATGGCACCAATGTAACACCTCTCCGAAACAGCGACATGTGAGGTGGGCACATTACCACAGTCTCTAACATACCTCTTGAGGCCAGGGGAGTGAGGTTTACTCACACAGCTTTTACTAGCTGGCCTTCTTTATATTCACCCCCTAAACCTCACTTCCATTTCAAAATGTACCCCTCCGGCTTCTTGCGCACTAAAGACAGCAGCCTTTAGGGCACCTCTTGAGGTCAGGGGAATGAGGTGTACTCACACAGCTCTTACTAGATGGCTTTCGTTACACTCACCCCCCTAAACCTCACTCTTATCCGGGTCATGGCACCAATGTAACCCCTCAAGTTCAGCTCACACCTCTCCGAATGGGATTTGAACCAGCGACATGTGGGCGGCACATTACCACAGTCTCTAACGTACCTCTTGAGGCCGGGGGAGTGAGGTTTACTCACACAGCTTTTACTAGCTGGCCTTCTTTACACTCACCCCCTAAACCTCACTCCAATCTGGGTCACGGCACCAACGTAATCCCTCCGGTTCTACTCACACCACTCCGAACGGGATTCGAACCAGTGTCTCCAGCATGGGAAGCAGGCGCACTAACATGGACACTAAATACCACAGCGTCTACCACACCTCTTGAGGCCAGGGGAGTGAGGTTTACTCACACAACTCTTACTAGCTGGACTTTGTTATATTCACCCCCCTAAACCTCACTCCCATCCGGGTCACGGCACCAATATAACCCCTCTGGTTCTACTTGAAACGCTCTGAGCGGGATACAAACCGCCGCCACCAGCATGGGAGGCGGGTGCCTACTCTTGTACTGTGAATTCGGACTTACTACACTTGTCACATACTGTTATGTGACAATATATGTCACATACATATATTGAGATTTAAAAGAATTTCTGTTATGTTGGAGTTATGAGGGTTTTCATTGCTGTATTTTATTCAAATCTAAATGGAATTACAGTATAAAAAAAATACCAGTGGAGTGACCAGTTTTTTCTACAATTCTATCAGCCCCCCACATTATATATTGTTAAATATAATTACATTTACCTTGCAAACAGGTGCTCTTGCCCATTAATAGTTACAGTAGCTTAACTGTTGGGCTGCTTTGATGCTTGTTGACTTTATTATGTTTAGAATTCTGATACACAAAACATTTGAATACAGTTTCATTTAATGTTAAGAAAACCCGTTTCCAGTACGTGGAACCACCATTCACAATCAAATGAGTTCAGCCAAAAGATTACATTTACATATTCAATAGAATAAGAAAAAGTCACATGGGTTTTAAATGATTTTTTGGATGAACCAACCCTTTCATATTTATTATGCAAAGCTTGAATCATTTGCTGCAGCTCAGATCGTCTGACCATGAGCACTTGAACCGCAGAGCTGCTGTAATTCTGCTGAAGTTTCACTTTTATTGCTGAGTAGAAACTTCCCCTCATCTAAAGCTCCAATCCTCTCTCATGACCTTATTAGAACTGCACACAAGTCAGACTCTCACAGACTGTGTTTTGTGATGCTCGTCAGAAATGCATTGCATTAAAATTTTATTCCTTGATGCTAATTCATTCTGCGCATGTGTTGTGGAGGAAATGATGAGCTTGCTCATGTTAATTGAAGTCTGATTGTGTTTCTACTCCAGCCCTGAATATGTGCTTCCTAACCCACAGGTTGAGTTAATGATTTTGCTTAATGAAATTACGCACTTGCTATTAACTATTGCTAAGTTGTTTCTAGGTTGTTGTTAAGTGTTTGATGAACTTGTCTGAACAAGTCTGATCATTTAGAAAAGCATAAATTGAGGTATCATTCATGTCAGGGATGATGAAGTGGTTTGTTCAAATCACTTTTGCTATGTTTTATTTACAGTATAAACATAGCAAGTGACCAATTCCTAAGGGAGATTGAGTTTGAGAATAGCACCACCTACTGGTGAAAAGTTATATTTTAAGGATAAATCCACTCTTGACCTTTGAACTGATTGTCATAGAATGTCTTTTGATTCTTTGCATCATGCTTAATGTCGTGTCCCATATTCGTTTCTATAAAGAAAGTTAATTTTACAATTATTCAGCTCAGGGTTTCTTAATTGGGGTTCATGTTGGAACTATTAAATTGAGTATCAAATACTATATGATACTCAAAAAAATCTAAATTTTAAAATTTAAAAATATTTGTCTAAAGGTTCAATAAACCGTTCCATAAAAAAAAAAAAAATAAATAAAAAGATTTTTCTGACTATTACTTCATATGTCAGGCTTTACAGCTTACTCACAATAGAGGAAGCTTCAGGTTGGCCTGCTCATTTTTTTCTGAATGAGTCTTCTACTATTGCGTGACTCTCTCTATTAGTCATCCCTTCCACTCCACTGGATTCTCTCTCTGACAGCGCCGTACCTCAGTCTGATCCCCCGCGGCGGCAAAAGATGATGAAGACAGCGATGTAAAGGGTCATCGGTGAGCCACCCAAAAATAAAAACAGAAAAGTCAAATGTAGACTGGCCAGTGCTGCATCTGTGACTACGCTTTCAGAAATCATACAAGCATGTGGCTGTTCGTTCTTTCATAAGAGAAAAACCAGTATATCATACTAGATCACCATAAAATTAAACTAGACCATTCTTATTTTCATGAAATATTGCAGTGTTTATTATAAATGATTTATTCCATGCACCCTTTGCATAATCTTTAATAAAAAACATTAACTTCATGTTGACTTTAAAGGAAAATTTTGACTTAAATAGTATGAAATGATGGTGTGGTGCTTGCAAACTTGCTGCCAAAATGTGCCAATATTTGCTAAACCATTGCTAAGATGTTATGAGTGGCTTCTAGGGTGTTTTGGGAGGTTGATCATGTAGAAAATCATGATTATTCATGTCAGAAATGAGTAGAACATGAAGGTTATTTCTCAGGGGTTTGATCAAATCAATAACCCTCGTTTTAGGCCTCAACAAAGAAAAATGACCAACAATTAAACAAAGATTAAGTTTTAAATACTATTTCAGTCTTTTAAAAAAATCACATGTATTACTGTCAATGTGCTACTTGCCACTAGTAATTTCTGACTGAAAACCACTTTCTCTAAACCACTTTTTTTTTCAGTGTACATGATTTTGCAGTGATTTAGAGATGCATTTCTCAAAGTAGTATGCGTTAGACCAAACATAATTCAAGTACACTAAACATCCCCGGGCGGTTTGCAGGAGATGATTCGGTGAGCTGTCCGTGACTCATGATCGGAGAACTCAATGTTGGACCGCTTGTGTAATGAACTGTTGGCTAATGTGCTCTTCTTGTGTCTTTTTATTTCCTGGCCTTGTTGTATAACCTTTTATGTGTTCATTGCTATGCTCAGAAAAAAATTGGGGTTATATGATCTAGTATTACTGAGATGGACTCTAGGATGAGATATGGAGGTCAATCACTCTCTAGGTTTCTTGGCTCTTCTGGTCTCACCTGGTTTCATATCTTCTCTTCTGATCTGGTCTGGTTTATTCTTAATCAGCATTATGAAGAAATATGGGCGGTTGTATTATTAGCATCAGTTCTACAGAATCTGAGCGTAAAATCTCCTATAGGTTTAACACGTCTTAAATCAATTACATGGCTGAGCAAAATGCCCTCCAGTGATTTGATGTTCCACGTCATTTCTTCTGATTTTTCTCTTTCCTGTTTGCTCAGTGAAGGCAAATAACGCTGCTGTACACAGTGTGAAATCTGCAAGCAAAAAAGTGTGGGTTTGTGGCTGAGAGGAGAGTTTCACAGTAACTTAACGATCGTCCTCGTTCTGCAGATGCTACGCGACACCACTGGCCAGCGAGTCGAAGCTGGGTTAATTCGGAACAGAACGCGCGTGAGAATCAGATGTAATGGAGTTGATTCTCTCTTCCTTCAGGCCATTTTCTGTGCTGGTGGAAAATGAGAACGAAATGGATTTTGCTCAACTCAACTCAGTATGCTGGATTGTGCTTAATATAACCAGACTAATATAACCAGAGTCTGCATAACTGTTTATGTCCGTCAAAATCTCATCATGCATTTTTGTTATATTGATAACTTATAGTGCAAATGTTTAGGCTACCTATTAGATATCAACTCTTAAACACCCCTCTTTATTTGCAGCATGCAATATCTAAATAAACTCAATTCAAATTCAAGAAGGCTGAAGGCATAAAATTGTGTGCAACAGGTTTATCAGAAAAGAGGCCTTAGAAATTTGCATATTAAAGGGGTCATGAACTGCATTGTTTTAATGTTTTATAATGTTTCCTGGGGTGCATTTATAATGTTAGTATGCTTTTTACATCAAAAATTGTCATAATTTAGAAATAAAAGGCATTTTTCCTAGCCTGATTTTAGCCTCTGATTTGAACGCTCTGTTTTAAGGGGCGTGTCTGCTGTGAGACTTCAGTGTAAACGCCCACTGCTGTGATTGGCTAACATCTTTCCATTTGAAATAGCTTAGTATTACTCTCTCGAAAACTTTTAGCACGTTTTTAATATAACAGCTCTCAAGGTTAACTAATCGTGAAAAGTGTTGCATTACATTTAGATCTATGGCATTATATTTAGATCGTGGCATGAAAGGTTGCAGTGATGAACATTGTAGCCGATCACAGACGTGTTGTTGAGCGCATGAAAGCAGTGATCTCGTCATTGCAACTCAATTTCTGCACACTAACGAATGTTTTCATCATAAGTAACAGTGCAAACACAATGTAACTAAGAGATTCGTTCAGATTCGAGTTTTGGCGCGAGTCCAGGAGATAAACTCGTGCTGTTTGATTGACAGCTCCAGCGATTGCAAAGGGAGCGTTCTTTGATCACTTTCTATATATAATTTAATCCCTGCGCCGAAATGTGATTGATTTACCAAAGAATCCACAGTGAAATGTACTGAATACAAATAAATAAAGCTCAACTGAGACATTCACATTGTTGGAAATAAATAACCACATTCCTAGCATTAGGATCCTTTGAAAGGTAATGTTATTTTTAGTCCTGTATCGTCTCTCACTAACACGCCAGTGGGCGGGGCTAACGTTGCAATGATGAAGTAGGCGTTGATTTCTTCTGAGGAGGCGGGGTTTTACCTATCTATAGGCACATTCCAGGATCAGTCGCTCAATGGGACTGGTGTCAATAAAAGCTTTTATTGGACTAACAAGGAAATTTTCAGTTCTGAAACTTATATTCTTATTGTATGATGACCTCTTATATATCAAAAGCTCAAGGAAAAGTTGATTTCTCAATTCATGACCCCTTTAAATATGATAAGTAGGCTTTATATGGTTAAACATTTCATTTGAAGTATGCAGTTCAAAATTGGAATTTTAAACGCATTCTCAATTGATTTCTGAATGGCGCAAAACTGTAGTTTTCCATTTTTTTCATAATTTTTGTAAAAAATATACACTTTTGAACATTTTTCATCCATCGGATACATTTTGAAAAAAAATTGTTGGTTGGAAAAAGTTATTAAGGATCATGCTTAACGCTATAGTGACTAATAAAGCCAGAGAGTCTACATAACTACTACTACATGTCAGTAAAATTCTCATCTAAACTGCTTTTGCATCTTCCTTTATAATATTTACTCTGAGATATAAAAATGCACTTAAATATTTTATCGATGACTGATGTTTAACTAGAGGATGTTCATCAGGTAGGCCTACATGCCTTTAATGTCAATGTCAGTTTTGTTTTTGCAGTATTTAATTATTCAGGTGTATTTGTCAAAATCATCCATCCAACTATGTCTATATGAATTAACATGACAACCTTCCTAGTATTTTCTAAGCTGTTGAAAGGGTGTTCACAGTGGTTTCTGGGTGGTTGTTCTGAAGTTTTTGCATCCGTTCCAAATATGAAGTCATAAAAGTGAGAACATCTGTTCTCAATGTACTGCACAATATGAGCTACTATTCATGTCTGTACAAATGCAAGAAAATCTAATTGTGTTTTAAACACAGAGCATGAGCTCTTTGTTCATTGGATGATGAGAGACATTCAGGGACAAACAGAGATGCACAGCAGCTCAACTTTATGATTGGGGCTGTCATGACCAATTCAGTTCAGTGTATTAAATCTACCTGTTAGCGACCCCTGCTGGTAATACTTGACCATGCAGAACTCGACAGATCGTGCCTGAAGTAAGATATACAGGTGTTTTTGTAGGCTGATGTTAGTGAGTGTGAGTATTTGAAGAGATTATGCTCTAAAGTGGATTATGATTTTTTTTATTATTTTTGATTTTTTTGTGCGGACTTTGCTGTTTCATTAAGCCTGTGGTAAATCCATGTTTTTGAGAGGAATATATTAGATACATTTTTTATTCCTTTAGGAGATCAACAGTGCATTAGAGTGCACTAGATTTGATTAAAAATGCCCAGACAAATATCAGAAGTCTGTTAGGAACACCAAGGCTGCATTTATTTGATTAAAAATACAGTAAATAATGAAATAATATTACAAATTGAAAGAACTATTTTGCTGCTTATATGGGGATTTCTTCTCTGTAAATGCTTTGCATTCATGCAAGTTTTCCATAAAATGGTCAGTATCTCAGCTATCTGTAAGCATGATGTAGTTGACTTGCTTTATGGACATGCAGAAGGGTTATGCAAGACGAAGGTTCAGAGATGCAGAACTGAAATAATGAGGCTGGAGCTCATCTGCTCACTTTGAACGATCCACAAAAATGAACGGACTGCTGAAAAAATCCAACAGACTTACAGTGAAGGAAGGATTCAAGCCTGTTGAGACTTTTCACTTCAGACAGTGAGAACCATTTAGAACACCTTTGGAAACTGCTTAACAACACCCTAGCAACCACTCAGAGCACCCTATCACTCTTAGAAGAAAAGATGTAGCCCCGCCCCTTTTCAGAGCTGCACTCGTTGTGTTCTGTCTTCCGGTTTGTATTTCCACAGCATGAAGGTAAGATCTTATGGATTTATGAATGAACTGCTCATTTTAAACTCTTCCTGGTCTTAACTCTACAATAAGTGAATCCACTCGACGGCCATCTTTGAAAGGCCTCTCAGGCATGCAAGTGCAGCTCCTATCTCTTTGAATGGGGAAACATCAAATTCTCCAAAGCTGTTCACCAAGCTTTACATTAAATTTTGTTTCTGGCATTTTTCAGGCTGGATCAAGCCTAAGTTTGCGTTTCTCTAGGGCTGTGTTCCAGTTCGGTTTTTTTTATGCCCTTCCCTCGCTAACTTCCCTCAGTTTCGTTGACTCGGATGTACGTCATTGCTTACGTTGCATGAGTGCCCACTAGCGGAACCTTTGCAATAAGAGCGTAGTCGTACAGGCAGTAGGTCAAACACCAGCAAACAGTAACAGGAAAGCAAAGCAAAAGAGTAATCCAAAACACAGGCAGAACAAGGAAAACAGAATAACATATGACTAAACAATACTCAGCCCTGTGTGTGTGTGTTAGAGTGCAGCTTATAAAGTGTCACTGATGGGAAACAGGTGTGAGTGTGTGATTAGTTCCTAGATGGGGAATTGTGGGAAATGGAGTCCATATAGTTGATGAACACAGATCCAGGGCAAATGTAACAATATGTGTGTTTTAAATATTAAAAAAAAAAAAAAAATTATATATCATAGAGTTGTTTGTGGTGGGGTAAATTAAACGCGATATGCGGTGACGTCATAATCGTGTTGCATTGTGGGTTATGGAGCTGCCTGAAGTGTACATATGAAGTAAACACAGCTCTTATTTAGAAGGTGGGACTTATTCCGCCATATTGTGCATTGCACTAAGGCTGCACAACGATTAATCGTTTGCAAAATAAAAGTCTGTGTTACGTAATATATGTGTGTGTTCTGTGTATAATAATTATGTATATATAAGTACATGCACATACATGTATATATTTAAGAAAAAAATTATATTTATATATAAAATATTTATATTTATATGTAATATAAAATATATATAAATATGTATATTTATTTATACATGTATATATTTCTTAAATTTATACATGTATGTGCATGTATTATATATACATAATTATTATACACAGAACACACACATATATTGCGTAACACAGACTTTTATTTTGCAAACGATTAATCGCGATTAATCGTTGTGCAGCCCTACATTGCACTGTCTCCCATTCATAATATATATATATATATATATATATAATAACCCATTTCTGTGGAAAGTTATTCATGATTATTCAATTACCTTGATGATGCTTTTACACTTTTAAATGTCCTTTTAATGTTCGATGGTTGAGTAGAATGTCATCTCATTGTACCCAGTTAAAATTTTTTTAAAAAAGTATTATTGCGTTCATAGAGCGAGCCTTTCACTGACTGTTTACACCTTAATGGAAGTTACACCCATAATTCACACAAAGCATCATGGGGCGTAGGAATAAGGTGGATAGAAATTTTTAGGGGTTCCATTATGGGATCATTTTATGGATTAAGTTATAATTATTTAATTTTGTTTCAGATAATTTTTTATTATAATATAATTTTATGAATTAAACAGCTCATAAGCATACATTATCACTAGAAAAAAATGAAATAACTCATTAAACATGAAAGTATTCTGCATTAATTTAAGACATTTCTCCTTATATAGAACCTTTTCTTCAAAATTGAATTAAGAACCCTAAGGTTATATATAGAATCCCATTGATCCTTTTTTATAAGACCACATATCAGTGCAATGTGCTAATAATAACCACTTAGAAATGCACAGCAATGGCTATTTTCTCACAGTTTCTCAGTAAAGCATTGCATTGACACCTAACTTTGTCTTTAGACCGTGAGTGGCTACATGTGTTGGTCACTGAACGCAGCATCCCAGTTCCCAGCGTAAAATATGCTCATAAATAATGAATGTTGACACAGGAAGAAGAGATGCACTCTCCTTTTTTCCATGAGAATAAACAAGAGGAATTACACACCACAGAAGCGTGACGTTGCACTATAAATAGAAACATGGCTTCTGCTTCAGGCTGTGATTGTATTTGAACAGGTCAGGGCTGCTATCATCTGCAGAATGAAGGTTCAAAAACAGAGACTTATGACTTCTTACGTTTGAAAGCAAATACTTACAAAAATGCCAGACGTAAAAGAACAGACTTCGGTTGTGACCTGAGTGATTGACTCATCATACTTCTGAGATGCTCCGTGAGTCCAGGAAAGAAATCGATAGAGCTCTTCATGAGTTAATGTAGAATAGCCCACACATGCATTACTAGTGTGGCATTCAGCCAGACTACAGGTGTGTGTGTGTGTGTGTGTGTGTGTGTGTGTGTGTGTGTGCAGCCCCCGTATTACCTTCCAGTGATGCCGGCCATATACTCCTGACAGCCAGTGATTCATTTCTACTGTAATGGACAAGAGTTTTTTTGTTAATATATCTGAGCAGGGCCGTAGCGAGGGTATATGGGGCCCCGGTGCAGGTTGTTGCTGTGGGTCCTCTGGCTTGCTTAGTTGGGGACACTTAATATTCAACAATTTTATTGATTTGACTGCACTGACACTATTGGAAGAGAACTGAACTGAACTAGACAATGATGAATAGAACTAATAGAACAAATTTAATAATTGATGATCTTTACTACGGAACTGAATCAACATATTTTGTTGATCCTGGAACAACATTCCAGTCTGAAAATTTAGTCTTAACCCTATTCCTACCCCTAAACCTAATCCTACCCATAACTTATCCCTAAAATCAGAGGGGAAAGATAGGTGAATAACGTTGATGTAGAAGCCTAAACTTGACATACAGTAAACTTGTCCCTCAAATCTGATTGGTTGATTGGAATGCTGTTCCAGGATCAACAAAGATGTTGATCCGGGAACATGTCTTACTTGGCAAAATCACGGGGACCATAAGAGAAGAGGAGCTTAAATTTGTTGCACAGCCCTATTTATTTGATCCGTGAGAGGCGTCTAAGCTTACGATACTCCTACATTCTGCGTCATACATCGCATAAAAGTCTAATGTTAAAATGCATGTTTTTATGTATCCTTCTCACTTTAAATACTTTGGTGAGTTAATAGGAATAATGGTAACACTTTAGTGTCAAATTCTCCCTATTAACTAGTTATTAGCATGAATATTAATGAGATATTGGCTGTTTATTAGTACTTATACAGCACATATTAATGCCTTATTCTGCATGACCATATTCTACATCCCTCAATCCTAACCAATACTTAAACTTAACAACTACCTTACTAACTATTAATTAGGGCTGCAACGATTAATCGCGATTAATCGTTTGCAAAATAAAAGTCTGTGTTTACGTAATATATATGTGTGTGTTCTGTGTATAATAATTATGTATATATAAATACACACACATACAGGTATAAAGTTTATGCATGTATTATAAATATATATATTTATATATATTTTATATTACATATAAACATAAAAATTTTATATATAAATATAACATTTTTCTTAAATATATACATGTATGTGTGTGTATTTATATATACATAATTATACACAGAACACACACGTATATATTACGTAAACACAGACTTTTATTTTGCAAACAATTAATCGTGATTAATCGTTGCAGCCCTACTATTAATAAGCAGTAATTAGGAGTTTATTGAGGCAAAAGTCATAGTTAATAGTTAATTAATAGTGAGAACTGGACCCTAAACTAAAGTGTGACCAGAATAATTGTAGTTTTATATTATTTATTTGAAAGAATTTAAAGAGCCATTTCATGTCTATCCTTGTATGATTTATTAATTCGTCGAGGTTGATATAGGACTTAGAAAGAAATTAGTAATAAGTAATTTAATACTTTTTGGAGAGAGTAATTTGTCCAGTAATCTAATTACACTAATTGAATATGTAATTAGTAACTAGTAATTAATTACTTTTTTAACTTAACTTACCCAACACTGGGCTGTACACAACAGAACGGTTGGGAGTAAGTTATTAACTAATGTTATTTTAATAAATAATTAATATAATATAATATAATATAATATAATATAATATAACATATATATAATATAAAAGTAAATAAAAGTAATTTAAAAACTAATTTCAAATTTAAGAGTAATTTAACACTTTACAACAAGGATCTATTTGTTAAGATTTATTAATCTTAATGTTCAACATTTCTTAGTATATTATTAAAATCAAGAGTTGCATCTGTTAATATTATTTAATGGACCTGAGCTGACATGAACTAACAATGAACAGTTGTGTTTTAATTAATTAACTTCAACAAAGAGAAAAAAAAAAAAAAAAAAAAAAAAAACTCTAACAAATGTAATGTTCATTGTAAATTAATGGGACCTTATTTTTTATATACACTATCATTCAAAAGTTTAGTGTCGGTACGTTTTTTTAAGGCTGCTTTTATTTGATTAAAAATAATATTGTGAAATATTATTACAGTTAAAAAATAACTGTTTTCTATAATAATTTATGTTAAAACGTAATTTATTCCAGTGATCAAAGCTGAATTTTCAGCATCATTACTCCAGTCTTCAGTGTCACATGATCCTTCAGAAATCATTCTGCTAAATCAATATCCTGATTTGGTGCTCCAAAAAAAATAAAAAAATAAATAAAAAATTAAATAAAATAATCAATTATCAGTGTTGAAAACAGTTGTGCAGCTTAATTTTTCTTCTTTTTTTATTTGAAAATTGTGATTTTTGTGATGTTTTCTGATTTGTGATGTTATTTTTCGAATTATTTGATGAATGGAAAGTACAAAGGAACAAAATTTTTGTTTAATAGAAATCTTTTGTAATATTTTATGCTAAATGTCTTTACTGTCACTTTTGATCAATTTAATACATCCTAAGAAAGTGTTAAAAAAAAGTCTTACTGACACCAAATGTAAATGATCTTAATTTGCATAATTACAGCATGTCTTACAGAAACACTGAAATTATGTAAACCTCTAAACCCCTTTGTTTTTTGCTGATTTCCCAGTGAGATATGAGCGCTGAATCTTCGCTCTGCTGCTCTCGCCTGCGCGCTTCCCTCATTCCCCCTCCAGAGTTCGATGCGCTCGGCTCTCGGCTCTGCCTGGAGTTCTCAGTGCGGCGACAGCGGTGCTGAATATGGCGTCAGACGGGATGATTTTAACAAACCACGACCACCAAATCCGGGTCGGCGTCTTGACAGGTAAAGGCTAGAATCCTTTAAGTCATCGTGGGGTTTCTTTTGGGGGAGAACGGCTAGGTATTTCCAGCTGTTTGCCAGCGGTGCCTCTCCTCCCCAAGTGTGTGTGTGTGTGTGTGTGCGTGCGTGCGTGCGTGTGTATGTGTGTGTTTCTCTGCTGGTCAACGGTGATTTAATGCCTTTTTCCCCCTCTTTGCCAGAGATTAATTTACCTGCCAACCCCCTGCACGATAAAGCAGCCCTGCTTCTGGTTAATCTGTGTCTGTGGTATTATGAAATTTCACATGAGAATGTAGTTTTATCTGCTGAATTCTTCATTTTCGCTTGTTAAACCTTTAAATAGAGCTCAATGCTCACGCCACAGCGTTTCATGAGGATGTTTAATTCAGTGAATAATGTATAATTTGTACCTGGCCATATAGGCATCGGTGATAAAGATGTGATTTACTGTCAGGGACAGTGGATGCAGTGGGCTGATATTAGTGAGGATGGCTGTGAATCGTGGGCAGAATGCTGGTTTCCTCTCTGCATGACAGTCTTGTTAATGCAAACATGCATTCGCCGGTGATTTCAAGTCGTTTTTTTTAGTGATGCTAGTCTATGACGACTGAAATGTTCTAGCAAAGGTATTATAATATGCGATTAATCTCCTTCCTGTGTTGAAAATGGATGAAAATCAAATGCTGCCACCGAGTTACTGAACGATTGCATTTTGTGCTTGAAATCTCCCGAATTGGCAGGATAATACAGCTTTAGGGAGAGGGGAAAAACGTGAAGGCCACGGATTTTCGTGTGATGTGATAACCCTCTCATGGAAATCCGCTGCTGAAGGTGGTAATGTGCAGAGATGGAGAGAGAGAGAGAGAGAGAGAGAGAGGAGCTCCATCCAGCACTGAGGGAAACCCCGCTTCACCTCCCCCCTCCTCACTACTGTAGAGCGGGGAAACCAGCAGCGGCGGCGCTGTCCATGGTTCTGAAATATAGCGGCCGCTCGATGAACGCTGTCCGCGGTGCTGAAACACAGAAGCCACTCGATGAACGCTGTCCGTGGTGCTGAAACACAGCGGCCGCTCGATGAACGCTGTCCGCGGTGCTGAAACACAGCAGCCGCTCGATAAGCGCTGTCCCCGGTGCTGAAAAGCAGCGGCCGCTCGGTGAGAACTGTCCGCGGTTCTGAACCGCATCTAACGCTATACATGCTGCTGAAAAACAGACGACAGTCACTTCTCACGGGGGTATTTCCCTACAGTTCTGCTCTGTAAAGATACCTTTAGTTAGGGCTGTAGACATTGAGGGGGGGACACATCCCCCCCAGTATTCAGAATAGTGGTCAGAGATATTGATTCATAAATTATTGTATTTGGTCCACAAATGTAATTACAGCCTTGCTTTTATCTGTACATTTATTACAGGGAATGTCCCACGGGAGTAACCTGAGGATATTTATTCTGCTCAGTTGCACAATGCATCAAACCTTGGTGGGCTTGAACCTACAAGCTATTGGTTAACCATGCCAGATATTTAACTACTAGTCTAGAGAAAATTTACAGGATAGTCAGGGCTACTGCGGTATTGGCTTGTATGTTAATTTATCACACTATTATATCCAGGGACATAACTAGACAGAGAGGTGGACATGCTCTAAATATTCAGATAAACCGTTTTTTCAGTGGCTGATTCTGAAAATGATGACATTCAGTCCCTATATGTGTTTACATGAAGTAACTTATTGCAAGGACAATCCCCATGAAGTAACCTCAGGATACATACTATACCAGATTGTCGGGTTTGAACATACAACCATTTGGATACCAGGCCAGGTATTTCATTGATTTTCAGAGGAAACAAGGCTGCCTGGTGTATTGGTCTGCATTGTTCAGAACTATCTCATTTATCAGATGCTTTTATCAGTAAATTTATTACATGTTCAGTCCCTATGGTGTAACCTGAGGTTAAGAGTCTTGCACAAGGGCACAGTTCATAGATTGAGCCTTGTGGGGCTTGGTCATACAACCTTTTGGTTACCAAGCCAGATGTTTGTTGGTTTGCAGGGCAAACAGTGCTACCGGGGTATTTCCCTACATTGTTCTGTACTGCTCAGCCATTTGTCAGATGCATTTATCAGTGCACTTTACTCAGACAGCCCCCCTGGAGTTACCTCAGGTTAAGGTATCCTGCTCAGTGGCACAGTGGTGATAGTTCACATGCACCTTGGACCTTCTAAACACTAGGTTACAGCACCACTGGTGTATTGTCATATGCTTTCAATGTGATTACCGTGTTGGCATGGATATCCAACACCCTCAAAGCCTCTATTGTATGTCACCACACATTGTCATTTAAGCAAATACAAGCCAGCAGACACATACACGAACACGTCACGCTTTCATGCGTCAGATTACTTTTGTGACCCCCTCTACACAGGGATGACATTTGAACAGGAAGCTCGCCAATATTTGTCTTGGTAAGAAATGTACCATTTCCACTTCTACTACTGACCCTCTCTCTCTTTCTCTGTATCTCTGAAGGCCCGTTTGTTGAGGGAAATGAAGACAGGAAGGTAAAAAGAAAGAGGAGAGAGATATCACAGTCTGTGTGTGTCATCTGACCTTTCAGAAATCTCTCTCTCGTTGCTGTTGCTCTTCCCTCTGTGCAGCTGTGGGATTTCACATTGTTGAAAAGTGATTTCCTTTCGTATCTCTATCTTGCCAGTCACCCCTGAGACTCTCACTTACAGGCTGTTGAAGTATCTATATTATCAACAATGTAAAGATAAATATCTATCTGTGATCAGAGTTGAAAGTGTTGACCTTTGACATCAGCCGTGTTGTTACTTCAGCCATGTGTGCCTGTGCTTGACTAATCATCCAACGACGCAGGGCCTCATCCACATCTGCTCCATCTTCCCCAATGACAGCGGGGTCATGTGACCAGACCTGTCCCCTTCTCTGGGGTTGAGAGGAGCTTTGGTTGGCATAGCAACACTGTAGAGGTTTTAGGAACCTGACAAGCATACAACAACTCCAAGATGTAGGGTGGGGTCATAGTTTGACACCTGGACACCATAGAGAGCTGCATGCTGTTGGAGCCGGTTAACTTTTTTAACCTTTTTTTTTTTTTTTTGTAATATATATATATATAATACATTTTACTTCAGCTTTATTTCAATTAACAAAAATTCTTTTTAATAGTTTTAGTTTTAGTTAACAATAACAACACTGGTTCCATTGATGGTTTGATTTGTTGAAATCATGCAGTACATGGAAAACTAATCTACTGGAGCCAAATGGAAATTAGCATGTCATTAGTTAAGAGATTTGACATGCTGCAATTAAGGATCACGTGATTAATGAATCCAAGCCAAAGGGTTCTAGTCGCTTCTTACAAGTGGTTTAGGTCTTGTTTCAGTAGCTGTTGGGTTTTGAAATATTTAGTTACTCCCTCTTTCAGCACTGTGTCTACAAATGGCTTCTTTTTTAGCATCCTCACCTTGGTGAGTACTGACCTAAAAATAAACCCGATCTGACCTTGAGAAGGACCGCCATCTTCCTGTCACTTCTGCAAAACATGAGTTACTATTAAGGGGACCAAGGAAAGTAGTTCAGCTCAGAGACAGAGAGATAGATATAGACAGAGAGATAGATAGATAGATAGATAGATAGATAGATAGATAGATAGATAGATTATCTCTTGTGCATCAAGGTGGAAGAACATTAAATTTTCCCACAATGCATCACTTAAATTAGATTTCTTTGAATTGCAATTCAATCCAAATTCACACCCATAAATTGAAAAGGAGCAGATTTTTAAATTTTAAATTTCACACAACCCTGTTAAGTAACTGAACTTATAATTTTCACCAGTCAGTTGATAAAATGGGCGATAAATCCTTGTGACAGTGACAGAGCACTTCTGCTGTCATTATAGTCATTACTTTTAACTTGTCACGCTGTTTGTATGCCTCATTAGTAAAGTGCAGTGTATTGTTGTCTAATTGTTGTTATCTGTTAAAGTGAATTCTGTGTGCATGCGTGTGTGTGTGTGCATGCGTGTGTGTGTGTATATTGACCTGGCAGTAATAAGAGACAATGTTATCAACACAAATGGAAACGAGAAGGAAACCAGCTTTATGTCTTCACCCCGGCAACTCTCGTAAAGGCTTTCTTTCGTTTTTCTACCTTAGAGCTGTGATTTTATAGATCCATATCACCTTTCTTCATGGCGCTGAGCTGGATTCTGTCTGAACTTGTGTCCTTCCATGGCAGGACCATTGAAATTCAATCACTGAACTGAACTGCCAATGAGAAAACTCTCTGCGGCAGACAGCACATCTCCTCTCTCTCTCTCTCTTGCTCCTTAGATCTAGCAAATCTGGATTGTGTGGGCGGCGTTCCAATCTCACATGTGTATCAAAGAGACATGCATCGGCCACATTTATACGAGCGGCTAAATTTAGACGCCTGATAAAGTCATAAATAGGAATAAGATACAGTACAATCCACACTGGTTATTTAGCGTGACCAGTTGAATGTTTCTTTTCATGTCTTTTTCAACACATTTATCATATAATGCTGGAGTGAGCTAACATTCCCATTCGTTTCAACTCAGTTCTTCTGCCAGGTTTTTTTAGTCAGTCACCTGAATGTAAATGTCATGTGACTATCAACTCTATTTGAAAGAAAGAGATTCGCACATTCTTACATTAATCCCATTTGTGGATTAAAAAATAGAAATGTTGCCTGATCTCAGATGCTATTTTTAATCAATAAATAAGAATAACATAACAGTGTGCAGATCATACTCTTTAATGTATTTTTATGCTTTTCATCTGTCACCTGTTCATAAAGTCCTGGATGTGTGTGCATTTTTATCCTCTTTTACACAAGTATGCAACAACACTTTCTTACGTTGCATTATGAATTGTGGTCTGACACATTATGTAATTCATTAATGCATGAGTGTTTGTATTCACATACATCTGTACTTGACCTTGTTTCATTTAATAAATGATGAACTTTGCAACATAATTGAACTAAATTGAATCTAAACTGAGCTGAATAATGTCACTATTGTCTATTATAGAGCTACATTAGCTGAATTGAATTTTTGAATTGAATGTTTCGAAATTTATGAATTTTGCAACATTGACACTGTTGGAACTATGGAAGCCTGTTTCCGCCACTAAATAAAAAAATAAAAAATTGAATTGTGACTTTTTATCTCACAGTTCTTTCTTTTTTCTCAGAATTGCGAGTTTAAATCTTATATATCTCAATTCTGACTTTATAACTCAATTCTGATTTTATATCATGCAATTTTGACCTGATAATTCTCAATTCTGAATTTCTATCTCGCAATTCTGAATTTATATCTCAATTCTGACTTTATATCACGCAATTCTGACTTTATATCTCGCAATTCTGATTTTATCTCAATTCTGACTTTATATCACTCAATTCTGACTTGAATTTATCTCGACTTTATATGGACTTTATATTTCTGACTTTATTCACAATTCTGACTTTATATCACGCTCACAATTCTGACTGACTTTATCACAATTCTGACTTTATATCTCACAATTCTGACTTTATATCTCACAATTCTGACTTTATATCTCAATTCTGACTTTATATCTCACAATTCTGACTTATATCAATTCTGACTTTATATCCCACAATTCTGACTTTATATCCCACAATATCTTTCTGACTTTATATTCTGACTTTATATCACAATTCTGACTGACTTATCACACAATTCTGACTTTATATCCCACAATTCTGACTTTATATCCCACAATTCTGACTTTATATCTCGCAATTCTGAATTTATATCTCAACTATATCCCACAATTCTGACTTATATTTCTGACTTTGACTTTATATCGACTTTATATCTCTTCCTGACTTCTCACAATTCTGACTTTATATCTCAATTCTGACTTTATATCACCAATTCTGACTTTATATCTTCTGACTTTATATCTCACAATTCTGACTTTATATCTCACATTCTGACTTGACTTTATTCACACAATTCTGACTTTATATCACACAATTCTTTTATATACAATCTGACTTTATCTTCTGACTTTATAACAATTCTGACTTTATCACAATTCTCTTTATATCCAATTCTGACTTTATATCTCACAATTCTGACTTTATTTACAATCTGCTTTATATCTGACTTTATAACTCACAATCTGACTTTATATCACACAATTCTGACTTTATATCACACAATTCTGACTACTTTCACAATTCTGACTTATATCACACATTCTGACTTTATGACTTTATAAATTCTGACTTTATATCCCACAATTCTGACTTTATATAATTCTGGCTTCACTTACAATTCTGTTTATATCTCAATTCTGACTTTATAACTCACAGTTCTGACTTTATAACTCACAATTGTATTTATATATCTCAATTCTAAGAAAAAAATTCAGAATTGTGAGATAAAAAGTCACAGTTACCTTTTTTATTTTTTATTTCATGCCGAAAACAAGCTTCCATATTAAACTGAATTCAGCTGAATGATGACACTATTGAGCTACTTTAAAGCTGAAATTGAAATTGTTTCATAAATATGTATGAATTCTATAATATAATTACGGAAGTACGAATGCGTGTTGCTGTAGTAGTCATTTTACATGCAGACAAAATAAACAACGAGAGAGTCTCATCTGGACAAAATGCATCTTTATGCTTTAGTGCTCTATTTAAACGTTTGTGTGTGTGAATGCAAAAGGATTTAATGCATCTAAAAAAATGAAAACTCTTTGAACTGACCTCAAATCATCCGCCATCATTTCACAGATAAACACACAAATGAATCAATCACGTGCTCCAAATACTCTGACATACTGACCTTTCAAATGGATTTGGGATTGAGTTCATCTCTTCACACACAGGAAATGATTGTTTTTGATCAGAAAAAACACTGACAGCTTGCGTTGAGTCCGTCTCTGTCTAAATGTAATGGAATATGGAGCTTTCTGCGATCTTGAAGTCAAAATTGACCCTAATTATTTTGAATGAATCATTGCAGTGCATGTTATTCTAAAAACAAAAAGTGTTTGTCTTTGAAATCGTTCATCAGAATGTAATAATTCCGATATGTAACACCCACATCATTGCTGATGGATAAAATCAAGTCTTAATCTGTTTCTCCATTGTTTCACTCAGAATTGTCACATTATGAAAGTAAAATGTGTTGTGAGTGTTTCATGTTGACTTTGAGCGTTTGGCAGTGAGGTCTTATCTGCTCTGGACTCATTAAGAGCTGCTGTAACACGCGTGATTGGCAGTAAAAAGAAATTGCTGTCAAAGGGACGGTGAACATGAGTTTGTGTGTGTAAAGATTAATAGATTGTGAGGTTACATGCCATGATACTTTGTAAGAGAGCTGCTTTTGTGTGTGTTTTAAGCTTTATAGGCCTGTAAAAAGGATTTGGACACTGAAGTCAGACTTATAAATGTGAGAATGCCATTGCATTAGATATTGCATTGCATTTTTGAAAGAAAGTTTCAACAGATAGATCTTTGACCTGTTTGAAATGCTAAAACAATAGTAGTGGCTGAAAGTGATGTCTGGCCTTGGAAATTGACATATTCACCCTCTATTTAAATATTATTAAAAACGTGTTAAAGATTTTGTAAGCATATTGTGTAGTTGAGCTTTAGGTAATTTGAAGACATTAAAGGGGTCCTTGATTATTATTTGACTTTTTTATCTATAGTTAGTGTGTAATGTTGCTGTTAGATTATAAACAACATCTGCAAAGTTACGGCGCTCAAAGTTCAATGCAAAGAGAGATATTTTCTTTTACAGAATTCTCTGTTTAAGGACTACAACAAACGGCTGGTAGGGACTACAACGAGCTTCTTTCTGGGTTGGTGACATCACTAACCCTAAAATTTACATAAACTCCGCCCCCGAGAACAAGCAACCAAGGGGGCGGGGCCATGTTGAGCTGCTTTAGAGAAGAGGAAGAGTTGTTGTAGTAGAGTGTTGTTACCATGCCGTCATTTTACGCCGCTTCACAAACGAGGATCAATTCAATGCTGGATTTACACAAAAGATGGAAAGGGGGCCAGGAGCAGCAGCTCATTTGCATTTAAAGGGACACACACAAAAACGGCGTGTTTTTGCTCACACCCCAATAGGGGCAAATTTGACCAGCTATAATAAATGATCTGTGGGGGATTTTGAGCTGAAACTTCACAGACACATCCTGGAGACACCAGAGACTTATATTACATTAAAGGTCATTATAGGTCCCCTTTAAGACTTAAAAAAATGAAAGTGACATTAGAGAAGAGAAAGCATCCTGCAGCATTTGAGACACTTTATTTCTTATTTGGACTCTTATGCCAAATTCATTCAGACTCCATTAAACATTCATTACAAATCTGAAATTTGAAGCTGAAAGAGAAACTTTCCCACAGTGTTTGTACTGGGCCTTGAGTTAGTGTGAGTAAGAATGTGTTTGTTTACATGGCCGTGTGTTTGTGTTTGTGTGGTGTGTGTGTGTGTGTGTGTGTGTGTGTGTGTGTGTGTGTGTCTGATGAGTCACCGCATGCTTCGTTGCTGTCCATTGAACGTTTCTCTTTAATTAAGGAAGTGGGGATTAATAAACTCATCAGTGACCTGCCCACTCACAAACTCTTTCTCCCACTTCATGGGTTTCACCATATCACGATTTGTGAAGTTGTGGGAGAAACAGCATCAGTAACACTTTACAATGAGGTCTTTGTTAACATTAGTTAATGCATTAACTAACACGAACTAACATTGATATATTCTTACAGCATTTATTAACCTTTCTTAATGTTAGTTAATAAAAATGTTTATGTTAATGTTAGTTCACAGTGCATTAACTAATGATGACAGATATGACTTTTTATCTTAATAATGTATTAGTAAATGTTTAGATAAACATTAACTAAGAATAATAAATGCTGGTTAGTTCATGTTAACTAATTAGTTAATTAATGATAACAAATGGATCCTTATTGTAAAGTGTTACCATTCATTTTAATTTTAGTTTCTTTTAGTTATTTTGTTATGTGCTTTTGTCACTTTATTGTCATTTAAAAATTTCTATATAGCTGTAATTTATTGTTATTTCAGTTTTGGTTTTAGTAATTTTAGATCTTATTTTATGTGAGTTACCTGCTGAGGCAACATTTATCATTTTCATTTAAGTTTTTTATTATTCATCTAATATTTATACTTTATTTTTTCAGCTTTATTTCAAATAATAAAAACTATTTTTAAAAGTTTTAGTAAATGCACTAATAACCACTGCTTTATATTCCAATTCAATTCCTGAATTTGAACTGAGGTAGCAATTTGAATCTGAAAACATTAAGTAGAAATAAAATCAATTGAACTACAAAGAAATTCATATAACTATAATTTTAACTACAAAAAGAGACAAATGGACAAATGGACAGATGGATGGATGGATGGATGGATGGACGGATGGCTGGATGGATGATGGGATGGAGGATGGGACGATGATGATGGATGGGATGGATGATGATGGATGGATGGATGGACGGATTGATGGATAGACGTAGACGGATGATGATGGACATAGACAGAGACAGATAGATGGATGGATGGACATAGATGATAGATGGATATAGATACGGGAATGATGGATGGGATGGGATGGATGGATGATGGGGATGGATAGACTAGATGGATGGATGGGATGGATGGATGGGATGGATGGGACGTGGATATACGTAGATGGATGGATGGGACGGATGGTGGATAGACGGATCTGGTTAGATGATGGATGGACGATGGATGGATAGACGTAGACGATGGATGGATGGATGGATGGACGGACGGACGGACGGACGGACGGACGGACGGATGTGGATGGATGACCGGATTGATGGATAGACAGAGACAGACAGATGGATGGATGGATGATGGATGGATAGACGGACGGACGGTTGGATGGATGGATGGATGGATGGATGATGGATGGATGGATGTAGATGGATGGATGGGATGACGGATGTAGACGGATGGATGGATGGATGGATGGATGGATGGGATGGATGCAGACAGACAGATGGGGATGGATGATATTGGTGGATGATGGATGATGGATGGATAGATGTAGATGGATGGATGGATGGATGGATGAACATCAGAATGTTGTGTTGAATTACTTTGAATTAAATTTCAGTAAATTCCTCTTCCAAACTTGCAAAACCACTAAGAATGTTCCAATAAGGCTCATACCCCCCCCCCCCCCCCAGTTTTATTGTCTTCATGACAGTCCAGCCATCATGTGCTGAACCTGCACACACTTAGCTCAGCAAGCATTCTGCTTCTTTCTAAACACCGTAGACGTGTTTTATCCTTGTTGACTGACGTGGGAAAAGAGTAAATTAGGTTTTGGAGGCTTCAATCCTCTTCCCTGCCTAAATTTAACCTTCTTTCTCTGATGGCTTGTCTGTTCCTCACTAACACCCACTCCAGTGCGCTGGATTCTTCTCTGCTTGGTGTAAAAGCGAGTGCTTATACTTGCCGGCTTTAAATAATGGAGGAAGATGCTTTTGCGGGGCACATGTGTGTAATGGCAGGGGTGAATAATTCAGCCTCATCTACTCTCTGTCCTGTTCACCAGCACCATTATGAGGGAAGACACTCAGATCATGCAGCCGCACCATAAAACGTTAACGTCAGTTTCGGGGCCCCTGGACTGGGTCCAGCTCGTGTGTGGCCCTCGGGGGGCCGACCTGAGGTCAGGGCTTTCAGGACAGAAAGCAGTGAGGCTGAACTCAGGTCTGCTGAGAAGAGCTTCTCTTGAGCTGACGCAAAGGGTTTGGGTTTGTCTTTATGAGTTATAGTGGGAAATATTGGAAAATCCTGCTTAGATGTTCAAATGTGCTGGCGGGCCGGGATTTAAAGGGGCAGTTCACCTAAAAATGTTGAACAAAAGCACAAAAATGATCTGAGAGCTACACCTCCACTCAAAAGCTTGAGGTCTGTAGGATTTAAAAAAAAATTTTGATAGGGATGCACCGATGCCACTTTTTCCAGAACAAGTCCGATACGATACTTTTACTTTTAGTACATGCCGATACAGAGTACCGATACCTGTATGTGGGTCATTGACCAATAAGGTTTTTAAGTGTAAAAAAAAAATGGAGATATAATATAATTATAATGGAAATATAATTAATTTAATAAAGTGTTAACAATGAGATTGTGTTTTTTATAATCAATTAACACTGCTTTTGTCATTTTTTACAAGATGGACAAAATTTGTCACCAAAAAGTAATTTGGTTTAACCAAACTTTTGGTTTTACCGAATGACGATATTTTCAAACAATGCTAACAGGCTGATATTTAGCTAGCTAACAAAAGGACAATCAAACATTTTATATTTAGTTCAAGTTTTTAAAATATCACAACATTTTCCATGTTTTATAGCGGTTGCACCGAAAGACCTGATGTTTCGGGACATGCGTATGAACAAGTGAAAACATGAATTTTTCAAATAGTTAAAAGAGAGTTAGTTACTTTGCTTCATGATCATGTGGTCCTCTGCAGGTGTCTGAATGATGTCACATCCTGTCACATGATATGACCACATGACTTGATCCAAAATGGTCCCTTTATATCGGTTACTCCGAATGACATCAATGAAATTCATTTTCGGACATTCTTTTCTCATAACAAAGCAACGACTTCTACACATAATTTCAATACCATTTTGCACTATGTTGATATATGATGTTATAAAATCATGCCAGAATAAAAAAAATATACATTTATTACATTTTAAGATATTTTAATCACAAATGAAATGGCTGTATTGGCCTTTGGACGGTTAAACCGAATGACCTTTTGACACTTCAAAATCTTTAAAATACCTTTATACGTGGCAAAATATAATTACAACCTTTTGGATTCAATAAAAGAGATCTAGTTGTACTACCTTACATACTTTGGATGTCATATCTTTGTTTTTTTAGGGCCCGAGCACCGATGGTGTTAGGACCCTATTGTAACTGCTCGGTCAATTATTCTTCTTCTCCAAAATGAATCGCATTTTTGAGGGCCTAAACATGCTTGAAAACTCATGAAACTTTGCACATGTGTCATAAGCGGTGAAAATTTACTTCTGATACGGGTTTCAGAATTAGCTGTGGTAAAATGGCTCAATAGCGCCACCTACGAAATTTCAATTAAGCACCCTTCGCGCTACGTTTCACTTACAGGCATGAAATTCGGTAGACAGATGTAACAGCCCAGTACCTATAAAAAAGTCCCTGGGTGTAAATTCAGAAAACCCAACAGGAAGTCAGATATTTAGAATTTTCTCTGCCAAATTTTTGCAGTTTTTGCCATTTCCAGACGTTGTACTTTAACAAACTCCTCCTAGAGCTTTAATCAGATCAACATCATATTTGGTCAGTCTAATCAAAAGGGCTTTGCGATGTTAAATTGCGAAGATCTAGAGTTTTTGTTGGAGGGCGTGTCCGTGGCGGCCTGACAAAGTTTGATGTTTCGCCATGAAACAGGAAGTTCTTGTAACTCGGGCATACAATGTCCGATCTGCCCCAAACTTCACGTTTTATTAGAGTCCTGTCCTGAAGACATCAACATGGCAATATTCAGTTACAATCATAGCGCCACCTGCGGGCAACAGGAAATTACATGTTTTACACTGTGATTAACTCCTCATAGAGATTTAACTAGATCAACATCATATTTGGTCAGTCTAATCTTAAGGCATTAGCGATGTTAAATTGTGAAGATCTAGAATTTTCGCTGAAGGGTGTGTCCGTGGCGGCCTCACAAATTTGATGTTTCGCCATGAAACAGGAAGCTTTTGTAAGTCAGGCATACAATGTCCAACCTGCCCCAAACTTCACATGTGTGATAAGAGTCCTGCCCTGAACACATCTACATGCAAATATTCAGTTAGTCATAGCACCGCCTGTTGGCAACAGGAAATGGCATGCTTTACACTATAATTCACTCCCTAAAACACATTTCAATATGCCATGAAGTACCAAACATGCTAGAAACATGTTACATCATGCAACACTTGGCTAAGTGTTAAAGTATGCGAATAACGCCACGAAGCAGGAAGTTGTTGTAAATCAGGCATGCAATGTCCATTCTGCCCCAAACTTCACATGTTTGATAAGTGTCCTGGCCTGAAGACATCTACATGCCAAAATTTAGTTATAGTCATTATTATATGTCATATCACCATCAGCTGGTAGCAGGAACTGTGGCAAATACAAATGACTGATGTAGTGTCCTCCTATAATTATATGCTTAAATGCATATTGCCCACCGTGCTCTGTTTCCTAAAGCCACCGGGTGTTGGTGGCACAGGTGCAAAGGCCCTTTCATCGCTGCTTGCAGCTTTAATATTATTATTTAAGGCCTTTGGACAAAAAAATGACCCGTCACATCAATGACCAATTTTCATAGCATTTTTTTTTAAATATTGAGCAGACAAACCGAAAGAATATGAATCAAATTATTTGACATAGCAAACAGATATTTCCTTCAGTTATTTTCATGCATTAAAATCTATTGTAGGAGCTACTGTACTTTCACTGTTCATATTATCACTTAACTCATATTTTATGTGTAATTTAATAACACAGTGAATATTTAGAGCTGCTCCAGCAGGGCTCAACCAGTCAAGAGCAGTGAGTGATTTACTCTTTGTCTTTTGTTGTTAGATTAACACTGAGGACAAAGACAGCAGCAAATTTATTAGGCTGCTGTCACTTTAACACCGTGTCCTAACCAGACGCGATGCAATATTTTACATTTGGCAGACACTTTTATCCAAGCGACTTACATTGCATTATACTATACATTTGTATCTGAGTATGTGCAATCCTGAGATCAAACCAATGACCTTGGCATTGCTAGTGCCCACGCTCTAACCACTGAGCTACAGGAAAGCAACGCCACGACAAGCGAAAAGGGTAACTTTTCCATGTTAATCAGAGTTTTTGTCCTAACCAGCTATGACAGCGACACACGAATATTCTATTTAGAAACGGTTTCTATTTCTCTGTGACGTCACGGCTGGAACAGCAACACAAAGTATGGCAATGATAATCAGGTACTGTTTATGTGCTTTATTTAATGTTAAAAGCGTCTAACGTGAGTTTGAATATCGTTCTGTGTTCCCAGCTTTTTAGCTGTAATGAAAACAACACTGGCTAATTCACCTCAGATCTTGAAAATAAATAACTGGGCACAAGAACGTTCAAACTGCCATCTCAATGCAAACAAACAAGTGTATTCTATGACAAAGATCGGTTCTGTCACTCCGCATGTACTTTAAATAATGTTTAAATTGTGTAATATTTATTTTACTAAGTACTTGCTCATTTCATTGTGTCTGCTGTGCTCTTGCCGAGAGAGCCCGCCCACACTCTCTTCTGATTGGCTGTGGTTTTTGATTGATTTTATCGCTTCTCTTTTTCGCGTCGCGTCTAGTGTGGACAGTCAAATTGCTCGTCATTGGTATCGCATCACATCTGGTTAGGACACGGTGTAAGAGCTGCACGTATCCAACATACTGTTACACACACATTTTCTTTCTCAACTGTTTATGTTCACTTAAGACATAACTGACTATGTTTCACAAGGATACTTGCCTATACAGGCATTTTGACATAATTTAATGTGAATTTCTCTGTTCAAGCGCAAGAAGACATGAAAGAGAACTTGATTTAATAGGCTATTCGCGCAATGTCTGAGAGGCAGCTTTCTGGGCGCTTGCTTCGGATGTTTGCGCACAGAAAAATTCATGTGAATACTGTACTGCCTTCCTGTAATAATGTAGGGAACCACTCATTATACATAAATCATGTAACAGTTTATGTTTTTACTTGTACTTAGTATAAGTGCGAGTATGAGAACACGAGGGCAGTATTGGGCCCGATACCGAAACTGGTATCGTTGCATCCCTAGTTTCTGAAGTCGCTTCTGATTATCAAAGCTGCATTTATTTGATCAAAAATACAGTAAAAATAGTGAAATATTATTAGAATTTAAAAGAGCTGTTTTCTTTGTGAATATATAGTAAAGTGTAATTTATTCCTGTGATCAAAGTTGAATTTTCAGCATCATTACTCCAGTCTTCAGTGTCACATGATCCTTCAGAAATCATTCTAATATGATGATTGCTGCTCAAGAAACATTTTTTACTATTATCAGTGTTAAAAACAGTTGTGCAGCTTCATATTTTTGTGTAAGCCATGATACATTTGATTTTTCAGAATACTTTGATGAATAGATAGACATTATAAATGTATTTTGTAACATTATAAATGTCTTTACTGTCACTTTTGATCAATTTGATGTGACCTTGCTGAATAAAAGTATTAATTTCTTTAAAAAAAAAAAAAAACTTTTGAACTTATTTTGTGTAAGTGGCACTCATCATGTGACCAAAAGCTAAACAAATGGTAACTTTTGCTGCAACGCACAAATGTGGGCATCCTTTGACCGATGAGAATTTAGACAAGAGTGAAAAATAGTAGTGATGATACTTTCCTAAGAAACGGCACCAAATATTGTAAGTGTCACCGCAAAGCATGAAAATACAGAGAAGATCTTAGAAAAGGCAGATCTTAAAAGGAAGCAGGATGAAAGGGGAGCGAGAGGATGAAATGGGAAGCTGTGGATCTGCAGTGTTGTAGTCGTAACAGTGAAGCTGTGCAGTAATTGCTGATGTCGTCCAGAGAATTGAATGCAATGAAGGCAGCTGCTTACAGCCAGATTCATTAGGACAGCTGTGCCCGGAGCAGAGAGACAGGGAGAGAGAGAGAAAGACAGAAACTGAGAGATGGTTGCATCCTGGGAAATAAGCAGATTCCAAAATCAGAGAGCGAGAGACAGCTGGAGTGAGACAGGGTTAAGGGGAGTCTCTCTATCAGGGGAAATAAGTGCACTGCAGAGTCAGGAAACTCCAGCCATGAGCAGCGTGTTTGAGATCGCAGCAGTGCTGCAGTACTGAGAGCGCAGGGGTCTTCCCTTACTGCAGTGTGCTCGAACGCAGCCCACCGCTGCATACTAACAACAGCCACACATGACTGCATGCTGAGCTGCAATACTGCACGTGATATACAATACCGAACAGTTATGAAGTGTAGTGTTGCTTATTAATGGTATCATGTGTACTATACTAAACAACAATACTGTACATGATTTGATACTAAACAACAATCACATACACTGTCGTTCAAAAGATTTATTTAAAGGTGACATAGAACGTCTTTTTAAAGATGTAATATAAGTCTAAGGTGTCCCCTGAATGTGTCTGTGAAGTTTCAGCTCAAAATACCCCATAGATTTTTTTTAATTCATTTTTTTAACTGCCTATTTTGGGGCATCATTAAATATGCGCCGATTTAGGCTGCGGCCCCTTTAAATGCTGACGCTCCCCGCCCACAGAGCTCGCGCTTGCCTTAAACAGTGCATAAACAAAGTTCACACAGCTAATATAACCCTCAAAATGGATCTTTACAAAGTGTTCATCATGCAACATGTCTAATCGCGTAAGTATAGTATTTATTTGGATGTTTACATTTGATTCTGAATGAGTTTGATAGTGCTCCGTGGCTAAAGCTAACATTACACACTGTTGGAGAGATTTATAAAGAATGAAGTTGTGTTTATGAATTATACAGACTGCAAGTGTTTAAAAAATGAAAATAACAACTCTTGTCTCCGTGAATACAGTAAGAAACGATGGTAACTTTAACCACATTTAACAGTACATTAGCGACATGCTAACGAAACATTTAGAAAGACAATTTACAAATATCACTAAAAATATCATGTTATCATGGATCATGTCAGTTATTATCGCTCCATCTGCCATTTTTCGCTACTGTTCTTGCTTGCTTACCTAGTCTGATGATTCAGCTGTGCACAGATCCAGACATTAATACTGGCTGCCCTTGTCTAATGCTTGAACACGGGCTGGCATATGCAAATATTGGGGTCGTACATATTAATGATCCCGACTGTTACGTAACAGTCGGCGTTATGTTGAGATTCGCCTGTTCGTCTGAGGTCTTTAAACAAATGAATTTATATAAAGGAGGAAACAATGGAGTTTGAGACTCACTGTATGTCATGTCCATGTGCTGAACTCTTGTTATTCAACTATGCCAAGATAAATTCAATTTTTAATTCTAGGGCACCTTTAAAGAAATTAATGCTTGTATTGAGCAAGGATGCATTAAATTGATCAAAAGTGACACTACAGACATTTATAATTTTTTTCAAGATTTATATTTAAAATAAATGCTGTTCTTTTGAACTTTCTGTTCATCAAAGAATCACGTTTTGGTCAATTAAATGCAGCCTTAGTGAGCAGAAGAGATTTTTTTTGGAAAATCATTTAAAAATCTTCCCGCCCCCAAATGTTTGAATGGTAGTGTAAGCATCACTGGGATTGTAGGATTTTAGTTTTGATCTGATTATATCCTGAAGGACAAACATTCCCCAAATGCTGAATCAGGTTTCGAGCTGTCAAGCTCCAAAAGCGGCATAAACGTGTCACTATGTCACTTCGACTCTATATTTCAAGCCTTCTGAAGTGAGTTTGACGACCACAGTCCCTTTTATTTCATTTAATTTTCACAGAAGAAAGAAAGTCAAATGGGTTTGGAATGATATTAGGGTGAGTAAATGATGACGGAATGTTTATTTTGGGGTGAACTGTACCTTTAATGATGCGAAGGAGACATGTGATTCAGTGATGTCCGTAACATCTGGATGAGCTCCACATGTTTAGTTGATCTCAGCCCACTTAAAGCATGCTTTTCGTCCATCATAACTCCTTTAACCCTGACCCAAACTACATCACCCCAACAGCAGGAGATATATACATCACACAAATATCTAGGGTATATCTCACAGGGTGTTTCAATACATGTTAATCTACTTATAGTGGTGTCCTCCATTAACGTCTCTCTCATTGAAATCTGATGAAATCTGGGATTCATAAGGATGCGTGATGGAAAACTGTCCCGAAGAGAGCCGTTGGGTAGATTTTAATTTTAATGCGCCTGTGTGGGGGTGGACACTTACGCTGGCAGTGTGTGTCAGTGTAATGTGGTTTAAATACGCAAGAGGCAGGCAACATTATTACTGGTGCTCATAGTTTAGTGTTAGTGATCCGAACAAACCCCTAAAGTCATTAGAGCTCCAGACCACTGTAGTCTTTGTTACTATTTTATACATTTTAATTTTAGTTAAAGTTTTGTTGTGTGTTTTTGTCATTGTTTTCTTATTATTAATCAAATATGTCTATATCTGAAATTTGGAGAATTTTTCTTTTGTTTTCTTGCATTTGCTTCATTAGTAAGTGTTCCTGCAATATTCACCAAGGACTTGATAAATTATCAATAAGTCAGGCCTTCATACAGATCTGAGAGCAGAAACAAAGATTTCTGGAAAAGATTAGAGAGAAATGAGTGAGAAAGACTCTGGCCATCATGTTAACATTCCATCAGTTTGATTTCTTCCACTGTCACAAGGTTTGATTCCCAGTGAATAGGGTGTGATGAGATCTCATGCCACGAGATCTTGTGAGATTAAAATGTGACAAGATTTCTCACCGAGGTGAAAACTGTCTTTTGTCGTGACGGGAGTGTGAAGGTGAAATTAGGATAGAATATGCCACTGCTACATTTACATTACGCCTCCACTGTTGTTTTAAATTAAGTCGGTCGTTGGATAACAATCGCTTCAATCCCATCCAGCTCATACAACACAAACTGCAAAGTCGTACGTAGTGCAGCAGGAATCAGAGTTGACTGATCATGTGACGAGATGACTGACAAGACCATGGCGGAGGATTTGTTGCACAACAGAGCCTGACAAATGTCTTATCTTGTAGAATGCACGCTCAGCACCGGCGCTCCCTATTGACAGAGTATGAAATCGAAAGCGAAAGTAAAACGCGAACGCACATTCAATGCGATTTCAAAACCATGCATTTTGAAAGCGGCTCCCTGATGCATGCAAATATTTCCCAATATGAAAGCTATCCTGGGGTGCGTTTCCCAAAAGCATCATTAGCTAACTAACATTGCAAGTTCCGTCGTTACTTACGTAGTTCAACGATTTGGTGTTTCCCGAAACCATAATTCAAACAAACATTCGTAAACTGCAATGCAGACTTGTGTTGTTGGAACGACAGCTCTCGAGCTGTGGTTAGAAGCATAGTTTCTTGTTTTTATAACATGTGGACTTAATAAATCATTATCTTGAGCAAAATAAGCAAGCTGACATTAAGTACAATGTATATCTTTTATTTCGAATGTATACAAATGTCATTTATATATTTTAGTTTGTCAAGAGATTTAAAGCACCGTTTTTGAAGAGTGTGCATGTGCGTACGTGCTCTTAGTAAGAACAAGCATTTGATTTAATCTGGAAATAAAGCAAAATAGCTGAGAAAAATGAGAATTAGTCCTCTAATGCCATGTCTGTAATTTATAGCAAAAAATCTAGCATTAATTTGATCTCAAACGGATCCATTTAAAGAAGTTATTACTCCACCATCTGCGTGACGTCATTCACCAACATGGCTGAACGGCAGGTTTACGACAATACGGTTTCGGGAAACAGTCGTGACTAGCTAGTTAATTTGTTCAACGATGCATCATACTATGGTAGTTCAGCAGCGAGTTACATCGTTGTTTGGGAAACGCACCCCTGTGTAGTTGTAACCATCTCTCAGCAGCTCTGTATCACGCTTGAAGAAAAATTTTATCTCTTTTTGCACTTTGAATATTGAGAGAACTTTGATTATGGTTGCACTTATTGTTTGCACTTAATAAGACTAAGAGAAAACGTTGTTATTCATTTTTATTTAAACTGTTTTTATTTCTATGATCAATTTGTGGAAAGGAGTTCAGTAAGGAGGTCAAAAGATCTCGTATGAAATCATACAGGAGAGAAGCCAGTCAGCTGAGTTTGTGGCAAAACCTTTTACAGTGCTTGAGTATTGTTGTCTTTTACTACATATGTTAATTTATACTCAGAAAGTAGAACTGAAATTACATTTTCGGATGCACCTGTAAACTATTTTTCCAGTCATGTATTTCGTCATTGAAGATTTCTTAAAAATACTGTGTCGTCTCGTTCGCTTGAACTCAGTCTCGTGTCTCGTCTCGTCACACCCCATACCAGCGAACACACAAACTAAAGTCACTGGACATGCTGATAAAATTGAGACATTCCTCATTTTACAAGCCATGTCAATCTGGATTCATGGAATCACAGTTGGGACACTATCGGTCCTGCTCTAAGTGACACCAAATACTGCTTTATTATTTTGAAAACACAAATATTGTTTGTTGCATTTTAGAGTAGCTGACACATAGACTTTAATTATTTTTTGTTTTAATTACAATTCAAGATTAATGTTTAAGACAAAGTATGTTTTATAGCTCTGTAACTGACAACCATTTTTTATTAAAGGTGCCCTAGAACATTTTTTCACAAGATGTAATATAAGTCTAAGGTGTCCCCTGAATGTGTCTGTGAAGTTTCAGCTCAAAATACCCCATAGATTTTTTGTAATTAATTTTTTTAACTGCCTATTTTGGGGCATCATTAACTATGCGCCGATTCAGGCTGCGGCCCCTTTAAATCTCGTGCTCCCCGCCCCCCCGAGCTCTCGGCTATAATACAGTGCATTTACAAAGTTCACACAGCTAATATAACCCTCAAATGGATCTTTACAAAATGTTCGTCATGCATGCTGCATGCATGCTTTGGATCATGTGAGTATAGTATTTATTTGGATGTTTATATTTGATTCTGAATGAGTTTCATAGTGCTCCGTGGCTAAAGCTAACATTACACACTGTTGGAGAGATTAATAAAGAATGAAGTTGTGTTTATGAATTATACAGACTGCAAGTGTTTAAAAATGAAACGATGGTAACTTTAACCACATTTAACAGTACATTAGCAACATGCTAACAAAACATTTAGAAAGACAATTTACAAATATCACTAAAAATATCATGTAATCATGGATCATGTCAGTTATTTTTGCTCCATCTGCCATTTTTCGCTATTGTCCTTGCTTGCTTACCTAGTCTGATGATTCAGCTGTGCACAGATCCAGACGTTAATACTGGCTGCCCTTGTCTAATGCCTCGATCATGAGCTGGCATATGCAAATATTGGGGGCGTACATATTAATGATCCCGACTGTTACGTAACAGTCGGTGTTATGTTGAGATTCGCCTGTTCTTCGCAGGTCTTTTAAACAAATGAGATATGAAGGAGGAAACAATGAAGTTTGAGACTCACTGTATGTCTTTTCCATGTACTGAGCTCTTGTTATTCAACTATGCCAAAATAAATTCAATTTTCAATTCTAGGGCACCTTTAAGTTTTTTTTTTATCATTTTAATCACCTTTTAGGCTTCACTTGTTCACTTGTGATGCAACAAATGCATTTTTAATAGTACAAATATGCCATGTAGTCTCATACAGGTCTGATACAGATCTTTTTAACTACTTATGTACTTTCCCTTAAAGTAATTTCTCTTATATTTTAGTTCTTCTAGCTGGTCTTTTTTTTCCCCCCATAATTTTTAATCACCTTTTTGGCTTTGCTATAGTTCAATTAAATGGTCCAGTGTGGCAAATGCATTTCAAAAGAACAAATATTCCATGTAGTCTCATATGCCGATCTATTAAATTAATCTTAATTATTGTTTTTTTTAACTCAATTAAAATTCAGCATTTTTTTCATTATTTTCAAAGTCCCTCCAGCAGGAGTTATTCTTTATATCAGTGTCACTGTTTCTCCCTGAAACGCCTCCATTGTAGTCTTGAGTTTTTTTTTCCGGGAACGAACGCGTCACAATATTCCTCATTTAAATAATTCCCGTCTAAGGCATATGTAGAACAAGGGGCGGGGCCTGGTTGAGTTAGTAGTAGTGTGTTGAAACTCATGGTTATGGTAAGGGGTGGGACATTTCCACACTCGAAGCGTTTGGCCAATCATAACACACTGGTCCAGCCGACCAATCAGAGCTCACTGTGCTTTTCAGAAGGTGGGGCTTCATAGAGACAGGAACTAAACAGAGCATTACTGACAGACTGGGAAGAGAGGAGCTGCAACAAATGGAGAATATGAGGAAAATAATGTGTTTTTTGAAAAAACAAACATGCAAAACAAAAACAAAATCAAGACTTTGAAAAAGGTCCTCCATAAATGGCCCTTGATGTGCATAATCATTTTTAAAAGTACAAATATTCCATCTAGTCTATATTAATATGAGGTTATAAAAGCTGCATGCACAATTATCAAATTATCATTTACACTATATGTCATTTTTAAAATACATGCAGCTTTAAACATAAAGTTGGCGAAAAGATTTGAACGGTGCATGTCATAGTGTGTGTTTAGTCCTCAGTAGTTTATGCATGTGAGCAGCGACATGATGCTTATTATTGTGTGTTTAATAAGAGCGTTTTTGGGTGCGTGTTTGATAGCTGCTGCGATCCCTCTGCGGACCCCATCGCTGTTGCTCTCAGAATGAACAAGGTTGCTAAGATACGCTGGGCTTATATTAGATTATCTTATCTGCTGTTACTATATTTTCCCCAGCACCGTGAAACCTTTATTAATTTGGAAATTTACCCAGCTGCGGAATTAAGAAGCTGCTATGTGTACAGCAACGCTCTCTCTCTCTCTCTCTCTGCTGGACTGCTGGGAGCTTCATCCAGAACTCCCTCAGGTTTAATGTCGGCCCCTCCTTTGTACAAAGGCTGGGTTGATAAACAGCAGTAAGCCGCTGTAATCTTCATCCCAGGGGCCTCTGGATCATTTGATACCCCACTAACCAATAAGACATGCAGGCAAACAAAGCAGTGATGTCATCTCCTGCAAAGACCATTGGTGGAGAGCTGAGGCCGTAACCCTCGCGTTAATTACATCGAGCTGCTCGGGGTGCTATGGGGAAAAAACCTTGGAAAATGGTCCCGAAGGTATAAATATGTCCTCATAATTAAAGCACAGGAGGTCACGTTAATGTATTTTATCTGAAAATACAAAAAAATTGTTGCGATTGCCTCGTTGTTTTATGGCACTGTGCATAATTAACTGTTTTGAAGTTAATTTAACACATGTAATAGTTCATGTTATACCAGGTATTACATGAACTGTATTACATTTTTTAAATAGTGTTTTTAAGTGTACATGCATGTATATTTAACAAAAATATTTATTTATATATAAAATATTTGTATTTATATATATAAAAAATTATATATATAATTATATATATATAATCTAAAGTTATTTTGTTTTTTTGTTTTTTTAAATATGTCTGTATAGTTTTTATTATTTTTTATTAATTACTTTTGATCTATTTAGTTTTACTTATTTTAATACTTAAAGTTAAACTAAATAAAAATGAGAATTGTTGCCTTGGCAACTAGATGAAATATATATACATTTTTTATATTATATTATATTATATATTATATTATATTATATTATATTATATTATATTATATTATATTATATTATATTATTATTTAATTATTTTATTTTAACATTTATTTTGTTTCAAGTAACAAAAATGTTTTTTTATTATTTTAGTTTTACTTAAAGTTTTAGTAATTTTGTTCTGTGAAAGTGAAAAATGTTGCCTTGGCAACCAACTGAAATATATTAATATTACATTATTTTTACTTCAAGATAAACTAAACAAAATTAGAAATGTTTCCTTGGCAACTAGCTAAAATAAAATAAGTTTATTTTTTTATATATATATTTTATTTTGTTTTATTTTATTTAAAAAAATAACAATTTTAAAAAATACAATAAGTTAAAATATTGTAATATTTTTATTTTATTTATTTTAGTTAATGTTTATTGCTTCAAATGACGGAAATGTTTTTTTTTATGGTTTTAGTTTTAACAAAAAAATAACCAAAAAATATGCATAGTATGCTATTACGAATACAGCCGATATCATGGTAACCTTTTCCATCTTCAAGGCGCCGCTTTAAAATATCACTGTTATCCTATGGATTCTTCATGCACTGTATTTGGTCAGGAACAAAAGGATGTAAGAACCTCATTTGGGATTCTGTCACCTTGTAACTGCAGTGGAGAGAAAGCCATTGTTCGTCCATTTTCTCGTTGTTTCCTGCTCTCCCGCAGGATTACTTGTCATTGGGGTCTTTTGCGGGGGCATTTGTATAATATGCTTTCTTGCTCTGGGTTCAGCATTGATTAATTAATCCATTCCTAATTATCTCATTGAGAGCTTCGATCGGCTCATTTCCTGTTGGCTTTGGTGTTGTTTGCTGATCATGTTTCCCTCACCTGAGAGCATGCATCACACTCAGTAAACGCAGAGACTCCTGGAGGAAACGTGAGAACTAATGAGACGTGACCTCGTGAAAAATTAGCATGATGCAATTAACAGCAGTCTGACATAGTACATGCAAACAAACATTTGCTTATTTCCGGTGTGACAGACAGATTCGAGGTGTTTGTCTATGCAAAATTTGCTGCAATGATGTGTGTGTTACTGATGGTTTTAGTGTGTTTTAGTGTGTTCTGCTTATTGTCATAAGAGTAAATATGATCAATAGTAATAATTAGAGCTGCCCGATTCATCGAAATAAAGCTGAAAACTGAGAAGCTATAAGGGTTCCCTGCAAATGTTCATCAAAAATAAAAGTTTGATGGTTTAAAGTTTGAAAATTAAGGATTTAAGACAGCCATAAATAACTGTTGTAACAAAAAATAGTTACTAGATTTTATTAATTTACTGTGAAATATTACAAGAGTAATAGTTCTTAATTAGTTTTTATTTAATGATTTTTATGTAGTAATAATTATTATCATTAGTAGTAGTAGTAGTAGTATTGTTATTATTAATATTATTATTGGCATAAGAATAATAATAAAAAATGTATATGAATATGAATATTATTATTATTATCATCAGTATAATGATAGTTATTATTATTATTATTATTATTATTGGAATAATATTTATTCATTTATTTATTTATAATTGGTATAATTATAGTAATAGTATTTTGTCCTGCAAAATTATTATTATTATTATTATTATTGGAATAATAAAGATTATAATAATAATTATTATCATGTGTATTATAATAAATACAAAGTATTATTATTATCATTATTATTAGTATAATAATGATTAAAAAAATTATCATCTGTATAATGATAGTAATAGACAGTATTACTATTATTATTATTATTATTATTATTATATGGGTATAATAGCAATAGACAATATTATTATTATTATTATTATCATTATTATTCATAGTAATAGACAGTAATATTGAAATAATAACAATAATTTATTATTATTGTTATTATTATTATTGGTATAATATAAATATTATTATTATTATTATATTATTATTATTATTATTATTATATTTAATTATTTTATTTATAATTGGTATAATGTAGTAATAGACAGTAATATTATTATTATCATTATTATTGGTATAATATGATTAAAAAAATTAACATTGGTATAGTATAACAGGGGATAATAATATATATTATTATTATTATTATATATATTATATAATAATAATATTTATATATTGGTATAATATGTATTAATTATTATTATTAATAGTAATATTGGATATATTAATAATTTATTATTATTATTATTGGTATAATAGTAATATTTATTATTATTATTATTATTATTATTATTTTACTGTGCAGCAATTGTGCAGGAATTTTTACAAAATTTTGAAATCACAATTAGATTTTTTCCCCCAAAATTGAGCAACCCTAGAAAATGATGCTTGACTTAGCAGACAACATTAATAAATGTTAATAATTGTGTTATTCAAAACAAATCTAAATTTCCTCAGCTTGTATGTTCTCCCTGCTAGAGGCAATAACTATTTTTTGGAGTAGCATACTACTCCATTATGTAGCATTATGTAGTATGTGTACTGTGTGAAATTGCACTTTTCAGGCTCTAGTCGTGGTACTGAAGTACATGTGATGTGTTAAGTGTACTTACCATGAAGCATTGCACTGTGTCCTCATTCAGACTGATAACAGCAGCTCTCCCCAATCAGGGCAGATGAGGGTCAGGTCAAAGGTCACATGCTCCATCTTGTCCCTGTTGCAGTACAGATGGAGAAGCAGCAGGAATGCGTTTACTGCAGCATTCGCATCGGGCCTCTGGACCTGTTCCCTGTCCTGGAGCCATACTTAACTAAATCCAAACCAGCATGCTCTGATTACTAATTTGACATTTAGCTGATGCTTTTAATCCTAAGAAACTTACACCCTGTCCCAACCAGGCACACTTTGTCTGTTCACACTGAAAGTGGATAAATTTGGATAAATTTGGATAGTGGATAAATTTATGTAGTTGCTGTGGAGTTGATTCAACTCATCAACTAGCATGTGCCGAAAATATCTCCCTTTGCATTGAACTTTGAGTGTTGTGACTTTGCAGATGTTGTTTATGCTCAAACAGTAACATTACACACTAACTAAAGTTAAACAAGTGAAATCATAATCAACCACTCCTTTAACACTTTCGGTTCTGTGTTTGGGAAGCTATCAGACATCAGTTTTTCACTTTAAATATCTCAACTCTTGTGTTGGATAGAAGTGGAGAAACCATGACTGTGCAAACCAGAGAATAGAGTAAATCAGATCAGATATCCATCAGCTTTATTGAGCTCTATACGCTGGAACGACCAACAAAAGCAGGAAACATGTTCTCTCTCTTCTTCTGTATCTCGTCTTTCTCTATCTTGCACTGGCTGCATTAACATTCCTTTGAAGCCTGATTCCAGTGCAGATCTTCATCTTTATCTGTCTCTCTTGATCTCGTGTTTGAACTGCTCTCTTTAGCTCGGCGTATCGCTGTAGTCATGATGATCCAGGATACTCTTTACTCCATGTGTAATCTTTAAACCTAACATGAAACCAAACTGTACTTCATCTTTCTTTCTTCATTCTTATTGAGAAGGATTCAGAGCATGTTGTGTCATGTTGACCATGTGTTTCCCGCATTGAATGAAACTGACCTCAGAACAGATCACATGTGTTTGAGCTGTTACACAAAAACCAAAATAGCTTTTCTCTCTTTTTTGCCTGTATATATGTTTCCGTTTTCTTTGATCGTGTGATGGTGCATCACCTCTCGAGGGAGCGCTCTGATTCTGACAGCTCTCTCTCACACTATATCACGCTTTGCTAGTGTCATATTGACAGTGAACACAATGATGACTCATGAATGCTTGCTGTTATTGGATACAGAAGTTGCATGTGTGTGTATGTGAATTTTATTTATTTATTCATTCAGTAGTATCCCCATAGTAAATAGTAAAATAAATCTCTGTAAGATATTGTTAATGACTTAATTTAGAAAAACAAACCTGCATTCACAATGCATATCATTTCTATAATAAGATATTTTATTTTATTTATTTATTTTATTTGACTAGTTTTACCAATCAAATTAATAAAATGTTTTTTGAGTGTGATATCCATTTTCAAAAGAAAGCAGAAACTAAATGTCATTTCTGACTTAACAAAAAGCTATAACATTTGATTAAAGATTGTGTTTGTGTGTATTTTTTATTTTATTATTTATTTTTTGGGATGGGTGGGTAATTTACACATGAAAATCTGATAAATCAGATTTCAATAAAATTAATTTCTGTGCAATGTTTTTAATTATTTGAATGAACCCACAATGTATGTAATTTCTACAATAAGACATGCTTGTGTTTATTTATTTATTTTTTCATTTACAACTTACCAATCTTAGGAAGTCAGGGAAATTAATAAAATCTTAAAAAGTTTATATTGATAGCTTTAAAACATTTTGTTGGTTATAAATTTGTTTTTGAGTGTGATATCCATAGAATACATTTTAGAAATGTTTTTAAAAGAAAACAGAAACTAAAGGTACCTTCTAATGTAACAAAAAGCAATTACATTTGATAAAAAATGTGTTATTTATGTGTATTTTTTATTTGATTTTATTTTTATTTTTTGGGATGTAGTATCCCTAGTTCAATTTACACATGAAAATCTGATAGCAAAATGAACCTCTGTAAGATATGAATTATTTAAATGAATTATTTATATATCTAGTTATGCTTAACTTTAAAATATTTTGTTGGGTAGATTTTTTTTTTTTTTTTTTAAGCACAAACTAAAGGTCATTTCTGATGTAACAAAAAGTTAATACATTTGATAAAAGATTGACAACTATTTTGGTTTCATATTAGTCACCTAAATAGAGTCTGAAATATGGTGGGTTGTTGTATTTAGCTGTATTTTTTGATCAAAAATACAGTAAAAATTGTGAAATATTATTGCAATTTAAAATAACTGTTTTCTATGTGAATATATAGTAAACTGTAATTTATTTCTGTGATCAAAGCTGAATTTTCAGCATCATTACTCCAGTCTTCAGTGTCACATGATCCTTCAGAAATCATTCTAATATGATGATTTGCTCAAGAAACATTTCTGATTATTATCAATGTTTACTGACACTTTTGATCAATATAAAGCATAAAAGTTTGAATAAAAGTATTAATTTCTTTATGTTTGAATGCATACCTCATGTGTTTAGTAGATCTGCACACTGAATGAACACTATAATGTTTATCTGTAATTCTCGCTTTATTTAAACAGCATTTATAACCTTCTCTTCTCTCATCTCATGTATATCTCTGTGTTTGTGTTGCAGTAAGTGACAGCTGCTTTCGCAATCTCGCTGAGGACCGCAGCGGGGTCAACCTCAAAGATCTTGTGCACGACCCTTCCTTGTGAGTAACCTCCACAAAAAATACACACACACATTTTTACTTAATAGATTTCCCCTGATGCTTTTCGAGTTATTTAAATCTTGTTTTCAAATATTTGTAGTACTGTAACGTGCTGAATGACTTCAGTGGCTTGTTAGCTTCATTGCTCATATAATTAGACATTCATGTCATGCTAATCACTTGAATGCTTGTCAGGAGTTCAGGCTGTTAAACAGTTTTACATGCAGAACATGTGGTTGCATTGAACCCTTGATGGATATTAATGTCAGAACGACTCACTGTCAGTGTCTCACTGCGCTTTAATGAAGTGTCATTGTACATGAATGAAATGTGCGTGATGCATATCAAACAGTGCAACCACATCAGATACACACAGAAAATGTCTTTATTTTAATGGGTAACAAGCATTTATTTTACTATTATTTAAAGGTACACTGCCAGGAATTTACAGGATTAAAGAGTGTTATTTTACAATAAATTACTGTAGTGAGAAATTTACAGTGAAATGCATGCATGCTGGGTCATTTTATTACGCATTACTGATAATCAACAGCAGAATGATGTAATTTACTGTGAATTCATATTATAAAGTTGTCTTTAACCATGCCACTGTAAGAAATTATATTGTTTAGTGCTGTAATTGTTTTGAAGTCACCATAATGGTGATCAGTGTTACATTTGCTTGGGATCTTGGGCCTTGTATATTCAAAATTTCTGTTCTAGCCAAGTCAGAAGTGTGAAAAGCATTTGTTAAAACTGACAAGCTAGAATATAAAATAGGCTGATTTTCAGGTAGTCAAACTATACTATTATTAGCGTTATTTCAGCATTAAGATTTACCAGTATCTTCTTTCAAATTCATAATTGTTTGTTGATGGATATTTCACAATAGTAAAGCAGCTGCTGAGATTTATCTTTGGCAGGTGTGACATAACACAATATTTATTTTTCACCATCACTTACATTTCAGTACACCTACAGTTCAGTACATTTGCTTTACAGTACAATTAAACTTCTTTAACTTTTTTGCACTTTCATTTTTTGAAGCTGCTTTCACTTCTGCAATAATCTGCTGAAAAATAATTTTATTATTAGAAATAACAGTATTATATTAGACATGATTTTCCACATATTCATAGCTGTGCTCCTCTTATCAAGTATTTATTGTACTTTATTTAACTCTAGTTTATTGTTGTTGTTGTTTTCATTTTAATTTGGTTTAGATTAAACACTATAAAAATATTTTTCTGAGTTGTAACTAAAATAAAGTTCATTAGAGGATAAGAAAATACTTTTTTTTCAATGTGTTACTTGCCATTTCTTTGTAATAATTTGTGAAAATTACCAGAAATTTGGTGAAAATTGGTTCAAAATGAAGTTTTTTGCAGCATTAAACACATTTATGCAGTATTTTCATTCAGAGATTTAGGGAAGGACTCATTTTTAATCCATCACAGGTTTATTGGATTGTGAAAAATATGTTATTATTGGCTATTGTATTTTTCTTTCCATTCTTGGTTGCTTCAGCAGAAAACAAAAGTCATTTAAGACAGAGTTATTATTTTTTGGAAAAAAAAAAAAAAATTCTTTAGAATAAACAATAGGACTGCAGAGATATGTATTAAAGGAATATTTCACCCAAAAATGAAGGTGTTGTTTTGAACCTGTATGACTTTCTTCTATGGGAAACAAAAGTAGTTCATATGATTTGTGCACCATATTTTACGTCATATGGTAACGTTGTGAGTGGAACAGACTGAAATTTAAGTCATTGTATATTGAAAATCTTTCTCTCCGTTTGGAATGTTGTGCACAATCATATGACTACTTTTATGTTGCTTTTTTGAAACTTTGAAACAGTTATGCACTATGAACTGCTCGTTCCGAGTGTGAGAAAGAAAGTCATACGGCTTCAGAACGACATGATGGTAGAATATAGATTTTTTTGGGGACACTATCCCTTTAAGACAACTGACAACACTCACTTGTAATGAATTCAGGAGGGAAGTGTTTGGATGAGCTGTCAGGTGAAATAGAAACCCAGGTGGTTTTGGGGAGAGCGAGATGACAGACAGACGCGGCGGGACGACACAGATGAAGCGGATGTGTGTTAAGTGTGAACGCCGCAGGATAGACGGGCTCGTTGCCGCTCTGTTGTCCTCACGCGACTGCAGTTGTAACATCCACTGTCAGTTGTGCTAATTGGTGGCACTAAAAATAGCCAGTGAATAAATCAGATCGGTGACGTGTGGCTCGTCTTACACTGACCCTTGTTAGAAAGCCAGGCAGAGAGAGTTAAGCTGACCTTGGGCATGCTGGGATAGTTTGTTGAGAAAATTAAATCCCATTCCATCTGGATGAATCTCATTTTTCATCTAAAAATCTAAAGAAAGAAAATGAGAATTCATATTTTGCATAATTGAATTGAATTTGTAAGACCAATAAGATATTTTGCAGTTATTACAATTAAAGGTAGGGTAAGCATTTTTATATATATATATATCAGAGGTCGCGTTAACCAAAAATTTTCCGTCATTGACGGAATTTTTTTTTGCACTGACGGAAAAATCTGAAGGCCGTCCGTCATTTTGACAGATTACTGAGGCTGAGCTTGTAACTGTAATTCCCACCCCAGTGTGGCAGCAGAGCGCGAGTTCAGTCTCCAGAATAAAATGAAAATTATGTGTTTGATTACACACAGGCGAGCACCCAATTTAAGTCCATTTTATAATAATAAAGTTATAATACTTATACTTACATAATTAAATGGTTTGTTTTGTTGCTGACTATCAAGTTTATGGTCAATGAATGGCTTTTCTGAGGTACAAACCCGATTCCAAAAAAGTTGGGACACTGTACAAATTGTGAATAAAAACAGAATGCAATGATGTGGAAGTTTCAAATTTCAATATTTTATTCAGAAAAGAACATAGATGACATATCAAATGTTTAAACTGAGAAAATGTATCATTTTAAGGGAGAAAAATAAGTTGATTTTAAATTTCATGGCATCAACACATCTCAAAAAAGTTGGGACAAGGCCATGTTTACCACTGTGTGGCATCCCCTCTTCTTTTTATAACAGTCTGCAAACGTCTGGGGACTGAGGAGACAAGTTGCTCAAGTTTAGGAATAGGAATGTTTTCCCATTCTTGTCTAATACAGGCTTCTAGTTGCTCAACTGTCTTAGGTCTTCTTTGTCGCATCTTCCTCTTTATGATGCGCCAAATGTTTTCTATGGGTGAAAGATCTGGACTGCAGGCTGGCCATTTCAGTACCCGGATCCTTCTTCTAAGCAGCCATGATGTTGTAATTGATGCAGTATGTGGTCTGGCATTGTCATGTTGGAAAATGCAAGGTCTTCCCTGAAAGAGACGACGTCTGGATGGGAGCATATGTTGTTCTAGAACTTGGATATACCTTTCAGCATTGATGGTGCCTTTCCAGATGTGTAAGCTGCCCATGCCACACGCACTCATGCAACCCCATACCATCAGAGATGCAGGCTTCTGAACTGAGCGCTGATAACAACTTGGGTTGTCCTTGTCCTCTTTAGTCCGGATGACATGGCGTCCCAGTTTTCCAAAAGAAATTCAAATTTGATTCGTCTGACCACAGAACAGTTTTCCACTTTGCCACAGTCCATTTTAAATGAGCCTCGGCCCAGAGAAAACGCCTGCGCTTCTGGATCATGTTTAGATATGGCTTCTTTTTTGACCTATAGAGTTTTAGCCGGCAACGGCGAATGGCACGGTGGATTGTGTTCACCGACAATGTTTTCTGGAAGTATTCCTGAGCCCATGTTGTGATTTCCATTACAGTAGCATTCCTGTATGTGATGCAGTGCCGTCTAAGGGCCCGAAGATCACGGGCATCCTTATATATACATTTAACTTTTCCGGCCTCTTATTACCTGTCCCAACTTTTTTGGAATGTGAAGCTCATGAAATCCAAAATGGCCAATATTTGGCATGACATTTGTAAATTATTGCATTCCTTTTTTATTCACAATTTGTACAGTGTCCCAACTTTTTTGAATCGGTTTGTATAATGTTATGTATGTGACATTGTTTCCAACTCTGATTGAAGAAGACGTGATACAGATTTCGGTAAGCTACTATAACTTCCAACATATTTTCTGATGTTCATTCATGTTTATTTCTTTCTGTAAAGTAGTAAAGAGGAAGGGATGATTGCATTCAGTCATGATCCACGACAACTGTTCAAGATGAAAACTGAGAAGTGACGCACAGTCTTTGTACAACTTTATTTTCATAATATAAATAAATGTATAGCCTAGGCCCATTTGCTTATCCTGTAAGCTCGTGAATAAAAATGAAAATGTGGACGAAAAAAGAAACTATTAAACATCTTATCATTAAAATCTAAAAATGAAAAATGATAGGCAACAATTGATTATGACGGAATTTTTAACTATCCTGTCCATCAAAATGACGGACAGAGCGAAAGTCTAACACGACCTCTGATATATAAACACTTTTTGTTATACTGGTTGAAACTCTTTTCTTTTACTGATAGCAATCAATAATAGAAGTGGTCTAAATATTAAAATGTACATATATCTTCTGTGGAAGTCTCAGGCCCAAAAAATGTTCGTCCGATCATTGAATTTGGTCCGAATGCAATGATACAATGTCCTTCCTGCCTGTCATCGTATGTATTTCCATACCTCCACGCATCAGCGCGTTCCATGCGGCTATGCAGAGTTGTAGACAGATGTCAGTCACCGAGCACCACAAACAAACAACAGCCACCATTTACAGTTCTTTCTGAACCAAAACAACAAGCTTGTGCTGCGTTCACGCCGTGTTGTGACCGTACTTACAAGATGACAACCCGTGACATTCCCGTGAGTTGTTCACGTCCTCAGACTCGGATTTATACGTTTCTTTGTCAGCACTATCAATGCTGAAATGAATCTGCAGCAGGTATTACAAGAGCTCTGTAAGCTGTTTACATTCATTATTTTTGTAATGTTATGTGCTTAAATGGGGTAATTTAACACCATCTCTCGTGAAGCTTTGCAGACTTCATGTGTTTCTGTCTTTATGTGTTTTTACTGTTATATAGTAGGGGGTGCTATTACACATGTTCTAAAAGAGTACTGAATCTCCTGATCAAACACGTGCAAAGATGCAGAATGTAGTTATATATGTAATAGGGTCATTGACGAATAAGGTTTTTAGAAGTGTAAAAAAAACATAATGGAGTATAATTAAGTTTTATTAAGTGTTAATAATGAGATTATGTGGTTTTTATAATCAATTAACACTGCTTTTGTCATTTTTTTTTTATAAGATGGACAAAATTTGTCACCAAAAAAGTCATTTGGTTTAACCAAAATTTTGACACTTTTGGTTATACCAAATGACGATATTATCAAATAATGCTAACAGGCTTATATCTATCTAGCTAGCAAAATGACAATCAAACATTTTATATTTAGTACAAGTTTTTAAAATATTACAACATTTTCCATGTTTTATAGCGGTTGTACCGAATGACCTGATGTTTCGGGACATGAGTATGAACAAGTGAAAACATGAATTTTTCAAATAATTAAGTGAGAGTTAGTTACTTTGCTTCATGACCATGTGGTCCTTTGCAGGTGTCTGAATGATGTCACATTCTGTCACATGATATTGACCACATGACTTGATCCAAAATGCTCTTTTTATATTGGTTACTCCAAATGACATCAATGAAATTAATTTTTTCCGGATATTCTTTCTCATAACAAAGCAACGACTTCTACACATAATTTCAATACCATTTTGCACTATGTTGATATATGATGTTATAAAATCATGCTAGAATAAAAAAATATTATATACATTTATTATATTTTAAGATATTTTAATCACAAATGAAATGGCTGTATTGGTCTTTGGATGGTTAAACCAAATGACATTTTGACACTTCAAAATCTTTAAAATACCTTTATACGTAGCAAAATATAATTTACAAAACCTTTTGGATTCAATAAAAGAGATCTAGTTGTACTACCTTACATACTTTGGGTGCCATATCTTTGTTTTTTTTTTTTATTATTAAGGCCTTTGGACAAAAAATGACCTGTCACGTCATTGACCCAATATATAATTATACATATGTGACTATATGCATATGTAAAATAACGCAATCACCAACAGTAAACAACATATAAATCAAAACTGCCTAATCTAATGTTACTGAATGAATTGTCGACCCGGGATGAGCTATTAGGACTGTGAAGCTTTGGGGGTATTGATGGACTCGATTTACTCCATCTATGTTTTGATCATCGTTCTGAATCTGATCCAGATGTAGTCTTTGACAAAAACTCGATTTTCTCAGCTTTTTGCTCGAAATGTTGCTTTTTTATGAAACTTATGCACATTCAAGTGTTGATAAAAAAAGAATGCATGAAGCTAGAAAAAAACAGGTTGTTTTTGTTTAAAGGCAGAGGCTCTGTTTTTCTTTTGATTTATTGCATGTTCAGATAATATATACAACAAAATATTCTTGGGGCCATGAAATTTTTGTGAAATGATCAAAAACGCTGGCAGTGGCTGGCAACTTTAAAACAAAACAAAAAACGCTGGCGGGTAAAGAGTTAAGCACATTTACCTTTTTATCATAGTAAAATCTTTGTTTATTAATGAAATTTTAGTTTAGTTTTAATTAAGTACATTTTTATTAAATTCTCAAAAAAGTAATACTTTTGTTATTAACGAAATGTTAAATTGCATGTTTTGCACTTATCGTATAATTAAATATTTTTATTGCATTCTCAAAAGAGCAATATTTTTGTTTATTAATGAAATGTTAAAGTGCTCAAACATGTTTTGCACTTAATACATTTTTATTACATTTTTATAATAGAAATATTGTTGTTTCTTAATAAAAAGGGTAAATTCCTCAAACATGGTTTGCACTTATATTCAATATTCAACGACCCATCCATACTTCAGATGTTAAACGTGTGAGTGTTTTCAGGTAGTGTCCCAGCTAGGGTCCCTGCGTCCTCCAGCAGAGCTTTAAAGTGCGCCGAAAGCCGTCATTCAGCACAAAGGTGCTCCATTATTAATTAAATCACAGCAGCAGATGGCCTTGGTTTGGGAGCCCATCCAGAAGTGAAGCAGGCCCGTAAAGCTGGGTCACAGATGTGTGCAGCGGGATGCGTTCTCCTCCTCTGGCACACGCGCTCCGTCTTTCTTTATTCATACCCCGAGGAACACGGCGAGGCCAGGAATGATGTTTTTAAGTGTGGCAGGGTCCGTATGACAGCAGGGTTCGATTAAACAGTCATAACTCTTCCATTAGAAAGAAAAAGACTCGGCCAACAATTCTGGCAGAGAAAAGTGCAACTGTTAAACTGTGCCAGAAATATCGCTGGAATCCTGTCGGGAGGATGTCAGTCCCTCGAAATGTTTTAGAGCTTTTGTTTTTTTCATTATAGGCACTTTTTCTAGGCATTTCTATAAATGGACTTATTAACATGTAGCATGTTGTTTCCGTCCCGCTGGTCACAATGGCTAGTTGCCAGTGTTCACAATATCATACTACCATAATACCACAGACTTCCCAATAAAAAAGTCTTTTTAAAATATCACTAATTGGAAAAAAGTCATGGATTTGTCATTTATAGGTCAAAAAACTATGGGAACTAGTTTACTATTTAGTATATAGCATGCATGGAATACCTTGATTTGCCAAAATGTGTAGTATTCAACAAAGCATACTTGCTGAATTCGAAAAAGCATATTATTCTTACTATATCTCTACAATTACTGTTCAAAAGTTTGAGGTCAGTAAGTTTTTTAGTGTTTTTGAAAGAAGTTTCTTCTGCTCACCAAGGCTGCATTTATTTGATCAATAATACTGTAAAAATTGTGAAATATTATTACAATTTAAAATAACTGTTTTCTATGTGAATATATGTTCAAATGTAATTTATTCCTGTGATCAAAGCTGAATTTTCAGCATCATTACTCATGATCCTTCAGAAATCATTCTAATATGAATATACATTTTTTTCAGGATTCTTTGATGAATAGGAAGTTCAAACGAACAGCATTTATTTGAAACAGAAATCTTTTGCAATATTATAAATGTCTTTTACTGTCACTTTTAATCAATTTAATGCATCCTTGCTGAATAAAAGTATTAATTTAAAAGAAAAATGACTGACCAAAACCTTTTGAATGGTAGTGTATGTAGCAGAAAAAATATTATGCTATTCTAAATTCATCCACTTTGTATCCAATAATGCAGTTCAACTGACCTCCTCTTTGCAGTTTTCTTGGCTCATTATTATTTGTTGACAATGCCAAAAGTTAAGACATGTTTACATCATTTGGACACATTTTTATATAACATTTTTTTTATAAAAGTTGATAGTATGCAGTGTATAGTGTGCAGTATGTAGTAAGCTGTGTGCTAGTGTTGTCAAAATTACTTTCTTCGATACCAAGTCAATACTGAAATTCTAAAAAATTTTGAGCGCTGTTGAGCGGATTCGTAAACACCTCTGATTGGCCATTGTGTTCACACACTCAACAGATATGTCTGTGATTGGCTACAATAGCCGCTTTTCCATGGTCGGGCCAGTGCAAGCCAGGGCTTTCAACGGGCCGGGCCTGTAGCAAAATCACTCTGCATTTCCACCATCAGGCCAGAAGATCTGCAGCACTTCAGTAAAACCCGCCCGTAACACGCCTCTCTGGAACAACGTCACACAAACCCATCATTTCACCAACAAATGGAAGTTTTATCGGAAAACTAAACAGAAAGAAATCACTGGAAAGTAGCAAGATTGCAATCAAACGAACATGATAAAAGCGGCCGTTTGTTGGCATTTTTTGTTGTTTACTTAAAGATTTAAAACATAAGCATTGATGCAATAAGTGATACATTCATCATAATGAATTAGTTTGTGTCAAGATTGCACATTAGTCACAGAAATAAAGTGGATTTACCGTTATTTCACAAAAGAAAGAGGACACACTTACTTATTCAGTCGTGTCTGTTTCTTGTTTATTTGTAGTCACAGGACAGTATGTTTAAATCACCTTTAGAAAGAATGATCTACAAATTTTCCACCAAAAATACGACCTGAGGAGCTTTAGCACTCTCTCCAGTGACAGTCCCAGTAGTTGTATTTTCAGTCAGAGAAATAAAGTAAGCTCCCGAAAAACCGGAGTTGCTTTATGACAGTCTATGCGGAGCTAAATATGTATATCAGATAGTCTGGTATAAAGAAAAAATAAATACACAATTGTGATAGCCTATATGATTTGTCTGGTTTCTTATTTACCATGTTTACTATGGTAATAGCACACATATAAATGTTTATACCTTGTACAATGATCAAAAACAGAAGTTATTGCTGTCTGAAAGTGAGATTTGAGCTAAAATGATTTTAATGCTGATGTTAACCTATATGAAATCATCCGCGGCACTGCTGTCTAAACTCCGCCTTTGTTCGTAACCACTCCCTCAAGCCCGAGCTGGCTTTGGACCAAAGTTTTCGGAGGGCCAAAAAACCCTGGGTGTTGACACCGAGGAAGCCCTGACGAGGCACAATCAAGCCCTGGAAGTGACAGTGGAAACACAACTGGCCCTGGCACGCACTTGCACGCCCGCTTTTGGCTCGACAGTGGAAACGCGGCTAATGATCAATGCACAGTGTTTTGAAAGCAGGCGTCTATCCGCGGACTGGTCCACTGATGCTCCTGTGTGCAAGCGCTCAGTGAAGAGCATCATTGATGTCTATTTACAACATGTTTTTGAAGCGTTGGTCATTGTAGCCAATCACAGACATATCTGTTGAGCGTGTGAACACTGGCCAATCAGAGGTGTTTACGAATCAAGCACTCAAAGCATCACATTTAAAATTTAAAGGTGCCATCGAATTGAAAATTGAATTTAATAACAAGAGTTCAGTACATGGAAATGACATACAGTGAGTCTCAAACTCCATTGTTTCCTCCTTCTTATATAAATCTCATTTATTTAAAAGACCTCCAAAGAACAGGCGAATCTCAACATAACACCGACTGTTACGTAACAGTCGGGATCATTAATATGTACGCCCCCAATATTTGCATATGCCAGCCCATGTTCCCAACATTATGAAAGGCATTACATGTCTGGATCTGTGCACAGCTGAATCATCAGACTAGGTAAGCAAGCAAGAACAATAGCGAAAAATGGCAGATGGAGCAATAATAACTGATATGATCCATGATACATGATATTTTTAGTGATATTTGTAAATTGTCTTTCTAAATGTTTCGTTAGCATGTTGCTAATGTACTGTTAAATGTGGTTAAAGTTACCATCGTTTATTACTGTATTCACAGAGACAAAAGCCGTTGCTATTTTCATTTTAAACACTTGCAGTCTGTATAATTCATAAACACAACTTCATTCTTTATAAATCTCTCCAACAGTGTGTAATGTTAGCTTTAGCCACGGAGCACTATCAAACTCATTCAGAATCAAATGTAAACATCCAAATAAATACCATACTTACGCAATTCGACATGCTGCATGACGAACACTTTGTAAAGATCCATTTTGAGGGTTATATTAGCTGTGTGAACTGTGTTTATGCAATGATAGAGTCGAGAGCTTGGGAGGGGGCAGAGAGTACGAGCAATTAAAGGGGCCGCAGCCTGAATCGGCGCATAGTTAATGATGCCCCAAAATAGGCAGTTAAAAAAATTAATTTAAAAAAATCTATGGGGTATTTTGAGCTGCAACTTCACAGACACATTCAGGGGACACCTTAGACTTATATTACATCTTGTAAAAAAACGTTCGATGGCACCTTTAAGTACTGATTAGTATCGAAGTCGGTAGTTTTGACGACACTACTGTGCACTGGCGTTCCATTCCAAACCTCTTTCTCTTCGTCTGTGGTTTGGTTTCCTCCTCACTTCCTGTTCACTCATCTATATTTACTCTAGAACCACTGGAAATGATTTTAGTCCCATAATATTTTATTTTTAGACCAGCACATTCCAGTACAAATGATTTTCTTACTCTGACACTCTACACTTGGAGTTTCGCAAAACAATTTAGCTCAATCAGATTTAACCAAATTATTTGAATTGCATCAAAACCTTGAAACCTTTTGCGCAATGATTAAGAAATCTCTGACTGATGTCTGTATTAGCAACATAAAACTGGGTTGTATGATAAAAAAGTCACCATACGGTTCAAATATGGCATGCCCAGATGTGTTTTTCTCATTTTTGGAGCTTAAAAAGTTTGCCTGAATGAGAGTGAATATTTATTTATAGGGTGAATTATACTGTACATTTAAAGCACAGGTATCTCACATTGAGCAGAATAATCCTCAGGCACGTTCTGTTGTTCATTAAATGAGTTTTCCACATGTTCCACACTGTGTCCAAACCGTGTGTCTACAGTCTAGCATCACAAATGCTCTGAAACACACACACTGAGAGAGAGAGACGCTGCCACCAGAGGCTGTAGTCTGAAGTGGTTTCCTTGGAAACGGAAGAAAAGATCCTAAGTTATTTGCTATCAGTATAATGTTATTTATGCAAAGAGTGAAGCCAATAACACTCAAGGGTTACTGTGTTTTACCTGACAGGTGTGACTGTTGCTCTGCATACTGAAGGGGAAAGCATGTCCTACAGAATAAACCGTGTCATATATTTAAATGGAAATAAAATGCGTTTGTGTTGAAAGAAAAGTTTTCAATTTGTTATATAGATACAGACGTACTCTATATTCTCTAAACTTTCTTTAGAGATTTTTGAGAACATCAAAGTAAAATATCTAAAGTAATATAAAAAAAAGGTTAATTTTTTAATAAATATGAAAAAAAAAATTCAGATAATGATGTAGAGAATCATAATGTCCTTCATTTAATAATCCATTTTCATTTTAGTTATCTAGAAATTTGTATTTTATATATTTTTTTTATTTATAAAAAGGTATATATTCATTTATTTTATATTTTACTTTGTTTATTTTTTATTATTTCAGATATATTTTTGTTATTTAAAACAACGTATAGTTTATAAGGTGCAAATGGAGTTATAATTGTTGCATTTTCTGTAGAATTCATTTAGATTTTGCAGATGCAATGCTATTCATATATTTTCCTTTACAAAGCTTGGAATAATACATTTAATTTATCTATTTCCTATACTTATATAAACTTCATTATGTTCATGTGATGAAATTGTGTAGGTCATTTTACAGTTGTGCATGTGTGTTTGTGTGTGTGTGTGTGTGTGTGTGTGCCCGACTGTTATCACAAGGAAACATGATGCTATAGTTTCCTAAAAATAACACACACACAAAAAAGGGGGGGGGGGGGTCGAGAAGGAAAAAGAGACCTTACATAAGACCTGTCTGCTGCTCTACACCTCCTGCCTCAAGTGCTTTTCTCCTGCTTTCTCTCTGTCTCTCTCACACACACACACACATACACATACGACACCCCCCCCCCTCTCTGTTTGTCCTAGTTCTTGATTTGTCCACAGGATGGTGCCATGCAATAAACTAAAGGCTTGATTTTTAGATTTCTACAAACACATCACCTGTATGGCCTTGTAGATGTTCTTCTAACACTGTGATCTTGGTTTTCAGGCTTGGAGGAACCATTTCTGCTTACAAAATCGTTCCTGATGAAATTGATGAGATCAAGGTATATTTTAATTAGGAAAATTTAATTATTTCATTAAGAAAATGTCAAATTGTTTAAAAATGTAAGCTCTCTGTATGATATGATGACATACAGCAGCCTAAAAAATGACACTAATGTGCCGGTGTAAATGTGTGTTTATTGATGTTTGTTTCTTTTGTCTGGTTCAGGAGACTCTGGTCGACTGGTGTGATGAGAAAGAGTTAAACCTGATTTTGACCACCGGTGGCACAGGCTTCGCTCCACGAGATGTCACACCTGAGGTAGATCATATGTGTGTGTGGAGATGTGTGTTCCTGCCTTAAATATTCTCTTACAGACCTGAATAACACACACTCCAAAGCTGTGATCACAACCAAAATGAACACTTTGAGCGGCCACACTGGTCTAGATCAGATCCCAGCCTGCTCAACAGTTCTCTCAGATGTCTGATCTCAGATCATCTCGTCTTTATTGATGTGCTATACTCTCGTCAGGGATGATGACCAAAGGTCCTGAGATGAGCTCTGATCTCACACCAGTACAGGCTCAATGGATGGATGGATGGATGGATGGATGGATGGATGATGGAGGATAGATAGATAGATAGATAGATAGATAGATAGATAGATAGATAGATAGATAGATAGATAGATTGATTGATTGATTGATTGATTGATTGATTGATTGATTGATAGATAGATGGATGATAGATATATAGATAGATAGATAGATAGATAGATAGATAGATAGATAGATATTAGATTGATTGATTGATGATAGATAGTAGATGGATGATAGATTAGATAGATGGATGGATGGATAGATAGATTGATAGATAGATAGATATATAGATAGATAGATAGATATAGATAGATTGATGATTGATTGATTGATTGATTGATTGATGATGGATAGATAGATAGATGGATGGATAGATAGATATATATAGATGATAGATTGATAGATTGATAGATAGATTGATGAATAGATAATAGATAGATAGATAGATAGATAGATAGAGATAGATAGATAGATAGATAGATAGATAGATTGATTGATTGATTGATTGATACTAGATAGATGGATGGATGATGGATAGATAGATAGATAGATAGATAGATAGATAGATAGATAGATAGATAGATAGATAGATAGATAGATAGATAGATAGATAGATAGATGAGATTAATAGATGGATGGATGGATGGATCGATGGATGGATGGATAGATAGATAGATAGATAGATAGATACTAGATTTAGAAGGATTTGATTCTCTATAAGGACTCTAGATCACACTCGTCTTTTATGTTTTTCCTCATGATTTTGCAGAACTTTTAATGCTCAAACAGCAACATTACACACTGAAGAAAGCTGAACATGTATAAAAGCATAAAACCTCTTTAAAGAGATGTAACTTGTCGTTCTTTTTTCCTGAGGCGTCTCTGTCTTTCTGTCTGTCCAGGCCACTAAAGAGGTGATCGAGCGGGAAGCTCCAGGGATGTCTCTGGCCATGCTGATGGGCTCTCTGAATGTCACTCCACTGGGAATGCTCTCCAGGTCTCGCTTCAACACGTCCTCAACATGCGGCATCGCTGATCACAGGATCATCTTTGACATTCACTCATAATCATACTAATCAGGATATTCAGAGAAAACTGATCCAGATCAGCCTCTCAATCAAAGACAACGACTTACTGGCTCGTGCACAGAACAGATGCTTCCAGTACAGAAATACAGAGTTACAGGAATAGCTGATTTTCAAAATATAATAATAATGCAAATTTATGAATACTATATATTCATAATGTACAGTTATTTGTTTTATTAATATACAATCAATAACAATAATATTTATTCACTACTGTTCAAAAGTCAGTAAGATTTTTAAATGTTTTTGAAATAAGTCTTTTCTGCTCACCAAAGCTGCATTTATTTGATCAAAAATACTGTAAAAATAGTAATATTTTGAAACATTATTAAAATTTAAATATATATAATGAATATATTGTAAATAATTTATTCCTGTGATCAAAGCTGAATTTTCAGCATCATTACTCCAGTCTTCAGTCACATGATCCTTCAGAAATCATTCTAATATGCTGATTTGATGCTCATGAAACATTTATGATTATTATCAATGTTGAAAACAACTGATTAATATTTTTGTGGAAACTATGATACATTTTTTTTTCAAGTTCTTTGTTAAAAAGAACCGCATTAACTTTAAATAGAAATCTTTTGTAACATTATTAATGTCTTTTCTGTTACTTTTAATCAATTCGTTGCATCCTTGCTGAATAAAATATGAATTTCTTTGAGAAAAAAAATAGTGTATGTATATATGAGAATGAATAATAATCTGTTTCTTCTGAATTGTCTTGATTTGTGTGTACAGACCCGTGTGTGGTATCCGAGGGAAAACTCTCATCATAAATTTGCCGGGCAGTAAAAAAGGTTCACAGGTAAGAATATTTTTTTTCTTTCTAGTGTGTGGTGGTTAATAATATAGTCAAATGTCTCAATACTGGTCTAGTTCTTAATGAAAACTATGTTCTCCACTAGCAAAGTCAAAACTGCTTGTGGTCTCAATACAATATACACTAATGGGTGATGGAAACAGAGATAAACATGAATTATCATAGAGCCCTTTTTGGATCTTCCAGGGCTGCGTTTCCCAAAAGCATCGTAAGCCTAAGTTGATCGTAAAAACGATTGTACGAGTGATCTTAATATTAAGGTCTGTTTCCCAAAAGCATCGTAACTTAAGTAGCACTTGAAAATGATCGTAGATCTACGAGTGCTCTGGAGTAATCGTAAAGCTCTAAGTGCATCGTAAGAAGACAGAGTTATGAGGTCACCTACAGGACAACCGGCAGATTACACCTTTATTCAAGTGCAATGTGTATAACATAGCTAAGGTTTTGACTGTATTCCTCTTAAATCCTCTTTGTTGTTTAATATGAAAAGAAAAGGGAAGAAAATAAAAAAATAAAAGAACACATGATGTCATAAATAGTGCTGATAGAACATGCAATAAAAAATTTGTCTGTACACCTGTAGAAATTGGCTAGATGAAGTACATAATTTGTGCTACTGTCACCCTTAATATATACCCTTTATATGGGCCTATTAATATCTAAACTTGCATGTTTATGTTTTAAAATTTAGTTTATGGTTGAAAAAAAGTCAGTCACTTCAGAAACACTTGGAAGAACACTTCAAAATTTCTATAGTATTTCATAGGGCCTTAGGCCTTGGGTGGTTCAGCAAACACACCGACATCAAAAACACTGGATCACAGTTTGATTGATCACACACACACACACACACACATATATATATAATGTATGTAAGTGAGGATAACATAAAGTAAACTGTGACATATTATAACCCAAAATTCTTCATACAGTGTACTACCAGTAAAATTTGGAACCAAAATTTATTCAGACCTGACCTTGTTTTGCTAAAGTGTTATTTGAGATCTTGTCATATTTTATTACCATTAAAAGAAAAAAAAAAAAAAAAACTATAGTGAATAATCTGTAATAATGAATGAAATGTTCAAGGTGTCTGAATAAATTTGACTGTGTATATATATATATATATATATATATATATATATACAGTACAGTCCAAAAGTTTGGAACCACTAAGATTTTTAATGTTTTTAAAAGAAGTTTCGTCTGCTCACCAAGGCTACATTTATTTAATTAAAATACAGTAAAACAGTAATATTGTGAAATATTATTACAATTTAAAATAACTGTTTTCTATTTGAATATATTTCACAAAGTAATTTATTCCTGTGATCAAAGCTGAATTTTCAGCATCATTACTCCAGTCTCAGTGTCACATGATCCTTCAGAAATCATTCTAATGATGGATCTGCTGCTCAAGAAACATTTAATGTGTACAATTGTACAAAATATTTGTGTACAATATTTTTTTTCAGGATTATTTGATGAATAGAAAGTTCAAAAGAACAGTGTTTATCTGAAATCTAATCTTTTGTAACATTATAAATGTCTTTACTGCCACTTTTGATTGATTTAATGCATCCTTGCTGAATAAAAGTATTCATTTCTTTAATTTCTTTTCAAAAAAATAAAAATAAAATTCTTACTGACCCCAAACTTTTGAACGGTAGTGTATAATGCTACAGAAGCTTTGTATTTCAGATAAATGCTGTTCTTTTGAACTTTCTATTCATCAAGGAATCCTGAAAAAAAAGTACACAACTGTTTTCAACATTGAAATAATCATAAATGTTTATTGAGCAGCAAATCAGCATATTAGAATGATTTCTGAAGGATCATGTGACACTGAAGACTGGAGTAATGATGCTGAAAATTCAGCTTTGCATCACAGGAATAAATTACTTTGTCAAATATATTTAAATAGTACACAGTTATTTTAAATTGTAATAATATTTCACAATATTACTGTTTTTTACTGTATTTTTAATTAAATAAATGTAGCCTTGGTGAGCAGACGAAACTTCTTTTAAAAACATTAAAAATCTTAGTGGTTCCAAACTTTTGGACTGTACTGTATATATATATATATAGCTTAAAGAAATCGTGTTTAGCTCTACCTCCTCCAGAAGAACATTAATTTAATCTTTATTTTTTTATTTATTTATTCTAATCCACATCAGGTGACGATTATTAGGTTAAACGTTAAATGATACAATTCTATAAGGTAATATTCAGCACTCGAGAAACGGACAGCGACTCTTAAGTAGCACGTAGAGCACGTTCATGTTAAGGGCATTTTTGGGAAACGCACGTGGAATTGCAGCGAGCGTTCATAACCTCGCACGTAGAAAGCGCTCTTAAGAGCTAAGATACATCGTTATTTGGGAAACCTAGCCCAGAATAGTTTAAGGTTATAACCTTTTCCATTGTGCGTCTAAATTTATGAGAAAGATTTTTTAAAATAAAGTTTGCAGTAAATCACCTATAAAAGTGGTTTATCTTATACAAAAATGTACTTCCATGGTTATTGTCTAAAAACATGGTACTTTTTTGTTAGGTACAATATTGCATTACTCCCTAAAAAAATAACTAATAGGCTATATGCACGGTTTCTTCCTAGTTGTGGTTAAGCCAGCTCCGGCATTTCCGGTGAACTGTTAGCTGTTCATTCTGTAGTCGCCGTACATCAACACAAAACCATCAATGGTTGACTTTTTAATGTTGTGTTCATATTTTAATGCAGTTAACACATTTACCTAATTTGCCAATAAACCAGTTTTATTGATTGCAATAAAGATGAAGCTATTGGGACCATTTAAAAATGCTGTGTCTGTAATTAGACATGCACATGCATTATTTTTCCCCAGAACTTCAAATGTTATTTTTAATGTGATGACCACAAACATTATTTGTTCATCCTTCTGAGACTGTCCCCATTGTAAAACCGAATTTTTAAAAATGTAGGAAATTCAACATTTGATAGAAAACACTTTGGCGGCAAAGTAGCATTTATTTGTGCATATTTCAGCCTAATCGTTTTTCACTTCGTTTTTGACTCATTATTAAACATTATAAAAATAACTAGGTTTAAAAATACATTTTGTCAATGTGAAGTATGAAGTACTCACAAAATTTTAAGAAAAACAATAACTTTTCTTGTGAATGAATGACAGAAAGCGAGCACCGCTCTTTCCCTTCATAATCACTGCAGCTGTCAGTCAGTGCAGCGCAAGATCAATGATTTCAGCACACTTGTGAAAACACACATTTTATTCAATTAATCTAAAGTGCACAATAAATATTTTTAGCCGAGGAGGAACAATGAGGTACATATTGAAAACATAGTTATGTATATTATATTGCATTTCTGCCAATAGATCCTCCTAAATATTACACACTGGACATTTAAGGCCCTTTCAGACCAAAAGTGAAATGAAAAAGCCTCAGGCTGAAGGAAATGTCTGAAAAAGCTTAAATAATTTTCCTGCACATGTTCATAAAAGCTCACAGAGATGAGACCTAATAATATTCTCATGCTTTTCTTCTGGCACAATCATTTTATGATCACCACTCAATTGCCATTCTGCGTGTGGTCTAAAACGCCATTGTCAACATTCAGCGCCATTCATTGCGAGTAAATATTCTGCCATCTTTGCAGGAACATGATATTAAAGTTGTCTTTTCTTTCCTATTGTGATGTATATCTGAGTGAAACAGCTTCTGGAACAAGAACAAATATAGGGCGGGGAATGATTTTGTCCATGAGGAATTGATTGGATGGTTGTTTGCTATTGGTGGATCTCATGTGAGTGACAGGTTGCCCCGCCCTCACGCCAGTAAACGCATCATAAGAGAAGAGAAGAGATGCAGCAAGAAGGAAGGGAAGGCACATGATTTAAAAAAAGAAAAGAAAGTAATGCATGGATAAATCATTTAAATCCATAAAAAAATTTTGATTTCATAGTGATTTTAAGGTTTTACGAAGTAGCATTTATTTTTAGCAATATAGTGAATGTGAAAAGCAGGCAGTACAACCATGGATATATATATAGGTACACTATGCGTCACATGACTAAACATGCGTTATCATTTTCAAAAAGTGAAACGCATAAACATTATTTACAGATTTATTCACTTTTGTGAGCTTCTTCACTGGACAAAAAATACCATCTCAGTCTGGACGAAAGGCCAAAACAATGAAAAAAAGATGTGTTTCGCAATGTATCTGGATTAACTTTATATTCTAGCATGGAAATGCACAAATCTTTTTCTTTGCGTGTGTGCAGGAATGCTTCCAGTTCATCCTTCCCGCTCTCCCGCACGCCATCGACCTGCTCCGAGAAGCCGTGGTCAAAGTGAAGGAGGTGCCCAATGAGCTGGAGGACCTGCCCTCGCCTCCGCCACCTCTGTCCCCGCTGCCCGCCAGCAGCCCGCACCGCCAGACGGAGGACAAGGGGGTGCAGTGTGAGGAAGAGGAGGAGGAGAAGAAGGACAGCGGCGTGGCCTCCACAGAGGACAGCTCCTCCTCGCACATCACCGCCGCCTCCATTGCTGCCAAGGTAATCCTGTTATATATAATGTCGTTTTCCATTAATTAGCTATGCTGTGCAAATATATTTCTCACATGACTCTGTTGGACATTTGCAGGTGTTCCATTTGTCTTCATTCCCATCATGAAATTGTGTGTCATCTTCATGTGTGCTGCAGCATCCTCTGGTGTGAGTGAATGTCGTACTATCATCTTCATATCATTTGAGTGATTGTTGGGCACCTCGTTTGTCATGTCATTCTAGGGCTGGGAGATATGGCCAAAAATATTAGCACAATATTTTTTTCCATATTGATACTGATTTTTATTGCAACGATGTTCATTTACCTACCATTAATGGGAAAGGAAATGCTTTCCACATTTGTTAGACCTTGGAATTGAATGTAAACATGTAAACTTGTTTGTTAACAATTAAACTGCAGAGAGTAGCTACCTTTTATTTTAGGACCCCATGAAATCCATTTTATTTTTCCCTAAATTCTGTGATATCCATTTCATTTTTTTGTGATTCTCTGTTTTATGATTTAATATAAATTTATATAAACTTTAACAAGTTAATCAAGCTTTTAAAAATGTAATCAGATGAAAAATAACAATTAATTTACTACGGAGCCCCGCACATGACATGCAAGAAAAAAAATTAAATTGTGCACACGATTTACTAATTTGTTCCCTCGATTTACTAAATCGTGTGCATGATTTAGTATATCGAGGGAACGAAATAGGAAATCGTCCGCATGATTTAGAGGAACTAAATAGGAAATCGTGCGCTCGATTTAGCAAATCGAGAGAACGAAATAGGAAATCGTGCGCTCGATTTAGCAAATCGAGGGAACGAAATAGGAAAAAGCAATCGACGCGTGCGCTCGATTTAGCAAATCGAGGGAACGAAATAGGAAATCGTGCGCTCGATTTAGCAAATCGAGGGAACGGAAATCGTGCGCTCGATTTAGCAAATCGAGAGAACGAAATAGGAAATCGTGCGCTCGATTTAGCAAATCGAGGGAACGAAATAGGAAATCGTGCGCTCGATTTAGCAAATCGAGGGAACGAAATAGGAAATCGTGCGCTCGATTTAGCAAATCGAGGGAACGAAATATCGTCCGCATGATTTAGCAAATCGAGGGAACGAAATAGGAAATCGTGCGCTCGATTTAGCAAATCGAGAGAACGAAATAGGAAATCGTGCGCTCGATTAGCAATCGAGAGAACGAAATAGGAATCGTCCGCTGATTTAGCAAATCGAGAACGAAATAGGAAATCGTGCGCTCGTTTAGCAAATCGAGAGAACGAAATAGGAAATCGTGCGCTCGATTTAGCAAATCGAGAGAACGAAATAGGAAATCGTGCGCAAATCGATTGGAAATCGTGCGCTCGATTTAGCAAATCGAGGGAACGAAATAGCGGCGTCGATTTAGCAAATCGAGAGAACGAAATAGGAAATCGTGCGCTCGATTTAGCAAATCGAGGAACGAAATAGGAAATCGACGATTTAGCAAATCGAGGGAACGCATGCGCTCGATTTAGCAAATCGAGGGAACGAAATAGGAAATCATGCGCTCGATTTAGCAAATCGAGGGAACGAAATAGGAAATCATGCGCTCGATTTAGCAAATCGAAATAGGAGCAAATCGAGGGAACGAGCGCCGATTTAGCAAATCGAGGGAACAATTTAGCCTACTAATTTTTTCCTGCATGTCATGTCTGGGGCTCCGTAATTTACAACAAAACATTGCATTTTTATTTTTTGTCAAGCTGCTGCACAACAGAACTGTATAAATTTAAAACATGGATGAAAAATATATTGGTTGTATGATATTCCAAAGAAATAATATTATTACTTTGAGAAGTACATTTTAGTACATGATACTGATATATTTCTGTCATAATTTCTTGAAGTTAAACAGAACTTTTATTTTGAAGGTTTGTCGTGAAGATCTTTCAGATTCATTGTGAATTTGACGGTAGTTTTTGGGTGAAAAGCTTGTGAAGTGACACTCAAAGCAACTCTGGAGATCAAGTTCATGTGTTTATGTCCTCATATATTGAGAAGGCAGATGCTGGAAACATTGTGACGTGTGTGTGTTTGTGTATCAGATGAAACCGCGGGCTTCATTCACAGAGAGACACGCAGAAAGCACTTATTAGCGACATGCACTGGCTGGCTGTTGTCGTGTTTATTTCTGCTGTGTGATTAATCCATATCAAGTCAAATGTCCAGAGCTCGTTATCGATGTAAATTTGATATGATATCGTTGATGGACAGATAACTCACCCAATCATGCTGCATCCTAATTTGCATACTTATACTACCCTTGTGAAAAAGAAGTACTTTAAAAAAAAAAAAAGTGTATTTACTATACTTAAGTGTAATCTGAATGTAATGTTTTTGGACACTTAATTGCATGTTATTTGCAATAAAATGAAATTGTATTATAATTAAAATTTATATTAAATGCAATTTGCTTTTTCGACCCACTTTGGTAGGACTTATGTACATCTTTATATGTCATTTCATAATTACTTCTATTGTCTTATATTAAATATATTTCATTTAAATGTAATATTGAATAGCACACTGCAGTTTAAATTACAATCAAGTGCTTTACATGTGCTTTAGTATGTTAGATACCACATTTAAATACAGTAAGTGTACTTACAAAAAATTATTAAAACACAATGATTTAAAATGTACTTTAAAGTGAAACTTCAAATTTGGCATTAATACAAAGTGCACTTTAAAAAAGGACTTAAAGTAAGTGTCTTTTACGTTCAATATACTAAAAAATGCACTACTTTTTCACAATTGTTCCTTGTAATTTTTCTACTTTGTTACATGCACTGAAAAATGGTGTAAGATTTACTTTGAAACCATTTGCTAGTAAATTTCACAAATAATTACAAAGAAACAGCAAGATGCATATTGAATGTAAAATACAAAATGTAAAATTTACAAGTACAAGTACTCTAAAAATAATTGTTTTTCTGTGATTTAAGCCCTAAAATCATCAAAAACACTTCGAAATCCCTTACTGTGTACTGTGTCATACATGCACTTTTGGCATACTTTTTTCAGTGTATTGAATGCACTAATTGTAGCATATACTAAATAGCATTCCTGTGTGATTAGAAACATGTGAAGGCAATTTTAAATGCAAACTTTGATTTTTTACATTTGCATAATGCACAAAGAGTAAGTGAACAAATGTTTAGAGGTCTCTGATTATAATAAACATAATTCTTCGTGTCTTAGATTCCCGACTCCATCATCTCACGGGGCGTCCAGGTCCTTCCCCGTGACACGGCATCTTTGAGCACCACGCCGTCCGAGTCGCCGCGAGCCCAGGCTACCTCTCGCCTCTCCACTGCTTCCTGTCCCACCCCCAAGGTGAGAGCGCATCAGTTCCTGTTTCCTGTCCCCGCGCTGTTTGCTTCCTGTCTGCCGTTCCTCTGCCTCCCCACCTCACTCACCCTGCTGCCGAACTCCACGCTCACCTCACCCCAAAACTCCTCACATGCTCCGAGCTGTCAGAGTCCCATCTGTGTGTGGATTTCACAGGGTTCTGTTTCATATTTAGGATATCGAAAAATTATATGGAAGCTTGTTTCTGCCACGGAATAAAAAATAATAAATGTAATTTTTTTCTCGCAATTGCAGGTTAATATCTCACAACAGAGTGCAACATTCAGGTTCCGGAAGTAAAAACTACATTACCCATGATGCTGTACAGTACATTCCACCAATCAGAGAGTCGCCACAAGCAAAATGCGACAAAAGAGCTCATTAGCTCCGCCCACTCCCATGAAACACTGTGAATGACATAATCAAGTTGTACTCTCAAAATACTTAAACATTTGTATATATATATTTGCAATAAACTTAAAAAAAAAAAAGTTTTTGTATATATAATCAACATTTTTAAATGAGTAGTTTTACATTTCTATATCATTCTTAGATTATTCTTTTCACAATGCTTCATGGGATTGTAGTTCTTTCCCTCACTAAAGGCATTAAGTACACAGTCGTGAACTTTTGTTTTTTTGTCTGATTTTCAAATACTTTTTTGCTTCAAATCATAGTTTGTAGTGTTTATGATTATGATAGCTGGTTGGTTTGGTTCATGGCTTTAGTGAACACTTTTTTAAAAACCCTATGGGAAAAATGAATGGAAAAAATACTGTGGACGGGCACTGTTGCACTCTATTCAGATATTTTTTCTGAGATAAAAATTTGCAATTACCTTCTTTAATTGTGAGGTTTTTCTTGCAATTCTGAGTTTATATCTCACAATTCTAGAAAAAAGTAATAATTTTGAGTTAAAAAGTCGGAATTGTAAGATATAAACTTGCAATTGCATGGATAAAAGCCACAATTACCTTTTTACATTTTTATTCTGTAATATATATTCTATGACGTTGCAGAATGTCATAAAAGCAGCTCATATGACTTTCCAAGTCTTACAATAGCTTTGTGCGAGGCACAGACCAGAAGTGTATAATTAATGGAAAATCTTCTTGTACTACTTTTATCATACTTTTATGTTGCTTTTTGTTATCCTTTTTGGTAAAGTATTCCTTTAAAGCTGTGCTTCTCAACCGGTTTTTATCCAAGGTCCCCCTATTGTCCACAAAAATATTCAAAGGCCCCATTTTTCTGAATAGAGATTTTTTTTAAATATTTCTTGCTCACAATTTTTTACCTGATAAAATAATTTCAAGTTTGGCATAATAAGAAAAAAAGCATTAATTTTTTAAATTCCTATGATAATATTTCATCAATGGACTATATGCACGGAACGTTCTTTAGAACTTCCGCAATAATATAAGCCAGCTGGAAAACTTCCGGTGAAATGTCACTTGTAGGTGTGTCGGTATCTTCAATGTCCTGAGGTAGCTTTAACAGCAACAATAGTGTAATATTTAGTTTATAATCAGAATATAGTCACTTAAATAGTCAGGCCTAGCGTTGGTTTAGTTATTCAAACATAAGATGACAAAAATACACGTCCCTCAGTGTTCCTCCTCAGCAAAATCAATCAGTTTTCACACTTTTGTGGAAAAAAAAGCATCAACACACTAAAAATGAAAGATTTATTGTGCTTTTTAGTTAGATTCATTGAATAAAATGTGAGTTTTCACAAGTGTGCTGAAATCATTGAGTTTGCGCTGCACTGACTGACAGCTGCTGTGATTATGAAGCAGAGAGCGGTGCTCACTTTCTGTGTCATTCATTCACAAGAAAAGTTATTGTTTTTCAGGAGATTTTGAGTACTTCATACTTCGCCTTGATGAAATGTATTTTTAAACCTAGTGATTTTATAATGTTTAATATATATTCAAAAGAGAAACTAAGTGAAAAACGATTAGAGGAAATGGCTGATATATGCGCAAATAAATGCTCCTCTGCCGCCACCTGATGGTTATAATGGTAATTAATGTCTTTTTTATTTTTTAAATAAAAGTGTTTTCTATCAAATGTATTTCCTATGTCTTGAAACGTTCGGTTTTACAAATGGGGACAATCTCAGAAGGATCATCACATTAAAAATAACATTTGAAGTGCTGGAAAAATGTTGCGTATGCGTTAGAGATGCACCGATACTAAATTTCTCCACCGATACCGATAGCCGATTATTCAGAGTGATATCTGCTGATACCGATAGTTTGGGGGTTCTGCCTTTTATACTTTCTTTTAAAATTAATGATAATTTCATTATAATTAATAATTAATCATTATATTTTTAATTATTATATTTTGAAAGAAATGCAAATAAAAACTTTATTCTCTCCATTTCATCAACTTGTTTCAGAGTGACTGGTATCAGTTATAAACATAAACACATTACTCAAATTAATAGATTTATAGAAGATTAAATTCATATTTCTTAACTTTCTGAATGTTAATAATTCATATAATTACTATTAATATTGAACATCAAATTGGTTTCTTAGCATTTTTTTTTACACGAAGCACAAATGCAATGCATTTTCCCGCCCTCTTTTGATTGACATGATATATCGCCCTGACTATCGGCTGTTTTTAAACTATCAGCCGATAGTATGAAAATTTGCTTTTATTGGCCGATACCGATTACTGGCCGATATATCGGTGCATCTCTATTATGCATGTCCAATTATAGCCACCGTATTTCTTATTCCAACGTTCGCAATAGCTTCAAGTCTTTATTGCAATCAGTAAAACTGGTTTATTGACAAATTAGGTAAGTGTGATAACTGCATAAAATATAAATACAACATTAAAAAGTCAACTAACAGTTCAGCGGAAATGCCAAAGCTGGCTTAACGAAAACCAGGAAGTAACCGTGCATATGGTCAATTTACTTGACTTTTCCAGGTCTAGAAATCACACTATAAATTTAGACTTCCTCATATATCCAGGTTTTTAAAGTCAGTGGGAGCCCTCGTTCTTCCAAAAGGAAAATCAGTTGTTGAGGGGGTGAACTAAAATATAAAAAATAACATCTTGCTTTTTTTTCTTGTTTTGACTTTTGTCTTATTTTGGCCCCCTTGGAGGTATGCCTATGATAAATAGGTGGTAAATTACATGACATCTGTTTATAAACATATATGCACTCCGACTTACATTTGCATTCATGCATTTGGCAGATGCTTTTATCCGAAGTGCCTTACATTGCATTCAAGCTGTAAATTGTTTTGTTTAAATTCATGCATTCTCTAAGAATCGAACCCGTGACCTTGGTGTTGCTAGCGCCATGCTGTACTGTTTGAGCTGGAGCAATATGACTAACTGCCCCAAACCCATCTGACTCAAGACTCTCACCCGAGCCGGGCGAGGAACGCTTGTTCGTCAGCTCATATGTCACAATCATTTCTCGCCCCGCTGTGTGGATATGAAGGGTTGTCATGGGAGCGGGCGTTGCCATGGAGACTGTGCTATGCTCATATGAGTGAGAGAGTTTGTACAGGTATCAGTTTGGACAGAGATGCATAATTCTGTCATCATTTACTCACCCTCATGTCATTGCAAACCTGTGTGACTTGCGTTTTCCGATGTTCATGCTGCTGTTTTCTATACATTGAAAGCATCTAGTGAACTCAGGCGGTTGAGCTCCAAAAACTACAAAAAAACAAAACATTGCAAACACAGTCCATATGACTACTGTGCCAAATCAATAGCTTTGTGTCTAAATCACTAGAATATATATCTCACTAGAAACATCACCGTCATTTAACTGAATTCTAGCTGTCCTGATCACAAGCATATACTGAGACTCTCTCTCTCTGTCTGTCTCTCGATGTCACTTCCTGTCTTCTGTTCTCTCACAGTCGCGCACACACACCACACACATACACACACACAGATGATGATATGGCTGTGGCAGTTCACACACGTTATATAACACAGTTACATAACAGTGAGCCACTAACACATATACCAGTTCCTGTGATTATCTGCAAATGCAATTCTGCATCTAATTTGAATGCACAAGTAATTAGGCAGGATGATGGTTGTTCATCGTTAAGATTATATTGATTTAAACCCTCTATCCTCATTCTTAAGTCTTAAGATGGGCACTTAATGGAGTTATTTTCAATTTTTATAAAAAATATTTTTGCATTTGTATCCTGCTGTTGATTACCATAGAAAATAATTTAGATTTGTACTTCAGCTTAAATAAAATCTTTCATGCATCGTACATGTACACTGCCATTTTTTTTAAAGAAAGTAATACTTTTATTTCAGCATTAAATTGATCAAAAGTGACAGTAAAAATAAGAGTAACAGTATGATTTCTGTAAAGCTGCTTTGAAACAGTGTGTATCGCAAACAGTGCTATACAAATAAATTTGAGTTAATGCAACTTTTTTCAACATTGATAATAATCATAAATGTTTCTTGAGCAGCAAATCATCATATCAGAATGATTTCTGAAGGATCATGTGACACTGAAGACTGGAGTAATGATGCTGAAAATTCAGCTTTGATCACAGGAATAAATTACATTTTAAAATATATTCAAATAGAAAACAGTTATTTTAAATTGTAATAATATTTCACAATTTTGCTGTTTTTACTGTATTTTGATCAAATAAATGCAGCCTTAGTGAGCTTTAAAATTTTTTTAAAAATGTTAATAAAAAACTTTTGAATGGTGGTGTAAATAAACTTTAAGCTATGCAATGATTGCACTGTTTTTAAAGTATTACCACATTTGTGATGTTGATGAAATGCTTTAATTTAGTGCAATTAATTATAAAAAAGTTGTTATAAAAAAAAAAAAATCTGAATCAAATATTTCAGCTGTGCAGTAGCTTAAAACGCTCCATTAATCCTGGTTTGCTCCATGTTGGACTGTGTCTACAGTTTGTGTTTCAAAACCTGTGTGTGTGTGTGTGTGTGTGTGTGTGTGTGTGTGTGTGTGTGTGTGTGTGTGTGTGTTGTGTGTGTGTGTGTGTGTGGTTCAAGTAAATCCTACATGATGGCAGACTCCGAAATCCTTTTCCTTGTGGGAAAACAGCTTATAAATCATACTAAGAGATGTTTTTTGCAAATGTAAAAATGCAGAAATTTGTTGGGTAGGGGTAGGGTTAGGGTTAGGGATTAGAATACAGTATAAAAATCATTGTCTATTAAATGTCCCCATAAAACATGAAAACCCAACGTGTGTGCATGTGTGAGTCCGTGCGTGCATGTGTGTGTGTGTGTGTGCGTGCTTGTGTTCATTCTTCATTTCTCTTTTTGTACTGTTTCTTTCTCCTTCTCTTTATGTCTCTCTAATGCTTTTTTCAGATTACAAATCTTGCCTGCTACTTCTCTCTCTCCCTCTCTCTCTCTCTACTCATCCTCCTCCTCTCTCCATCCATATGTGTGTGTGTACACTTCCTCTCTGTGTCAGTGTGTGTGTGTGTGTGTGTGTGTGAGAGAGAGAGAGAGATCTCAGTCTTCATGTAGATGATGGTAAGTCCTCACTCTTCCTCTGGTATTTCATGTTTTTTTTTTGAGTCAGAAGACACGTGTGTTTAGTATTATAATCCATTTGATAGTTTAATAATCAGTCAAATAGAGTTTAAATCTATAGGTGCTGGTGTGTGCAAGTGATTTTGTGCATGTTTTTTATGTTGTGTGTGTGTTTGCTAGAAAATATGACTGCACACATAAAACAAACTTGTTGCTCTGAGGTCTGCATTCATCAGTCTATCCATCCATCTATCTTCTTGTGTTTTGTTTTGGCTATATGATAAATAAATATCTTAAATTTTGCATAATAATTAGTCATGAGTATTGTCCAGTTGTGTGTAAATATTCATATATTTTGTTCATTGTATCACACATTTGTGATATTCATCCCACAGTATGCGATGTACTTCAGGAGATCAGATCATGTGTTCTTTCAGATGTTTGGCTGAATTATGAGTATGTTTGATAACTCCCTAAAGCTGCTTTCAAATGCGGTCTGCCAAAAATCTTGAGTAAGATAATAACTTGATGTTTTTTAAGATGTTTTGATACTAGCAAATGTCTGCAGTGTATTATAGATTTTCAGATGAATTTGAATTATTTAATAATATGATATATGTATATGTAATATTATAATTATTATGTTAAACACATTTAGATACAGGGTGCTAAACTGGAAATTATCATAACAAAACTTTGCCACAGTTTTACCACAGTGCTAGTTTGAGGATATTGAGATTATAGACAGATATAAATGCGTAAAATGACAGTAACTCTATCCGCTGATAATGCTTTTTTTAGCCCAATTCTGAAAGGAGAGGCTTGCTTGTTATGAAAATGGTTAAAGTTCTTGAAAGATTTTTTAAGATCTTTAAAGAGAAATGGACAATTTAAAATATGCACCAGCACTGATATCTCAAACATTGTGGATTATGAACAGACATTAATGCTGTAAAGTTGCTTTAGTGCATCGTAGTGTCCACAGATGATGTAGCTAAAGGCTTGTCTTTAGTGTAGTTTCGCATCCTAATAGCTGCAGTACAGAAGGACCTACTAAAGCATTATTAAATACAGCATGGCAGAAACCGCTTTGCTGTGCATTAGCAATCTTGAGCAGATTGTGTTTCTCCTGTTAGCTGCCCTCGCTCCCTTCAGACAGGTCAAATCTGAGTCTCTCGAGTCTTTTTTGAGGTTTTAAATGAATATTATATATTATATATTACTGACCCTCATGTCATGAACACACTATATATTTATCCCTAATATATTTAGCCCTAAATTTAAGATTGATCTATTTTAATTGCATGCAAATTTTACAGAGTTTTAACCAGTGGTGGACATTAACAAAGTATTTTTACTTCATTACTGTACTTAAATGGTCATGAAACCCCTTGTTTCAGCAGCAGTCAGTTCTCACTACAGTGGGAGTGGTTAAGCTGTGGAGTGGAGGGGGAAGATGGGTGACTGACAACACAGAACGACTTTAGACAGTTTTATTTCGCTCTCATTGAGTTAAAAGCATCAAAGCTTCCCACAAATGCACGCTGCAGTTTACCATTACACACAACAATATCATGGTTTTGTAAGCTCACCGTAAACCGTTACACAAATACATACATATCCTGTGATATCCTTTGTACTCTGCAATGCATGAAAAATATATATGCATATGCATCTTTAATAACTTTTGAGGCTTATTTAGGCATTTTTATAAGCTGTTCGATTGGCTATGGAGCTGTAAAAACTGATAAATCACTGTGGATCAGTCGCATTTGTGTCAGACTCAGGATCTACTAAAGAGAACTTATGTGAGCAAAAACAAACACTTATTATTTAATCCATTAATATATCTTTCACTTACTGTATGCAATCTCACAGTTTGAAGCATCTGTCAGAGGAAATCAGTGCATGCTCTCATGAATAATTAAGCAAGATGTCTTCTCATTGGATAAGGACATGCAGTCTCATGAATAATCATGACACTGATGAGTCATCGATGTACTATAGTACAAGAAAATGTCACGAAGCGAATATAAACCTGGAAGATGAAAACAGCGCAAAAAAAGTTAACTATTAACAGATGGTAACACATAAAAATCACATAAAACACATAAAATCTTTAGGGTTTCATGACCTTTTAAGCAGACAGTCTAACTAATACTGTAATGACTGCTAGTTGACAAGTAGTTGCATATTAATTATAGTTAGTAGAACATCTAAAGTGGACTTTTGAAAAAAAAAGTGTTACAGAATATGCTTATATTTCAATCAGAACTGAAACGTATCAATTTTATGCTTATTAGAGTATGCAAACTGACCTCATGAGAAAATGTATTTTAGAACAGAGACATTCCGACACGGTGGCCATTTTGTATGAATTTGTACATTGGGATTTTTATGAAATTTGTGTGATTTGTACAAAAGTATGTGGAAGGTCTAGCCCTAAACCTAACCGGCACTGAGGTAGACTGTATAAAACAATGGATGTAGTGTCCGTGAGATCACCCGTAGGTTTCTGAAGAACATATTTGAAGCCCAAAGTGGGCAGCGCTTCACCGTGCGTCACCCTCAGATAACCAAAAATGGGCAAAGAGGCGGGACTTGGGTGGAGCTGAGACAGCAGATAAACAGCTATTAGTGACTTCAACTTCAATTTTATTCATTTATATAGCACATTTTACTGCAATTTCAATTGCCCAAAGTGCTTCACAATATCACAAAGACATAAGCAATATATATCAAACCAATTAATACAAAGGAATTTAAAACAAATAAAGAGATAAAGATAAAATAAAATCTTGAGTGACAGCAATAGCTGTCAATAGCAATAGCTGTCACTCAAGTGACCACGCCCTTAATTATGCAGAACTTTAAGGCTTGATATAATTTAAACGGATGAGTTATATAAAAATTCACCCCCCTTACAGTTGTCATGAAAGGCAAAATTAGCTATATAGACCAAAACCACTTTTTGTACCAGGCTGTAAACATGTTTTTTTCTGCTGTAAAGTTGGGCATTTTAACATGGGGGTCTATGAGATTCTGCACACTTTTGGAGCCTGTCTATAGCGGCCAGTCGATGACTTGCAGTTTTAGTCCACATCCGTGTTGGATTTAAGAGAGAGACCGGAAGGTTGCTGCTTGGAAAAAATACAAATGAGATTGTACGAATTCATATGAATTAGCCACCAATTTGGTAAAATGCAAAATAGTTACAAATCACACATTAGCAACGTTTTAATCAGTTGGGTGAAGCACTATTTGTGTTAAATCACCTTGAGAAAAACAGTATTCTGAGGACATTGCACATGTAAAACTGTGTGCTGTACGCTGCAGTAAAAGCGCTGTGTGTGTTTGTTGTGTGTGTGGCGATAAATAACTGTTGTAAAGATCATATCTGTAGTGCCTTGAGTTTCACTTGAACATTAAACTCGGGTGAGCTGCAGCCTGCAAGATATATTACTCCGTTCCTGGACCAGAAGGACACCTTGCATGCCTGAACGTAAGATGCAGTGCTGATTTTATGGCAAAGGTGACAAAGCGCAATAAGTACCAAACGATTCTTGTCAGCGCTGGCAGGATTTTAAAGGTGCTGTATGTAATGTGTTTTTGACTGTACTAAAGCATAAAAATACCATGTTTGCAGAGATTTAGGAAACATTCTAAGTTCACTTGTTACTCTGAAAAACAATGTGACAGCCAGTTATTCTATTTTGAAATTGGTGTTCCGTTTCGGAATGTCTGTTTTTGTTTTGGTCTGCATGACTCCGCCCACTGCCAATTTACCCAATAGTGTTTCGACTCCCCGGGTTGCCTATTGCCTATTGCAGCCATGGAAGCCAGCAAACGAACTGGTTCAGAGATCGCAGATTCTACCGGACCTAAAAAGCCTCGACATCCATCTAAAAAGCTCTATGACCAGACGCATATTAAAATGATTAACTCATCGCCTTCCATTGTCAATTGCTCTCGTTCCAGTTGCGTGTCCTCAATCTGGCAACCCGCGTGAGCTGGGGGAAACAACTGTCCAATATTTTGAATTTGGACTGCAGTACCCATTTCAACCACTAGCTCCAGTCTTCAGTGTCACATGATCCTTCAGAAATCATTCTAATATGATGATTTGCTGCTCAAGAAACATTTCTGATGATTATCAATGTTGAAAACAGTTGTGCTGCTTCATATTTTTGTGGAAACTGTGATACATTTTTTTTTTTTTTTTAACAAAGTTAAATTGAAAACTTATTATTTGAAATCCTTTGTAACATTATAAATGTCTTTACTGTCTCTTTTGATACATTTAATGAATCCTCGTTGAATACAAGTATTAATTTCTTTTCTAAAAAAAAAACCTAATTTTCAGTGGTAGTGTATAATGAGTTTATGTGAATCAAATCATTTCTGAATATCCCTGTAATTTTCCCATAAATTGACATTAGTGTTGTTGTTTTGGGAAATGTGATCTTCAGTAATGTAGTTAACTGGATCATGGTAGTTTCAGCGTGTTTTAGTCGCGCATAACAGTGTTAAACGCTTCACCCATCTTGTCATCTTTGCTGTGTTTGCGTGTGTGCTTGTCCGTATGTGTTGTAAATCCAATATAAATTGGATTTAATGTGACCACATGTATATCCCCATGCTAAAATCGAAATGGGATCACAAGTGATTGTAAAAGAACTCCAAAAAAAACAGATGAACTTGCATTCAAAATATCAAGCACAAATCCCGGATCGTGCCTGAAACATGCTCTATGCAAATACGCGAGTGTAAACGCTTTATTTGCGTAGTTTCTGGTCTTTATCTCCATATCTGCTCTTTTTAAATGTCTTCTGTTCCCAGCTGCTTTGGCTGGCCGTGCTCAAGCAGTCCTCCGGGCCAGCAGGGGGCGGCAGTGTCTGTCTCAGCTTGGCTTTGCTGGCTCTTATATTTAATTGTCTTCTCTTTTCCCCCTTCTCGTGGCACCCAGGCGCGGGCTCCCCTCCTCTTCATCCACCCTAAGCATTGCTGAGGTATTCCTGCATGCGTCTCGGGCCAGATCAGCATGGCAACGGCTCTCCTCCACCTCGACACGTTGCCATGTGACACGTTTCGTCCTGCCCATGATGACTGTTGCTTCCTGCTCTGCCTGAATCCCTTCCTGTCTTGTCATGCATGATTATCTCAAGTGCAACAGAGAAGAAATGACTTTCAGTCATTTTTATGACAAATGTGAATGTTTGTCTTGGAGATTTTTTTGTTGTTTTAAGTGTTTTTGACTTATTGGTTTATCCATCATATTTTCTTTAAATAATTTTTTATGCATTTTTTTTTTAATGTTATTTTTTCTTCATCCATGAAACGCTTAAATGAATGTATGGCCGTATTGTTACCAGTGACAGAAGCCAATTAATTTATAATAATTTAGGATGATAGTTGGCCATTTTGAGATTATCATAAATAAAGCAAACGTTAATCTACAGCAATTTGAAGTAGGCTACATTGCATTTGCTAACACTAAATTATATTATTTATATATCGACAATAAATCAGCCTAGATTTCCGGTATCAGCCAATGAAAAACCTGTATCAGTTGACAACTAGTCGTTACCACCATAAAACACACAAGATACTCTAAAAGTGCAGCTTTTCATTTCCTCAGCTATATTTTAGACATATTTTTTCTTTAAAGAACATATTGGGATCCACTTTTTTCGCTCTGCTTGATCTAAAGAGTTTTTAAAATATGTTTTATCCAATGATTCATTCATATGCTGTAAATTAGAAGCTTATATAGTATACTGTACAGCTTATATATTATATACTATATTGAGATGTTTTATTTAATATTTAGTTATTTAGTAATCAGTAAATTATTCATTTTTATAAATTTTTTATTAGTGTGACAGCTATTAAAATGTTTCAATTGGTGTTGTTTTTCCAGTAACAAATTGTTTTTTTGTTTTGTTTTTATTTTAAAAAAAAAAAATTAATGGCAAAAATTTTTTTTTGTTCAATTTTATTGCGGATATCATAAAAAAATAGAAGTAGCATCTGTTAAAATAGTTTAAAGTTTGTCTTTTTCCAGTAACAAATAAATTTTTTTATTAATTTTTTAAAATTAATCATTTAAATTTTTGGACAGATTTTATTCTATAGAAGCTTGTTTCCACCACGAATTTAAAAAAAATTAAAAGAAAATTGCGACATTTTATCGTGTAATTCTGACTTTTTTCTCACAAATGCGAGTTTATATCAAAAAAAGTCAGAAGTGCAAGAAAAATAATCAAAATTGTTAGATAAAAAGTTGCAATTACTTTTTTTATTTTTTATTTAGTGGCTTCCATAGATATAATTTAATTTTTTTTTTTGTAAATTTTAGTAACCTACACTCAATTTACTGTGTTTATCCAATTGATTTGCCCAATGTATTTGAATTTACAAAATAAAAAAAGTTATCTCAACTTTAGGGAGTAAGTAAAACTAAAAAAAGTCCATGCAAAAAAAAAAAAAAAAGAGAAACAAAATATGAGTTGAGATTTTTAAGCTATTTTTATACATTTTTATAAATTTGTATTACCGTGACAGTAGTTTAGCTATTTTAAATGTTGTCTTTTTCCTATAACAAATTGTTTTTATTTTTTATTAAAAATAATTTTAAATTATTGTTTTAAAGAGAGATAAATATTGTTCATTTTCTATACATTTATAATGATATTGCTCTCTTTTATAGCTTCAACGCATTTAGTTTACTGACTAATTTTAGTTAGTTCCTCGTAATGTAGTAACTACTCAAACAGGCAGCATAGGTTCAATCTGAACAGCTTGTGTCTTGACAATCTACAGTTTCAAAGTTGCTTTTGAGAAGCTTGATGTGAGTGTCGTTCACCATGGAAGTGATTTCTCCTTCTCCACGATTTCTTTTCTGTTGGTTTGTTCCTATTTATCACTCACAATTTACAGCAGTTGGTTTTAACGGGAGTGAGTTTTATTTTGTTCAGCTGGTCATATTGCACATCATTGCAGTGTTTTTATCACTGTGCGTCTTGTTGGAGAGAACTAGTGTATCTGTGAGTGTGTTCGTGTCAGTGTTTGTGGCAGAGCATGCTCATAAATGTGTTTGATAGAATGCGGATTGATTCTGTATATGTGCCTGTTGGATATGGAGAGGTTTGTGTGTGTGTGTGTGTGTGTGTGTGTGTGTGTGTGGGAAAGATAGGAGTGTGTGTGTGTTTAGGGTGAGTGACTATCCTGTGGCTTCCTCCAGGCGTCACGGCGAGAGTTCAGAGCACACCTGGATGAGGTCATCACACTCAAGTCAAGGTACTCTACCTTGGACCAGGTAAAGAGCTCATCTTTAATCATCGCTTGCCGGCAGAATGCGAAACGAATTTAGCCTGTAAAGCGTTCGCTGAAAAATACACTGTAAAAATATTTAAGTTATAAATACAACAAAGATTATTTGAGTATGTTTTACTATTTCACTCAAAATGTTATGTTTAATTCAATGTGTTTCTTTGCCATTGTTTGTGAAATTTACTAGCAATTTCTCAGCATAAAAATAGTTTCAAAATAAATCCTACACCAGTTGTACATAAATCAGCTATGATTCGCCATTGCTTACTAATACCACAACACAGTTTTCAATCGCTTAAAATATTTAGCCATATCAGTCGACTGCTAGAAGCCTTGCTATTATTTAGTACTCAGTTATTAGAATATAAAATTCAATTAATATATAATATTTTTTATACATTTTGTTAGCTATTCAAAACATTTTTCTATAACAAAAACTTGAAAGAAAAACACTTTTTGTCAGATTGAATTGTGGATATCATTAAAAAAAAGTGTAGCTCAGCTTTTAAAATATAAAATATATATACACAAAATATAATATATATCTATAAGTGCTGTCAAATTCGATTAATCGTGAATAAACAAAGTTTGTGTACATAATGTGTATATATGATCATATTTATATATATTATATGTGTGTGACATACATATACACACACAAACACACACATATAATATATAATATATAAACTTTTATGTTAGATTCGATTAATCACGATTAATCAATTTTTTACAGCATAACGATGCTAAACCACCAAACAATTAAAAGTACATCATAGGTTAGCAAGATTTCTTTGAGCATATTTACATACCATTGTTAGCATCATAACTACAGTCTCCTCCAAAATACCATAGTTACAGTTAATGTGTAACTTGTTATAAGCAACTAATCATTTACAAATAGAAAAATGAAGCAAGTGCAATGCAACAAGTTTTTTTTTGCGACATGTAATTTGTCTGTCCACTACACTGTAAAATCTTTTTTCTAAGTTGTAAGTAAAAAATATTCTAACATTCTACATCTCTTTGTAATTATTTGTAAAATTTGCTTGCAGTTTGAGTTAAATTGTTTCAGAGTAAATCCTACACCAAAGTTTGCTCTGACACGCTCATTCACCTCCATTCGTTCTCTTTTTGTTTTACTCATATGTGACATCGTTTGTGTCGAGGATATAACAGTGTGTTTGCAGATGTGTGTATGTGTGTTGGAGAGACTTCAATGAATATGTTTATGTGTGTGTGCATGTGTGTGTAGCATTGTATTAGTCAGACTTGTTGTGTAATTCCCTCAAAACAGTACTGAGAATATTGCAGCAGAAAGATAATGTTAATCTACACTAAAAATGGCAACCAGTGTGTGTTTATACACATCATAACATCTCTCAATGCTAGTAGAAAACATCCCTGTTCTGCTTTGCAAAACTCACAAGTTGTGTTCCAAAACCAAGTGAGTTGCCTACATAGACAGCAGCCTTGTAAGGCAGAATGCTTAATGAAATAGAACTGGAAGTGACTGATTTGGGACACTACATAGGAAATGCATGAATATCAATTCAAATTAGAGCTGCACGATTAATAGGTCGAAACGATTCAGCTCTGTCTATTTAAAGGGTTAGTTCACCCAAAAATGAAAATAATGTCATTAATTACTCACCTCATGTTTCCACACCCGTAAGACCTTCGTCCACAAATTAAGATATTTTTGATGAAATCCGATGGCTTAGTGAGGCCTCTACAGACAGCAATGCCACAGAACTTCTCAAGATCCAGAAAGGTACTCAAAACATATTTAAATCAGTTCATGTGAGTACAGTCGTAATATTATAAAGTGACGAGAAAAACCTTTGTGCACCAAAAAAAACAAAATATAACGACAATATCTAGTGATGGCTGATTTCAAAACTCTGCACTCCAAAAAATGCTGGGTTAAAAACAACCCAAGTTGGGTTGAAAATGGACAAACCAGCAATTGGGTTGTTTTAACCCAGCAGTAGGGTTAAATGTTTGCCCAACCTGCTGGGTAGTTTTATTTAACTCAACTATTGTTTAAAAATTACTGTATTGCTTAATTAAAATGAACCCAAAGTATGTTGGAAATGAACATTTATTAATGTTCAATGAATAATTATAAAACATAAACATTTATTAAATTGCTTATTAATAAATTATTTAATAAACTATTAAACTATTACATTTTATTAAAAAATTAAAGCATTAAAAACATTCACCTTTGTCTATTATTGTTGTCTCTAATTGCATCTGGTTTTTAATTTCCCAACTATTTTGGGTTCATTTTAAGCTAGCCATATAGCAATTTTTAAATAATAGTTGGTTTAAATAAAACTACCCAGCAGGTTTGGCAAACATTTAACCCAACTGCTGGGTTAAAACAACCCAATCGCTGGGTTTGTCCATTTTCAACCCAACTTGGGTTGTTTTTAACCCAGCATTTTTTAGAGTGTGCTTTGAATCTTTCATTTCGAATCATCAGCTCACGCTCTGCGGTTTCAAAGTGTGTGCAACATGTTTTTGCTGTTCTTGTTGCATTTACACAGCTTTAACCAGCAGATGTCCTCAGCATGCTGTGGTTTGAGCGAATAGCTAGTGTAATCGATCTAATCTAACAGTAAATTTAGCCGACAAAGTCAATATAGTGGAATAAAAGCAATATCTAGCCTTTTTCACTGCAACTTCAAAGGAAGCAAGACAATGTTGTGCTATTAACTTCTCTGCAATGTCATCTGCCATTTTAAACACGCGAGCCCTTAAATTAGAAGGGATTCTGATTGGTTGTCAGTGTTTTATCATTCAAAAATCATTCTGAAAGTGATCCCAACAATATTTCACTATATCGTTATCGTTATAGCTGTGTTGTGAACTCTGCTATTCTTCTATATTTAGAACAGTTTTTATAACTATATCTTTATAGTTATCGTTCTTGGTGTAAACAAGCCTTTACCCTTTCTCTGTGTTACAATAACTTTATTATCACAAAGTACTGGGATAAAATTTATAGTTCAAATATAAACACTGATATCTACGTAGTGATCAAAATAAGAGTAAATCACCTTTTGAAAGTAACTTGATGCTTCAAATAAACAATTCACACCAGTAGTGGCGACAAGTCACTGTTAAAAAATGTATTTGTCATTGAATCATTCATTCAAGAGATTCGTTCAAAAACGCTGATTCATCAGGAATGAAACAAGTGAAGTCTTTATGAGTGAGTCATTGAATCATTCACTCAATCCAATTTTTTTTCATTCAAATTATTTAAATATTTTTAAATAGACTGCAGCAATTAACATTTTGTCAGAACCTCTAATAAATTTGATGATTTTGTTAATTTCAATTCAGAATCATGGGAAAATTGTGATCTCTGTTTAAAAAAAAAAAAAAAAAAAATAAAAGATTCTCAATTTATCCAGAATCGTGCAGCTCTAATATCATTAGCGTTTAAATGGCATAGTTTAGGTCTGTTTTGGGATGTGCACGTGATTGTGTGTGTGAATTAAAGCACATGCTTGTGAGTAAATGTGCTTCAGGAGTGTGTTGAGTTCAGCTTCACAGTTAAAGTTACTGCAGATTGTCAAAATGACAAGAGCTCGTGTCCTGTTTCGACCCCGTCACTGTCTCATTTAGGTGTCAGTACAGGCTCCATCATATGGTTTGGTCTTCTAACTGACATCAGTAGTATCACTAAAACCATCACTAATACTCACTATCACACACACACACTCCAGTTTTATTACATATACTCTTAAAAATAAAGCTTCCAAAAGGGAGTTTTCACAGCAGTGCCGTTGAAGAACCATTTTTGGTTCCTCAAAGAACCTTTCAGTGAAAAGTTCTGAAGAACATTTTAATAATCTAAAGAACCTTTTTATCATTATAAAACCTTTTATGGAATGGAAAAGTTCTGTGGATGTTAATGGTTCTTCATGGAACCATTGATTCCAAAAAAGAACTTTCATTTTTAAGAGTGTTATTAACAGAAATTAAGGATTTGTCATGTATTTTTGTGAATACCTGTATTCACTCCACTCCACTCCATCCACCAACACAGGTGTCAAGCATAATTAATTCCTAGATTAAAGTCATGAAATTAATTATTAAGAATAAGGCCGTGGGGAAAATTCCAAAACGCTTTCTTTTTTCCGCTCAGAATCACAATACCGATCTTTCGATAATACAAAAACAACATGAGCTGAAAGATAATTTATTAGATACCATGTGTAATGTCTTTACACATCAGGGCAATACTTTTATTAATTAGCCCACATCTCAGATATTTAGTGAGGGAACTCTAGTGCATCCAACTCTCTTTGAGTGCATCCTAATTTTTTTTTTTTTTTCATTTAATATTTACACTCAGAAATACATTGCAATAATTAAAATGGGTGTTGCATGACATGTCATGTTGACTTTAAACTGGTTATATAGTTCCTTAAAGCTTTACTTTAAGGTGTCTGTGTGTTACTTATTCTTTAATATAATATTATTCTTGGCAATTTAAATGTAATTGTATATGAAACATTCACTAACATCCTCTAGTTCAGGGGTTTTCAAACTGGGATCCGGGGCCTCAAGGGAGTCTAAAATAAATGAATGAATAAAGAATTTATTAAAAAGAAAAATTCACTTTTACATTGTTTTTGAACATGATTATGTGTGTGTACGCAACCACCTTATTATGGTAAAATCCATCCACTCCGTTCGTTATTTTCCCAATAATTTAGAAACAGTGTCTCAAAATGAGCCGTTCAGGAATCCTTTTTATTATGACGTCACATTGTATCAGGCTCCGCCCATGACGACGGCCCTATTAGCTTAGCTCCTCCCCTAAGCGAGCCATGTTTACCTCCTCACCAGAGCATTTAACAGCAGCATTCAAGTAAGAAATGTATTCTTATTAAAGCTACTAAAGTTATTCATCAAGAGCAGTGAGCGATTTTCTGTTTTTCTTTTTTTTTGTTTGATTCACATTAACAGCATAGAGGCGCAGCTACTGTACATTCATTAATTTTTCAGTGTATAAATTGGGTGTTCATAAAAGATAGATCCCTTTTAAATTTTAGGATAGAGTCCCTCACATTAGTGTGATCATATTTACGGGTCCATGGCATCTAAATGATTGAAAACCCCTGCTCTAGTTCTTCTGACACCTGAAAGTTAAATGTGACTTCTGTCTGTCTCTGTATCTTGAGTTTCCTGCCGCTCTCAGTTTTCACTTGGATTGTTTCTTCTGTTGCTTGTAACTGATGGACTGATGACTTTATCTCCGTAAGCTCCAGTGTAGGTTGGAGGTGCTCAAAGACGATCGCCGTGGCCATAGGACCTTCAGTTCTCGAGTAACTATCCCAGAACCATCAGCCCTTCACATGACAAGCTCTCTCTTTGACTTCTTTTCCTTCTTTTCTTTTGCTCGCCGCTTTTTTGTGTCTTATTTTAAATCTTATTTTTCTTTTCTTTTTGTATATACTGTATGTTAAATATATGATACATTAACTACTTTAGTTAACATTAACATTTGCAAGCCATTAACAATACTTCTACAGCATGTTATTTTCTCCATTACTAATACATTTTTCAAATTAAAAGTTGTATCTGTTGACATTAATGCAAACAATGAGCAATTGTATTTTTTATCAACTAATATTAAAGGGATAGTTCATCCAAAAATGAAAATTACACCATGATTTACTCACCCTCAAGCCATCCAAGGTGTATATGACTATCTTCTTTCAGACGAACACAATCTGAGATACAGTACAGTCCAAAAGTTTGGAACCACTAAGATTTTTAATGTTTTAAAAGAAGTTTCGTCTGCTCACCAAGGCTACATTTATTTAATTAAAAATACAGTAAAAAACAGTAATATTGTGAAATATTATTACAATTTAAAATAACTGTGTACTATTTAAATATATTTGACAAAGTAATTTATTCCTGTGATGCAAAGCTGAATTTTCAGCATCATTACTCCAGTCTTCAGTGTCACATGATCCTTCAGAAATCATTCTAATATGCTGATTTGCTGCTCAAGAAACATTTATGATTATTTTCAATGTTGAAAACAGTTGTGTACTTTTTTTTTCAGGATTCCTTGATGAATAGAAAGTTCAAAAGAACAGCATTTATCTGAAATACAAAGCTTCTGTAGCATATACACTACCGTTCAAAAGTTTGGGGTCAGTAAGAATTTTTATTTTTATTTTTTTGAAAAGAAATTAAAGAAATGAATACTTTTATTCAGCAAGGATGCATTAAATCAATCAAAAGTGGCAGTAAAGACATTTATAATGTTACAAAAGATTAGATTTCAGATAAACACTGTTCTTTTGAACTTTCTATTCATCAAATAATCCTGAAAAAAAATATTGTACACAAATATTTTGTACAATTGTACACATTAAATGTTTATTGAGCAGCAAATCAGCATATTAGAATGATTTCTGAAGGATCATGTGACACTGAAGACTGGAGTAATGATGCTGAAAATTCAGCTTTGTCATCACAGGAATAAATTACTTTGTGAAATATATTCAAATAGAAAACAGTTATTTTAAATTGTAATAATATTTCACAATATTACTGTTTTTACTGTATTTTTAATTAAATAAATGTAGCCTTGGTGAGCAGACGAAACTTCTTTTAAAAACATTAAAAATCTTAGTGGTTCCAAACTTTTGGACTGTACTGTATATTTAAAAATATCCCGGCTCTACCAAGCTTTATAATGGCAGTGAATGGGGGGCCCGATTTTGAAGCCAAAAACAGTGCATCCATCCATCATAAAAGTTATCCACACAACTCCAAGGGGTTTATAAATGCCTTCTGAAGCGAAGCAATGCGTTTTTGTAAGTTTTGTATCCAGATTTAAAACTTTATAAACTAAAATAACTAGCTTCTGGCAGACAACCATACGCATACTGCGCAAATCGACAGAGTAACCCCTGACGTGATGTATGACGCAGTTCAAACAAATTGGGCTGTGCAACAAATTTAAGCTCCTCTTCTCTTATATCAAAATCCTCCATCATTTCTCTTTAAAAATTCATTAAAATTCATAAAATTCATAAAAATCATTTTAGATTTCTAATTCATGACCCGTGTCTTGTTTTGCTTGATCCTCTGCACTTCTGCATTCATCATGCGTTGGGTTGCTGCAAATCGATGCGTACGGCCATCTGCCGGATGTTAGTTATTATATAGTTTATAAAGTTTTAAATATGGATATTTTCCTTGCAAATACCCATCGTTACACTTTAGAAGGCCTTTATAAATCCCCTGGAGCAGTGTGGAGTATTTTAATGATGGATGGATGCACTTTTTTTTGCTTCAAAATCTCACCCCTCGTTCACTACCATTATAAAGCTTGGAAGAACAAGGATATCTTTAAATATAACTCCGATTGTGTTCATCTGATCTGATAGAAGATAGTCATACACCTAGATGGCTTGAGGGTGAGTAAATCATGGGATAATTTTTCATTTTTGGGTGAACTATCCCTTTAAGTCATTTATTCACCCTGGTGTTGTTCTAATGCAGTATGCAATTCTTTCTTTTATGGACCACAAAATGAGGTCTATTTTTTAAAAATGTCCTGCTTGTCCATATAATGGCAGTGAATAGTGACCAGCATCAAGCTTTTTTAAAAAAAAAAAAAAGATGCAAAAGTATCACAGAAAGTTCCCATGTGACACGTGCCGTATATTCCAAGTTTTCTGGACATATACTATAGGGTTTAGTGAAAAACAAACTGAAATTTAATGCATCATTTAACAAAATTCCTGACTTTGGCCATTGGTCTTCTGTGCATTTCATTAAATAATACATTAAGTTTTGGTTTGTTTTTCACCAAACCCTACCCCAAAACACTTGAAATATACAACACGTGTTACATAGGATCATTCTGTGAAACATTTGCATCTTTTTTTGCCAGTCACTATTCACTGCCATTATATGGACAAACACGAATGAGACATTTTAAAAAGAAATCTCCTTTAGTGTACCATAAAAGAAAGTGATGACTTAATTTGCATTTTAGGGTGAACTATCCTTTAACAGAGGTTATTAAACGCTCATAGTTCATGCATTAACTACGGAAGAGGATTAGGGCCAAGCAATAATAAAAAAATAAAACCTTCTCGAGATTAAAGTTAAATTTTGAGAAAAAAGACGAGATAAAATGTTGAGAATAAACTCATTAAATTACGAGAAAAATGTCGTTAAATTACGAGAAAAAAGTCGAGATAAAATGTTGAGAATAAACTCATTAAATTACAAGTTTATTGTCAACATTTTATCTCAACTTTTTTCTCGAAATTTAATGACATTTTTTCATAATTTAACGACTTTATCGTAATTCTTTTTCGTAATTTAACGAGTTTTTTCTCGTAATTTAATGAGTTTATTCTCAACATTTTATTTAGACTTTTTTCTCGAAATTTAATGAGTTTTTTCTTGTAATTTAATTACTTTATTCTCATTTTATCTTGACTTTTATTTTTTTCTCGACTTTTCTCAACATTTCCTCGAAATTTAACGAGTTTTTTCTAATTTAATGACTTGACTTTTTTTCTCGAATTTAACGAGTTTTTTCTCGTAATTTAATGACTTTATTCTCAACATTTTATTGACTTTTTTCTCGAAATTTAACGAGTTTTCTCGTAATTTAATGACTTTATTCTCAACATTTTATCTTGACTTTTTTCTCGAAATTTAACGAGTTTTTTCTCGTAATTTAATGACTTTATTCTCAACATTTTATACTTTTTTCTCGAAATTTAACGAGTTTTTTCTCGTAATTTAATGACTTTATTCTCAACATTTTATCTTGACTTTTTTCTCGAAATTTAACGAGTTTTTTTTAATGACTTTATTCTCAACATTTTATTTTGACTTTTTTTTAACGAGTTTTTTCTCGTAATTTAATGACTTATTCTCAACATTTATTTTGACTTTTTTCGAAATTTAACGAGTTTTTTTCGTAATTTAATGACTTTATTCAACATTTTATCTTGACTTTTTTCTCGAAATTTAACGAGTTTTTTCTCATAATTTAATGACTTTATTCTCAACATTTTATTTCGACTTTTTTCGAAATTTAACGAGTTTTTTTGTAATTTAATGACTTTATTCTCAACATTTTATTTGACTTTTTCTCGAATTTAATTTAATTAAGACTTTATTTCAACATTTTATCTGACTTTTTTCTCGAAATTTAACGAGTTTTTTCTCATAATTTTTTATTCTCAACATTGACTTTTTTCTCATGTAACGAGTTTTTTCTCGAAATTTAACGAGTTTAATCTCGAGATGGTTTCATTTTTTTATTATTGCTTGGCCCTAATCCTATTCCGTATTATAATGTGAGATTCAACTCGTTAAATTTTTAAACAAAAGTCGAAATACAATGTTGAGAATAAAATCATTGCATTTCGAGAATAAAGTTGTTGTGTTTCGGAAAAAACTCGTTACATTTTAAGAAAAAAAGTTGAAATAAAATGTTGACAATAAACTCATTAAATTTTGAGAATAAAGTCGTGTTTTGAGAAAAAACTTTTTTCTTGAAACAACTTTATTCTCAAAATTGAATTGCTCGAAACGCGATTACTTTATTCTCGATATTTGCTGATTTTATTCTTGACATTGTACTTCGACTTTTTTTCTTGAAATTTAACCAGTTTAATCTTGCATTATAATGACTTATTTTATTTTTTTATTACTTGGCCCTAATCCTCTTCCGTAATTAACTGCTGTTAACAAATGAGACCTTATCGTAAAGATTTAGCCTGAAAAGTGCCTATTATTGAACCTGTATAATGCACAGCCACAAACAAACAAGTCAGATTACTGGAACCCCTGAACATTTGCGTTTGTTTGTTCACTTTTTTTTGTTCAGAAGCTTTTGTGTTTTGCGGGTTTTGCTGACATCATCATCTTGTTTGATTTATTACTCCCTTGCTGCTCGCTGCGTTTTGCTCTTTCAGCTGTTCTGTGCGTCTCTCTCACATGTTTCATGAGCTGTGTGTGGCGTTCTGGGTCTTACGCTCTCGTAATTGTCTCTCTCTCCTCTGGTTCTTCAGTCGTTCTTCACTAGACGGTGTCTGCTTCTCCTCGGGCAGCAGTAGTTCTTCTATCACTCCTTCATCCTCTCTCTTTCTCACTGTAGAGCACTAGACAGTCTATTAGATCTTCCCAGCACTGATTATAGGGTGCTTTTCACAAGTACAGTCATCATAAACGCCAGGAACAACCACTCCAGCTCAGAAGGGTCGTGCAACATGTTGAGGTTACAGAGAGGATGACGTTTTTAAAAGAGAAGAAAGTGTGAATGAAAAGAGAAAGGAAATGGGTTCTATTTAGAACTCCAGGGTTCTTGACTCAATTCTAAAGAACCATTTATGCCCAAAAGGTTCTATGTAAGGATGATTGCATAATACTTTCATGTTCAATGAGTTATTTCCATTTTTTTTTTTTTTCTAGTGATAAAGTATGTTTCTGAGCTGCTTAATTCATAAAATGTAATTAAAACTAAAAGTTAATTAAACCAAAATATGAACCTTTTCTTCTAAGAGTGGCAGATTTACAGATTTTTATCATGGGAATAGGGAAGATTCTGTCTTTTTAAAATCAGATGAAGTTTGATGTTATTACGTCTCTGATCTCTAATATCTCTTGTCTGAATCTCACTACCGTTCAAAAGTTTGGGGTCAGTAAGTTTTTTGTTTTTTTTTCATTTGAAAGAAATTGTTTTATTCAGCGAGGATGCATTAAATTGATCAAAAGGGACAGTAAAGATTTTATAATGTTACTGTAATTATTTTATTGTAAATAAATGCTGTTCTTTTTAACTTTCTATTCATTAAATCATGAGTGTTCGGAATTCTATTCATTGTTTCCACAAAAACTGAAAGGTTTTTTGAGTATCAAATCATCATATTAGAATGATTTCTGAAGGATCATGTGACACTGAAGACTGGAGTAATGATGCTGAAAATTCAGCTTTGAATCACAGAAATAAATTACATTTTACTACATATTCAAATAGCAAACAGTTATTTTAAATCATAATAATATTTCACAATTTTTACTGTATTTTTGATCAAATAAATGCAGCCTTGTTGAGCAGAAGAGACACATCTTCCTGACCCCAAACATTTGAACGGTGATGTAGCTCTGTCTGTTTCTCCTCATTACATCCCAGAATTCTCAGCTCCATGTTTGTCTTCGAGTTTCATAATGACAGCAGCATGACATCGCTTACTGTTTTCTGGGGTTTTTATAGCAAACATCTCATAAAAGCTCCATGAAAACACAAAGAATTGAAATATTCACTTTTTTCTGTCTTTCTCTCCTTCTTTTCTTTCTTCAGGTGCAGTCACGATGCAGCAGCAAAGAAAATATCTTACGAGCAAGTAGGTTTAAAATTTGTAAAATGACTTTTTCCTTGTGTTTCTTCTGCATGTGATTATGAAATATTCAGTATCACTGTGTGCTTTTCCAGTCTCTGTCTATGACTCTCACTAGGTGTTTTAGTCGTCAAGCCTGATAAATATGCCAATATTTTGTATCAGCAGTTAATTTGGTCAATTAATATCACTTTTGACAGCATACAGTCTGGTGCATAATTTTTATGTGTGAACAAATGATAATAATGGGACTAAACTTATATGAATTCACTATTATTTATGGGGTGAGGCTCTTTACTATAAGTGCAAATAGGAAAAAAAATATTTTAGATGTTTAGACTTTTGCAGTTAGTCTTTTCAATTAATCAATTAAGTACCATTTGCACCTCACTGTGTTTTAGTACAATGTAAGTACGAGTTGTAAATAAAACAAAGATTCTTGTAGTACATTTTACAAGAAAATACAATTTCAGTTTCACATTTAATTCAATGTGTTACATTTATTATTTGTAATTACTAGCAATTTTTGAGTGAAAACTGTCTCTACGCCATTTTTTTTCAGTGCACATTATGAAACAGTATGCAATCATAATAATATCATATTATATTTAAAAAGTACAAGCTATTTGCATTTAGATAGATGAAATAGTTAATTAAAAGATAGATTAAATACACACTCTGTAAAGAAACATTCATTAAGTGTTTTCTGTGTGTTATTTATTATCATTTATGCATCAATACAGCCTCTTTATCTAGATATCTGCATCAGACACTGAAAGTTGAGCATTACTTGTGTATATACGATGTGTTTAGGATTGCGTGTGTGTTTGTAGGTCATAGTGCGGTGGATATCACCAAAGTGGCTCGGAGACACCGTATGTCTCCATTCCCTCTCACCTCTATGGATAAAGCCTTCATCACTGTGCTGGAGATGACCGCAGTTCTGGGCACTGAGATCATTAACTACAGAGGTACACACACACACACACACACAAGTGTTTTGGGTTGTTGTGATGAATTTATGTCTTTCTCCTTCTTGCATTTAACAAAAAATAAGCACCACTGTCTGATACCATCACTGCACCAAGATGCACCAAAATCTTTTGTGATTTAATCTGTTTTTCTCTGATCAACTTTTTAGTGATTTTAAAGTATGTTTTTTGGCTGCTGAAAGTGAATCTTACAGTATGTGACATGTAGATCATATCAGTGTGTGTTAATCAGCTGTGATATGATCACACTATCATTCATTCAAGTGCTATTCAAGTGTGATAAGATGCAAAAAGAACTTAAATCTGTACTGGCATGCTGTCTGTCTGTGTGACACACACATGACTCATGTGCACAGAAAGCCTCTTCAGACAGCATTAAAAGCTGCTTCAGACACACAAAATTATCCCAAAATCATCGTAAGCACAGTTAAATAAAGCCTTAAATGACCGTAAAGTGTTTTGAGGACACCAGATGTGGGTCAGATCCACGTCATGTGCATCAGGTCTCAAAGTGACAGCAGCCTAAAAAACCTGCTGCAGTCTGTCATTAATGTTAATCAAAGAACAGCAGACAAAGAGAAAACTTTTGTAGCTTTAATTAGGGCTGTACGGAAGAGGATTAGGGCCATGCAATAATAAAAAAATAAAACCATCTCGAGATTAAAGTTGTTAAATTTCGAGAAAAAACTCGTTAAATTTTGAGAAAAAAGTCGAGATAAAATGTTGAGAATAAACTCGTTAAATTACGAGAAAAAAATCATTAAATTTCGAGAAAAAAGTTGAGATAAAATGTTGAGAATAAACTCGTTAAATTACGAGAAAAAACTTGTTAAATTTTGAAAAAAAAAAGTCGAGATAAAATGTTGAGAATAAACTCGTTAAATTACGAGAAAAAAGTCGTTGAGAATAAACGAGAAAAAAATCGTTAAAAAAAAAAGTCCGTTAAATTACGAGAAAAAAAATTTCGAGAAAAAAGTCAAGATAAAATGTTGAGAATAAACTCGTTAAATTACGAGAAAAAAATCGTTAAATTTTGAGAAAAAAGTCAAGATAAAATGTTGAGAATAAACTCGTTAAATTACGAGAAAAAACGTTAAATTTCGAGAAAAAACAGATAAAATGTGAGAATAAACTCGTTAAATTACGAGAAAAAAATCGTTAAATTTGAGAAAAAAGTCGAGATAAATGTTGAGAATAAACTCGTTAATTACGAGAAAAAAACGTTAAATTTGAGAAAAAAGTCAAAATAAAATGTGAGAATAAACTTGTTAAATTACGAGAAAAAAATCGTTAAATTTCGAGAAAAAGTCGAGATAAAATGTTGAGAATAAAATCGTTAAATTACGAGAAAAAAAGAGAAAAAAAATAAAATGTTGAGAATAAACTCGTTAAATTACGAGAAAAAAACGTTAATTTCGAGAAAAAAGCGACATAAAATGTTGAGAATTAAGTCATTAAATTACGAGAAAAAAAGTCGTTAAATTATGAGAACAAATTCGTTAAATTGAGAAAGAAAAATGGTTAAATTTCGAGAAAAAAGTCGAGATAAAATGTTGAGAATAAACTTGTTAAATTACGAGAAAAAAACTCGTAAATTTCGAGAAAAAATCGACATAAAATGTTGAGAATTAAATTAAATTACGAGAAAAAGTTGTTAAATTACGAGAACAAATTCGTTAAATTATGAGAAAAATGTCGTTAAATTTCGAGAGAAAAAAGTCGAGATAAAATGTTGAGAATAAACTCGTTAAATTTTGAGAAAAACGACATAAAATGTTGAGAATTAAGTCATTAAATTATGAGAAAATGTCGTTAAATTTCGAGAAAAAAGTCTAGATAAAAGTTGAGAATAAAGTCATTAAATTACGAGAAAAAAGTCGTTAAATTACGAGAACAAATTCATTAAAATATGAGAGAAATGTCGTTAAATTTCGAGAAAAAAGTCAAGATAAAATGTTGAGAATAAACTGTTAAATTACGAGAAAAAACATGTTAAATTTCGAGAAAAAAGTCAAGATAAAATGTTGAGAATGTTGAGTAATTAAATTACGAGAACAAATTCGTTAAATTACGAATTTGTTCTCCTAATTTAACGACTTACTCGGACTTTAATCTCGAGATGGTTTTATTTTTTTATTATTGCTTGGCCCTAATCCTCTTTCGTAGGGCTGGGCAATATGGCAAAAAAAATAAAATCTTGATTTTTTTCAGAATGATTGACCGATTCACGATTTCGATTTTGATTTTTTTTACTGTTTAACTAGTCAACTTAAGAACTTAACTACAATATGATTCAAGTAACATTCTCTTTATTAACAATCTGGTTTAAAAAGTTCCATTCCAAATTCACCACACCTGAAGTGATCAACATGGTGTAAATGTAAAACAATGCAAATGTTGTACAAACTTATCTTAAACACATCCTATATACTCAGAAATAATATAAAATAAGAAAATGCTAAATATTTCTTAACCAAAAAGTAATAGCAATGAATAACAATAATAGACTATATTAACAGCAAATGCTTTGTAAAAACAGAAAACAACAGCAGTTTTCAGCCTGTCACCATCATGCATATCAAACATACAGTAGTAGTTCTTTACAGGTTTTTGCATTCAATTGCGCTATTTGTCCTATTGTTTTTATGTTTGGCAGACATGTTTAGGTGTTGCACATCTTTTGCAGCGTCTCATCCATGAAATGGTATTTTAAAAACATGGCGGTCAAGTTCGCTCACCTCACGATTAATAATTTTGCCTTTTTTCTCATTCCACTGCCTGTCTCGGATCATTTTCTTCTCCTAATGCAGTTATCATTGCTGTATTGTCAACATGTCTAATTGTAACTCTTGCTAACATTTTTATTCAAAATCGCAATTTCTCGATTTTAAAAAATAATAAATCGAGGCAAAACATTCAATTCGAATTAATCAAAAAATCGGAAAAATCCCAGCCCTAGCTTTAATAAGGATTAATGTATATTTAATTTATAGTTTATGCAGTGAAGACTGTGAAATGTTTGATAACTTTAATCAATTTCTCTATATTCCTACTTAAATATTTAAAAATACTGTCTTTATGTTGTTTCTACATTCATTTGGAGATTAAATGTTAAATTACAATATAAAAATATATTAACTTATTGGATAATCACATTACAGAAATGTGAGATTAAGTATCTAATTAATCAATTTATATACTATATAGATATTTATTAGATATTATTATATTATATTATTATTATATTATTATTATATTATATTATATTATATTATATTATATTATATTATATTATATTATATTTATATTATATATATGAGATGGTTTGAGTTCAGTTCACTTCACAAAGCATTTAGAGAGAGATCCTGTTAATTAAATCCTGTTAATTTGTTAATGGCAAGTTCCCTTACTATATACAGTGAAGAACTTTAATAGATCTGTCAAATGGGAAAAGGGGGAAGTAAAAATCAGTCATCTATCTTATAATTTACAGTGGAAAACCGTAAACTGATATTCCCACAATCCCCTGCGTGACACTTTACATGATGGTATTTTGTTTAAACAATTATGGCTTTCTGAAAAACTGATTGGTTAATTGCGGCATTCTGCAATCAAATATTATGTTAGAATGACACTAAAATGTATAATTGACAGTTTTCCCATGCAGGATAAATGATTTTCCTGCATTGCTGTACTAATTTAATTGTCTCTAATTTCTAGTTTCCATCTGGTCAATTAGTATCACAAGACTTCTGACAGTATAAATCTGGTGCATATTTAGTCTTTATGTGTGAATAAATGTCTACAATGGGACAAAACAGAAATCAAGTGAAGCCAGCGTCTAAAATGCACTAAGTTTTATTTGTTTATTTTGGTGGGTAAATATTAGGTTGTCCCTTATGTATTCTTAAAAGGCCTGTTTTGCATGCATAATATTTGAAAGTTAACACACTTCTTGTTCTCCGTGTTGTTGTTCTCGTAGACGGCATGGGTCGAGTTCTGGCTCAGGACGTTTATGCCAAAGACAACCTGCCTCCGTTCCCAGCCTCCGTTAAAGACGGCTATGCTGTAAGAGGTGAGAACCCACATGACCGGATGAGTGAATCGGTTAACCGGCGCTCTGACAGACCTGGTTAACTCACGCTATAGTGCTCGCGTCAGGACGGCATATGAAAGCATTGCTCACGTCTGCTAGAGAGCGACGCTCAAAATGTCTCTCAGGGGATGAATGTTAAATGCTTCATTCATTTCTAATGGACTTTGTGCTGGATGGGATTTTCCCTCTTAAAAATGTCATAACAAGAACTTATGCAGCGTAAACTTAAGCATTTGGGGATTTTGAATTAATTGGATATTTATGAGCTTATGAGAAGTTAGTGACAGTCAGTAAACATGTTTGTCTGTTGGGCGAAACTCGATGTGGGCCGCATTATGGCAGCTTTCTGGTGTGAGATTCTCCAGCTTTGTTGTTGTTGAGCTGTTAAAGCTCCGCCCTCTTCTGGAGCAGCAGCTCATTTGCATTTAAAGGGACACACACAAAAACGGCGTGTTTTTGTCACACCCAAATGGGGCAAATTTGACAAGCTATAATAAAATGATCTGTGGGGTATTTTGAGCTGAAACTTCACAGACACATTCTGAGGACACCAGAGATTATATCACATCTTGTGAAAGGAGCATTATAGGTCCGCTTTTTAGGTTCCATAAAGAAGCTTTTCTTCTAAGAGAGTACGGTGTTGTCTCTGTGTCCTGACAGCGGCTGATGGTCCTGGTGACAGATTTATTATCGGCGAGTCTCAGGCCGGAGAGCAGGTGAGAAAACAACGTCTCAAATGTAAGATACGATTTGAGAAATCCACCTTCAAATGTGAGGAAAGTTATCCATATGAACTGCTGTGACGCGTGTTTCCAGCCCACACACACCGTGATGCCGGGTCAGGTGATGCGGGTGACGACAGGCGCTCCTATTCCATGCGGAGCAGATGCCGTGGTTCAAGTAGAAGACACTGAACTCCTGAGAGAGTCTGAAGACGTGAGTTACAGCCTGTTGATTCTTTTATAAACCATGATCATACATCATTGAATCATTTTTATTTATTTATAGACATTACCTTTCAAAGATTGGGGTCGGTAAGATTTTTTAATGTTTGAAAGAAGTCTCTTCTGCTCACCAAGGCTGCGTTTATTTGATCAAAAATACAGTAAAAATTGTGAAATATTATTATGATTAAAAAGAAGTGTTTTCTTTGTGAATATATTTTAAAATGTAACTTATTCCTGTGATCAAAGCTGAATTTTCAGCATCATTACTCCAGTCTTCAGTGTCACATGATCCTTCAGAAATCATTCTGATGTGATGATTTGATGCTCAAGAAACATTTCTGATTATTATCAATGTTGAAAACAGTTGTGCTGCTTCATATTTTAGTGGAAACTGTGATATATTTTTAGAATTCTTTATAGAATAGAAAGTTCAAATGAAGTATCATTTATATTTATTTGAAATAGAATTTGTAACATTATAAATGTCTTTAGTGTCACTTTGATCAATTTAATGCATCCTTGCTGAAAATAAGTATTAATTTCTTTAACAAAAAATCTTACTGAACAGAGTAAAATATATCTTGTGATGGTTATTGTGGTAATTTAAGATTATGAATGTACTGTATATTATATTATATATATATATATATATACCAGTCAACATTGAAGGGATCACAATCTTCATCAAAGTTTTCCTAAAACCAAAATGCAATACCCGTCACAACTTGTTTAACTTATTTGATCCACTTTAAATGTTGACTACTATATATATAATATGTATAAATGTATTAAATATCTTTATATTTAAATATATTCTAATATTATTTATTTATTTAGTTTTAGTTAGTTATTGTGTGTACACAATTTGCTGAAATTAAATACACTTATTTTCTACTCAAAATCTCAAAATTTTTTTGAAAAGTCAAAGGTTATTATTATCAATGAAACAAAACAATAAAAAAAACTTTTTTGTTACTAAAAAAATAAAATAAAATAAAATAAAATAAAAATAAATAAATAAAAATAAAATAAAATAATAAAATAAAATAAAATAAAATAAAATAAAATAAAAACATATTTTATTTCAGTTAGTGGCCATGGCAACATTTCACAAAAATTAATAAAGACTATATAGATACATTTTTAAAAACAAAAACTTCACAAAAAAATCACAAATTTACTAAAATTTTAACTAAAATTAAAATAAAAATGGAAAATATTACAATAAAATCCAACTATGAATAAAAACTATAATGATACTAAAATAACACGGATTCGATCTAAATTCATTCGTCAGGGCACAGAAGAGCTGGAGGTGCGGATTCTGGTTCAAGCGCGTCCAGGTCAAGACATCAGGTGAGCAGCTGTGAGCGGATCTCAGCGTGTGTGTGTGTGTCTCACGTGTGTGTGAAAGAGTCTGTCGTGTTCTGCAGGCCCATCGGTCATGACATTAAGCGAGGCGAATGCGTGTTGGCCAAAGGCACTCACATGGGCCCGTCTGAAATCGGTCTGCTGGCCACGGTGGGCGTCACGGAGGTGGAAGTGCAGAAGTTTCCCGTCGTGGCTGTGATGTCTACAGGAAACGAGGTGAAATTATAATATATAACGAGGCGATAATATAGTTCACATTTTGCGACAATACATGCAATCAAGCAGTTGAGATTTGCTATATATATATATCACTTTATGTTAGTGTACTGTATGTAAGTGAATACATTTAGACAGACTTATATATTGATGTGCGATAATATAGTTACATTTTGTGACAAAAAAAAGTCAAGCCGTTGTGGGATTGAATGTGTGCACTTAATAACGTCCACTATGGTTTCGGACACCACTACAAATGGTGTTTGTAAAACCCTCTAAGGGTATAGGGGGCACCTTCAGACATAATTATCGTTCTTGGTGTGAACGGGCCTTTATTTACTTACTAAATATTTATTTATTTACTTTATTAACTTACTTGATTTACTTACTAAGTAGTAAACTGTCTTCTTTTCAGCTGCTGAACCCAGAGGATGATTTACATCCGGTAAGATCAGAGACGAATCGCTCTACGCTGCTGGCCACCATTCAGGAGCACGGATACCCGACCATCAACCTGGGCATTGTGGGAGACAAGTGAGCATCGTTTACTGTACTGTATGGAAATATAAATCATTGTGTGCCAAATTTTGTAATGTTAAAAATTACCTTGGTGTCCAACAGCCTTTTATACTTTAACTGGATCGAAATTGAATAGAAAAACTCCAAAAACTAGACTTGGATGCTAGTCCATTTTATTATTTTATTTTTTTATTTATTTATTTTATTTATTTTTTTATTTTATTTTTGATTTAATTTATTTTATTTTATTTTTATTTATATTTTTATTATTTATTTTATTTTCTTATGTATTTTATGTTATTTTTGATTTTATTTATTTTATTATTATTATTTCATTTTTTTTATTTTTTTTTTTTTTGTAGACGGATGCCAGTCCATATTTTATTTTATTTATTTATTTATTTTTATATTTTTTTTTTATTTTTTTTTTTATGTTTTATTTTTTTATATTTTTTTTTTATGTTATATTTTTTTATGTTTTTATTATTTATTTTTATTCATTTTTTATTTCATTTTTTTTTAGAAAGATGGTATGGGTAATATAAATAAAATTATAAAATTAATCGAAAATAATTAGTTATTTTATTTTCACTTTAATGGATCGAATATTGAATAGAAAACTCCAAAAACTAGACTTATGCTAGTCATTTTTATTTTTTTTATTTTATTTATTTATTTTATTTTTTTATTTTATTTTTTTATTATTTTTATTTTTTATTTATTTTAATTTTTTTTATTTAATTTAATTTTATTATTTATTTATTTATTAATTTATTATTTTATTTTATTTTTATTTTTGTTTATTTTTTATATTTTGTTTATTTTTTATTTTATTTTTTATCTTTTAATTTTTTATTTTATGTTTTTATTATTTATTTATTTATTATTTCATTTTTTTATTTCATTTTTTTTTTTTAGTAGACTTGGATGCCAGTCCATATTTTATTTTATTTTATTTATTTATTTTTATTATTTATTTTTTATTTTATTTTATTTTATTTATTATTTTATTTTATTTTTATGTATTATTTTTTTATGTTTTTATTATTATTATTTTTATTTCATTTTTTTATTTCATTTTTTTTTTTTAGAAAGATGGAGTAATGGAGTATATAAATAATAATTAATAGAAATTAATCGAAAAATAATTAGTAATATATTTTATTATTTTCCACTTTAACTGGATCGAAATTGAATAGAAAAACTCCAAAAAGTAGACTTGGATGCCAGTCCATTTAATCAGTTTTATTTTCTTTTTTATTTTATTTTATTTCATTTTATTTATTTCTTTAAAAAGTAATGCAGTAATAGAAATAATAATTAATCTAAATTAATCAAAAAATAAATAGTAATATAATTTATTACGATCCATTTTAACTGGATCAAAATTGAATAAAAAACTCCAAAACGTAGACTTGCATGCCAGTCCATTTATTTTATTTTATTTTATTTTATTTTTAGAAAAGTAATAGAATAATAGAATCATAATACTATATGGAAATGTAAATCATTGTGCGCAGATTTTAGTAATGGTAAGTGTTATGTTGGTGTCCCACAGCCCTGATGACCTGTTGAATGCTCTGAATGAGGGAATCAGTCGTGCTGACGTCATCATCACCTCAGGGGGCGTGTCTATGGGGGAAAAGGTACATGACCTTTTATATTTGATCTATTTTTTGTTGGCAGCTTTGTAAAGACAAAATCAACAGCTAAATGGTGTTTTTCTAATATGTGGTTTGATGATGTTCCAAATGCAGTAATGTCCCTGTAAAAGGAAAAACTGCAATTTTAGGAAGATGCATGGAAAAGCTTAACACGTCCGAAGATGATGTGCAGACTTTGAGTTTGATTTAGTAATCACTGCTTTATACTGACATCTAGTGGCTGGATGGTAGTAAGACCCGCTGACCCCTTCAGATGAGATGTTTCTCACTGAGATTTTCACATCAAAGAGTTTTACACCTAAAGAAATGAGGTGCCTTGTACTTTACATAATTACAGATCTGTTTAAAATGATGTACACACATGAGATGAGATAATACTGTTTTTCTACAATCAGAAAACTTTGTCACACAGCACAGTTTTGCAATTTTACGGCATCATTAAGATGATTTTAAATGGATGTTTTCACAGGATTACCTGAAACAGGTACTTGATATCGATCTTCATGCTCAGATACACTTTGGACGTGTCTTCATGAAACCAGGGTGAGTCTTTGAAGAAACAGGTGACATCTGCGTAAAGATTGTGCAAGTGATGCAGATTCAGGGTGTTTTCACGCTTAATTCCTCGTTAAACGAAACAAACACTTTAACTGGTCAAAATCGAATAGAAAAACTCCTAAAAGTAGACTTGGATGTCAGTCCATTTATTTTTATTTTATTTTTTTTAATTTTTATTTATTTATTTATTTTTTTTATTTTTTATTTTTTATTTTTTTTTTTTTTAGGTCATAGAATAATAAAAATAATAATAATTAAAAGAAAATAATCAAAAAATAAATAGTAAAAATAAATAGTAATATATTTTATTATTATCCACTTTAACTGGATCGAAATTGAATTTTTAAAAAACTCCAAAAAGTAGATTTTTTTTTACTTTTTATTTTATTTTATTTTATTTAATAAAATTAACATTATAGAAAATATTTTATTACGATCCACTTAACTGGATCGAAATCGAATAGAAAAAACTCCTAAAAGTAGACTTGAATGTCAGTCCATTTATTTTATTTATTTTATTTTTTTAATTGTAATTTATTTATTATATTTATTATTTACTATAGTAAAAATAAATAGTAATATATTTTTTTTTATATCCACTTAACTGGATCGAAAGAATTTTTTAAAAAAAAACTCCAAAAAGTAGACTTTTTTACTTTTATTTTATTTTATTAACTTTTTTTAGAAAATTAATAAAATAATAGAAATAATGATTAATAGAATTTAATCAAAAATAAATAGTAATATATTTTATTACGATCCACTTTAACTGGATCGAAACGAATAGAAAAACTTTTTTGGATGCCAGTCCATTTATTTTATATTTTATTTTATTTTATTTTTTTATTTATTTTAATTTTATTATTATTTTATTATTATTTTATTTTATTTATTTTACAAAAGTAATAGAATAATATACATAGTAATTAATAGAAATTAATCAAAAAATAAATAGTAATATATTTTGTAAATATGTTGCAACTTCTTTACTTGGATCGAGCATTTTTGCATAAAACACAGAAAGACCTTAGTGAGTGTATATGTAGTTTACAATAGTTATACTAAAATAGGTGTGCCATTATGGTTACCTGTAATGAGCTTTTGAGCTTGCAAAAATGCTTGTTTGTTTGTTTGTTTTATTTGACTGAAAATAAAGTCAAATAGAGTGCTTTGAATTCACATTACACATTATAGGTGAACCCCATTTCACCACAGACTTAAAGCGAACTGTATTCAGACCGTGTCTTAGTTCAGTTCGCTTTGCAGCAGTTAAAGCGAATCACCTACAGCGTAAATCACGCAAACTGCTCTCAGTGTGAAAACACCCTGACATTGAGTGTCAAACAATGAGAATCGGTCCACGCGGATATTGAGCTCTGGTTTGTCTTCCGTTAGTCTCCCCACAACATTTGCCACTCTTGATATGGACGGGTCTCGAAAACTTATCTTTGCTCTGCCAGGTAGGGACGGTGAGAGAGTTTATTGGTGTATTTTTTCAAAACACATACTACACAGATTTCACTATTTTCTGTCTGTTATGTTTCCTCAATTTAATAAGCACCCTCTCTCGTGCTTCACAGGGAATCCCGTGTCAGCGGTCGTAACATGTAACCTCTTCGTCATTCCCGCCTTGAGGAAGATGCAGGGAATCTTAGACCCGCGGCCCACCATAATAAAAGCCAGGGTAAGACCAGCTTTGACTTTATGAGTAATAATAATTTACACACTGTAAAAAAATCTACCAAATATAAGTGAAACTAAGGCTGTCAAGTCATTAATCACGATTATTCCAATCTAACATAAAAGTTAATGTTTATATAATATATAACATTCAAATCTATTGTCAACCCTAATAAAAAAAACTAAAATTTGCTTGAATGTTTCCAGTTGTCATGTGATGTGAAGCTGGATCCGCGTCCTGAGTATCACCGCTGTATTTTGACATGGCACCATCAGGAACCTCTGCCATGGGCACAGAGCACAGGTAACAGATCATGACCAACACATTTACTAACCTGCGTTATCTCCTTATATACTCTCTTAAGAGTGCTCTGATTGGCCAGCTGACCCAGTGCGTTGTGATTGGCCAGACACCTCAAGCGTGTCGGAAATGTAACGCCCCTTACCATAATCATGAGCTTCAGCTTCCAAGGCTTCTAAAGCAACTGTAAACACACAGTTAATAACACTGCTTTTACCAGATCAGCGTTCTGTGTTAGAACAAATCTCAGTTATGGGAGACTAGGAGCTTTTGTAACTGCAGATCTCATAAACAGATACTTTGCACACTAAAGGAAAAGGCCGCTTTAAAAGGTTCTTTAGATTATTAAAATGATCTTTGCACTAAGAAATAAAAGGTTCTTTTAAGAACTGTTCACTGAAGGTTCTTTGGGGAAATGGTGGTTTTATTATGGCATCACTGCAAAAAAAAAAAACCTTTGGAAGTTTTATTTTTAAGTTTAAAGGCGTTTTCACGCCTGGCTCATTTGGAGCATTTGTTTAGGAACCTGGTGTGTTTTCTCTCTTAGTTTGGTTCATTTAGTCATATATGAACACCAAAAACAATCAGTCCGAGACTTAAAGTTGCAGTATGTAATACTTTCTGTCCACTAGAGGTCGCTAGAGGCCTATTCAAAACAAAGGCGTAGTTTGATGACACCAAGTTTGAAAGCGGAATCTTGGGACATGTGGTCTCCACCTCAACCTTTTCCACTTCTCCGGTTGAAAAGAATCGGGATAGGACTCAGGAAGAAATCATGTTCATGGATGTGATTATTAACGTTACTGTAGTATGAAGCAGAGCAGGAGCGAGTGCTGTGGAGCTGAACGAGGAGCTGGAGCGATTGTGCAACACACGCCTCATGAGCAGCGGGACTTTTATTATGTCACAGTCGCCAGTGCCGCTTCTGCTTTTCCGGTCATGAGTATGAGGTAACGCAGCTCTGTTTATCATATTAGATACATTTGAGTGTGTTGAAAATGATGTTATAACGTTACTCTCTGCGTTCGCTCGGCGGCTGCTGTGAGACACTGTTACACACTGCAGTAAGATAGATCGATTTTACAATATCATATTAAATGCTGGATGGATTGTGTTGATAAATGGCATGCAATTCATTTTAAACGTATTGTATGATGGAGAAAATGCTGTATTACTGTTACTAAAAATAAAGCTGCATCTGATTATGCTATGTTAGCTACTTGACAAAATAGTGTTTTTCTCTGAGGCATGGTAAAGCATGGTACTCGCAAAAAATCAAGAAAATTAGATTTAAACAATAAGACTAAACGTGTTGAGCTATATAACAATAATTAGTTTTCTGTCTATAAATATATCAAACAGTTGTTCCCTTGTCTATTAAAGCATGTAAATATTAAAGCGTCTTTGGTGTTTCCATGGTTTCTACAAAATAAAAGCGGAAACCGAGGGTAACGCGGGTATGACGCCATTGACAGGCGACTCCTCACACGTCACAGAGCTTTGGTTAAAATTACAATTTTCTCACGATTTACAAATAGTTGGAAACATTTGGGATATTGTAAGTACTCAAGTGAACAAAATATATAACACTGGCCTAGTGTTTTTTGGATATTTTACTGCAAAATACTTACATATTGCACCTTTAACTGTTGCGAAAACGAGCTTCCATATTTAATGACCACAACCAGCTCTTATGATTGGCCGAAATTCTCTGATCTCAGAACAGTGCCCGCCACTGCCTCTACAGATGCACAGCTCACTTTTGCTCCACATTTCCACTTCTTTGGTCGACCATGGCGAGGCCTGGTCTTGGCCACCGTGCTGCAGCTCAGTTTCAGGCTCTTGGCAATCTTCTTATAGCCCACGCCATCTTTATGTAGAGCAACAATTCTTTTTTTCAGATCCTCAGGGGGTTCTTTGCCATGAGGTGCCATGTTGAACTTCCAGTGACCAGTATGAGAGAGTGAGAGCGATAACACCAAATTTAACACACCTGCTCCCCATTCACACCTGAGACCTTGTAACACTAACAAGTCACATGACACCAGGGAGAGAAAATGGCTAATTGGGCCCAATTTGGACATTTTCACTTAGGGGTGTACTCACTTTTGTGGCCAGCGGTTTAGACATTAATGGTTGTGTGTTGAGTTATTTTGAGGGGACAGCAAATTTACACTGTTATACAAGATGTACACTCACTACTTTACATTGTAGCAAAGTGTTATTTCTTCAGTCTTGTCACATGAAAAGATATAATAAAATATTTTTAAAAAATTTGAGGGGTGTACTCACTTCTGTGAGATACTGTATATCATTTAGAGTGGTAATCAAGGCTACATTCGTATAAGTGTTTGCGTGTGTCACGACAGCTACAGATAAAAGCCACAATAAGCTCGTGGAGCAAACTTGTCAATCCATGCTGATGGATGACGCAGAGGAAACTCTGACCAATAAGATGACAGCTTTACTCACATGTGACTTGCATAAACACATACACTTTGAAATGTTGCCTTGTGAAAGCGAACAGAACCAAGAAGAAAATGCAACATTGTAACAAATAAAGTCCCTGTTTCGGAACGAAGCAAATGATCTACAGGTCTGAAAACGCCCTCACACTTTTCTTCCTCTCATCTTTGTCCAGGGAACCAGGTTAGCAGCAGACTCATGAGCATGCGCAGCGCTAACGGACTCCTGATGCTTCCTCCCAAAACCGAGCAATACGTGGAGCTGCACAAGGGCGAGGTGGTGGACGTCATGGTCATCGGCCGTCTATGATGGCGTCAGAGGGCAGAAGGACGGAGAGTGACGGGTGGTTCACGGTGCATGTTCACATATCATTGACTGTAATATGCAACGGCACAGCTAGTTTTTATTGATTTGGATAACGCTGAAGTATAGTCAACATCTTGATCACAAAACTAGATACATATGAGAAAAAAAATCTATTATTTCAAAGAAAGAAAAAATATAACTTTTAAATTATAAAATCTAATTATAAAAAGAGATTTATTCTGTATTATATTATTATTGCATTTTTCTTGTATTATTAATTATTATTATTATTATTATTATATTAAGGCAACTTTATTCTTTTCATTGCAGTTGCTTTGTGTGTTCAATGCTAGATCTTATAGCTGTAGCATTTTAATAGAAAACTGTAGGTGCCTGCCCGGAGAAAAAAAAGAGAATATTATTTCCCCGTTTTAACGTAAAAATAAGACTGCTTTTGTTTTTTCGGACATGGGGAAGAACGCAACAACTTGAAATCCGGACTCTGGAGGGTGGCACTTTTTGTCTTACGTGTCATTGACGTGACACTTTTACTTTTCCTCCCATTAGTAGGCATCATTATGACATCACAAAGAGCTTTGCTTGTTGTTTATCTCGTGAGTCTTGTTTGTGTGCGCAGTGCCAAACGCGTGGGTGCACGAAGGTCGTGCCCGGGGGAACACGGGCCTGGTCACCCAATCCCTGAAGCTTCCTTATAATCACATGACCTGGTGTAGCCCCGCCCCCTTCCCCCAGGGGGTGGAGTCACAGGCAAACGTTTTGTTTGAATATACTTTAAAAAGAGGAGAAAAACAAACAACAGCTTATTTAAGTGCTGACTGCCTTTTTAATCAACTACACAAAAATGTACAGTAAAAAAAAAGAAGAATTGAATTGTACAGATAAATGTGACCAGCACTCCTGCGGAATATGACCAAGCAATGGGGAGACATTGAACAAATCTGTATAATAACATTTTCTGTAATGATAAGAACCTAATGAGAGAGACTACAATAATAAAATCCTTGATCATTATATAAAAATAGCATTGTGGAATTTTCTTGTAATAAAATGAATAAAAACATAATTCCTTAACGTGTGTGATTGTGGTCTACTAATTCGCAGTCTCTGCAGTGTTTTGTATGTCAGATCTTTAATTGTTTTATTTTTATTTTTACAGTTTCATTATAAACTTGGAATATTTCAGACACAAACATGGCTTTGTATATTATATTATATTATATTATATTATATTATATATTATATTATATTATATTATATTATTTTTAAATACCAAAAACAATTTTTTTTATGTATATACACTATATTGCCAAAAGTATTGGGACACCCCTCCAAATCACTGAATTCAGGTGTTCTAATCACTTCCATGGCCACAGGTGTATAAAATCAAGCACCTAGGCATGCAGACTGCTTCTACAAACATTTGTGAAAGAATGGGTCGCTCTCAGGAGCTCAGTGAATTCAAGCGTGGTACTGTGATAGGTTGCCACCCGTGCAATAAGTCCATTCGTGAAATTTCCTCACTACTAAATATTCCACGGTCAACTGTTAGTGGTATCATAACAAAGTGGGAGCAGTTGGGAACAACAGCAACTCAGACACAAAGTGTTAGGCCACGTAAAATCACAGAGCGGGGTCATCGCATGCTGAGGCACACTTGTCTCCAACTTTCTGCCGAGTCAATAGCTACAGACCTCCAAACTTCGTGTGGCCTTCAGATTAGCTGAAGAACAGTGTAGAGAGCTTCATGGAATGGGTTTCCATGGCCGAGCAGCTGCATCCATGCCTTACATCACCAAGTGCAATGCAAAGCGTCGGATGCAGTGGTGTAAAGCACGCCGGAGACGTGTTCTCTGGAGTGACCAATCACGCTTCTCTGTGACGAGTCTGGGTTTGGTGGTTGTCAGGAGAACGGTACTTGCCTGACTGCATTGTGCCAAGTGTAAAGTTTAGTGGAGGGGGATTATGGTGTGGGGTTGTTTTTCAGGGGTTGGACTTGACCCCTTAGTTCCAGTGAAAGGAACTCTTAATGCTTCAGCATACCAAGACATTTTGGACAATTTCATGCTCCCAACTTTGTAGGAATAGTTTGTTGATGTGCCAACATGACTCCATAAATGGAGGGAGTTTGGATGAGGGAGTTTGGTGTGGAGGAGCTTGACTGGCCTGCACAGAGTCCTGACTCAACTCGACAGAACACCTTTGGGATGAATTAGAGCGGAGACTGCAAGCCAGGCCTTCTCGCCAACATCAGTGCCTGACCTCACAAACGCGCTTCTAGAAGAATGGTCAAAAATTCACATAAACACACTCCTAAACCTTGTGGAAAGCCTTCCCAGGAGAGTTGAGGCAGTTATAGCTGCAAAGGGTGGGCCAACTCCATATTAAACCCTACAGATTAAGAATGGGATGTCATTAAAGTTCATGTGCACGTAAAGGCAGGCATCCCAAAACTTTTGGCAATATAGTGTGTATATATATATGTATATATAAAATCACCAACAAAAGCATCTTTTTTTTCTGAGATTAAATTAAGCTACTGCTACTTAATCTCATTTCATTTTCAATCATATGCTTTTTTGGAACTCTTGTATATATATATGTATATGAGATTAAGTAGCAAGGACCTTAATTAAATCTTAGAAAAAAATACAAAATAAATGACCTAAAAAGCAAATTATTTCAATAATCACATTAATAATTAAATACTTTAATTTGTATTAAATTTTTTCTGCAAATTGACTATATCCATCCAATCTTGCTTTTTTTTTGGTGATTTAAAAATTCATAAACATATATATATATATATATATATATATTTTTTTTTTTTTTTTTTTCCTTCAAATTGACTATATCCATCCAGTCATATGCTTTTTTTTTTTTTTTTTTTTTTTTTGTTGATTTAAAAATTCATATATGATGTAGTCACTTTGAGGGGAAATTTTTTTTTTTTTTTTTTTGAGATTTATGGAAGTTTATGGTCTTCACCAACCATCACATGTTGAGGTAATGAAGATGTTGAAGCAGCACTAACACCTGTATGGTCAAACTCGTGCCGCTGTCGGGTTTAAAGGAGATTACTGAACTCATGAAGTCACAGCTGATCCACTCTAGCTTCAGACACCTGAGCACACTCACACGTCCACTGGACCTCAGTGAACACCACTGGAATTATATTGACCTTTAACAGCTGAGAGAGACCGGGGACTCGATGCACACAGTGAGTAATAGATGTGTTCATAATGTATGTTGTTTTGTTTGTATTTATAAATAATATAATTGACTTTTATGATTGCTTTGCTTTTGGTTCATGTTGGGCTGCTGTAGTTTAGTATTTGGTGACTGAAATGTCAAACATTCAAACCTCCCCATTGTGTTCATCAATCAGCTTTACATTGACATTGAAATTCACCTGTCCAGGTGCATTAGTGCAGGTCAGAAAGTACTAGAAGAAAAATGGAAGAACATTAAGCATTTAAAGAAGTTGATCTAGTCGTGAACTCCACATTAGCAGCACTTAGAAGGTCTCAGGGGTCAATTCCTGCTGTATTTATGCTAGAAACGGTTACACGTAATATAATAACCACATGAAATAAAGTGAAAAGATTAAATGAGCTGACTAAAATTAAATATTTCTCTCAATCTCTTGCAAAAATGTACTATAGTAACTGCAGTTCCTGCCAAAATACTACATAGATTTCTTGTTTTGCCATTTTACTTTTTACTTATTTAATTTATTTATTATGGTTTTAGTAACTTAAGTAAGGGATGTGTGGTCATCATGACATTATTTATAGTCTACTCTGTTTGTTGGCTTATTAAGAAGATCAACTGTCCTGTAATTAGATGTAAAATAATCTGTCGTTATTAATCTAGATTGAGATTGTGTTTTAAGGTGTAAAAGATACATGAACGAAACACATGTCCATCTGAATCCTCTTGAATGTTTAAGGAATGGATTTCTTTCCCTAAAAGAGAGAGAGAGAGAGAGAGAGAGAGAGAGAGAGAGAGAGAGAGTGTGTGTGTGTGTGTGTGTGTGTGTGTGTGTGTGTGAGAGAGAGAGAGAGAGAGAGAGAGAGAGAGATTCTGAAGTAAAGTAATCTCAGATGAACAGATGGTCGTTTTTCACGGCCACCTGTTACTTTAAACTGAGCTGAACTAAATGTGTGACTGCTGAAACTCAATTGGTTCCTTCAGAGGAAGTAGATTTCACCAAACTTTTGAAAAGTTGCCTGTATTTTGCAGTTTAGTGGCACCATAATTACACACTTCACCTTTAAAGGGCTCATATCAAATTCTCCTTGATCATTAGAGATAAAAATGGTGGTATAAATCCAAAAATCTCATCATATCACCGTCCAAATCCAAAACAAGTTAGTTTGATAAGCATGTAGTTTTATGTCTTATTATATATACAATAGTTGCCAAAAGTGTTGTCCAGCCTAGGAAAATTGACATCTTCAGACTTTATTCAAATATTATTAAAAATGTGTTAAAGGGGACCTATAATGCCCCTTTCACAAGATGTAATATAAGTCTCTGGTGTCTCCAGAATGTGTCTGTGAAGTTTCAGCTCAAAATACTCCACAGATCATTTATTATAGCTTGTCAAATTTGCCCCTATTTGGGTGTGAGCAAAAACACGCCATTATTGAGTGTGTCCCTTTAAATGCAAATGAGCTGCTGCTGCCGCCCCCTTTCCAGAAGAGGGCGGAGCTTTAACAGCTCACACTTCAGTTGCTCAACATCAACAAAGCTGGAGAATCTCACACAGCCAAAATGACAAAAGCATTCAGCCTTACATTGTTCAAACCGGAGTCGACACTGATGGAGAGACTCAGGAAGAAGTTACAACTTTTAGAATGAAACTGGACGTTTCTGAATGGTTAGTGGATAAATTTATGTAGTTGCTGTGGAGTTGATTCAACTCATCCACTAGCATGTGTCGTCATGTTAATCTTTTGTGCAAATCCAGTGTTGAATTGACCCTCGTTTGTGAAGCAGTCCGGAGTAAAATGTCGGCATGTCAACAACACTCTACTACAACAACTCTTCCTCTTCTCTAAAGCAGCCCAACATGGCCCCACCCCCTTTGTTGTGTGTTCTCGGGGGCGATGGATTATGTAAATGTTAGGATTTGTGACGTCACTAACCTGGGAAGAAGCTTGTTGTAGTCCTTAAAAAGCGAATTCTCGAATATCTCCCTTTGCATTGAACTTGAGCGTCATAACTTTGCAGGTGTTGTTTATGTTCAAACAGCAACATTACACACTAACTAAAGTTAAAAAAGTGAAATCAATCAACCACCCCTTTAAAGATTTTGTTGTGCTTGGAGTCGATATCACTTTTGGCCACTACTGTACATATTTATATATATATATATATATACAAACGCGATTCCAAAAAAGTTGGGACACTGTACAAATTGTGAATAAAAAAGGAATGCAATAATTTACAAATCTCATAAACTTATATTTATTCACAATAGAATATAGATAACATATCAAATGTTGAAAGTGAGACATTTTGAAATGTCATGCCAAATATTGGCTCATTTTGGATTTCATGAGAGCTACACATTCCAAAAAAGTTGGGACAGGTAGGAATAAGAGGCTGGAAAAGTTAAATGTACATATAAGGAACAGCTGGAGGACCAATTTGCAACTTATTAGGTCAATTGGCAACATGATTGGGTATAAAAAGAGCCTCTCAGTGTGGCAGTGTCTCTCAGAAGTCAAAATGGGCAGAGGATCACCAATTCCCCCAATGCTGCGGCGAAAAATAGTGAAGCAATCAGAAAGGTTTCTCAGAGAAAATTGCAAAGAGTTTGAAGTTATCATCATCTACAGTGCATAATATCATCCAAAGATTCAGAGAATCTGGAACAATCTCTGTGCGTAAGGGTCAAGGCCGGAAAACCATACTGGATGCCCGTGATCTTCGGGCCCTTAGACGGCACTGCATCACATACAGGAATGCTACTGTAATGAAAACATGGGCTCAGGAATACTTCCAGAAAACATTGTCGGTGAACACAATCCACCGTGCCATTCGCCGCTGCCGGCTAAAACTCTATAGGTCACAAAAGAAGCCATATCTAAACATGATCCAGAAGCACAGGTGTTTTCTCTGGGCCAAGGCTCATTTAAAATGGACTGTGGCAAAGTGGAAAACTGTTCTGTGGTCAGACGAATCAAAATTTGAAGTTCATTTTGGAAAACTGGGACGCCATGTCATCCGGACTAAAGAGGACAAGGACAACCCAAGTTGTTATCAGCGCTCAGTTCAGAAGCCTGCATCTCTGATGGTATGGGGTTGCATGAGTGCGTGTGGCATGGGCAGCTTACACATCTGGAAAGGCACCATCAATGCTGAAAGGTATATCCAAGTTCTAGAACAACATATGCTCCCATCCAGACATCGTCTCTTTCAGGGAAGATCTTGCATTTTCCAACATGACAATGCCAGACCACATACTGCATCAATTACAACATCATGGCTGCTTAGAAGAAGGATCCAGGTACTGAAATGGCCAGCCTGCAGTCCAGATCTTTCACCCATAGAAAACATTTGGCGCATCATAAAGAGGAAGATGTGACAAAGAAGACCTAAGACAGTTGAGCAACTAGAAGCCTGTATTAGACAAGAATGAGAAAACATTCCTATTCCTAAACTTGAGCAACTTGTCTCCTCAGTCCCCAGACGTTTGCAGACTGTTATAAAAAGAAGAGGGGATGCCACACAGTGGTAAACATGGCCTTGTCCCAACTTTTTTGAGATGTGTTGATGCCATGAAATTTAAAATCAACTTATTTTTCCCTTAAAATGATACATTTTCTCAGTTTAAGCATTTGATATGTCATCTATGTTGTATTCTGAATAAAATATTGAAATTTGAAACGTCCACATCATTGCATTCTGTTTTTATTCACAATTTGTACAGTATCCCAACTTTTTTGGAATCAGGTTTGTACACACAGGGTGTTTCAGGGTATCAAGAAATCATGTATCAATGTCTTGTGCTCTGAACTCTTGTAGTTTAGTGTTGACCTTCATTATAATACAGCCATGTTAACGTCACACATGAACGTTGACATGCCGGGGGACTCAGGTGACGACGCTGAGATGGACATGGACGGTCCTGCCAAACTCATTGCTCCAGACCAGACGGGAAAATCCCAAGACAGTCCAGAGGAAGTGAGGATGATGAAGGAGGAGGAAGAGGCTTTTGAACAGACACAGGACACTGATCTGAACTCTTCCTCGTGTCTCGAATTGACACAGAGCAGCATTGATGGCAACAATCATCTGTTTTTTGATGCAACGGATGTTGCCAAGTCAACCTCAGAAGAGGAAACTACAACAGGTGAGAGACGCTAAAGGGTTAAAGACAGTTAACTGTTGAACAACCTGAAAAGGCATCATGTTTAGGAGTGATTTAGAATAATCTAAAATAGTTGATACTACAATAATCAGCCGGAAGAAGAAAAGATCTGAAAATATGTGTAGACTTTATCAAAATTCAGTCTGTTCTAAAGTAGAATATACAGATTATTTTCCTGACATACACTACCTTTCAAAAGAAATTAATGCTTGTATTCAGCAAGGACGCATTAAATTGATCAAAAGTGACTTTTATAATGTTACAAAAGATTCTATTTTCTATTCATGAAAATATCCTGGAAAAAATTATCATAGTTTTCACAAAAACATGAAGCAGCACAACTGTTTTCAACATTGATAATAATCAGAAATGTTTCTTGAGCAGAAAATCATCATATAGAATGATTTGAAGGATCATGTGACACTGAAGACTGGAGTAATGATGCTGAAAATTCAGCTTTGATCACTGGAATAAATTACACTTTAAAATATAAATTTAAAAAGAAAATGGTTATTTTAAATTGTAATAGTACTTAACATTTTTTACTGCACTTTTGATCAACTAAATGCAGCCGTGGTGAGCAGAAGAGACTTTTCAAACATTAAAAAAAATCTTTTGAATGCTAGTGTAGCTCAGCAGGATATTTAGTTCACTTGTGATTAGCAGGACTCTTAACCTCAGGTTTCCCGGGATTGTCCCTATAAGAAGTGACTGCTTAGGTCTTACTCTCTGGGTGAAACGCACAGGATTATGTTGACGACAAATGTCAAAATTTATTCACAATGTGGACTTGAAAGTGAAATTTATGCAATGATTTTTTGGCAAAAAAATGGTATAGTAAATACGTTGGACTTCCAGTAAACACTGTGGTACTGGAAAAAGCCTTGAAGGTGAAGTGTGTAATTTTTGATGTTCACTGCAAAAATGTCTTGTTTTTCAGACATTTTTATAATATTTATAAATCAAGATAAATTTAAGAAAAAATATCTGCCAGTGGGGTCAGAATACTAATCTTGTTTTCCCTTTGAATTAATTTTATTTTGGCAGATATTTTTCTTGTTTTAAGCACTGTATTATGGAGCTCCGCACATGACATGCAGACAAAAATATATAGTATTTCATGGCCATGAATTACCAATTAGTTCCCATGACTTACTAATAAGTTAGCACGTTTTACTAATTTGTTCTCCATTTTAAATGTGATTATTATATCATGCACACAAAAAAATACATATATCATGGCCACGATTTAACTAAAACGAAGGAACGAATTACAACATGGACACAATTTAGTAAAACAAGGGAACGAATCATGCACACAATGATCTAACTGTGATATAGCCTAATAATTCGTTCCCTCATTTTAGTTAAATCGTGGCTACAATATACATATTTTTTCCCGTATATCATGTCATGTGCGGGGATCTGTAATAAGTCACTTAATTTTGATTTTTTTTTTTTCAGAAAACAAGACTTTATATATCTTAAAGGATTAGTTCACTTTAAAATGAAAATGACCTCAAGCTTTACACGTACACTTTCTTCCTAAGTTGAATTCCTAAATTCACTCCCATTATAAAGCTTGGATGCATCAGGATATTTATTAAAATAACTCAGATTGTGTTCATCAGAAAGAAGAAAGTCATATATTCCTAGGATGGTTTGAAGGTGAGTAAAGCTTGGGGTAATTTTCATATTAAAGTGAACTAATCCTTTAAGTCATTTTAATTTAGATCTGATTCCAGCCACTTCTAAATCATGACTTTAGAAGTGGCTGGAAAAGTCATTGAAGTTCATTAGTTAAAAGGCATGGGAAACCAAGATCCGTTTTTTGTTGTTGTTGTTGTAAAATCATTACCAATGACGTTTCCTTCCCCATTTCTCTCTGTCTGTTCTCAGAGCTGGATGATTTGCTAGACTCTCTTCAGCGTCTGCAGCTGAATCTGACTGATGTTGAGAGTCAGGAGGACGTTCAGCTGCTGCTGGAGCTGCTACTGCAGACGGACTTCCAGCAGGCTTTCAGCATGCACCGCAGTGTGGCTCTGGGCATGAGACACCTGTGCCCGCCGTACCCGCTCACCGCACATGCCCAGCAGATCAGGGATGAGGTACGACTAGTACATCCTTTAACTGTATTCATCTGCATAACATTGGCCATGTTCACAGTGGAGTACTAGCCCAGCTGACAGGGAAAGTTCTTAGAATGTTCCTAACATTCTTTAAAGGTTCTTCTTCCAGTAACATTAATAGAACATCTGTTCGAACAAAGTAATCATCTTTAAAGGTGCTATGTAAGAATTGTTATGTATTAATTGCTTTTTGTATCGCCAATGTGTGAACAGCTTATAATGAAACTTAAAAAACAAGAGACCTTCCCTGACCTCCTAGGTTGTATATGAAAGCCTGTAGACTGATTTTTATGTGAAGGACTCAAGCCGGTTTTGCCAGCTTAAACGGTCATCCATCACAACTCCAAGGTTCCTGGCTGTCCTGGAAGAAGTTATGGTCGATGAACAAAGTTGAATGGAAAGGTTATGATGAAGTGTTGCCACAGGCAGTTCCGTCTTTGCAAGGTTGTGGTCCTTCATCCAGGCAGAAATGTCTGTCAGGCAGGCAACCGTCGGATCATCTGGTTGGAATTAGAGGTAGAGTTGTGTGCCATCAGCATAGCATTGATAGGAAAAAACATGTTCCTGAATGACAGATCCTAGTGATGACATGTAAATGGAGAAAAGAAGTGGTCCAAGCACTGAGCCCTGAGGTACTCCAGTAGCAAGATGATGCGACTTAGACACCTCACCCCTCCAAGATACTCGGAAGGACCTACCTGAGAGGTAAGACTTGAACCACTGGACCGCGGTTCCTGAGATGCCCTTTGTCATGAGGGTTGACAGGAGGATCTGGTGGTTAACTGGTGGTTATCAAAGACAGCAGACAGATTTGGCAAGATGAGTACTGATGATTTGGAAGCTGCTTGTGAGCAGAGCAGTCTCAGTTGAGTGTCCACTCTTGAAGACAGACTGGTTGTTGTCCAGGAGGTTGTTCTGTGTGAGATAAGAAGACAGTTGATTGAACACAACTCTCTCAAGTGTTTTTGCAATGAATGGAAGAAAGGATACCGGTCTGTAGTTTTCTAAAAGTGCTGGATTTAGAAAGGGTTTCTGGGGTAATCCTAGCCTGCTTAAATGTTGTGGAAAATGTACCAGTGTGAAGAGAAGTATTAATAATGTGAGTGAGTGCAGGTACAATTGAAGAAGAGATGGCCTGAAAAAGATGAGTGGGGATATGATCAAGCGGACAGGTAGTAGGGTGATTGGAAAGAATGAGTTTGGAAACTTCTGCCTCTGAGAGCGAAGGATGGGAGAACGTGTGTGCTTGCTGTTAAGATGTGATTGTCAGTATGTGTTGTGGAGAATTGGTTGGTTGTTGTTTAATTTTGTGAAGAATGTGGCAAAGTCGTCAGCTGTAAGAGTTGATGTAGGAGGGGTGGCAGGGTGGACGGCAAAGAAGAGAGGAGGAGCATGAGAGAATCAGGAGAATTGTTCATTTTATTGTGGTAGTATGTGGTTTTAGCATTGGAGACATTTGCAGCAGAGAAGGAAGAGAGGAGTGGCTGATACAAGCTAAGATTGGTAGGATCTGAGTCTAGACCGATGCTCATGGAAAACATCGGATAGCCAGGGGGCAGAGGGTGTGGCGAGGGCTTGCATGGATGAAAGGGGGCAGAAGTCCTCTAAGCAAGATGTTAGAGTGGAGCGAAGAGTGTCAGTAGCAATGTTAGTATCCAGTGATGAGAACTGATTAGAGGGAAGAAGTGTGGATGAGACCAAAGTGGATAGGCGGGAGGGTGAGAGTGAGTGTAGGTTATGTCAAAAAGTGATCTGTGGGGGAGTTTGTGTTGAGTTAGGAGTCAGGTTAAGGTTAAGAGTGATGAAGAAGTCATCTGAGGTGTGTAGTGGAGTCAGTGTTGCCAAGTCCACGGTTTCCCCGTGGAATTGGGCTACTTTTACACTGTTGCCGCGGGTTGTTTTTCATGTCCGAGGGTTGAAACGAACCCGAATAACAGGATATTTAGCCCCTGAATAGTGAATTTTACCAGGGGAACCCCGTCAAAAACGCGGATTTTACCCCCTGGAACTTTGATTTTTACCAGGGTACCCCCCTGAAACGCCATTGGGCTAGTTTTGGGCTAGTTTTGAGTAGCAATTGGGTGGGTTTTGTTATGAAAACCTGGCAACCCTGAGTGGAGTAACTAGTGTATTATCAGTGGAGCAGCAGCATGTGTAAATGAGGTCCAATCGGTTACCTGATTTGTTGGTAGCCGTAGTAGACTCTCCCTTGAGGTCAAACAAGGCAAGCAGAGTGTGGAAATCAACAGCCTGAGATTTGTCTAGATGGATATTGAAGTCTCCAAGTACCATCAGAGGAGTACCATCCTCAGGGAAGAATGAGAGTAACACATCTAACTCCTTCAAGAAGTTACCTAGCTGACACGGGGGACGATAAACAACTACAAAATGGACTTTAGCAGGGTGGGATAGTAATTGCATGAGATTCAGATGAGCTATTGTCACAGTGAGATGGTAAAGGATTAAACTTCCATTCATTGGACATTAAGCAGGCCAGTACCTCCACCCCTCCCAGGTGTGGGGTGTGGGAAAAAGTTAAATTAGAGGAGAGGGCTGTCGGTGTGGCAGTGTCCTCTGGTTTGATCCAGCCATGAGATGGAGACCTGAAAGAGTAGCGATAGATGTAATGAAATCTGCTTTGTTTACAGCAGATTGGCAATTCCAGAGACCAACAGGAATAGAAAGTGATGTACTAGTGGACAGGTTGTAAGGATTGCACTGCCTCCAACACGTGGCACACAATTTACATGTGAATCAGTTTCAGTCTGTGAATCTGTACTTCTTTATTTGAAGTTGTACTTGAGCAAAGGCACCTGAAGTGCTTAATAAGGACATGGTAATTGGTTGATCTGCTCTGTGCCAAAGCATGTAGCTAGATGAAGTCATTGGCCTTTGGGTATGTAATCCGTCATTAGCTTACAGACTGAAGTGTGATGCGCTAAGACTTCTTGGAGGCCAGAATGAGATCTAATGGATTATCACAATCACTTCATATGTGTGTGCAGATTAGTTTATTAAATGCAATAGGAGATGTGTTAGCGAGTCCACTTTAAGCTGTTTCATCTCTTAGTCATCATGAAATAGCATTCACATGCCTTTTTTATGTAATGTGACACATTTCATAAACAGGATATTCAACAAGTAAAGAGATTGCATGGGACTTTATTTTATTTTTTTGGGAATTGATTGGATTTGTGGTTGTAAACATACAAATGGCACGAATGAATTTCTAACAATAGCTATAGAAACATGTATTTAAAAAACTGAATTTGATTAATTATTTCATATTGACTTTAAAATACAAAAAATTGTTGTATATAAACATTTTTTATGATGATTTTATGCCTCAACAATTATAAAGGTTACCATGTTATAATCAGATCTGAAATTCAACTGGAATTTTAATTTAGGTTTTTACTAGAATGATCCTAAACAGATCTTTTAAAAATAAAGGGATGTTGATTTGTGGTAAGATTATTGCAATTAATTCCCTCTGATGCTGTTTGGCCATTTTTGACCTAAAATGTTTTTGTTTGTTTTTTTAAAGAATTTTTTACTTCATCGGAGTGGTATGAAACTTGGTAAAGGTTTTGCCAATTGCTATGTGAACACAAATAAAAAAAATCATGGACATGATTCGAAAAGGTTCAATGGTCCTGAAAAAAAATAGTCAAACATGTACTATTCATGGTCAAAAGTGAGTGCTTTGGAAATTAAGCAAATTTCATCTAGTGGAAACGTTTGGTACTGCGCCCAAACAAATCTTACTGAAAGCTCATTTTTTGAGATATTAAACTCAAATTTGGTTTTATTTTTCCAGCAGATTTACAGTAAAACATGTTTTGCAAAATATATATTTTATATAAAATTTTACAATCTTTTTTTAATGCATTATTTAAAATAATAAACTTAAACTTCTAACTTTCTTTATTTTTTTTTTTTTATTTTTTTTTTTTTTTCACTTCAGCAATAATCTGCTAAGTGTCTTCTTCAAAGCATTCAATATTTACGAGAGTTTAAATTGGAAATTTCATTTTCAGGTCTATGCATAAAACTAATTTTTAATGATCTATAGTCATGCTTGTCTAGAATCTTAAAAGGTCTCTATTAAACTTTATTAACTTTACTTTTAACTCGTGTCCTTGGTCTCCAGGTGGAAAGTGTCCTACAGTGCAGTAAACACACTGAAGCCACAGAACTAACAGGCCTGTTGACTTCACCACACCTACAGGTAAATGATGAGGGAGTGGCACACAACTTGTCCTTGTTGGCATCTGTATAATTTTTCTAAATGTTTAATGGACACACAACCTTTGACATCAGCAACAGCTATATGGGAATTTTCTCCTCCCATTTAAAAGCTGATAAATATGCAAGATGCACTTAATTGTTTGCATTTGTAACACTTTACAATAAGGTCCCATTAGTTAATGTTAGTTAAGGTATTAACTAATACATTGATCAAAGATTTAAGACCTGATCGGTTGTCTGACATGTTCAGGCCCGAATCAAACCCTAAAAAGGGCATGAAAACAACTTCCCTGTGTGTCTATTTGTACACACTACAGGTTAGATCCAATTAACGGTCTTAGAAATAGATACCTGTCATAGAACAGGGCACGAGATTATTACCCTCCCTGCATTACAGCTCTGCTGAAGATATTCACCCCTTTCCCAGCCCTCCCACTGCTTTCCGTCACCACATGCACAGCAGGCGTATAAAGCAGTACGGCTCTGTCTTTCTTCCAACTGTATGAAAAATTACAGGTAAGAGGTGATGTGATGATTGACAGTGCAGTGGGGAGATTATGGAGGATTGGATTTATGTTCAGGTTAAGCTGTGCATCGTGTTTGGCAGTCTGGCATTGAGAAACTGATGTTGCCAAGGGTTATTATTGCAGGGTACGGTACGCCTGTCAACTTCACTGAGGTAAAGCCGCAATCTTTTGGCAGGGTTTTCGAGTCTTGGGTTAAACAAAATGGGCGGGAACTTGCTTGAGTGCTTCTCAGCTTGAAAGAAGTTTGATTGTTTGCTTGTCTAAATGAATTTTTAAGGCAGGACTTGTTTTCAAAGCATACATTAATTCTACATAACTTGATTTTTACATTTTCTGAAGACAATCTAGATTGCCACCATGATGCTAGGGTTTTGAGTGGTTACTAAGGTGTTGCTGTGTTCTGAGTGTTTTAAAATGTTGCTATGTGGATGCTTTGGAGTTCTGGGTGGTTTCTAGGGTTTGCTAGGCAGCTGCTAGGGTGTTTTCTTTGCTTACAGGAGTTGATAGTGGTTGCTAGGGTGTTCCTATGCATTTGCTAGGTGTTCTGATGTTTTAAAATATTGCTATGTCTGTGGTGTCTATGGTGTTCTGGGTGGTTATAAGAGTGTTGCTAGGTAGCTGCTATAGGGTGTTTTCTGTGCTTGCTAGGAGTTGATAGTTTTTTCTAGGGTGTTGCTATGCGTTGCTAAGGTGTTCTGAGTGTTTTAAAAATATGCTATGTCTGTGGTGTCTATGGTGTTCTGGGTTATAAGAGTTTGCTAGGTAGCTGCTATAGGGTTTCTGTGCTTGCTAGGAGTTGATAGTTGTTTCTAGGGTGTTGCTATGCAGTTGCTAAGGTGTTCTGAGTGTTTTAAATATTTGCTAGTCTGGGTGTCTATGGGTGTTGGGTGGTTATAAGAGTGTTGCTAGGTAGCTGCTATAGGGTGTTTTCTGTGCTTGCTAGGGAGTTGATAGGTTGTTTCTAGGGTGTTGCTATGCAGTTGCTAAGGTGTTCTGAGTGTTTTAAAATGTTGCTATGTGGTTGCTATGGTGTTCTCTGTGGTTGTAAGGGTGTTGCTAGGTAGCTGCTATAGGGTGTTTTCTGCGCTTACTAGAGTTGATAAGTAGTGTTCTGCAGTTGCTAAGGTGGTCTGAGTTATGTGGTTGCTAGGGTGTTGCTATGAAGTTGTTAATATGTTCCAAGTGTTTTAAAATGATGATATGCGGTTGCTATGGTGTTCTGGATGGTTGCAAGGGTGTTGCTAGGCTGTTACTAAGTAGCTGCTATAAGGTGTTTTCTGTGCTTATTAGGGAGTAGGTAGGTGGTCGCTAGGGTGTTGCTATGAAGTACTTAAGGTGTTCCAAGTGTTTTAAAATGATGATATGCGGTTGCTATGGTGTTCTGGATGGTTGCAAGGATGTTGCTAGGCTGTTACTAAGTAGCTGCTATAAGGTGTTTTCTGTGTTTACTAGGGAGTAGGTAGGTTTTTTTAGGGTGTTGCTATGCAGTTCTTAAGGTGCTCCGAGTGTTTTAAAATGTTGCTATGTGGTACCTATGAGGTTCTGAATTTATGTTGCTAGACTGTTGCTAGGGTGTTTTCTGTGGAGTTGGTAGATGGTTGCTAAGGTATTACTATGCAGTTGCTGAAATGCTGAAGTGAGGTTTTTTTTTTTTCAATATTCAATTTCAGGGGTGTTCAGGGTGTTGCTATGTGGTTGTTAATGTATTGCTTTGCTGCTGCTATGGTGTTCTGGATGATTCTTTACCGACTCAAGTCAAAAGTGTCAATGCTGACATCTCTGTTCACCAGTGTTGATGTTCTTGGTTCTTCCTCAGGCCCTGATGGAAGCTCATGACTGTATAGCCGAGCAGGAATTGGATGTTGAAATTATTGAAGATGTGGACCAGGATGAAAAGACCACCAAACTGGTTTCCCTGGAGAAAACTCGTGACATGCCTCTGGTAAAATTCAGAGTCATGCATCTTTACCCAATATTAATTTAAACGTTATATTTAAATTCTATATTCAAACTGTTTTCTGTCTTTCTGTATATGTTTAGGGTGTGACGGTTCGTAACGAACATGACTGCGTCATCATCAGCCGGGTGGTGAGTGGAGGAACAGCAGAGAAAAGCAACTTGCTCAGTGAAGGAGATGAAATACTGGAAATCGATGGCGTTTCAGTCCGTGGAAAAAGTGTTAATGATGTTCACAACATACTGGTGAGATCTAGCAGGTCCTAAACTCTTTAAAACGCCTCATACTCTTTTCCTACATAACCATAATAATTTGCTGATATAGATTACCATTCAAAAGTTTTGGGGTCTGTAATTTTCTCTTATGTAAAAGTCTCTTATGCTCACCAAGGCTGCATTTATTTGATCAAAAATCTTGTGAAATATTATTACAATGTAAAATAACTGTTTTCTATTTGAATATATCTCAAAATGTAATTTATTCCTGTGATCAAAGCTGAATTTTCAGCATCACTACTCCAGTCTTCAGTGTCACATGATCCTTCAGAAATCATTCTAATAAGTTCGCTTCTTCTTTTTCTTTGTCTCTAGTCCAGCATGCATGGGTCCCTCACGTTTCTCCTCATCCCAAACTCTCAAAACAAAATATCTCCTCACAGACCAACTGTGGTACGACTTCATCATTTCTTCATCCTCATTCCTTCTTTTGAGTGTGTGCTGCCTTAGGCGCCTTCTAGGATTTTTGTCTTTGACTCTGTTTGAAACCCTTGTGGGCTTCTTGCTATAATGCATTCTGGGATTGCCTTACACATAAAGTATATTTGTGATATAAAAATGTAAGATCATTTATGAGGCTGTATAACTTTGCTATTGCTATTTTGACATTTGACATTGTGCTCGTTATGCAGTTCATTAGCTATTGGAACAGACCTAATTTTCTTCATCTAAATGTCATTCACCTCGCTTCCTTATTCGCTTTCTTTACAGATGCATGTAAAAGCAAACTTCAGCTATGACCCATCCGAGGACCCATATGTGCCGTGCAGAGAGCTCGGCCTGTCCTTCCAAAAGGGAGACATCCTCCACGTCACTAGCCAGGACGACCCCAACTGGTGGCAGGCGTACAGGGAAGGTCATGAGGACCAGAAGCCCCTCGCTGGCCTCATTCCTGGTTAGTGTCTGGTTAGAACAATTAGTATGGGATAGATATAACAAAGACATGCATGTAAATCCATTGAAAATGCTTGCTTTTGCTGAATAAGGCAGCATATCAAATATTCATCATGTATTTGTAATGATTTAGCTTTTTTACGTTTAAACTCTTATTCAGTGATTTCAGCATTATTATTTTATTATTATTTATGTACTATTATATTATTTATTAATATTTGAAGTTGCCAGCCAGTTCCAGCATTTTCAACTTTCATGGCCCCCAGAATATTTGGTACAATATCTGAACATGCAATATATCAAAATAAAGAACAGAGCCTCTGCTTTTAAACAACAACAAAATTATTCTAGCCTCATGCATTCTTTTTTTTATCAACACTTGATTCTCGGTAAGTTTCGTAAAACAAAGCAACATTTTGAACACAAAGCTGAGAAAATTGCGTTTTTTGAACGTATTCAGAACGACGATCAAAACATAGATAGTTCGAGTCCATCACAGTCCTGTACCTCGTCCTGGGTTGACCATTCATTTGGTGGCGTTAGGCAGTTTTGATTTATATGCTGTTTAATGTCTGATGATTGTGTTATTTTACATGTGCATAAGCAATTCTTCTGTCGCTTGTTTCTGCTTCTTCTTCGCTTGTGTTTTGATCTGGAGATTCTATACTCTTTCAGAACATGAGTAATAGCGCCCCCTACTGTATAACCATGAAAACATGGATTGCAGGAAAATTCCTTCAATAGCGGGGAAAGAGTTAAACTTATTTCATTTAGTTGTCAAGGCAAAATTTTTATTTCAGTTTAAGTTTTTCATCTAATATTTATGTTTTATTTTATTTCAGCTTTATTTCAATATTACTGAATGACTGAAAACTGTTTTTTATATTTTTAGTTAACAATAACACTGAATGATTCAATGATTTCTTTAAATTGAAATCACAGAATTCTTTTTGTGTTATTTTTTCATGTATCAAATGTTACAAATGTTACATTTACCAGTTTAAACCATATCAGTTCATGATTGTTTTGAGTTATTTTGTTAACACTGATGGTTTTGTCTTTTATAGAATATTATATAGTCTTCTCTCTAACAAATAACTAGTGTATGTGGTGCAGTATGTCTAAAACAAGAGGCATGTTGTGTTCTCTCAAGGGAAGAGCTTCCAACAGCACAGAGAAGCCATGAAGAAGACCATCACAGACAGGAATCAAGAGTATAAAGGTGAGCTGTCTGGAATTCACTCACTTCCTGCCAGAAATCACTGCTAAAACTAATATAGAGACATAAACATACATGCTTCTTTAAGTGTGCATCCTTCTTAAAATACTTTGAAGTTGCCGTCAATCTTTGTGTGGAAAGTTCATAACACTTCTGTGTAAATGATAGTTGTTCTTTCTCAGGGAAACTTTGGTGTGCTAAGAAAAGCAAAAAGCAACGAAAGAAACTATTGTATAACCCTAATAAGAATATTGGTGAGTATGATCTTCTAAATTCTTAGTCATGAAATCAGAATTTATCCTTGATTGAACTGATTGATCCTGGCTATTTACAGCTTGGTGCAAGTATAGGGATTTTTTCCACCCATTTTACTTGGGGAAACTGCAAATTTGATCAATCTAATGGGAATGAGGTGTGAATGGTTTTGGGTGGGTTGAAAGGCTGAGGATACAAGAGTCGTTGGCTAATTGACAGCCGTTCACGGAGGGAGGTTTCTTCTTTTGTGATTTCTTGCATGCCTCTCCACACTAAAGATGGGCAAAATGAAATAACAATGAAAGCAGTTCTCATGCCTGGTTAAAATTTGCATTAAAAACAAGACATACTGAGAAAAAAACATAGATTTACCTTTACCTTTTGGTATCCAGCAAAGGTTGATTCAGGTTGATTAGGACACATTTGCCATTGAGATGACTGGGAAAAAGTGTCCCAATCAACCTGAATTCATGTTGTGGACATTCATTGTTTAGGAATTTCTTTGAGAAATGTCAGATTTAACCTAATCTTTAGCTGATTTCAACAGCCCTAGTCTAAAAATAACATCTATTTTGCAAAAACTCATCAGTAAGACATTTGTCATTGTTCAGAGCTTTACAGTGAAGACATACTGACCTATGAGGAGGTTGCACTGTACCATCAGCCGCCCAACCACAAGCGTCCCGTCACCCTGATTGGCCCACCAAACAGCGGACATGATGAACTGAGACAGAGACTGCTGTCCTTACAGCCTGACCGGTTCGCCGGTGCTGTTCCACGTAAGATTGTGCTTTTCAACTTTGGCGTAAAGTTATTTAACATGAAATATAACCACAATGGCTCATTTCCAAAACCTAGTGAACTACATAAGCAGCATCTATGGGCCATTCTACAGAACTGATTCAAAGTCAGAGTTGGAAATTTGTCTTTTTCTACAAATTTTGTATGTATGCAAATTGTATAATATCCAAGGTACGGATTTCTAGTAATTGTGCAGTTAATTCTCATATTGTATTTTCAGAAAGTTTCGGAATATTTTTCCTCTCCCCAAATTTGTCACTACCGAAACACAATCATAAATAATTTAATCAGAAGGGTTATACTGACCTATTAAGATTTTGTTCACATATACCTAAATATATTTTTTCCTATGTTTTTTTTAAATCACAGGTAAATTAATAACAATTACAATTTTAACAATATTTCAAGTGTAATGTATGAGATTTGTTGTATTTTTAATCCAATTTTTCTTTGTAAAAGTCATAAAGTTTATCAAACTGATTTCAAAGTGAAGGATTCATTAGTTTGAATATACATTGAACCAAACACTATCATAACATCTTAGTTGATCATTCAATATACTTTATTTTTGACAAAACATCCATGTTTCGGTCGTGACTGCACATTTTCAGTAGTGACAGTAATGTGCTGGTAGTGACCACATCACATTACAGAATTTTTTAACTCACATACTAAAACACTAATGATTTGCATAACTGTACTAAAATTTTGTTTATTTCCCTCAAATAAACAATTGTTTGTCACTACCAAAACAATGATGTCACTACCGAAACATGTGGTGAAGTTTCGGTAGTGACAATTTTAGATACTTTTGAGCCGCTCAAAGATGTTAATCAGCACATGCTAGCACAGTTCTGAACAGATATACACACATAAAACTAAATTTTATGGAATAACACCCAAAAAAGTTTGCTTAATTGCAGAAAAAAGGTGTTTGGTAGTGACGTTCCTTAAATTTACTCACATTTTCAGACTTTTGAACACATTTCACCTCAAAATGATCTGCTATGAAAAGAAGCTATGAGAGAGAGGGACACAGGAATATTTCCTGATCAAAAATGTAGAAGTGTGTTAAAATCAGTCTCAGACAATGGACTAAAACACACACTGTTTCGGTAGTGACACTAAAATGCAGGACACTTTTTTTTTTTACATAAAGTTTTATGATTTAAAAATAAAATATCAAATAAACTTCACTTAAATATATATAAAAACAACATTGGAAAAAATTGCATTAATTATTTTCAATATCCCAATTGAAAGTACCCAATAAATGATGATTTTATATATATTAAGCTTACTGATATTTTAAATATTATTGTAGGATTCAATAGATAATAGAAGGATCTTAGCAAACATCTCATTTGAATACTTGAATGCTTTTTAAATGTGTTTCTTGGTTGTGGGACAGCAGTTTGCACCAATTCTGTAGAATGGCCATACTTAAATTGTATGTCAATAATTTCATCAAGAAAAACTGGGTTGCATATTTAAGCATACAAACAGACATTGATTTATACACTGTCTACAGTTTTGTTCATACATATCTATTGTACTTATATGTGATTTTGAACAGACACCACACGAAACCCCCGCACGCATGAGCTCAATGGAAGAGAGTACAACTTTGTATCACGACAGAGCTTTGAATCTGAACTGGCTGCAGGGAAATTCATCGAATCGGGCGAGTTTGAACAGAACCTGTACGGCACAAATACGGATTCAGTCAGACAGGTTGTCAACTCAGGAAAAATCTGCCTGCTGTGTCTGCAGCCCAGGGTAAGACTGAGTAAGGACTCATAATGGCTATTACCAGTATAAGATGCATGGAATTGGTTAAAATGTATATATATATATATATATATATATATAAAGCTGTGAAAATGTGAACTACACATCATCAAATAACTTTTATTTCATCAATTTCATTTATATGCACCATTAACAATACAGAGCAATATTTACCTGAATATTTTTTATTATTATTGTAAACATTATGACAACCACCAAGAAGCAACAGTCAAGACAGCATAATTACACTAAACAAGACTGCACTAAAATAATAAATACTTTACATGGAAAATATAAAGATTAAAGAAAAAATACTTTTTTCTAAAAATAATAGGAGGGTCTGCTTTTTTCACGTCGCGTAACTGATGATCTCAGCCTTTCGTGGGCACGTCACTCAAGATTGTGTTCCAATCAGACACTGCGATAGTCGCTACGTAGAGGTGGGGGGCGGGGCGAATGCAGAACTCTCACTGTTGCTCTGAGTCTGCGCGCATGTTCTGCAGCGTCTGATCCCGGTGTGAGGAGACTGCATTCACATTTCTCCGCCTTTTTTCCTGCTCGAAATGGCATCGCCGGAGGATGTCGGAGCGAGAAGGCAAACGTTTTATGAAATCGAGTGTGTAATAGAAGATTGCGATTCTGAAGTTGGATACAAGCCTCTGTCAGACAGCGATGAGCTCGACGATTCGGCGGAGGAGGAGGAACCGCGGGAAGAAGAGTAAGTAATACGTCACGTGTGTGGTTTTTACCTGTTGTAGGGTAGAAAAATGTTTTATTGTTTACTACAGAATGCAGTTTTGAAGTTCTTGAAGCTAGATAGAAAAATAAACAGTGCTTGAAAGACACTTAAGTATAAAGAATAGTGTTAAAGACCCCATCAAATTAAAGGTGCAATATGTAAGTTGTTTTTTTTTTTGCAGTAAAATATCCATAAACCACTAGGTCAGTGTTATATATTTTGTTTACTTGAGTGCTTACAATATCCTTAAGTTGTATATTAATTTCTACATAATTCTATTGCTATATTATAACTGTCTTTCTCATCTGGGAAATGTGCTAAAATCTAAATGAAGTCATCCTGACTTCAGGGGCGTATCCATATTTTTGTCCAATCAGATTCTCTCTAGAATAAGAATGCCCAGCCCTCTAAATTTTGAAAGTCATTGTTCATAGCTGACACAAAATAAAGGGACTTTCCCATCGAAGTGTCCCCCCCCAAATTCTTTTGCAATAGCAAATATGTCAATATAAAAACTGCAGCTGTTGTTGTGAAGAAAAGTCTTCTCTATCTTGCAAATGAAGTTCAGGAGTCAAAGATTCAGAAGTCAAAATCAGACTTTATTGAGCAAATTAACAAAGCTGAGATGCCAGCATCTGAGATTGTCTCTGGCCAGGGCGCAATTCTTAAACATTTCTCTTATCTTCACAATACTCAAGCGATTTCACTCTCTGGTAAGATTCGTCCATCATCAAGTCCTATTATTGGCTTTCTCTCTCCAATTGTGGAAGCATGCTAATTGATGGTCATCCTTAAAGGGTTAGTTCACCCAAAAATAAAAATAATGTCATTTATTACTCACTCTCATGCCGTTTCACACCCGTAAGACCTTCGTTCATCTTCAGAACAAGCATGCTAAGCATGCTAATTGATGGTCATCCTTAAAGGGTTAGTTCACCCAAAAATAAAAATAATGTCATTTATTACTCACTCTCATGCTGTTCCACACCCGTAAGACCTTCGTTAATCTTCAGAACACAAATTAAGATATTTTTGTTGAAATCCAATGGCTCAGTGAGGCCTGCATAGCCAGCAATGTTCCTCTCTCAAGATCCATTAATGTACTAAAAACATATTTAAATCAGTTCATGTGAGTACAGTGGTTCAATATTAATATTATAAAGCGAGAATATTTTTGGTGTGCCAAAAAATAACGACTTATTTAGTGATGGCCAATTTCAAAACACTGCTTCAGGAAGATTCGGAGCGTTATGAATCTTTTGTGTCGAATCATGATTCGGATCGCGTGTCAAACCGCCAAACTGCTGAACTCACGTGACTTTGGTGCTCCGAACCGCTGATTCATAACGCTGATTCATTATGCTCCGAAGCTTCACGAAGCAGTGTTTTGAAATCGGCCATCACTATATAAGTCGTTATTTTGTTTTTGGCGCGCCAAAAATATTCTCGTCGCTTATAATATTATTGACCACTGTACTCACATGAACTGATTTAAATATGTTTTTTAGTACATTAATGGATCTTGAGTAGGGCTGGGCGATATATCGCATGCGATTGTCACGCGCATTTCATCAGTAAAGCCGGTTCCCTGATTACCGCTAAATCGCCATCACCTGCTTTCAAATGGAGCTTGTAGGCGAACTACGGCTCTGTCTATTAAATGCCGCTCCATTTGAAAGCAGGTGATGGCGATTTAGCGGTAATCAGGGAACTGGCTTTACTGATGAAATGCGCGTGACAATCGCATGCTATATATCGCCCAGCCCTAATCTTGAGAGAGGAAATGTCATTGCTGGCTATGCAGGCCTCACTGAGCCATCAGATTTCATTAAAAATATCTTAATTTGTGTTCTGAAGATGAACGAAGGTCTTATGGGTGTGAAACGGCATGAGAGTGAGTAATAAATGACATTATTTTCATTTTTGTGTGAACTAACCCTTTAAATCAAAGGCAAGATACAACATTTTCCAAGGACACTAAGCTCTTTCCCTCCTTTTGATAACAGTCTTATTCTGTTCACAGCCACCTGTTGTTTACTAGAAAAATCCCTGACAAAGCTAAATATGCTTAGTGATACATTTGACCCTCACAGCCACGTAGGCCAACACGTTTGGCTTTAATGGTTTTCAGACTAATTCTACAATTGTTTTCTATAGGATAAGTAAAATATTTCATCACTTCCAAGTGATTTCCAGATTCTTATAGACAAAGATTTGACTAATTATTTGTCACTGGTATAAAAACAACAATAATCGTGTGCCCAATTAGGTCTATAATACATGGAGCAATCAGTCAGTTTCTCCAATAATTATAGCCTTTAAAAGGGGTCTGACACTGGTAAAACATTGTTGCTATGCAACAAAAATAGCAATCTGCTATGGGAGCTGAGCATGCATATACTCTTTGCAAAAAATGCATGACTTGTTTTGAATGCCAGCCAATGGGGAAAGATGCACTTTGCAGCCAGATGGTATAGTTACAGCATTGTTTACCAGCCAAACTTTGGCCCTTTTGTGTACGGCGGCGATTCATAAGATGATCCTAATTTTTGTCTCATTTTTGTGTACTAGACTTCTCCAAATATTGTCATGCCAAACATGTTGCAAATCAATAACGTTTATAGAGTCTTGATTGATTGAAAATGATTGACAGCCAGAAAAGAGAACATTTCTGATTGGTTAAAAACCTTTAAACTTATAAAGGTTTGCAAAAAAATCAAAGTTTGAATAGCATCTGTATGTTAAGCAGTGCTTGCAAGTCTTGCAAGCACTGTAGTTTTTTTCTTCTCTGCTTCATTTTTGATTCGTTCCCCTGGTTTTTATATTTTTTGCTGCCTAAAGTGCAATAAAGCACAATAAACCTCTTTATATAATTATTCTGATTAATTTGTAATCACTAAGTGCATGCATATTAAGTCTATTTATTATATGTTACAGTATTGATTCTTCTGAAGAATGGGAGCCTCTCATGCGTTCAAAACTAAAGAGGCACGCATCCTCCTCGCCTTCATCGTCCTTACCACGGCGAAGAGGACGGCCACCTAAAACTGCTTTGAATCCCTCCTCAATGGCACCAGTGATGGGCAGCATGCCTAGAACCACCCCAGCTATCTCTTTACCTCGACGGAGAGGCAGACCTCCTAAAGACAAATCTAAAGTCAAACTCTTTCCTAAACCCTCCCTGTATCCCACAATAGTCCCTAAACCCCCACCTTTTGCCACACTAATCCCTAATTCTGCATCCGGCATTAAATTCGGCCCTAATTCTACACCCACGTTTACACTTGGATCTAATTTCACTCCTATAACCCTTTCCAACCCCACATCCTCCATTAAGCTAGACCCTAATTCTACACCCATACTCATCCAGAATCCCACATCCACTTTTAAACTCAGCCAAAACTCCACTTCCACTTTGAATTCGGCACCGATAGCCACACTCATCTGTACACCCACATCAACAGGGCTGCTGTTAGATGCTGACACCAACGAGATCAAAACATTGAAAGAGGAGAAACCATGGGAAGACAAGTGAGTTAAAAAAAATTTTTTTTTTTTGTTGTTGTTGATTTACAGGTGTAATGTGACCCGGACACATTTCAATTATTAATAATTTTTTTTTTTGAAAGGAATAATACTTTTATTCAGCGAGGATGCATTAACTTGATAATAAAGACAATTATTATGTTACAGAAGATTTATGTTTCTAATAAATGCTATTATTTTGAACTTTCTATATTAAAGGAGTCCTGAAAAGAAATGTATCACAGTTTCCAAGCTTAAAATTCAGCTTTGCCATTGCAGGAATAAGTTGCATTTTAAAATAATATAAAGATGAAAAATTATCAAATAAATGCCTAAGAGAACATGAGAGACTTCTTTCAAAACATTAAATATCTTTCCAATTCCTTTTTTTGATTTGGGCTGTCACTAAGGATTATTTTGGTAATCGGTAGATTATTTTGATGATTAATCGAGTAGTTGGATTTTTTTTTGTGGTTATTAAAATTTACCTAAGCAAAACAATAGTTCATATATTCTCATCCGTGGAATGCACCACTTCCAGTATTTTGCCGGTTACTTGACAGGGGTAAATTAAGTACTCTTAATTTAATCGAGTAATTGTGACAGCCCTACTTGCGATTATGTTAGTCCAAGTATTCATATATTGTTATTGTGCTGTAAATTGCGATGCGTGAGTGTACATGATGTGTATTTGGTTTGTTACAGTGTGGATGCTTCTGAAGAATGGCCAGTTTCACTGGAAGAAAGCCTAGAGTGTTCAGAATCACTGAATGCAAAGAGGCAGCGACTCTCATCAACATTCCCTCCAGCCGTTATGCTACAACAGACAGTCGAACACACCTCAAAAATTACCCCTAGTCCTCTGCCTGAACTTGCACCTATAGCCACTTCTGATCATGCACCCATCTCTCAAACCACCACTATATTCAGCTTTCAACCCATTCCCACAACTATCAATGAACCCTTGACCTCTGGCCCCGTCGCTGAAACCACACCCATCCCAAAACACAAACCCACCTGTGATCCCAACCCTAATACTGCACCTATCCAGCTTCGGGTCGACAGCGACATCAACAGCGACCTTGATGGCGACAGTGATGAGATGAGTGATTCAGGAAGGGAAGAGGAGCTGTGGGAAGAAGAGTGAGTAAGGAGTTCTTGCATTTATTGTAGTTTTTTTTATAAATTTTTGATTACTGGTATTGCATACCAGTGTGTGAGTCCATGCACATGTAATGTATTTGTATTGTGTTACAGTGTTGATTCTGGTGAAGATTGGAATCTTTTACTGGAAAGTCCAGAGCGATCAAAATCACCTGCGTCGGCTCAATCACCACGGAGAAGCATCCCAGCTACACCTACCTCACCACGAGGCAAACTCTCTATATCCACCTCTGAACTTTCTCCTGAAGCCACACCCACCAATAAAGCCACCATTCAACCTGCTCCGGAGGCCACACCCACCACTGAAGCCACCATTCAACCTGTTCCTGAAGCCACACCCACCACTGAAGCCACCATTCAAATTGCTCCTGAAGCCACACCCACCACCGAAGCCACCATTCAATCTGTCCCTGAAGCCACTCCCACCACCAAAGCCACCATTCAGCCTGCCTCTGAAGCCACTCCCCCAACCACCCATAATTCCTCTCTTGAAGCCACACCCATCCCTAGTCCAGCACCCACCTTACCGCGACGGAGGGGCCGGCCTCGTAAGCATGCTTTAAAACCCACCCTCACATTTGAACCTGCTCCTACAGCCATCCCTAATCCGACACCGGCTGCTGATTCTACTCCCATAGCCATCTCAGGTCCCACCCTAACATTAAGTTTGGTGCCCGCATTCTCCACCAATTCTGAACCCAATCCAGAACCTGCAACTACCTCTAAAGCCATCCCTCAACCGACTTCTACTGGAGAGAAATCAAAGCCTGACGCAACTTCTTATTCACTGAGGCAAGCCAGAGGCAGGTCGTCTTCTGCCTTGGATTCACCCTGGACGAAAGTTGTAAATGACAGTAAGCCAGACAAGTGGCTTGACATCAACAATGAGGATGAGGAACCGGTACTTCCGAATTTCTCCCCCAAGCATCCTCCAGGTCCCCAGCTCATGGCAGACTCAACATATACACCCTTACAGTTGTTCCAATTGTTTTTCACCAGCTCTACCGTCAAGACAATCGTCAGAAACACTAATAGCAATGCCGAAAAGAGGGCAAAATCTGGAATGAAGTTTCTCTGGGTTCCTCTAACCGTAGCCGAGTTCTACTCATATGTGGCGATAGTTGTCTACATGGGTCTAGTGAAAGCAAAGTCTATTGCGGACTACTGGGCACGAAAGCGAATGTACAATTTCCCCTACCCGCAATCCGTCATGTCCCGAGCAAGGTTTCAGGCCATCTCCTGGAATCTTCACCTTTGTGATCTTCAGAAAGATGAGGAGAACAACAAAAAGAAAGGCACCCCTGGTTATGACAGACTGCTCAAAATCAAGCCTCTGTATACAGATGTTCTTTTGGCGTGCAAGACACACTTTCACCCCAACAGAGAGATTTCGGTAGACGAGAGAATGGTCGCTACCAAAGCTAGGATTGGCCTGAAGCCATATATGAATGACAAACCAACTAAATGGGGTTACAGACTATTTGTTCTTGCCGATTCGTCGTGCGGGTACACCTGGAATTTCTTCGTTTATGAAGGAAAGACTTCTACATCGTCGGGTAAAGGTGTCGGGTATGATTCTGTAATCAGACTAGTGGATCACAAAGCCCTCGGCAAAGGTTATAGGTTATACACAGACAATTTCTACACCAGCCCGACTCTTTTCTTGGATTTGTTGCAGAACGATATCCTTGCTTGTGGCGCTTTGCGTCAAACCTCCAGTTTACCGGAGACCAACGACCTGAGTGGAAGATCTGAAAGAGGATCCGTCCGCTGGTGTCGACAAGGTCCTCTTCTGTTTGTCAAATGGATGGATGCGAGAGAAGTCCTCATGTGTTCCACAATTCACAAGGCGTTCACGGGGGATACAGTCACCAGGAACGCCAAGGGTGCCGATGGTGTGTGGAAAACACGTCAAATCCCTGTTCCATCTGCTGTGAAGGACTACAGCAAATATATGGGAGGTGTTGATCTCTCGGATTCCCTTATAGAGTATTATAATGTCCTCCAGAAGACCACAAAATGGTACAAGATCTTCTTCTTCCATTTTCTCGACATCGCAGTGGTCAACAGTTTCATCCTTCACCAACATTTGGCGAAAGCTCAGAACAAGATCCCTCTCACCCATAAATTGTTCAGGGAAACGCTTGTGTCCGAGTTGGCACGTGCTGGCCGAGGCAAGAATCCTTCTGCACCTGCTGCCAAAGATCCCTCGACATCCACGTCTAAAGAGTCCTCCGCCACAAGCAAGTCGCCACATGTGCCTTCCACCCCTGTTGAATCGAACATGTACTTACCGTCTGACGCAGAGTCATCTCCCCCACCCTCACCCGCCCAGACGGAGCAGTGCTTTCCAGAGTATTTCGGTTCAGATGCTACACATGGGAGGAGAGTTTGTGTCATGTGCAAACTACAAGGAAATAAAGTCAAGACTCCCATATACTGCTCCCACTGCAAGGTGGCATTGTGCTTCGTTTCGTCACGTAACTGCTTCAAGAAATGGCACATAGATGGACATCCAGGAGATTTGTAGATATGTTGCATGTTTAGTGTTTTTTGGGGCCTTTAATGACCATTTTTTCATTTTGTATGAACTTGTACATTACTTGTTATAGGTATAACTCTATTAAATTCAACTAAAACAATATTGTCTCTTGTTTGCTTTTTTGTGTTTTTATCAGGTGCTTCTTACTAAAATGGCTGACAGTACATGGGCGCTGCTAAATCCAATATTCATTTTCAAAAGAATTGTTTACTAGCATTTAAGGGCGAAGTGTCTTTTTTTATTAAAATACTTTCTCTTATCTCAGTTCAATGTGTTCAACACTTTACATTTTTTTGACTCCCTTGAAAAGTCTAATACTGTGGTGCTGGTGAATAATAGATGAGTATATTTAAAGGATTAGTTCACTTCAGAATTAAAATTTCTTGATAATTTACTCACCCTCATGTCATCCAAGATGTTTGTCTGTCTTCACTTGAAACGAAATTAAGGTTTTCAAGGAAAACATTTCAGGATTTTTCTCCATATAGTGGACTTCACTGGGGTTCAACGGGTTGAAGGTCCAAATGTCAGTTTCAGTGCAGCTTCAAAGAGCTCTACATGATCCCAGACGAGGAATAAGAGTCTTATCTAGAGAAACCATCAGTCATTTTCTAATAAAATAAAAATTTATATACTTTTTAACCACAAATGCTCATCTTGCGCTTCTCTGCGATGCTCCACGCATTACGTAATCTCGTTTGAAAGGTCACACGTGAAGTAGGCGGAAGTACCGATCCAGTGTTTACAAAGCGAATGTGCAAAGACAAACGCCCTTTACAAAAAAAAGCAAAACAATGATGTTGGACAATTTTGAACTACAGCGGTACTTCCATCTACGTCACGCGTGACCTTTTTCCAACATGATTACGTCATGCGTTGTGCATCACAGAGCAGTGCAAAATGAGCATTTGTGGTTAAAAAGTATATCAATTTTTATTTTTTAGAAAATGACCAATGGTTTCTCTAGATAAGACTCTTATTTCCTCGTCTGGTATCACGTAGAGCTCTGAAGCTGCACTGAAACTGACATTTGAACCTTCAACCCGTTGAACCCCAGTGAAATCCACTATATGGAGAATAATCCTGGAATGTTTTCCTCAAAAACCTTAATTTCTTTTCAACTGAAGAAAGAAAGACATAAACATCCTGTTGGTGAGTAAATTATCAGGAAATTTTAAAACAAGCCCAGCACAACAATGTTGGCTCATTGACACCAGGAAACAAAGTTGAAAATTATCATAATTTTTGCAGTTCTGTTTGGTGATGTTAGTTGCACAAAAAATACACACTTTAGCTTCAAGAAGTATTCTGGCATTGTTTGATTTAATTAGCTGTAAAGCACAAATTATGAGAGAATTCATGTGTTAACTTATGACTTGTACATTTTTAAAGGTCACTGGTATTTGTTGATTTAAGTAAACATTTGTGTGCTCATTCTAAACTTTAAAGAACAGTTGCAGTTTGGTTTGATTTAGTTATCAGTAATTATGTTTGGGGATACTTCAGGAAAATCTGCCAGGTAGGTTTTTTCAGAACCAAGATTTATAAGTCTGTATATAATTGATTACGAGAAATGCATATCTTGCGCAGACACATTTTACACTTAAATAAAGTAAGTTGCTCAACAGGCCATACAATTTTTCCATACTGGCTGGACTATGGCATTTTTTTTCTAACCATATAAAAATATTTACACATACTTTCAGATATATAGTATATATATAGATATATATATATATATATTCGGCACATTTAATCTGCATTTAGCTTGTTCTGTGCTTGTTTCTTTCTCTAGTTTTACATTTCACTTGTTTGTGTTTTATATTTCTCAGTCCCTGCGAGTGCTGTGTTCCTCAGATCTTAAACCGTACATCATCTTCATCAGGCCTTCTCTTCCTCCTCCTCCTCTTCCTCCTCCTCAGGAGCGATTCTCCAACCTGCTGACCAGAGGAGTGAAGAAACACACGGTTTTCATGTTTAACATTCTCCTTTACACTAACAGTCAAAGGTTTGGACACATCTACTCAATCTTTTTATCATTGTTTCACTCTTAAACTAAAGGTTCCAAAAGGGTTTTGCATTGATGCCATAGAAGAATCATCTTTGGTTTCTCAAAGAACCTTTCAGTGATCAGTTCCAATTTATTTATTTTTTTTTTTAAGTGTGAGGAACATTTTAATAATCTAAAGAACCTTTTTCCACTATAAAGTTTCAATGAATGTTAAAGGTTCTTCATGGAACCTTCAATGCCAGTAAAGCACCTTTATTTTTTTTAAGAGTGTAGGATAATAATATAGTGAAGTTTTTTTTTTTTTAATGGTAATTATGTAGTGACTAATTATGTTGCACAAATTGAAATTTTAAATACAAACAAACGGGTTCACATGTATGCTGGACACTGATCCAAAATATCCAAAAAAAAAATAAAATGCATGTGTAGGAACAATTTATACAGAATTTTTTTTATTATTTCAATGAAACGAATGTGCTATATTTTAGTTCGATAATGTTTGTTGTTTAATATTTTGTATTCTCAGGGGATTTTATGGATTTTATGAATTTTATGATCCATTTATTGCACTTTTGAGCATAGATCTGAAAATGAAACTTCCAACTTAAACTGTGGTAAATCTTGAATGCTTTGTAGCACAATCTTAAATTTGGTCTAGGCAGATTATTGCTAAAGTAAAAAAATAAAATAAAAAGAACTTAACTTAAAAAGGTTGTTATGAAAAATACTATTTTTAAATTGTATATGAAATATATTTTCCAAAACATATTTTACTCTAAACCTGTGAGAAAATCAAAGCCATAAATCTAAAGTTGTGTTCTAAATTTGAGTTTGATATCTCAAAAAATTAGTTTTCAGTAAGATTTTGTTTGGAGGCAGTACCAAACACTTCCACTAGATTAAATTAGTCTCCCATTCACGGGCGGACTGGCCATCTGGCATACCGGGCACTTTCCCGGTGGGCCGACGTGCTTTTTGGGGCGACGGTCGCCGACCGCAAAAAAAAAAAAAAAAAAAAAAAAAATTATATCGGCCCATGAAAGTGGTAGGCCTAGATCGGCGGCCCAATGCTTTTTCAATTGACACTGGGCTGCTGGCCCAAAACACTTTAGTGTTTAGGACGCCCCCTATCTGAGTGCTGTCCCCTCAAAAAAAAATATAATTAATAACCACGCAAAGTATTGTGCATAAATTATATAAACTTAAAATAATTATGTAAGTAGTAAAGCAATACAAACGCAAACGGGCGTTTTAAGTTTAGAAACATTTTGAGTCACCCCTCCCTTGCCTCACAGTGGTTTGGTCCACCGCGCACGTCACACTCGCTTGTGTGTAGATTCTGTAGAAGTCCGGCGGCGCCGGCGGGAGAGAACAGTTCTACAGACAGATGAGTTCCACAGTACAGTAAGTCGGCTGTCAAGGCTATTTTATTCAAAAACATCGGATGAAGTGATTATTTTCTCTTTAACGCTGACGGTGCTGAGTAATTAGTCACAACAACAACAACAACAACAACAAAAGATAACTGATGATTTTTTCCCGCTATTTCCGATTAGTCCGCTATTTTAGCGATTATAATGTTACCTAGCTTGTTTACCATAGCTTGTTGGATATACGTCACCCACACCAACAACAATTAACATTGTGAATATGTAAACTGTAATAAGCCTAATAGATTTACTGTTGTGTGTTGGGTTATGCTCAGTGTGTATTCATCGTATTTTGGTGACTTGGTTGTAAACAACTAAAAATAAATAAATAGAATAAATTATATATATATATATATATATATATATATATATATATATAAAGCGGAAGGACGGGTGGTATTTGTGATCTTATGTGGTGGTGGGCCGGTCTGAGCCAAAATGCCAGGGCCGATTTTTGGTCCCAGTCCATCCCTGCTCCCATTCATTTCCAATGAGCTTGCAACTATTTATTTAATAATAAATTCTGTATTTTTATTAGCTAATGATAACAAAGATTACTGTAACAAATTGTTGTGTCCAAACCTTTGACTGCTAGATGATGTAGTGATGTGTGTATAATGGGAAAACACTTTTTCATATTTTGTTTCTCTTGATCTATTTTGACAATACTTATCAAGTTTTTTTTATTCCCTGTCATGTGTCCTGACGCAGCCTGAGGATGCAAGAGAGACGCTGGAGAAAGCACGTGAGATGGAGCACAGCTACGGTCACTTGTTTGATGCTGTCATCACGAACAACGAGCAGGAGAAAACCGTCTCTGAGCTGCTGCGAATCATTGACAAACTGGACCTGGAGCCGCAGTGGGTCCCTTCTGCCTGGGTCAGCTAAAAAACACTTCCATTGAGAAATACTGATGGATTTTCAGCGTTCAATGAACCTAATTTGTGATCTAACTAAACGCCACTCTCTGAATAAACCATGCTGAGGTCACGAGTCAACATGGCATATAGTAAGCTAGACATCATGCACAGTATGTTAGTATTCCATTTCGAATATGACCGAGATGCTGCAATATGGAATTTTCCTTAAGTTTTCTTCATTTCCGCAATATTGTTTTTACCATATTTTGTGTTTGTAGCATTTGACCTGTAACATTTCCATACCATTAATAAAAAGCATAGACATTCTAGAAATTATTTTCTAAATATAGATACATAAAGTATTTCTTCATCCATAGTGGATCATATTTGTTTCATAGAGCTCATCTGTTTCCATGTTCTTACATCAGTAAAGTGACGTTGTTGAATGTATAATTTGACAGTACCTAAGTCAAAACTAATGTTAAAATTGTTTTTAATTAAAAAAGTTAAATAAAAAATGTTAATGCAGTTTAATGGTATACACAGTCAAACCAAAATTATTCAGACACTAGATATAAGATATAAGACTAGATATATATACATATATATATATATATATATATGTATGTATATATATATATATGTATATATGTATATGTATATATATACATATATATATAATATATATATATATATATATGTATATGTATATATATATACTATATATATATATATATATATATATATATAGAGTCCAAAAGTTTGGAACCACTAAGATTTTTAATGTTTTTAAAAGTTTCGTCTGCTCACCAAGGCTACATTTATTTAATTAAAAATACAGTAAAAACAGTAATATTGTGAAATTTATTACAATTTAAAATAACTGTTTTCTATTTGAATATATTTCACAAAGTAATTTATTCCTGTGATCAAAGCTGAATTTTCAGCATCATTACTCCAGTCTTCAGTGTCACATGATCCTTCAGAAATCATTCTAATATGCTGATTTGCTGCTCAATAAACATTTAATGTGTACAATTGTACAAAATATTGTGTACAATATTTTTTTCAGGATTATTTGATGAATAGAAAGTTCAAAAGAACAGTGTTTATCTGAAATCTAATCTTTTGTAACATTATAAATGTCTTTACTGCCACTTTTGATTGATTTAATGCATCCTTGCTGAATAAAAGTATTCATTTCTTTAATTTCTTTTCAAAAAAATAAAAAAAAATTCTTACTGATCCCAAACTTTTGAACGGTAGTGTATAATGCTACAGAAGCTTTGTATTTCAGATAAATGCTGTTCTTTTGAACTTTCTATTCATCAAGGAATCCTGAAAAAAAAAGTACACAACTGTTTTCAACATTGAAAATAATCATAAATGTTTATGAGCAGCAGATCAGCATATTAGAATGATTTCTGAAGGATCATGTGACACTGAAGACTGGAGTAACGATGCTGAAAATTCAGCTTTGCATCACAGGAATAATTACTTTGTCAATATATTTAAATAGTACACAGTTATTTAAATTGTAATAATATTTCACAATATTACTGTTTTTTACTGTATTTTTAATTAAATAAATGTAGCCTTGGTGAGCAGACGAAACTTCTTTTAAAAACATTAAAAATCTTAGAGGTTCCAAACTTTGGACTGTACTGTATATATATATATATATATATAATATATATATATATATATATGTATATGTATGTGTGTGTGTGTGTGTGTGTGTGTGTGTGTGTGACCCTGGACCACAAAACCAGTGATTAGTGTCAATTTTTTGAAATTGAGATTTATACATCATCTGAAAACTGAATAAGTTTTCCATTGATGTTTGTCAGGATAGGACAATATTAGCCGAGATACAACTATTTGAGTATCTTGAATCTGAGGGTGCAAAAAAATTTTGAGAAAATCGCCTTTAAAGTTGTCCAAATTAAGTCCTTAGCAATGCATATCCACTCACAAAAATACATTTTGATATATTTACAGTAGGAAATTTGCAAAATATCTTCATGGAACATGATCTTAATATCCTAATGATTTTTTGGCATAAAAGAAAGATCAATAATTTTCACCCATACAACGTATTGTTGGCTATTGCTACAAATACACCCGTGTGACTTATGACTGGTTTTGTGGTCCAGGGTTACATATATTGTTGGATATAATGCAACATTTGGCTGTGAATCAAGTTTGAATTTTTGTCCTTGTAAAAAGTTTGGCCATCTCTGCTTTAGTCAACATGCATTTGCAACACAATTCAAGTCTAAACTTACCATTGACTAACTGCTCATTAACGCAAATATTTAATCAGCCAATCACATGGCAGTAACGCTATGCATTTAGGCATGTAGACATGATCAAGATGATCTGCTGAAGTTTAAACTGAGCATCAGAATGAGGAAGAAAGGTGATTTTGAATGTGGCGTGTTTGTTGGTGTCAGGCGGGTTGGTCTGAGTATTTCAGAAACTGCTGATCTACTAAATATTTATATCTCTAGGGTTTACAGAGAATGGCCCAAAAAAGAGAAATTATCCAGTGAGTGTCAGTTCTGTGGGTGAAAATGCCTTGTTGATGTCAGAGGAGAATGATCAGACTGGTTCAGCTGACATTGAAGAATTAAGACAGTTCTGAAGGCAAAAGGGTCCAAAATGGTACTAGCAAGTGTACCTAATAAAGTGGCCTAATATTGCAGAGGCATGAAAGGCTAGGAAATCACATCACCTCAACAGTGTACATCATACAAAATAATTCACAGCAAATGACCATTTACAACATTTATTGAAATTAACTTCACAGGAGTTTTGAGTACACACTTTCACGGAAGAGACTGGGCATGTAGAAGAATCTGGGCTGATGTTAGTTAGGGATTGTGTCAACATTGAAGTACTTCTGCTCAAACTCAAAAGAGATACGTCACAGAATATTCCCACTAGCTAACGGAGTAGATCACACTGGTTTCACACATGCATGCAATAAGACTGGAAGCAGAACGAGTGTCAGAAAATGTGCACAACTCCATGGAATGATCATTTGAATTCATTTATACACATTAAACTGTATTTTACAGGATTTCTTTTCTGTTCAGACATAAAAACCATTACATTAGTTAAACGGTTTCTGGATTCAGACCTGCTCATTTTACAGCGTTTTTGATATTCTATTCACCCTGAACAAAAACAGTGACACGGCACCAACATATACACAAAACAAGAGCTTCCTCTTTTCACGAGACATGTAAAGCTCAGCCTTACAGGCACAAAGAATAAATATGATGTGGTTTCTGGGTGGGTCGCTCGAATCGAGGGTCTCATTCAAACAGCAGGTCCTCGTCGGCCTCTTCGTTCAGCATGTTCGTGGGCTCTGAGATCGGGCCCAAAGCAGCCAAGCGTATGGCGATCTCCTTCTCCGTCCTCTCACGGAGCTGTTTCTTCTTCTCCTGAATCTTCTTAAGCCTGCGATAAAAGATTGGTGGATATTCTGAATAATTTCTTTTGACTCAATATTTAAATTGGACTGCTAAAAGCATTATATATATATATATATATATATATAAACACGATAATGTAGCATACTACGGATTGAAACTTTTTTTGTAACATACGTATGTTTACATGCACTAATTTTTGTCCATCCAAATGAATCTAATCCGATTTGAGATTCTGAAAGTTCCATTTATGTGAACCCTAAACTTTGCAATTTGATTCATATTTTCATTTACTTGTGCATTGCATGTATTGTGAATAAAACATCTGCATTAAAGCCACTGCAATAATGTCACTGGAAATACTGTGAGTGAAATTGTAATTTTTGCCTTTGACATCTTAAAAGAAAAACTGACTATTATGTCAGAACAGCTGTTAGCAAATATTCAGTCTCCTCTAGTAATGGGAGAAATTAAGCTTTTTGAAACTTTGAGTCAATTGCTTCACAAATGATTGTTTCAAAGCGCTCAAAAAGCCACATGCTGATCAAAATGGTGTAAATGCAACAAAAACATGCATAAAAACACCTTTTACAAACCAACTGCAAATGTTTTCTTGTGTTTAGATACAATTAACAAATCATCAAATACTATTAAATATGAAGTGTATGTATGTGTTATTTTATTAATTTGTAGGTTTGTTTTATGGAGAGCTTAGTTAATCAGGCCAATAAAGAGACTCTTGTGCCATTAAAATTGTCTACAAATGTATTAAACTGATCCAAGATCAGGTAAAACCTTTGGTTCATGAGTTCACAGAGATCATCGCACCCTAGTGGCGACTCATTTCGAACCGTTTCAAAACAGTTATGATGTAAACAAAGCCTTAAAGTGATAGATCACCCAAAAATGAAAATTTGATGTTTATCTGCTTACCCCCAGCACATCCAAGATGTAGGTGACTTTGTTTCTTCAGTAGAACACAAATGATGATTTTTAACTCCAACCGTTGCCGTCTGTCAGTCGTATAATGCTAGTGGATGGGAACTTAAACAATAAGAGTCGAAAAAACATGCACAGACAAATCCAAATTAAACCATGCGGTTCATGACGACACACTGATGTCCTAAGACACGAAACGATCGGTTTGTGCGAGAAACCGAACATTATTTATATCATTTTATACCTCTAATACACCACTATGTCCATCAGTGTGTCGTCACGAGCCGCAGGGTTTAATTTGGATTTGTCTGTTCATGTTTTTTGACTCTTATAGATGGAGTTCCCATTGACATGCATTATACGACTGACAGACCGCAACGGTTGGAGTTAAAAATCATCATTTGTGTTCTGCTGAAGAAACAAAGTCACCTACATCTTGGATGCCCTGGAGGTAAGCAGATAAACATCAAATTTTCATTTTTTGGGTGAACTATCCCTTTAACTTTGGCAGTTTTATGCACGCTCTGAATCAGTGGTGATTCGCAAAGGTCACAAAGCAGACTCATAATAAGACATAACACGTTCATATGATGTAAAACGTATGTAAACAGAGATCTTATTATATAAGGGCATATGCATGACAGCACTGTGCATGTGTGCAAGATATTTTTAAATCAGATTGAGATTATATTCAAGTGTTTACATGCTGAGTTTTTTCCTATTGATCAGATTTTTTCAGGTCTACACCACTTCTTTCTTCACAATCCGATTGAAATTTCTAATCTACGGGTTATTTGGGTGCATGTAAACACAGCTAATGTTGTCACATAACCTCGCTATAATGCACTGCAGTCCCACCTGTAGAACTCCTCTCGCTCCCGTTCATCCAGCTCGGTAATGATGTACGTGAGTGTGCGCTCGATCCTGGGAATAATCACTGAGAGGAAAAACACACAAACATCACATGATCTATTTGTTGTTTTTTTTGAAGAGGACCTTTTATACTTTTTTGACACTTGCAGCTTTCTTTAGTGTTGCTGTTTGAGCATGATAAAGCTCTGCAAAGTCCCTCCATCTGGAGTTATTCTCTATATCAGTGTCACTGAAACGCCTCCATTGTAGTCTCGAGTTTTCTTCCGGGAATGAACACGTCACAATATTCCTTATTTAAATAATTCACACCCAAGGCATATGCAAAATAAAGGGGCGGGGCTCCAGCTGACCAATCAGAGCAACACACTGCTCCAGCTGACCAATCAGAGCACACTGTGCTTTTCAGAAGGAGGGGCTTCACAGAGAATGGAACTAAACAGAGTGTTACTGACAGACTGGGAAGAGAGGAGCTGCAACAATGGAGAATATGAGGAAAATAATGAACATTCAAGCATGAAAACCTGTTCTTTAGAGCCCAAAAACAACATCAAGACTTTGTAAAAGCATAATCGGTCCCCTTTAAAACAAGCCTGATTGTTTCGTCATCGTTCAGAGGATGATCTCACCATGCTCAATGGCGTTCACACGGCGATTTGTGATCTTGATGGCCTCGTCCAGCGTCACAAAAGAGGTCTGTATGTGAATCAATCACAAAACACACATTTATTAAAATCATTCTGCATCAAAAAACCTAAGATTTTGACATTTTCTTTTGTGGATATGGATAGAAATCTTCAGAAGTGGTTTGACCTGCAGCGAGGCCAGCTCTACGAGAAGCTCGACCGCTTTGGCGTAGTTTCTCTTCAGACGAGACAGCTGCTCTCCACCTCTGGCCAGACCAGTGAGCTCATAACCTGCACAGAGGAGAAAATCAAACTAATTGACAGTTTTTCATCCTATTAAAACATGAAGTGAGCAGGATTCTTACTGTCTCCTCCCTCCTGGTAATGCTCAAACACCGGAAGAGTGACTCCTGAGAACAAACACAGAAAGGTGAACGTTAAGGAGATATCTGACAATTCTTTATATTTCACTGAGATGGATGGATGACAAACCTGCAACATTGTCCTTTTTTGCTCTGACCTTCACCTGGGCCTTGTTCACATTCTGAATGACTGTAGTACTGACAGAATTCAAACACATTCGGTGAGATCGCTGCCAAATTCATGCTCTGATGACATTATGAAAGCACAGCTTTAATGAAATGAATGAACTACCTGAAGTCACCAGCAGCAAATTTGGCCTCAGCTAATGAGAAGGCGGCTTCCCTCATCACCTCTCCCATCAGAGTCTTAGTCTGGAGAGTCACATGATTGTTTATTAATACACAAGTCAACAAATACAGATATCTAATATTAAAGCATAGGTATGGTGTTATACCTCAATTATTTTTCTTAGAATTTGTCGAAAACGCATGGACAGAGCGTCAGCTTTCTTCTTCAGCAAACTACGGCCAGTTTGAGCTCCTTTCAGTCGGGCTTTCATAATGGTCTGAGCCCTGATGCAATAAAAAATACATAAAACATAATAATATATAAAAACCACAGGACATTTAAAGGATTAGTTCACTTTCAAATTAAATTTTCCTGATGATTTACTCACCCCCATGTCATCCAAGATGTTCATGTCTTTCTTTCGTCAGTCGAAAAGAAATGAAGGTTTTGATGAAAACATTCCAGGATTTTCTCCTTATAGTGGACTTCAATGGACTCCAAATGTTGAAGGTCAAAATTACAGTTTCAGTGCAGATTCAAAGGGCTTTAAACGATACCCGAGAGAATAAGGGTCTTATCTAGCGAAACGATCGCTCATTTTCGAAAAAAATACAACTGTATGTGCTTTATAAATATAATAGGGAAGGTGTAGGACATACAACGTAAGCTTTTTGAAGAATACGGAAAGTGGAAGCACGTGCAAGATGATCATTTGTGTTTATAAAGCATATACAGTTGTATTTTTTTTCGAAAATGACTGATCGTTTCGCTAGATAAGACCCTTATTCCTCTTCTGGTATCATTTAATGCCCTTTGAAGCTGCACTGAAACTGTGATTTTGACCTTTAACCGTTTGGAGTCCATTGAAGTCCACTATATGGAGAATAATCCTGGAATGTTTTCATCAAAAACCTTCATTTCTTTTCCACTGAAGAAAGAAAGACATGAACATCTTGGATGACATGGGGGTGAGTAAATTATCAGGAAAATTTTATTTGAAAGTGAACTAATCCTTTAAGGAAAATTTATGCAAACAGTTATCATCTTACTTTCTAAGAATGCATATTTTAGCATTAATTTTATATGATTAACTGAATGTATCCTATATATTTACTATGTATTTTAAGTTTTTTCCAGTATCTCTTAGTTAAGGTCAGTAGACTGTCAAGCAATGAAGGGCTCACATGACTGTGAATAACATCACTTCCTCTTCTGAGTCCACTTGAAATTAGTTTTACATTATTTATATGAATTCACAAAAACATCTAAAATATTGTCATCCATCATAAAGAGTTCTATAATATTTTATGTTTCTGCATTATGATATAACGTACACTGATAAATAACATACAATATATTTTATTATTGCTGATTTAGTAATAAAATTTGATAAATCATATGACGCACGACTCCAGCGCATTCAATATTATCTTAGCTCGTTCTGAGATCATATATGACTCTTTTCTAAAACCATAAGCTCCTAAAATATGTATTTATCAGATGCTGCACGATTGTCAATAATGAATCTGATTCGACTCACATTCTAGAGGGAAACACGTCGATCCGTTCTTTTCCCGACATCTTTCTTCTTTAATTTGAACACTATATCAAACTACTGCGACGCTTCGCTGTTGAAATCGTCAAATATAGTGTTCGCTAATTTAATATCACGATTAAATGATTATAATATCATCGCTGTGACCCCAGCTACAGGACGCAGGATTTGATGATCAGCTGACTGGAGGTCATGTGATTCTTCCAGAGGGCGGCGATGGTCGCGTCACTTCCGTACGTGGATTCACATTCTAAAATAACGGTCGACGGTAATGACGGTAAAAATAATATGACTTTATGTTTTTTATTTTGACTTTAAGAGCTTTTGAAGGTGCCTCGTCTAATTTAAATACATCCATGTGTCATTTTAGACTTTTTAAACAATAAATCAGGTATTTTTAAGTTATCGGTATGTATATAATTATCAGAGCTGAGAAGTAACGGATTACATGTAATCTGGATTACTTAATCAGATTCCAAAAATCAAGTACTTGTAATTAGAGTAACTACTTTTTAAAATACTCGTAATCAGACTACAGTTACTTTTTTATGGATTACATATTATTTACACAATTGCAGTAAGTTGTTCAATTCATTGATTCTCCTAGTTTTTCATTTTTTTAACGTTTATATTTTTTTCATAATAAACCTGCCGCTTATACGTACTTAATTCTTTGAGTTTTTCCAGCAGTGAGGAATGAATATATATGAAATATATATATTAAATAACAATAATATAATAATAATAGATTAAATATTTGATGTAGCACTGATATTGCTGTGAATTTCATTTTTTTCAATATTTGTTTTTGTAATGTTGCTGTTTTGTAAATTTACTTAATTTTAAGTAAATATGTTTTAAATACGGAAAACAAGGAAAATCCCGCACACTATCAACTTGCAAAACCGTAAAAAAGTTGGATGCCTGATGAAGATCATAAGATCAAAACATTGCCAATAAAGAACTTTTTTACAGTTTTGCAGTTGATAGTGTGCAGGATTTTCCTTGTTTTTCCATATTTTGACAACACTAGTCTTCTTTCCTACACACCTATCTATGACCTACAGGTGTGCGACGCTAATGGATCATTCAAGTAAATATGTTTTAAAATCACAAGATGTGATTTTGTTTTATTCAGTGTTACTATCAGCAAACACTAACAGGTACATTAGTGTTAGAATTTCAAAGTATTAACTGTCCATACATTGCACTTTAAAAAGAATCTGTTGAGGTTCTTGTTGGTGAATAGAATATATTTTTTGGAATATATTTTTTCTTTGTATCTGTCAAAATAGTACAAGATTACCCTACAACATATGTGATATCAAACAAGGGTTAGCACAAAAGTAATCTAAATGTAATCCAAAGTAGTCAGATTACGTTACCAAAAATGTGTAATCTAAGAGATTATATTACAGATTACAAATTTTGTCATGTAATTTGTAATCAGTAACTGATTACAAATCATAAGTAATCTACCCAGCTCTGGTAATTATCCTCTTTAAAAATATGCATAACGTAACGTAAGCGTTTTTTAAAAAGGCTTGTGTGCCGAGACGCGTTGGTAAAATAAACAGTATTTTTTTCAGCCACACTCTGATTATTTTATCACAAGTGTTGCTGGTATTGTAAAAAAATGTGATGTTGCACCAGAATAACCACACAACACTAATATAAAATTAGTGACTTTTATTTTGAAATCTGGCCGTATTGATGCAACATCCCTGTTATTCACTGGTTGCTGCTCGCTTCATTCTTTCTCGGATCGCAGGATCAATGGCCAACTAACGCTCGCAGAAACACTACAGTTTCTAGAGATTTAAAGGATTTAAAGTGAGCCGTTTGTGACACCTGTCAGGTGGGATTTAGTTACCTTTATATCCGTGATGGTTCGGCTCATGTTGAGCTCATGTTTCGGATGATATGAGTGTTTAATTGCTGCTGTCATAGAGCATGTGCCGCATGCGCTCATTTGCTCAGCTATGCAGAAATGATGTTTCTATAGACTGACAGATGAATAGCTATATAGATAGATATGTAAACACTGTGTAAATTATGTCAGCAGTCCAACATTTAACATAAACTACACATACAGTATACAATATATTATTTATAACATATAGAATACATTAGTATTCTGTAAAAAATGTAAATAATAATTATAGACATAAGATTAAAATGTGAATTAAATAAATATGAAACAATTACAGATAAATAAATAAAAATGAGGTTAAAATAAAGTATACAATTGATTCAAATAAATTGATTAAAATTAATATTAATATAAAATAATACATAGTACAGTACAATAGTGAGTAGGGAAAAACATATTGTAACTATAATTTAAAATCCAATGCAACTTAATTAAGAAACTAAATATCATATTTTACACATTTGTAATATTAATTTATTTTTTACAGTATAACCGGATCTTTATAGATGAAAATATATAGCTGCCTTTTCAGGACAAGGATGATCATATTTGGGTTTCCGACTGAGAACCAATAGACACATGTTTCTGCTCTTCTCTTTTGTCTGTTCTTTCTTTCTTTTTTTTTCTTTTGTCTGTTCTTGCCGTTTCTCTTTCCTTCAGTGTTTCTGCTTGTTAACAGCAGGTGTTCATCACTAATACTCAATCATTCCTCGATTAATTGCTTGTCTGTTCTTGCTGTTTCTCTTCCCTTCAGTGTTTCTGCTTGTTAACAGCAGGCGTTCATCACTAATGCCCAATCATTCCTCGATTAATCGCTTGATTATCTCATTAACTCATACCAATAATAGACAAATCAGATATCAGATCTGTTAAAAATGAATGCAGTTTGTCTCATGCTCATTAAAGAAGCTCTAGTGTTTCGAAATGATCTCAGCTCATGTTGTTTTTCTTGTGTAGAGATGCCGGGCCTCAGCTGTAGGTTTTACCAGCACCGTTTCCCGGAGGAGGTGGAGGATGTGGTGATGGTGAATGTGCGCTCCATCGCTGAGATGGGTGCATATGTCAGTCTGCTGGAGTATAACAACATCGAGGGCATGATCCTGCTGAGCGAGCTGTCGCGCAGGCGCATCCGCTCCATCAACAAACTCATCCGCATCGGCCGCAATGAATGCGTGGTGGTCATCAGAGTGGACAAAGAGAAGGGTAAAATAATAGCCTGTAAATTCAATAAGTACAGCTATGGCTGCATTTCTGCTGTTTCATCAGCGCCATCTACTGTCAGAGAGTGAATGTGCATTTTTATTCAGTCTCCTTCACTGGTTTCATCCGTGTTAGGGTTGATTATATCAGAGCATGGGTGTAATCAAGACCAGTCTTACAAAACCAAGAGGTGTGGTCAAGACCAGACCCTTGAAGACCCAACAAAAACCAGAACCATTCAAGAGCCAATCGGCAAAATCGTCAGTGTTAAAAGTACTGCTAAGTGTTCATATGTGTCCACAATACAGAGTGTTAACGTAACACTGAGGATAAACATAAAAAATTCTCCTTTGCATTTTTCCGCGTACAGATGACAATGTTGTCAAAATGATCCCCATTCACATGGATCCGCGAAATTGATTAAAAACACTGTATTCTGCTGCCAGGCCAGTAGTTGGCGATGTCACTTTGTAAAGAAACACTATTCGCCTATAGACTGAATATGCAATAATCATGCACATGACATCACTGTTTTAACAAATTTGCATTTTTGTAGTTTACACGGTGATGATAACGGTATTTTTTTTTTAAACTCAAAAGTTGCATTTTCACGCCCCCAAAATGCTGTTGTTGTGTAAATGAACGGACAAAACACATAAAAAGTTTTCAGTTTTTAGTTGAAAACGGTGTCGTGTAAATGGCCCCTGAATCAGTATTGGAGATAATAGGTGCATCCCAATTCACATACTTATGCACTATTTTATGACGTTTTTAAGTATAAATAGTGCAAGTAGTGCATTCACACTGAAAATTCCAAAAAGAAAAAGTACACTTTAAATACCCGGATGATGCTCTAAATTAACGGAAAAAAACGAAGTGTGGAATGTTGGACACTTCATGCACTCAACTGTCGCAGCTTTAATTATGTAGTGGAGGGGAAGAGGCTGTCAGACTCTGATGTTAAATAACAAAATAACCTTATACAATTCACGCACTACACTGATGAGTACTTAGTGCATAGTGTATAGTGCGTCATTTGGGACGCAACTAATGAGATAATTGAGATGAGTAAGAGTCTTATAAAAACACAGGTACAGCAGCCAGAATAAAACTAACATTAAACAATCAAATCAAATGAAACATTTTCAATAAAACATCAACATATAAGCCTCTGTTAATTCTCAATAAGAACTTTTGTAGATGTATGACAAAAATAAAAGCAAACTTGTTTGTAATCAGTGAAGCTGGAAATGCTGTTTTATGAGATTCTTCTTTTGTCTTCACTTGATTTATCAAAGGTAGTGGCTGAAAGTCAGTTGTAGTTCCTGTGTTTCTGCTCGTCTCTTCTCTTTTGTCTGTTCTTGCTGTTTCTCTTTCCTTCATTGTTTCTGCTTGTTATTCATCACTAATACTCAATCATTCCTCGATTATCGCAAATCAATGGCAATTCATCACTAATGCGCTTATCTGTTCTCGCCGTTATTATGTGCGCATATCATTGGCAATATGGCGCTTAATTGTTCTGCTTGTTATGTTCATCACTATCATATTAATCGCATTGTTTCTGCTTGTTAACAGCAGGGCGAATCAATGGGCGCATATCTGTGTTTCTCTGTTCTGCTTGTTAACAGCAGGCGTTCATCACTAATGCCCAATCATTCCTCGATTAATTGCTTGATTATCTCATTAACTCATTCAGTATTACTTTAACACCCTGTAGTGTGGACACATATAAACACTTTTAACACTGAGCTGTGTGGCTCTTGATTTTGGTCTGTGTCTTGACCACACCTCTGTGATGCAGTGTCGTAAATTATAACCGGTTGATGGAAAAGTATTCTAAAAATTCTAAAAATTCTTAAAATCGAAATAATTCATAATAAGGAATTATTCACTGTGTTTTGAACATGATAACATTACCATACATGTTCATTATCGCGACACATCGTATTACTGTATTTCGGCACATCTAATGTAGCATAAGTGTTTCATTTGGCCAATTTGATATTGTTTTTCTTCAACAGGATACATAGATTTGTCCAAGAGAAGAGTGTCTCCGGAAGAAGCCATCAAGTGTGAAGATAAATTCACCAAATCTAAAAACTGTGAGTATTTGTTTTTGGTAAAAGAAAGTAAAATTAAATTTTTTTGCAGTTTGAGAATGTTTTGTTGTTGTTGTGCTGCAGGTGTACAGTATTCTACGGCATGTCGCTGAAGTGTTGGAGTACACTAAGGACGAGCAGTTGGAGAGTTTGTTCCAGCGCACCGCATGGGTGTTTGATGAGAAATACAAGAAACCTGGATACGGCGCCTATGATGTCTTCAAACAAGCCGTGTCGTAAGTGTTCGACCAAGAAAGGTGCGTTCATGCCGTCACGTAATTACCGTAATTACGATTTGTAAAAAGCTTGTAAAACACTTGTTACGAATTTTCGGAGCGCTCCGACTTGTACCATGTGACTGCTGTACCACCTGATTCATATTGGCATTATAGTGTTGCCATAGAATCTCATAATTCCGAGTCCAAGGACGTGAACAGCTCCGAGTAGAACGTCACATGTTGTCATCTCATAATTACGGTAATTATAACATGGCGTGAACGCAGCATAAACACAGAGCAAGACTTTAAACTGAACATGAACAATGTTTAGCTTGCTTTCTTTTTTTTATTTACAGTGATCCCGCCATCCTGGATGGTTTGGATCTGAATGAGGAAGAGAGAAACGTGCTCATCGACAACATCAACAGACGACTCACTCCACAGGCTGTCAAAATAAGAGCTGGTATTTTATTATAAAGATTTATTGCACTCTTCACAATACAGAGAGCTCAAATGAAAATAATTTAAGGTATTTTAATTTACCTTTTTTTTTAAACAATGTTGAAAATAAAATTTATTTTAGTATTTTATGTGTTCTTATTTCATATTTAATTATTTAAACTAATCCACAACCATAACAGGTACTTACTAAAACTGTTATTTATTTAAAGATTCACTATGCAACTTTTGGCCCTCTAATGGTTGAAAAACAAAACTGCATGCATTTTGCAGAAGAACATTGGGTCTCATTCACTAATAATTGCGTGGATTATTTTGTATTTGTACGCACCAATGTGCAGCATCCACCTGGATGATGCGACGGCAGCCTTATTGTGCCAGAACGCCCACCAAACACCAGCTTACAGTGACAGTAAAGACATTTATAATGTTACAAAAGATTCTATTTCAAATAAATGCTGTTATTTTAAACGTTCTATTCATCAAAAAATCATGAAAAATAAAATGTATCACTGTTTCCACAAAAAAAAATGCTTTCAACATTGATAATAATCAGAAATGCTTCTTGAGCAGCAAATCAGCATATTAGAATGATTTCTGAAGGATCATGTGACACTGAAGACTGGAGTAATGATGCTGAAAATTCAGCTTTGATCACAGGAATAAATTACAAAGCAAAGCTTTTTCATTTATGGTGTTTTTTTAAATGCAACAAAGTTGAAAGAAGAAAAAAAACAACTATTTTGGTCACCATCTTATATATGCATTCATGTATGTTGAGCATAATGTTTCCTTTTAACCCATCTACAGATATTGAGGTGGCGTGTTATGGATATGAAGGCATTGATGCTGTTAAAGACGCTCTGAGGGCGGGACTTAACTGCTCCACAGAAGCAATGCCCATCAAGGTGTGCCGTTCCTCCTTTAAGTTCTCCTGTATGTTTTAGTACCAGTTTCATGATCTGCAGATTCTGTAATTAGAAATGTGTTGTTTTTTCTTTAGATAAATCTGATCGCACCACCGCGGTATGTCATGACCACCACGACTCTGGAGCGCACAGAGGGTCTGTCGGTGCTCAACCAGGCCATGACTGCCATAAAGGAGCGGATTGAGGAGAAACGAGGAGTCTTCAATGTCCAGATGGAGGTGAGAAACTTTCAGAGCATCATAAATGTACTAAATAGCACAGAATATACTTGATCTTTAATTTACAAACACAAGTTGACAAGATTTTACACCAAAATGTTTTTTAAATTTAGACCTCTCAGAATCATTTGTGGTGTTCGATTCTTAAACAAATCATTCTTTTGTTCAGCCCAAAGTGGTCACAGACACAGATGAAACAGAACTGCAGCGGCAGCTGGAGCGTTTGGAGCGAGAGAATGCAGAGGTGGACGGTGACGACGACGCGGAGGAAATGGAAGCCAAAACAGAGGACTAGATGAAAAAACGGACGGGGTGTGAAAACCAACAACTCCTTCATTGCAGAAATGGTCTCAAATACTGTTTTTGCATGGTAGCGGCCAATCAGTGACATTGCAGCAAATTAACATTTACACAAGTGAAAACATTATAAAGCAGTGAAAACCTGATTTTTGTTTTTAACCGGTGGCCTTTTAAGCATTTTAACCCATCACAACCATTTCAGCTGATTCAGCCATGCAGAGTGAAAACTTTTGATTTTGCAGTTGTAATTTTTGGTGAATTAAAATGTTTCTCGCTCTACTTCAATCTCAGTAAAATTCTGGAAAGTTGTTGGAAGTTTTGTGTCTTTTCTGACTCATTCAGCGTGAGTCATGCATTTAACACTCTTCTCACGCCAGTGTTAATTTTGTTGACAAATTATTTTTGTCAACATTTTCGAAAACGAAATAAAAACCAGTTTTGAATGACAAAACCTATGACGAAAATCTACTGACATTTTCACCAACTAATAAAAACAAGACTAAAATCTTAGGGAGGGACAATTTGGGAAGAGATCCAGTCAGAACCGATTCTGCGCGAGTATTCACAAACACACTGGGTTATGTCTTAAGTGAACGTAAACATCTGGGAGGATATCGGATGTGTATCGGTGTATTGGATCCGTGCATTCGGCCTTAAAGTGACAGCTGCTTAATAAACCTACTGCTTTCCATCATTAATGTTAATCAAATAACAAAAGGAAAAGAGAAAATCACTCAATGCTCTTGACTGAATAACTTTAATAAGGATTAATCTTTATTTAAATTTTAAATATGTCTGCTTGAAAGAATGAAGAATGTATGCGTTGTTATAAAGAATTTATCAATTAAAAAGAAGACCATGTTCTTGTTTCTTTATGTGATGTAAATTTAATGCTATATTTCAAATCTGTGTCTGTATTGCATGTTCAAACCTTAATATTCATGTTCAGGTTGATGTTTTCTTCAGAAGTATACAATGAGTTTGGAAATTTTAGAGAAATGCTTAATTGATGCATTACAATTTAACTAAAACTTACAGAGCCCCGCACATGACATGCAGGAAAAAATAGTAGGCTAAAACGTGCACATGATTTACTAATTCGTTCCCTCGTTTTGTTAAATCATGCACACAATTTATAAACCGAGGGAACGAATTAGTCAAAACACTACGACTACAACTAAATCATAATTTGCTCACACCACACGTCCATATTTTCACGTATTAAATATATCGCGGAGCAAAGAGGACAAGACATGCTGACAGACAAGACAGAAAACGAGCAGGTTACTTTTGATATGAAACAGTCTCAGCTTTCAAATTTTTTGAAGTATTATAAAATTCAAACAATAAATACCGTTTTGGCGCATAATGTGTCGTCGTGACAGATGACGCTGTAGCACCTCAGTCAGTTCAAGCAGCACGTGAACCGATTACTCTTCCTTTACTAATAGTTACAGCACAAAACAAACATGAATGAACATCAGAGGGTATGTTGAAAAAAGCCTGTAAACAACATCACGTTACATTTACTTCAGAAAAGTGTCCAAAAACGGCATAGTTAGCGAGAAAATATACCTGAGAGGAGCATTTTACAAAAAAAGCAATATTACATGTTTTTACTCTAATACAATTAATGTTATTATTATAAAAATGCCCTTACATTCAATTGTATACAAATCAGTTGTTAATAGGGTGACCAGACGTCCCGCTTTTCCCGTATTTCAGCTCCATTTTTAGTGTCCCGACTTAAGAAAAAAATCATGTTTTGTCCCGTATTTCATCTTTCCTAATTTCTTTATTACTGGGTAACCACAGAACGAGTAGTAGAAGTGTTCTGTCAGGTAGAATGTTATGTCAAAGAACAAAAGTTCAGTACATCCATGAACTTAAAGGGACAGAAGCCTAATTAAATATTTGTCATTAATGTTAATCAAACAAAAGATGTTAAATAAATGTATACATGGTAAATAAACCTACTGTATCTGAACAAAACAAAATTACCATCCACTCACAATTCGTTATGGATGAACTTGTCGTTAGTGAAGGCGGAATCATGCTGAATGACGCACACCAGAAGCGCTCTCTGATAGCGCGCGATAAGTTCTCCTTGCACCTGAATGGTCAAATGCACACATAGTTGTCAAAATGTCTATCTTGTGGAGTATCTCATGTATACATTCAGTTATGGCTTAAGTGGACGTAAACAGATGGGTGAAAACCAGATATGTGTCAGTATATTAAATAAATTCGGTCTTAAAGGGACAGAAGCCTAATTAAATATTTGTCATTAATGTTAATCAAACAAAAGATGTTAAATAAATGTATACATGGTAAATAAACCTACTGTATCTAAAAACAAGTTTATTTCATTTGTATCTCTATTGTATTTGTCGTATTGTTTGCAGATTTATTTTTTATAAAACAAATGTATATATATATATAAAACCGCTCAAAAGTTTGGGATCGGTAAGATTTTTAATGTTTTTAAAAGAAGTTTCGTCTGTTCACCAAGGGTGCATTTACTTAATTAAAAATACAGTAAAAACAGTAATATTGTGAAATATTATTACAATTTAAAATGACTGTTTTCTATTTGAAAATATTTTAAAATGTAATTTATTCTTGTGTTGGCAAAACTGAATTTTCAGCATCGTTACTCCAGTCTTCAGTGTCACATGATCCTTCAGAAATCATTCTAATATGATGATTTGATGCTCAAGAAACATTTATTGTTTACAATTGTACAAAATATTTGTGTACAATATTTTTTTTTTCAGGATTATTTGATGAATAGAAAGTTCAAAAGAACAGTGTTTATCTGAAATCTAATCTTTTGTAACATTATAAATGTCTTTACTGTCACTTTTGATTGATTTAATGCATCCTTGCTGAATAAAAGTATTCATTTCTTTAATTTCTTTTCAAAAAAATAAAAATAAAAATTCTTACTGACCCCAAACTTTTGAACGGTAGTGTATAATGCTACAGAAGCTTTGTATTTCAGATAAATGCTGTTCTTTTGAACTTTCTATTCATCAAGGAATCCTGAAAAAGAAGTACACAACTGTTTTCAACATTGAAAAAATCATAAATGTTTATTGAGCAGCAAATCAGCATATTAGAATGATTTCTGAAGGATCATGTGACACTGAAGACTGGAGTAATGTTGCTGAAAATTCAGCTTTGCCAACACAAGAATAAATTACTTTGTAAAATATATTCAAATAGAAAACAGTTATTTTAAATTGTAATAATTCTTCACAATATTACTGTTTTTACTGTATTTTTAATTAAATAAATTAAGCCTTGGTGAGCAGACAAAACTTCTTTTAAAAACATTAAAAATCTTACCGATCCCAAACTTTTGAGCGGTAGTGTATATATATATATATATATATATATATATAAAATTTCTCATATCATGGTCATATCACCCATCTCTTGCTCACCCGACCCGTATCCCACCATGAGAAATCTGGTCACCCTAGTTGTAACCTTTAATAAATAATGTACAGGCTGACAGGTTTTCCATTAGGCCTGCATAAGTTGAGAAATAAAAAAAAATTCCTTGTGAAAAATTAACATGTAGTTTACTATATATCCATTTATATATCCAAATGAATCAATATTGAATCGAGATCAAAATCATATTGCAAACTTATGAATCGAGTTAAGAACTTTTTGGGGGTAGTATTGACAAATTTCATATTTAAGCACTTTGAATCATTTTATCAATTCAAAGTGAATGGTTTCTAGGTTTTTTCCTCAGTAAATATGTGATTAATAGCGTTTCATTTTAAAGGTGCAATGTGTACAATTTGGGAGGATCTATTGACAGAAATGTAATATATCTGTTTTCAGTGGTGTAAAGACCTTACATAATGAACCGTTATGTTTTTATCACCTTAGAATGAGCCATTTCTATCTACATACACCACGGGTCCCCCCTCCATGTGAAGTCGCCATTTTGCACCAGCATGTTTCTACAGCAGCCCTAAACGGACAAACACTCTACAGAGCGCGTTTAGTCACCATGTTGTTCTTCTAAATCATTCGTGTTTTTAGAGGCAGCTTGCATCTTCACTACGTTGAATACGCACTAAGTAGTATTAGTAGTAGTCGACTGGTTTATAAGCAGAGATCTTTCTTTGTTAGAAGTAAGAAGAAACCTCATTGCTTTACACAGGATACTCTGCCGTCTCGACGACAAGATGCCACCGTAGCTTCTTCAAAGGGGGGGTGTGCGAGGTGTCTCACCGCTAAAATGCACACATTGCACCTGTAAATTAATCGGCATTGCTTGAGAACCCCAATGGTTACTTTGTTTATAATTATATAATATCCATATTATTAATAACATATAATGCAATTCTGGATATTAATGACCTGAACTAATTAAAAACACTGCAAACTTTGTTGGGATTTTTTTTTACTCTTACATTAACAAAGTACATTAATAAGTATACTAATCAAGTATTTTACACCCCTTAAAATAACACATGCAATTATTAATATGTTAATATTCAAGAGTTTTAATTTTACTGTTGCTGAATTGAGGCCTCTAGCTCCCAAATAAATATGCAGGAATTAACATGCCGCTTCAAAGCTGAAACCAGGACAGAACACAGTAAAATGCACACATGATTTTACTAAAAAAAAAAATCACTTTTATTCAAAACACATCCACTGATAAGTACAAAAACAAAGACAATCGTTTTCATGTAATTCAGTTTAGCGAGAGACCTTCTGAACAGTGTTGGGGTCCAATCAACTGGTTTTGTTTTAGCGAAACAACTGGGGAAAACTCTTTGGTACGGTTGGTGAGGGCGACCAAAAGAACAGAAATGGTAAAATCACAACCCAGACGTGATTGGCAATCAATACAGTAAGAATTTACAATGGGTACTCACAGGAAGAACCGCTAACACCGGGCAAGATGACGCTACACTGAAGATGGATTCAACAGGAAGGCCCTGAGAAATCAAACCTCTTCCTCTCGGTAGCTAAAAACAGACGCTTAGAGTCGGTGCTCGCGGCTGCCGCAGTCTCGTGGAGGCGTCTGGGACGTGAAAAATGAATCGGCTCAATATTTATTAATTCCAAAAGTTTGGAAATGGTCGAGTTTCCCAAGTTGTTTTTAAACCTAGATGAGCTGTCCAGCCCAAACGGGAAGTAAAAAGCAAAGTTCATTTGCATTCAATGCTTGTTCATTTCCCAAGTCCAATCTTCTTGGCTTCAGTTTCATAAATCAATAGCCTCCACATTTTAACTATGAAGACCTCGGCCTCTTCATCCAGCACCTGAGGAGACAAGGGAAAATAGTTAGATAATGTGATCCGTCATAACGACACAATTGGAGTCTTCAAAATGGTGCAAAAGACCAAACTTACCATCGCAACGTCATCTAAGATCCCTTGTGGTGTACTGTGGGCCATCACCTGAGAAGAAACAGCAGCAGTCATTCTTAAAGTCTTACTGATTCATCTGGAAGTCACTTTGGATAAAAGCATCTGCTAAATGAATAAATGATTGGGTATGGAGCAATTACTGAGATTTAAATCAACTCAATCAGAACGTGTCAATCACCACAAGACCGCCCACATTTACTTGACACTTGTTACTCATTTTATATGCGAAGTGTACAGCCAATCATATCAATTCTTGTACAGATAATCAAGATCTCACTCAAACAAGATAACTAAAGTTGGCAATTCTGTGTCATAAAACTCAACACATCCCACCGACTGAGCTTAAAGGTGCTGTAGAACGTGTTTTTAAAAGATGTAATATAAGTCTAAGGTGTCCCCTGAATGTGTCTGTGAAGTTTCAGCTCAAAATACCCCATAGATTTTTTTTTTTATTCATTTTTTTAATTGCCTATTTTGGGGCATCATTAAATATGCACCGATTCAGGCTGCGGCCCCTTTAAATCTCGTGCTCCCCGCCCCCGAGCTCGCGACTGCCTTAAACAGCATAAACAAAGTTCACACAGCTAATATAACCCTCAAAATGGATCTTTACAAAGTGTTCGTCATGCATACTGCATGCATACATCGGATTATGTGAGTATAGTATTTATTTGGATGTTTACATTTGATTCTGAATGAGTTTGATAGTGCTCCGTGGCTAAAGCTAACATTACACACTGTTGGAGAGATTTATAAAGAATGAAGTTGTGTTTATGAATTATACAGACTGCAAGTGTTTAAAAATGAAAATAGCGACGGCTCTTGTCTCCGTGAATACAGTAATAAACGATGGTAACTTTAACCACATTTAACAGTACATTAGCAACATGCTAACGAAACATTTAGAAAGGCAATTTACAAACACTAAAAAAACTAAAAATATCATGATATCATGGATCATGTCAGTTATTATTGCTCATCTGCCATTTTTCGCTGTTGTTCTTGCTTGCTTACCTAGTCTGATGATTCAGCTGTGCACAGATCCAGATGTTAATACTGGCTGCCCTTGTCTAATGCATTGAACATGGGCTGGCATATGCAAATATTGGGGTCATACATATTATTGATCCCGACTGTTACATAAGTCGGTGTTATGTTGAGATTCGCCTGTTCTTCGGAGGTCTTTTAAACAAATGAGATTTATATAAGGAGGAGGAAACAATGGAGTTTGAGACTCACTGTATGTCATTTCCATGTACTGAACTCTCGTTATTCAACTATGCCAACATAAATTCAATTTTTAATTCTAGGGCACCTTTAAATCACAAATGGTGGCAAAAACCTGTCAAGAAACCTTAGAAGCGCCTACTGTAAAAAAAAAAAAAAAATTAAGCTCCAATTATCTTTATTTTGTTTACATTTTACAAGAAAATACTATTTCAGTCTTTCTACTTTGAAATTTCATGTTTAATTCAATGCGTTACTTTGTAATTATGTCTGAAATTTACTGCGTGAGTACAGTAGCTCGGAATAGTATACATCCAATCGTCTAAAATCGCTTGAATGTCCAAACTGGCAAAAGCAAATACAACTGACAAAGTTTAGTGAAGACGCAAGGTTCACCGCTCGCGCACATCTCTGTGTGTTGAATCCGCGTTCACCTCCGTGTATTGCTTTTATGCCACAGACTGGGGCGGAGTCATGTAGCTACAAATGCAATAGTACGTTTTTAAGGGGGAAGTACAACGGGATTAAAAAAACGAAATAACCGACATGGGAAAATTACTTTTCGATTAATCATCCAGCCCTAATCCTACACCAATTTTATTTCAGTGTAGAATTTGGCCATTTTGATTGGTCATTAATTTCACTTGAAATGGTCTTAAAATGTATGCACTATCAATGTATGCTCGGACTCTAATGAAGAAAACGGTCTTACCTTGGAGCAAACAAAGTCAACTAATGTGGCTTCTTCTTCACCAATGTACTCTACAATCTTCTTATTGATCCATGGTCGAATACGCTTCTCCATAAGTGTCTGTGAATGGTGGGGATATTCAAAAACAAGTTATACAACATTAAAACACAGCTGGATGAATAAGCAGCAACACCTCCATAGAACGACAAACATCACTCTTACCGTGTCGACGACGGACCAGTCGAGCGGGTAGTTGAAAAGCTCTGGTTTGGCCGTGGGAATCTTTTCGATCAGACTCTTGATGTGTTTGCGCTTCTCTTCCGTATTGACTCCTTTGCCGCCGCCCACCACACCCCAAGTCTGCTCCCTTCTCCTCATCCTCATAGTCTAAAGGCACCAGCTTCCTTTTCCGAGGCGCCTCGTCCACCTCATCGTCGTCGAAGCGGTTGAAGACGCTTTCCACCGGCAGCTTCTTCCGTTTGGCTACGCTGGGCTGTCCCGGGCTACCAGACGAACCTTACGATGGGATAAAAAAAAAAAACATTTATTTACATATTCACTTTATACAGTGTGGATTGCTTCAAAGCAGCTTTACAGTAATAAACAAGAAAATAAAAGTATTAATTTTGCTAAATTCTTCAATTATGAAACTATTTCAGCTGTAAATCAGCACTAAAAAGACAATAGTGTCATTATTCAGCTCAAGTCAATTCAGTGTTGATTCAGTTTGGTTCAATGACAATGTGAATGTTAGCAATGTTGCATATTTCATTAGTTATGAAGTGAACTCAGTTTAACTAAAGCAGCTCTATAGAAGAAAATAGTCGTCATTCATCACAATCCAGTTGAATAACAGTATTGATTCAATTCATCAATTGAATTTATCAATTATAAAACATCAATTCAGATATAAAGCAGTATAAAATAAGTTTATGGACTTGGTTATAAATAAAACGTATAAAAGTAAAAAAAAAATACTATATTTGAATAATTTGAATAACTTATTTTTCATTAATTAAACAAAAATCTGTTTAAAAAATAATGAAATATTTCATTTAAATACTATATTTGAATATATTTATCATTTTTTTCATAAAAGAATCATTTAAAAATTAAATGTATTCAAATAGTATTTAAATTGATTTTTATTTAATTTTGTTTTTAATAAAATATTATTAATGCTATTATTATCTGTTAAATAACAGTGTTGATGCAACAAAATCAATCAATTATGAAAGTCAATTCAGATATAAAACAGCTCTACAGAAGATAAGTCATTATTCAGCTCAATTCAGTTCAACTGTATTGATTCAATTCATCAATTGAATTTATCAATTATGAAGCATCAATTCAGATATAAAGAAGTATAATATGTTTACTGGCTTAGTTATTATGAATAAAATGTATAAAAAATTAAAATAATGAAATAAAATAATTCAATCAAATATTATATTTGAACATATTTAAGCAACTTATTTTAGATTAATTAAAAAATAATGAAATAATTCATTTAAATACTGTTTGAATATTTATCAATATATTTTTCATAAAAATAAAACAATTTAAAAATAAATGTATTCAAATAGAATTTAAATGGTTTTAATTTAATTTTGTTGTTTTTAATAAAAATATTTTTATTAATACAACATCAGTAAAATAACAGTGTTGATGAAACAAAATTAATGAATTATGAATCAATTTAGATAGAAAGCAGCTCTATAGAAGACAATTACTCAGCTCAATTTAGTTCAAGTTTTGTTAGTGTCAGTGCAGGATATTGTGTAAAAACTGAGCTAAGAGCTAGTTTTATTTCTTATTGGCCATAACATCCTGATCCAAAACTTTTCTGAAATCAAACTCACCTAGTTTGAGGCTAAGGCCGATCTTGGGGCGGTTCTCATCCTGGAGCTGGACCTCTGGTGGCGAGTTCTCGTGAGGGATGATTATGCCGCAGGGCGACTCTTCTCTGGGCGTGTTGGGAGTGGCGTTACCGCTGGCTGAAGACACTGACGGGGCAGCCATGATGGGCCGCATGGTGGGTTTGAGGCAGGGTTTAGTCTCCTCTTCATCCTCTAGATCCTCCCCTTCTTCTACATCATCATCAGAGGGGATGTGAGCATGAGTTTCTACGGGTACCTTACGCCGATCTCGATCCCTGCCTCGGTCTCGCTCTTCTCGAGAGGGTTTGTGTTCCCTCTCCTCCTCTGGCTCAGGCTTCACGGGCGGCTGACGTAAACGCTCTGCCTCTTCCTCCATCTGATCAACATACACAAAGAAGAAAAAAAAAAATCAGTAAGATATGAAACAGAAAAGAGCACAACAGACCAGTTTGGTTCCAGAAGGGTCGAAGTAACGAAACATGTAAAATTACTGACTCAATATGAATAAAATATATTAAAAAAATAATAAAATTATACAATAATTCATTAAAATATTGTTTCAAAAATTTATCAATTAATTTTTTTTCATAAAAAATAAATAAAATGACAAAATATTCAAATATAATATTTAAATTATTTTATTAAATTAGTTATTACATTATCAGTATGTCATTTAATTTATGAAAATAAATATAAAAATAAATATAGTATTTCATTTATATATTTTTCATAAAAATTAAATTAAATAATTCATTTAAATAGTATATTTGAACATTTTTTAATTTATATTAAAATGTATTGAAATAACGTAATATAAATGTATTTGCAAAACAGAAGTAAGAGAGTGACTCTGGAACGGTCCAATCGTGGACTCACCCTGCGCAGCTCAGCGTCTGGATCAGGATGTCCTTCTGCTAGCAGCCTCTGTCTGATCTCCTCCAGCTCTTCCTTCTCCCGTTTCCTGTCACGTTCATCCAGCTCCATCTCCTTCTCTCTGTCCCGCAGTCGCTTCTGAAGAGCGCTGCCCCTGCAGGCAAAGCAGAGTAACAGAATCCGTTTAGGTCACATCGAAATCTCATCATATTTAAGATGGCCTATTGCATACTGTACTCAAAAATGTCAAGAGATAGCTGAAATCACCAGATAAAATTGATATTACATTTCTGAGAATCAGTTCATGATGTTCATGGCATTAAATCTTTGTAACATAAACAATGTTTCGAGGCAAGTAAACTAGACAGCCATCAGCTATCAAGGTTACATGCTATTTCAGATCTATCCGCTCTAGATGTTATGTAAAAAGCTAATTATACACGCAGTGGTACACAGAACTCACTTGTAGTATTTTGGGTCGTCTCTGTCATCATCATAGTCCTCCAGAAACTCCTTCAGCCGTTTCCCTTCTTTAGCCTGAGAGGACATATACTTAATAAATATATTTTATGCCAAACAGATTAGGCTGAATTGCTAATTTAAATACACTGAGAAAAAGTTGTTTAACCATTTCACGCCGGCGTTCCTCCTCACGCTCCATCTCCTTGCTGTAGTCTCTAGCTTTCTTCCTCTCTCTGAGCTCCCAGTTCTTCAGACGCTGTTGACGACAGTAATTAAAGAAAAACAGTCTATCAAAACAGCTAGTCATCCAATAATGTGATCTGAATACAGAAAGAAAGATCACTCACCTCCTGATACGCCGCCTCTTTCTCTCGCAGCTTCCTCTCCAGTTTGCGCCGTTCATATGCCTCTTCCTCATCTTCCTCACGATCGCGCTTCTTCTCCTTATCTCGGTCTCTATCACGACTCTGTTCTCTGAAAACAGACAACACCCAATCGCATGTGATGTGTGAATTATTGTAGGCACAGAACTTTTGTTTTTGACCCACTACATCTGAACATTTTGGCATGTATATTTTGAAGCTCTACAAAAAATATTATACAAAAAAGATGTCTTTTTTAAAAATAAAATGATCATAAATACCTTTTAACAATTAGTATATATATATATATATATATATATACACAGTACAGTCCAAAAGTTTGGAACCACTAAGATTTTTAATGTTTTTAAAAGAAGTTTCGTCTGCTCACCAAGGCTACATTTATTTAATTAAAAATACAGTAAAAACAGTAATATTGTGAAATATTATTACAATTTAAAATAACTGTGTACTATTTAAATATATTTGACAAAGTATTTATTCCTGTGATGCAAAGCTGAATTTTCAGCATCATTACTCCAGTCTTCAGTGTCACATGATCCTTCAGAAATCATTCTAATATGATGATTGCTGCTCAATAAACATTTATGATTATTTTCAGTGTTGAAAACAGTTGTGTACTTTTTTTTTTTCAGGATTCCTTGATGAATAGAAAGTTTCAAAAGAACAGCATTATCTGAAATACAAAGCTTCTGTAGCATTATACACTACCGTTCAAAAGTTTGGGGTCAGTAAGAATTTTTATTTTTATTTTTTTTAAAGAAATTAAAGAAATTACTTTTATTCAGCAAGGATGCATAAATCAATCAAAAGTGGCAGTAAAACATTTATAATGTTACAAAAGATTAGATTTCAGATAAACACTGTTCTTTTGAACTTTCTATTCATCAAATAATCCTGAAAAAAAAATATTGTACACAAATATTTTGTACAATTGTACACATTAAATGTTTCTTGTATCAAATCATCATATTAGAATGATTTCTGAAGGATCATGTGACACTGAAGACTGGAGTAATGATGCTGAAAATTCAGCTTTGATCACAGGAATAAATTACTTTGTGAAATATATTCAAATAGAAAACAGTTATTTTAAATTGTAATAATATTTCACAATATTACTGTTTTTACTGTATTTTTAATTAAATAAATGTAGCCTTGGTGAGCAGACGAAACTTCTTTTAAAAACATTAAAAATCTTAGTGGTTCCAAACTTTTGGACTGGACTGTATATATATATATATATATATATATTATATATATAGAGTGTGCACATGTGTGTGTATATATATGGGGTGTAACGGTACACAAACATGATGGTTCAGTACATACCTCGGTATTGAAGTCACGGTTTGGTACGGGTTCGGTACATCAGGGGGGAGAAAACTAAACATAAAATTGCTTCTTTTTCATTAAACAGTGGTTTATCGAAATGAATTCAATTCAAAACTCTCTTTAAATATATTCAATTATAATTAACATTTTCTTAAGGATAAAACACAAACAATATCTCAGCTAACACTGTAAACTATATACAGGGAGCCCTTTCTTACACATTACTATAATTACATTACAATTAACAACAGAGCATAAACTATTACATTCAGTTGCTATTTATTTTTAGCTATAATTTAACCAAAAAAAAAAAAAAAAAAAAGGCAGGTTTTGCATTAACTTCTAAATCTAATTATACAATTATTTTTCTACTTCATTTTTGAAATATGATCATTTACACAGTTACTGTCATAACTTGTTTTCATGACAAATTTATTTAAAAGATTAAATAATTTAGACATTACTAACAGGTAAAATGAATATATAAGCTAATATAGTGCATATATTTAGTGCAAAGTTAATTTCTCTAGTGAACTAACATGCTGTGGACACTAAATGACTTGCCTGAGGTAAATGTAACGCTACGTGAGATATTATTCTCAAGCTGTTTTATTGTTGTCTTTCTGCGGTTGAAACTCTGGTTGAGAGATTACGTGTAAAAATAACTATGCATAAATCATCTGTTCCTCTTTTTCTGCTCTTTTTTCCTGTTGTGGCAGTTAGCAAACAGCTTTGCATTACAACGTGTGCCCCCTTCTGGACTGGAGTGTGGATCGCCTGTGACTGACTGCATTCGTTGTCTGACTGTATGAACCGAACCGTGACAGTTCGGGACGAATATATGTACCGTTACACCATATATCTATACACACACACACACACACACACACACACACACACCTTTTAACAATTTGTATATTCATAAAGCAATATTCATAGTAGGGCTGCAACGATTAATCGTTTGCAAAAAAAAAGTCTGCGTTTACGTAATATATATGTGTGTGTTCTGTGTATAATAATTATGTATATATAAATACACACACATACAGGTATAAAGTTTAGAAATATATGCATGTATTATAAATATATATATTTTATATTACATATAAACAAATATTTTATATATAAATATAACATTTTTCTTAAATATATACATGAATGTGTGTGTATTTATATATACATAATTATTATACACAGAACACATATATATTACGTAAACACAGACTTTTATTTGCAAACGATTAATCGTTGCAGCCCTAATTCATAAATAAAATGAGTTAAGTATAAATGACAAAATGTTAATATAAATATATTTATTTAGGGCTGCACGATTAATGGAAATTAAAGCGAACACAATTTGGCAAAGGCTGCATTTTTCATGCACAGCTTGTCAGTGAAGCACGAATAAATGCAGTAGTAAATGCTGCTCCGTCTGAAAGCCAGAGGGCGCTCTGGCGCAGAAATTTCAAATATGCCCCGCAGAAGTACAATAACACACAGTTTCAGAAAATCCCTATGAGAATCATGCTGTCGCTGTAGCTGAATAAGCAGAAGATTGAAAAGCTTTGATTGATTAAACATGACTAATAAACACGACTAGGACAATATATGGTTTATTCGAGTTCTTCAAGCCTTCTCCGGTATTTTAATGATAATAAAGCAGTGCTTCCCACACATAGACTTTACTTGGGCGGGCCGCCCACATATAATAACGGAGACACATTTTTGCTTTTATTATTTTTAGCCTCTTATATTTTTATATCCGCGCAAGATAATGAAACCATCCGCGATCGATTAACTAGTCGTTTCGTACCTGCTCGTTACGTGTGCGTCAGAACTGTTTACTCCTGCTAACATTCAAACGGGCGCTGAATTTTGCAAAGTCACAAGGGGGCGCTGTTGCGCTTTCTACTAGCTTGCGCAACAGCGCTTCAGTCTGCTTCAAAGTGATTCTCAATCAATGAAAAGCGCAGATTTATGCCAAGCGATTGCTAATGAACTCAAGTTGATGAATTATTACAATGTCTACTTCATGGCCTTTATATAAAATTTTAGACGATTGTAAGAATCTGAAGGATCAGCCTGCAATAGTACAGACATTTCAAAATAAGAGTCCCGGTCAATTTCGGGCTCGTTTATAATTAAAAGTCACACGCTAAGTTTTTTCTTTTGGGCATTATTGGTATTTTGGTTACACAATAAATTGTATTTAATTTGATTTCCATTTAATTCACAGTAAATTATTGTAGTCTCCCCCACAGGAAGAAAGGACTAAGAACATTATTTGACACATATATTATTCATTTTATAAATTTTACTAGTAAAATCTGTGTCCCATTCACTGAGAGAGACACTATATGACAGCAAGAAGAACATAGGAAAAGGTGAAACCATTTAAATGCTGTAATTCTGCATAATTTACAATGCATAATAATGCATAATATTAGTATGTAATTAAATGTTATTTAATTAAAATTAATTTCAATAAATAAAAATACTGTTAAAAATCACACATTATTTGTTTGTCACATGTAGTAGACCATTTTTGTGCCATGGGTAATAGGAGGATTTTTCGCCCGGCTACCACCGCAAGTATATTTCAAACCTGTGGGAAGCACTGATAAAGTATATTTATAATGCAATGCTAATCGACATGGCCTTTATCACTGTATAGAATACTATGAAATAATATGATGTGTGCCTTATTCTGTGTAAGAAGCCACACATCATCTCACAGAAGGATGTTATTTCAAACACCAACATGTTTGTTGGACAAGAGGTTCATAAATGCATCACGTTTGGAAAGATGTTTAACGCGTGCTGCTTTTCCAAATGCAAAACTCAGTGCTTTGAGATGGAGCGGCATTTACTACTGATCACAGAGCCGTGCATCACTGACAAGCTGCGCATTAAAATAAACCGCTGCCTTTGCGATTTCATAATCGCACTGAGCCAGAATGGCTTAAGAGCGATTTCGTATCAATTGCGATTAATCATGCAGCCTTAATATATATTTATTATGAAAAAATATCAAATATTCATAAATATAAATGTTGATAAACTAAGAATGATATAAATGTGAAAATGTTGATATACAGTGGCATGAAAAAGTATGTGAACCACTTGCAGAATCTGTGAAAATGAGAATTATTTTAATAAAATAAGAGGGATAATAAAAAATGCATGTTATTTTTTGTTTAGTACTGTCCTGAGTAAGATATTTTACATAAAAGATGTTTGCATTTAGTTCACAAGACAAAACAATAGCTGAATTTATTAAAATAACCCCATTCATAAGTATGTGAACCATTGATTCTCAATACTGTGTGTGGTTACCTGATGATCCACGACTGTTTTTGTGTTTTGTGATGGTTGTTCATGAGTCTCTTGTTTGTCCTGAGCAGTTAAACTGAGCTCTGTTCTTCAGAAAATCCTCCAGCTCCTGCAGATTCATCAGTTTTCAAGCATTTTTGCATATTTGAACCCTTTCCAGCAGTGACTGAATGATTTTGAGATTCATCTTTTCACACTGAGGACAATTGAGGGACTCAAACTCAACTATTAAAAAAGGTTCAAACATTCACTGATGCTCCAGAAGGAAACACAATGCATTAAGAGTCGGGGTGTGAAAACTTTTGAACAGGATGAAGATGTCACAATTTGTCTTATTTTGTTTAAATATCATTGTTTTTCATTTAGTACTGCCCTTCAGAAGCAACAGAAGATACTTGCATGTTTCCCGGCAGAAAAATTAAGTACAATTTACCTTGATATTCGAATTCAAAAGTTTTCACCCCTCGGCTCTTAATGCATCGTGTTTCCTTCTGGAGCATCAGTGAATGTTTGAACCTTTTTTAAAAGTTGAGTTTGAGTCCCTCAGTTGTCCTCAGTGTGAAAACACAGATCTCAAAATCCTACAGTCACTGCTGGAAAGGGTTCAAATATGCAAAAATGTCTGAAAACTGATGAATCTGCAGGAGCTGGAGGATTTTTCTGAAGAACAGAGCTCAGTTTAACAAGAGACTCATGAACAACCATCACAAAACACAAAAACAGTCGTGGATCATCAGGTAACCACACACAGTATTGAGAATCAATGGTTCACATACTTATGAATGGGGTTATTTTAATAAATTCAGCTATTGTTTTGTCTTGTGAACTAAATGCAAACATCTTTTATGTAAAATATCTTACTCAGGACAGTATTAAACAAAAAAATAACATGCATTTTTTATTATCCCTCTTTTTTATTAAAATAATTCTCATTTTCACAGATTCTGCAAGGGGTTCACATACTTTTTCATGCCACTGTATATAATTTTTTATTTTATTTTAATTTTTTATTTTATGAATAAAAATATTAAAAAATATATATAAAAATACAAATTGTTAAAAAGTATTTTATATATCATTGAGCACTAGTGATAACTGATGGGAAAATAGGTGGAATCTGTGAAAGGAAACAAGACAAACACTTGATCACAGGAGGTTTGGTGTACCTGGATCGACTGCGGTCTTCGCTGCGGTCACGACTTCTGTCTCTCTCCCAGTCTCTCTCCCTCTCACGCTCACGCTCTTTCGTGCGCTCGCGGTCTCGATCTCTTTCTCTCTCCCTCTCGCGTTCTCGCTCTCTCTCGCGCTGCTCCCTCTCTCGGTCCTTCTCCCGCTCGCGGTCTCGGCGTTCGCGTTCCCTCTCGCGCTCCTTGTCTCTCTCCTTACGTTCGCGCTCCAGCTCTTGCCTCTCCTTCTCTCTCTTCCCCTTTTCTTCTTCCAATTTCTGTGGGAAAACGGGGAGGTAAGTTTTTAGATTAGCGACTACTCATGCGCAAGACGACTACATAACACTATCACTTTATGAGGAAGTGGTTTACAGTCCCTGCCATTCACATATTAACACATATAAAGAGACCAAAAGTCTAAGAAAATTATTAAAATTAGCTTTTTTTTTTTCAGGAATTTGATTTGCAAAACAAACATGAATCTACAGAGTCACATGATCAAAAATCTATTTAATTATTAACAGATCTTAAAAGTGAAGTGTGTAATTTTGAGTTTGAGGAAACTAAAATTTTGAATAAAAGGAAACCTGGAAACCACTTCTGAGATATAAATTTGACATTGCAAACAACTGAATTAGATGAGAAACAGTTGAGGGGCGCTGCAATATCCGTTTCATCACATGATCAATAGAAAGAGGCTTCAATCCTTGTGAAACTAGTTGTTTGTGCACTTACAGGTGTTGACTAGCGACTCACAGTGCTTCCGTGGCCCTACAAGCCTTTATTGTTAGGCCTGGGAGGAAAAGCAGGTCAAAGGATTCACAAGGAAAAATAAAAAATACAGACTATTCTCTTTGCTTGCAACAATCTGACAAACAACTTCCAGACATTTTGAAAACGTTGTGACAGGAGCATTGCATACTGTATTTGTTAGATTTGTTTCTTTTTCTTTGCAGTTTCTCTGTGGTTTGGATAGAAAAGGCAACAAACGAAGGTGTAGAGACTGCTTACCCCACTGCAGAAGACACGGGCCTCGGAGGATCTGACTGAGCGATTATGAAACGCACTGAAGTCCAGCATGACACCCACGGCTTTAGCTTCATTTCAACAGCTCTCACAACGCAGTTTGCCAATATATCCATCTGGAGTGACATCTATCAACAGCTTCTACTTCCCAGAATACTAAAGTCCCCTGGATTAATTATAAATATAATTAAAAGAGTCTAATTTTACTACGAAACATGCTGAACTATTTCATAACCGTGGGTGTTATGCAACTCTGAACAGCAGCAGCAAATGAACATGTAGACAGGAGGTGAAGAAAAGACAGGAAAATAAAATAAACTCTGGACACAGGCATTAAGCCGAAAACAATTACATAAACGTTTTAAAAGGATGCTTTTAAATTGACTTTGCTTCAAAGTGACGCTGCTTTTAAATAACATTTCTACTGGTGAATTTGGGTTGTGTTTAACAGGGAAACAAGACAGGATAGATTAGTAGGCTATGCAAATCTTTAGATCAGTGAAATATCGGTCTTCATTTTTAACTAATAAGAACTAATATTACATTAATGCACATTTAAAAGTATTGCTATATGTTCTGGGTGGATTGTAGCATGTTGCTACTCACTTGCTAGGGTGATGTGGGTGGTTACTTACTGGTCCAATTTAATTTAAATAATGCTGAAAAAATTTAGTAGATAAACAATTTAAAAAAAAATCAGAAGTGCTGCGTTGGCAACTAAAAAATATGTTTAAGTTGAAGTACTAAATTTACTAAATTACTAAAAACAAAAATGAAAGCTAAATAGAAACAATAATAATAAAAAGGCACAAAATTGCTCAAGCTTAAACTAAAATTAAAATAAATTAAAAATATATAAAATAAAAATCTAATTTAAAATTATTAAATACTACATAGTATATAATACTAAAATAACTTAATAAACTTCAGTTTTTGACCCACATATTTTTTTAAAATATTATATATAGTGCCTGTCAAAAGTTTAGAAACATTGCAATTTTTTAATGTTTTGGAAATAAGTTAATATTCTGAAATAATATTGCAATTAGGGATGTGCAACGATTAATCGTGATTAATCGTTTGCAAAATAAAAGTCTGTGTTTACGTAATATATGTGTGTGTTCTGTGTATTATATATATATATATATATATATATATATAAAATTTAAGAAATATATGCATGTTTAAATAAATATATTTTTATATATATTTTATATTACATATAAATATAAATATTTTATATATAAAATTTTTCTTAAATATACATATGTGTCTGTATTTATATACATAATATTATACACAGAACACACACATATATGTAAACACAGACTTTTATTTTGCAAACGATTAATCGTGATTAATCGTTGCACATCCATAATTGCAATTTAATATAATTGTTCTCTTTGTGAATATATAGTAAAATGTAACTTATTTCTGTGATTTTCAGCATCATTACTCCAGTGTCACATGATCTTTTTTTTTTTTTTAAAGAAAAGAAATTAATACTTTTATTCAGCAAGGGCACATTGAATTGATCAAAAGTCACATTCATAATGTTAAAAAAGATTTCTATTTAATAAATGCTTTAATAAATGCAAATAAATGCTGTTAATTTAACTTTCTATTTATTAAAGAATCCTGAAAAAAATTATTGCAGTTTCCACAAAAATACAAAGCAGCAAAAACTGTTTTTAACATTGATAATAATCAGAAATGTTTCTTGAGCATCAAATCATCATATTAGAATGATTTCTGAAGGATCATGTGACACTGAAGACTGGAGTAATGATGCTGAAAATTCAGCTATGGGACTTTTTGCAATTGTAATTTTGATCAACTAGAAACTCCAACTGCATGATTGGAGTAATCATTCATGTCTTACGCACAACTGGTGTGAGACGCATGATGTGCTGAAGTTAAATATTTAGTGTTTAGGATACTTCATAAATTAGATGTTGGCTGCTATTTTCTGTATTCGCCAAATGGGTTTTGTACTTTAGCCGTACAAAATGTGAGAATACAACAAAAAAAGAAAGAATACTAAAAAAGTAGACATTCAGTGAGCACACAAACACACTTAAACACTTAACAGGAAAAGAAAGAGTGCAAGCAAGCAGGAATGAAGAGAGGTGCTGGCAGACTCAATCACAAAGCGAATTCATACCTGTAAAATCTTCAGAAAGTCCGTGTGCTGTGGAGGGGCGCCCCCTACTTTCACAAGAGCCGAATGGGCCAAATCACTGTTATTCAAGTCAGCAGTATTTATTATAGCACCAACATCACTTTTACTAGCAGACCCACACAGGTTCACTGGCCGCCCATGTCTTGGAGAACCAGAAAATATGTAGTTTACCAACTTATCGTGTTTATAAACACCGTAGAGTTGATCTCACACACTCTTTTGACACCCCTTAATATTATTTCGATATTAAATCCACCCCGCATGAGCAAAAGCTGCTATCAGATCGAGTCGGTGCAGTTGCCCCTGTGCGAGTCCTCCTGAAGGGGGCGCCCGGTACAAGTAGAGATAAATGGAAAGCTCATACTTACATCCTATCCTTGCAACTTTTTCCAAAGCTGTGAGATTCATCTTGGTTTAGTCACCATATGATCTCTATCATAATGGTGGGGTTTAATGAATAGATTAGCTTTTAGGTAAGTGCACAGAACGTCCATGCATTGTATGTGTGACTACATTTCCCACCCTTAACATGGAGGCCACGCTACAGTTTACAGTGCTACAAATGCTCTGGACTCAAATGAGGCCTAATTTCTGCTCTATATCAAATTAAATCTTAAATGTAATCAAGGTTTTGCTGTAATCTTATTCATGCTGGTATGTTGTCAAACTAAACTAGGTGTAAGAGGCTGTTGTGCTCTACCTGTGATATGGCGTAAATTAGCAAGTATTTTACCTTATGGGTATCGCGGAATTTGTTGATCTCCCTGGAAATCAAATCTCTTTTGTCATCTTCCATTTCCATGGCATTGATGTCGTCCTAAACAGCCAAAGACAGGAAATGGAGAACATGGTTAACATGCGACCTTATCTACTTATACGACTGACATTATGGAAGGCAAATGTGTGGCGATCACTTCTTATGTTTTCGAAAGAAGTCTCTGACATTTGATCAATATAGAAATATATTTTTTAAAAATGTAATTTATTCCTGTGATCAAAGCTGAATTTTCAGCATCATTACTCCAGTCTTCAGTGTCACATGATCATTCAGAAATCATTCTAATATGATGATTTGATGCCAAATCTTTATTGGTGCTAGATTAATATTGGTTTGAAAACCGTTTTTGCTGCTTAATATTTTTGTTTCAGGATTCTTTGATTAATAGAGATTTCAGCAAATAGCGTTTAAAAGAAATTCAAAAAAAATATTTTGTAACATTATAAATGCCTTAATCACTTTTGATAAATTTAATGAAACTCACTTTTAATATTAGTATTAATTTCTATCTTTTTTAGCCTACCATTTTGAATGGTAGTGTATCACAGTTTTCACAAAAATATGAAGTCCCAGTTTTCAACATTGATAATCATAAATGTTTCTTGAGCAGCAAATCAGCATATCAGAATGATTTCTGAAGGATCATGTGACACTGAAGACTGGAGTAATGATGCTGAAAATTCAGCTTTGATCACAGGAATAAATTACAGTTTAAAATATATAATTTATAAAATGGGTCATTCCATGTCAAATCAACCAATTTCCAGAAACTTCCGTATTAAATTTTTGATTTTATTAAAGGTGCCCTAGAATCAAAAATTGAATTTACCTTGGCATAGTTGAATAACAAGAGTTCAGTGCATGAAAATGACATACAGTGAGTCTCAAACTCCATTGTTTCCTCCTTCTTATATAAATCTCATTTGTTTAAAAGACCTCCGAAGAACAGGCGAATCTCAACATAACACCGACTGTTATGTAACAGTCGGGATCAATAATATGTATGACCCCAATATTTGCATATGCCAGCTCATGTTCAAGGCATTACACAAGGGCAGCCAGTATTAACGTCTGGATCTGTGCACAGCTGAATCATCAGACTAGGTAAGCAAGCAAGGACAATAGCGAAAAACTTGCAGTCTGTATAATGCATAAACACAACTTCATTCTTTATAAATCTCTCCAACAGTGTGTAATGTTAGCTTTAGCCACGGAGCACTATCAAACTCATTCAGAATCAAATGTAAACATCCAAATAAATACTATACTCACATGATCCGACGCATACATGCAGTATGCATGACGAACATCTTGTAAAGATCCATTTGAGGGTTATATTAGCTGTGTGAACTTTGTTTATGCACTGTATTATAGAGTCGAGAGCTCGGGGGGCAGGGAGCACGAGATTTAAAGGGGCCGCAGCCTGAATCGGTGCATAGTTAATGATGCCCCAAAATAGGCAGTTAAAAAAATGAATTAAAAAAAAATCTATGGGGTATTTTGAGCTGAAACTTCACAGACACATTCAGGGGACACCTTAGACTTATATTACATCTTTTAAAAAGACGTTCTACGGCACCTTTAATATTTTTTCCTGAAGAAAGACAAATATAAATAGGATGAAAGCCAAAATATTAAATGTCATTAATGTATATTGACTGAGTAATCCACTATTTTGTAGAGGGGGGTCAAAATGACACATTTGGTTTTTGACCATGGGTAAAATTCAACAAATTGAACATGGAGCCTCATTGAGATCTATGGGAATGAACTATATAGGGCCTTGAAAAGTAATATTTTAAAAGAAAAGTTTGTTCAGAACGAATCTAAAATCATATTGAAATATCTTTAATACTTTTAGTTACATGCGTGCAAACTTTGGAAAAGGAATATTTATGGCACTCAGACAGGTATGCTCTACTCAATTGTGTTGATATAAAAAAAAACTACACATTTCTAGTTTCAACATTATTTGTACTTCAAATATTCCTCTTTAAAAAGAAAAAAGTATCAGCTGTGTGCAAAGTGACCCACATGATTTTCGACCACTAAAATTGACCAGTTTACTTAGGAATCCGCATTAAGATTTCAATATCTCTAGGATTTAACCATATAGGGTCTTTAAAATGAAGAAACCAAAAAGAAATGTTTGTTAAAAACCAAAATATAAAAAGATATTAAGATATCTTTAATACTTCTTAAATTGCAGGCATGCAAACTTGGGGCCAAAACACAATAAGTGCTTTTTGCCATTTTTGGACTGTCACTGTTGGCATATAATAAAACAAAGATTTACTAAAGTCAACAGATTTTACTAATAGACCCATAAAAGGCTAATAGACACTGTAATTTGCCTCCAAATCTCAGGTGAAAATGGTCATTATGACCAAAATGAACTAAAGCCAACCTCGCCCTTCTTGTCTCTCCTCTTTTTGCGGCGACTCGACTCGTCGTCCTGTGATGGAGCATTGAGCTCGCTTGAGTACTCCCGGATCAGGCCATCAATAGCACCTTTAACAATTTGGTCCCGCTTCTTAGTTTCTTCATCCAGAACCTCCTCTTCCTCTTCACCAGCATCCTCTGCCTTGCCATTCTGCAAGACACACAGAAGATCCCAACTCAGTATCTTTTTGTGGCTGAACGCATCTGATGTTGTCACAAAACACCAGTGAAATTTCACAATTGTGGATACCAGTTGCAAAATCTAAGATGCAACTGAAAACACAAATACTCTTCTCAATAAGTGAACACTGTTTAAGTAAACAGTACTTTTTATTTTAGTATCAGCCTGATATCACACTAGTATCATACTAACTCCATTTTCACTGGCGGTCTTCTTCTTTGCTTTCCACTCATCCAGTTGTGCTTTGGTTTTGGCATCGACTTTGACCAGAAGTTTCTTTTCTCCAATCTGCAGCTCATGTAGCAGCCGTAGAGCTCGTAGAGTAGATTCTGGCTCTTTGTACTCACAGAAACCAAACGCTGAAAGCAAAAAAAACAAAAACAAAAATAATGTCTGTAAGTAGCCAGTCTGGCACTTTCACAACATACACTGCCAACAAATTGAGCTTAAATGAAATGAGATGAGGTGTTAAAAACATATTTACCTTGGAGTTTCCCTGAGGCGCCTTGAACTCGTTTCCAGCTCAACACCAAACCACATTTCTGAAACACAATTGGTTATCATCAATATGAATCAAACTAACACGAAGTATGAAATGTAACTAAGATTATTTCAATTTAGATTAAAGGATTAGTTCACTTTCAAATAAAATTTTCCTGATAATTTCCTCACCCCCATGTCCAAGATGTTCATGTCTTTCTTTCTTCAGTTGAAAAGAAATGAAGGTTTTTGATAAAAACATTCCTGTATTATTCTCCTTATAGTGGACTTCAATGGACTCCAAATGGTTGAAGGTCAAAATTATAGTTTCAGTGCAGCTTCAAAGAGCTTTAAAGCGGAAGCACATGCAAGGCGATCATGTGCGTTTATAAAGCATATACAGTTGTATTTTTTTCGAAAATGACCGATTGTTTCGCTAGATAAGCCCTTTATTCCTCGTCTGGTATCGTTTAAAGCTCTTTGTAGCTGCACTGAAACTGTCATTTTGACCTTCAACCGTTTGGAGTCCACTGAAGTCCACTATAAAGAGAATAATCCTGGAATATTTTCATCAAAAACCTTCGACTGAAGAAAGAAACACATGAACATCTTGGATGACATGGGGTGAGTAAATTATCAGGAAAATTTTATTTGAAAGTGAACTAATCCTTCAAAACACAAACCATTATCAAGTGAAACTTTTTCATCTCTGGTGCAAAGTTCTCTACATTGCTGAGTGCATAAGACTGTATCGTTATTCTTTAAAGGGATAGTTTACCTAAAAATGAAAATTCTGTCATTAATTACTCACCTTTATGTCATTCCAGATCTGCAAGACTTTTTTTTATTCATCTTCGGAACACAAATTAAGATATTTTTAATGAAATCTGAGCAATTTCTGTCCCTCCATTGACAGCTATGCAACTACCACTTTGACACTTCAAAAAGTTCATAAAGAGATTGTAAAACTGATCCATATGAATTGAGTGGTTTAGTCCAAATTTTCTGAAGAGACTCAATCACTTTATATGATGAACAGATTGAATTTAGGCTTTTATTCACATATAAACATTCATCAACTCACACATCAGTTGTAGTAAATGGAAGCTCAAGGATGTTTGCTTAACGTGCAAGAACCAATGAGGTTCATTGTTTGAAATGCAAAGCTTCTGCAAGAACCAATGAGGTTCATTCTCGTGTTACGCAGCACGTTTGAGCTTCAACAAGAACCAATGAGGTTCATTCTGGTGTTACGCAGCACGTTTGAGCTTCTGCAAGAACCAATGAGGTTCATTCTGTGTTACGCAGCACGTTTGAGCTTCTGCAAGAACCAGAGGTTCATTCTCGTGTTACGCAGCACGTTTGAGCTTCGCATGAGGTTCATTCTGGTGTTACGCAGCACGTTTGAGCTTCTGCAAGAACCAATGAGGTTCATTCTGGTGTTACGCAGCACGTTTGAGCTTCAGCAAGAACCAATGAGGTTCATTCTGGTGTTACGCAGCACGTTTGAGCTTCAACAAGAACCAGTGAGGTTCATTCTGGTGTTACGCAGCACGTTTGAGCTTCAGCAAGAATCAGTGAGGTTCTTCTGGTGTTACGCAGCACGTTTGAGCTTCTGCAAGAACCAATGAGGTTCATTCTGGTGTTATGCAGCACGTTTGAGCTTCCGGAAGAGGTTTGTTCTCACGCATCAAGCAGGTTCGGTTGAGCTTTTGTTTATGTTCGGTGAACAATGTGAGGCTGAGTAAATGATGACAGAATTTTCATTTTTGGGTGAACTAACCCTTTAAGACTGGAGTCACTGGAGCTGATGTGGTCATACTCACGGCCAGCAGCTGTCTGATGAGCATGTCAGAGGCTTTCTCAGAGATGTTCCCCACAAATACAGTGGTTGTGGGACCGCTGTTGTCATCGTCATCTTTTGCCCTAGCAGCTGCACTTTCCTTCCTGGGAGCAGCCATTTTACTAACCACAGACATCGTCGTGGGCACAAGAACCTGATACATCACATCACAATTAATATGCAGCCATGTGACAAAAAATGTGATTGTGATTGATAAAAATGGCACATGGTTTCTCTCTGAAATACTGATTCAAGCATCACTATGGCGTATTTTCGTACTAAAATGTTTTTGTACAAACATATCGTCGCTGTGCGTCGGAAACCTTCTATGTAATTAAACAACGCATTGTTATAGATGATATTGTGACTTTATATGTGGTCAGACACTTGCATGTGTCATTATATTATTAACACTTTACCAAAATCAAGCTCAAATGGAGTTGCAAGGTTTTTGACATACTTGTTTCATGCATTTTATGCATACTTGTTTTATATCATTGTAAAGGCTGCGTCTGAGGCAGTAAGTGCATCGGAATTACACTTTCATCAACTTACAAGTGATAAAGTTCATTGTAGCTATGTGGGTGCTCTGTTTTGTTTTTTTTTTTTTTGATAGGGCCAAAATCTCATGTTATAAAAGATGAAGTGCTTTGCACAAGCTATTTAAGTATTGGCTATAACTCGATTACAAATGCTAGACTAAGACACTGCAAATACATAAAACATTAACCTATATATATTGTTCTTTATTTACCGTTGCATTGCAAACAAGCAGAGACCGTCCAAACTGCGTCCGCCACTTCATTCAAGATTCAAGAAGCGGGTGGAGTTATGAGGTTTGACAGACAGTTTGAGGATCCAATGGAGATACAAGGTTTAGTCACAAGCTCTTTTTAATACTTTTCATTTGTTAAATATTTGTAAAACCCACAGACAGACATAAAGGATGACTAATAGTAATGATTTATAAAAATAAAATAAAATAAAAATGACGAAACATAGAGATACGAAGTTTCCGCCTAACAGCGACGATACGCAAGTAAATATTGCTGTTTACTACTCTGTATAATAAATAATTTATTAAATATCATTGATCCTTGTGTTATATTATTGAAAAGCCTGCCTTGTTTTAACTAGACTGTTACTGTCTTAGTTCTTCAGTATCAAACATTTTGAATTTACTTTGCAGCAATGAAAAAAAAAACACCCTTTTAAGAAATTTCTGAGCAAAATACTTCAGAAAAAAAGTAAAAAAGAAATACTTTTTATAGTGGAAAATACTTGCATACATTTAGACTTGAAACGACTAAACAGCTAATACAAATTAATCATTTTTTTCCCTATAAGTAACAAATATTACCGTAGGGGCAGGAGTCATAATCCCCATGTGGACAGGAATCATTGGGGTTCCTAGGGGATGAAAAAACAACATTATTAGAAAATATTCACCCTAATTTTAAATTGTCATACAAGTCACCTATTATAATAAAGTAAATCTGGTGGATTAAACTTGATATTTAAGCAAATTTAAAGGGTTAGTTCAACCAAAAATGAAAATTCTGTCATTTATTACTCACTCTCATGCCGTTCCACACCTGTAAGACCTTCGTTCATCTTCAGAACACAAATTAAGATATTTTTGATGAAATCCGATGGCTCAGTGAGGCCTGCATCGCCAGCAATGACATTTCCTCTCTCAAGATCCATTAATGTATCCATGTAATAAAGATCCATCACTAAATAAGTCGATTTAAATATGTTTTTAGTACCTTTATGGATCTTGAGAGAGGAAATGTCATTGCTGGCTATGCAGGCCTCACTGAGCCATCGGATTTCAACAAAAATATCTTAATTCGGGTTCCGAAGATGAACGAAGGTCTTGCAAGTGTGGAACGGCATGAGGGTGAGTAATTAATTACATTATTTTCATTTTTGGGTGAACTAACCCTTTAAGGTTTACATGGTGTTCCTGTGAATTGAACCCATGACTTTGCCATTGCTAACACATTAGAAGGTCTGATTTATCCAATTTATCTTAATTACCGGGAGGCATCGATGGTGGAAATCCAGCAAACTGTGGTGGAGGGATTCCTGGTGGCATCGTTGGGATGCCTATTTGTGGCCGGTTGAGATGAGGAGGGAAAGACATCTTGGGCAAAACACCCACCTTATACACAAGAGAAACACATGTCATTAATGACTGTAAATAACAGAGGCTTGTCAATGATGTGTCAAAAATGTTTAGGCTGCTAAGATCTTCTCAAGTTAGTTCTGCAATTCCCCTCACATTTTTAGTCTATATTAGGATTACTTCACACAGATGCAATGAATGTGCTTGAGTATAAAGCTGTTAAATTGTACATTTAACAGAGTAAAGCACATAATCAAACAAGCTTATTTATCAGCTCTAAATCAGCCAGAAATTGACCTGAAAGGTCTGAAATAAACCTGAAATCAGTTGAAATGTCTGAAATTAATCTAAATGAGCTGAAATCATCCTGTCATAAATAAAAAGTCACCTGCGAACAAGCTGAAAGTGCTGAAATGAACTTGAAATCACATGTAAAGACTGAAAATCAACCTAAAATGAGATTGAAGGACTGAAATCGAGTTTAGATTAACCGAAAAACCTGAAAACAGCGAAGTGGTCTGAAATCAATTCAAAGGCCGATTTCACATTGGTATAACGTCTAACAATGTGACTAATCATTGACGTTAGCTACGCAAATAAACAGGTGTATGATAGTTAACGCGCTTAAGCGGTGGAATTATGTTGCTTTTATGGTATTTAATCATTTTAAACCAATAAATCAGACCGGTTTGTCAAAAAATAACAGCGGGAATCGTTTCAGTCATACCGGGTAACAGCTAGCCGCGAGCTAACGTTCACAAAAAGCCTTTATTTTGACCTCTCTCAACGAATTAATTCGTTTTATCAAAGTCTTGTGCGAGACAATGAAAATATGAACTCAAAAAGATAACTAATAGTTTAATAAATATTACTCACTCAAATCAAATCGATATCAACTCGCTTCTCGCACGGAAAGTTCACCGGATCCGTGGTAAAAGCAACGAGCGATCGAACCTGCAGTTTCCGGTGAAGTGGAATTCTGGGAAAATAATAGGCAAGTTAAAAGACCTCTGATTACAAAACAACACAATAAAATAAACAAATTACAAGAAAATACAACAACAAATCTTGATCTTGTTCATTGATTTTCAGCATATTTCATTTGTTACATAGAAAAAGATTTAGGATGTACTTCATAAAAATGATAATAATGATTTACAAAAATGAATATCTTATTTATGGGTTCTTGAAAGGCGCTAAATAAATAAAACATATTATTATTATTATTATTATCTGTTAAAAGAATTAATTAAAAGAAAAACAACAATATAGCATGATAATAGTATTTAGTTACCCTTTTTTTTAATTGTAATAATTTAGCTAAATTGTTAATATTTATTCTATTTAATATTCACCTTTGCAAAATATAAGTAATATGTAAACATTTGCAGATTAACACACATTACGTCCCTATAAATTGCTGTTCTATTATTGTTGTACTGTAGCAGAATTATTAATTAACTTCAAAGCCTTTATATTTGTATTAAATCAACTGAACAGCTGCACAAAGAAAATGTACCAGTTTAATAATCTCACAAAACGGTCAATATATTTCAAGGTCAAATTTACCTCAGAATTAACGTATTTTTTGAGACATAATTTCTAACATTTTGATTTTAGGTTGAAATATAACCCGGACATTTCTTGTTCATAGTCGCATTTGAGTGACAGGTGACGTCAACGAAGGCGGGATTTTCATGGAAAGTGCTGGAAAGAGACAAAGCGCCGCTAGTCATAACGCCTGATGTTCTTCCGATGCAAAACGTAGTGCGATCGATTACGCTTTATTATGTTCATTTCTTTCGCTAAATTTCCTAACTATTTGTCTATTTCATGTTTATCATGACAAAAAAATAATTTTGAGAACGTGAGAATTGTATAAAGACCTTCCTATCAGTGAAGTACACATTTTGCGCGCATCTCCTCAAATATTACCTGATTTTATAACTGTTTGTCTTACTACCTTAAATTTGTTCATGTTTATAAACGTCTCAGATTTTAAAACTATTACAAATAATCATGTTTAGAGATTTACAAATATCCGCAAGGAAATTATTAGGTTTTTATTATAAACCTGCTATGTTTTAATAAAAAAAAGACTCATTCCGAGGCCTATAATCTCCAATAATTATCTCTAGACGTTTTCATGTTGAAAAAATTGCGTTTTTATTGTTTTTCCAATCATTTCTGAATTAAAATATCACTATATTATGTCAATTATTTATAAGTTATTTATATTTAATGTAGCTAGTAAAAACACTACGCTTGTGACACTGAATAAATGCAATTTACACAGATAAAAGAGTATATTTCTTTGTTAAAAGCGTTAAAGTGGCTCGCAGTGAGTCAGCGCGGAGGGATACAGCCGCACATTCATAGGCGGAGTATAAAGAAAAGAGCCGCGCACGCGGGATTCTCTCCTCTGCTTCCCTGAGTATCAGTGTAGGGGAGATCAGCTGTTTCTGTGGCGATTAAACCATCAAAAATCAACGAAACTAACCAAGGTAAACCTTCGATCTTAATCTAAAACGATTTTATATGATTTCAGGAACTAATAGAAACTAGCAGAATGATGTTTAATCGGGTTACTCGTCATTTATTTCAACCGCTATTTTGGCCGGTAACGTTACTGTAATGATGCGGATGCCGGTTAAGAGCCACTTTTCTCCGTCATTCACAGACCGTCATTAATCATAAGGCTTCTTCTTTGTTTATCTTCTAAAACAAATCGGATGTTAACATCGGATATAATGTTAATTTGTGTTTTATGGCTATTTAATGAGTTGACGAACAGGTGCAGTGGTTTATAGTGCTGTAAAACTGATGCTCGTGTTGTTAATGGTCATTTAATTTGCCTTAATTCATATGTATATTTATTCACCGTCACATTGCGAAGAGTCGCAGATGACCTGACTGGGTGGTTGGATTATTTAAAGCTATCGTATCTTTTTAATTTCACTTAGTCTATAAGCGTTTTAAGTTATTGAAGAAGTGACACAAAAAATGGTATTTATTCTGGTCAGTTAAAATAAGCGAAACGCATCTAAATCGTTTTAATCTCAAGGATTGCAGCAGTAAAACACGTGTTGCGCTCATTGTCCTTCTGCGCCATGTTCTTCCGCATCCGGGCCTTTTTAATGGGCCTGTTTTTCTTGTGTAACTGTATTAACTGATGGAAATGATTCACACTTTCATTTTCTTTTAACGAACCTACTGACTTTTTGTGCCCAACTTGGACATGAATAAACAAAATCACTAATAATATGCACTTATTTTAAAATGTGTTAAACCTTGTTGATGGATCTGAATCTGTTATTCCCTCAGATGCCTGAAGAAATGCGCCAAGATGAGGAGGCCGAGACCTTTGCCTTCCAGGCAGAGATTGCCCAGCTGATGTCTCTCATTATCAACACCTTCTACTCCAACAAAGAGATCTTCCTCAGGGAGCTCATCTCCAACGCCTCTGATGTAAGACCCATGATAGACTGTGTTTCCTAGTGTCTAATATTTGTCTGAACCAAGAATAACTATATTAGGGGTGTAACGGTACACAAAACTCACGGTTCGGTACATACTTCGGTTTTGAAGTCATGGTTCGGTACAGCAGGTGAGAATTAAACATAAAATTGGTTTACTTTACAAATTTTGTTTGTCTTTAAATGTATTAAATTAAATTATAACTAAGTTTAAGGATAAATTATCTGTTAATGCTATAAACTATGTAGGGAGCCCTTACTTGAACATTATGCTACTGTAATATTAAATGTTAACAACCGAGCCCCAACTATTAGACTAAATTCAATTGCTCTTTATTTTTTTGATTAAAATAATCAACACTCAGATAACACATTGTAGGCCTATGCAAACATGTAAGCTGGACAGTCTACACAGTGGCTTTCATTTTCATGACAAATTTATTTAAACATACACTACCAGTCAAAAGTTTGGAAACATTACTATTTTTAATGTTTTTGAACGAAGTCTCTTATGCTCATTAAGGCTGCATTTATTTCATAATAAATACAGAAACACAAAAATTTTGTGAAATATTATTACAATTTAAAATTACGGTTTTCTATTTTAATATACTTTAAAATATAATTTATATCTGTGATCAAAGCTGAATTTTCAGCATCAATACTGCAGTCTTCAGTGTCACATGATACTTCAGAAATCATTCTAATATGATTTATTATCAATGTTGGAAACAGTTGTGCTGCTTAATAATATATTATAACTTGTGATACTTTTTCAGGATTCTTTGAATAAAAAGTAAAAAAAAAAAAAAAAAATCAGCATTTATTTAAAATATAAATCTTTTATAACAATATACACTACCGTTCAAAAGTTTGGGGTCAGTTTTTTTTTTCTTCTTTTTGAAAGAAATTAATTCTTTTATTCAGCACAGATGTGTTAAAATGATAAAAAGTGATAGTAAAGATTTATATTGTTAGAAAAGATTTATATTTTGAATAAATGCTGTTCTTTTTAACCTTTCATTCGTCAATGAATCCTGAAAAAAGTATTACAGGTTCCAAAAAAATATTAAGCAACACAACTGTTTTCAACATTGATAATAACTATCAAATCATCATATTAGAATGATTTCTGAAGGATCATGTGACACTGAAGACTGGAGTAATGATGCAGAAAATTCAGCTTTGATCACAGAAATAAATTATATTTTAAAGTATATTAAAATGGAAAACCATAATTTTAAATTGTAATAATATTTCATAATGTGTTTTTTTTTCTCTATTTATTATGAAATAAATGCAGTCTTAATGAGCATAAGAGACTTGGTTCAAAAACATTAAAAATAATGTTTCCAAACGTTTGACTGGTACTGTACATTAAATATCCTAATCAGGACATCACTAAAAGGTTAAGTAAAATATGATTATATAGGATAATTCAGTGCATATATTAAGTGAAATAGTTCATTTCTCTAGTGAATTAACAAACTTTGGACACTGAATGGCTTTTCTGAGGTAAACAATACAACATGTAGCATTTACAAGCGTTCATTGATGTCTTTGACGTGGTTGAAACACTGAGCAATTACACGAGATATAACAGTTTCAGTAAGTTGTACTGTATCTTTCAACATACCTTCAGATGTTCATTCACGTTTATTCTGTAACTAGTATTAAAGAGGAAGAGACGATCGCGTTCACTCGCGCTGCCGGTTGAACTGAGACGCCTGTACCCCCTCTCATGCCACATCAAAGAGCGTTAAAACAGCATTTTCTGTTTAAATTTCGTGGACAGAATTTGAAGGATGACCATTTTTCTTATCGAAAGTAACAAAATGCAGAGCTTATTGCGATTATTGGTGGGTAGGCTACAATGTTGCAATGTAATGCTTCGGTACACGTGCACCGAACCGAAAGCCCTGTACCGAAACGGTTCGGTACGAATACACTACACCCCTGGTCCACACCAAAATATGATGTTCGCTACAGTTTCGCTACGTCTGTCATTTTAAATGGTCGAGCTCTTAATGCAGGGTTGGCTGTCAATATTTTTATCATTTTAAGTGATTCCAACCATATAATTTCTCAGTTGTGGTGTCTTTTACATTTTGATACTATGTAGTTGCAGCTATTTACCAATTTTGTTGTCTCCACTCAACAGGCTCTTGACAAAATCAGGTATGAAAGTTTGACAGATCCCACCAAACTGGACAGTGGCAAGGACCTGAAGATCGACATTATCCCCAACGTTCATGAACGCACTCTTACCATTATTGACACCGGTATTGGAATGACCAAAGCCGATCTCATCAATAACCTGGGTACCATCGCAAAGTCCGGGACAAAGGCCTTCATGGAGGCTCTGCAGGTGATGTATTTGCCATTGTTTATCAATATGTCTACATTAAATTTAGTCTCTAACGTTTTATTTTTTCCTATCTTTCCAGGCTGGTGCCGACATCTCCATGATTGGGCAGTTTGGTGTGGGATTCTACTCTGCCTACCTGGTGGCTGAAAAGGTCACGGTCATCACTAAAAACAACGATGATGAGCAGTACGCCTGGGAGTCATCCGCTGGCGGCTCTTTCACAGTCAAGGTGGACCATGGTATGTTACCAGCTTGTCTTTGAAGACACACATGCTATATTAAGGGTGATGTTGATGTTCACACACCTGTCGATCTTCAGGTGAGCCCATTGGCCGTGGAACCAGAGTCATTCTTCACCTGAAAGAAGATCAGACCGAGTACGTTGAGGAGAAGAGGGTGAAGGAAGTGGTCAAGAAACACTCTCAGTTCATCGGATACCCAATCACTCTCTTCGTAAGTGGGATTCGGTTTCGTTAGTAGTGTTCTGGTGGGGATTAAATTGCATTATTATTAAAAACATTAATTGTGATAAATTTGTTTAAAGTAACATTATCTTTAACAACTATCTGGTTAAAGTTCTATTCCAAGTGCACCACATCTGAAGTGATCAATGGTGTAAATGTAAAACAAATTACTACTTTGTTAAATTTATATTTGCTTTCATATTTCATGCATATTTTCTGCAAAGATAAACTTATCTTAAACGCATCCTATATACTCAGAAATAATATAAAATAAGATGCTATATTTCTTAGCCAAAAAGTAATAGCATTAAATAACACCAAAAATAGGCTATTATTAACAGCAAATGCTTGGTAAAAATAGAAAATGACAGCATCTTTCAGCCTGTCACCATCATGCAAACATGAAATATCATATCACTACATACAGTAGTAGTTTTTTACAGGTTTTTGCTTTCCATTACACCAGTGGTTCCCAAACTGGGGTACGTGAGGTGACAAAAGGGGGTACGTGAACAAAATGCTGAGTAGTTCATTTAATTCTACCTTAAAATATTAAAATCGAGCATGTATTTCTAACTGCCAAAATGTCATAAACCAGTACATTTAATAAAATTACCTCATCATTTGCAGTCTCAAATGACTGCATCCACACCAAGCAGCATGCATATGTTACATTGTGTGCAGTCTGCTGCCTTAAATCGCGCTAAATTACTGTCATGATTCATGAAATCATGATTTCTCGATTTTAAAAAAATAATATAATCGAGGCAAACATTTGAATTTATTGGAAAAATCGGCCCTAGCTCAAGCATTGAAAAATAATGGGCCCATGCGATTTGACCCATTGTTTCGGTTTTATTCCGATTAATTACGCAGACTTACTTTCTGGTAGTGTTGTAAAGACTAATAATAAAATATCAACTATCCACACAGGTGGAGAAGGAACGCGACAAGGAGATCAGTGACGACGAGGCAGAGGAGGAGAAAGAGGAGAAGGCTGAGAAAGAGGAAAAGGAGGAAGGCGAAGACAAACCCAAGATAGAAGACGTCGGCTCAGATGATGAAGAGGACTCCAAAGACAAGGACAAGAAGAAGAAGAAGAAGATCAAGGAGAAGTACATCGACCAGGAGGAGCTGAACAAAACCAAACCCATCTGGACCCGCAACCCTGACGACATCTCCAACGAGGAGTACGGAGAGTTTTACAAGAGCCTGACCAACGATTGGGAAGACCACCTGGCTGTCAAGGTAACGTAATGGTTGCTACAGAATGATATTCAAATTAAAATGTTTGAGAATTGATGAATTAATTTTTATGCATTTGTCCTGCAGCATTTCTCTGTGGAGGGTCAGCTGGAGTTTCGCGCTCTTCTTTTCATCCCTCGCCGCGCCCCCTTCGACCTCTTCGAGAACAAGAAAAAGAAGAATAACATCAAGCTGTACGTCAGAAGGGTCTTCATCATGGACAGCTGTGAGGAGCTCATCCCAGAGTATCTGAGTAAGTAGCTTTGCCCTTAAAGGGATAGTTCACCCACAAATGAATATTGTCATTTAAGTCACTCATGTTGTTTCAAGCCCATAAAACTTTAATCTTTGAAACACTTAGATATTTTTAATGAAACCTGAAAGGTTTCTGTCCCTCCATTGAAAGTTCAAACCAAAACCATGGATCCATAAAGTCATAGTAATATGAGTCAAGTGGCTTAATCAGTGAAAGGATGCATTCACTTTGTATGACAGATTTAATTTAGGTTTTTGAGACAAACGCAGATATAGTGCATCACATGGTAAACAAGGAAGCTTGAGCATTTGAGTTTTCTCACATACCATATATATTAAATCTATTAATCATATGAAGCAATCATATCTCTTGGATAAAACTGCTTGATTGGAGGAACGGAAAACCTCTGGGGTTTCAATAAAAATATCTTAATTTGTGTTTTCAAGATTGAAGTCTCATGAGTTTGAAATCACAACAACTTCATTTTGCGGTCAACTTTATACCTTTTAAATTCAATATGAAATTGCCCTTTCGATTTCTGCTGATGTAACGGTCTGGGAAAAGTTGTCAAAAGAGCTTTTTCCTCATCCAATCCTGATGGATTACAAAAGTCCTGCTCAACATTATTTCCTGCTGATGATGCTTTATGTACAGTGACAAAAGTTGAATGCATTGCAAATTTTGCTAAACTTTTTGTCTTCGCGATTGAAGGTGCAACGTCACTAAAATCTTTCCTTCCTCCAATCGTTGTCCCCTCCAGACTTTATCCGTGGTGTTGTGGACTCTGAAGATCTGCCCCTCAACATCTCCAGAGAGATGCTGCAACAGAGCAAGATTCTCAAGGTCATCCGCAAGAACATCGTCAAGAAGTGCCTGGAGCTGTTTGCTGAGCTGGCCGAGGACAAGGAAAACTACAAGAAGTTCTACGACGCCTTCTCCAAGAATCTTAAAGTACGTTGCATTTTAGACTGTTACCTCCAATTAAGATATGATTGATTGAAAGCGGTATTAACATTTGTTGTGAACTCCAGCTGGGCATCCATGAGGACTCTCAGAACCGCAAGAAGCTGTCAGAACTGCTGCGTTATCTCAGAGCTCACAGTCCGGCGACGAGATGACCTCCCTCACAGAATACGTCAGCCGTATGAAGGAAACCCAGAAATCAATCTATTACATCACTGGTAAGATTTCATCAGCATCAACCTGCCTTTAAAGTAGGACTACACATATAATGGCTAAAAACAAAAATTGCAATATGACATGTTAACAATGTTGTCATTCTTCTCCAGGCGAGAGCAAAGACCAGGTCGCCCACTCTGCTTTTGTGGAGCGTGTGTGCAAGAGAGGTTTCGAGGTGCTGTACATGACCGAGCCCATCGACGAGTACTGCGTCCAGCAGCTGAAGGACTTTGATGGCAAGTCTCTGGTGTCCGTCACCAAAGAGGGGCTGGAGCTGCCTGAGGATGAAGACGAGAAGAAAAAGATGGAGGAAGACAAGGCCAAGTTTGAGAACCTCTGCAAGCTCATGAAGGAGATTCTGGACAAGAAAGTAGAGAAGGTATGTTTGTAAAACACAATTTGAACCTCTTAAGAACCCAGTTATTTGCAGAGGATCTCATTTTCATTCATTTTGAGTTGTCATCTTTATATACGAAGTCGTAGGGGTGTGATGAGACCGTTGGCTCATGAAAACGAGACTGTTACAACTACACAGCCCAGCCTAAGATAGCTTTCATATTGGGAGATATTTGCATGCACGCTTTCAACATGCGGGGTATTGAAATCGCATTTGAATGTGCGTTCACATTTTACTTTCAATTTCACGATCACACATGCTCTGTGAATAGGGAGTGGCAGAGCTGAGCATGAATTCAACAAGATCAGCATTTGACAGACGCCTTTAGGCTCTGTTGTGCAACGAATCTTCCGCCATAGTCTTGGCAGTCATCCCGCCACTTACTCTCGTCATGTGACCTGCGAACTGATTCCTGCAACTCTGCAGCTCGTGGATGAGCTGGATTTGCATTGAAGTGACCATTATCTAACTGAATTAAATGCTGGTTATTTCTATAAAGCAAAATGACAGTTAAGGCGTAATGTAAACGTAGCAGTGGCATTCTATCCAAATTTTTGCCCTCAGACTCATGCATGACAGCTTTTCACCTCAATCTGTTAAATTTTACGAGATCTCATCACACCCCTACCAAGTCACTATTTATATATCGCTTTATACAATACAGATTTTCAAAACAGGCTCACAGTAATAAACAGGAAAGTAGCAGAACAGATGATGCAAACTTTATCAAATGAGATTAATTAAAATTCTGCTCTAAAAGACAATAGTGTCATTGTTCAGTTCAATAAGTGAAATTAATTTTAGTCTGTAATTTTCAAAATTGTGTTGTAAACAGGATTCCTAGTCAGAGTTGCACAGATGGTGAGTTTACATAACGGACGTTTTGCGCTGCTTCATGTGCTCGAATTGTGCCGCAGACTCAACGTGTGAAAACATGTTGATTCCGGTTTTTGTGCGTCTTTAAAACTAACGGTTTTTCCCTTTTAGGTTGACAAATGCATTTGTGTTGAGTGACTAACAATGATCAAGCAAACCTGAAATGGCCTTTTAGTTTAACACACCTGATCCTCATGCTGACGTCTGATTGTTCTCCAGGTCACTGTATCAAACAGGCTGGTTTCTTCCCCCTGCTGTATGTGACCAGCACTTACGGCTGGACGGCCAACATGAGATCATGAAGGCCCAGGCTCTGCGGGAAAACTCCACCATGGGCTACATGATGGCCAAGAAACACCTGGAGATCAACCCCGATCATCCCATCATGGAGACCCTGAGGCAGAAGGCTGATGCAGATAAAAACGACAAAGCCGTGAAGGATCTGGTCATCCTCCTGTTCGAGACTGCGCTGCTTTCCTCTGGGTTCTCATTGGACGATCCTCAGACACACTCAAACCGTATCTACAGAATGATCAAGCTTGGATTGGGTAAGTTTAACTTGAGTTTCTGTTTTTGTTTTCCTGCTGTGTTTGGGTCCTAATTCTCAACCTTTTTGTCTTGTTCAGGTATTGATGAAGATGAAGACGTGCCTGTCGAAGAGCCAAGTTCCGCTCCCGCTCCTGAAGAGATCCCACCTCTGGAAGGAGACGATGACGCCTCTCGCATGGAGGAAGTCGATTAAATCCATCCGTCTCTAATTCCCCAGTCAATTTTCCGTAATCATTCCGTAACATCTTATCGTTCTCTCTGACCTGTAGAAGGTTTACCTGATCTCAGTAATGATTCCTAAAAGTATCATAATGTGTAACTAAAGCGTACTGTCCACTTTTGCTCTGTTTTGAGCCATTATGTACTTTTGTTTTTTACATATGTTCATGGATCAATGGGTTGCTGCAGTATTGTCTGAGCACAATAAGCACTGTGTTTCACTGATACTGAGTCTGCTGGCTGTGCTGGATTGAATCAAGCATGATTTCATTCTGCATGGAAGGGGAAAGACCTTTTGCCTGAGTACAGGCTTGTGTTGTATTGGTTTTCAGAAATTAAAACACAAGGTGAAACCTGAATTTTTCTGTTGTCTTTGTTTTCTCATTCATTTCAACCAAATTTGTTTTATTTATTTTTTTATTTACTTCTTAAAATGCTGCAACGGTTCAAGTTACGTTTCCGTTTTTTATCACTGTTTTAGGGTCATGGTTTCCATATGTGCTATTTTCTGGGGGGGGGGGGAGCACTACTGTCAAAAATAAGCAACAGCACAAATACAGAGCAAAGATAACAAGCAGTGCTTTTCACATACAGGAATTGAATCAAATGTAAAACATTGCATATAACCTTCACTGTATAAAGGAAATAAAAGATTAATCATCATTAAAGTTACAAAAGTTACATTACAGGAACATTGACGATTTGTGTGAATTATTCCATTCCAGCGCAAGACTTGAAGTCAATATTTGCGTGTTTGTGTGCACGCTTCGGATGAGTGCATACTGAAATCTGTTTTGCGTCATCTTGCACTTGAGTGTTTAAATACGCAAGGCTTAAATGAGTTTTTTAAACCAGAATAGCAACGTGTGCTGTTCAGGTCTCCTGCGCTATCAACACCCGGGTGATGACGGCGTAAATGACTGATCACATTAGATAATACAGAACTCGCATTGAACCAAGTTTAGGGGAAATCCAGAACGCACATCCATTGAAAGAAGCATACTGTCTTTCTGTTTTACACATTATTTTAAACAATATTATAGATGCGCTGTCAGATTTGCAAGTGCGCGCCGAACCGTGGGTGGGGAACAGTACGGTTTGATTTTTTTTTTTACAGAGAACCGTTACACCCTTAAAAATGTATCTAAAAATTCAGTTCACCAATTAAGTTATTCTGTTAAAGACCCCCTGTGGTGAAAATCAAGTTTTTTTTAATGTTGTTTATGTCTATGTGGTGTTTTAACATGCTTTAAGACATTCCATGTGTAAATTCATCATTCAACACCATTACTGAGTATTTTCTGTAGTGAAAAAAAGACGCGGTTTGAAATCGCTGGTGTCTGTGACGTCACAAACTACCTTGTAACCAATCACGTCAACATGCCGGCGGGCTTTAGCATATCATTAACAGAGAACTAGAGGGGAGTCTCGAGAGAAGCCAGGTTTTCCCGGTATATTTTTCTATTGATATGAAAACTCGTGTATATTTAGCAATATGGCGGGTGTATGATGTATATTACAATGTTATGATGATCTTTCTCCACTGATGTTCTGAGTTGTTCAAAGCATTTCTAAGGATACTGATTGTACTGACATGGCAAACAGAAGCATGGTTTGTATAACATTAGCAACAACACATTATTAGCTGTTTGATAACATAGTCAAGTATAATTACCGTTATGTGTCCGAAGTTGTAAAGAGCGATACCATTGTGCAGCCTTTACCTCAGTAAGTTGACCGAGTGGATCTCTGAGTTGGCACGAGCGAGTGGAGGCGGGGCTAATTGATCCGCGAAAATATTTTTTTTTTTTTAAATCATGTTAAAATGTATCAAATATGATCCATCAGGCTTTGGAGGAAGGTTTGTTCATCTCTCACTCATCATTGTATTTCATTATATATATTTTTTAAAACTACAGAGCTTTGTTACAAGAAAAATTACGAGAAAAAAGTCGTTAAATTTCGAGAAAAAAGTCGAGATAAAATGTTGAGAATAAAGTCATTAAATTACAAGAAAAAAGTCGTTAAATTATGAGAACAAATTCGTTAAATTATGAGAAAAAAGTCATTAAATTTTTCTCATAACAGTTTATTCTCAACATTTTTTTTCAAATTTATTTTTTCTCGTAATTACAACTTTTTTTCCTCGTATTTAATGACTTTATTCTCAACATTTTATCTCGACTTTTTTCTCGTAATTTAATGACTTCTCAACATTTTATCTCGACTTTTTTCTTGAAATTTAACGAGTTTTTTTCTTGTAATTTAATGACTTTATTCTCAACATTTTATCTCGACTTTTTTCTCGAAATTTAACAAGTTTTTTCTCGTATTTAACAATTTTATTTCTCAACATTTTATCTCGACTTTCTTGAAATTTAACAAGTTTTTTCTCAAATTTAAACATTTAATCTCAAGATGGTTTTATTTTTTTATTATTGCTTGGCCCTAATCCTCTTCCATAGCTTTGATCATAAAACTAAGCATTTAAATATATTATTAAGACATTATTGGCAGATATAGAGTAAAAATATAAATATCTTAAAATATCAATATCTATCAAAAAAATTTGTCTAAAGCTTCAATAAACAATTCCATTTCAAAAAATTTGAAATTTGTATATTTTTCTGACTATTTCATATGTCAGGCATTACAGGATTAATACATTAGCTAACATGAACTAAAATGACCATTATGTTTTATAGCCAGTGTCGGGGAAAGTTACTTTAAAAATAATGCGTTACAGTATTGCATTACTCCCGATGCTGGGTTGAAACTGATTACATGTAATCTGGATTACATAATCAGATTCCGAAATGTTTTATGATTTAAAGCGATAGTTCACCCAAAAATGAAAATTTGATGTTTATCTGCTTACCCCCAGGGCATCCAAGATGTAGGTGACTTTGTTTCTTCAGTAGAACACAAATGATGATTTTTAACTCCAACCGTCAATGCATGTCAATGGGAACATGATCTATAAGAGTAAAAAAAAACATGCACAGACAAATCCAAATTAAAACCTGCGGCTCGTGACGACATTTTGATGTCCTAAGACAAGAAACGAACGGTTTGTGCGAGAAACTGAACAGTATTTATATCATTTTTTACCTCTAAAACACCACTGAGCATCAACTGCCTTGAGCATCTGGTGTGTGAGGTCTGTAAACGCGCTCTTGATGACGGAAGTGATCTCTCTCGCGCGTATACTTCTATGAGTACTAAGTTCGGTCAAAAGTAATCTAAAAGTAGTCAGATTATATTACCTTAAAAATGTGTAATGTAATGGAATACGTTACTAAATACAATTTTTATCATGTAATTTGGAATCAGTAACCGACTACAATTTGTAAGTAACCTACCCAGCACTAGTTACTCGCTAAAAAAGTAGCAAATTATGTTACTGGGCTTGGAAAGGAAATGAAGAAAATGCAAACTCACGCCTGTACAGTAGAGGGCGCAGCTCAAACAAACCTTTCAACTGTGCTGCCATTCTGAAGAAAGTTCAACACTCCAACTTCAGCAATAAAAACAAAAATGAAACAAATGTGATGTTTAACTAAAGTCATTTTTGCTTATTAGTATGGTCTGCACTTACTCCCAATTTCTCTCAACACGAGGACAAGAAAGCTGTCAGTCAATAAATGGTAAAACAAAGTAACTTGCGTTACTTTTTCGAAAAAGTAACTTGGATATTTTGCTGTAAATTAAAAGTAATGCATTACTTTACTAGTTACTTGAAAAAAGTAATCTGTACAATATATTTTATTGAGGAAAGGTACAGTGTTATTCTTTAACTTAATCCCGCGTCCACATTCAAACCAGAACCGATGAATTACTGATTATTTTCTTCCTCTTTCCTTACTAAAGCGGTTTTTGAACTTCTATCACGCCGAATTGTTGTGCCAAATTTCGACTCCCTGCCAAATTATTTCCCCCCTCGTTAAAAATTGCTACCTGATTGCCTAATCTTAATCTTAATCTTAATCTCTTAACCCCACCCTAATCCTAACCCCTCCCCAACATCTAATCCTAAACCCAATACTAGGGGGGTAATAATTTGGCGGGGGACAGAATTCGGCACAACATCGGAACAATGTTAGTATTATAAAGATTGACCAATTAGGCAAGTTTGAGGCGGGAACATATTTACATATGGACATATTAGTATTTATCGAGCACTTGCTTGGTTTGGCTGTTTTTGATATTCAGCAAAATAAAAAGCATAGCTTTCTGTAATGAATATATAACAGAGTTTTAGATGAACTAACATAGGCAGTTATAGTTGTGTAATAAGAACAGCAGTTCCGCTCTTAGCCGCCAGGTGTCTCTGTTTGACAATCTTCAGAGAGCAGCTCTAGGGTTAAATGTGTTTTTATGTTCGAGCTGTATTTAACCACAGAGTCAAACAATAGGAAATACCTTGCATAAAGTAAAGGAAGTGGTTTTAAGGCACAAATAGAATTTTTTCATTATGATATTATTTTCATGAATTAAACATATTTACCAAATTCTCATGACTGTGGTCTAATACACAAATGATTTTGACACAATTTTTTGTTTTTGTCATAAAAACACATACTATGCTGAAGTTTAAAAAACATAAATTTTTTCATATTTTTCCATTACAGAATAAGACTTTTAGTCACTGCAGTAGGAATTAGTTTAATTATCATGAATATAATGTCAATGAAAATGCAAAAACAACAATAATAATGTTCCTAAAAGTATTCCTGTTTATCTTGGGGTGAAATATGACCTTTCTTAACAGTTTCTGTGAGAATCACACGTGTACGTGTGCATAAAAAGAGAAGTGGACCTTACAGTAAATACTGTGATTTTTACTTCAACCAGTAGAAAAGGTTATCGGTGGTTTTAAAATGCATTTATTGGAACTGGTTTGACCTGCTTTATTAATGATGACAACAGCCAGAGATGAGTGTCTTCAAGACCATCTGTGCCTCTTTTTGCTCACATGGCATTAAGGAAACGTTTAACCTTTTCAGTTCTTGCACTGAATGGTCCAAACACTCAGTCACTGCATCTCGATTTCTTCTAAGACACATGTGTTGGAGTAAAAAGTCATTTCTGAGGAGGGGTTAAACATTCATTTCAGCCCAGGTGACTGTAGAGGATGTCTGATAAAGGCTGCTATTTGCGTGGGAGTCTTACTACGACAGTTCACTTCGAGTCATTCAGAGAGGTTGAGTGTGGGGAGTGACCGCAGATACAGATCGACCTGGAAACTCAGCTACAACTGCACCATCTTCATGCACAACAACACGTATGTCAGTCTTCTGCAGGAACAGCCTGCTTTGGAAGAGTCTAGCGGTCGGATACTGATTTTAAAAAATAACACATTACTGACTGATTAATATATTCATGTACTATAGATAGATAGATGATAGATAGAATGATGGAATGGATGGAAAAAAGGATATAGATAGATAGATAGATAGATAGATAGATAGAAGATAGATAGATAGATAGAAGATGGATGGAAAAAAGATAGATAGATAGATAGATAGATAGATAGATAGAAGATAGATAGATAGATATAGATAGATAGATATAGAAGATAGATGGATAGAAGGAGAAGGAAGGATGGAGGTGGAAGGAGGAAGGAGGATAGATAGATATGATGGAGCGATAAGGATGGAAGGAAGGAGGAGGGATAAGGATGGAGGATCGATAGATTAGAAGATATAGCATAGATATGATGAGAGATGGATGGATGGATGGATGGGAGGAAGGAAGGAAGGAGGATGGAGGATGGATGAGGAATGGATTGAAAGGAAGGAGGAGGGATGGAAGGAAGGATGATGGATTGGTAGATAGATGGAAAGATGGATGATGATGGAAAAGGAAGGATGAGGGATGGAAGGAAGGGAAGGAGGATGATGGAGGGATGGATGGAGGATGGATGGCTGGATGGATGGAAGGAAGGAATGATGGATGGATGGATGAGAAGGATGGAGGATGGAAGGAAGGATGGATGGATAGGATGGATGGAAATGGAAGGAAGGATGGAATGGATGGAAGGATGGATGGATGGATGGAAGATGGAGGATGGATGGATGGATGGATGGATGGAAGAGGATGGAGGAAGGAATGAAGGAAGGGATGGATGATGGTGGGATGGATGGAATGGAGAGGATGAGGGATGAAGGAAGGAAGGATTGGATGGATGGATGGATGGATGGAAGGAAGGATGGATGGTTGGATGGGATGGATGATGGAGGGATGGAAGGAAGGAAGGATGATAGATGGATGGATGGAGGTGCATGGATGGAAGGAATGGGATGGATGGATGGATGGATGGATTGGATGGATTGGAAGGAGGAAGGAGGAAGGAGGAAGGATGGATGGATGGATGGATAGGAATAGTGGAAAGATGGATGGATGGATGGATGGCTGAAAGGAGGAGGAGGGATGGAAGGAAGGAAGGATGGATGGATGGATGATGGATGGATGGAAAGAAAGATGGCTGGCTGGCTGGATGGATGAAAGGAAGGAAGGATGGATGGAAGGAAGGATGGATGGATGGATGAAAGGAAGGAAGGAGGGATGGAAGGGAAGGAGATGGATGGATGGATGGATGGAAAGATGGATGGATGGATGAAATGAAGGAAGGAAGGATGGATGGATGGATGGAAGAAAAGATGGATGGATGGATGAAAGGAAGGATGGATGCATGGATGGATGGATGATGGATGATGGATGGATGGATGGATGGAAAGATGGATGGAAGGAAGGATGGATGGACAGACGGACGGATAAAAGGTAATTTACTCACTTTTATACTCATATGAACACAAAAGTAGCAGGTTTTGCTCATTCGATGAATCACAGGAAAGCATCAGATGTCACAATATAAGAAGTGAGGAATCAGACACACATCAGTCCAGTGACATCAGACACTCAACAGAAAGTTTTATCTCAATTACAGAGAGATCTGCCCACGTCTTCCAAATCACTGTACAACCACTATCAATCAAACCGAGCCTCACACGCGGCTTCCTCTCCAGGTGTGGAGAACACATTTTGTTTTCCGTGACGTGTGTGAAATCGAGGTCAGGTCGAATGTGCATGTGTGTCACTGTAGACATTCTGCGTTGGCATGAAGGTCGCGTCGCGTGGCGTAAAGAGGGGCTGCTATTTACAGCATCAGGCGACGGTTGTGGCGCATTATCGACGCACACAGACCTCTGAGAGGAAGATGTTGGCGGATGATTTATCTACTGTCACCCAAACAGATCTGCATTCGTCTGCTTGATTATGTTGTGCACAAAGAATGATATCAGATCGCGCAGTTTGCAAAATGTGTATAAAAATCCCACAGACCAGAATATCAGTGGGGAACCACCTAGCAACCACCTAGAACACCCTAGCAACCACATACCAATATGCAAAAACCATTCCAAACACCTTAGCCACGGCAAAGCAACATTTTAGCAGTCATATACTGTTTAGTTTTACTATATCAATTTATTAAGTTGGCTAGAAATGTTAAATCATGCTAACAATGTGTTAGCAACGTGCTAAATCATGCTAGAAACATGGTAATCATGTTAGCAAACTAAATTATAAATCATGGTAGCAACATGATAGCAGTAATCATGCTAGCAACATGCTAACAATGTGCTAAATCAATTTATTAAGTTGGCTAGAAACATGTTAAATCATGCTAGCAACAAGGTAAATGAGAAAACCAACTTAGCGAAATACTATTTAAACTTCTTCTTCTGAGACTAAAATTCTGACTGTAACTCCTACAGCTTTAACTCTACAACCACCAAACTCAGTGTTCTGACTCAAGTTGCATGTGACTCGTCACATAAAAACATGCTAGCATTGTTAAATCATAATGCTAGCAACAAGCTAAATCATGCTAGCAATGTGTAAGCAACATGCTAAATCATGCTAGAAACATGGTAAAAAATGCTAGCAATGTGCTAATCATGTTAACAAATCAAATGATAAATCATGGTAGCAACATGATAGCATCAATCACGCTAGCAAAATGCTAGCAACATGCTAATCGTGCTAGCAATGTGTTAATCATGTTAGCAACATGTTAACAATGTGCTAAATCATGCTAACAACATGCTAGCAATGTGCTAATCATGTTAACAAACTAAATGATAAATCATGGTAGCAACATGATAGCATCAATCACGCTAGCAAAATGCTAGCAACATGCTAATCGTGCTAGCAATGTGTTAATCATGTTAGCAACATGTTAACAATGTGCTAAATCATGCTAACAACATGCTAGCAATGTGCTAATCATGTTAATAAACTAAATGATAAATCATGGTAGCAACATGATAGTAACATGCTAAATAATGTTAGCAAAATGCTAGCAACAAGGTAAATCATGCTAGCAACATTCTAATCATGCTAGCAATGTGTTAGCAACGTGTTAAATCATGCTAGAAACATGGTAAAAAATGTTAGCAATGTGCTAATCATTCTAACAACATGCTAAATCATGATAGTAATGTGTTAGCAAAGTGCTAAATCATGCTACAAACATGGTAAAAAATGTTAGCAATGTGCTAATCATGCTAACAACATGCTAAATCATGCTAGCAATGTGTTAGCAACGTGTTAAATCATGCTAGAAACATGGTTAAAAATGTTAGCAAATGTGCTAATCATGCTAAAATGCAAAATCATGCTAACAACATGGTAATCATGCTAACAAAATGCTAGCAATGTGCTAATCATGTTAGCAAAACTAAATAATAAATCATGGTAGCAACAATCATGCTAGCACAAGGTAAATCATGCTAGCAAAATGCTAATCATGCTAGCAATGTGGTAATCATGTTAGCAACATGCTAACAATGTGCTAAATCACGCTAACAACATGCTAGCAATGTGCTAATCATGTTAACAAACTAAATGATAAATCATGGTATTAACATAATAGCAACAATCATGCTAGCAACAAGGTAAATCATGCTAACAAAATGCTAATCATGCTAGCAATGTGTTATGGTGTGTTGAAGTCATGTTGGAAAGATTGTATTTACGAGCTGAACGCACATGAATGCCACCATAATGTCATAAATACGAGTGGGAAGTTCGGGATTTTCTTTAAGCCCCGATCTGTACGAGTTGGGGGCGTGTCAGTGAGAAACATGGCGGATTACAACAGTATTATAGGGATTTAGCAGTGATATTGTCCAGCTTTTATATTTACAACGAAGTAAGCTAATTGCCTGCACAAAATATGGTAGCATAACAACATAATATGTAACGATAAAGTTTACAGTGGCTTCATAAAGTAACTAAAAACATAAAAAAAGCAAAACACAGCAGATTCACATTCTTTGTTATTCATTTTCTATAAGTAAAAGTGCTGTATTTTTGTGTGTAATTAAAAAAAGGTACACCGCCATCTTACCCTGATGAAAGCGACTTGAACGCACCTGTCGCTGTAAAGACGACTTCCCGCCTCGTAAATACGAACTTTCCAGGACTTGAACACACCATAAATCATGTTAGCAACACGCTAACAACATGCTAACAATGTACTAAATCATGCTAACAACATGCTAAATTACACTAACAACATGCTAACAATGTGCTAATCATGTTAGCAACATGATAAATCATGCTAGCAATGTGTTAATCATCCTAACAAAATGCTAATTCATGATAACAATATGCTAATCATGTTAGCAACATGCTAAATCAAGTTAGCAACATGACATGTCATGTTAACAAAATGTTAAATCATGCTAACATGCTGCTTATAGACTTTATTTCAAAACATTCAAATGTTATGAATGTTAAAACTACTTCAAACTGAAAACCTTACAGTTTCGAGCTTTTAACACTTTTTCACACTTTCTGGTGTGGCTTTCTCAAGCCAACTTCAAAGTTTGTCTCGACGAACTTTGTCTAGTTTTATATTTATTGTTGCATTTTGTATCAATCGCTATGAATTGCATTCAATTTGCTGCCTTGAAAAGTGCTACATAAAGTTAAAATATATAAATGTCATTTTGTTAAGGTATTAATGGTATATAAAGACATTTAATAAGGTTTAAGGTTATTTTTATTATTATGATATGTTTCAGCAGAGTTTTGTCATGAGCTACACTACAAAAATGCATTATGGTAACACTTTATGCCTGTATAATGCATTATAAAGGGATTCATAATGTACGTTATAATGCATTATATCTTTCCATAGATAACTGCAACCAAAGATAAAATGTATTACAATATTAGCAGATTCCTTGCTACATCTGAAGTTGGTTGTTTGTCATGTGTTTTAATGCATTATACTTTCTAAAGGTGTAACAATGAATTAATAAGTATTATAATGTATCATAATTGTGGTTACAATTATTCATGAGCTCATACAATGCATTACAAGGCATAAACTGATGCATTAAAATACTTAATGCATTACATATAAAATTATATTTCAAAACAACAAAGATTATTGAAGTAAGTTTAACAAGAAAATACTATTTCAGTGTTTCTACTTCAAAATATTTGCTTCAAAATACTTCAAAATATATGTTAAGCCTTAACCTGAAATATTGCATAATTTATTGAAAAAAAAAAAAATTAAAAATTCTTTTTAAAACAAATTATATTAATTTTAATGGAAAAAAACAGCTAAAAATATTGTACAGCATCTTAAAATCCCCTCAAAATTCTAAATAATATTGAACAAAAATATACTACATTGATTTCAAGGCTTCAGTCACTTTTAACCGTGAAGGTACCAAGTGTGATCCAAAAATAAAGGGATTGTTTGTGAAATTTATTAGCAATTTCTAAGTGAAAATGGTTTCTACACCAATTTCTTAATAATAATCATATATTACACAGTATTTTTAGTGTACGAAACCAGGCATGCATAAACGTCCCCGACACAGGCAGTGGTTTCGAGTGAACTCATCATCTGATAAATTACATAAAATGGGGAGAGACTCTGACTATGATAAAATCATTTTTGTATATCTTTCCAGTTAATCACAGTTTCTCTGAGATTTGAATCTTCCTACTGGCAGTGTTATTGAAAATTTCTTTTATAACACAAGCACGAGATTGAATTTGTGGTCAAATGACTGTAACCGATGGATTCTGCTTTTATTTGTTTATATCAGCTTGCAGCTCAATATTATATCAGAGACCTCATTAACACACAAACTCAAGAGACTCTTCATGACGTGTAAAATAAGATGTAATTTAGCAGTGCTGATGACTTTAACATCATCATCATCATGAGTACAAGAAACCAGAACAAAAATGAGGAAAGCGAGGATGAAACACACATCTGAGACAGTTTGGTCATGTGATCAAATTAATTTAATCTAATATAAACAAATTAACCCTAAAACAAAGTTAATAAGACTATTAATTAGGTGGCTAGACACATCCTTCACATTAAAAGGCAGGAAACGACACATTTATCCGAGTGATCAGATTGACAGACAAATGATTCATTAAGACCTCCAAAACATTCATGGGCCTTTACAAGAAATTAATATTACAGAGGACAGAAAACAAAAGCTCATGGCAGTCTGGTAAGGTGAATCTCACAGAACATGTTCAGGTCATATTTCACCCCAAAATCAAAAAGAAAAAACAGACATTAATTTTTCCCTAAAGGTAATTTAGGAGCATTACGTTTTTCATGACAATAAAGCAGAATTCTTCCCAATAAAGTGAAAAAAACTGTAATTTTAGTACATGAAAGGTTTATAGTACTGATGTTTTAGTTTAAATTATTTTTTTTTAAATAAATATTAAATTTCACATTTAATTTTTCTGATTTAATTAAAAATTGCTGATACCTGTATGAGAATAATATGGAAGCTTGTTTAAAATAAAAAATAAAAGTCATTTTGATTTTTTTTCCCTTGCAATTGTAAGTTTATACCTTGAAATTCAGACTTTATGTGAGTTTGAATCTCAATTGCGAGATTAAAAATGGCCTATTTTATTGTGTCAGAAACAAGCTTCCATATAATCACTTTTGAGAATAATGAGGGAAAAAAAAACACATGGTAAATGTCATGAAAAGTCATAATGCTAAACTCTTGATGGTCCTAAAATAAGCTTAATTTTCGTTATAAACAATCTAAACTTCCTTCAGCCTGTTTTCATGAGGTTCACCTGGTAATGCTTTACTAATCATATATAAGTAATACTAATATAATAAGTAATGCTTTAATTTTCAACAGGAGGGATGATTTGTGAAACACTTTACAGAAAGGTTCCATTAGGTAACATTATTTAACATGAACTAACAATGAAAAATACTTTTAATGCATTTTTAATCTTAGTTAATGTTTATTTAAACATTTAAAAATACATTATTAAAATCAAAAGTTGTATCTGTTATCATCATTTAACAGACCTGAACAATAAACAGCTGTATTTTTATTAACAAAGATGAATAAATACTGTAACAAATGCATTGCTCATTGTTAGTTAATGTTATGTAATGCCTTTACTAACTTAACTAATGGGACCTTATTGTAAAATGTTAAGGTTAGTTTTATTCCTGGTTAGTGTTTAAAAATATTTCTGTAACATGCGAAAGGCTGTAGATTCTGGACAAAAGTGAGATTTCACCTTAATATTTTGGTAAACAAGCATGATAGAAGGCAGATAATTATTGCACATGCAAATAAAAAACAGTAACAGAAAATAAACTTTAAAATAATGAAGAAAAAAAGTTTAACCCCTGACCAAAAAGAAAAAGGTTATTAGGTAGTTTCTCTAAGAAGAACCTTCAATATAATGAAAAAAGTTTGTCACAGGACGTCATTAGTATTGTGAAGCTCGAGAGCAAATTTGTTCAAATCTCCTTCAACCAAACCCTAAAAATAAACACATGTGTGAACCGTACCACACTGTAAAACTGGATTGGTGGCTTTTACTGAAGCGTACATGTCTGTCCTGTCACTGCTGTATATATTGTAATGGTAGATAATTAATAGAAATATGAATAGTGTGGACTTTCCCTTTCAGGCTCTTACAAACATTTTTCAGTGTCTTCCTCATCTAACCGGGAAAAAAGCCGAACAATCCTGTTCCACAAACTCCACTGACAGAAGCCACGTCTCTTAAAGGGACAGTTCAGCAAAATATGAACATTCAATTATCATTACTCATGTCATTCTAAACTCGTATGACTTAAAAGGCAGAATTAGGCAGAAAAGTCATGCTTTATTCCAACACAACAAAGCTCTAAGAAGCCATACAAGACGTCCATAAATGATGGTGGTTATTTTATGGAAAAGAAATACGGGTTTGGTGTGACATGAGGGAAAGTAAATGACATCTTTAGTGCATAGATGAACGTTGCCTTTATCATGTTCAATTATAATGTCATAATAAGGGTATGTGTTATAAAAATGCTTTTAAGACACACCTGACACTGTCCGTCTTCAAATAGTCAAACCTGCTTAAAAACGTGTTTCAGAGTGAATCTCGCAAAACCGGTCAAGAACTGGTTCAGCTCATATTTCACCCCAAAATCAAAAGACAAAAGTATTGACTTACACAAGGACTGATGTGTTCATTTCAAAAACCCAAACTAGCCATATTCACTATTTTAAACAGCTGTAAACACAGTTTGTATCAATGCTTTTAAATGATTCTACACAAAACCTATTCCTCAGATTTATCAAACAGGCACTGGTGGTTAACGGATGCTGGTTTGATATGACGGATACGCCACATAACCAACAACAACAGCACACATGACAGCCGGAATAAGACGGGGGGAAAAACATTTGAGATATGAGCCATTTAACTGCTAGATTCGTTGATAGTTAGCTGCATGACTCTGGATAATTTGAGAATCATGATTTTTTTTTGGTTTAAAACAGATTCTCCCACGTTTTTGAAATAAACAACTAAACAAAATTACGTAATTTACTAGATATATTAATTGCTGCAGTCTAGCCTATTTTTAAAAATGTAATTAATTTGAATGTATTATTTAAAAAAAAAAAAAAAAAAAAAAAAAAAAATTGCATTGAGTGAATAATTCAATGACTCACTCATAAAGACTTCACTTGTTACCTTACTGGATGAATCAACAAATCTCTTGAATGAATGATTCAATAAATACATTTCTAACAGTCACTTCTTGCCACCTACTGGTGTAACTATGTAATTGATAATCTTTATTTGAAGAGCCAAGTTTCTTTCAAAAGGTTTTGATCGTGTTTACATCCGAACTATAAACTTTTATCCCAGTACTTCTGTTTCATATCTATAGGACAAGGACAACTGATCTCTCTGGATCAGAACGCAGTTGAATGTTCGCTGTGATCGTACTTGTCAAAGGTTTAATAGAGGCGAATCGTTGTCATTGAGGAATAAGATGGTGTGAGTGTTTGAATCGAAATCTTTTAATGATTAATCGTGCAGCTCTAGCACCAATAATGCAATTTTAAGAATAAACAGAGTAAGGACTTCATCGCAGTAAGATGTTTACATGACAAGAGCCAAACTCCTCCCTACCGATTACATTCAATTTTCATTAATCTGATTATTCGCTAAGAATTCAATTATTCGCATAACTCAAAGCAATGCACAAATGATGAACTCGCATACAGTAGGTAGGTGAAACTGGTTTTAATCCACTTACGTCAAATGCAAAACACATTTCTATGGACGTAATGGATATTATTCAATGCCGTAATGAACAGTGTAACAGACTTAAAGATTGAATCGGTTACAATAACATAGAATAGTTGCCTACGCTGCCGTCGCGTTCTTCGCACGTCTATGGATGAAGATAACTGTGTTAAAGGTAGGGTAGGCAACTATTTCCATAAACACTTTTTGTTATTCACATCCTGATAGCAATCAATAATAGAAGTGGTCTAGATATTAAACCATGTACAATATCTTCTGTGGAAGTCTCAGGACAAAAAAAAAAAAAAAAAGATCACTGCAAACGGTCCGAATGCAAGTCATTACAATGGCAACCTATTTAGGCGTTTTTCTGGCAACGGCAAAATGAATATGCAGCATGAGGTAATTTAACACCGTCTCTCGATTTGGAGTGGATGAAAAACTTCAGAATAATGTCACAGAGTTCATTCACGAAGTTGTGTTTACAACACACGTCATACGTCCAAGCACATGCGCACTTTGGTCAGATCGGTAATAATGCGATTAAGGGGTTTACATGCTTGTTTATTGCGATTAAAATTGACGTACGCCACATAGTGTAATGCAACTATAGTTACTACAATTATGACCTTAATCCCATTAGTTTGATCCAAGTATTGTGTTTACATGAGGTCAAGTTTAATTGCAATATTGCCAAAAACCCATTATAATCGAATTATGAGGGTGCATACTAGGGCTGCACAACAATTAATCGCGATTAATCGTTTGCAAAATAAAAGTCTGTGTTTACGTAATAAATGTGTGTGTTCTGTGTATAATAATAATGTCTATGCACATACATGTATAAATTTAAGAAATATATACATGTATAAATAAATATACATATTTATATATATTTTATATTACATATAAATATTTTATATATAAATATATTTTTTTTCTTAAATATATACATGTATGTGCATGTATTTATATAGACATTATTTTACACAAACACACACACATATTACGTAAACACAGACTTTTATTTTGCAAACGATTAATCGCGATTAATCGTTGTGCAGCCCTAGTGCATACGATTGAGTCCTTACTCTGATTGTTAGAAATAATCGCATTATTGGTGCACATGTAAACGTAGACATTGAAGATGTATTCTTCAGTTGTATTTTCACACAAAAATAAAAATATTGCATTATAGTATAATTATTTATGTTAAAACAGTGAAAAATAATGTATTATTGTATTATTAATAATAATAAAATATTTAAAAAAAAAATACAAATAATAAAAATAATATTAATAACTATAAGATGATTTGGGCAGAAAATCTGCTTAGTTTTCATGAAAATAATGTGATAATGCAAAAAGGGTAATGGTTCTTGAAAAAAGGCTACACTATCGTGTGTTTACTACATTTTATTATTAGATTCTATTTGTTTTTGTAGTGAAATATGACCCAGATGTGATGAGAATAGATGGATGGGTAAGTAGACAAGTGGCACAGACACTCCTAAAGCATCTCTACCGCAACAACATCTCGTATTCCTCTCGAACAACTTCTTAAAGCAAACTTTAAATAGAAAAACTGAACGTATTTCAGTACCAAATTACAAAGATATCAAAGGCTCAGCACTCACTGACCAGTCCGTGTTCACTCATTTCCCACACGAAAACACCAAGTGCCGAGCCAAAATCCCTTTGAAATACAGCGTAATCCCTTTCTGTACCTTTTGACCTTACAAAATACAAACCCACAGTTTTGCAGCAAACAAAAAAAGACGAATTAAACCACGAAAATGTGGCATCTGTACACATCCGAACGACTGCTGTTCATCTAGACCTTCTGAACCGGCGTTTGCGTCACCCGCTTGCTGCCCGTCTTCTTCATGCGGCTGCGGGCGTAGACGCGGAGGAAAAGGGCGAGGAAGACCACGGCCACTCCAAAGCCGCCCACTATGGTGACGGCGTGACCGTAGAGGAAGCAGGACAGGAGGATGGCGATGGCTGCCGTAGAGTCATGATGATGGTGAAGACGGCCGCGCCGAACTGCGCGATGGTGTAGAAGATGAAAAGCTGCCCGCACGCGGAGCAGACGGACAGCAGCACGGCGTGGAAAGCGAACTCGGAGTGGCGCGTCATGAAGGCGAGCGAGTCGAAGAAGGCGCCCTGTTCCAGCAGAGAGCCGACCGTGAAGAGGCAGGAGAAGAGATTCACGCCGAACATCATCTGCACCGACGACATCTTGTATTTGAAGAGGTTGTCCTGCCAGTTGGAGGTGAAGCTGTCGAACACGATGTATCCTCCGAGGATGATGACGCCGGAGAAGGTGGTGACGGTGGACGGATGTTTGCCGGTGGAGCTGGTCAGCAGGAACATGCTGACGCCCACAGAGATCAGCGCGGCGGTGAAGTATTCCCAGTACTCGTAGCTCTTGTGCGAGACAATCTTGCCCATCAGCATCACGGGAATCACTTTAGAGGCCTTGGCCAACACCTGTGATGAAGACATCACGAAAACATTTGACAACAAGCTGAGCTATCAATCACACACAAAAAACACCTCCATTTCAAAGTCGAAAAAAGTCACCAGAAACTGATATGTAGACACACATGGCCAGTAACTATTATTATGATTACACCATGTTCCAAATTATCATGCAAGTGACATATCAGTAAGATTTCAGTACAATAAACATTCAGATTTTAGTTTTTCTAAGAAAATGTTTGTTTGTTTATTTATCCATGTCTTTTTAGATAACTGGTATCAATCTCAGGCAAAATAATTTGCCAGATCTATGGAAACCCTACTTAGAGGTTGTTCCATTATTAAGCAAGTCACAGTTCTCATGCAATATGGAGGAAGAAAGATCTTTCTGAAGATGAAAAGCATGAAATGGTGCAATGTTGTGCAAAAGGCATGAAAACAACCAATATTGTGTGAAACTGAATGGAGATTATCGAATTGTCATAAGATTTCTTAGTGATTTAGAGCACAGCAGAACTCGGTCAGATAAAGGCTTATTGAGGAAAGTTCCTGTCAAAAAAATTAATTGTATTAAAAGTGCAGCTATAAAAAAAGCCAGTGTTGAGCAGCAAACAGGTATTTGAAGCTGCTGGTGTAAGAAATCTTATGACAATTCGATAATCTCCATTCAGTTTCACACAATATTAGTTTTTTCATGCCTTTTGCACAAAATTGCACCATTTCATGCTTTTCATCTTCAGAAAGATCTTTCTTCCTCCCCATATTGCATGAAACTGTGACTTGCTTAATAATGTGGAACAACCTCTAAGTAGGGTTTCCATAGATCTGGCAAATTATTTTGTCTGAGATTGATACCAGTTAGCTAAAAAGACATGGATAAATAAACATTTTCTTAGAAAAACTAAAATCTGAATGTTTATTCTACTGATATGTCACTTGCATAATAATTTGGAACGCGGTGTATTACAAATCTATATGGTTTAAATTCTGTTTTAATCAGTTATATTTTAAGAATGTGTTAAAATAAATACACGCTAAAGCTCCAATGAAGAACTTTAAATAATTTAAAACAAAATAATAAATCTAATTTTATTAGTAAATAATAACATTTCATGAAAAGTCTCGCCTAGTTTAGTTTTGTTTGAACTGGTACAATGAAACACTGATATGATCTGCTTTCACTTAGATTTGAAAGAAATGCAAATATTGTCTGACACCAATATATTGTGTGATGGCATAGATTTATCAAACACAGGAAAATATATGCTAAATAACTTTGTTATTAGTGTGAAACTCACAAAAGCTGTCATTAACATGTTCAGGTCGTAATTAACTTTTAAAAGCCAAAATCAAAAGAAATCATACATACATTAAGATATTGAAGCCCAAATTCACATTAACATGATGCATACCACAAAAACAAACAATTTTTATAATTGAAATGTTTTGTTTTTTTGTTTATAGTTTAATGCTACGCTAGCTATATTCATGGCGAGAAAAAAAAAAAACAAAGTTTTTAAATTTTATTTTAGAAAAAAAATTCTAAAACTAAATCTCGACTTCAAACTGAAAAATAAAAAAAATTCTAAAAGCATTCTAAAATGTAAATTAAAAAAAAGATATTAGTTAAATTATTGATTATTTAATTTTAGTTTAATAAAAAAAAAAATTGTGTAATTACACTTGTGAGTAACAGGCATCACAAATGAGAATAATGGGAATTACAAAAAAATAACGTATATATTAAATTGTATTTTGTTATTGGTAATATTTGTTATACTGCCTTCATGATTTTAATTAATATAATAATAATAATAATAAATTAATTAAATGTAAAAATATATATAAAAAAAGCAATTATACTACTGAGTATCTAATTAATATCACAACTGAGAATATTGGGAATTTCTTATACATTATAATGGGAGAAAAAAAAAGGTCATTCTGACTCAAATTTTTTAATTGTGTTAATTTTTTTTTTTTTTTTTTAAGAAAGACTAACATAAATAGTGATGAAAGCTAAAATATTGATGAACATTTACTGAGTAATCCACTATTTTGTAGAGGTGGTCAAAATTACCATTTTCACCTGAGATTTTTCAGGTGGGCTAAAATGACTTTTTTGGCAGATGTAGAGATTGGTAGGTCTATAGTAAATCGGTTGAATTTAGCCATTTTTGTAGCATTATTTGCCAACAGTGACCTTTCAAAAATGGGGAGAACCACCTTTTCTTGGTTTGTTTTCCAAAGTTGGCAACTCAAGAAGTATTAAAGATATCTTAATATCTTTTTAGCTTTTGGTTCTTAACAAAGCTTTCTTTTAGTATCTTCATTTTAAAGGCTCTATATGGTTCAATCCCAGAGATATGGGTATTTCAATGTGGTAAATTGGTAACACATTGCTGATTCTTTTTTCTTTTAAAGAGGAACGTCTGAAGAAATAATGTTGACACTAGAAGTTCTTGTATATCTTGTTTGCCTCTATCAAAATAGATCAACATTCCTGTCTGAGTACCACAGATATTCTTTTACCAAAGTTTCTCAAGAACTCAAGAAGTATTTAAGATATCTCAATATCCTTTTAGATTCTTGTTCTTACCAAGAGTTAAAAGTTTCATTTTTTGACCACTGAAAATGTGTACAATTCAACAATTTATTCCGTGGAGCCATATTGAGATCCCAATATCTCTGGGATTGAACCATCGAGGGCATTTAAAATTAAAACACCAAAAGGAAAGTTTGTTAAGAACCAACAGCTAAAAGGTTATTAAGATATCTTTAATGCTTCTTGAGTTACAGGCATGCAACTTTGGAAAAAAAGACGTGAAAATGTGCTTTTTCCCATTTTTGAACAGTCACTGTTGGCATATAATGAAACAAAGATTGCTAAAGTCAACAGATTTTACTAATAGATCTACCAATCTCTGTGTAAAAATAAAATAATGATGCTGCCATCTTTCTAAAGTCATTTTTACACCCCTCTAATTTGGCTTTAAATCTCAGGTGAAAATGGTCATTTTGACCCCCTCTACAAAAGGTGGATTACTCTGTAAATACACATCTGTGACATTTAATATTTTGGCTTTCATCACTATTTAGGTTTGTCTTTCTTCAGAAAATATTAACAAAATGACCCAAAAGTTAAATGAATAAATGCATTATTGTAAATGAGAATTTAGGGTAAGTATCAGTGAAAAACAGTACACTTCTGATGATATACTTTTCTTTTCCTTTTGATTTTGGACTGAAATGTGACCATATGTTCATATTGCTAATGTACCCAGAATGCAATGCTGTACCTGTGTGGGAAAGCTGATGTACTTGAGCGCTTCATACTGGCACCAGCTGCTGAGGATGTTCGACAGTGAAGCGAAGGAGTATTTGTACATGGGCGCACCGTGGCGGGGTTGTTTGAACAGGACGCACCACAGGCCAGACACCGTCAAGGCCAGGATGCGGTTCATGAACACCAGAAACTGGGAATCTTTAAAGCGTTCGCCGCTTCCTTCCACCTCCGTGGCGCCGTAGGACCGCGTCATCACGCGCTCCTGAAGGACGCCCCATGTCAGGTATGACGCCTGGACGATGCACAGATGAAGACTTAACTTATGCACACAGTTAAATTATTCAGTGTGGCGTCAAATGAACATGTAACACAGGGACGTTACCTGGAGTCCAGCAGCACAGAAGATCAATTTGAAGGCCTGTCGAGCTGATGAACTGGATTCAGATTCGGTTCTGGACGCCGTTGAAACATCATCCAGCAGTCCAGTTTTAGACTCATTCCCAAACACACACGTCTTTATGAGAGGAAAGCAAATCCCGCGGCCTACAGAAACATGAGCAGTATGTCAAGAGTCAGGTTTGTCAAGCACATTCGTCAAACAGTCACGGCAGCTGATCAAATATCGTGAAGGTGAACTTAAGCTGTGTTGAAATACAAATTTACTTAACTGAGAGGATGGAACGTGGAAATGAAAACCAAAATATGAGCATTTTGGTGCAAGCAGCTATGTATAAAATTATAAGTGGGAAAAAATAATCATTTGGTAACACTTTACATTAAAAAGTAATATTTGTTAATGCATTAACTAAAATTAAAATTACTTTGTTTTAAAGGGTTAGTTCACCCACAAATGAAAATAATGTCATTTATTACTCACTCATGTCGTTCCACACCCGTAAGACCTTCGTTCATCTTCAGAACACAAATTAAGATATTTTTGATGAAATCCGATGACTAAGTGAGGCCAATGACATTTCCTCTCTCAAGATCCATTAATGTACTAAAAACATATTTAAATCAGTTCATGTGAGTACAGTGGTTCAATATTAATATTAGTGGAGCGTTATGATCTTTTGTGTCGAATCATGATTCGGATCGCGTGTCAGACTGCTGAAATCACATGACTTTGGCGCTCTGAACCGCTGATTCGACACACTGATTCATTATGCTTTGAAGCTTCATGAAGCAGTGTTTTGAAATCGCCATTACTAAATAAGTCGTTATTTTGGTTTTTTGGCACACCAAAAAATATTCTCGTGGCTTTTTAATATTAATATTGAACCACTGTACTCACATTAACTGATTTAAATATGTTTTTAGTACATTAATGGATCTTGAGAGAGGAAATGTCATTGCTGGCTATTTCATCAAAAATATCTAATTTGTGTTCTGAAGATGAATGAAGGTCTTACGGGTGTGGAAAACATGAGGTGAGTAATTAATGACATTATTTTCAATTTTGGGTGAACTAACACTTTAAGCTCTACTAGAATCTGTTTTCATGCTTGAATGTTCATTATTTTCCTCATATTCTCCATTGTTGCAGCTCCTCTCTTCCCAGTCTGTCAGTAACGCTCTGTTTAGTTCCTGTCTCTATGAAGCCCCTCCTTCTGAAAAGCACACTGTGCTCTGATTGGTTGGCTGGAGCAGCGAGTTGTGATTGGTCAAGCGCTTCGAGCATGTTTGGGAAATGTCCCGCCCCTTACCATAACTGCCAGTTTCAACACACTACTAACTAACTCAACCAGGCCCCGCCCCTTTATTCTGCATATTAATTATTTAAATGAGGAATATTGTGACGTGTTCATTCCTGGAAGAAAACTCAAGACTACAATGGAGGCTTTTCAGGGAGTTCAGAAACAGTGACGCTGATGTAGAAAATAACTCCAGCTTGAGGGACTTTGCAGAGCTTTTTCATGCTCAAACAGAAACATTAAAGAAAGATGAAGATGGAAAAAAGCACAATAGGACCCCTTCAACTATCAATGAGCAATTTGTTTTTTTTACAGTATTTATGAATCTATGTTAACATTAGTTTTAATAATGCATTAGTAAATGCTGAAATTAACTACTTGGACAAAAGTGAGAAACTCCAACAAACCTGTTTCCAGATAATTGATTCGTTTGAAGTAGCTGATTAGGAAATATCCAGGGATGATGATGGTGGCGTAGCCCAAAACATTGAGGAACAAGCGGAAGAGCCACACGTCCTGCCAGCCGTCCAGCAGTGAAGCATCTTCAGCGTCCGCTCGCACCGCCGGCAGAACACACAGCGCCGCACACAAACACAAACTGAAGGGAAGAGAGACAGAGTAGATTATAAATAAAATTATGCTATTTATTTTTATGCATTTCCAGATCTGCAAGAACACCAAAATGTCACATTTCTGCAAACAAACCTAGTCGAAAACACACAGGAATCTTTGGGAAATAAATCAAATGTAACTTTGCTGCATAATACTGTGAACGTTCCTGTGTGTCGTTTGGGCATTCCTCAGGTCTCGTCCCAGGAGTCTGATCCCATTCCAACAGAAGGTCTTTGTGCACAGAGCTCGCCTGCAGCAGGATCGCCTCATGCGCCACAAACTAAACCCTATTCAAACCCAGTGCCCTACTGCGTTACCTGACACCACAGATTAGTCGACGATTATAAGAACTAGTTGAACACTTCATTAAAGATGGAAAGCGACCAAATATAAATTCAGAGTGTTGTAATTAAGAGGCTTCATAAAGGTGTTTGCCAAGAGTCTGTGAAAGACTACAGTAAACAAACAGTTTCCACACTTTCTGACCAGTGAATTTCCATGACTTTCACAGTCTACTGGATGATTTTATTGTAATATTTTTATAAACTATTATATATATATATATAAAAAAAAAAAAAAATATATTATATATATATATATACATATATATATATATATGTTATACATACTATATATACAAATACACAAACACACATATATATATATTATATATATTAGAATTTTTAAATATGTCTTTTATATGTCTCATCAAGGCTGCATTTATTTGACCAACTTATATAGTATATATATATATATATATTATTATATTATATATATATAAGTAAATTGTGAAATATTATTACAATTTTAAATGACCATTTTCTATTTTGAATATATGTTAAAATGTCATTTATTCCTGTGATCAAAGCTGAATTTTCATGATCCTTCAGAAATCATTCTAATATGATGATTTGCTGCTCAACTATTAATACTGGTTCTTATTACTGTCATTATCAATGTTGAAAATGTTGACACATTTTTCAGGATTCATTAAGGAGTTCAAAAGAACAGCATTTATTTTGAAGCAAGCAAGAAATTACTTATTGATGATACATGAGTACATCAAAGCAGCAAAGAGAGATGCATTATTCCTATTCAAAGACTCTAAATGTCAAGTGTTGCATTAAAAGTGACTGTGACGTCGTATATAGCACATTTAAATGTTATTATGATGTTTCAGCATCATGTTTCAGTACCTCCATGGAAACAGAGGCATTTTCCACCAGCAGAAGCCGCCGCCGCTCCGCCTGTTCAAAACTCCCTAAAACAGCCGCTGAGACTCTCCAAACGCGTTCCTGCGCTGATCATGTATCGATAAAGCCTTCTGACTGTAATTAAACAATCAACATCCAGGATCCAGATAAATCCCGTGTGTTTCTGACCTGAAACTTCTCGGCCTGCTTCACTCATGAGTTCATCTGTACTGACGTGTTAACACTAACACACACTGCACCGTTTCCGGTTGCGAAAGGAGACACACCTTCACATATCCGTATAATTTCCACTTAGATGTTGTGTTATGAGGCTTCGGTAAATATTTGAATGTTTTATTATTTAACAGACGTATTAACATAGTTGTGAGAGTGAAATGTCCTTGGGTTTTGTGGGCGGGAGGTTCATTACATTTTATGAGGGACTTTTACTTTGAAATTTATTCGGCGCGCCTGAGGTCCTGCAGATTTTCAATGAACTGGAAGGTGTAGCGCCGCCTCTGATGTCACGAGTCACTTCAAGCTTATACAGACACACATTTATTATAATCATAGCAGCTTCTCTGTGATTTTTTAAAAAAGATTTTATTACAATATATTAAAATATTGAGGAAACAATTACAAAATATAAAAAAAAGTTAAAATATATTTATAAAGATTATACAATAGTGACAATTTTATTGTAAAACTTAAATGTATGTCGTAACATTACTTGATAATGGAAGTTAAATATTTAGTCACAAAATATTAAAAATTAAAATGTATTAGAAGATCGAAAATTTATTAGATTTAAAAAAAAATTTAAAATATATTTATAAAAATTATACAATAGTGACAATTTTATTGTAAAACTTAAATGTGTCGTAACATTACTTGATAATGGAAGTTAAACATTTAGTCACGAAATATTAAAAATTAAAATGTATTAGAAGACTAAAAATTTATTAGATTAAAAAAAATAGTTAAAATATATTTATAAAAATTATACAATAGTGACAATTTTATTGTAAAACCTAAATGTATGTCGTAACATTACTTGATAACGGAAGTTAAATATTTAGTCACAAAATATTAAAAATTAAAATGTATTAGAAGACCGAAAATGTATTAGATTTAAAAAAAATAGTTAAAATATATTTATAAAATACATAGTGACAGTTTTACTGTAAACTTAAATGTGTCGTAACACTTGATAATGTAAGTTAAATATTTAGTCACGAAATATTAAAAAAAATGTATTAGAAGACCGAAATGTATTAGATTTAAAAAAATAGTTAAAATATATTTATAAAAATTATACAATAGTGACAATTTTATTGTAAAACTTAAATGTGTCGTAACATTACTTGATAATGGAAGTTAAATATTTAGTCACAAAATATTAAAAATTAAAATGTATTAGAAGACCGAAAATGTATTAGATTTAAAAAAAATAGTTAAAATATATTTATAAAAATTATACAATAGTGACAATTTTATTGTAAAACTTAAATGTATGTCGTAACATTACTTGATAATGGAAGTTAAATATTTAGTCACGAAATATTAAAAATTAAAATGTATTAGAAGATCGAAAATGTATTAGATTTAAAAAAAAATAGTTAAAATATATTTATAAAAATTATATAATAGTGACAATTTTATTGTAAAACTTAAATGTGTCATAACATTACTTGATAATGGAAGTTAAATATTTAGTCACGAAATATTAAAAATTAAAATGTATTAGAAGACCGAAAATGTATTAGATTTAAAAAAAATAGTTAAAATATATTTATAAAAATTATACAATAGTGACAATTTTATTGTAAAACTTAAATGTATGTCGTAACATTACTTGATAATGGAAGTTAAATATTTAGTCATGAAATATTAAAAATTAAAATGTATTAGAAGATCGAAAATTTATTATATACTCATTTAGTTTTAGCTGCTATTTTTATTAATTTATAATATATATAAATGTATTATTTTTTATAAATGTTTTACTATTTTTCTCAATACTCATAAATGATATATTTAAGTATCAAATATTGTAAAATATACATCAATTTTGTAAATTAATTTTTTTTTAAACATTTACTAATACATTATTAAATTCAAAAGTTGTATCTATCAATAATATTTAATGGACCTCAGCTAACATGAACTAACAATGAATAATTTCAATTTAAGTTAATCCCTAACCCAAAACATTAACAAAAATTAATAAATACTGTAAGAAATGTATTGCTCATTGTTAGTTAATGTGTTAAATAATGTGAACTAATGGGACCTTATTCTAAAGTGTTACCATTTTTTTTTATTATTATTATTCTAAAAGTATGCATCTAATTGTAGTTGCAGTTGTAAAGACAATACATTTAAATTTCATATTAATTTACAAGTAAATGTACTTATTTTACTGAAAGCAGAGACGTGTATTAACCTGTCTGCTATTTACATGAATGGGTTATATTTCTGGTAAGTATGAGGAAGAGTGATGTGGCACATGATGGAAAAACACATTTACCAGGAACCTGTTTTTGTATATTTTCTGGTCATTGATGTTTTCCCAGAATCAATATTCTGGACAGCTGTAGAACATTAATCCAAATCACGAATCTTTCTCCATTAGTGTCTATTTGGTTTGTATTTATTTGGTTAGTGTTTAACACCGAAAACTAAAATAACGCGGTTGTGAAGTAAACAACATTGTTGTTGGCAGATGTTTATTAAATGATTCATGGTACGTGGCAGGGGTGCTTCGGTAAGTACTCCAGTTCGGACGCGTACACGGACTACTTGAATTTGTGTGTGCCACACATGCGCAGTACATCGGCGTGTATAAGCGCTTTAGATCGGCTTGAACAGTAAACAAACATGGATTATTGCACATCATTATTATTACACATATAGCTGTCTTTATATTGTTTTAATGACGGATTGTAGAAGTGCAGACAGCGACTTCTTAACACAGCCTCTCTTCAAATTCGAGCGCATGCGCAGTTGGTGCTTTTGTAGCCAGGTAAAATGAGAGGCACGCGGATGTCCGCAAAAAAACTGCGATTATTACGTCACGCGGACCCTCGCGCACCCGGAAAGATAGCCCTGGGTATAATTTGTTTTACGCGCACAGTCAGACGCACAGCCTTGGAAAGTATACTTCATTTAACTGGTACCAAAGACTATAGAATAACACAAGACACGTCACTTGTATTGTTTTGAATGGAAGAAAGTGCAACGCGCAATATGGCGGAATAAGTCCCGCCTTCTAAATAAGAGCCAATCGCCGATTGATAAAGTCGTCGCGTCACTGCAGCGACCATTAGAAGCTCCGGTTCCTATAGAAACAGTCAGATGAGCGCCTCGCATTGGCTTGATCCAGCCTGAAGAATACTGTTTTTTTTTTTTGTCATGATTCAAGCGATTAGAAACAAAATTTATGAGACAGTTGTTGTCAGATTTAATTGGTGATTTCAAATATGAAATTTAATCGAAAGCTTGGCAAACAGCTTTGGAGAATTTGATGTTTCCCCATTGAGATAGGAGCTGCACTTGAATGCCCAAGAGACGTTTTTAAGATGTCCGCCGAGTGAAATGACTTGTCTTAAAGGGACTTTGCTCGTGCGCATACACAGGCGTTCGACGCATGCGCAGTTTTGAGCAGAATATGATGTAAACAACTTTGTATTCTTTCATGCTAGAGTTGTACAAATGAGGGTACTTTCTAACCTCTGCGCACAATCTCTCGTCTATGTAGGCCTCCATTGTCGCTGTAGTTCGCACGCTTTCCAGTCTGTTCTGTTTATGCCATGTAGGGATGGGCATCGATATGAAGTAGCGATATATCGATACTGGAGTTAAGTATCGAAAGTATCGATATTCAAATAAAAATATCGATACTAAGGTGTGTTTTTTTTAACCAGTAATTTTGTTCAATTAATAAGTTTAATGCATACAATATGTATTAAATTGGACAAATAACCTATGTTAGCGAATAATTGTGTAGTAGAACTATTTTCCTGCTCATCTGAACATACGCAAATGCTGAAAGTCAGAACCAGTCAATCACAGAAAGTGTTCACTCACTGCTGACACTACATTCAAAAGGCTGCATGCGTTTAATATTGTAAGAAACCATTGATGCTTTTGGAAACGCAGCCCTGAACAATGCTTAACAGAAGACAGACAACATAATAAGTATGATTCCATGGTTACCACTACGAGTAAACATTTTGACCTTGTGTAAACAAAAATATAATCTAATAAATTGCAATTAAGGTGTATTGAATGTTAAAATACCTTTCAAATATAATGTTAAGTGGGTACCGTAACCCATTTTACTCATAGTAATTCAATAATTTAAGGACTTAAATTATTAATAATTTAATAACTTAAATTCAGATTAGAAGTATAGTATCGGTATCGATATCGGCGATTTTGGCCTTGAAAGTATCTGTATCGTATCGAAAACAAAATAAGTGGTATCGCCCATCCCTAATGCCGTGTTTCTTCAACTACTTTGTGAATTGACGGCCCTAGGGCATGGTTGCCACCTTGTGGATAAACTAATTACTGCAAAAAAATTAAATTTGCATGTGCGACCTGTTACAAAAATCCAGCGGTGCGAAATTTGCTTCATGTGCACTTACGCTGACCCTTGCATACACATAAAAAGTGAAGTATACTTTGGGCTTACGGATTTAGCTGATGCGTGATCCATATGGTCTCATGTGATTCGCGGATTAAGTTTAACACCATAGAGTGAAAGTTTGCACGTGTTTCTAAGTCTTGCCAATTTAAACATTCATGAGGAAGAAGAGAACTCAATTCAGTACTCATGCGCATGAGATAACAGCACGCAAGTACTGAATTGAGTTCTCTTCTTGCGCATGAATGTTTAGGCGCTTTTCCGATAGCGCATGAATACTGAATTGATTACTATTTCGAGTCTCCTTGCGGGGATTAGGGATGCACGATATATCGGCCACCATATCGGTTTCGGCCGATATATGTTAACTTTTAATATTATTGTTATCGGCCAGATAAGAAAATTTGATTGTTTACAATTATTTAGTTTTATGTTGAATTTAAAACCTCAAATTAAATTTGAAGATACAAAAATTAGGGATGCACGATATATCGGGCACCATATCGGTACTGGAAGATATATGTTAATTTTTAATGGATTATTTCCTTCAGCTGAGACACTTCAGATGTGCACTGTCCACCATGATGGTTTTGAATTGCTTGAAATATGATTAAAAACACTTCAAAAAGGAAAATACAGTAAGTGCAACATGTTTACCGCAAGTCTGTCATATCGGCTACATAAAATTATGAGAACATTTTAATTGTGTGCTGGGACATGGCTTTTAATGGTGAGACTTTTATTTCTGTAATCACGCTCTCAAAAATTATATTTAAAAAAATAATTTCGATTTATCGGCCAATATATCTGTTATCGGCTTTCAAATATTTCAAAAGTCTTGCCAATTTAAACATTCATGCGCAAGAAGAGAACTCAATTCATTACTCGCGCGCATGAGAAGAGCGTGCCAGTACTGAATTAAGTTCTCTTCTTGCGCATGAATGTTTAGGTGCTTTTCCGATAGCGCGTAAATACTGAATTGATTACTATTTCGAGTCTCCTTGCTTGCGAACGAACACAAAATTATCTCAGAATAACCATCTAGGCAAGTATTCTCGTGAACACAGTTGGTTTTGTCTTATGTGAATTGAACATAAACAGAAAGAACTCATACGTATCAGTATTGATCCGTGTGTTAGGTCTTAAAGTGACAGCAACCTATAAAAACCTGCTGCTGTCTGTGTCATTAATGCTAATCAAAAAACCAAACATAGCTTTAACAAACATTAATCTGTATTTAATTTATACAGTGAAAACTATGCAGTGGTATTTTATATTTAATTATTACATTTCTGTACCTGAATCCTAGATTTAGACCTTAATTTATTTGTAACTATTCATCTATGCTTGTAATTTGTGTATTCGATCCATGACTCAAAAACTGTAATATGATCCAAACCATTAGTTTTGTGATCCGTTGCACCCCTAATACCCAATACCCAATAATTAAAAAAGGTCTTGTATTTAGCACAAAGAAAACGCTGCACATAAATATTAAAACTACTTTTATTGGCACTATGACCTGTTAAGAAAACAAGTTTGCAAAGCAGTGTTTCATTCGTTCATCTCGTTTACAACAGCACAATCTTGCTACAAAAACATTAATATTGCTAATCAGAATGCATTTGTGTTGTAACATTAAGGTTGTTCGAGTTATGTCCGCACATCCCAATGACATTCCATTGGAAGAAGCAGCAGCAAATAATTCTGTATGAACGGGCTGAAGCTGTTCCTGGACATAAATAGTTGCGGTTACAGGCAGACAAATCCAAAAAGTTCTGCAACTTCAGATCAAGAGTTTTTTTGGAAAAAAGAACATGCCGTCTCTCAGGTTCACATGTTCAGAAGTTGATCTGAATGTCGTCGAAGGGGAACAAGGCCAATATCTGCAAAACAAAAAAGGAAAAACTGTTACCACATCATCCCATTTCTGACGTAAAACTTACAGAGAAAACGCATTTACTGTATGCTGCTGCTTACCAGTCAACATGAAAGGACACTGATGAGTCATGCACAATAATATAATGAATGTGTATTAAGAATGTACATAGGGTAAATTGACTCTTCACAAAGACCGGTCCCCCTTAGTTTTCGGTATCAACCATGGTACTCTCACGCCACACTTCAATGAGTATATTTACATGCACCCTCATAATGGGTAATATTGCGATTAAACTTCACCTTATGTAAACACATTACTTAGATTAAACTTATGCAATTAAGCTCATATCCGTTGTAAACAATCACAAATAAACTGTAGCGTATGCCTATTTTAATCGCAATAAACAGTAGGGGTAAAATTTGTCGTGCATAGAGTCAGACGACGAATACAGTCAGTCACAGGCGATCCACACTCCAATCCAGAAGGGGGCGTGTGTGGTAATGCAATGCTGTTTGCTAATCACCACAACAGGGAATAGAACAGAAGAAGAGACGAACTATGCACCAACCTGAGCGATCTTGCATCCCTGTTTTCTTGTACTACGTCATAATTAACTGTAGAAGTTCAATTCCAATACTCCCGGCGAATGGTGAATTATGGTTTTATGTTGAATTTAAAAGTAAAATAAATTACATTTGAAGATATGAAAAATTAGGAATGCACGATATATCAGCCACCATATCGGTATCGGCTGATATATGTTTTGTAATATATGTAATTTTTAATGGATTATTTCCTTCAGCTGAGACACTTCAGATGTGCACTGTCCACCATGATGGTTTTGAATTGCTTGAAATATGATTGAAAGGAAAATTCAGTTAAGTGCAACATGTCCAGCACAAGTCTGTCATATTGGCTACATAAAATTATAATGAGAACATTATAATTGTGTGCTTGGACATGGCTTTTAATGGACATGGCTTTTAAAATTTAAATTTTGATTTAGATTTATCAGCTTTCAAATATAAAGAATTATCGGTTATCGGTATCTGCCAAAATTTTCATATCGGTGCATCCCTATCAAAAATCTGTTTTTCATCAAGCACACTATTAATGAAGACATACTATCAGACAATATAAACACTATGAACACATGGCAGTGTTATTTTACGATTATTTACATACTGTTATAGTATTTATTATGAATTAGCTTGAATTATATTTTCAGTTTTCATTTTAGTTTAAATCTTTTAATTGTAATTTTATTATTTCTATTTAGCTTTAATTTATTTTTATTCCAACTTATTTTATTCGAGTTGTTTTGAGCATGCTACTATGTAGCATTGCCAGTTTTTATTTTAATTTTAATTTTAGTCATTTTGCCATGTACATTTGTCATTTTAATGTTTTTTTAATATATGTGTATTTAGCTTTCATTTATTTACACTTCAACATCAACTTGTTTTATTTCCATTTTTGTTTTTTAAGTTTGTTTCATATAATATTTATTTTATTTCAGCTTAATTTCAGTTAACAAAAGTGATTATTAATAGTTTCAGTTTTTATAATAACCAGTGTTGGGGGGAAAGTTACTTTTAAAAGTAATGCATTACAATATTGCATTACTCCTTAAAAAAAGTAACTAATTGCATTACTTAGTTACTTTTTATGAAAAGTAATGCATTACACTGTTACACTGCATTTTATATTAATTTTGAGGAATACAGAATGTTTTAGTGCAAGTGAGATGAGTAAATGCATGTGCACATTTAGCCTAGAACTATAATTAGCATGATTACACACATCGCCTCTGCACTTACTCTCGATTTCCCTCAACATGGGAACAAGAGAGCTGTCAGTCAATAAATGTGAAAAAGTAACTTGAAAAAATTTTGTGTAAACTGAAAAAGTAATGTGTTACTTTACTAGTTACTTGAAAAAGTAATCTGATTACATAACTCAAGTTACTTGTAATGTGTTACCCCCAACACTGATAATAACAGCACTGATACAGGGTCGGTTCAGATGGAAAAAGATGCTATTTCTGGTCTGACACTGAAGATTTTGTTAAACTTCAACATTGTTTTTGTCAGATAAGGGAATGTGGATGTCCTTACATCATCGTTGCCGTCTGCTAGATCCAGGGCCGTTTCATCCTCCATGTTTCTGATCATCTTGTCAGCTCCAGCTTGGCATAGAAGGTTGGCGATGGAGGCGTCCTGTCGGCCCACGGCCAAATGCAGGGCGGTACAGCCGTTGAACATGGCGGCATCAACATTCGCCCCTCTGTTCAGCAGCAGAGTCACTGCCTGCACGTCGTGGAGCTCTACCGCCATATGTAACGCCGTCTTCCCACTCGTTCCCTCCTGAACGACACAAGAATGAGAAAACAGGTGGATGTTTAGTCACAGGAATGAAGGTTTTTTTAGCAAGCACAACAGATCAGACTTAAGCAGCTCACCTGTATGTTCAGATCCACACCTTTCTTCATCAACAGCCGCATGAGACGATGATGTTTATGCAGGGTGGCCACATGGAGACACGTGAGACCTGCAAAATGGGAATCGGACGGAATATTTTATGCCTTGATCAATAAAGTATATTTATTTACAATTATGCATTTGACAGATGCTTTTATCCAAAGTGACTTTCATTGCATTCAATGTATATATTTTATCAGTTCATGCATTCACAATGACCTTGGCTGTGCTAATGCAATTATGTATTGTTTGAGCTACAGGAATATATATATATATATAAAAATATAGTATCAACTCTGATGCCAGAAACTACACAATACCTTTATTTATTTTGTATATCTATATATTATATATCTTTATGCAAGTATACAAACGTGATATGAGCAGTCATAATGTAAAAACATCAAACTGCTTCTCTGCCATGACAGTAGCTGACATAAAGAGAAAACTGAATGATGCTGACGTTATGAAACACTGATACTGGAAGTCCATGAAAACATGCAAAAACTCCAGGGCACTTTTTGATGCCAACTTCCTTCTTCTGGCATGACTAAAACCCTGATGAAGCACTCAGAACCAACCCCAATGAAGCTAGCAAAATCACAGCAGCGTGACTGCCTTTCTCAATATTACTTTTGAAAATATACATATGAAGTATGCAAAAGCAGCATTAAAATAGATAAAATGGAGTACATATGAGTGATGATCCATACAAAGGAGACCTGACGAAGGAGACACATTAACGTTTATACCTGGTGTTTTAATCAGTCTCTTTTGTCCATTTTCAACCACTTCTGTGCTGATTTTTTAAAGGGGAGGGTGTATGGGTGGGTAAATGTATAAATAAGCTTGAGCAATTTGCATATAAACACGAAAAAACATATACGGAGAGCTGCAGATTTAATTTCTGCTCTAATATCCGCGACCGAACAACGTCGAACAAACTGAGTGTGTGTTAGAAATCAGGAATGATGAGAGAACATTGTGCATGGTAGGTTTTTCATCTTCAAACCCTGTCTGGCTAGCGCGCTTCCCATAATGTTTAGGCATAAGGTCAGTATGTGAAGAGTATGCATCTTTTGTAGCTGTTTGAACACATCCAACCGCATGAGCATTTCTACTTCGAAAGCAATCTGATCGAATGTGTTTTCGACTACCTCTGGAAGTGGTCAAGAGTGGACAAGCTTTTACACCCCATTTACATCTGTATTTAGCGCCGTCCACTTGTGATCTGATCGACCAAAACACATCTTAATACCAGGTGTAAATAGGGCCTATGTTGTATTGCATACTGCTGTGCAGTCACCTCTCCTCAACAAGACACATGATTTGAGGAATCATTCATGTCTGGAGCACAAACGTGGCAGGATAATTTACACACTCAACTTTAATACTTGGTGGCATAGGTTTGTTAAAATCACTAACAAGTATGATGACTACCAAACAGTCGCTTACCTCTCCAGTTCTGTGTTTCCAGCATGTTGGCGAGTTTGCTGGGTGAAGCGCTGTGGACCATCTCACTGGCGCATTCCAAGAATCCATGCTCACATGCCACATGGAGAGGGGTGTTTCCTTCCTGGTCCTGGAGTTCCAGTAACACCTTCTTTTCTACCAGGCCCTTTACTACAGTGGGCTGGTTCAGGTAGGTGGCCAGGTGCAACGGCGTCTGTGGACGTCAGAATACAGTCAGCATCTGACAAAATGGCATTAGGGTTATCATGGCTTATCCTACTTTTAATGACAAAAACCCATTTGATGTAAAAAAAAATACAACAGATAGTTCTGAAACTTGATGATAGTGCTCCAGTAATGCCAAAAGTCCTTAAAGGGATGAAAATGCTCCCCAAAATGCAAATTCTGTCATTAATTACTCATCCTCATGTCGTTCCAAACCTGTAAAACTTTCGTTCATCTTCGGAACACAGATTTTTTTTTTTAATAAAGTCTGAGTGCTTTCTGTCCACCTCATTGGTTCTTGCAGAAGCTCAAACGTGCTGCGTAACACCAGAATGAACCTCGTTGGTTCTTGTTGAAGCTCAAACGTGCTGCGTAACATGAGAATGAACGAATTCATCTTCAAATAGAATGAACCTCAAATGCGTGAAAACTCATTGGTAAAGCCAAACGTGCTGCGGAATGAACCTCAAAGATCAAACGGCTGCGTTGAACCTCATTGGTTCTTGCAGAAGCTCAAACGTGCTGCGTAACACTAGAATGAACCTCATTGGTTCTTGCTGAAGCTCAAACGTGCTGCGTAACACTAGAATGAACCTCATTGGTTCTTGCAGAAGCTCAAACGTGCTGCGTAAACAGAATGAACCTCACTGGTTCTTGTTGAAGATCAAACGTGCTGCGTAACACCAGAATGAACCTCATTGGTTCCTGATGAAGCTCAAACGTGCTGCGTAACACTAGAATGAACCTCATTGGTTCTTGCAAAACGTGTAGAATGAACTCATTGGTTTTGCAGAAGCTCAAACGTGCTGCGTAACACTAGAATGAACCTCATGGTCTTACACAGAATGAACTCATTGGTCTTGTTGAAGATCAAACGTGCTGCGTAACACCAGAATGAACCTCATTGGTTCTTGCAGAAGCTCAAACGTGCTGCGTAACACCAGAATGAACCTCATTGGTTCTGCTGAAGCTCAAGTTAACAGAAACCTCATTCAAAAACGTGCTGCGTACACGAGAACCTCATTGACGTGCTGTAACAGAATCATGGTTTTGCTGAAGCTCAAACGTGCTGCGAAACACCAGAATGAACCTCATTGGTTCTTGCTGAAGATCAAACGCTGCGTAGAATGAACGAAGCTCAAAACTGAACTCATTGAAAGCTCAAACGTGCTGCGTAACACAAACCTCATCTTGCTGCTGCGTAACACTGAGCTCAAACGTGCTGCGAAAGAATGAACCTCATTGGTTCTTGCTGAAGCTCAAACGTGCTGCGTAACACCAGAATGAACCTCATTGGCTGAAGCTCAAACGTGCTGCGTAACAATGAACCTCATGGTTCTTGAAGCTCAAACGTGCTGCGTAACACGACTCATTGGTTCTTGCAGACTGTGCTGCGTAAACGAGAATGAACCTCATTGGTTCTGAAGCTGTGCTGGTAACACCCTCTTGGTTCTTGCAGAAAGTGCGTAACACGAGAATTCAATGCGTATTTCATTGGTTCAGAAGCTCAAACGTGCTGCGTAACACGAGAATAAACCTCATTGGTTCTTGCAGAAGCTCAACGTGCTGCGTAACACGAGAAAACCTCATTGCTTCAACGCGTAATAAACTCATAAAACGTAAACACGAGAATAAACTTGCTGAAGCTCAAACGTGCTGCGTAACACGAGAATAAACCTCATTGGTTCTTGCTGAAGCTCAAACGTGCTGCGTAACACGAGAATAAACCTCATTGGTTCTTGCAGAAGCTCAAACGTGCTGCGTAACACGAGAATAAACCTCATTGGTTCTTGCAGAAGCTCAAACGTGCTGCGTAACACAAGAATGAACCTCATTGGTTCTCGCAGAAGCTCAATGCTGCGTGAGAAGCTCAAACGTGCTGCACGAGATGGTTCTTGTAATAAAAAAAACGAGAATAAACCTCATTGGTTCTTGCAGAAGCTCAAACGTGCTGCGTAACACGAGAATAAACCTCATTGGTTCTTGCAGAAGCTCAAACGTGCTGCGTAACACAAGAATGAACCTCATTTGTTCTCGCTGAAGCTCAAACGTGCTGCGTAACACTGGAATGAACCTCATTGGTTCTCGCACATCTAGCAAACATGCTTGAGCTTCCGTTTACCACAACTAATGTGTGAGTTTGATGAATGTTTATATGTGAATAAAAGTGAAAATTTGGACTAAACCGCTCAATTCATATGGATCAGTTTTACAATCACTTTATGAACTTTTTGATGCGTCAAAGTGGTAGTTGCATAGCTGTCAATGGAGGGACAGAAATTGCTCAGATTTCATTAAAAATATCTTCATTTGGGTACTGAAGATGAACGAAAGAGGGTGAGTAAATGATGACAGAAATGGGCGAACTTAACCCTTTAAGTAATACGGTTTCGTTTTTTGTGCAACTGGATATGTGGGGTTATTTGTAGTATGGGGACCATCCCCGCGTCTTCAGACCATCACACTTGATTTGATAGTTAGCCTGCGTGGGTTAGCAAGAGCATCACAGAATGGCATTAACCCTTTTGATATAATGACAATAAGAAATGAAGTTCATTTATTCCAAAGATGAGGGACCATGTAATGGTTTACTCAATCTGGGACTTAAACACAGACTGTGTCAAAAGGAAACATGTGAGTAATTTGTCCAATGACCTGGCGTTAGCTGATTACGTGGCTTTTGGTAAAAGCACAGCAGCACCAGTATTACTCACAGCTTTAAGTGCTGACTGTCAGATTTGTGTGCAGTTTCCTTTAGACTTCACACCCTAATGTGCTTTAAGACCGCCTGACCCAAATCTGACATCCTCTCATTTAGTTAAACCTACAAGTCAACATGAAACAGCATTTGTAACTTATTTTACTTTAATAATGTGACACAGGTTGATTTTTATCCATCGGGAATTGAATGGATGAAGCGTTTCTCTCCTTTCCAGAAAAGTGAAGTGATTACATTTGATGAAAGATTACATAATAACATGAATGGGTGAATCACTCACGATAAGCAGCGCTAACTTTCATATTGTAATGTAAAACTAGCAAAATGAGTCACTGTTAATAATAACCACTAGAGTATTTTGACCAAAAAAGCCAATGTTTTGAGCAAGATCCACAATGTCCAGTGTTCCCACACCTTTTGACCAATGCGTTTTCATCATTCATGCTGGTAAAACTAGAAACACTGGTTATCCCAATGGGATTTTAATAATCTCCAAGGTATTTCCAGGCGCTAATGGATGAATTCATAAAGAAAACCCCTTTGAATGTTTCTTTTTACTTCAAAACAAGAATATAATTCCCCAAAATGCATTGTAATGTGAGAGTTATGCATGTGTCCACAGCTTTCCATGTTGAGTTTGTGAGTAATCACAGTAATCACCTGTGGTTATTTTAGATGTAACATCACACCCTCAATGGTTAAAATTGCTTTTAATGCATCAGAGGGTAATTCATTGATATTTCCAAGTTTCCATGACTGTGAATATTAATCAATTTGTTGACTTGGCCACATGTTACAGCTTCCTTCCACCAAAAATGCCAACAAAAAGTCAATAATTAAGTCAATAATAAGCAGGGGGTTTCAACAGAAAACCCCTCGTCTGTTGCACTGGATAACCCCCAAATTTCAAAATAACAATTGAAACTGAGGCTGTCAAACGGGTGTAACAAACCCCCATCATTCTTTGATATGCGCTAGGGGAGTTTCCCCTCAAAGGGGAAACAAAAAAATAAGCAAACTCATTACAACATTCATACCAGATTTCCCTCAGTTTTTCTGTTCCCTCAGGGGCAATTCATGAAACACAAACAGAACGGATTTCTGTGGAAATAGCTCACAAATCCTCCAACTTGCATGAGAAACTTGTTATGCAATTGTTTGTGAGATGTGTGGAGAATCATAAGGTGATACCTGATACAAGTTGTTCTGAATATCCATCAGCTCTTGAGGAAACAGAGCAAAACCAAGTAAAAGTTGTTTCGGAACTATCAAGCAAACCGCAGTCTAAAAGCAGCACATTTCACAATGTGTGATGGAAAAAAAAAAAAAATAGGTCGGACGATACTGAGAAATATGTCACAAAAGTGTGCGTCGCTTACAGCAGTTCGCAGAGGCATTCAGCCATTGCGCAACACTGGAACTTTTGAGCATTATTAGAGCATTCATATCAGAGATCGTCTTGTTATTGAATGATAAAGCCTTTCAGATGGTTAGTAAAAATCTTGCATTTACAAGAAAGACGACACGGCAGATTTAAAACATAGATGAGAAATGTGAAGATAAACGGTTAATCTCAAGAAAACGCGTTAAGGTCACGTTTAGAAGATTACATTTGCATAAACAATTACTTGACATTTTTTCCATTAACAGACAAAATACTTCCTCTTTTTTCTTTTGATTTTAAGGGTAAAGCATGGTTGCATGAGACGGTTTCATTCATTTACTTAATTCAGATGTATTTGAGTCACACGGAACCAGTAAATGATGCAGCAGGAGCATAAATTAATGCTTTTTTCCCATCCTGTAGCATTATTTCCTCGCAGGTGTGTCATTTCCCACATGCGATAACCTAGTCTTTACTTTTACAGTAAGCCAGAAGGAAACAGGTAGAAGCAAGTGGTTTCAGCATTTAAATAATGTGAGAACTTAGGTGTCATTGATCCGATTGTGGTAAAATGATCATGATTCATATTGTTTCGCTGCATGTGAAATTAACAGGTTAAGTTCAACTAAAAGTTAACATTTGTATTCCACCTCACCTAAGGAGAGATTTTGAACTGATTTTACAATGCTTTTTCTTCACATGTAATGAAAGTGGATGGGAATTGTGCTCCAAGAAGGCACTATAAAGTCAAAAAAGTCCATATGAATTAACATTCCCCACCACTGTTTAAATTTAAGTTATTGTATGATAAAAACACTTGGAACATACTGTAAATGATTAATTTTTTGGGTGACCAAATGTTTTAAAAAGTTTCTGAGCTTTGCATAATACTGTGTTTGTAATATAAAACTGAAAGTGAATCCCTAAAGTGGGACATTGCTTATCTGGATGGCCTGGGGATTTCATATGCTCATTGATATTACTTTTAGGTATTCATAAGTACGTTCTTTATTCTGATGACACTCAGGGAAAAGTTTTTTCCTTGCAACAGCAACAAAAGCAGGCCAAAGGTAAACCATAGCGGCTCACTATGATTCAAGATGCATCAAAACGCAAGATGTTCTCCAAAATAATCTTATTGACATCCTGGTTTGTCACTGTCAAAACCAATGAAGAAGTGAAAGCAGGGTGACCTTAACCGAGTTGTGTGTTCTTGCCCACTTGTGCGGTGAATGTTTGCATATTTTGTACATATACATTACAGGTTGAACCACGATCTGGTGTAAAGGTCACTGCTTGCATAAACATGTTTACGTGACATGTGCTCTTTTGGGGTAAATAATATACATTAAAAGCACATGAATATATGCATTTAAAACAAAAGCTTTGCACTTTCCAAATGGCTGCCATCAGAACGTGTTTTCTAGCCTGACCAGGGGAATTCCACTGCATGTCTAAATACTTCTGCTTTCTTCTTCACATGCGCCATAAACGGCAGATCCAGTTTCTAGACGTCTGTTAACCGACTGACTGAAAAGCCTGCTATTGTAATCAAAACTTCATTTGTCACATGAGAATGTGTCACTCAGCAAACTAAAACAGGCTGTAAAATGAATCAACTTAAAAAAAAATGTTTGTTAGTTTCATGTGCACCAAAATGTTTGACCTTTTATGACCGTACAAAACAAAGAATGAGCTAGTTTTAACTCTCTTTTCAATTAAAATTAATTGGTTTGCTCTTATACTGCTAAAGGAAGGAACGGCAACATTATTCAAATAGTTCAGATATTATTCATAATCTTAATTACCCGTTACACGGGCCTTATTTATGAGAGTTTACCATGAAAACACTTTCTACGGACTTGAAACTTTCTCTTATCCACAATTAAACCTTTTAAACTGAGTGCTAGATTTACATAATATTTTCATAGAAAATGCCTTGGAAATTAAATCCATGCCATTAAATGTTTGTTAAGGGTTGAAGAAACATCCTGCACACTTTCTAAACTCAATTCACCTCCATGCCATCTATCTATCTATCTTTCCATCAGTCTTGCACTTTAAGCTGCAAAGAGAGCATTTTGTTATGATTATATGAATACAAATACATTATAAATGAGTTCCAGTCAATACAGCAGGAGTGTTGCAAGATTTAAATTAAGCAATAAGGTACAAATATAGTGTGTAACCAGCTTCATTATATTTACAATAAAGCACGACCTATTATAAAAAAGTAAAGTACACCATTTTCATTTAAAAGTCCATTCATAAAGCACAATCCTTCCGCTAGATAATATAGTCCCTAACATAACAGAATTATGCAATGCAACAAAAACATTGATCCAATGGGGGATGCAATATATCACATTACAGCTCACTATATTTTAAAAGTTTAGTATGGCTGGAACCGGATCGGAACTTGATATTTGAACCACCTGTTCGCCGTATCACAGACCTATTTACCACAGTACAGGGAAGGATGCTACCTAAAGAATCTGCACATTATTTTGATGAAAAAAAAAAAGTGTTTCCATACAATTTTTATTATGTAGAATCCGTTTTGTAAAAACTATAAAGCATATAAGACGTGTTACATTTTAAATATATATTACTCCGCGGCGCGCGCGTGCTTGTCAACAACTCCCTCAGGACCTTATTGCTTAAACCACGTTAATTAAACTCACAAACACCCCATATTTAGACATCAAAACATTTTGAAATACACTTTCTGAAACATATCAATGAAATTTAAACGTACGTGTCTCCATCTTCTGTAACAGTGGTTAAGAAATTCACTTCCTCCTCAGTGTATTCACAGTCTGTCGGGTTTTCACAATCAGAAATTATGCATTCTTCGATTAAATCCCCCAAACTGTCTACTGTTAAAGATGAAGAGACGTAAGCAGAGTCCAGTCTCTCTTCTGTACCAAGTTTATCCTTCTCCTCAGAACTGTCCAAACTCCCGTAATCTCTGGATATTGATATCGATTCGATACCGGAGTCAATCCGGTTGTCTTCTAATTCGAATTTGCGTTCTTTTTCACCGCCGCTTCGCGCCATTTCGAAGCTTCGATGCTTATCGTCAATGTTGCGATGTAACGAAGAAACGAAGTAAAATCACCGTGACATTATGACACCAGAGACATTCGCTTTTGTTTCTCATCCCACCACCGATGACTCGGCTGTGCGCCTCAAATACTCCCAGACTTCCCAATGTTTTTTTAACGTAAAGTGTGTAGTTTCGGGGTGAGCTAAAGTGTACCAGCCAAACTCAGCAAGGTAATGAAACTTCAGCGAGAAAGCTGGCAGTAATGTGAAGCAGCCATACATGGGGAAGCGGTATTAGAGGTGGAGTCAAAGCGGCTTTCAATCAAGTGGGAATTCCCCACAAGGGAGTGGCAAAAGCCCATATCATTACCAAACCAATCCAAACACACATGACAACCCCATGGAATCTCCTGAAAGCCCTCAAATCAAACCTGTTCTCTATTTTGGACTCCCAACAACTTCCTTGAATAACCTGTGACTTGACCTGACAGGATTTAAAGTCCCTGAATTGCAACACACTCTTAATGTGGACATGTATAGGATTACATATACTTATGTATTGTTTCCAAGATTGCAACTTCTTCTGTTTTCATATTGAATGTTTTTTTCCTGTTTATTACTGCAGTCTGTATTGTATAAAGTGCTAAATAAATGTGACGACCTGGTGCATGATCATCTTTAGTTTATACATTAAGCTAAAGTTCTCATTGTGCATTTTTATAACGTAATTGGGATTTATAAAGAATAAGAATGCCACAAAGGTTATTTGCAAGCCTAATTTTGGTTTATATCTGATGCATTGTCTGTTGAGTTTTGGTGGATCAGAAATATGTATGTACTGGTGTTATCATCATGTTTTTCATACTAACAACTTGTTCTGGATGTCTAAATGAGCTACAAATATTTATCATGAATGTACAGATTTTAAAAATCAATCTTTTCTTCAAATCTATCATGCTTTGTTATTTGGAGATGTTTCATTAGCAGAAAGCGCAGTACCATCTATGACCAGCAGGTGGCGCTGTAGTCTGTCTTAAATTGGGTATGTATATTGTCAGGCGTGATATATGATTGGTTGGCTCATTTTTATATTTGAAAAGTCAACTAACTCCATAACGTTTGTCACAAGTCTTTTCATTATTAAATGAATAGGTCATATGACCTTTGGTGGCAACAATGACGTTTTTGTCTTGAGTTGATGAGTTTAACAGCATACAATGATTGCATTTCCACAGAATTTTAGTTAGTGATCATTTTTGCATGAGGAAAAGCAAAATATTCCTGAAACATGCTTTGTGCCAAACACTGTTGAATTCAAAATGTTTTGAGGTTGATACTGGCCCTACAGCAAATGTGATTGCATTGCACATTATTTACAGTTAAAGGGTTCACCCAAAAATAAAAATTCTGTCATTAACTACTCACCCTCATGTCGTTCCACACCCGTAAGACCTTCATTCATCTTCAGAACACAAATTAAGATATTTTTGATGAAATTTGAGAGGTTTTCTATCTCCCATAGAAAGCAACAAAATTACCACATTCATGGTCCAGAAAGTAAGGACATCATTAAAATAGTCAACATGACTACATTGGTTCAACTTTAATGTTATGAAGAGGAAGAGAGGAAATTGTTGAATAAAGTCATTATTTTTGTTTGGTTTTTGAGAACAAAAAGTATTCTCATCGCTTCATAACATTAAGGTTGGACTATTTTATGTTATCTTTAGTACCTTTCTGGACTTTCAATGTGGTAATTACGTTGCTTTCTATGGGAGATTAAAAAACCTGTTGGATTTCATCAAAAATATCTTAATTTGTGTTCCGAAGATGAGCGAAGGTTTTTTATGGGTGTGGAACGACATGAGGGTGAGTAATTAATGACAGAAATTTCATGAGGGTGAACTAACCCTTTAATATTCTCTTGCTTTGTGCCAGCTGCCAACAGTAGTTTCTGAAATACTAATAGAGACAGATAATTTGTATAAACCACCATTCTGTTATTATGTCAGAACCTTTAATATGATGTCAGAAAGATCAAAGAATCATTTTTAAAGGGGGAGATGATGTGACAGAATAACACCGTTGAACAGAAATCGCAGGACAAAGAACAATTGTAAATTTTCTCAGAAAAAAGCATTTAGAACAAACTGATATTTTAGACAAAAATTCTAAAAATTCTGAAATAAAGCAATAAGCCCTCAAGAAGCCATGGTTTACAATTAATTTATAACAGCTAAGGGGTGTTGTTAGGCACGACACGGAGCGGAGTGTTATAGTGTTACAGTATTATAAATTCACTGTAAACAACGGCTTCATGGGGCTCATTGCTTTTTTAAAATGGTTACCACTCAATACAAATATTAAGGCCAAAAAAATATGTATCAATTCAACTTTCATGAAGTAAAAACATTAAAAGCCTTCCTTCTGCTGGAAAAAAATAGTCCCTGATCGTGAACAGCAACAGAAGTTACATTTATTACACCATTAGATGGCGGCAAAGATTGTCTTTATAAAGCGAGTCACTCAGTCGCAAAGACTTTTATATTGAAAAGTTGTTGTGAACACAACAAGACGCAAATGACAAATGCTTTGACTAGCGCTTTTAACATTACAACTGTTAAAAGAACAAGATCGCAGCGGACATTCAAACAGATTTTTTTTTTTTATTATTATGAACATAGGATTAACCTAAAGGAAAATGCTAAATCTGAATGCAGGTAATAAACTCATTCACTCGATCTCTTTCTCACAATACTCTTCTACATAATGCAGTTAGCTTCAATGAACAAAATCAATTGACCCTTCGCCAGGAGTTTGATTGACAGGCGATCTAACCAATCATAACTCTCAGAATCTGCCATTTTGTCCGACAAAACAGTCAGGGGAGTTAGCAGATTAACGTAGATGGACTTGAACTTGAAAAATGGTGTGTACTAACATCTTTCCGCGATTGAAACAACATTCCTTATGATGTTCATTCATGTTTATTTGATGCTATAAATGTACTAGTAAGAAGAGATGATCAGATTATGAGCCGCTTGAACTGAGACGGTCACAACACATTAAAGAGCCACAAAACGGTATTTATTGTTTAAATTTATTTTGTTTCATATCAAAAGTAACTCTGTCTTGTCCGTCGACATGTTGTCAGTGTCCACTTTGCTCCGTGATGTATTTTTCACTGCGTGAGAACATAAGTGTGGCCAAAGACTATAGAATAACACAAGACGTGTCACTCGCATTGTTTTGAATGGGAGAAAGTGTAATGCGCAATATGGCGGAATAAGTCCCGCCTTCTAAATAAGAGCCAATCGCCGACTGGTAAAGTCATCGCGTCACTGCAGCGGCCGTTAGAAGCACCGGTTTCTATAGAAACAGTCAGACGCGCGCCCTCAGAAATGAGGCACAAGAGACGCGCGTTTAGGTCTGCGCATGCGCATTAGCTTGATCCAGTATAAAAATACAGGTTTTTTGTCATGATTCGAGCTTTTGGAAAAAAATTATGAGACAGTTGTTGTCAGATTTCATTAGTGATTTCAAATATGAAATTTAATCGAAAGCTTGGCAAACAGCTTTGGAGCTGCATGATGCCCAGGATGCCCGAGAGGCGTTTCAAAGATGGCCGCCGAGTGAAATGACTTGTCTTAAAGGGACTTTGGTGTAGCAAGAGATCGGCACGGCTTGTCGGACATAGCAACAGTAACTAAAGGGGGCGGGTCTTTGCGAACGTCAATTGCGAACAAACATATGTTTACGTTGCTAAGAGTGGTTGTTAAGACAGACTCTGCAACATACACACTCAGTGGCGCAGCGATACTTATGTAATGCGGTCAGCGATATGTTTTCGGAAATTTTACAACGGCTTCGAACACGGCTCAACCAATCAGAATCAATGGCCGGAACTATCCGCTTTATAATTCTATATAGCTCATTATAATGCAATGATGATGAATGGGCTAAAAAGTACAAATAAAATGTTTTTTAAAAACAGAAACTATTAATTATTTCATTAGTAAGTCATGACACACAGCACACAAATGACTCATTTATAAATGCAATAAGAGGTATAAATATAATTCCAGGTCTCTGGATAACTAAAACACATTTAATGGGAAACCACATGCATGGAGTCAAGGTCACGTACGATCCTCAGCAGAGACGGCTGGGATAGATAAACAACACCTCCCTCCCTCTCTCTCTCTCTCTCTCGCTCGCCCCCGTTACCTGGATCTGAGCTGCGCATCCGTGTGGATTCATCTCGCGCCTCATTGTCATTCATTCCGCGTTCATGCGCATTTCCATATGATTTCTGCATCTCGCTGTGGGTCAGATTGGCTTCTTTTATTTCCAACGCACCAATCTTAAAGGAAATGCTCGCGGTCGCCTGGACAGCCAACGATCCCGCAAGTATTTTGGACACTCTATGGATACAAAAGTGCGCGTGTTGTGTTGTTGATCTCGTGGCCAGGATGCTGCCTCGCTAAGGATGGACTATAATGGATGATACATGGCTGTGATGCTCCAGTATCATCATCTTCATCATGTCTCCAGCAGCTCCGGTCACTGACAGCAGTGCTGCTGATGTCCTGCACGAGCAGACGGACACGCCGCGGGAAGTGGTGAGTTCAGCAGCGGCTCGCGCGTTTCCATTGTGCGCGTTTCATCTGATGAAACCTTTGTTACAAACCACGACAGAAGAGAATAGTGTCTTTATTCTTTATGTTTCACAAAAGCCAAGATAAGCTCACGCAATACGATTAATGTTTAATTGACACAAACATGGGGGGTGTGTGTGTGTGTGTGTGTGCGCACGTGAGTGAGATAGGAGATACACAAAGATTCATATCCATCTACTGTAGGCTACTGTATAGACGGCATAAACCAATTGCACGATCAAATGCAGTGGCAGACAATAATGGAGTGAATTAAAGAAACAAACTCATTTATCATGGTCATATTTCACCACAAAATAAAAAAAATAAAATAAAAAAATAGATTTTGCTCAAAAGATATTGCTAAAATATTTAGCATACTGTTAGCCCAGATTTTATATTTAATTAAACAATTTAATTACAATATACTTAAAATATTTAAGTTTGATTGCATTGCATATAATATACAAGTAGATTATACTTATTTGTGGACATAATTTTAAAGATGCTGCCCGTAACTTTTTAACAACATGAATCCATTTTCCAAACCGTGTTTTTGTCTTACCCTGAATCATTATGGTACACTTATAATAAGTGTTTATATTCTGACTATTTCAGATCGGACTGGTAGGACTCGCCACAGAGTATCACAGTAACTGCGTGACTCGCCATAGACATACATGGAGAAAAGTAGCTCCGGCTAGAATGTTCCTCCGCAAGACGCGTGCAGTTCTGTTTATTAACCGCTAGAGGGCCAAAAATCGCGGACTGCAGCTTTAATGTGTGAATAATTTTAAAGCTGCAGTCCATAACTTTTTTGGGTTAAAAATGATCCAAAATCAATTTTTGAGCAAGTACGTAACCAGACAGTGTTCAAAACTATCTACCTTAGCCTGATTCACAACGGTAAGCTTAATGTTTTATAAGTCGGGTGGGTTTCCGCGAGAAATTCAAGCAAGTCTTTATAAAGAACGAGTCCAAGCTAATAAACTACATTGCAGGCGAGGAGGATCATTTAGAACCTTTTCTCACAGCAGCTGTAATAATTAAACTTTTATCGTTTCTTTGTTTCCCTCGAGAGACCGTTTTTGAGTGGGGAAAATCGTTGTATGTTTAAACGATGGGATATTTCCATTATTTTAGTTTCTCACTCTTTTTCACTAGGGGAGATGTTGTTGGGAGTGGATGTTTTCAGGGCATGAAAATTTCATGTTTTGTTGTATTTTCAAATGAAAATTTGGAATTGAATTTAAATAAAATAGAAAATTGTATGAATGTAGCTTTATTTGTTTGCTTTTTTCTAGATTAAATTAAAAAAATAATAAAATTGATATAAATTTATTTAGTACATTGAACTTAATATACTGTAATAATACAAAGCATAGGCTAATTGATATTACACAACATTTTAAGTTAAATGAACTTAAATTTAAGTCTATATTACTTAAATTTTTTAGGGCACCAGTTTCCTCAAACGTTTTAAGTAAATTCAATTTAAGTGCAATTGAGAATTTTTATTATTTTTATTCTATTTATGCTATTATCTATCTATCTATCTATCTATCTATATATATATATATATATATATATATATATATATAATTATTCTTTTAGTGTGCTTAGTTATGAAAATAATTCTATAAATAAAAAATCTATTGTATTAGAGTATTTCATAGATTATTTATATAAATTAAATATATATATTTTTGTAAAGTGTTAGATTTTTTATATATTTTCATAATCAATTTTATTAGAGTATTTAGATTATTTATGTAAATTATATATATTCTTCTAAAGTGTGCTTGATTATGAAAATAATTCTATAAATAAACAATTTATTTTATTAAAAGTATTTTATATATATATATATATATAAATTTATAAATATATACAGTATATATGTATTCATTTAAATTAAAAATAAATATTTAAAAAATTTTCTACATTTTGGGATGAATATGACCTGCATGTTTCCGTGAGATTCACCCAATAACCGATACGTTACATTTAAGTTGTTGTGATATTTTTATAATGACTTGGCTGAAAAAAGTGGGAGTTGAATTTATTTCAGTTCCAACAGAGTATTTCACAGTAGCCCCAATAATGCTGTGTATTTCTAAAAACAGACACATAAACAGAATAGGAAGATGACACTATTAATAGAAAGAAGTTAAGAAACATGTTACCAATAGTTCACAAGGGCCTTCCTGACTGCAACTAAACCCCAGAAAGTCATTGTCTGTTATGTCATGTTATAAAATGACACTCCAGAGCACTAAAATAGTCAGAATGAAATTGGGACACCTCGCTCACACATCCCAAAATACACAGGATGATCCCAGCAGAGAATCCTCACTATATCAGAGCATGTGTCTTCACTGAAAGAGCCTCGGGGTTTGGGCTGAAACCCTGTTGAAGTGCTTGAGCTTCAACAATCTTATTCAGTACAGTTAATCTCCCCCTGGAAAGTCAGAATGTTAGGAACTGTGTTTTCATCTCACGCTGTACACATCATTTGGCTGCAGAAAGATGCTGATTAACTGTTTTGATCGGTATTTCCTCAGAAGTGCTTCAGCATAAAATTCCCCTTTGGGTCAATGAAATCTCTTCATCCAGTAATTGCTTACAAATGATGTGCATGAACACAATCAAAGAAAAGTGATTTTTATAACTATAACCTGTTACAAAATTAAACAGCATGTAATTTATATTCAAAGACCAAATTAGCTCAACTTATGAAGGTCATTCAGGCAAAATGAGGTCTCTGATGTTTAGTAACTAGTTGAACCACATGTTTAACCACAACCACACATATCAGTTAGCTGCGGATTAACCCAGCTGTGGTCTATATTTTTATTTCAGTTAATGTTTATTTTATGTAATGAAAATGGTTCTTTTTAATGGTTCTAGATTTAGTTAAATGATAATAACCTTGGTAAGGGTGTATTTTGGTTTATTCCACCATGGGAAATCGTTTAAATTCATAATTATTTCAATAAAAACTCACTGGAACGGTCTGTTTCAGATCATACCACAGCATTTAAATACACTTCAGCAATTACAGACGTTCTTATGTTGTGAAACTGTTGTTAAGTTACTCCTTGATGTTTGGTCATATAATATCAGGGGTGACTATACTGAATCGTTCAATCAATCATTTTAAATCGAATTTAAAAGTGAAATGTGAAAGAATGAAAAGTGTTGATTACAGCTTTACATATAGACCTGCTCAGGTTGTGTCAAAGATTTCTTTTCTTTTTTTTTTAAACTTTTTTTTGTTTTGCTTTGCAGCATTGAGCATTACATCCAATCACAGACATGTCTGCTGAGCACATGAATGCAACAGCCAATCAAAGGTGTTTAAATTAGTCACCAGTGCAGAAGAATTCCCCTTCAGCACGAGTTCACTGACATTCTGCACTCAGATCTGTACATTCACGACTGCTCTCATCATAAATAGAGATCGACGGATATAGATTTTTTATAACCAATAACGATACCAATTATTTGCATGTTTATGTGCCTGACAACCGAACCGATATTGTTTTTGACAATTATAAAAACAGCACTGAACTGAACAAGCTGTTTTATTTAACCCTCTGGTGCTCTTTGGTCATTTTTGACCGAAAAATTTTACGTTTCGTTTTTTTTAAGAATTTTTTACTTAATCGGAATGGTACAAAACTTGGCAAAGGTTTTGGCACTTGCTATGTGAACAAAAAAACAAATCATGGACATGATTCGAAAAGGTTAAATGGTCTTGAAAAAAAAAATAGTCACACTTGTACTCCTTGCATTTAAAAATGAGTGCATTGGAAATTAATGGGAGACGAATTTCATCTAGTGGAAGCGTTCGGTACTGCAGCCAAACAAAATCTTACTAAAAGCTAATTTTTTGAGATAATCAACCTCAAATTTGAAACACAACTTGTTTAGATTTATGGCTTTGATTTTCTTGCAGTTTTAGAGTAAAACATGTTTTGAAAATATACATTTCATATGAAAATATAAAATAGTATTTTTGTGCATTTTTCATAATAAACGTAAAATTCTGTAATTTTTTAAGTGTCATCTTTGAAAAGAGTTTAAAATTAAGTCTGTGCTCTAAAGCATTCAAAATTTCTGACAGTTTAAGTTGGAAATTTCATTTTCAGGTCTATGAATAAATGCATGATTTTTTAGATATTCTATCATGAAGTACAGAAAGCTAAAGACATAATCAAAATTGTGCAATTATTGTTTCAGGAACACACTGACATAAAAAAACTCTCTTTATGAGTCGGCTACTATATCTATAAATAAAGGCTTTAGATGACAAGAAATTGCAGACAAGTCTATAATAAATGCAAAAACCTTCAACCCTCATCAGAATGTCCTCATACAACCTCAAGTTCATTGATCCCTCAGACTCTCCAGGTTATTGATCTAATTTCTGACATATTCAAAAGAATGTGAGGAAAATCAAAAAATGAATTGCATTGTATATTCATGGCTGAGAAATACTTCATAAGGGCTACTTGTCATAAGTGCTCTCGTTCCCGCTGAGAGCTCCAGCAGCGAGGGGCTCCAGGGGCCGTGGTAAAAGGTAGAGCGGATAATTATGGAAGAACATCATCAATAATTTAATGCCATCTGCCATGTTAAGGGCATAAGACAAGCATGCAATCACATACTCAAGAAACAGCACAATATAGATGAGAATGAGAAGATGAAGTTTGTTCAGCATAGTCCAGTTGTTCTCCTCCAAGGCTTGTAAAAGATTCAGACTTAAAGGCTGTTTATATGTTTTTCAAGCCCATATTTAAAGTTTAAAATAAAAAAAAATAGCTTCATTACTTCATTACACTTTCTTTGAACAACATCCTTGCTTTCCAAATCATTCAAACTGCAATTCTGCATCTAGCTTAATTCAAACTGAATTGGAATTTAAAAAGAATTCTGAATTGAACTCAACCCTGGTTGCTAGGGTGTTGCTAGGTGGTTACTTACTGCCAAAAGAGTCCAAATCTGTATGATAATGTTGTAGGTAGGTTGTAGGTTCACCAAGTTAGAGAGGGTGAGATTGGAAACACAGGTGATGAAATCAATTTGACTGTTTACTGATGCCACTGAAGTTGGTAAACAATTAAAAACAAGCAGAAAGTGTTTGAAATCAACATATCAGGCGGTATACACAAATACAAGTTACAAACAAGAACAAACACGTCTATGATACAAAAAGGGTAACAAATACATACATTTATGCATTTGGCAGATTCTTTCAAAGCAACTTGCACTCATAATATACGTTTACATCAAACATCACAGCAATAATGATCCAGTCATACTCTTAAGTATTTGCCTATTTAAACGGATAGTTCACCCAAAAATTAAAATTATCCCATGATTTACTCACCCTCAAGCCATGCTAGGTGTATATGACTATCTTCTTCCGGGCGAACACAATCAGAGATGTATTTAAAAATATCCTGGCTCTTCCAAGCTTTATAATGGGAGTGAATGAAGTCCAAAAAAATGCATCGTTAATAAAGGCTTTCTGAAGCGAACCAATGGTTTTTAGTAAGAAAAATATCCATATTTAAAACTTTATTAACTATAATAACTAGCTTTCGGCAGACGGCCGTACGCATCGAATTTGCGGTGGAAAAGAAACCCCTGATCTGACGCATGATGAGAAATTATAAAGAGAAATGTCGGAGAATTTCGATATAAGAGAAGAGAAGCTTGAGTTTGTTGCACAGCCATATTTGTTTGAACCGCGAGAGACGTCTAAGCTTACGATAATCCTACATCGCGTCAGGGGGTTACTCTTTTGGCGCAAGTCGACTTGCTCAGTGTGCACTCTAAAAAATTCTGGGTTAAAAACAACCCAAGTTGGGTTGAAAATGGACAAACCCAGCAATTGGGTTGTTTTAACCCAGTGGTTGGGTTAAATGTTTGCCCAACGTGCTGGGTAGTTTTATTTAACTCAACTGTTGTATAAAAATGACTGTATTGCTTGCTTAAAATGAACCCAAAATATGCTGGAAATTAACATTTATTAATATGTTTAATAAATGAGCATTTATTAATAAGATAATGAATAATAAACAATAAACATTTATTAAATTGCTTATTAATAAATGTTCACCTTTTGATTATTATTGTTGCCTCTAGTAATTATGTGTCTGATTTTTAATTTCTCACCTATTTTGGATTCATTTTAAGCCAGCCATATAGTCATTTTTAATCAGTAGTTGGGTTAAATAAAACTACCCAGCAGGTTGGGCAAACATTTAACCCAACCACTGGGTTAAAACCATAGACATATAATAAACACTAGACGCCCTATTGGCCGCTTTGGACTGTTGCTGCGATACGTCAACGAGTCCGCCATATTGTGCGGGGCAAGACTGCGCTGTTAACAAACACAAGTAAACGGACGAGCTGCGGTTTTTCTGGATAAAAACAAAAATAACGTTTACGTTTATCAACCAATTTCAGTGGTTTATAATGTACGTGGTGTACAAAAAGTTCTAGTTACTTAAGATCTCTATAGTTAGACATATAAAATATTTATTTTAATAAGAAATAGTCAAAGCTCAGGCTTGTCATGTATTTGACTGAAAACGCCCATACTGAGATATAATTTAATTTTCACATTAAATTAAATAACGTTTTCTTATTGTAAAAAAGGGATTCTCTGTCTTTAACGCAATTTTAGCTTTTCTTGAACTTAGAATTGACCACCATTGATAAAATGAAACAAAAATCATCAAATACAAATCACACAGGCTGCTTTCTGTATTTGTATAGCACTAAGATGATACAGATAGATACTCCAAAAACATACAACAACAAAGACAACTGATAGATCCTTTATGGTAATACATATGATATGGTACATCTACAGTGCAATGCAAATAAAGAAATTGAGAATAGTAAATAGTTTGTTATACACTATAAGAAATAGTTTATGTAGTATATAATATAATAATATAGTCAATAATAAAGTATATAATATTGTCAATAAACAAACAGTATACAACAATTAAAATAGTAATGAATAGACATTTATAAAATAGTATAAGTACAATAATATAATATCATAATATATTGATAATAGCATATAGTATAATAATATTATAATAGCAATAGAATATGTAGTATCATTTACAGAATATAGACAATAATATAACATCATAACTATAATTGATAATAATAGTATTGGTATAATAATAATCGCAAATACAATGTAATATCAATTGCAGAATAATATAGACAATAATAAAAATAGTAAATTAAATAGTGACTAGTACAATAATAACATAGTATTGGTATAATAATAATAACAACAAAAGGCTATATATTTTCCATCAGTCTCTTGGAAATGGTGAGAACAGTCCACTGACAGGCTCTCCCCAGCTTTCCTTGAGGCTTGTGTAGCCCTGGTTGCAATGGGCTGAAAAAGAAATAAAAATATAAACAAATCACCATTTAATGGCAAACTTTTAAATAATGTAGATGAGTCGGGAAACTTCCCTTCTAGCTACTAACCACTGTCTCCTCAACTCGTTGTCTTTGTGAAACCTTAAATGTGTGAAAAGCTAACCCACTTACTAACCTTAAAGTAAGGGTTAGATTAAGATTAACAAAATATCAGTCACCTAGCCGTAACGAGTACTTGTCATAAAAGTCGGTTTTAATAAAATAGAGATGCATATTTAAACTTTAGTTTATAAAATAACATAAGCTAAAACTACATTAGAAATCATGTAAACTCACGTCTCAACTTTCACAGCTAATTAGTGACATCGCTAGCTATTTTAGTCTAACTGACTCCGGTGGCCAACTACTATCAATTATATAACCAAATACAACCAGAAACAAATGTTCAGTCTTACCTGTGAAAGGTTATTCCCCGAGACCGGTTTTCAATTGTGCAGCGATTTGTACAGCCCCAAGCAGCACACGAAGCAGGCATTTTTCTCAATTCCAGTTATGAGCGTAATGCGAACGTTGCCCCGCACAACATGGTGGCGCCGTTGACGTACGGTCCAGCGGCCAATGGGGCGTCTAGTGTTTATTATATGTCTATGGTTAAAACAACCCAATTGCTGGGTTTGTCCATTTTCAACCCAACTTGGGTTGTTTTTAACCAAACATTTTTTAGAGTGTGTGTACGGTTGTCTGCCGGAAGCTAGTTATTTTAGTTAATAAAGCTTTAAATATGGATTTTTCTTACAAAAACGCATTGCTTCACTTCAGAAGGCCTTTATTAACTGCCTGGAACCATATGGATTACTTTATGTTGGATGGATGCATTTTTTTTGGAGGGGGAGCTACAAAATCTCACCCCCCATTCACTGCCATTATAAAGCTTGGAAGAGCCAGAATATATTTTAATTTAACTCTGATTGTGTTCGTCTGAAAGAAGATAGTCATATACACCTAGGATGGCTTGAGGGTGAGTAAATCATGGGATAATTTTCATTTTTGGGTGAACTATCCCTTTAAATCCAAACAGCAACTTTTTTTTGGTCGGGCAGGGTAGTACACAATGCTTTATTAAAAATAAAGGTTCCAAAAGGCGGTTTTCGTATGATGCCATAGAAGAACCATTTCGGTTCCTCAAAGAATCTTTCAGTGAACAGTTCTTAAAAGAACCATGCTGCATCCCAATTCGCATACTATCCACCCTAAATAGTATTCGAAATTAGAATTAGTGTGTCCCAAATCGTAGTATTTTGAAATGAGTATTCCAAAGAGACCCGGATGGTCTACTTTTTCCAGTTACAATCTGAAGTGCAGATCCATGCACACTCTAACGGCTAATATTGGCCATAACACATTGCGCTGTTGACAAGAACTACAAATATGAATAAAATGTGTTAAAAAACTACAAACATGGCGGATGTGCGAGACCAACAGCGGTTAAGATAAGTGATTGAGTGATTAATAATCAGTAGATAACCTGATGAAAAGATATTTATTAAATGTTATCCACATTATATTTCATCTGCAACAGCACTGTGAACTTCTATAACGATGCATTTAGTCATTAACTTTTAAATGCATCATTATGTAATCATAAGGAGAGTTCTCCACATGAAAGACCCATGAATGTCAGATCAACATGCGACTACAGTTCTCTCAGAAACGGCAGGAAATTAAATTTAATTGTATGTGAAGTATTTTAATTGTGACAAGATGACTGAGAGGACAGTTTAAACGGTTATTGCAGGTTATGTAACTAAGCGACAGAACGTCCTTTAAAGGGATAGTTCACCCAAAAATGAAAATGTGAGTTTATCTGCTTACCCCCAGGGCATCCAAGATGTAGGTGACTTTGTTTCTTCAGTAGAACACAAATGATGATTATTAACTCCAACCGTTGTGGTCTGTCAGTCGTATAATGCATGTCAATGGGAACTCCATCTATAAGAGTAAAAAAAAACATGCACAGACAAATCCAAATTAAACCTTGCGGCTCGTGACGACACACTGATGTCCTCAAGGCTGTTGTACATGGTGGTGTATTAGAGGTAAAAAATTATATAAATACTGTTCGGTTTCTCGCACAAACCGATCGTTTCTTGTCTTAGGACATCAATGTGTCGTCACGAGCCGCAGGGTTTAATTTGGATTTGTCTGTGCATGTTTTTTTACTCTTATAAATGGAGTTCCCATTGACATGCATTATACGACTAACAGACGGCAACGGTTGGAGTTAAAAATCATCATTTGTGTTCAACTGAAGAAACAAAGTCACCTACATCTTGGATGCCCTGGGGGTAAGCAGATAAACATCAAATTTTCATTTTTGGGTGAATTATCCCTTTAAAGATGCAATTATGATGAAGTAATATGTCCCAAAGCTTGCATACTCTTCTGCTACACACTCAAAAGTATGTACTTTTTCTTCACAAAAACAGTGCATACTTTTAGGGCGAATCGGGACGCAGCAACATTATCTAAATAACCTTTTTTCCACTTTAATGAACCTTTTGTGGAATGGAACGGTTCCATGGAATGTTAAATGTTCTTCATGGAACCATCAATACCAATAAAGAAACCAATTTATTTTTAAGAGTGTACACCACATTTATTTTAGTTTAAGACATGCTTTCTTGATGTTTTCCTATGGAAAAAAGTGCCACTGATCTATTTAGCACAGAACGTTATTTCACCTCTTTTTTTATCATTTATATCTTTACAGCAACGACCCTCGAAGCAGTCCCTGAGCAAGTCTCTGTGTCGCGACTCGCACTGGAAATGCCTCCTTCTGTCACTGCTAATGTACTGCTGTGTGATCGCAATGACCTGGTGCCAGGTCACGAAGGTCACGCGCCTCTTCTTCGACAGCGCCTTCAAGGGCAAGTCTATGATGTACCACGACAGTCCCTGTTCCAACGGCTACATCTACATCCCAGTGGCCTTTCTCGTCATGCTCTACGTGGTTTACCTAGTGGAGTGTTGGCATTGTTACTCGCGCAATGAACTTCAATCTAAAGTAGACCTGGAGAGCATCGCAGAGCGCGTGCGTCGCATGCAGCAAGCCACGCCGTGCATCTGGTGGAAGGCCATTAGTTATCACTACGTACGTCGGACGAGGCAAGTGACTCGCTACCGAAACGGGGATGCCTACACGACCACGCAGGTTTACCACGAGCGCGTGAACACGCATGTTGCGGAGGCCGAGTTTGATTACGGGAACTGCGGGGTGAAGGACATTTCCAAGCATCTCACAGGCCTGGAGAGCTTTCCAGTGACCAAGTTGCGCTTCACCAAGTGCTTTAGTTTCGCTAATGTCGAGTCCGAGAACTCCTACCTGACGCAAAGAGCGCGGTTCTTCACTGAGAACGAAGGTCTGGACGATTATATGGAAGCGCGTGAAGGAATGCATCTCAAAAACGTCGAATTTAAGGAATACATGCTTGCGTATGCAGATCCGGATCGCTTGCCTTGGTATGCGTCGCAGTGTAGCTTCTGGTTGGCGGCTGTGCTGACTTTATCGTGGCCGTTGCGGGTCCTGACGGAGTATCGCACGGCGTACCTTCATTATCATGTGGAGAAGCTTTTTGGGTTCGACTATGTCGCCGTTACGCCGATAGACGAGAGGCCGTTTTGCCGCCACATCCCGCGGGTAAACACCATCGACAGCACAGAGCTTGAGTGGCACATTCGCTCCAACCAACAGCTTGTTCCCAGTTACTCCGAGGCCGTGCTAATGGATCTGGCACAGCAGTCCAGCTGCAACACGTTCTCGCCTCGTGGGATCGGCGCGGCTGGCGGAAACGGCTTCGGCGGATACCGGCAGAACTGCGAACGCTGCCACCGCTCCATCAGCAGCTCGTCGATTTTCTCGCGAAGCGCGCTGAGCATCTGCAACAGCAGCAGCCCGCGTTTACCCTTCAGCAGCAGCCGATTCTCGCTGGGCCGTCTGTACGGCTCACGACGCAGCTGTCTTTGGCGAAGTCACAGTAGTAGCCTAAACGATCCCAGTTGCCCGACGGAAAGCACACGATGTCTGGCCGGACAGTCCGCCAATGAGGAGAGCCCACCTTCTCCACCAGCCTATCAGGACGCGCTGTATTTTCCCGTACTTATTATACACCGAAATGAGGGCTGCCTCGGTCATGACCGCCATTCACTGCACCGTAACGGATCCTGTGTGGAGACTTCGTTATAGCGCTTGGAAAAGGATGAAAACGCAAACTTGTGTCAATACATTTATTTGCAAACTGATAAATGATTTGTGATTTGTGGAACAGGCTGGTACATAAATGTTTCTTTCAGTGGCTATGCCAAATACTTTTCCTTCTAAATGTACAATAACATTGAGAGATCGTTCACATTCACATTAAAAAAGTAGACAGGGTTTCATTTGAGTTCATGTTGACTTTAAATGAAAATTTCCATTTTAAATAGAAAACAGTTCCCATTTATTGCCTTTTTTCCGCTTTGGTGATTCAAAATTGTTTGTTTCAGTAGTTATGCCAAAAATCTTTACTTTCCCCCCTATGATAGCACAGAAACTACTTTAACAAACATTTAATGGGACATAGGCCTAATTACGTTTCTTCATAACAAATGCAGTCTGACTTTTATTAGGATATTAAAGGAATAGTTCACCCAAAGATGAAAATTATCTCATAATTTACATCGGGTCAGAAGTTACCCTTCCGCCGGAAGGTAGTGATTATAGTTTATTAAGTTTTAAATATGGATATTTTTCATGCAAAAACCCAGAAAGCATTTTTTTAACCAAAGTCCCTTTAAGACAAGTAATTTCACTTGTGCATCTCTTTGAATGGGGAAACATCAAATTCTCCAAAGCTGTTGGCCAAGCTTTTGATTAAATTTCATATTTAAAATCACCAGTGAAATCTAATAACAACTGCCTCATAAATTGTGTTTCTAAAAGCTTGAATCATGACAAAAAAATGCATTTTTCAGGCTGGATCAAGTTAATGCGTATGCGCAGACCTAAGTGTGTGTCTCTATAGAAAGCGGAGCTTCTAATGGTCGCTGCAGTGATGCGATGACTTTACCAATCGGCGATTGGCTCTTATTTAGAGGGCGGGACTTATTCCGCCATATTGCACATTGCACGTTCTCCCATTCATAATAATACGAGTGCACCATCTTTCTATATATAAAGTCTTTGTTTGGACTCGTATGGATTACTTTTATGATGGATGGATGCACTTTTTGGAGCTTCAAAAACTCAGCGCTGTTCACTGCCATTATATTATTATTACTCCAAATGTGTTTGACTAAAAGAAGAAAGTCATATACACCAGGGATGGCTTGAGGCTGGGATAATTTTCATTTCTGGATGAACTATCCCTTTAACACACTTATTCAGCTTCTTAAACATCTGCCAAACTACTTCTCACGATGCATTTGAAGTCAACATGAAATGACATTCACAACCCATTTTATTTCCATAATAGAACATATTTTAAGTACAACAACAAGAGAAAAAAAATAGTAATGTAAAATGATCATTGTAAAAACTTGATCAGACCATGAAATGGATGTTAAGTGTTGAAAAATAAGAAAAAATCCAAACGCCACCCAGAAAAAAAAATTATTTGCAATAACATGCATTGACATTAAGAAAGTAAACAGGGTGCATTTGAGTTCATGTTGATTTTAAAAGAAAATTTCAAATTTCAAATGGAAATGTTCTATATTGAATAGAAAATAGCTCCACAATGAAGTGCTTTAAAAAATAAAATCACATTTATTAAAATAAAAAAGGATGATACAGAACAGTCAAACTATTCATAAACACTTTTTTTCCTGGTCTATTTATGGCAACAGTGTCGGTGCTGTTAATAATTGAATGCATTCAGCCTAAAGGACACGAGAACCTCAAACAATAAAGATTATCTTATACGTGTAAGATAATATTTAATATATGAAGGTAGGATCAAGAAAAGCATTACATTTTTTTCTTTTTCAAATTTTCTGCAACTACCTCTTCTTTTTATATGGAATGTAAGTGCCTCAGACTGTATTATTTTAGTGCTTATGTTTAATTATTTAAAAGCTTATAGGTGTTGACATTGCACTTATACATTTCTCAAGTTACTGTGAAAAGAAAAAAATCTCATAATCATTTTGAACAGTAAGATCAGTTCCTCAGAAAAGCAGATCTAAAAATAAGACAGTAAAAATAAGCCCCAATGATGTTCAAAATGGATCTTAAAATTAGAAATATTAATATAGATGTTCCCGTTCTGTCAAATCCAGAAACTACCACTATAAACTGCAAAGTGGAGGGCAGATATTTGCTGCAGTGTGTTTGTTGGAAACGGTCTTCACTTACATCAACACCAAAACTGATACTTTGTTTTCAGAGAATCAGAACTCATTTGTATATGCAGATTGTCAAAATAATCTATAAAAGCTCAACCTGACTGCATAATATATGACAGTACAGTGAACCTCTGCATGACCTCTGACCTTCGACCTCAGAACATCCTGTAAATATCAGCGTGGACAGAAGGTGACAGACAGTGAAGCACAGAAACAGGCTCAAGTGCACAATCTTTATGTTTCCAAATCACTTCATCCTGTAGTTTAACACATCCCAGGATAAGAATCATTGCTACAAGCTTCTTTGAGGCCTGTTTAAAATTCACAAAGATTTACCATTTGTTTCTCTTAAAATTAATTTTCAATAATTTATTCTAATTGGGGATTTTCAATTATGATATTCAATTATGTCTGGGTCATATTTCACCCAAAATCAAAAGGATTTTTTTTTTTTTTTGCATAATTAAACTTTTTTCCAATGAAAAAATTAGGCATATTTCCCTTTTAAATGGTGATATATTTGTGAAATAATAATAGTTTTCTCAAAACATAAAAATCTGAATGCTAGGATACATTTTCTTTATGCAAAATAAATTAAAACAATTTCTTATTTTATTCTTTTCATTTTAGGGCAAAAAAAAAGGATGCAGACATACACTACAGGTCAAAAGATTGGAATAATTAAGATTTGTTAATGGTTTTGAAATAAGTTTTTCATGCTCACCAAAGCTGCATTTATTTGATTAAAAATACAGTAAAACAGTAATATTGTGAAATATTTTTACAATTTAAAATAACAGTTTTCTATGCGAATATATTGTAAACTGTAATTTATTTCTGTGATCAAAGCTGAATTTTCAGCATCATTACTCCAGTCTTCAGTGTCACATGATCCTTCAGAAATCATTCTAATATGAATATTTGCTTCTTAATCATTATCAATTATTATTGGTGCTCAATTATTAATATTTCTACTGTTATCAATGTTGAAAACTTTAAAGTTTATGTGGAAATCATGATACACTTTTTCAGGACTCTTTGATGAACAGAAAATTCAGTTCAATTCTTAAATTTAATTTTCTATTGAATTTCAACTGAATTCAATTCTTTAATTTAAGACATAATAAATGTCTCTGCATTCACTTCTAATCAATTTAATGCATCCTGCTGAAAAGTATTAGCCTATTATTATTTACTTTTTAATCTTACTTAACTTATGAATAATACGAATGATGCTGAAAATTCAGCTTTGATCACAGAAATAAATTACACTTTACTATATATTCACAGAGAAAATAGTTCTTTCAAGTTGTAATAATAATATTTCACAGTATTACTATTTTTATTGTACTTTAAATAAAATGCAGCCTTAGTGAGCAGAAGAGTCTTCTTTTTCAAAAACATTAAAAAAAAATCTTAATTATTACAAACATTTGACGAGTATTGTATTCATTGACATAATTCATCCTATTATGTACAGTAGAGGACCAAGAGTTTCCTTGTAACTTTGGAAAGAATATCTGTTTTATGTGTTGTTATATTATAATAGGAATCATTTTGTATAACAAAACAAAACTTTAATGTGCACAGAAAATGTTACAATTTTGAAGGCAATTGTTTATTTGACCATTACACGTGTGCATACAGTAAACCTCAATATGACTACTGATGTGCTGAATAACCAGATATTGTGTGTGTGTGTGTGTGTGTGTCAATAATCACATCAGATGTACAGTATCACAATGAAAAGGATGCTAAAACTAATTCTAAATGTCAGAAAGTGATTCATTTTTCCTGAATGTTTCATGACAGGTGGACAGTCTATCCATAAAATATCCCACTGACCAAATGATACTTTATAAGCATGGATGATTATTGTAGCTCCTGCAGTTCTGATGCCATGGATGATGTTTTTTATGCTGCTAAAGGACATTTCAGTGGAAATATTGCTTACACAATAATCAGTGTCTGTAAAACACTATGTTGCCTATGAAATTTGTGGCAATTTTATAATTTCAGGTTAGATGCCAAATATGTGTGTACAAACTGAATAAAACTCCTGTTCTTAATATGCACCAGTGCGCATTATCTTTCATCAAAAAATTTAATAACTTTCTCTGCCTCTTGCTGAAACCAATTTCCTTTCTGACTACTGTCACCTGGTCTGTGTGGACTAGTAACAAATGTTAACCAATTAGCTATTTAGGCATTCATTCAGGTCTGGCTCTAAGTACTGATCAAAAGTTTGGGGTTTGAAAGATTTTTTAATGTTTTTGAAAGCTCAACAAGGCTGCATTTATTTGATCAAAAATACAGTAAAAATTGTGAAATATTATTCCAATTTAAAATAACTGTTTTCTGCATGAATATATGTTAAAATATAATTTATTCCTGTGATCAAAGCTGAATTTTCAGCATAATTTCTCCAGTCTTCAGTCACATGACCCTTCAGAAATCATTCTAATATGATGATTTGCTGCTCAAGAAACATTTCTGATTATTATCAATGTTGAAAACAGTCATATTTTTGTGGAAACCGAGGACATTATAAATGTAGAGCATTATAAATGTCACTTTTGATCAATTTAATGCATCCTTGCTGAATAAAAGTATTAATTTCTTTTAAAAAAAATCTTATGGACTCCAAAATTTTGGATCCCAATGGAAAAAATCATTTTGGGACCCCTTTTTTACTTGTTCAATGGAGCCAAATTAATGCCTTAAAGTTTTGCACAAAAATAAAGTTTTGCAAAACAAAAAAAAGAATTGAGCAATAAAAAAAATGTTTGCAAACAAAAATAAAGAATTGCAAAGGAAAAATAAAGTATTGAGCAGAAAAAAATAAGTTTTGCAAACAAAAATAATAAATTGCAAAATAAAATAATGTAGTGCAAAAATAAAAATATAATCAATTACAAAAATCACTGACAGCTGTAATCCTATTTTATTTTTGCCACATATTTTTAATGCTCAAACTTACTAAATCATTTGCAACGCTCATTTTATTCTGCGTTTCAGTCAAGCGTGCGCTCACGATACCGGTTTTCCTTTGCGCTGCACTTTTCTGCGCGGTTCTCTTTATGGCACTGGTTTGACGTGGGGGTGGAGTCAAGAAACGGGGGCACGCCCCCGCGAAATGCATTGGAGGGGAACGTAATCGGCGACAGGTGAAATAATTCTTTGACATGGTTAAAAATAATGAATGGTTTGGTTTTGTTGGTTTGTTTAGCATATGTTGTCGCTGATTACGACCCCCTCCAATGCATTTCTTATAGTAATATGACCCGTTGCACTCTGTTTCACTGCCTGTATCCACTTTTGTGTCCTTAAACATTCGTTTTTTGGGGTCGACAGCTTATAAAAACTTATTTCTGGGTTTTTTAGCTTGTTAGCTGTACACCTTGTCACACAGCAGCTTTTAGGTATTGTTCTGTTTTTTGTAATGAGTCAGAAAAGACAAGAAGGCAGCCTCACGCAATACAAAGTCAATGGAGACGGTTGGATTGTTTTCCCCACGGTGGGCGTGGTTTTCAGATTATAATAAATGCGCTCTGTCTCTATGCTTGATCTGTTCTGTTGCGATCTGCGTCTCCTGCCAATGACGTGTTTCGTGTGACGTTTTTCTTGACTCCACCCCCACGTCAAACCAGTGCCATAAAGAGAACCGCGCAGAAAAGTGCAGCGCAAAGGAAAACCGGTATCGTGAGCGCACGCTTGACTGAAACGCAGAATAAAATGAGCGTTGCAAATGATTTAGTAGGTTTGAGCATGAAAAATATGTGGCAAAGATAAAATAGGATTACAGCTGTCATTGATTTTTGTAATTGATTATATTTTTATTTTTGCACTACGTTATTTTATTTTGCAATTTATTATTTTTGTTTGCAAAACTTATTTTTTTCTGCTCAATACTTTATTTTTCCTTTGCAATTCTTTATTTTTGTTTGCAAAACATTTTTTTATTGCTCAATTCTTTTTTCTTTTTTTTTGTTTTGCAAAACTTTATTTTTGTGCAAAACTTTAAGGCATTAATTTGACTCCATACTTGTTCACATTAATGTTTAAAGCAGTGCATGATGTCAGACTTTCACTGTGTAAATAAAAAACACTGTCTTTAAAATACAACTAACAGCGATGAAGATGAGTGAGAAAATACCTGGTCTGCATTTCTAAACTGAACGACGCCTTCAGTGACCTTTGCCACTTTATAACAGCTTGCTAATAATGAGCTACTTTTCCCTGTGGGAGTCATATCGCTGTCTGTGTGCCAAACATGCTGCTCTTAAAGCATTAGTTCACTCCAGAATGAAAATTTCTTGGTAAATTACTCACCCCCATGTCATCCAGGATGTTTATGTCTTTCTTTCTTCAGTTTCCCAAAGCCAACTGTGGTCGCAAGTTTTGTCATTACCAACACAATTCAACAGAACTTACAACCATAGTTGGGTAACGATGCTTTTGGGAAACACACCCCTGTTTATTATAAGCACTGCTGCAGTTCATTGCTTAAGAATAATACATATAGAGCAATTTTGGTCATTTTTTATTTGTTTACAGTAATTCTTCACAGCATGAATGGTTTAGACTTTGGCATTGGGATCATAGTTGTGTTTGATTTTTGCCTGGATCTGATTGGCGCGTAGAGCCTGAGTGATGCAGTACTCACTGTCCTGACCCACATGTGTCAGCCGAATGTCACACTCCACCAGACTGCTGTTGTGGGACATCCCTTCCTCCAGAAGCTTCCCGCCGTCCTGTAGGAGACACACACACACAGGAGATGTGACATTTCAGTGCTGTATTACACACAAATCAGAGACATAACTGTGAGAGAGGAGCATTAAATAAGATTCAAGACTTTCTACTTTCAATCAAAGTTAACATGAAATGGCATTTGCAGCCCATTTTACTTCCAAGTAAAGAGAAAGTAGTGGGTGAGACTTGATTTTATCTATCATAAATGAATGTGACGGTAAAAAGAGCTTAGTTACGTGAGTGTAAAAGTTAAAAAAGACAACATTTTACCACAGTGGAATGTTAAACAGTGGAGAATTGACGATTTATTAAGACCTAGAGCAGTGTTCAAAAGTTTGGGGTCGGTAAGATTTTTAAAAATGTTTTTGAAAGAAGTCTCTTATGCTCACAATTTATTTGATCAAAATAAAGTAAAAATAGTAAAAAATGTGAAATATTTTTACAATTTAAAATAACAGTTTTCTATGTAAATATATATTAAAATATAATTTATTTCTGTGATCAAAGCTGAATTTTCAGCATCATTACTCCAGTCTTCCGTGTCACATGATCCTTCAGAAATCATTCTAATATGCTGATTTGCTGCTCAAGAAACATTTATAATTATTACCAATGTTGAAAACAGTCATATTTTTGTGGAAACCATGTTATGTTTTACTTTCCAGGATTCTTTGATGAATAGAAAGATCAAAAGAACAACATTTATTTGAAATAAAAATAAATTTGCAACATTATAAATGTCTTTAGTGTCACTTTTGATCAATTTAATGTGTCCTTGATGAATAAAAGTGTTCATTTCTTGAGAAAAAAATCGTTTTGTAATGGTATTGTATAATTTTGACCTTGTAGATGTTAAAATGGGCAGAAATAAATCCCATGTATTGACACTGAAGAGAGTATCCAACCCATAGCAACACAGTGTAAATTACTAACTAATTTTTTTGAGTTATTGTTAGGCTTTGCTGCATAAAATTACTCATTAAAGTCCCTCTGTAGTCAATAATTTTATTTATTAATTTTATTTATTTGCACATGGATTGCAAAGACATATAAACAACATTTTCACCACAGGGGGACTTTATAGACTAGGTGACATAAAGTGAAAAAGCCATTTCAGAAGCATTTTGATGAAAGATTACAAAGAAAAACATGCATACCATGAACTGATGATAAAAATGATTAGTGTATTAAGAAAGCAAATTTTGATTTTATCTTGGCTTCATGATTTTGATGAATTCATGGTATTTTTAAAATTATCAGACCATCATCAGTATGACTTAGTATCAGATTTTATGGTTAGCGCTGAATAACTCGTGGTATCAGATTTTATGGTTACCTCTGAATGACTCTACCCAAGGTCGAAGTACTCAGATGACTGAGCATATCAGATTTTGCAGTACGGCTGCAAATTTTACATTTTATATTAAGATGTCTTGACTGTGAGTGTCTGTGAGAGACTAATGTTTCTGGTGAGTAGCGCCAGAGCTCTTTCCTGAATGAGAGGCAATTGTTTGAAATATGATTTGCCTTGAAACGGAGATGGGAGGAGCGGATAAATGCAGGAACCATTTGGACGATCCGTCCCAGGAGAGAGGTAATCCCCATCCCACATGTCCGTGTGTTAGTGCACATCTATCCTGCTGCCATGAATAATTGAACGTGAACTACAGGGCTGTAACACTTCATATTCATCTCTTTACAGGCAATTAAATGCTTTAAAACATCCTTTGTTTTTCATTGGGAAAAAAGAAGATAATAATAGAGAAAGCAAATGTTGTAATATGATGTTGGGGTGTTGGCTGTGGTTGTCAGAGTGTTATTAATGCACTTGCTAAAGTGATTTTCTTTTTCGCTTGTCACTATATGGGATTTATTTCCACCCATTTTAACATCCACAAGGTGAAAATTATAGACTAAACTGTCATAATTTGTTTTCCAGTACACATATTTAAACAATCTTAAATTAAGATACATTTACTTGAGATGCAAAATAACAAAATATTTCTGAAAATCAAAATTAAGTGATTTTTATGCCAAAAATTATCTGCCAACTTTTATTTTATTTTTACCACATTGGCAGATATTTTTTCTTGTTTTAATTATTTTTTGATTATTAAATTTTGATACATTTCTCAGAAAACCTTTTGTGTACTTGTACTGAAAAACAAAACAAAAAATACTAAGTAGGAAAATCATTTTTTTTTTATCTACGGAAGAGGATTAGGGCCAAGCAATAATAAAAAAATAATCTTGAGATTAAAGTCATTATAATGTGAGATTAAAATCATTAAATTTCGAGAATAAAGTCGTTATGTTTCGAGAAAAAAACTGGTTAAATTTCTAGAAAAGTCTAAATAAAATGTCGAGAATAAAATCATTAAATTTTGAGAATAAAGTCGTTATGTTTCGAGAAAAAACTCGTTCAATTCTGAGAATAAAGAAGTTATGTTTCGAGAAAAAAGTTCATTTGAGAATAGTTTCGAGAAAAAACACGTTCGATTTCGCGAATAAAGTCGTTATGTTTCGAGAAAAAACTTGTTCAATTTTGAGAATAAAGTCATTATGTTTCGAGAAAAAACTCGTTCAATTCTGAGAATAAAGAAGTTATGTTTCGAGAAAGAACTCGTTCAATTTCAAGAATAAAGTCGTTGAGAAGAAACTCATTCAATTTTGAGAATAAAGTCATTATGTCTCAAGAAAAAACTTGTTCAATTTTGAGAATAAAGCTATGTTTCGAGAAAAAACACGTTCAATTTCGAGAATAAAGTCGTTATGAGAAAAACATGTTCAATTTTGAGAATAAAGTCGAGAAAAAGTTCAATTTGAGAATAAAGTTATGTTTCGAGAAAAAACTCGTTCAATTTTGAGAATAAAGTGTTTCGAGAAAAAACTCGTTCAATTTTGAGAATAAAGTTGTTTCGAGAAAAAACTCGTTCAATTTTGAGAATAACGAGAAAAAACTTTTCAATTTGAGAATAAAGTTATGTTCGAGAAAAAACTCGTTCAATTTGAGAATAAAGTCGAGAAAAAGTTCAATTTTCGAGAAAAAACTCATTCAATTTTGAGAATAACGTTATGTTTCGAGAAAAAATCGTTCAATTTTGAGAATAAAGTTGTTTCGAGAAAAAACTCGTACAATTTCGAGAATAAAATAGTTTTTCGAGAAAAAACTCATTCAATTTTGAGAATAAAGTCGTTTCGAGAAAAAACTCGTACAATTTCGAGAATAAAGTCGTTATGTTTCGAGAAAAAACTCGTTCAATTTTGAGAATAAAGTTATGTTTCGAGAAAAAACACGTTCAATTTTGAGAATAAAGTTGTTTCGAGAAAAAACTCGTACAATTTTTAGAATAAAGTTATGTTGAGAAAAAAAATTTCAATTTTGAGAATAAAATCGTTATGTTTCGAGAAAAAACTGTTTATTGATATTGTTTATGTTTATTCTTAACATTTTATTTAAACTTTTTTCTCAAAATTGAATGAGGTTTTTCTCAAAACAATGACTTTATTCTCAAAATGTATTGTGTTTATTCTCAACATTTTATTTCAACTTTTTTCTTGAAATTTAACTTGTTTTTTCTCTAAACAATTTTTTTTACTGGAGATTTTATTCTTAACACCTAAACATTGAATTTCGACTTTTTTCTTGTATTTCAAGTTTAATCTCACTTTATAATGACTTAAATCTTAAGATGATTTTATTTTTTATTACTGCTTGAGCCTAGTCCTCTTCCGTCTTTATCTTACTTGAAGAATGTTTAGATATTTTAGTGGAAAACAAGACAAAAATACAGATGCAAAATAACACAATTTTAAGTATTGTTTTCTGAAAAATTATCAAAATTAAGTGAAGCTTATGCTAAAAATGAGAAAAATATCTGCCAATGGGTAAGAAAAAATAAACTTTTAAACTTGTTTTCATTTTTGTTTTTCTTGTTCATGTTTAATTTAGATTTAATTTAATGTCGTTTTCTTGTACTGAAAAAATATACAATACAAAATTACAGAGTAAGAAAATCATGTTTTGCAGTAAAATATGATCGTTTATTAAAATTTATCTTACTTTAAGAATGTTTAGATATTTTTAGTGCAAAAGACTAAAATACAGAGTAGGAAATTCACTTTTTGCTTTTTACATTTAGGCAGATGAGAAAAAGTAGAAGAGAATGTATTAAACTTCATATTCTCAGGTTTACTCACGACTCCCAGTCTGTTGTTGGACAGGTTTAGGCTCTTGAGGGTCCAGTTCTCCACCAAGGCCTGAGAAAGCGCCACAGCCGTGGGCTCTGTCATGTTATTTCCCCCCAGGTGAAGGTTCACCAAGGTCTTATTCTTCATCAAAGCCTGAGCCAGAGCTTGACCCCCTTCATCCCCGATACGGTTGAGCCTCAGGTTGAGGGATGTCAGGGTGGCATTTCTGGCCAGAGCATGAGCCAGTGCCTGAGCTCCTGAACCTCTTATCTGGTTGTTGCAGATGACCAGCCTCTTCAGCTGACTGCGGTTCAGAAGTTTCCCGATGGCTCGGGCTCCGCGGTCACTGATATGATTATGTGAAAAGTCCAGCTCCTGCAGGGACGGGTGATCCAGCAGTTGACTCACGAGCATGCAACACTTCTCATCATCCACCTTACTGTGATGGATCCTGAAGACCTGGTATGAAAAGTTGGAATTTTAACAACCAAATGTCAACACAGATGCTCTGAAGAATGCCAGAAGCTCTCAAGCAGGACAAGAAAGCACCATAAAATGAGTCCATATGACGTGTGTGCTATATCTCAAGATTTCTGTAGTTATATCATAATTTTGTATGAAGACCAGGCTTAAATTTAAGATGTATGGACTACTTTTATGATGTTTTCTTGTGCTTCTTGGAGCTTTACAATCTCTGGTCACTATTTCCTTTCTTTGTACGAAGAAAACAGTGTGAACATTCTGCTAAACATCTCCTTTTGAGTTCCACAGAAAAACAAAAGGTCATACAAGACTTGGGGCAAGATTTACTGAAAGCTTGCACCAGCGCAAACCCTCTTTTGGTATAAAAAACTACTGTCAGGATTTACTAAATTAAGAAATTAGCGCTGAAATGGCGTGAACATGGTTATTTTTGAGGCTGACCTTATTGCATATGTATTTGTAGGAGTTTTCCTTTCAGACTGAAAATTTATGGGAGGAGAGTATTTAAATTAATTACGCAACATGATTTACTAAGGTTTGCGCTAGTCAATTTACTGGTATTTGCACCATTAATCACCGCCCAAAAAAGCACATGCATTGGTAATTATTGAAATAATATGTCTGCGTCTGTGTTCTTTAATTTGCGCGTCGTCAGTAGATCATGCACAAAACTTTTATGAGATTGTTCTCTCAAGCTAATTTGCCGTTTAGTAAAAATAACCCTATATTTTGTATAGCCTTTAAAATATTTCCGAAAACTGAAAATACTAAATACTACAACTACTAATGATAACAATAACTGATAACCTGTAAAGTCTTGCAGGAATTGAGGGCTTTTGCCAGGGATTCGCAGTCTCTGAAGGTGAACTCAAACAAATTCCACTCAAAGTTCATGCCGCATCCTTTCACTCCATACACCACATTGAGCTCTTCCAGGTTCGGCAGTTTTTCGAGTAGAATGCGGAAATCAAAGTGATCCATGGAGGGTCCTTCACTGCCCATATCGCTGGCACAATCCGAACCATCGTCCTCGTCAAACCTGGGCGGCTCTTTGATGGGCGGCAGCAGCTGAGAGACATTAAGACGCTTTATGTAGTTTTGACACAGTGGCACCAGATCCAGGACTGTCTTGGTGTCGGTTGCATCTGGGATGAACAGTTCAATGATGCTCTCTAGGTGACGCTCGAAGAACATGCGTTTCCAGCTGTTGTCATATGTAGAGACGTCGCAGAGACGCCAACGAACTTCACAGCAACGCTTCCAATAGCTCTCATCACTGATGAGGTTTGCGGCGACAGTCAATGGAAGAGACGCTGGCAGGCGCTGGAGGACATATGCTTTATAGTTGGGCATGAGTTGATCCAGAATGGGGTTCTCTGCAAAATATTAATGCACAGTACAGGATTATGTGCAAATTGAGAACATCCTTTCATTAAAAAAGGTACAAAAGCTGTCACTGGGGCAGTACACTTTCAAAAAATACACCTAGGTGACGAACAGGGCGGGCAAGAGCCGTGAGGGAACAGTGTGAGGTCGGTGTCAGCTGCGAGTTGCACCGGTCTCGAATCTCTCACGGAGGAGCTCCGGAAGCATAAAAGTGGGAGCGATGACAGTGAAGGATGAGAGAGAAGTCCAGGCCTGGTCCTCTCTCGTCCTTCACTGTCATCGCCCTGCTCGTCACAGTACCTTACTTACCCATAAAGGGACATATTAGTTCCTAAATGGTACATATTAGTACTTTTTTTAAAGGATACTGCCTCAGTGACAACTTTAGTACCTTTTTTTGACAGTGTAAATAAAGATAATTTTTAATGCTTATGCATTCATAAATGCATAAAATTAAATTGAGGTTAAACTACTGGAGTCACACAGATTACTTTAATGTACCTTTCTGGGGCTTGAACGTGGTAGTTGCTTAGGCTATCAATGGAGGGACAGAAAGCTCTCAGAGTTCATTAAAAAGATCTTCATCTTCAAAGCTAAACAAAAAGTCTTACGGGTTTGGAAGGGCATGAGGATGAGTAATTAATGACAGATTTGTATTTTTTGGGTGAACTAACCCTTTAAGGGGAGAGGTATCCAAAGCACATCAACTGGTCATGGGGGTTCCTCAGGGTTCAGTACTTGGACCTCTCCTCTTCTGGGTGGCACATGGTGTGTATCATTTTCTATGCTGATGACACACATCTCTACTTTTCATTTCAACCAGATGATCCAACGGTACCTGTATGGATCCCAGACAGCTGGGCGGACATCTTGGCATGGATGAAAGAACATCACCTACAAAGTCGGAGATTCTCGTCTTCCTTGCCTCTCCATTTATACTGCACAACTTCACCATCCAGCCAGGTTTATCAACAATAATCACATCAAGTTCAGCCAGAAATCTTGTGGTAATTATTGATGACCAGCTGACCTTCAAAGACCACGTTGCAAGAACTTCTTATCCAGGCCCTTGCCATTTCTAGGCTGGACTATTGCAATGCTTTTCTGGCTGGACTTCCATCATGTGCAATTGTAACAGAGTTACGTTAGCAGTAAGAGCCGTGCGACTAAACGGTCTTTAGTGTCCTTGTTAGTGCACCAGCCCCCCATGCTGGAGGCGGCGGTTCAAATCCCACTCAGAGCATTGCAAGTAGAACATGAGTGTTGACATTTGGTGCCGTGACCCGGACTCGTGGGGCGAGTGGAACCAGTTCAACACAATCAAACCAAATGACTCAGAACGCAGCACAACTGGTCTTCAATGAGCCCAGTTATGGCTCACATCAAATTTAAGACACTGATGCTTGCATATAGATCAGCCACAGGCTCTGCACTCGCTCTTACGTGTCTACATCCCCTCCAGAAACCTGAGGGCAGTAAGTGAGTGACCCCTCGAGGCATGAAATCAGAATGTTTTCGTTCACTGTTCCTTGCTGGTGTTTGTTTAAAGGTGCAGTATGTAAGAATTCTGTCCACTAGAGGTCCCTAGAAGCCTATTCAAAACAAAGGCGTAGCTTGACGACGTCAAGTTTGAAAGCGGAATCTTGGGACATGTGGTCTTCACATCAACGGACGGTGCAAAAGAATAGGGATAGGACTCATGTTCATGGATGCGATTGTTAACGTTATTGTAGTATGAAGCAGAGCAGGAGCGAGTGTTGTGGAGCTGAACGAGGCCGCTGGAGCGATTGATCAACACACGCCTCACGAGCAGCGGGACTTTTATTATGCCACAGTCGTCGGCGCCGCTTCCGCTTTTCCGGTCATGAGTATGAGGTAACGCAGCTCTGTTTATCATATTAGATACATTTGAGAGTGTTGAAAATGATGTTATAACGTTACTCTGTGCGTTCGCTCAGCGGCTGCTGTGAGACACTGTTACACACTGCAGTAAGATCGATTTTACAATATCATATTAAATGCTGGATGGCTTGTGTTGATAAATGGCATGCAATTAATTTTAAACGTATTGTATAATGGAGAAAATGCTGTATTACTGTTACTAAAAATAAAGCTGCATCTGATTATGCTATGTTAGCTACTTGACAAAATAGTGTTTTTCTCTGAGGCATGGTAAAGCATGGTAATCGCAAAAAATCAAGAAAATTAGATTTAAACAATAAGACTAAACGTGTTGAGCTATATAACAACAATTAGTTTTCTGTCTATAAATATATCAAAACAGTTGTTCCCTTGTCTATTAAAACATGTAAATATTAGCGTCTTTGGTGTTTCCATGGTTTCTACAAAATAAAACCGGAAACCGAGGGTAACGCGGGTATGACGCAATTGACAGACGACTCCTCACACATCCCGGAGCCTTGGTTAAAATTGCAATTTTCTCACGATTTACAAATAGTTGCAAACATTTGGGATATTGTAAGTACCCAAGTGAACAAAATATATAACACTGGCCTAGCGGTTTTTGGATATTATACTGCAAAATTCTTACATATTGCACCTTTAAAGTCATCATAATAATGTCATTCACATGACAGATGGCACTGCACAGACTGTAATGTAATGATGCATTTAAGTTCATTCACATCACACAATAAATTAATAAAGGTTGCATACTAATGTCTTAAAGGATCTAAAGGGTGCATATGAGTACCTAAATGGAAAATACTCCTAACTTTTGAAAGGAGTGACAACTCAAAATTCAAAAGTTTTGTACTTTATTTAGAGAAAGTGAATATGAAGCTTATTGTTATGGTGGTTATATGAATGAATACACTACATTTGTATTGCTTACCTTCAAAGTGGTTTATAATATGCTGTAGGCACAGTGTTGTTAGAAAAGGAACCAGCGCCAGCGACCAATCAGGATCCTCCGCGATGATGCTGCGCATTTTCTGCCCGTCAGCGGCGGCGTTCACCGGCTTCGCCGGAGGATACATGCTCCTGGGTCTCCGTGAAGACTGACTCTGAGACATACCGCTAAAACTGCCAGAAAACAATTCCTCTGAGAATCAGTAACATTAAATATATCTCACTATTGCTGGAGAGGTCAACAACTTTTCCTGATGAACGTATTTTTGTGTATTTACTTACTTTACTCCAGTTAAAAGAGTCGTTTTCAACACACTAAAAGGTTTAAATAACGAATTTGAATAAAATATACATGAAATTCATTCATTAAATAGTTAAATCACTTCAAAATGTTGACGACTCACTTTCAGTTCCTCTGTAACGTTTGATGTTACCATGGTAGCAGAGACGTGCCACGCGCCCTTCAGTACGTCACTCGCTGCTGATGATCACGCGCTATATGATGTGTGAAACATCCTAAAATAAACCATAATTTACACCATCATCACACTATGTTAATGCACAGAAGACAAAAGAAAAATTAAAGAATGAAGAACGAGGACTGTAAGTCTAACTGATGAAACGCTTATAGAAGGTGAAGGCAAAAAAATAAGGTCTGGGATATGTAGGGCTATTTTCACTTATGAAAGAGAGGACATCACCTTTGAACCAAGTGTTTCCCTTGTGTAATGCATATGTGGGGCAGATCATGCAAAAACTAATAATAATACGTTTTATTTATAAACCGCATTTCCCAAGCTCAAGGTCGCTGTATATGGAAATAATGAAGTAAAAATGGCATCAACAAGATACAGACAATTATACATGCATTTATACATATGCACATACATGTGCATGTATTTATAAATCATAAAATCACCAATTAATATGATCAGAGTGACTGTAAACTGAAGAAGGGCATGATTACAAAAAGAAAACTGCCTTTATAACAATACATGCATTATGAATGAATGATCAATATTCAACTGAGAGATGATTCACACATCTGAAAATGAGGTCAAACTTCAACGCAACATAATATCCTGAATCTGACCGCAGCACCTGCACAAGGACACAGGTGTTGTGGGAAAAAGATCATCCCGGTGCAGATCTTATGTTGGATTGGATTCTATCACAGCCAGAAACATAATTTAATTTAGTAAAATGCAATTAATCATCCACCAAATTTGCCTAATGTAGTGAATCAGTATAGTGAATCATAATGTAGTGAACCATTATAGGTATTATATCCGGTATATATAGCCTATATAAAAGTTTAAAGGACACTTAATATTCTGTCATTTTATCTGCACTTTATCTTCTTTAGAGCTACTTTATAGCTGAATAGAATTTGGGTACGTTTACACGACAATGATGTACTAAAATTGGAAAAGTTTTTCCTTTTCTTTTTTGCATAGAAGTGACAATGTTGTTAAAACGATCCCGTTCACACGGATCCGCGAAACAACTAAAAACGCTGTATTCTCCTGCCAGGCCAGTAGATGGCGATGTTACTTTCATGAAGAAACACTACACGCCTATAGACTGAACACGTAATACTCATGCACATGACGTCACCGTTTTCACAAATTAGCATTTTTGTAGTTTACACGGAGACGATAACGGTATCGTTTTCAAAAACTTCCACTTTGAAACCCGATTTCAAAAGTTTGCGTTTTCAGGCCGCCACAAAGTGCTGTTGTTGCATAAATGTCAACCGCCAAAACGCATAAAAAGTTGTCCTTTTTTAGTTGAAAACAGTGTGTGTAAACGTTTTTGAAAATTATACCTTTATCGTCACTGTGTAAACTACAAAATCATACATTTGAGAAAACAAGGATGTCATGCGCATTACGTATTCAGTCTATAGGCGTGTAGTGTTTCCTTTACAGATGACAATGTTGTTAAAACGATCCCCATCAACGGATCCGTGAAAAACTAAAACGCTGTATTCTGCTGCCAGGCCTGTAGATGGCGATGTCACTTCATGAAGAAACACTACGCGCCTATAGACTGAACACGTAATACACATGCACATGACGTCACCGTTTTCACAAATTAGTATTTTTGTAGTTTACACGGAGACGATAACGGTATTGTTTTCAAAAACTTGCACTTTGAAACCCGATTTCAAAAGTTTGCGTTTTCAGGCCGCCACAAAGCGCTGTTGTTGCATAAATGTCAACAGCCAAAACACATAAAAAGTTGTCCTTTTTTAGTTGAAAACGGTGTTGTGTAAACGTTTTTGAAAATTATAGGCTACTTTTATTGTCTCTGTGTAAACTACAAAATCATACATTTGAGAAAACAAGGACGTCATGCGCATTACGTATTCAGTCTATAGGCGTGTAGTGTTTCCTTTACAGATGACAATGTTGTTAAAACGATCCCCATTCACACGGATCCGTGAAAAACTAAAAGGCTGTATTCTGCTGCCAGGCCAGTAGATGGCGATGTCACTTCATGAAGAAACACTACACGCCTATAGACTGAACACGTAATACTCATGCACATGACGTCACCGTTTTCACAAATTAGCATTTTTGTAGTTTACACGGAGACGATAACGGTATCGTTTTCAGAAACTTGCAATTTGAAACCCGATTTCAAAAGATTGCGTTTTCAGGCTGCCACAAAGCGCTGTTGTCGCATAAATATCAACAGCCGAAACGCATAAAAAGTTTTCCGTTTTTAGTTGAAAACAGTGTCGTCTAAAAGTTATTGAAAAATATACCTTTATCGTCACTGTGTAAACTACAAAATCATGCATTTGTGAAAAAGGGGACGTCATGCGCATTACGTATTCAGTCTTTAGGTGTGTAGTGTTTTCTTTACAAAGTGACATCGCCAACTACTGGCCTGGCAGCAGAATACACCGTTTTTTATCTTTTTTTGTGGATCCTCGTGAATGGGGATCATTTTGTTAACATTGTCGAAAAACGCAAAGGAAAGACTTTAATTTAAAACTTTTGCTTTTTTGCCATTACATTTATAAGAATTGGAGAAGGAAAACTGTCATAAAAAATATGTCACAATGCAAACATTATCTTGGCCCTATAAACAGCCTTTATTTTGTTTATGCAAAATGCAATAATGTTTGATTTTGGGAAGAAATATGATCTCCACACATTTTCGAAAATCCCCCCAGGCACAGGAGAAGTAGGCGCACAGCTCACAAAGTTTTGAGACAGAATATATATTCAGAGCAATGCACTGTGTGCTTCAGATCACACTGTGCATCTTGTTTTAAAGAAGACCGTCTAGACAAACAACTGCATAATCAGCGTTAACCTCCAAACATTCATTACGCTTCCGACAACCTCAGCATGAACAACTCTAGACCTCAGCAGCAGCTTTGTGTGCTGCAGGACGCTGAATGTTAGACTGACACCCGCAACTGCTGAGATTTCATCCCTAAAAGCTAATGTCACACTTCATCAGGCACCTTGTTTTGACAGCAGCAGCAGCAGCAGCCATAAAAACACATCAGCCTTTTTATACCAAACAAATAAAGCCAAGGCAGGTCTATACTTAAGGTAAGAGATTTGAACTAACAATATATCTATGGGCCATTCTACAGAACTGATTCAAAGTCAGAGTTGAAAACATCTTGTAAAAAATGTCATTTTCCACAACTTTTGTATGTATGCAAATTGTATAATATCAAAGCTACACATTTCTAGTAATTGTGCAGTTAATTCTCATATTGTATTTTCAGAAAGTTTTGGAACTCTCCCCCAATTTGTCACTACCGAAACACAATCATAAATAATATAATAAGAAGGGTTATACTGACCTATTAAGAATTTGTACATCTATCTTGCAAATATAGTTTTTGCTATTTTATTAAAAATGTTTTCACAGGAAATCAATAACAATTACAATTTTAACAATATTTCAAGTGTAATTTATGAGATTTGTTGTATTTTGAATCTAATCTTTCTTTGTAAAAGTCATAAAGTTTATCATACTGATTTCAAAGTGAAGGATTCATTAGTTTGAATAAACACTATAATAACATCTTAGTTGATCATTCAATATACTTTAATTTTGACAAAACATCCATGTTTCAGTCCTGACTGCACATTTTCAGTAGTGACAGTAATGTGTTGGTAGTGACCACATCACATGACATATTTTAACTCGCATACTAAAAACACTAATGATTTACATAATAAACATATTAAAATACTAATTATTTGCATAACTGTATTAAAATTTAGTTTATTTTCCCCAAATAAACGATTATGTGTTCCCTTTTGTCACTACCAAACAATGATGTCACTACCGAAACATGTGGTGAAGTTTCGGTAGTGACAATTTTAGATACTTTTGAGCCGCTCAAAGATGTTAATCAGCACATGGTTAGCTAGCACAGTTCTGAACAGATATACACACATAAAAACTAAATTTAACGGAATAACACTCAAAAAAGTTTGCCTAATTGCAGAAAAAGGTGTTTGGTAGTGACGTTCCTTAAAGTTACACACAGATTTTCAGACTTTTGAACACATGAACTCAAAATGATGTTACCTTTCTACTTATGTAGCTATGAGAGAGAGAGAGATTAGACAGGAATATTTCCTGATCAAAAATGTAGAAGTGTGTTAAAATCAGTCTCAGCCAATGGACTAAAACACACTGTTTCGGTAGTGACATGAAAAGGTTCTTTGGGTTATTACAATGTACTTTGTATTAAAAAAAGTTTCTCTTTAAGAATTGGGTAACACTTTATTTTAAGGTGCCAGTGTTACAGTGTAATTATACATTTAAATACTGAGTATAATAAACTGCATGTAGGTTTAGGGTTAGGATGAAGGTTTGGTTTAGAGTTAATTGCATGTAATTATGCATAATTTCTAGTTATTACTACAGTAACTCCATGTAACATGTAACAATGTAAAATAAAGTGTTACCAAGAATTGTTCACTTAAAGTTTCTTTAGGGAACCAAAAATGTTTCGTCTAGGCATCGCTGTGAAAACCCCTTTTGGAACATTTATTTATAAGAGTGAACTGATGCAGCAAGAGTGTAACTGCACAGACTTTGCCTGGACATTACAACCTCAAACACCGTCAAGCGCTTCTCCTGGATTGATCATTTCATTTGAATCCTCCTAGAAAGAGATCGAGTCACTCCCCGCCTTAACTACCAATGCAACATGACAAGCAAGAGAGAGAAAGAAAGAACTGCGGGCGAGAGCGTTGCTGGCACGCTTCTCTTTACGACACATCAATGACGAGAATGCAAGAGCCAGGGCCCGTACGCAGCCCGCGGCGGCCCGTCACTGTCGTGCCAGTGTAATCCCACCTGACATGACACACGCTTCCCAAATACCGCGCCGCTAATAGACTGGGATGACATGACGAAGAGCTCTGGAGGTTGGCGGTGAAGTGCGCTCTCCATGCGGCCCAGTTGGGTGAATCACAGCGCTGGCTCTCGACAGCTGCTTCAGACCCTCACGGATCACCAGAGCCTCGTGCTGTTTAGTCAGATTTTGTGCTTTCAGGATAAGTAAACAATGGCTAAGTTAGAAGAACAATACATACAAGAAATTAGTTTGCTTAGGTCTTCATCTTTGTAGATTTTTGGGTGTTCGCAATATCAAGATTTTACAAAATCTCGTAACGAAATACTTTTTTTTTTTTTTTTTACCAAGATACTTGATTTAACCGATCCTCGATGTTGGGGGTAACGCACAAGTAACGCAAGTACGTAAACAGATTACTTTGTCAAGTAACTAGTAAAGTAATGCATTACTTTTAAATTTACAACAAAATATCTGAGTTACTTTTTCAAACAAGTAACGCAAGTTACTTTGTTTTCCCATTTATTGACTGAGCTCATGCTGTTGCCCCATGTTGAGAAATCATGTAAGGCCATGTGTGCTATTCAGGGTTGCCAGGTTTTCACAAAAATACCTGCCCAATTGCTACTCAAAACTACACAGAAAAATCGCGTTTATGGGGTGGTAAAATCCGGGTATTTGGTCTGGTTCCCCTGGTAAAATTCGCATTCCAGGGGTTAAATATCATGTTATTTGGGGTCGCTTCAACCCGCAGGCATGAAAAACAACCCGCGGCGACAGTGTAAAATAGCCCAGTTCCGCAGGAAAACAGCGGACTTGGCAACACTGGTGCTATGGAAGCTTGTTTCTACCACTAAATAAAAAATAAAAAAGATAATTGCTACTTTTTATCTCCCAATTCTGACTTTTTATTCAAATTCGAGTTTACATATCGCAATTCTGACTACTTTTCTCAGAATTGTGAGATATAAACTCAAAATTGCAAGAAATAAAGTTAGAATTGCGAAACATAAACTTGCAATTCTGACTTATTTTCTCAGAATTGCACGTTTATATCACAACTGACTTTCCGACTTTATAACTCGCAATTGTGAGTTTCTTACAATTCGACTTGCAACATTTCTGACTTTATAACAATTGCAACTTTATATCATGCAATGACATAACTTCTTTTCTGACTTTATAACAATTGTGGGTTTATATATTTACTTTATACAATTGCAATTGCAAGACTTTATAACAGCAATGCAACATCTTGCATATAAAGTCAGAATTGCAACTTTGCAAGATGTAAACTCACAATTGCAAGAAAAAAAAGTCAGAATTGTGAGATAAAAAGTCAATTATCTTTATTTTTTATTTAATGGCAGAAACAAGCTTCCATAATGTGCGCTATGTGAACATGATGGTTATTGTAGTTCTAGACTAAATGTGAACATCTCACTTGCACAAAAACAGATTCAGTGTTCCTCAAAATTAAGAAAAACAGTGATACACAAACGTATTTTCAAGCCTGCAATAATTAAATGTTAAATAACACAAATATACTTAATGTATTTAATCTCACTTTATTAACTAATGTCTTTGCTGCTGAACTTTGATGATCGAATTTAACCATACGAATAAGCAAAAATGACTTTAAATAAACATCATATTTTTTGTTTTTACTGCTGAAGTTGGAGGGTTGAACTTTCTTCTCCTACATCCTATTCTTCTGCGATCCAGAATGGCAGCACAGCTGAAAGGCTTGTTGGTTTGAGCTGCACCCTCTACTGTACAGGCATGAATTTGCATTTCCTTCAGCCTGAGGCTTATTCATTTCACTTTTGGTGTGAAAGGGCCTTTACATTGGCCAAAAATAAACAAGCAAGCCCAGCCCAGGTGAGAAAAAGTAATGCAATGCATTACTTCCTATAAAAAGTAACTAAGTAATCCATTTAGTTACTTTTTTAGGAAGTAACACAATATTTTAACACATTACTTTTAAAAGTAACTTTCCCCAACCCTGATGATGCTTGACTAATAGCGAAGTACTTAACCATCTCCTCGATTCTTTTCAAGGTTAAACACTACAGGCAAACCCATTGTTTTTTTATGCTGGTCAATTTAGAGTCTATTTTGCTTCCATAACATGTCTTCTTTCAGACTAATGGAAAGAAAACATCCAAAATACACTTTTTACACTTTATTTGTGTCTGTATATTTCAATTGCAATAGCCTACATATCTTTTCTCAAAATTTGCTTTTTCCTCCTACACCCGAGTCAGAAATCTCCACTTCAGCAGTTTTTCGTAAACCAAACTATTCTGGAGGTTTTTACAGAGGGGTTTGTTCATAAAATATTTGACTGATTTATATTATTCCTATTATTTTTTTCTGGCTGTTGACAGTATATTCTGATTTATGGAGTGATAAAATAGGATATACAAAATCCCCTCTGTAAAAACCTTTAATATGTCAAACTAATTGAAATAATAAACTGGCTTTTTCCAGTGTTTAGATTTCTGTTTTGGAAATATCTGAAAATGAGTGCATGTTTGTTTATATAATGCATAATTTGCATATTTAAAAAGAACATTTCAGAAAACTTTTAAGACAAAACAACTGCCTTAATGTACTGCGATTAATCACCTGTAGTGTCTATCCTTAAAGCATGCAGGAATGATAGCAAATGGGCAACGGAAGCAAATTGGAATTAGAGATCAAATGCAATCAGCTATTTTCATGCTGTTGCATTTTAAACACCGCAAAATATATACGGTAAAAAAAAATAAAATAATAATAAAAGTCCAGATTCCAGATGACAAATGTGTTTAGCAGGGATATGCAAGCCAAGCCCATACTGATCAAACACTCATATCACACTGCTGCCCTCTTGTGTCAGATACTGGACCGTGAAGAACAACCAAAAGCACGTTCCCATTAAAATCAGCAATCAACACCTCACACAGACAGCCACATTGATTATAATGGGAATGACATACTTTGTCGCATATATTTAATATAAGCATGTTTAAAAATGTTTTTCATATTATCAGAGCTGATTTTGGGAGAAATTTGGGATTTAAATGAGATTTTATTAAGGCCAATTCATACTGCACTGACAGATGCTGACCAACTTCGAGACCTAAGCGTTCTGTATGTGCAAATCTGACATTAAATACGAAAATTGACAAAACGGCTGAGTGCAAAATAATTTTAACGTAACGTAACGTTTATTTTAACATAGAAAGCCCAAAACAATTCATACAGTGAGCTACAAACATAAAAATACCATGGCTAAACGAAACCAAACAAACAAGCTGTGTCTGTTCTTCACTAGTGTCTGAGTGTTTCTCAGAGATAATCGTCCTCCTCAGTCCAGGACGAGTCGTCATCGCTGGGAAAATGAACCAGCGATTCATTGGAGTCGGAGGAGTCCAAGAACACGGAGCTGTTGCTCTGAAAGAGCGCGTCACTGCTGCTGCTGCTGCTGTCGCTGCTGTCGTCGTTTATTACCACGACTGCTGGAGAGACGCTCGCTTTCTGACCTGAGAACAGAGATTAGATTTTGAGTTTCAGGTACGTCCGTTTGTAACTAGACTTGCAAGAGGACCTGGTCTTAACATTTTGAGCAACACAGCTGTTGGTTATATTGCTAATTTAAGGCAAGACACCACAGGAAAAAACATTTCTGACTATTGCTGCAGCTCCTCAACTGGGGAAGTACAGTGATTTCTATCAGTTAAATGTTTTAACCAATTCACCTGAGGAACTTCTCAAAGACTCACATCAGACAGAAGACGCAGTGATGTCACGCACCTCTCACCTTTCCGCTCATTGATGAGCCCCAGACGTCTCTCTCTCATGTCGGCGCTCAGGTTCTCCACCATGCGGTCGATGCAGTTGTCCAGGACCAGAGAGCGCGTCTGAGATGTGATGGTCTGCCAGCACATGGGACACTTGTCCTTGCGTTTGCGCCACTCTCGGATGCAGTGCTGACAGAAGCTGTGGGCGCAGTTCAGCGTCACGGCCTGAGGGGGTCAAAGTTCAAGAGGATCGTTTCCTGCGTAGTGCATGTTCACTTACCACACATTGAGCACAAAACTGGAAATGAATTGCAAAAACTAAATTTGTGGACCTAGTCTATTTTTGTGGCTTAATTTTAGACAAATGCATCCTGAAATGGCATTTAAAAACAAAATCCGTGATTGGTCACTTTACATCATAATAAGTTGTGAAATAAACCAGCCATTATGCCGATATTTAAAGTCTGACTATGTGAGATGTCAAGACTGGAGTAATGATGCTGAAAATTCAGCTTTGATCACAGGAATAAATTACATTTTAAAATAGATTCAAATAGAAATCACTTATTTTAAATTGTAATAATATTTGTTGTTTTTACTGTATTTTTGATCAAATAAATGCAGCCCTTTCAAACATATTTCTAGTATTGCATTAGTATTGCGTCCTTCTCATGAGTATTTAATAATTTTTTACTTTTCAGTCTGAGTTAAATCTCTTTTTGGCTCATTTTGCCTGTAAAAGAAAACCTGCCTAATAATTCTGCACACCTGAATATAAGGCATTTTTCATTTCCAGCCTTCATGAACAATATATATCACTTATAAATGATTAAAAACATATTAATAGTAGTTATATTAAGATTGATGTGGATTGGAATTGGTAAATGTGCTTGGAAAAAAAAATGATCAGAAAATCAACTTGCCTAATAATGCTGCACAAATATATATATATATACATATATATTTATATATATATATATATATATATACAGTCAGTCCAAAAGTTTGGAACCACTAAGATTTTTAATGTTTTTAAAAGAAGTTTCGTCTGCTCACCAAGGCTACATTTATTTAATTAAAAATACAGTAAAACAGTAATATTGTGAAATATTATTACAATTTAAAATAACTGTTTTCTATTTGAATATATTTGACAAAGTAATTTATTCCTGTGATGGCAAAGCTGAATTTTCAGCATCATTACTCCAGTCTTCAGTGTCACATGATCCTTCAGAAATCATTCTAATATGCTGATCTGCTGCTCAAGAAACATTTAATGTGTACAATTGTACAAAATATTTGTGTACAATATTTTTTTCAGGATTATTTGATGAATAGAAAGTTCAAAAGAACAGTGTTTATCTGAAATCTAATCTTTTGTAACATTATAATGTCTTTACTGCACTTTTGATTGATTTAATGCATCCTTGCTGAATAAAAGTATTCATTTCTTTAATTTCTTTAAAAAAAAAAAAAAAAAATTCTTACTGACCCCAAACTTTTGAACGGTAGTGTATAATGCTACAAAAGATTTCAATTTCAGACAAATGCTGTTCTTTTGAACTTTCTATTCATCATAGCATCATGAAAAAAATGTAAATAACTGTTTTCAACATTGATAATAATAATGAATGTTTCTTGAGCATCAAATCATCATATTAGAATGATTTCTGAAGGATCATGTGACACTGAAGACTGGAGTAATGATGCTGAAAATTCAGCTTTGATCACAGGAATAAATTACTTTGTCAAATATATTTAAATAGTACACAGTTATTTTAAATTGTAATAATATTTCACAATATTACTGTTTTTACTGTATTTTAAGTAAATAAATGTAGCCTTGGTGAGCAGACGAAACTTCTTTTAAAAAGATTAAAAATCTTAGTGGTTCCAAACTTTTGGACTGTACTGTATATATATGTATATATGTATATATACACACACACACTTACATATATATATATACACTTACATATAAACATTTTTAATGTTTTTTTAAAAAATAAGTCTCCTATGCTCATCAAGCCTGCATTTATTCGATCAAATACAGAAAAATGATTTAGTAATATTGTGACAAAAGTAATCTTTTGTAACAATATACACTACAGTTGAAAAGTTTGGGGTCAGTAATTTTTTTTCTTTCTTTTTTTGAAAGAAATTATTCCACAAGGATGTGTTAAATTGATAAAAAGTGATAGTAAAGATTTACATTGTTAGAAAAGATTTCCATTTTGAATAAATGCTGTTCTTTTTAACTTTTTATTCATCAATGAATCCTGAAAAATGTCTCACAGTTCCAAAAAAATATTAATTAACATTGATTTCTGATGTGATCAAGTGAAGACTGGAGTAATGATGCTGAAATTCAGCTTTGATCAAAGAAATAAATTATATTTTAAAGTACATTAAAATAAACATTATTTTAAATTGTAATAATATTTCACAATATTACTGTTTTTTATGTATTTTTGATCAAACAAATTCAGGCTTGATAAGCAGATGAGACTTCTTTCAAAAACATTAAAAATAATATTTTTTTTAACCAAAACTTTTGACCGGTACTGTATACACACACAATATATATATATATATATATATATATTTACTTTTATGTTAGATCCAATTAATCATGATTAATTGATTTGACAGCCCTAGTTCATTTATTTACATTTATGCATTTGTCAGACGCTTTTATTCAAAGCGACTCAAATTTATATTACATTTGTTGATGTTATGAACTACATTCTGATTTTGAGGAGAACTGACTTCATACATCAACAAAAACTGACCTTGAATCATTTAAAAATAACTGAAAGGCTGGCTCTGAAGAAAACATTGAGCAACATTTGTTTGCCGCTGCCACTCTTTTTGATATTTTGTATCTAATGCAATAAAATAGACATTTTTAAGCTTTAGGGGCCTTCGTACACTTCCACTGGAGTTTTTCTACAAAACACTACGTCAACCTACACTCTTGTTTTTGACACTAGTGAACTTTTATAGAAAAGAAAGTTTTGATCTTTCGATAAGTCAGTGTTCTTTCCCTGTCATTCCTACATCTGATCACATGATTCTTTACATCATGTATTTTACCTCAATGAAGAGCTCTGAACAAACGCTGCACTGCAGTTCACTCTCCAGCACTTCAGTCATCTGTGTGACCACTTCTTCTTTCTGAGCTTTGGCCTTCTCTTTCTCTTCCTGTGGGAGAAGGTTACAAATTATTGGTTTTTTATTTACTTTTTAGGCATTATGTTAAAAAAATACTACACTTCCACAAAATCTGGTCACCGGTCACTCATTTTAGTCTATCAAAAGGTTTGTTTGCATGACATAATCTTTCTGCAGCTTGAAAGAGTTTCTATTCACTTTCATTAACTGGGAAAAAACGGATGGGAAATTCATCAGAAATTGACCTTTTGACAGAAAAATAACCGCTTTATTGTTTATCTGCATTTATTTTATTGTCCATGCCGAATAAAATCATACTGTGCTCGTTTTCATGCTCAACTTCCCATAATTACCTTTGTAACTTCCAGCTCCTTATCTTTGGCTTGAAGAGCTTCCTTGAATCCTTCCCGAGCGTGTTTGAGCTCCTCAATGACTTTCCGGTGCTGTTGAAGTAAAGGAAGATATTATATAATACTTGCATTTAAACAAATATTGATGATGTGCAGTTTTTTCCTCTTACCTCTTTTAATGCATCCTCGAGTTGTTTTTTCAAGCCCACCTCATTCTGTTGTGCTTTTTCAGTCTTGGGAAAACAACATGATGCAAGAAATTAGCTGTAAATCAATGTTATTTTTATTGATGGATCATCTAAGAGGAAACAGGAAGCTGGAGAGAACTGGTTCAGAGAACATCATGAAATTCAAACCTGCGTCACCCATATGAGCACCATGACTCAATGTGTCTCTTTTAGATCAACAAAAAAATATATTTAGATGAAGCAGAAGGTTTTGAGTCTTAGTCAATCAAGCAAAACTTCCAGCAGATCATTCAACTTTCATAAGAAAGACATTCCAGCTACAGCTTATGCTTTATTAATTCATCTAAATATGTGATGAAATGAAAAAGGATGATCATGGATGCCAAATGGGAAAGAGAAACATGAACAAAATATGTTCTGAATACAAAATGAGAAAATATGCTTATCCAAACCTCACTGTAATTTTGCTCTAGATACGGCTCTGAAATTCACACACCAGGTTATTTATTTATACACTATTTAAGTATTTATTAATTATAATTATTAATTTTATGTGTTTGTCATTTTTGTTATTTTTCATTTCTATTTAGATTTAATTTATTTCGATTTTAGTAATTTCAGTTAGCAACATTTTTAACTTTAAGTCAAGTTTTTAATTTAATATGTATATTTTAGAACGGTTTTATTTCAAATAACAAAAATCATCAGTACACTTTGGCTGCATCTGAAATCACATGCTTTCCTATTATTTAGTAGGTGAAACACAAAGCGAAAAGTACCTGGATGACCTACTACTTCCAGGGCAAGTTATGAGACTCACTTTACTTTCAGTTTGTTTTTCCACTGCAGTTTAGCACCGCTTCGAAGTGGGTGGGATTATAGACTGATCATTATATAGTTGCGCCCAGTGTTGCCAAGTCCGCAGTTTTCCCGTGGAATTGGGCTACTTTAACAGTGTTGCCGCGAGTTGAAGTGACTTCAATAATGTGATATTTATCCCCTGAAATGCTAGTTTTAATTAGGGGAATCCCGCCAAAAAACAACAAAAAAACAGATTTTACCCCACAGGACGGGGGGGGTTTGTTGTTATAACCTGGCAACCCTTGTTGTGCCGCCTCTACTTTAAAATAAATCCATAGTGTACTACAAGTGGTAACAAACTACATTTTTTAATACAGAGATTGTATGTTTTTTAATTCGTATTTCATGGGGTCTCAAAATAGCAGTTGAGTACACTTAGATGTTCTTAAGATTATCTTAAGAAGTACTAAAGATTAATTAGTGCATGAAAATAGAGCACTTTAAGTACATTATAGAAGTGTACTTTTTTTTTTTTTTCACCTGGGTAGTTCACCCAAAAATTAAAATTCTGCCATTTATTATTCTCCCTCATGTCATCTCGTTCCACACCCATGAGACCTTCATTCATCTTCAGAACACAAATGAAGATATTTTTGTTGAAATCCGATGGCTCAGTGAGGCCTGCATAGCCAGCGATGACATTTCCTCTCTCAAGATCCATTAATGTACTAAAAACATATTTAAATCAGTTCATGTGAGTACAGTGGTTCAATATTAATATTATAAAGCCACAAGAATATTTTTGGTGCGCCAAAAAAACAAAATTATGTTAAAACTTCGAAAAATTCAAAATACTGCTTCATTGAGCTTCGGAGCATTATGAATGTTTTGTGTCGAATCATGATTCGGATCGCGTGTCAAACCAGCTCCAAACCGCTGATTCGACACGCTGATTCATAACACTCCGAAGCTTCCTGAAGCAGTGTTTTGAAATCGGCCATCACTAAATAAGTCGTTATTTTGTTATTTTGGTGCACAAAAAATATTCTCGTCACTTTATAATATTAATATTGAACCACTGTACTCACATGAACTGATTTAAATATGTTTTTAGTACATTAATCAGTCCCTCCAGAAAAACGCGGAATTTTTTTGTGATTGTTGCGGGCTAAAATGCTTGATTTTGCGGCATGTTTTCTTAAAAAATGCGATGGAATATGCGGGATATTTTTGCAATTTTATGCGATGAAATTGCGGGAACTTGCAAAAACTGCGGTTTGATGAAAAACAGAAAAAGATAAAAGGTGATTCCCCCAACACCCTGTTCTCACTAGGCTACTACTTTAATGTAAAGATTAATTTCCTATTACTTCCTAAGATAAGCAAGCATACTAAATCACAGAATATTTAAGTTCTCATTCTGTTTTATTTCAGACCTTAATTAACACATGGCTCAAACTTACAAAACATTGAGTCAAACAAGTTCTGTAGCTTTACAAAAGGAATATGAGTTTGTAGAAAGGCGCTATATAAAATAAACGTATTATTATTAATAATCAACAACTTCTATAAAAATGAATAAATAAAATATTTTTAAAAATGTGTGCTTCTTCCTGCCTGCTTCCGCTGCTGCTTTAACCATCCTTGGCGGTGGCAAAGTGAAAGTGGTTTTCCAGCGTCAACACGCAGTTGCACGGAGTGCAAAATATTTTGCCCCCACTGTCATGTAACACACCGGGAAACTGCTTCGCGCGGTCTTTTGCGCTTATTTTTATTTGCAAATGAGAATGATTTTTGTGCTTCATCATTTCATGGTTTGCAGATGATGTTCACGTCGCGTAATTACGTCACTTCACAAGGTTCCCATGGCAATAGGGGGGAAATAATGGCACTTTACTCGTGTGAAGTAAACGCAACATTTTTCAACTTTCTGCTAAGATATATGTGACTTTTTTGCAACGAAAATGCAGGGATTTATGAAATCATGCTAGCCCCGCACATACTTTGCTTGCTGAAATCGGCAATTTATGCGGCGAAAGTGTGGCGTATTTGAAAAAATGCGACCCCCGCATAAATATGCGGACTTTGGCTGATTATGCATGAAATCAGGCGATCGCATAATCGCGTTTTTCTGGAGGGACTGATTAATGGATCTTGAGAGAGGAAATGTCATTGCTGGCGATGCAGGCCTCACGGAGCCGTCGGATTTCATCAAAAATATCTTAATTTGTGTTCTGAAGATGAACGGGTCTTACAGGTGTGGAACGACATGAGGGTGAGTAATTAATGACATTATTTTCATTTTTGGGTGAACTAACCCTTTAACACTTGCCAAGCGCCAAATGTGGGTAAAAATCCATGTTGGCGAGTATATGAAACTGTGTCAATCGCCAGTTGGCTGGTAATATTTTTATAAATTGTTTGTGTAATAATACCTTCGTTTTTGCTATTTGTCAGCTGTTTTCAAAGCAATTTTATGTTGTTTTTATTCTGTTTTTGCCATAATTGACACAAAAACACAATATGTGACAGTGCCGATAGCCTAGTGGGCAGCATACCGACACAGCGCGGTTGCATTTTAGGCGTCCCGAGTTCGAGTCCCGGCTTGTGAACCTTTGCCAATCCCTTCCCCCTCTCTCTCACAATTCGCTTCCTGTCAACTAACTGTCCTATCTCAATAAAAAGCTAAAAAATGCATCCAACAAACAAAAAAAAAAAAACGCTCTAGTTATGCTCTAGTTGTGTCATGGCGACATCATGTGGTCAACATGTGAACGTGACGTCTGACTGCCTGGAAATCACTGAGGTCTGAAGTGGGACATTTAATCGGGGATATTCCCATGTCCAACCTTGTCTGGAATGCAGCATAACACCCCTAAAAAAAATCACTTCCTGTTGGCCGCTCACCTCCAGGCGCCGCTCCTCCTCGCAGAAGGATTTCTCCAGACTCTCAATGCGCTTGAGCGCCTGCTCCTTCTGCGACCTCAGCTGACCCCGCAACAGCTCCAGCTGCGTCTGCAGTTCCTGCATCTCCCGCTCTCTCTCCGGAGTCTGATGCCGCTGCCGCTCCAGCTCGGCTGCGCGCTTCTGTGTGTCGCCCACGCGGTCCTTCAGGACCATCAGGTTCTTGCTGTAACGGTGAACGGATGCCAGCTGCTGACTGCTTTCACTGCACGCGCTCGAGCTGCTTCCTGCTGTATCACCGCATCTGTCCTCCTCCAGAGGTTTACAGAAAAATTTCTCAGTTTCCCGGCGCTCCCCGGACGGGCAGGGCTGTGCCCGCGATTTATCCGGGCAGGAGCTGCGGTACAGCTTGGATTTGGACTGCTGTGCGGGACACGGCTCCGACTCGTCTCCATCGAACTTCCGCTTAGAGTTTTTCAGTTTTTGGCCTAAAGGAGCAGCACCAGATTCTTTGTCATGATTCCCAGACAAGAACGATTTCACGTCGGTGAAATTCTTCTGGACCAGGATGTAGTCAAACTCCACCGGGTTGCCGTCGAGAGGGACCCCGAGTCTCACAGAGTCACCCTGCTGGAGTAAAAAGGGATTTCCTGGTGGTATCCGTCTCCCGTTCACCCACACGCCATTCAGACTCTGGGTATAAAGAAACAAAAGAAGTTAGACATATGTAAATAAAAAAAACAACAACATACAAGCACACTTAGTTATTTTTATCTTTATTTAGATAACACCAGTGTTATTTTTGTATAATTTATGTACTATTAATATTTTTTTGGTTTTTAAAATTTTAATTTTAAAATTTTAGTAATTTTTTTTAAATGTGCTTTTGTCATTTTTATTAATTTTTAATATTTCTATTTAGCCTTAATTATTTTTTAAAGTTTATTTCTTTTTCATTTATATAACACCAGTGTTATTTTAACATAATTTATGTACTATTATATTATTAATATGTTTTTTTCAGTTTTCATTTTCAAATTTTAGTAATTTTTTTAATGTGCTTTTGTCATTTTTGTTACTTTAATATTTCTATTTAGCCTTTATTTTTAAATTTATTTTTTTCCATTTAGATAACACCAATGTTATTTAGAATAATTTATGTACTACTATATTTGTTTTTTTTTGCGGTTTTCATTTTTCAAAATTTTAGTAACTTTTTAAATGTGTTTTTGGTGTTTTATTACTTTTTAATATTTCTGTTTAACCTTAATTATTTTTAAAAATTTTATTTGTTTTCATTAGAGTTATTTCAGTATAATTTATGTACTTAATTTTTTTGGCTTTCATTTTAATTTTAAAATTTAGTATTTTTATGTGCTTTTGTCAATTTTATTACTACATAAATTATTATATAATTTTATAGCCGATAACTTTTTGTAACCAAGTTTCCAGTTTTAGTTTAATTTTAGTCAGTTTTATTTGTTTTATTTATTTATGTATTTGCTGTTATAGTATTCATTCACATATGAATTCGCTTTTTCATTTTTAGTTTTAATTTTTTTTAGTCTAAGTTTTAGTAATTTGGCATATACTTGTCATTTTTATGTTTTATTTAATATTTCTATTTATTTTTTTCTGTTTTACATTTAGATGGCACTAGTGTGATTATAGTTATTTATATACTATTAGTATTTATTAATATTTTGAATTACCTTTTATTTTTATATTTTCAGTTCATTTTAATTTAAGTTTTAGTAATTTTGCCATGTACTTTTGTCATTTTATATGCATCATATGAAGACTTTAGATGCAGAAGCCTTTAAGTGCCATCTAATATTTTCTTCTTTTCTTCTAAAATTAGAAATTTTTATCAAGCTTGTATGTTTAGGTTCAGTTATTTCACTTTAATGGCAATGAAAAGGACCTATTAATTGCCATTAAAGTGAAATTACTGAATCTAAATATACGAGCTTGATAAAAAATGCTAATTTTAGAAGAAAAGAAGAATTTCGGATGGCACTTAGAGGCTGATATATATATAGTATCATATATTTATAAGTTTTGTTTCAGATCCCATACTATGGATTATCAAACGCTGGAACAGACAGTCAGACACACACACAGACAGACCGACAGACACATACTACACCTTATTGTCCGTCACCGTCCACCGACCATCATCATTTTGCTTGAAGACACAGTGATTTCTGGATATCATCAGTGGACAGCTGACTGACAGAATCTGATGGGTCACATTCAGACCTCGACCAACAGAAACCTGATGAAAGAGACACAGAAGAGCAATAAGCATCATGAAATCATACTGAAGCCATTAACCTTTGACAAACACCTTTGTTTCTCAACCAAACTTCCCATACTACTTCTATATAGGATGTCTACTTCATAAATAGTATGAAAATATATGGTTCAGATCACTCAAACCATATATGGAAATGGAGACGCCCTTATATGGTCAGTAATGGAGCTTGGGCGTCATCTAGTGAAAAAGTGTGGTACTGTGCCCAAACAAAATCTTACTGAAAGCTCATTTTTTGAGATGTCAACCTGAAATTTGGAACACAACTTGTTCAGATTTTTGCCTTTGATTTCCTTGCAGTTTTAGAATAAAACTTGTTTTGTAAAATTTCACTTATACAATAATCTGCCAAATTTCATCTTTAAAACAAGCCTTATGTCTATATTCCAAAGTATTCTTGAATTACAACCATTTAAGTTTGGATAGTGCATTTTCATGTCTAACAAAAAGTGGGGGTGACAGTTAACAGGTTAAATTGCCTTACATTTCATTCAGTTTGACTTCAACTGGACATAATCCACACATGTTCTGACTGCATCATCAATGCTGTTCAGTGTTGTTTTTATTTGGATTGTATCCGTCTAAACTCACAGCTAAACAACCCCACGTCAGGCTCAATCTAGCCTCAGAAAGCTGCATGTCAAACTGAGTCTCTGAATATAATCAAACACATATAATTCATGCGGTTTATTCTGTAAACATGTACCTCTGAGTCCTCGAACAGATGCAGCCAGTCACAGTCTCTCCCCACGCGCTGCAAACACCAAATTTTGTCTTTTTCAGAACTCTCTTCCTCGGTGTTTAAGGAAGGAGGTTCTTCAGTCTTTTCCATCATTCCTGCGCCATTAATTAAGGTGAAATTATATTGTTTTTATTGTGTGTTGCCCGCCATGAAGCTGCAAAAGAGTTTTCCACTCCACGCTCCTGAGCGAGTCACGTGACGCCGAGCGGGATATCTGATTGGCTGCGGGGGTTTGGGGATTGAAGATGAGTTGCAGACGCGTTTGACGAGTGACAGTTAGTTTCTCTCCGCTAGAGGGCAGATGGCGGCTCAAATTCTCCATTGAGCAGCGTTAAAATGCAAGTGCGTTTTTTCGTACATTTGTAAACTACAAATTGAAATTTATAAAGATAATCATTTTACAGACGAGCACCCGCCTCACAAGCGGAAACGAGGGAAGCCATTTTGATCAAATTATAATAAAAACCCCTCATCGAGTAAGCGCAAATGCCTGTGATTGGTCATCCAGATAACCGCTGAGAAGAGTAACAGATATCACGTGACAACACTCAGCGGGCTTGAAAATCCAGACTTTGTTGAATAAAAATACTGGAAAGGAAACCACAAAAAACAATTAGTTGTTTGTTTATTTGAAAATATAAAATAAAATTCTTAAATATCATAACTATTTTAGATCTGTCATACCTGACAATTTACTTTAGAGGCAACGCCATTTAATAATTGTTTCATATTGTATTATACAACAAGCGTTTGTACTTTGTGCTTATTTATTTATATATATATATATATATATATATATATATATATATATTATAAAAAAACACCAAAAACACAAATATATGAAATATACACACACACACACACACCCACACATATATACATAGATATACGCGCACACACACACTGATATATATATATATATATATAAAAAACCACACGCGCGCGCGCACACACACACACACGTATACATTTATATACATACACAATACACATACACATGTATACATACATACATATATACACACATACATATATACACACATACATATACATATATATTTATATACATTATAATATATAACACATTTATATACACACACACATATATACACACAACATATATATATACACACACACACACCACACACACACACACATATATACACACACACACACATATACATTTATACATACACATACATACATGTATACACACATACATACATATACATATATATTTATATATATATATATATATATACACACACACACAAATATATATGATATATACACACACACATTATATATATACATATTTATATACACATTATATTTATACATACACACACACACACACACACACAACACACACACACACACACACACACATTATATATATATAAAATACTCTCTAAAATATACTTTTGATTATCATACCCTATCAGTATTTCCTTAGGGTTATGATCTTGAGATATAAATGTAAAATTCTTCTTTGTAAGCTCAGTGTGGCTCTATAAAGGTCTCTGAAAGTAAACAAATGTTTGTTTGTTTGACAGTCAGATCGTGTTCACTGAGCTTACAGTTAGACAAACACTGAAAACAGATCCTGATGATCTACAGAAGAATGTATGTTGAAGAAAAAATATAAATCTTTCATTTCAAATGGAAAAAATCATGTTCTCATGCATTTGATTGACTTTAAAGAAAGATTCTAAGCTACTCACAAACCCATGTTTGACAGTCTGATAAAATATTGATAAAATTCATATGAATTATTTTCCTGTCAAGCACATAATTAAACCTGTTAACATTTTTGAATCTCATTTAAAAAAACTTTCAGAAAGCAGACACACAAACACAGAATATAATCTTACACACGCAATATATACAAACTCAGTTTTAGGAAACACTCAAACACAACAGAAGTAACCCTTATTCATAAATTTATTAAATCAGAGAAAACAAAATTACACCGATTTAAACTCCTGTCCATGTGAACATGCCGACTACTCATGATCGGCAGATATAAGTTTTAAGATTTGCATACATATCTGCCTCATTTTCTTACCCGTACTAAAGAAAAACTGTCACCAGAGCAAGCAATCTCTCTCATACACACACACAAATACACACAGTATACGCTCAATTACACAATAAAAGATCAACTTCCACTCAAAGACTTTGGCAACTCTTTTGAGCATGTCAGCTTTTCCTCCCTGAACATATAACGGAAATCGCAGAAAGGAAACAAGAGAGGAAACACGCAGACAAGGTCAGCTGAAAAAAAACAAAACAAAACACCTTTGTACCTTGGAAGCTCTCCAAACGATAGACAAAGGTGAATATCTTTGGCTATATGTCAACATTTCACAATTTTACAGTCCCAGGAAAGTTTGAGTTGCCGTGACCCCAATTTCCACTTAAAGGGAAAGTTCACCCAAACAGTGAAAATTCTGTCATCATTTACTCATCCTCACGTTGTTCCAAACTAGTATTTTTGTCCATACTATGGAGGTCAATGGTGCTCCACTACTGTTTGGTTATAAACGTTCTTCAAAACATCCTCCATTAACTCATGCATGTTTTGTGTAAATGACAGAATTTTTATTTTTGGGTGAACTATCCCTTTAAATGCTGAGCATCTCAGTTGAGAAAAGATAAACAGATAAATATCTGTACCTGTATAACTGCATTACTCAGTCTTAGAGGAAAAATAGCAGGTTTATGGCTGGTTTCACAGACTAAAATGCATGTTTGAGCTGTTTTAACTGAAAGCAACTTGCACTAACATATCTTAAAATATGTCAGAGTCCTTGTTTTGTCTTAGGATGCACATCAGTAATGTTTGTTTCAAAGGCACTTTAATAAAAGCAACTTAAATGTCCTAATTGAACTAAGGCCTAATCTAAGCCTTGTCTCTGAAACCGGCCTTAAACTTAAAAAAAAAAAATGCATGATCATTCTTGTCTTCTAAGATATTAAACACAATGTAAGGCAACAGTAGCTTGACGTCAAAAAAAGAAGAAATTATCAAATGATTGTCTGTAAAGGTAACCCAGATTAGAGAGGATGGGGAATACCAGACGAAAGCACGAATGCAAATTATGCAAACCGTCATATGCAAAATTAAAGCATGTTTTTAAGGCACATTACAATTCATCACTGATTCATAAAAGTCACACATCTAAAAAAAAAACACCAAAATATGCCCCGATGTTAAAAAAAAATTAATAAAAAATAAGCAACCAAAGAAGAAAGAGATCTATTTTTAGGAAACACCAGTAACGGAAGACAAAAGGAATGTCACAATCAAACTTAACAACAGAACAATAAACACAGATGTTCACTGGAAGGTTTATGATTTGTGATGAAAATGAATCGTTAAAATGCACAATATGCATGCATTAAACCCCATGATCATTTTCAAGTGTCAGTAATATTGTGACATTTAAAGTTGTGAGACGCAGAAAACCTGTCAGCATATCCAGCTCACTTTTCACCGCAAAATCAAATGAATCAATAAGAGAGATGTTTGATATTATCATGCAATATGCAAGAACATGAAGCCAGTTTTTGCAGGACCATTTATATTATAGTGTTGTGACATTATTTACAACACAGTTAAGCACATTTCCCCTCCAAATTCGTATTATCATAATGCAAAAAGATTATTTAAAGTGTAAAGTATCCATACATAATTGTAGTATTTGTTGTACTGACTTTAATGTACGCTAATTTATATTTTTGGGCATAATCCGGGCATTTTCACAGGGGAAACACAAACATCTTTCTGTCAAGAAAAGCTCATGAGCGAGTTTTGTCATGTGAACGCGCAAAATCGTATTATCTTTATGCAAAACACCAATGAGAGATTATTCAAAGTGTAAAGTATACATACATCATGGTAGTATTTGTTCTACTGACATTAATGTATGCTAATTTAAATTTTTTAAAAAGTTGTTGCACTGGAGGAAAAATGTGTTTTTAAAAACTTTTTACTTAAACATTCCATGTTTACTTCAGTGTTTCTTTGTAATTATTTGTGAAATTTACTAGCAATTTCTGAGTGAAAACTGTAAATCCTGTACTCTAAAAATAAAAAATGCTGGGTTGTTTCAACCCAAATTTGTGTCAAAAATGGACAAACCCAACGATTGGGTTATATTTTTAAATAAAATTTTTAATCCAACGGTTGGGTGGGTTGGTCTATATTTGAAACATCCCAGCATTTTTTAGAGTGAATTTTCTTTCAGTAGCCTATGGGAATTAAAAAAAAAACATTCAGAAGCAATTGATTTGGGTGAAAATCAACCTGTTTTTTTGTTTGTTTTTGTTTTTCATGAGATGCATTCACCACTCTAAAAATTCTGGGTTAAAAATAACCCAATTTGGGTTGAAAATGGACAAACCCAGCAATTGGGTTGTTTTAATCCAGCGGTTGGGTTAAATGTTTGACCCAATCTGCTGGGTAGTTCTATATAACCCAACTACTGATTAAAAATTACTATATTTCTTGCTTAAAATCAACCCAAAATATGTTGGAAATTAACATTTATTAATATGTTTAATATCTGAACAATTATTAATAAGTTTAATGAATAATAATTAAACAATAAACATTTATTAAATTCCTGTTCACCTTCTGATTATTATTGTTGCATCTAATAATTACGTCAGATTTTTAATTTCCAACCTATTTTGGGTTCATTTTAAGCTAGAAATACAGTAATTTTTAATCAAAAGTTGAGTTAAATAAAACTACCCAGCAGGTTGGGTCAAACACGCTGGGTTAAAACAACCCAATCTCTGAGTTTGTCCATTTTCAACCCAACTTGGGTTGTTTTTAACCCGCCATATTTTTTAGAGTGACATTTTTCCATTTGCAAATATACACATACCGCAATATAATCTCACATTTTCCCTATTTTTGGTGAAAGCAAAATCTTTAACCTGCAACATGTAACCCTGATGTTCTGAATGGCACACATTCAAACGTCCCGCTCAGAGTCGAGCGGCGTAGTTGATGCACAGCGTGTGATCGCGAACGTCCCCCCAGCCTCCGTTTTTCATGTGAGGTTGATGCTCCACCGGGCCGTGGTCCGTCACTGTCAGTATGGGAGGGAAAAGCGCCAACTGTGCCTCTTTAAGTGCCGCATCCACCCTTTCCTGAGCCATCTCCGGCCGGCAATCCTCCTTCTGATGCAGGCCGCAGTCGCCCGTGTGAAGAACCCGGCTTCCACGAGCCACCAGAACCTTGAGGGCTTTCGAGACGCACGTACCGGACAAGTTCTGGAGGGTCCAGTCCCAGTTATAATCATCATAGGTGCAGAACGCGTTGTTGCATCCCATCAGTTTGTAGTAGAGCTCTCTGGAGATTCCCATTCCGATGTTATGCTTGGTGGACAGCCATCCTGCCGTCTCTGTTTTGCTGGAAAGCTCGTGAAATCCTGATAAACCATTGTGGTTGCCCAGTGCGAGGACGTCGCAGTCCCCACAGCTGGTTTTCTTTACCTCGATCATTGACTTTAAGTATTTGTGGAAATCTGGGAGAAGGTAGTTGTCTTCCTCAATGAATACGATGTATCCGTTGTATCCGCGAAGAACCTGCACTCGCTCGAACACAAAATGCAGCTTCCACCACCAATGGTGTTTGGTTTGAGTGATGGACGCTTCCCTGTAGTGTCCGTACGAATCCGGGTGTTCTGCGTTCAAACATCCCTTTTTGATGGCGTCCTCCTTTGAAATGTCTCTCGGACAATCTCTCGGATCTTGTCCTGGGAATTCGTTTGGATACAGCTGGATGCTGTAGGGGAAGTAGATCTGGAGGACCCTACAAAAGGTGATTCCCTTGACCATGTTGGAAATTTCCTCTGAGAAGTAGTCATGGCTGAATATCAAGAGCGTGTTTTGTACTCCGTCGACTTTTTCCAGGGACCGTATGAGCATTTTGAGGTACGCCGGTCGATTGTGGACTTGCACGACGACCACCGCCTCCGGCTCCAATGGAAATTTGTCTCCGTTCTGAATGATCTGCCTGTAGTTGCTGTCATAGATGGACTTTCTCATATCCTGGATGGTGCCAAACTCAAATTTACCCATTACAGCAGTCTGTGTGCTGTCTTTCTCAGTCACATCCACGTTTGGATCATCTTTAGTCCGTCTTATGGAATAAAACAACATTATAAACACAACTAAAATGACGAGGAACACAATAAAGTTCTTCTTCAACAACCGGAATCTCATTTTCAATGTCAAAGCACCATGGAAACCTCATGTACTGCTGTTACACGTCTGTTGTGGGCATAATCCGGGCATTTTCACAGGTGAAACACGAACATCGTTCTGTCAAGAGAAGTTCATGAGTGAGTTTTGTCTTGTGAACGCGCGAAATAAGTGCGCGATTGATCAAGCGAAGTGCGCGATTATGATCGTTTGTTGTAAATGTCGTTGTTTGTAAAGCGCGAGCTACTCACCCAGATAAAGTGTCATGTGCAACAAAGTTGGAAACAGGAAGAGAAAGTGATCTGAGAATGAGGAGGTCTCTACCGCTGACGTGTACTTACAGTCAACAGGAACACGAGATCGCTCCTCCTCACTCCCTCACAAGACACTCTGTCATGAAACACATCACACACTTAAGATATGTTTTATACTATCTGTTAATAGATCTGCTAATATAGCCTATTATGCATTCATTAAAGGATATATTCATTGTTATATACTTGTATTTTTTATGTTTTACATTTATTGATCTTTCATTTATACATTGTGTGTGTGTGATATTTTTTGTCACATTTAGATATATATAATATTTAATGGTCATTGGTGTAATTGTAGGTTTTGTAGCGAGAAGAATGTCTTTTTACATTTGAAGACAATTAATTTTTAATATATCAATGATATTTGTTAATATAGCCTATTATGCATTCATTAAAGGATATATTAATTGTTATACTATTATATATATATATATATAACAAAATGCATACTTGTTATTTTTATTTACATTTATTGATCTTTCATTTATATATTATTACTTGCATCATTAGTATTTTATATAAACAAATAAATATACATATACATATATATATATATATATATATATATATATATATATATGTGTGTGTGTGTGTGTGGTGTGTGTGTGTGTAAAATATTTATATATATTAAATATAATATTTATGGTCATTGGTGGTCATATATATAGATTAATTTTTAATATATCAATAATATCTGTTGATATAGCCTATCAGGCATTCATTAAAGGATATATTAATTGTTATACTATTATTTACAATTTTTATATTAATATAATATATATATATATATATATATATATTATTAATATATTATTAATAAATGCATACTTATTATTTGCTTTACATTTATTGATCCTTCATTTATATATTACTTGCATCATTAGTATTATATATATATTATATATTATATAATATAATTATATTATGTATTATATATATAACAAAGCATACTTGTTATTTTTTATTTACATTTATTGATCTTTCATTTTATATATATTACTTGCATCATTAGTATTTTATATAACAAATAAATATATATATATGTGTGTTGTGTGTGTGTGTGTGTGTGTGTGTGTGTGTGTGTGTGTGTGTGTAAATATTTATATATATTAAATATAAATTTAATGGTCATTGGTGGTCATATATATAGAGATAATTTTTAATATATCAATAATATCTGTTGATATAGCCTATCAGGCATTCATTAAAGGATATTAATTGTTATACTATTATTTACAATTTTTATTTTTAATATTAATATTATATATATATATATATATAATATTAATAATAAAATGCATACTATTATTGCTTTACATTATTGATCTTTCATTTATATATCTTGCATCATTATATTATATATATATATATATATATATATATATTATATATTATATAATAAATTATATATATTTGTGCATGTGTGATTAGAATTTTTTAGTCACATTTAGATATTAATATTTAATTGTCATTGGTATAACTGTTGGTCATAATATATAGAGATATACAGTTTACAGTTAAAGACAATTAAATTATATATACAAATAAAATATTTTTAAAAAGGACGTCTTAATCTTAATTTTCATAGATTTATATTTATTTTCAATTTTCATATTTCATATTTTCAAAGTAGTTCCCCCTTTACATTTTTCATATAAAATGTATAATTAAAATAAGTCACATAGAAAACACACAGAAACAGCCTTTCAAACACCAATGCCTGGATAAATTCAAATAAGTGAATGTGTGTGTGGTGTGTGTGTGTGTGTGTGTGTGGTGTGTGGGATAGGACTCTATCAGATGTTCTGCAACCTTTACATGACAAAGATAAAAACACAAAGCACCTTTTGTGTCCAGACATACAGAAACCAGGTGTTTAGCAGTCATGAAAGACTCGTGTTAAAGATGTGAAACCAGCCTTGCAGCTCTTTTGATTATTCAGATCACCTCTAGATGGCAAAAGAAGAGCATCATATTATATGTTAAACCCACTGCTTACATCATTTCTTTCAGAAAAACCAGAACTCATGTAACCCAATAGCTTTGCTTGACATAAACGACTGTATCAGTGTGATTTAATCATGTTATCACTGAGCAGGAAACCAACAGCCAATCAGGTGTTGAGTTTCAAAAAATAACACTCATAGTGATAACAGATAAATACTGAATGCATTTGAATGATGGAGTACCAAGATGTGCAATTATACTTAACGTATTGATTAAGTGTGTAATTTTCCTGCAACTAACTAACTGAAATCTGTTTAAATTAAAAAAATTAAAAATATCGACTGACTCCCCCTATTGGCAAAGTACTCATAATGCACAGAACTGTCATGCTTCAGATGAATAGACAATGTTTATTGCATGCATTTGTTTGACATTCAGTGTATATACAGAAACAGAGTGTTTTGGACAAGAATAATCAATATAAAATACATTGCATAAGGATGACTTAATATTTGCAATGATCCGGTCAAAGTTATGTAGGCCAATAACTAACAGGATAATTCATATGAAGTGGTTTCGCCCATTAAACCAATAAACTGAGGTCTAGCTGAGGTTTATTTAATTATCGGTGGAACTGCAGTTTAAAAACATCACTAATTAAACTTAATTACACAGAGTTCCCAGGATGTCATGGCCTTAAACAAGGTCATACTGTTATGGTGCAACAGGCCTCAGTTTAATTTGATTGCGAGGGTTTAGCACCGTCTCTGGACATGTGATGGAGCGGTCAGAGACAGGCACAAGCTTTTTCCAACAGTCAAAGAAAAAGCTTCTTTCAGCCTTGAGATTTTATTAAAAAGACTTTTTACTTCATCGAAATGGTACAAAACTCGGAAAGGTTTTGCCACTTGCAATGTGAACACACACACACATCATGGACATGATTCAAAAAGGTTCATGATAAATTAATGGGAAACTAATTTCACCTAGAGGAATCGTTCGGTACTGCGCCCAAACAAAATCTTACTAAAAGCTCATTTTTTGAGATATCAACCTCAAATTTGGAACACAACTTTTATTTATGGCTTTGATTTTCTCACAGTTTAATACAAATAGTATTTTTGTGCATTTTTCATGACAAGAAACGTAAAATTCTATAGTCTAACTTTTTATAAGTTCACTTTTTAAAACTTTTTTTACTTCAGCAATAATCTGCCAAGTGTTGTCTTTAAAAAGAGGCCAAACTTTCAAGATTTATGACAGTTTAAGTTGCTCAAAAAGTGAATAAATGGATTATAACTACTGCATAAATATAACTTAGTTCCCTAAAATCCCATTTTTTGACTGGCATGCGGAGAGCACCAGAGGGTTAAGGGAACTTTGTTTCACATAAATCTGATCTTTAGCAATGACTTCTTTTAAATAGTGTACAAAGGGTCAAAATGACATTAAACCATTTCGGACTTCTACAAAAGAGGAAATTTTGTGACTTTCTGTAATAAAACAGTTTGTGCTTGCATGCTTTCTGAGGAAACCCAATGCAGAACTAATTGATTGTAAAGCATCGACACACATCATCTTGTTGTGCAATAAAACCACATACACATTTCATTTTGTGAATATTCTGCATCTGCTGCTAAAACTCACTCTTAGTAAAAAGGTTCAGTGAACTCCAGGGTTCTTGACTCAATTGTAAAGAATCCTTAATGTCAAAAATGTTCTATATATGAAGAAATGCCTAAAATGATTGCATAATACTGTTTAATGGGTTGTTTCGATATTTTTTTTATTGATAAAGTGTTTACAAGCTGATTCATAACATTTAATTAAAATTAAAACAATGAATTAGGCCTGATTATACACTCTAAAAAACATTGGGTTAAAAACAACCCAAGGGCTGGGTAAATATAGGACAGAACACACTATGGCCTAATTTTACCCAGCAAATTGAGTTGATTCATTTTTACTATAATAGCTTTTTTTCTTTTTTTTAACTTCATACATGAATGAATGTTTACGGATTAACTTAAATCCCATCAACTTTTTTTTTTAAATAATGGTTTGCATGATAGCATAATTCTTTTTTATAATATTTTCGATTATATTTTACAGTAGGCTATTTTATATTATTATATATAATTATATTATTTTATATTATTATATATATTTTATATTGTTTTCTTAAATACATACATTTAAGCTCATTTAACAAATATTAGAAGTAAAAATTAAACATTTAGAAATAATTCAAGTGTAATCGACCAGTCTCCGTTGTCCAGGGGCACGTTCAAGATCAAACCGGTGCGCAACGTTTTGCTACGTTTTCCGGGTTGAACGACATGTTTCCTGGAAACGGTGTGCATCGGTGTGCAACGAGTTTGAGATACGTTTTCTCTTGTTTGGTGGGCGTGTCAGAAATGTCAGCCCAATCAGCGGCAATATGTATATAAACCACGCGGTATTAAAGAGACAGCTCGCACAATGAGTATTAATGTAATATAAAAATACTATACTTATATATTTTGCTGTTGTATTGAGAAGTGACACTTTAATAAACTTTTCTATACTCCTCTGATTATATAATGGTAAATATTACAATATCAAAGCACAACAACAGTGATCAGCAATAATTATAAGCCTAATTAATACAAACAATAAAAATAATATAGATCAACACAGTCTTAAAGGTAATAAGTGGATTATCCTTCACCTGAAATGTTTGTCTTTTCATCCTGAAATGCAAGGCAAGTGTTGTATCACAATAATTAGAAGTTTCCACAAATTCTAATCTTTCACTGGATTGGGATGTTCTCTTTTATTCTGAACGGCAAGGGCAGTGACTAACATCAAGCGTATGTTGCAGTATTAAACACCTATTTATACCAACTTCATCAGGCTCCGAAAATTCTTCAAAAAGAACACAAAGAATGTCCTTCTCAGCTGCCATAGTTGCAACTCTTGCGTCATCAGAACGGGGTGTTCAACGCACCTCTGTTTCCGTTTAAAAACCGTTTTGCAACGTTTTGTCGGGGCTGAACGCAGCCCTGTTTTCACCGTAACGGCGCTGGATCTCGTGCCGGAAATGACTCGCGTTCGGCGGGGGAACTGATAAGACCGCCAGCCTGAGTTTCACTCGTAGCCGAAAAATGCTGTGACTGACTCCATAACCTGTCCATAAATAATCAGTGTAAAAGTCTGAGAACATATTTTAACATCCATATTTTAACATAACTATTCTGTATATTTTGGAATAAAATCATAAAATTTTATGCAAGCATCAGGCATTTCCATTACGTGCAAAAACAGACACGACACTTCGCGCCCCTGTGTGTTGCTTTGCATACAATTAAACGATATACAGAACAATAACGAATTTTTAGATAAAATAAAATGTACACAAACCTGTATTGCACCAATTTGACGGAGCCTGAAGAGGTCGCAAATAATTAACTCAACCCCTGGGTTGTTGCGTCTGACCCAGGATCTGGTTAACACAAAAATTACCCAAACACTGAAAAATAACCCCCAAAAATGACCCAAAAGGCTTGGATAGAGATTTTTTAGAGTGTATGAACCACTGAAAGGTTCTAAATATGAACCCTTTCTTCTAAGATGTGTTGGTAAGTGATGAAAAGCACAGTTGGGTTTTATTGGATCATTGACATTTATTTAATCACTGATATTATGAGTGCTGAAATCAACACTGAACACCTATAAACTTTGAAAAGATGGACTGATTCTGGTTGGAATCGAGGCCTAATATCCAAATGCATGTTCTGCCAAAGACTGTTTTATTGCCGCAGACCACACACAGCACATTTAACTCTCAAACCAGCTCATTTGTTTTTTCTCAGACTTGCACAACTGGCGTTATCTTATCTCATTAGAGCTTACCTGTTTGTTTGTTTTTTCTCTTTCAGACTGTCTAGTCCATACATTAGTCTATATTTTCATAACGATTAACATTCTGTTTACAGCAATGTGAAACAATGGTGCAGATAGCTCCAAAACTGATAATGGATTTTATTGTTTCCTCCAGATAGAAACAGATTGTCTTTCCAAAACAGGTCTTTGGAGGGGATGTGACCTCTGCTCGCCAGGGTTCAGTCTTCTAATTTATGCTCAGATCTGATTTTTCACATAATCTTGTGGCCAATGTGAGATTCGAGTGTGAATTGGTTGCAGTCCAGGGACCCGTATTCACAAAACATTTTATCGTCCCACTGAGAGTTATCCTAAATTTGAAGTAAAAGTTCTTAGTCAAGAGTTTCCTCTTAAAAACTATTCACAAAGCTGCTGAGATAAACTTTTACTTATAAACAGAAGTCTTAAAGAATTAGTTCTCTTGCAAATCAAATTTCCTGATAATTTACTGACCTCCATGTCATCCAAGATGTCTATCTTTCTTCAGTCGAAAATAAATGAAAGTTTTTGATGAAAACATTCCAGGATTTTTCACTCTTTGGGTGGTTGACATGTAAGCCTGAAAAACATTTTTTTTTTTTTACTTCAAATATTAGTCCAAAAAAAATATTGAGTTGTGTTGTACTGACTCTTGAATTTCCAGATTTTGTATTGGAAATTGGATTTATTCATTGCATTTGTGCCTAAAATTGTTATATGATGTGACATAAAAGATATTCTATATAAAATGAAAATGAGATATACTCTCCCTTAAGTAACTAACTTCACCATAAATCTTTATCATTACTATCTTAAGATTTAACTTTTTTTGGTGCAGATCCATTAGATTTTGTATTATTTTTCTAAATCATCATGCAAAGTAAGACATCTCTCTTCAGCCTTTCCAGATATTTAAGATTAATTCTGACAAACCCTGTATCTATAAATCTAACAAAATGCTTGTAACTCTTGCTGATACTATTTCTCTTTATGATTTTTAACTTAAAAAGTCTTTTTATTGTCAGAATTCTGAGTGTCACACCAAGTCACACTATATGATGAACTGCACCACACCACAAAAAAAGTGTATTTTATATGTATTCAACATTCAATGAATTCAATTAACATTAATAGGACTGAAAATCATCAAACATACTAACATAATTTTAAAACTGTATTTATGAAACTCAGAAATATGAGTAAATCAAACACCATCTCATGTCAAGAAACATTTAAAAAAAGAGGACAGTGTGTTGTAACAACAATTATAATTGTTAAACAATAAAAAATACTATCAATTTACAATTAATCGAATGTTTTAGATTGAAAATTCATAGACATTTAGACTATTAGTAATAAAGGATACTAACGGAATAATAACGGATAATAACAGATTCACATCGGATCTTTAAACATGGAAGATGAAAAGCCGAAAACATTTCAGACCATATTAAACTTGAGCCAGTCAATCCGATGCTTCAAGAGATGGAGGGGTCATAATAGCATTCACTTCTTTTTTTGTTATTTTTCTGTATTTCTTTCATGCATCTCTTCACATCTCTCTCTTGTCTTGAAGGAGGAAGGGAATGCACACTGAATGCCCCGAGTTTTCCTCTTTGTTTCTTCTCTTTATACCTGTTAATGAAAAATGTATAACGATTAAGATTTTTTTTAACCGTTCATTTCAGGTTCACCATCTTAATAATCGTATCCTGTGTTGAAGTTACACTAGTATGCAGGTTGTGGCCTAGACTTTTATTTTTCCCTATAGTAGGTGTCTGTTCTGTGTGAACTGGCATGATCTCTTTACTTTTCCTCCTTTCCCTCAGGACCTCCTCTTTCCTTGCATGGTCAGCATTGAGTATTTTTGTGTCACCTCTTTACTTGATATTTCTGCCTGACACAGACAAAAAATTACATCTTTTAATATGCAAAGTATGGCAGACATGGTGAAACATGGTTAAATTAAGTTAAAAATGACTTTTCAACAATATCTAGTGATGGGCGATTTAAAAACACTGCTTCATGAAGCTTCTGAGATTTACAAATCTTTTGTGTTGAATCAGTGATTCGGATCGCGTATCAAACTGCTAAACTGCTGAAATCACGTGACTTTGGTGCTCTGAACCACTGATTCGATTCGTGAAGTATTCTCATCGCTTCATAACATTAAGGTTGAACCACTGTACTCACATGAACTGTTTTAAATATGTTTTTAGTACCTTTCTGGATCTTGAGAGGTTCGGTGACATTGCTGGCAATAAAGGCATCACCGAGCCATCAGATTTTTTCAAAAATATCTTAATTTGCATTACGAAGGTCTTACGGGTGTGGAACGAAATAAGGGTGAGTAATAAATGATATTATTTACATTTTTGGGTGAACTAACCCTTTAATAGTATGTGTAATTTAATGTTCACCATTAAATTCTTTCAATATGTTTTGATTATTTATTTATCATAAAAAAGGTGTATGTAATATTGCGTGACAAATGTATCATATGGTGTGACTTGGAAAAACGGTCACACCATATGATGTTTTGTTCAGTTAAGATAATCTCTTGGTTAACTAAAATCAGCTACTTAGCACATAAACAGCCACATGGCAGCAATGATTTTTAAGAATTAAAAAGCAAAACGAAAAAAAAATGTTTCATTTTTATGTAAATAATGTCACACCATAAGACACAAAACATTGAATACTAATGAGAAAATCAGATACAGAGCTTTTTAATTAAACATCAAAAAGTCAGAACTCACCTCATGACCTTCCAAACCACTCCAGAGATGACACTGTAGGCGTTTCTCAATGTCAAGGATACTTCCTTGGCAGGACTGGTCCTTCCAAGTCACTTCCTTCAGAGGCTAGGCGAGGCTCCTCTTTAGCATTCGGAGAACACGTAAATGGAACAGACTAGCAAGTGCACGTCATTACCCCCCGGTAAACAGCTGCTTGTTTTCTACACGGAGACGTATGAATGCCTCCGTTTGTTCCTTGGTCCCTGTTAAAAAAGACGAATAATGCTGTGAATGGTATAATGGTATAATATTAATGTTAAATTACTTTGGACAACTTAACTAGTTATTTATAAAAGAAATGCCGGTGACGGCAACCAAGCTAACAATTGTTAAATGACGGTCCGGTTCAGTTAGCCATCAATAATGTAATTTGTATTTGTATAATTTATAATATCAATACGGTAGTAATTTGTACTGGCATTTAAATGTTAAACTTTATTTATCTGACATATTTACTACAGTTATAACAAATGTTTGGTAACGTAAATATACTTACATTTGAAAGCATATTGCCCGCTAACGTCCAACATTTTTAAAAAAATTTTTGAACAAGATCGCAAAGCTGCGCGCATAGGATTGTGGGTGATTTGAGAGTGCGAAGAGCGAAGCCTACACATATGCATCCTTTCCTGTGTATGGGATATTTTTCGAACGAAGGACTCAGTCCTTGTTTGAAATTCCGAGGATCCTCGACATTGGAACAATCCTTCGACGGATGTCGATGACGTAGCATCCTTGAAATTCTGGCTTCCGAGGATCCTTCCATTGAGAAACGCCTTGTAACTTCCTGATTGATTTTGGACCTCTTCATCATAATGATGTCCAAATTATTGCCTGTTCAAAATATAGATTGTAATGTCACGCCATATGACGCCCATTTTATGGACAAAATGTATTTGGCCAGAACTTGCTTAAAAATCATGCACAGACATCAACACTTTCTGTGTGCATTAAAAATGCATAATTCTGTTACTTAATCTGTAAATCTATCAATTAGTTATACTTTGCTAAGATATATTGTCATATTAGTAAGGTCACACATAGCATGGACAGTCACACCATATGACAATTTTGATGTTTAAATAAAAATTTGAAGTATAGGTCTTTATCAAAGACTATAGAATAACACAAGACGTGTCACTCTTATTGTTTTGAATGGGAGAAAGTGTAACGCGCAATATGGCGGAATAAGTCCCGCCTTCTAAATAAGAGCCAATCGCCGACTGGTAAAGTCATCGCGTCACTTCAGCGGCCGTTAGAATCACCGGTTTCTATAGAAACGGTCAGACGCGCGACTCCGAAGAGACGCGCATTTAGGTCTGCGCATGCGCATTAGCTTGATCCAGTCTGAAAAATACAGTTTTTTTGTCATGATTCGAGCGTTTAGAAACTAAATTTATGAGCCGGTTGTTGTTAGATTTCATTGGTGATTTCAAATATGAAATTTTAGCTAATCGTAAGGTTGGCGAACAGTTTTGGAGAATTTGATGTTTCCCCATTCAAAGAGATTGCATGATGCCCAGGATGCCCGAGAGGCGTTTCAAAGATGGCCGCCGAGTGAAATGACTTGTCTTAAAGGGACTTTGTCTTTATACAACAACTAAAGCTATGGTATGCTGTTATAATATCTTGTCAGAGGAACAACATAAGAATATATATATTTTTAACAAATACCCATTTTCATTAGTGTATGACATTATGGACATGTAGAATTGTATGTCATGTCATCCACCCATCAACACAAACTATCTGTGAAATTAGACAGTGCCGAAGTGCTCTCAAGCACTCACAGATCGTAGCGCCTAGTGTTTTCAGCTGGCTAAAAAGGCTGTGGAGGACACACGGCCTAATACTTTCAGTATGAGTATAACAGCTCACCGTCCCTCCACTGACTAACTTCACTGCCGTCTTCCATATCCAAAGAACTACCGATATGTCAAATCTTTGGAGTGACGTCCATCAGTGCTGATCTAGAGTGACGCATGAATTCCGATTTGACTGTTCAGACTGAGGTCGCATTGCAACACATCCAACCTGTATCTGATTTAGGACCACATATGGAAGTGGTGGATTTGGATTTGAGCCACTTTTGCCTGCAGTCTGAATGTATAATAGCAAGTACATTCTAACTTAGTCTACTAATACTCTAATGAGAGTTGACATGTTGCATAAGTACTTATAGGTAGCAGAATGTCTAAAGGGAACCATTGAAATACAGTGCCATTGTTGCCAGCGTTTTATAAAAGCACCTCTAAATGTTCGTGCAAACTTTTGGCAGGACATTTTCAAAGCATGTCAGACAGGGGAGTATTGTTCACAGTTCTACAGATGGATTTGATAAAATCCTACTGATTATTAGATAATGCACTGATTTTTGACTTTAGTTTCGACATCCATTATTCCTCTTTATGAGATTTTATTAAATAATAAAATGCTTTCTGATTGTTACTTAATGCAGAATTAGTTTTCCCTTTTGCAATGTCCTTTCCTTTCACTTTTTTTGAGCTTTTAAACATTTTACAGCCAGTGTTTTGAACAGTGTTATTTTAGAGTTTTCATTCATATTTTGAATTAATTTTAATTTTAAAGTTTTAGCAATTTTGATGTGTCTTTTTGACGTTTTTATTTCAGTTTTAGTTATTTTAGAACATAATATATATATTATATATATATATATATATATATATATATATATATATATATATAATTAGGCTGTCAAATGATTAATCACGATTAATAGTATACAAAATAAAAGTTTGAGTTTGCCTAATATATGTGTGAGTACTGTGTGTAATTAATATGTATATATAAATACAAACACATTCATGTATATATTTGAGAAATATTTACAAGTATATGTATTTATGTATATTTCTATTTAATTTATATTATATATAAATAAAAATATTTTGTACATAAATAACATATTTTTCTTAAATATATATATATATATATTAATTTGTGCGTATTTTTTTCAGTTCATGTTCAGTTTATTTCAAGTAGCAAACATGTTTTTGTTTTTTATGGTTTTGGTTTTAGTTAATAACCCTGTTTTGAACAAACTTTTCCTACATTTCCTGGCAGAAAAAATGTTCACATGTTCCAAAAAGAAAAAGAATAAAGGCGCCAACACAAAAAAAAGTGCCAAATATTAGTCAAATATTTTATTGCAGTGGTGTGCTGTTTTGAGAAGCCAAGAAGATTTATAGACAACTTTGGCATTAATCTCATGGTTTCAGAGAGATGTGTGCAAACAGTTTACTAATCATCAAAATCAGAAGCAATAATGGACAGAAATGCAATACAGCCTTTAATGCATACAGTATATGGAACTAATATTATGTCCAGCTCATATGGTGTGACATTTGCAATTATTTATGTGTAATAAAGGATAGCAGGTTTAGCAATAGCAGTGTTTGAGGGGGTTTTCTTGGAGCACAGGAATCTGTGTCTTGCCACGAGAGGCCGAAACATCTGTTCTCAATCACAGCTCAGAAACAGCAGTATGCATCAGCAAAGAAAACTGTGGGATGTGAAAGCAAAAGGAAACACGGTTAAATCAGAGTGTATTCCCCAGGGTTGGGACATAAACTGATGAAGTATGAGTGTCAGAGGATGACCGTTGTCCACGTGCTTACGTAACAGGCTAATTACGTATCGCATGAAGCCACACTACGACAGCAACGACTGTCATCCGAGAGCATCGGTGTTGGCAATGCAGTGTTTGGGTGGAGATCACACTTGGTTGCCAGGTTACTACAAAAACAAAGAGTATTAAATAATAACAATAATATGATGACGATGATGATGTCGCCACCACATTTTACGAAATCACGCTACACTCATTAGTAATGCACTAGTGAAATCATTTCATTACATTTAATACCACAACAAAAGGGCTCTGAAATGAACTCATTCCTTTATAGTGGAGACCGGGGTAAGTTGTCACACATTGCACCTTTTTCAAAGTATATAATGCAAGTCTTTTTTTTTTTTTTTTTTTTTTTGTGAAGACACAAAGTTTAAAGCCTTAAAAACTAATGAACATTTGCACAATTATTGCTCAAGAAAGAAAGAGATTCAGTTTATTAAACACATTGACCCCTAAAGCGGGGCATGTTGTCACATGATGCAGTGGAACAGCAATTACACCATAAAACAATCAAAACAAAAAAACAGAAGTAAGCAAATACAAAAAGATCAAACCATTGTTATGCCTAACAGTGATTTTGTAACATTAAAAATGTATATTACATAATGCAATATAATTGCATAATATATCTTGAAATTTTATAAAATTACAACATATAAAATCCTTGCCCCAACCTGACGTTTATTACAAAAGGCTTCTCTCCTGAAAACACAATTTATTGTATGCCAGTTTTCTAGAAATATTTCACAATAGTGTCATTTATTGACATTAATATTAATGCATTAGCTAAATAAACTAACATTGGGCAATATTTTTCTTACAATATTTATCAGTCATTTTCAGTGTTAGTTAATAAAAAAACAGTTCTTTAATGCATTATACAACCCGAATTCCGGAAATGTTGGGACATTTTTTAAATTTGAATAAAATGAAAACTAAAAGACTTTAAAATCACATGAGCCAATATTTTATTCACAATAGAACATAGATAACATAAATGTTTAAAGGGAGAAATTTTACAATTTTATGCACAACATGAGCTCATTTGAAATGTGATGCCTGCTACAGGTCTCAAAATAGCTGGGACGGGGACATGTTTACCATGGTGTAGCCTCTCCTCTTCTTTTTAAAACAGGAAGACGTCAGGGCAGCAAGGTTATGAGTTTCTGAAGTTTTGGTGTTGGAATTTGGTCCCATTCTTGCCTGATATAGGTTTCCAATTGCTAAAGAGTTTGTGGTCGTCTTTGATGCATTTTTCGTTTAATGATGCGCCAAATGTTCTCTATAGGTGAAAGATCTGCACTGCAGGCAGGCGAATTCAGCACCCGGACTCTTCTACAATGAAGCCATGCTAATAGCTGCAGTTTTGCATTGTCCTGCTGAAATACACAAGGCCTTCCCTGAAATAAGCGTCGTCTGGAGGGGAGCATATGTTGCTCTAAAACCTTTATATACCCTTCACTTATGCACCCCCATACCATCAGAGATGCTGGCTTTTGAACTGAACGCTGATAACACAAGAACACTTTTCCACTTTGAAACAGTCCATTTTAAATGAGTCTTGGTCCACAGGACACGACACCGCTTCTGGACTATGTTCACATATGGCTTCCTTTTTTCATAATAGAGCTTTAGTTGGCATCTGCAGATGGCACGGCGACAGTGTTTAGTTTCTGACAGGCGGTTTCTTTCTGGAAGTATTCCTGGGCCCATTTAGTAATGTAATTGACACAATCATGCAGATGAATGATGCAGTGTCGTCTGAGGGCCTGAAGACCACGGGCATCCAATAAAGGTCTTCGGCCTTGTCCCTTATGCACAGAGATTTCTCCAGTTTCTCTGAATCTTTTGATGATGTTATGCATTGTAGATGATGACATTTGCAAAACCTTTGCAATTTGATGCTGAAGAACATAGTTTTTAAAGTATTCCACAATCTTTTAATTCTCTTTCACAGCTCTGCCCATCTTTACTTCTGAGAGACTCTGCCTCTCTAACACATCCCTTTTTAGCAATCATGTTACAGAACCTGATATCAATAAATTAATTATTTCTAGATGTTCTCCCAGCTGAATCCTTTCAAATTTCTTCAGCCATTTGTTGCCCCCATGCCACATTTTTGAGACCTGTAGCAGGAATCAAATTTAAATGAGCTCATTTAGTGGTAAAAAGTGTAAAATTTCTCCATTTAAACATTTATGTATTCTATGTTCTATGTGAATAAAATGTGGCTCATGTGATTTGAAGTCTTTTAGTTTTCATTTATTCAAATTTAAAAACGTCCCACATTTCCGGAATTTGGGTTGAAATTAACTGAACTAGCAATGAATAGGCCTACTTCTACTGCATTATTAATCTTAGTCAGTTAACTGACATTAATAAATAGATCCTTACTGTATAGTTACTGTAATATAATAAAAATACCCATAATGCATTGTATATTACAGTAGTTAACCGTAAATAACATATATGGTATTTTACTGGGATTTTTTGCGGTAAGTAAAAAGTGATAACAGTTGTCAGTTTTTTTGTTTGAGTGTTTGAAAACACATCTGTGAGAGAAAGCAAGCATTTGTGCAACTGCACTAGAGTGAAATCAATCCCAACTTCCCTGTACGACAACTGGCCTGGTCTGGTTTAAAGAGGTGCACATGTTAAAAACAGGCTAGTCTTTTTGTTTCTGTAGTTAAATGCACATGTTGTCAGGGAAGAATAACAGTCTGTCTGGTATCTCTTTGACTCTCTCAGCCCATGAAAACACACTCTGTTTACATCTGAACACTCAAAGCGAGAACATCAAGTGATTAAACTTGAGTGAAAAGAGCTGGTATCTGGAGTGGGTCGGGTGGGAAAGTCCAGTGGTCTTTGACTGATTGGAAATGATGGGCGGAAATGATTTGGGCATGTGCTTCATTCCAAGCAGCATGTGTCAGTGTGTGTCCTGTCCGGATCGATTTTGTGTAATATATAGACAAGTTATAATAAAATAATACAGTTCATTTCTTTAGTGCCATTATGTAATGAATGCAGTCCTATCTGCTTGATTGAAATGATTCTTTTTTTTTTTGCTTGGAACCTGAATATTCAGCCAAGCAAAACCAACGTATCTGTTGTGGAAGAACTGAGCCATGAATCACATTCCACATTCCGATCATTTCAGCTATCCGGGACTTTGGACGCTACACAATCCTCTAACTTTGCTCTTTCCCATGAGATTTACATGGAGCTGCTGTCAGAAGCTTTCGTCTTTAAATTAATCATTTAGTAAACATGTATCCCAAGTACACTACTGTTTTTTTTTTTTTCTTAAAGAAATTCATGCTTTTTGGACATATAAAATTGATCAAAAGTGACACTAAAGGCATTTATAATGTTACAAAAGGTTTCTATTTCAAATAAATACTGCTCTTTTGAACTTTCTATTCATTAAAGACAAAAATATGACTGTTTTTAACAACAATAATAATCAGAAATGTTTCTTGAGCAGCAAATATTCATATTAGAATGATTTCTGAAGGATCATGTGACACTGAAGACTGGAGTAATGATGCTGAAAATTCAGCTTTGATCACAGGAATAAATTACACTTTACTATATATTCACATGGAAAATGGTCATTTTAAATTGTAATAATATTTCACAATTTTACTGTATTTTTGATCAAATATGCAGCACTGGTGGGCATATATTTATTTAAAAAACATTAAAAAATAATTTGTTTTTCGATTATCTTGCAGCTGTCTCAACTTCCTTATGTATCATGGTGTCGAACAACATTTTTGTTTATTCTTCCTCATTTACATTTATACATCTGTCCAACTTATTATAATCTAAAGCAACGTCGAGAAATAAACTGAATCAGTTTTGTACTCCCAGGGAATCAAAATATCGCCAGATGAGCTACAGGAAATAGAACAACAAATCCACATAAATCCTTGTCAAACCATCTTTATTTCCAAAGACAGACTAACAGATGGTTTCCTCAATAGACTGTTCATATTTTCTTTGGCAAATCCCTGTTGCATCAGAGCAGATGGTCCCAAATGCGCACAGATCAGTGAATATATCATGAGTAACTGGTGTCATCAGAAATGACACTGTTTGAGTTTCTCTAATTTAATGTGTCAGTATGTCATTTCTGCTCCTTTGGCGTCACCAAACAGAACTGTAAAATTGGACAGACTTAAAAGTCGGCATGAAACGGAACTTGCCATAGTCTTTCCTCAATATATTAATGCATGGTAGCATTCTGTTTATTATAAGCGTGAGCTGTCAGCAATATATTAGCCATTATAGTGTGCACAGATCCACACTTCTGAAATCTATCAGAAATAGTAGACCATTCTGGGACTTTTGGCATACACTTTTCAACATACTGTGCTTTGGGACACTTTTTTTGTCACATACCGTTTTATCGCCAAAGTAGTGAAGTATGCAATTTCAGATGAAGCCATTGTTATTGGTCAAACAAACCATTTTTTTTAGCTGGTTTACTTTGCACCCCTTTAATGCAATTCAAAGTAAACATTCAAACTCTGAAAATGACCTTGTGTGTGACAGCTGGAGATAGATTGAGGAAGCAGCTATCATTGAGGAAATACCATCTTTTTGCCCAGAAACAGAGATGGCACGGCTATGGGGTGTTGACTTGGCACGAAACCCATGAAGTCCACATCCGCGTGAGGTTTAGAAATGCACTTTGAGAATGGTGTGTTGACTAAATCTGCCCTTAAAATGATGATTGAAATATTACATTCCTGAGGTTTATTAGATGTTTAAACTATGAAAAATATTTAATTTGTTCTAAACAAATAATGATTAAACCTTGGAGTTAATGTTAATCAGCAAATTTAAGTTATATGCGCTAAAAACAAAGGTTTTGGCTCAACAAAAACACAACAGATTGGGTTGTGACAAGTGAACTTAATTGAGTTAGAAGAACTTTTTTGTAGCATTAACACAAATTTTTAAGTTGACCATTCAAAAATAAATTTGTTCCAACTAATTTCAACAGCAGAGCTGTGGCCCTGGAACCAATTAGTCTCATCTATGGAACTTATGCGCCACAGAAACAAACGCAAATTTAAATTTTGAACTGACGTTTTTGCCGTAGCTCTGTATATTTCTATGCCGTCACTGTCGAAGAGTTGGGTAAACTTTTATAGCAGTGGTGGATCCAAAATGGTCAATATTCATATTCATGCATTTTATTCATAATTTATGTTAATCATTTATGGCTTATGATTTATCAATATTATATTTGATTTCATATATTCATGTACTCCTCATCCATATATTAATTCTCATCATATTTTCAAGTATTTATTTTTATTGTACCCTTATGGTTATTCTTATTTTATCTTTAAGAGTATGTATGCTTGCTATATTCAATAATTGTTGCTATCTTGCTATATCTTCAAGTGTTTCAATGTGACAGGTCATATTGACACGTTTGTGGTTAGATATTGGACGCCTGCCAAGTACTGCAGAAGCAACAGTGTTTTTCAGAATTAGTTGCTCATTTGATCTTGTACAATGTTTACATGTGATAATGTAAGATCTGCAAAATTTCCTTTAGGGGGTCAAAACATCCCACTATTTTCATCTATTTTGACACTTGACCAGTCTATGACATGGATAAATGGATAAAATGGATAAATGGATAAATCCATTTGACCTTTTCTCATTAGAACAAAACATAAGTTTGAGTGGGATGTAAATTTCCCTGTGCTTATGGTATAAAATGGACTGAGTCGTTAATAATTCAGCTTTTCCCTTTGCTTTTTCCTTCGCTTTTCTTTGCTCTTTTGCTTCTTCTCTTCTCATTCTGCAAATGTCTTAATTTTGTTCCTTCTTTCTGATCTTCATCTATTAGATACAATACTCTGGATTTTTCAATACTCTAAAATGTATTATTAACTATTAATTACTATTTGTTTGTCTCTATAATTTTAATTAATAAATTTGTTATTCCTTATTCAAATTTAATCTCTGACATAATCATGGCTGGACTGCCTGGATCTCATTTTCTCAAGTTTTTGCATCAAACAGTGAATAAGACTTCGATAAACACATTTTTTTGTGTTTCCATTTGCACAAATAGCAAAAAAAAAAAAAAATAAATAAAAAATACACAATAGTATTTTCATAACTTTAAAAGGAGGAGAAAATAGAGAGCGATTGATAACGACAGTCAGAAGAGAGAAAGATGTCATTTTTAACGTCACTTCCATATAGCCGCTGTATTAGAAACACCCTCACAGCAGCGTTAACTATTTTTTTGTCATTTGATGCAACGGTAAAATAATACTAAGTGTTATAAATGTACATATATTTAAAAAAAAAAACCAAACAAACAAACAGTTAAAACCGTTCACAGACTGTGATGACGCGTTTTAACGGTCATCTCAGTCTGTCAGAAAAGGGTTAGCTGGTGAAGTGGATTTACTTATTGAGTTAACGAAAGTTATCAAGAGCATTGTAATATTTCAAGGATGTCATAACAAATGTCTGAAGACCGGGAAGATTTTAAAACGATCAGTTTATTCGTAAATCCATAAGATCTTACCTTTTGCTGTGGAAATTCAAATCGGTTCGGAAGACAGAACACAACGGGCGCAGCGCTGAAAAGGGGCGGGGCTACATAAGGTCTGTAGCCGTTCAATTTAAAAAAAGAAATCAAAATTTACCCTATTTAGCCTACTTTTTTAGCGCACATTATTAGTCTTATGGTAAATAATTCATCTGTGCAAGTTAATACACAGGAAAAAAATTGTTTGTTGCCGTAAACTTTTATCAAAATCTGAAATTTGTACCTCAGGGATGACGTGTTTTTGTAGCGAGTTAGCATTTTAGGACTTCCGGTTCCATCGCCCTAAAGTCAATGGGTTTTTTGAATGGGTTTTTGCTAAATCGCCTGAAATAAGGTCTGTGGTTAACAAAGCCTCTAAACATATTCACGTTTTGATCCATGACATAAAACACACCAGTTATAACCCACTTGTGATTTTTTTAAACCTTTATTGTGTCTTAAAACGGCGGTTGCTAACAAATTACTAAACGGGACTACTTCCTTTGGTGGAGACTTTAGACATCATCATGACAAACAGGACATTTGGAAAAAGTGAAAAAGTGGATAAGTACTCATACACAGCGCAGATCATAATAAGTAAGCATGTTAAAGTAAATAAAGTTGTTTTTTAAATAAAATTTGAGGAAGCTTGGTGGTGGTGACGTTGATCCGCGACCATAGCGTGCTGTAGTCCATTTATAGACTTCTGTTAGCTGTTTATATCTGACGACTTTATTTAGGCTTCACAATGTATAAATGTTGTGTTAACTTGTAAAGATTATCTTGATAGACAAAACATGCAAGTGTCATAACCCTTTGTTAAACACAAAGCTTATTTTTTACGATTTTCCAAAAGTCTATGGGAAAAATGCATAGGTTTTCGATCGAGGGAACCCGTGCGCCGCTAACTTCCGGGTTGGCCTACAAAAACACGTCATCCCTCTCGGATGACGTCAGTATGAGTTATCAGCTTACTCTTGTGTATGTAAACGTTTTCATTTTACTTTGAAATACGTCACAACACTGAAGTCGGTTGCAACTTCCGGTCCACAGGGACTTTAAATATAACTTATTTAGCATATAAAATTAAAGAACAAATAAGATATTACTTGACACTACTAGTGCAGTTACTCATTATTAGGCTACTTATATTTCAGTTTTAAATGACACACAATATTAAGTTAATGTAAAAGTAATAAAAAAAGTGTAGGGTTGAATTTTCTCAATTAGCCTAGATGGTGAAAAGTGTCTCCCATTACTAAATGTTAAAGTCTTTACAGCGTTTTGCATCTCCAAATTGCTGGAAAGTGCTAAAGTTTAATAAGCTATTTTTTTTTTTCATTTCATAAAGAACAAGTAGGCTATAAAGTCTTATAAAAAGGTTGTTTTCATTTTATTGGGTGAATTAGTTTCTCAACTGTTCAACCCTTATTTCAGAGTAAAACATTATAATGAGTACAAAACTTCCATCTGTTTTTCATGTTCAGGATTTTCTTTTATTGCTTTCCACAACACTACTCCAAAGTAAAATGCCCTTGATATGTCTTGCAGAAACACTTTTCACCATCCAATTTATACCTGATGGATAAAACAACATTTTTTCATTGAATATTTTGTTTCACTCAAAAATGTCACATTACAAAAATACAGTAAAATGGCTGTCAATTACATTTTGTTCAAAATAGAAGACTTTTAAATAAGTATGACAATCTTGAAGTTGAAGAAATGACAAGCTATTGTACCAAAAAGAAATTATAAATAACTGAGAAGTGTAAAATCCCTTAGTAAATGCGAATACGAACAAATCCCAGAAGAACATCAGTGTTTTTATGTTAACATTGTGTTTAGCTCACATCGACAACCTGTCACCAGCTTCCATGAATACATCCATGAACTTTCCAGCACTTTTGAGAAATGATCTCCGATCAAACATAATTTTCAATGCCGTTTCTCAGAGGAGACATCATTACAAACAATAGCTTGGCCAAATGAAGCTTGCAGATGCTGTACAATTATTTATAACCAACAAAACTAGTTCTTAACTCATTAATAGATCAGAAAAAGTGTAACTCCTCAGGGAAGGAGTCACTTCCTAAACTCAAGTACGACTACTAAAGAGCAAGGAAAACTATTGTCACTTTTCAAGAGCCTTAGGGACGTTCTCGGAAGGTCGTCCAAAGGTGTTTCGAGACCAGCAGGGGCCAGTTGCATAAACATAGCCATTATGTTAAGTCAGTGTCTTAAGATCTAGTATGAACAGTTAGTCAAGGGACAGTCAGTCTTATTTTTGGTATCAAATTAGGTCAAAATGTCATGAACAGTTTTAAAAAAAAAAAAATTGATGACTACCTTAGTAAGACTAGACTTAGTGATTTATGCAACCTGCCCCAGGTGACTAAAAATATGTTTTGGCTTCAGTGCCTCAGCTTTTCGATGGTAACACGAGCAACAAACAAGAAACAGGAAAACCCTGCTTGTATTAAAACGTATAGGTCTATTGTACAGAAACAGTACAGCAAATGTGTCTGTGGGGAAAAGTATTGTGTTTGGTTCGCGTTGAGGTGTTCCTGTAGCTCAACTGGTGAAGTCAAGGTCACTGGTTTGATTTCCACAGAACACATACAGATAAGTGTGGAAATCGATGCAAGCTGCTGTATGAAAGTGTGTGCCAAATGCATCAATGGATCATTAAGAAATGAGTCAAATTTGAAACTATATTTTGCATTTCATTTGAGATTGTTATTGAACAAAGAGGTGAAAGGAAGAATACAGGCAGGTGGGATCAGAGATTACCAGAGCCGGATTTGAACTTGGGTTGTTCGTACAAAAACACTATTGTGCACCATATTGGAGCCTTTTCACAATCAATCAGACTGCAAATCCGCATATAAAAATAGGCATGTATTTTGTCCCCATCACAATGTCCTTTTTTTACACGCATTTGGTGATTGCATGATCACTTAAAAATAAAACATGACTTTTTTCCTTTTCCAGAACACATAAGAAGATATTTAGATTTTTTTTGGTCCATACAATAGTTTGCACGCATATAATTTACATCACAAACACAAACAAACTGATTCTTGCACCGTCTGCTAAAAGCACTGTATCTTTTTTTTTTTGTCCTATTGGAAGCTTCATAATCTCCATCTGTTCCTACTTTCAGGGGGAAAAAGTATGTTCTCACAATTTATGGAATTATAAGCAGGAATATCTGTGTTTGAGATCAGCGTTCTTCCCAAGATTGTTTTGCTCATCAGTGATAAATAACATCTTTTGACTTTTAGTAGTAAATTATGTCAAGTTGCAAAGAGGTCAGTGCAGAAACAGACAACTGTTCTGAGCATATGAACTTAACTTTTTTTAACTTATAAGTTCTCTCTTTATATTTCAAAAATGGTGCATTGCATGTTTTTTCAGAACATTTCTAAGATAAGAAATATGGATTTGCAAATATAAATACGCTTCATGCCATCTATTATAAGTGTATTTATGGTGAAATGTGTGTGTGCATGATTGGATGGAATGTTTCTGGTTTAATATTGCATGATCTGGGACCAGTTGTTGTTAACTATTAGCTATCAGTAATTTAATAAAATAAAGCTATATATATATGTATATATATATATATATATAGCTTTATATATTTATATATATTTATTAGGGATGCACCGATATGAAAATTTTGGACCATACTGATAACCGATAATTCTGTATATTTGAAAGCCGATAGATACATTTGCTGATGAATCTAAATCCAGATTTTTATATAATTTTTGAGAGCCTGATTACAAAAACAAAGTCTTACCACTAAAAGCCATGTCCCAAACACACATTATAATGTTCTCATTCAAATTTTATGATGACAGATTTGTGCTGTTTGTTGCATTTAACTGTATTTTCTGTATGACTCTAATAATATTATATATATATATATATATATATATATTATATATATATATATATATATATAATGAAAACTTAAACTTAAAAAATGTAAACAAATAAATTAATAATTAAATAAGTAACTAATAAGTTGAAGCACTAAAATTACAAAAAAAAAATCATCAAAAATAAAATAAATAGAAATAAAAATAAAACGAATGAAAATCCAATTATAACCAAAACAAAATTACAAAAACTTACAAAAACTTAAAAAATATGAAATTTTGAATAAAAAAAATTAATCTAAAATAGAAATAGTTAAATATAAATATTAAAATTAAAATGAATAAAATTCAAACTAAATCCAAAACAAAATTACTAAAACTTAAACTTAAAAAAAACTAAAAATTGAAATGTTAAATAAAAACTCTGAAATACATTATGTGGAAATAAAAAAATTCAATTAATAAAAATCAAACTAAATCCAAAACAAAATTACTGAAAGTTAAACTAAAATTAAAATGAAAGCTAAAAAGAATAAAAAAGCTAATTCAAAATATTAACAGATACTAAACAAATAATACTAATATAACACTTCCTGTGACATACTGTTGATTACCACAGAACAGTTATTTTTAGACTCATTTTGACATTAACACCCTTATTCTGTAGAAAAGTTGGGACTTTTCTAGGCAGACAGCGGTTCATGTTTTATAATGATATTTTTGTCATAAGAGGCACGTCAGTGATGACATCACAGTATTTTACTCACTGCGCAGCTGCTCGACGACAGAAACATGCGCAGCTGGAAGACAGACAGACAGTTACTCACTGCAGACAGACATGCAGCACTCATGTTAGTGAAAGTCATAGCATCATAGTAAAACAAGACTTTCATCGCAGTATGGTTGCGAAATTTCTTGACGTCTTGGTAGCAATTAGATTGCCGTCTGGTTTTCTGATGCATTTCCAGTAGAGTCACTTTAATAAAATGAGGTTTATGTCCTTTATGTTGTTCCAAACCTGCATGCAGTTATTCTGACTGAATAATGACTTAAACTTTGTCTGTTCCTCACAGAATGCTATTAGAAGACTTGTGCAAAACTTGTATGGACTACTTTTATGATCTTTTTATGTTTTTTTCTTTCTTTTTTTTTTTTTTTTTTGAAAATTCAGCTTTGATCACAGGAATATATTCACATGGAGAACACTTGTAATAATATTTCACAATATTACAGAATTTACTGCGTTTTCAGTCAAATAAATGCAGCCTTGGTGAGCACAAGAGAAAACATTCCAAACTTTAGTGAAGACTTGAGGAGGAACACTTTTGAATTAATTTAATTTGAATTAATTCAGTTTAGAATCTGGAATGTTTTTGTTGCTTCTCTCTACTCTTACTGGAATCCTGTGGGCAATTCAATAGTAAAACATGTTTTGAGTCATATGAAAGCCGTATTACTTCATGACCTTCACAGGCATCACATCAAAACCCAGAAGACTAATTCACCACCGGTTCCCTCAAGAAAAACCTATGGGGTTTTTCAATTTATGAGTAAAATATGGCCTGTAGTAAACATAACTTGACGATACTTGGAGTATTAGTCTTCTGGGTTTTGATGTCATGCCTGCAGCACTCTATTCCAGATAAATATAGCTCGGTTTCATCTACTTGGATCGTTCTCATGTCCTTATTCATGATAGGATCAGCACAGTTGGGGAGCTCTACCCAGAGACACAGGATGTTTCAGGAATTAAAGGAACAGTTCAGCCATTTACTCACCCTCATGCTGTGTATGAACACAAAAAGATCATTTCTGAAGAAACTTCCATGAGGTGATCACATCTGTAAAACCCCCAAAACACAATGAAATTACCATAACAGTAGCGCATGACTTATATTCCATTTATAAAACGGTTAGTTCCTGTCCTTGATTCTGATTGGTCAATAGCTATGTTTTATTCACGATAAATCACGGCTATGACCACTTCACACAACGGTTCTGTGTTTCACTACACAACGCCCTTGGCAACCACTCTTAGCAACATAAACTGTTTATTGTCAGATGATATTGTTCATTGAAGCTTACTGTATTATGTAGAAGAGTGTTGTGAGAAAGAGATCGAGTGAGCGAGTTTATTACCTGCATTCAGATTTAGCATATTCCTTCAGGCCAGTCCTATGTTCATAATAAAAAATCTGTTAAATGTCCGATGTATTATCTTGTCCTTTTAACAGTTAAGTGCTTTCCCGTGACTGACAGCGCTATAGTCAAAGCATTTGTCAGATGCGTCTTGTTTCTTTTCAATATAAAAGTCTTCGCTACTGACTGGCTCATTCATAAAGACAATATTTGCTGCCATCTAATGGCGTAATAATGTAACTTCTGTTACTGTTCACAGTCAGGGACTATTTTTTCCGGCGGAAGGAAGGCTTTCAGTGAAAGTTTACTTCATGAAAGTTGCATTGATACAAATTTTTGGCTTTAATATTTGTATTGTGTGGTAAGCGTTTTATAAAAGCAATAAAAGTACTTGAGGCTAGTGCTGTATCATGATTAAGTCACAGCTGAAGGGCGTTATTAGGCATGATACAGCACAACCTCGTACCTTATTGCTTACATATGCTCTATACATTGCTTGACATTAACTTATTTGCACACCAGCCACTGTGTTTAGTAGTTTTTCCAAAGTTACTAGCCACTCATTATTTTCTCTGGCCACAATTTTGACATCGATATCATGGGCGAAAACTGCCCTATAGATATTTTTAATATTATCTCATAATTTGGCAGCAGGTATATTAGGCTGCTGTCACTTTAAGACCTGACGCACTGATCCATTATACTGTTACACGTGCATTTTCTTTCTCAACTGTTTACGTGAATACTTGCCAAGACCGGCATTTTGACATTATTTTGTGTGCATTTGACTGTTTAAGTGTAATAAGCAGCGAAAAATAACTCAATTTAGTACTGAGAGACAGCTTTATGTGCGCGCACTTTGAGTGTGCGGGAGTGAGTAAAATTATGTGCAATACACGCAATCCCAGAGCGAAATTCAAACAATATTCATCTGGAACAAATGAAACGAGTGAGCGAAGGGAGGCGGGTTTGTGTGTCGACTCGCTGTCGGAGTGATGAGAGATAGGAAGAGCAGCTGGTCTCGTGTATCTATTCTGCGGAAAATGAGTATTGGAAGCGTTTCAGATATTTAAATATTGATACATATTGATATTTTTGACAACACTACATTGCACTTCGTTTATTATTTCCGATATTGGCGGGTGTTAATGTCAAGCCCTAGTCTTGCGTAGCCAGACCTTCAGACTGACGGCAGAAGGTCTGGACTCTATCGCAGCTTTCACTGGCCAAGGACGTTTGACTGACATGTAACGCAACCAATCACAGTTCGTTTTGTTCCGCGTCATGTTTAGGGGCATGAAAATGTAAAGTCGATGTCTCTACAATAACAGACCGGCGTGCTTCTATAAATTATTAATTCAAGAACGTTGTGCAAGTTTACAGTAACAATGGAGCCGCGAACTTCACATTCTTCTGAAAATCCAGCGTTTATTTGATCCTGGTAAGCACTTGTAAACATGACAGCGTTCTTTCTTCCACGAAGGGGTTTGACATCATGGCATTTGTTTCTAGGCGGTCCGTTAAAGAACGTGACACACACACGTCTCAGATATTTCTGTAGAATTCAACCAACCAGATGACAACTCCTGAAGTGTTTCCAGTTAAGTGTGCAATTTGCGTCAGATGTTTAGCCAACAGTCCGTGGGTATGTCGAGTCAAGCCCTTGCTCTGTATTTCAAGTCTTCTGAAGTCATATGCAAGCTTTGCTTCAGTAACAAAAGCTATTCCTTTAAGGATCATATGCTTAACACCCAACTCTGAGGTGCACCGCCAATGTAAACATTCATGCATATGTATATCTTATATAAAAATGACCAATGCTAAATTGCTGCCATCTGGTATTGAATCATGCTGGGCCACTCAGACCGGGATGTTTTGCAGAGCTCCAGTGGAGTAATTTCAGCAGGCACAGACTGGATATCCTCCAAATCCTCGCTGAACTCCAGAGCTTATCCAGTTTTCCCTTTAACCCAGTCGGGGCCTCACTGTTTACTGTGAAGAGAGCAGAAAAATTATGTGGTCATATTTAATAGTCGAAGAGAGTGTGCTAAAAGCAATAATCACTATGACTATTGCTCCTCAATGCATTAAAACCTCTTCAAAACACCACAAAAACTGCATGCACACTCGCAATGCATTAACATTGTGTTTGCATGGGGAAATACCAGTCATGTTTTCATTAGAAGATGAACCTTTAAGTCTGTATGTGGAAGAAATACTTTCTGGGAAATGTAATAATTTATGATTCTATCTACCCATCTTTTCACTCCCTTCCATAGGATTATATATATTAAACCATATAAATTAAATTTAGTGATCACTGCAAGATATGTATAAGAAAAAGTGATGCATATTGCAAAGTCTCCCCAACACCAGCAGAAATGATAAGCTGGTCTGACCGTATTGAGAAACTGTGGTGTAAAAAATGAGAGTCATTAATCAGATTTTGCATTATCTTATCCTGTCAGGTACACTGAGATTTAAAATTAAGAATAAAAATCCTTCCAATCCATCAAAGTCATTTAATGCAAAAAAAAAACGTTATGATAGAAGAATGTGTTACACGTCAGAGTGAGCAGCAACCCGCTTGACAATTGATGCATTTAGAGTGAATTATGTATCTGTCTTCACTGTGTAGGATGCTTGTTTTTACCACATAGTTTTACCTCATAGTTCTTAAATTGCATAACAAAAATCTACGGAGAAATAGTTTCTAGCCTGGAGTCAAAAAGTCTGTCCAACAGAGTCCAAAACATTATTGAACATATTGTGGCTTTTCACCTCCAAACCTTCTATATTTCAGCACTGAAAAAAAAATTGGTGTTGGATTTCCATTGTCACTCAGAAACTCCTAGTAAATTTCACAAAGAATTATAAAGAAATGGCATGTAACACACTGAATTAAACTTTTTTTTTTTTAAGTAGAAAGAGTAGTTCTGTAATCCTTTTATTTACAACTTTTTTACAGCTGACGGGTTTTGGGCACAGAATGCCTTCCTTCAGAATGCCTGAAAAGTAAATAACAGGAACCTAGATATATAAACAAACTGGACTAAAATTTAAACCATCCAGTTCTTCATAACCCTAGCACGCCACATGCTGCAGATTTTGCTCAATTCATCTGCATTTTCATCAGATTTTCTTCTCAATGAAATTGCAATTTATTTTGCAACAAGGTATTTTGAGAGTTGCCTACCTCCAGGATAATCATTTGCGTCAAGAGTGATGTCTTAAAATGTTGCTTACATAGGCAGCTCACTGAGTTAGCAACAGATTCTCTTCTGTGAACGGCAAAGCAAAAAAAAACCATGTCGAAGTCAGCAGGTTCCAAAAACAAGAGCATAGGAAAGGGAGGATGTGTTTTACGGCTTTGTCTGCAGGGAGAGATCTGTTTTCTCAAGGGTAGAGACGGCAACACTCAGACCTTGATTTGGATGTTCATTTTTTTTGGTAAATGTGCACATTGGTGATTAGGTTAAAAAGAACACATGTGTTAAGTTAACTGGTGAAGCAGAGTGATTTAGTAGATGTTTTTAAATGGATTGTTGTTGTAACTGTTACTGGAAGTGCTGCACAGTCACCCAAGAAAAACCTGGAGTAAAGTGAATGCCCCAAAAACATGTCCAGGACAAAATCAATAGGAAAAAAATACAAAAATTACATTTTGCAATTTTTCTTAATAAATTTTAACATTATTAAAAATTAATGTTTTGTGGTTTTGCAGTGATGCAATAGAACCATTTTTTGGTTTCTCAAAGAACCTTTCAGTGAATAGTTCTTTAAAGAAACATTTTTTCTTAATGTGAAGAACTTTTAAAAAAAATCTAAACCTTTTTTCACTATAAAGAACCTTTTGTGGAATGGAAAAGTTCCATGAATTTTAAAGGTTCTTCATGGAACCATTGATGCCATTAAAGAACCTTTATTTTTAAGATATATATATAAATATAAATTAAAGGCAATTCTTTCGGTTAAAATATGACCCCAACATGTTTTTGACAGGTTTTGTGAGAGCACAATGAAAACGTGAAATGTGAATTTTAGTAACTCAGAGGTTCATGAAGATCCTTTTGTGAGGTTTACGTTTAACACTTACAATGAATGACAAAAGAAATAATTTTTTTTTATTGATAATTGATTATTTTAATAACAATTTGAGTTGATTTTGTGTCTTGATTAAAGTCTATTCTTCATGCAGCACTCTAAAAAATAACTAAAAAAACAAAACAAATTTACACAGTAAAATACCGTTTTCAGTTGAAACAGTAATATACCAAAAAAATCCATTCTGGGTAATTAAGAAGTCGTTTTAAGAAAAGAGGCCTATAGGCTACTTTCTCGAAAACCACAAATTATATTACCCAGAATACATTGTAATACACTGAAGTAATATTCTGTAAAAACAATGCATTCTGGGTAATATTTGTCGTTTTCGAGAAAGTAGCTTATAGGTTACTTTATCGAAAATGATGAATAACGATAACAATACAGATAACATTAACTGTGCTGTAAAACAAAGGATAACATTATCAAATGATTCTCTTATTGATTCATCAAGATCCAGATCCGGAGCCTTTCGACTGCTTCTTTCTAGGTGCAAAAGATTCATTACTCCGTAAAAAAAAAAAGAAGAACAACATCCTTCCTTTCTTCCTGAGGATATGACTGGAAAGAAAGCAACAAAGAATGCTATTACAATACCTGAGCAGGAAGGATTTGACTGTACCCTGCTTGAGAAATTATATTACTAACTAATACAAGATAAGGAATGATTTCTGAATTAGACTGCATGATTACATTTTGATGATATGAGTGGTGCTTGACCTTGCATAACTCACTGATTAAATATGGAAAAGGATTAAATGACTGATTCATGACAATTCCCTTCAATTTCCTGCCATGAAAAGGTCACCAAAATAAGAACAGGATCATCTTGCGAATGTCACTGAATTGAAAAATCAACAATCACACAGATGAAAGTGTAAATATGCATGCAGAATATCCCGTCTTTAACCAGAATCAGTAATCACATGGATTTGATTGGTATTCAATCATCAAGGCATCCTTACAAAACTTAATTTCGCCCACTCTCTGCCTGATTTATGTTCTGTTTTAATTCTTTGTCACTAATAAAACAATCCCAGTCTTCTTGCAATGTTTTCCTTTCATGGAGTGTTCTGGATTCTGATCTATGAAAACTTCCTACATGATGAATGTACAATTTGTTTGAGGTGTGACAGAAAGGAAACGAGGAGAAAGTAGTTCAGGGTGGGTCGCATTTTTTTCTTTGACCAACGCAGTTTTTTATCAGTCATCATGCACACACCTACAGACTTTCAGTAGTATCAAAATCTAAATAAACTCCTTTTGTTGAGCGCACCGATATCCACCCAGTTTCTTTGAACTCATGGAAACAATGATATACTGTAAGAACACTGATAAATTAAGCGTCCGTTTCCACCCTTTGGTGTATACCAGTAATTACTCACTGGACCAACTTGGAAAAAGGTTGTAAATAGTCTAAATCTATACATAGATGTATTGAATTTATGTTGGTGTTTTCCTTACTTAGGCTACTGTGACATCCACATTCAATACAAACCCCAAATTACACAATTGAAACGACTACTCAATCTTACAAAACTTCTATCTATCTATCTATCTATCTATCTATCAATTTTAGGGGGATAGGAAGAGTATAGCGTGACCAAAACATAGTTGGTCGAAAAGGCGACATCTATTTGCGGTAACTAATTTGGAAATTAAATCCTCAGATGGATATCATATATCCAAACACATGCGCGCCGACTGATAGGAAGAGAGAAAGAGAGAGAGGAAGAGTTAGTGGAGTTCTGGGATCTCTGCCAGATAACACGAACTTCCTTTAATTTTTGGAGACATGGATGTCATTATAAATGCGGCACGGCACACCTCGTACTCATGAATGTGAACGATCCGCTGGTCACTTCGCCATAACTTCGTGAATATCGTTACATAACGTGTCAGCAGAGATGAGAGAGATTCTGGGAATTGCGCTGGCGCTCGTTGTTCTGAGAGTTCACGGGGAAAACATCAGTGAAGGTTTTTGTGTGGAGGGAAAATGCTTCGTCGTCCAAACCGACAGGGCGACTTTTGATGAGGCGCAGAAAGTCTGTCAGGAGAAACAAGGACATCTGATGACCGTACGCACCCAAAAATCGGCTGAAGTTCTTTCTAAGTTGTTGAAGGGAACTTCTGGAAACTTTTGGTTGGGGCTGAGATATCAGTGCTCAAACGATGGGTTAAAGGGATACAAATGGGTCACTGGGGACGATACGAGCCTCTATATCAACTGGGAAAGCGACCGATGTGCACAATGTGCATCGGTATCACAAAAAGTTCAGAAACTGGCCGAAAGACCTTGCGATGAAAGAATCGAAGGATATTTGTGTGAATATGACAATGTCGGTTACTGTAAGCCGCTGAGCAACGATGCAGACGTATTATATGAAATTCCTTTCGGATTTAAGGCAAACGAACTCCCAGAAATTCCTAAAGGCACCAGTGCGACATTGCCGCCGATGAGAACGAGACACATTTGTTTAGACGGCTTCTGGTTTCAGGCACCTTGGAGTTGTGAAGTTTTTGGTGGTGGATGTGATTATAAGTGCCGTTTGAACGGGAAAAACTACGAATGCTTCTGTCAGCCTGGATTTAAACTCGACAGCAACGGAGTCACATGCAGCAAGGAGGAACATGAGCCCGCATTTAAAGTTGCAGATGTAAAGTCTTCCGAAGTCTGCAAGCCCGGCTATCGCAATGAAAGTGGGGTTTGCGTTGATGAGGACGAATGCGAGTCTGCACCATGCGAGCACGACTGTATAAACACTGAAGGTGGTTATCAATGTAAATGCTATGAGGGATTCATACCGTCGACGAAAGAACCGGAAAAATGTAAGATGCACTGTACGCAACCCCAGTGCCCACCTGAATGTGACCCCAACAACGTGGACCCAGTGCAACTGCCCCGATGGTTTCTTACTTGAAGGCACAGACGAAAAAATATGCACTGACGTTGATGAATGCGATAATAATGAGTGTGACCAGAAGTGTGAAAATATACCTGGAGGATTTGTATGTTCCTGCAATGAAGGATACTTGCTTTTGGGCGAGCATAAATGTGTGAGAGAAGACTTTGAGGGCTCAGGCAGCTCAACACCTTTTGACTTTTTTACACCTACAAGCAGATCCCCAACAGACAAGCCAATGTCAATCTCAGCGGGCAGTCTTTTAGCAATCATGGTGGCCATTGTTGTTTGTATTCTTGTACTGGTCTGCCTCGCTCACTACATATTGAGACGTTTTTGTCAAATGCACAATTACGATGTGCACAAAGGCCACGAAAATATCTACGATTTTCAACAGGTGATCACTGAAAAAAACTGCACTGAACAGTCATTCCCAAATCGGTATTTAAAAAGAGACATTTAAAGCCAGACTTCATGCAAACTGAAATGTAAATAGTAGTGAATTTATTTTATTTTATTTGTAAACAAATATACAGTGTCAGAAACTTTGCACAAGTTTGAATAAGTCAACAATGTCAGTATTCCTGAATGGTGGAGTTTGAAGAAAATAAATATTATATTTTAATATAACGTGTAACAAAATTTCATTTATTGTACCTTGTTTCGTTCTCTCTCTCTCTGCAACATCTGTGTCCAAATAAGCAGATAGACTGGAAAATACTGCGGCATTAATGAACAGTATTTCTAAACGTTTTATTTTCATTTTATTTCCAGTATTGCCCTCTTACCTGCTGGTTTTCCCTGTCATTTTGGTAAATAACGTCCTCTAGTGGGCATTAAGGAACAACTAGTTCAAATGCAAGTTTGGTTTCTTCATACTCACACACAGCTTCACGTGGTTAGTGTTTTATCTTTGAATGGCAAGAGTTAATGTCCAGTCATTTCATTTGGTTAATCCTTGAAAGAAGGATTCGAGCTTTTGGACGAGTTTAAATGTGTGAGAGAAGACTTTGAGGGCTCAGGCAGTTCAACACCTTTTGACATTTTTACACCTACAAGCAGATCCCCAACAGACAAGCCAATGTCAATCTCAGCGGGCAGTCTTTTAGCAATCATGGTTGCCATTGTTGTTTGTATTCTTGTACTGGTCTGCCTCTCGCTGCATATTGAGACGTTTTTGTCAGATGCACAATTACGATGTGCACAAAGGCCACGAAAATATCTACGATTTTCAACAGGTGATCATTGAAAAACATTGCACTGAACAGTCATTCCCAAATCGGTATTTAAAAAGAGACACTTAAAGCCAGACTTCATGCAAACTGAAATGTAAATAGTAGTAAATTTATTTGATTTTATTTGTAAACAAATATATTGTGGTGTCAGAAACTTTACTTTGCACAACTTTGAATAAGTCAACAATGTCAGTATTCCTGAATGGTGGAGTTTGAAGAGAATAAATATATATTTTAATATAACATGTAGCAAAATTTCATTTATTGTACCTTGTTTCGTTCTCTCTCTGCAACATCTGTGTCCAAATATGCAGATAGACTGGAAAAGACAGTGCGGTATTAATGAACAGTATTTCTAAACGTTTTATTTTCAGTATTGCCCTCCTACCTGCTGGTTTTCCCAGTCATTTTGGTAAATAACGTCCTCTAGTGGGCATTAAGGAACAACTAGTTCAAATGCAAGTTTGGTTACTTCATACTCACACACAACTTCACATGGTTAGTGTTTTATCTTTGAATGGCAAGAGTTAATGTCCAGTCATTTCATTTGGTTAATCCTTGAAAGAAGGTTTCGAGCTTTTGGACGAGTTTAAATGTGTGAGAGAAGACTTTGAGGGCTCAGGCAGCTCAACACCTTTTGACATTTTTACACCTACAAGCAGATCCCCAACAGACAAGCCAATGTCAATCTCAGCGGGCAGTCTTTTAGCAATAATGGTTGCCATCAGTGGTGTAGTCCTAAAAAAATAAGTGGTGTACTATTACCCAGTAAGTGTTTTATGTGTTGTTCACTAGTAACATGTTTCATAAAAACAAATAAATACGTGATTCTAAAAGGTTGACATTTTCATGCTTACAGTTTGACTAAACATGCTGCTTTGGAATTATTATTCACTGTCTGAAATTAAAGTTCATTTTATAAGGATGTTAAAAAAGCCAATATTCAAAATCTAATTTATTAACATTATAATAATGGGTCACAAAAAACAAAAACAGTAGTCAGGATGAATGAAAATTTAAACACTCTCTGTCAGTAGGTGGCGCTTATGGAACAGCAGAAATAGAGCTGTTTCCCGGTAACCTCTGTAAACTCATGTGTTTTATATTATTTATGCAGAGGTGGGTAGAGTATCCAAAAACTGTACTCAAGTAAAAGTACAAGTACTTATAGAAATATTTACTCAAAGTAAGAGTGAAAGTAATAATCTTAATAGTTACTTGAGTAAGAGTAAAAAAGTATCCATTGAAAATCTACTCAAGTAGCTCGTTACTACTTTGTAATATATATATATATATATATATATATATATAACAATACAATAGCATGTTATTATTTAGATAGATATTTAAATTATCATAATTGGATAGATTTGCAACAAACACAGAAGAGACAAGCATTATTTAGCATCTGTAATCGAATATCATTGCATGTCCTTTACTTTGTATAATAATAACGTATACAGCTACATTTGAAAGAAGAGAGAAAACTGCTCGCGCTCATAACCGCTGAACATCTTCCGTATTTTCTCCAAAATGTAATCAAATGTATATTTCTGCAGGCGCGTGTAAACTGATTAACTGTGTCATTTTCAAGACGATCAGGTCGCCGGCGCCGCCACTGCGCAATAGGCTATCCACAAATTACCATTTCATACTCTCTGAACAATGGTAGCTTATTTAATGTATAAATTAAAATATGTCCATAAAAACAGTAAAGAACTGCTACATACCTACTTTGTTATCGGGGCGTAATAATCTGTTTTGTTGTAAAATGTCGGCTATTGGCTGAATTGAAATTGAATAAAATTGATACCTGTGGAGTTGTTCACAGACAGCATACGCAGTTCAACTAATAAAGATCTTCGTCGCTGGCAAACAAAAGGATGCATTTGCAGATTTGCTTTTAATTGACTGGAGGTCCACTGCCACTTCATCCAACGCTCCGAGTAAGAAACCTCTTCAGATGATTCAGCGCGTGCAGGAACTGAACATTTCATTCAAACTGATTTGCGAACCAATTTAGTCAGTTTTGCCAACTTGTTTGATCAAGTCTTTGAACAGAATCGACTCAAAAGAGTAATTCATTTGTGAATGGGGCATCGTTCATGAAAAAAACAGGCAGCGCGCTTGGAATAAACTACGCATTTCTTAGGCTAACATGTACAGTATTGTATTAAAATAAAGTAACGAGAGGAACGACGCCCAACGTAGCGAAGTAAAAGTACAGATTTTTCATTACAAATGTAGGCCTACTCAAGTTAAAGTAAAAGTACCCATATTTAAATTTACTCTAAAAAGTACAAATTTTCCAAAAAACTACTCAAGTAAATGTAACGAAGTAAATGTACTTCGATACCCACCTCTGTATTTACGCACGTTTATCAGTTTGACAGAATTTTCTACTTCATTGTGTCATAAGAAGTCAAACTATATAATTTTCCATTATCATAGCATGTGTTATGAAAAATAGCAACCTACACATAGCCTATAGAAACAACAGAAGATGTCAGAGGTGTAATATAAATCTAGTGAAAATATATTCCCTTAATAGATGATAAATTCTACAAGTTAGCCAAATTTGCCATAATTATACTACAATAAAAACGATATAAATTCTAGTGAGGGTGGGTCATGAATAGTTTAAAAAGCTCCCTAATAAATGTTGGCGCAAGATGATGTTTGTCCTCTTTTTTTGAACTCAATAGAATTCAAATGGATCGCACATTTTATCATCAGTGTCGGGATGACTCGTGGAAATCTTATCACACTTTTGGAGCGTGGTAAGATTCAGAGTAGCAGCCTAGTATGTTTATGATTCCCGCACCACTAATGCGTTAATAAACAAAGCTTCAGTTGCGCTGATGGTCTTTTCAGTTTGTACGGGAACTTAGCGCTTATAAAAGCTCCGAACGCATGATGTAGGCTATATAATTAATTAATAGTCTTATTTACTCACCACCATATTTCTCACGCCGTGACCGCTGCAGTGAGAGAAGTGCGCTCAATGCACCGCTCAAAACACCGAGCGGCTTTGATCGGAGATCTCTCACTGCAGCGCGAACACGCACTGTGAAGCCTGTTTTTTAGCTGATGATGAGCGGGAAAAGATAGAATGACAGAAGTGCTACTGCACCAATTACAACAAAGATTCGCGACTTTACACAACAGCATTGGACACACAGTTAAAGGGGAAGCTAACAGGACAATATTTTATGGACTTTCGAAGCAAAAAACAAGTGGGTATACGCAAATACTGATCCTTAGAAGTCGTAATACGCAAATAGCCCTGAGCAAAAAGTAAGCATACGGCGTATGCGTGCGTATCGCCCCGACTACACCACTGGTTGCCATTGTTGTTTGTATTCTTGTACTGGTCTGCCTCGCTCACTACATATTGAGACGTTTTTGTCAAATGCACAATTACGATGTGCACAAAGGCCACGAAAATATCTACGATTTTCAACAGGTGATCATTGAAAACAATTGCACTGAACAGTCATTCCCAAATCGGTATTTAAAAAGAGACACTTAAAGCCAGACTTAAAGGGTCATGAAACCCTAAACCAAAATTTCTGAGATTTTAACAGAGGTATGTGTGTTGAACACCATTGAAGACAATGTTAGCATCTGTTAGATTTAATAGTAGGGGGGAAATGGTTAAATTTTAGTTTTTATACGCTATTTTGGTCTTCCGGGTTTAAAATCTTCATCCTGTCCACGTCACAGGCTGTGACGTGGCAGAGCACGATAGTACTTTGATGACTCATCGGTGTTTCATAATTATTAACGAGACTGAGTTTTTTATCCAATGAGAAGACACTCTCTTAATTATTCATGACACCACGTGGATCTTTCCAATGACGAGGACGGTTAACGGCACTAAACAGCGAGAGAGACTGACGGTGCGTTCCAAACGGGATATATCGCCCTCCGAAGGGCACTTCGGAGTGAAAATAATCATGGCCGCCATGTTGAAGGGTCGTTCCAAACCGAAGTGCTCAAAACTGGCCACTTCAAAGGGCCCTTCGGAATGAAGGATTTCGAAGGGTACAACTGATGGACACTTCGGGCACCTATGATCCTTTGCACAGGGAAGTTCTTTGACGTCACAGAATGGGTATGGAGGTTATAGGAGTTCGATTTTACCTATAAATGTATATATAGTATTTTTCTATACTACTGTAATATTTATACGAGTTAGATTTGGTACATTATTATGGTCAAAACGACATTGTACTTCAACAAAAATACTTTACAGCTCCCTTTATCAGTCCATTCAAATGTTTAAAATACATAGACACAATATAGCCTACATGCGATAAACCTAAAATAAATAAATAAATAAATTAACGCTAAACAAATGGCGCAGCTTGCACAATCTACTCCTCTTTGATTGTCTCGTTAAGATGACGCAGAAGTGCGTTCCAAAAGAAGAGTTTTTTTGACCCCTACACCCTTCATCCCTTCGAAGCTCTCACTCCGGAGGGTAATCCCTTTGAAGGGATTAGGGCATAGGGATGAGCCCTTCCGAATGGAACGCAGGGTGACTGACTGACGGTGCGTGTCCGTTGGCGCGGAGCGAGCGGGTAAGCGCGAGTGTTTTCGGTTCATTCCTATGGAAGTTGAGCCGCGGGTAAGTTAAATGTGACGCTCAACTTCCATAGGAATGAATCTAAAAATGCTCTGGTCGCTTGCTCTGCTCCAGTCGACACGCAGCCTGACTGACTGAGCGTGTTGCAGGTTCGGCGCGTAGATCTATGCTATGTACGCAAGGTTTTTTTTTAAGCGTTATTTTTTTTTTTTCAAATATATGCATGTATATTGTGTATATAAACAACTATATATTTTATAATGACTGTAATTACACATGTACATTAATATGTTTTAAATAGAATTACGATTACTGTAGGATATATGTAGCAGGGCATTCAGTAACTCTTGAAAAGACAAAAATAAAGTGTCAGTGTATTTCATTAGATTTTAACTTTTCCAGTTTTTTTAAAAAAATGTATTTCCTCACGTTTTTACCACTGATTTTTAGTGACAGTCGATATGCATGGGCTACTGGCGATGAGAGATTCCCCCCTCTCCTCTCCTCTCCTCTCCTCTCCTCTCCCCTCCCCTCCCCTCTTCTCACAGCCACCACGCCCGTTGCATTTTTCAAAAAGATTGTGAGCTAGACTTGAGCTGAAAGAGGGGGGTTTCATGACCCTTTAATGCAAACTGAAATGTAAATAGTACATTTATTTGATTTTATTTGTAAACAAATATATTGTGGTGTCAGAAACTTTACTTTGCACAAGTTTGAATAAGTCAACAATGTCAGTATTCCTGAATGGTGGAGTTTGAAGAAAATAAATATTATATTTTAATATAACGTGTAGCAAAATTTCATTTACTGTACCTTGTTTCGTTCTCTCTCTGCAACATCTGTGTCCAAATATGCAGATAGACTGGAAAATACTGCGGCATTAATGAACAGTATTTCTAAACGTTTTATTTTCATTTTATTTCCAGTATTGCCCCCTACCTGCTGGTTTTCCCTGTCATTTTGGTAAATAACGTCCTCTAGTGGGGATTAAGGAACAACTAGTTCAAATGCAAGTTTGGTTTCTTCATACTCACACACAGCTTCACATGGTTAATGTTTTATCTTTGAATGGCAAGAGTTAATGTCCAGTCATTTCATTTGGCTAATCCTGGATAATTCTTGTATTGTATTTATTTTTTTTTCTTTTGTAAACAAATTAACACCGATTCGGAAACTAGTTCGAAATAACAGTATTCAATAAAAAAATTGTTGTTAATGCTAAAATAGCCTATTGCTACCGTTGAAAACTTCCGAATTCCGAACTTCCCGAAGCTGAAATAATTGTAACCTTTCCAGAATTACAGTGCTCAAACTTGAAGAACTCCTCACCGGAAAATGAATCACTGGGTCAGAAAGTTATTTCCTATTTCAGAGATGTTGAGAAACACTAATGAAATAAAGGAAGAGAAAACGGAGGGAGAACTCATTATCTCCGAAACTCGAGCGAGAGAACGGGTTGTTCTTTATTTGAAGCTGAAGGGTAATTGAAGCGTTCTCATTATTTAATGCCACGACAAGGCTTAAGAAAACTCTATGGATTAGGGACCGAATCTGGTAAGACGCTAAATTATTGCTCGGTTATTGGACATCAACTTTATAGTGCAGCTTTCAGATTACTGCATGTATCAGATTCTTTCCACGTTAAAAACGCATGTTATAGTAAAAGCTTTTTCTTAAAGTCACTGAACTTTTAACTTAAGCAAACAATGAGCAAGATAATCTTGTTCTACACAAGTAATAACTTAAATAGCACATCCTCTCAAAAATAGCCTCATGTTTTGTTTTGTTTTGTTTTTCCCACAGTTCTCTCAGAATGGGATTTACATTAATTCTGATCCTCTTTGGACTGTGCATCAACACTGAAGTTGTGAAATGCACCTCTATGTGTTCAGTTAATGGCTATGCAGCCTTCTGCGCATCTAGAGGTCTTCATCAGGTGCCAGAGCTTCCCACATACATCAATTATATGGATCTGAATTTTAACAGCATTGCTGAACTCAACGAAACATCCTTTTCTGGTCTTGAAGGTCTACAAGTCCTTAAACTGGAGCAACAAACAACAGGACTTGTGATCAGAAACAACACGTTTAGAGGACTCTCCAATCTAATATTACTTCAGTTAGACTACAACCGCTTTCTGCAAATAGAGACAGGGGCGTTTAATGGATTATCCAACCTTGAGATTCTCACTCTCACTCAGTGCAGTTTAGATGATGCTATTTTGTCTGGTGACTTCCTCAAACCTCTGGTGTCTCTTGAGATGCTTGTCTTGAGTGAAAACAACATTAAAAGAATCCAGCCAGCATCGTTCTTTTTAAATATGAGGAGATTCCATGTGCTCAATCTCTCTCGCAACAAAGTGAAGAGCATCTGTGAAGAAGACCTCCTCAGCTTTCAGGGTAAACATTTCACGCTTCTGAAACTGTCCTCCGTGACACTGCAAGACATGAATGAGTACTGGTTAGGATGGGAAAAGTGTGGAAACCCATTTAAGAACATGTCCATAACTATATTAGACTTATCTGGAAACGGCTTTAATGTTAACATGGCAAAGCGTTTCTTTGATGCAATCACTGGTACCAAAATCCAAAGTCTCATTCTCAGTAACAGTTACAGCATGGGCAGTTCTTTTAGTTACAACAATTTTAAAGATCCAGACAAATTTACTTTCAAGGGTCTTGGGGATAGTGGTATTAATATTTTCGATTTGTCCAAATCAAAAATTTTTGCTTTGTCAAGTTCAGTATTTAGTCATTTTCAAGATCTAGAACAAATTACATTGGCAGAAAATGAGATCAACATTATTGAAACTGATGCATTTTGGGGTATGACAAATTTACTAAAGCTAAACCTGTCCAAAAACTTCCTGGGTAGTATTGATTCTAATACCTTTCTGAATCTAGAGAAGCTCGAGGTGCTTGATTTGTCTTATAACCATATAAGGGTGCTTGGCGATAAATCGTTTCAGGGACTCCCAAGTTTACTCAACTTAAATTTAACAGGAAATGCTCTTGAGTCAGTTCATGAATTTGCCACCCTACCTAACCTGAAGATAATCTACTTGGGTGAGAACAGAATTTCATCTTTGTCTAGTTTACCTAACATTGCTAAAAATCTTACAACCCTTGACCTGGAATTTAACAAATTAAAGGCCTTGTCAGATCTCTACACAATACTACGGGAATTTCCTCAAATAGAAAAAATCTTTCTTCAAGGTAACACGTTTTCAAGTTGTTATAATCAAAGACAAATAGTGGCTTCAGACAAACTTCAACTTCTTAATCTTGGAGGTTCATCTATGCAGATGATCTGGTCGGAAGGAAAATGTTTAAACGTGTTTAACAGTCTTCATCAGTTAGAACAGCTTTCTCTGACTGCCAATGGGCTACAGTCTCTTCCAAAAGACATTTTCAAAGACCTTACCTCTTTGTGGATTTTGGATTTGTCCTTCAACTCTTTGAAGTACCTTCCAAACGGTATATTCCCTGAAAGTCTTCAAATACTTAATCTTGAATATAATTCTATTTATTCAGTAGATCCAAATCTCTTTAGCACCCTCAGCTACCTCAGCCTGAAGAAAAACGATTTCCGTTGTGATTGCAACCTAAGGGATTTCAAAACTTGGCTAAATCAAACCAACGTAATCATTGTTCACCCCATTGAGGATGTTACGTGTGCCAGTCCTGAGGATCAGTACATGGTTCCGGTTGTGAGATCCAGCATACAATGTGAGGATGAAGAGGAGGAAAGAAATGCTGAAAAACTGAGGCTTGTGCTTTTTATTTTCTGTACCGCATTTATCATAGTACTCACTGCTAGCACCATCATTTATGTCCGTCGACGTGGCTACATCTTCAAGCTTTACAAAAAACTCATTGGCAAACTTGTGGATGGAAAGCGAGAAGAGCCTGATCCTGAACAATTCTTGTATGATGTGTTTCTCTGTTTTAGTTCCAGTGATATTAAATGGGTAGAAAAAGCGCTGCTGAACAGACTAGACTCTCAGTTCTCAGAGCAGAACACACTCCACTGCTGCTTTGAGGAGCGAGACTTCTTACCTGGGGAGGACCATCTTACCAACATGCGAAATGCTATCCAGAATAGTCGAAAAACCCTTTGTGTGGTGTCTGAACATTTCCTGAAAGATGGCTGGTTACTAGAGGCCTTCATTCTGGCACAAAGGAGGATGCAAGTGGAGCTTGAGGACATTCTGGTGGTGCTGGTTGTAGGGAACATACCGCTGTACAGGCTACTGAAGTTCAAACAAGTGAGATCGTACATTGAGAACAGAAGATACCTTCTGTGGCCCGATGACAACCAGGACTTGGATTGGTTTTATGACCAACTTCTGCATAAAATAAGAAAAGATACCAAGGTTAAACAAACAAATCAACCAAACAAACAAACAAAGCCTGAAGCATTGAATGTCCATGCAAACACAGCAGTATAATTATGGTATATCTGTTGATTATATATTTTGTAAAACTTTACCTAATCACCTTTGGTTTCAGATTTTTAATGCATAATGCAGATCTTGGTTGGGTATAATTATGCATTATCTCATGTTTCCTATGTTTGTAAAAATGTTTGTCTGTGAACCTGCTGATAATTTCAGTAAATATCTGAAATGCTAATTCTATTCTGTGTCCTGGTGCCAGTGGATAAAGACCTCAGAATACTCTTCTAAATTTGCAAAATCTTAACATGTTCAACCACTTGTGTGACTTTGACCCTGCCAACAGAGCTTGCAAATCTATAATGAAATGTGAATTACAAATAAAGAAATTAAGCAAATTTAACTATAACTTTACAACCTAAAACTATTTTCGACACTATTATCTGAATACAGGCAAAATGGCAAACTAGGAAGCCACTAGTGAAAACACTATGACACAATATGGCCTTATGCTTTTGGGTAATCACAGTTTGTACATTGTTAATGAAATCTGTAAAGAAACCTCAGTATTGACAAATTCTGTCATGGCCTGTGTACTTTGAACAGTTTGGAAATACAGCAACAGGGCTGTCGCTCGAGGAGAGAACAATGGGAGGGCCCACAGCAACAACCTGCACCGGGGTCACATGTCTGATTAAGTAAATATTGAATTGAAATCCTACCATGGCTGACAACTAATTCCATGGTCTTCATCGAAGAACTGATAATATATTCTTAGCTGACCTCACAATGCCATCTGGCCAAATTTCCTGTTATGATCCCTTCATTGTAATAAGGCACACTGCAAAAGAAGACAACATTGCAAAACTAATATTAACATTGTGCTTTATATACAGAAAGCAATCTCTCAGGGGCACCTTGTGCAAACATAGCTTACCAAAGAATAGCCTTCAAATTCATTTCCTGTTCCCTTAAAAAAAAATGTAATTGCCATCTACCACTAATTGTATAGTATTTATATTGTATTCATATTTTATTTATTTCACACAATTGTGATCTGATTGCCTCATATAACAACAGGTCCTTCTTTGGGCACATTGAGGAACTTGCTTTTAAAATATCCCCATTGAGAAGTCAGGTCCATTGTGCAATCAAAAACGCTTTGTTTGTGTTGGCTTTCAGAGTTACTCAAGAGTTACTTTTTGTTTTAACTCCCATCTTACTCCATGGTGTTGAATGATTCTTCTGTTTTAACTAAACATGAAAAAGACCATTACATAGACGCAAACTATCTACAAACTCATTCTTGTTTTTTTCTCATTAGTGTGTTTTTCTAGGACAGATTTCTGTGAAAAACATTTATAAAACAATTTATAAATAAAACTGCATTAAATTGGATGTAACATTTTACATAACAGTGATTTTACAATTATTTTGCTCCTATTACATAAATGTAACATTATTCGACTTTCAACAGGCAAATGCAGAAGTAGGCCTCGTTAATTATGGTTCTTTATAATACTTTTCACATGGCCAGGTTTTCAGCTAATTCAGATTTCTATTGATAAGAGCTCTGATTTGTTTCTGGTTGACAAAGATATCTACAAAAATATAATGTAGGTCATCATATAAATACATATTTTAATACATTATAAAACTATAAATATATAACTTGCAGTTTCTATAACCTTTGTGACATAATTTTTTCCTTAACATAAAAGAGGAATACTTTCCCCAATAAGTTTATCATCAAATAAATTAATTTCTCAAAATGTGTGGCCCCTTATGTAACCTGACATTAAAAATACTTTATAGCTTTCATATACAGCTAAATGTTTTGCACTTTTTAATGCATAATTACTTTAACAAGGTAAAAAAAACACTATAGTAAATACTATAGTGTTTTTGAACCATACTATAGTAAATTGTAGTATACTGTAGGCCTATATATTAGTATTTACAACACTTTGTTAATGAATGCTACAGCATACTGTAGTATTAACGATAGTGAACTGATCAACTGTTATAAATACCGTAGTATACTTTAGTTTTTACTACAGTAAACTGTAGTGTACTGTAGTATAATATACCCTAAAGTTATAGAAAACTTAGTACAGTATTGGGTAAAGTAATTTGTTTATATTACTATAGTTGTTATATTATCACAGCAACTATAGAATTACCACAATAAATATAGTATGGTTCAAAACCACTACAGTATTTACTATAAATTACTATAGTATTTTTGAACCTGGGAAGTCTTAATTGCTAATTTCTTACCTTTAAACTGGTTTGTTTTGCAGGGGCAGATTGAATCTGCCAATAAACAAAAACAGCCTGACAAACCACACATACGAGCGATTTTATAATTAAAGAAATCGTCCGGAAAAAGAGTCCGTTCTACAAAATGACCGTTACTTTTTGAATTGTAAGCGCCCGCGCTTTTTGTGGGTTCGAGCGGCTTTTTTTTAAGCAGGCAGTCACTTGATTCTTAAACGTTCATGTAAATTAATTTATTTAATGCTGAACTCCACTATGTTTTATCTAGTCACTGTCAGTATCTTATATTTGAACAGTTCACAGGCACATGTCTGCTTATTATTAAAGTAGGCGTTGAAATATTAAATATGACTTAAAGAATCGTTATTCTAGATATAACTGTTTCTTTAATGAATAAAACATTAAAAATTATATCAATAACATGAACTGCCCCTATGTAGTAAATATTGCTACGAACTGTACGCCGCCTATAGTACAAGACGAGCACAGCGTACCACAGAGCGGAGTAAATACTGCACATTTTGGGGTTTAGCATTGAAAAGGCAGCGGGGTATAGCGAACAAAACTACACCGTTGATGTGCTGAATCTCACAGAGAGTTTGCAGTGTCTGAAGAATGTTCAGGAATGACTCTTACCGGAAAACGAGTCACTGGGTCAGAAAGTTATTTCCTTTTTCAGAAACATTGGGAAACACAAATGAAACGAAGGGAGAGAGAACAGAACAACTCCGCATTATCGCCGTACGGAACTCTCGAAACTACCTGTTGACTATGTGACTATCAAATGACTTCAGAAAAGGCTAAACAATTTGTGGCCGAACAGGTAAGACTCTAAAATACTGGTGGGTTGTTATTAGACGTGAATTCTGTAGCAAATCTCCCATATTACCTCATGCATGGTACTTTAAAAACTACTGTGGTGTTTTTCTCGGCAGTAACTGAACCTTGAACTAGTTTAGCAAACAATTAGTAAGATAAACTAGTTGTACAGAAGTACAGGCTGTCGTTTATGCATATTATTTTCAGATAACCTATACGTTTACTGACCACACTGGATTTAGAAACTTAAAACGCACATTTTAATGGACTTTACTTCATAATTATTCATAACATTTCATAATTAGTTGTAACCAAAAGTTACAGTGAATTATAATATTTGCAGATTGCTTTTTACATCTAAATTGGTTGTTTTTCATGTGTTTTAATGCATTATACATTATAGTGTGTATGATAATGGTGACAATTATTTATGATGAGACCATACAATGCATTAAGATGTGCATTACAAGGCAAAATTAATCCATTAATCCAACTTACATAGTGCACTATGCATAAAGGCTTTAAGTAAAATATTACTATCATATAATAATCCATGTGCTGTACCAAACCTGTCTGAATTGCAGCTGCTGTGGAGTACAAAGCTGTTGTAACCTTTGTTTTCTACAGGGATCTCACAATGGCAACAAGATGCACTTTATCTCTGATACTCCTTGGATTATGCGTCAGCACTCAAATTGTGAAATGCTCCTCAGTGTGTTCAGTTGGCACCTCTGTCGCAGTCTGCATTGATAAAGGTCTTCAAGAGGTTCCAGAACTTCCCCCATATGTAAATAAAGCGGATTTGAGTAAGAACAATATTGCTGAACTCAATGAAACATCCTTTTCTCATCTGGAAGGTCTACAAGTCCTTATACTGATGCACCAAACAACAAGACTTGTGATCAGAAACAATACATTCAGAAGACTCTCTAACTTAACATCACTTCAGCTTGACTACAACAACTTCCTGCGAATGGATACAGGAGCATTTAACGGATTATTAAACCTTAAAAATCTCACTCTCACTCAGTGCAGTTTAGATGATGCAATTTTGTCTGGAGACTTCCTCAAACCTCTGGTATCTCTTGAGATGCTTGTCTTGCATGATAACAACATTAAAAGAATCCAGCCAGCATCATTCTTTTTAAATATGAGGAGATTCCATGTGCTCGATCTCTCTCGCAACAAAGTGAAGAGCATCTGTGAAGAAGACCTCCTCAGCTTTCAGGGTAAACATTTCACGCTCCTGAAACTATCCTCCGTGACACTGCAAGACATGAATGAGTACTGGTTAGGATGGGAAAAGTGTGGAAACCCATTTAAGAACATGTCCATAACTATATTAGACTTATCTGGAAACGGCTTTAATGTTAACATGGCAAAGCGTTTCTTTGATGCAGTCACTGGTACCAAAATCCAAAGTCTCATTCTCAGTAACAGTTACAGCATGGGCAGATCTTTTGGGAAATAATTCAAAAGATCCAGACAAATTCACATTCAAGGGTCTTGAGGCGAGTGCTATTACGATTTTTGATCTCTCCAATTCAAGCATTTTTGCTCTGTCATCTTCAGTATTTAGTTATTTGTCAGATCTAGAACAAATTACATTAGCAGAAAGTCAGATCAACAAGATTGAAAAAAGTGCATTTTGGGGTATGACAAATTTACTAAAGCTAAACCTGTCCAAAAACGTCCTTGGTAGTATTGATTCTAGTACATTTCAGAATCTAGAGAAGCTCGAGGTGCTTGATTTGTCTTATAATCATATATGGATGCTTGGATATAAATCATTTCAAGGACTTCCAAATCTACTCAACCTAAATTTAAGAGGAAATGCTCTCAAACATGTACATTTAATTGCAGCCATACCAAACCTGGAGAAGCTCTACTTGGGTGACAATAAAATTTCATCTGTGTATTATTTAAATGAAATTTCCAAATATTTTACAACCCTTGACCTGGAATCCAACAAACTTTCTTTCCATGTCAGATCTCTACGCAATATTACAGGAATTTCCTCAAATTGAGGAAATTTTTCTTAGAGGTAATGAGCTTATTAATTGCCCTAATGACGCACACAAAGTGCTTTCACAAAAAGTACAAATCCTTGATCTTGCATTTGCAGGTTTGGAAGTTATCTGGTCAGATGGAAAATGTTTAAATGTGTTTAACAATCTTCAGCAGTTAGAAAAGCTCTTTCTGGGTCACAACTTGCTACGGTCACTTCCCAAAGACATTTTCAAAGACCTTAACTCTTTGTACCATTTGGATTTGTCCTTCAACTCTTTGAAGTACCTTCCAAACGGTATATTCCCTGAAAGTCTTCAAATTCTTAATCTTGAATATAATTCTATTTATTCAGTAGATCCAAATCTCTTTAGCACCCTCAGCTACCTCAGCCTGATAAAAAACGATTTCCGTTGTGATTGCAACCTAAGGGATTTCAAAACTTGGCTAAATCAAACCAACGTAATCTTTGTTCACCCCATTGAGGATGTGATATGTGCCAGTCCTGAGGATCAGTACATGGTTCCGGTTGTAAGATCCAGCATACAATGTGAGGATGAAGAGGAGGAGAGAAATGCTGAAAAACTGAGGCTTGTGCTTTTTATTTTCTGTACCGCATTTATCATAGTACTCACTGCTAGCACCTCATTTATGTCCGTCGACGTGGCTACATCTTCAAGCTTTACAAAAAACTCATTGGCAAACTTGTGAATAGAAAGCGAGAAGAGCCTGATCCTGAACAATTCTTATATGACGTGTTTCTCTGTTTTAGTTCCAGTGATATTAAGTGGGTAGAAAGAGCGCTGCTGAACAGACTAGACTCTCAGTTCTCAGAGCAGAACACACTCCGCTGCTGCTTTGAGGAGCGAGACTTCTTACCCGGGGAGGACCATCTTACCAACATGCGAAATGCTATCCAGAATAGTCATAAAACCCTTTGTGTGGTGTCTGAACGTTTCCTGAAGGATGGCTGGTGCCTAGAAACCTTCACCCTGGCACAGTGCAGGATGCTAGTGGAGCTAAAGGACATTCTGGTGGTGCTGGTTGTAGGGAACATACCGCAGTACAGGCTACTGAAGTACGATCAACTGAGATCCTACATTGAGAACAGAAGATACCTTCTGTGGCCCGATGACAGCCAGGACTTGGATTGGTTTTATGACCAACTTCTGCATAAGAAAAAACACCAAGGTTAAACAAACAAATATTAAAGTTAATGAGGGTGAAAAAAATCTTGACGCCGCAAATCTGCAAGCAGACACTGCAGTGTAACTATGAAGGACTTTGTATAATTCCTTGCTTTGCTCCATACTGTATCCCACTTTGTTGAAATTCTCTCTATTGGACAATGACATCAACAAATATTAAGCATATAAAGCTGGAAACCATGCTGTATTGTATAGTTATAAATGTTTATTTTGTATTATCCATAATGTGTTTGTACTTCTCAGTGTCAGTTGGGTAGTTAAAGGTCAGTAGAACGGTGACATTTTTTTAATCTATTATGTAAATACTCCATTTATATCACCTTTTATTTTTTTCATAGTGTTCCAGGTTTTGGCAAATAAAATCTTACAATTCACACCATGTGTCCAAATATCTGTGAGACACTACTTATAGATAATTGCATTCAGTTATTTAAATAAATCTGATGGTTACTCCAAAAAAGGACACATCAGGTGACCCATTGATATAATTTATATATATTAGAACCGTAAAAAAATGTATTATTTTAATTATTACTACTACTACTATTTTTATTATATCAGATAAGCAGCCTTTATTGGTAGACCCGATCAATAACCAAAAATCAATTGTATAGAAAAATCTTTAAAATTGGTGATTATCTTCCTTAAAAAAAACAAAACAACAACTCCCTTATTTTTGAAAATGATTTAGTTAATAAATAAATGTTTGGGTGAGACATATACATATAACACTGTATATGTCAAGGACACATTTGTACAATTAAATTCACACTTACTGTAGTATATTTGACCAAAACAAAAACAAAAAAATTCTTCAGGTGTAAAGTCACATAAACTGACTCAAGTCCTGAGGCTAATGTAAATATTTGCACACTGCTGAAAGAGGCAGTTTTATCTAAGAAACTGGGAAGAAACAAAGACAACTTTGAAACAAAGCACAGTCAGTCTTTCAATTCACCATTGCATAAACTACTGAAGTTTACTTTATAGGCGAAACATTCAAATCAACATCAACAAAAAAAAGTGCATGACTCAAATACATACACAATACACACAAAAATATATATACAAGTTCATATGAAATGTGCAGGAAGATAAATTCTGAATATGCTTTTCTGTTCTCATGAAAAAGTGATGGCCTGAGGCCAGATATTAAAAAAATAATCTAAAACACTGAGATGTCACACAAATACCAACCAGTGGGTCAAAATAGTGTCTTCTTAAATCAAACTTTGTTTAAAATATAAATGTTTTCCTTGACGTCATGTCAGCATTCTCATGCACATAATGTCAAGTAACTATTTCCTGTCAGGAAACAACCAGTTGCTAAATCTTAACAATATTGCAAATATGTTCGCAATCTAACACACATTTTACATGTTAGCATAAACTCTCAGATGAGGCTTTTGAATTAATGGCAATAGTAGGCACGCTGGTTTTTGGCTTGTGAAACTCTACAGAATTGCACTTCACTTTTACAGTCTTTTTAAAACAGTTAATTTTTTTGGGAGAGACAGGCTCTGCCCTTTCATTATTGTCTTTGTCACTCTGATTGCATTTGACACTTTCTTCTGGTACCACTGGAATCGCTTCGCGAATCTCACGACTGTCCTGTATTAAAACACAAGTGCCATTTACTTTTGTTTTTATATGGTTCGATGGTATTTTTTGAGGGGTCAGGGAATTTAATGCTAGGTCCCCTGTCTTCTGTGTATCATGATTAACAGTACAGACTTGAGTTGTATCAGGCAAAGAGCAGCACTGAACATCTGGAAACTGAATGTTAGCTGGAAAGTTCTGGCTCTCTGGTAGAGGCGAATTCAGGCTACAAGCACTGATGTGAGACTTGTCGTGCACTGCAGTATCGGACAACAGTGCCTGATGCAAAAGGTGCACTGTGTGCATGCTGTAGCCTCCAGGAAAACATATGTGCGGAGTTGGCCTTGATGTTTGGCTCTGTGAGCAATGATGGAAGTGGCCACAGTTAGCGGGAGTGTGTGCCGTATCCCGTGAAGGCTGAAGGTTCTGACCCACGGGTAAGCGATTGGTCTGTTTAGCGGGGCATGGGGTTTCTCGAGATTGGCTGCAAGGATGATAAGGAGTCCTTTGTCGCTCTCTCATATAATGATGCATACAATTTTCACAGGTGCACCTTGTACTATAAGTGTACTGATGTGGATGTGAAAGTTCTAAGCCATTTTCAAGCTCAGGGTTGGGTTCTCTTGAGTCGGTGTTGTGGGGTGCGCACAAGGTTGCGTGATTAGAAGCGATGCCGTTGTGCAACTGTGTACATGCTTCCTGTTCCTCATCGGAGGTCTTTTCCTCATTTCTGACATTCAATGCCAAGGGTTCAAGCTCATAGTGTTCATGTCGACCATCAGTTCTTGTGTTATCTATCTGGTACTTGGTCGTGTAACCAAGTTTACCTAGGCTAGGATTAGATTGGTTTTCAGAGGTGCGCTCCGTAAAGGTGTAGCACTGGAGTTTCTTTGGCAAAGGAATCTGTCCACAGGTGCCCTGAGGACCCAGACAGCGACACATGCATTGAAAGAAAAACGTAGCAAAGGCCCAACTAATGCACATGATTAGCATCAAAAACGTGCCCAGTTGAGTGTAGGCAAGAACTGTGGATGGCATCATCATTGCACCGGCTACAAAGGTTGTGAGTGCTGCCATAGCTATAGCCGAGCCCATCCTGCTCAAGGAGAAAACCACCTTCCCTTCTCTGTCTGGTTCTGGGGCAAGGCGGTATGCCACGCCGTAATGAACAGCAAAGTCCACAGAGAGACCTACAGCAACTGAGATGGTCACGGATTCAAGCACATTTAGTTCCCAACCCAAGAGCACCAGCGACCCAACTGTGACAAATATGGTTCCGGCGATGGATATGATGGCGTAGAGGCTGATGATGATATTCCAGGTGGTCAGGAGCATGACACTGAAGGCCACCACCACCGACAATGCCATAGCAATAAGAGTCCCATCCGAAAGGCTGTCCTGTAGGTCGTAGAACTCCAAATTGCTTACAAACCATCCGTAGCTCAGTCCCTCAGGAGCATCCGTCAGCTCCTCTTGAATCCAAGCATCCACTTCTCTGTAAAACTGATGCATCTTCTCGTATGCCAGAGTAAAATGGTAGGTACTTTGAAACTCAAGCACAATTGCTCGAATTGTGTCATTGATGTCAAACCTTGGCCCTGGAGTCTTGCTGTCAAGGTGGTAGATGGTGTGCTTCGGTCAAGCTCCATAATGGCCCTTTTGATGCACAACTCAAAGACGTCTTGCCGGTAAGGGAACGTGGACTGACTACAACAGGGATAGACGGAAGCTTCGTCACAGTCTTGGTTTTCCATCCACTGCTTGAAAGTCTCCATGAAACAGCTTGTGAAGTCTTGCTCCTCCGACTGGAACACGAAGCTTTGGTTCCTAAGCTTCTGGCAAAAATTGAGAATCCACACCTGACTTGCAGGACTTGCAATGTTGAAGGGTTGTGTCGAGTGTCAGTTTACCCTTGTTTTTGGGGTTCAGGGGATCTCCACTGTCAACCGGAGTAACTCCCCAAATGATGGTGATCGGCATGTGGAGATCTTCCCCGTGGTTTACCCGCTCAAACATAAAGAGTTTTTTGTACTCTGCATCGTAGCGTTCAAAGGGATGGGAGGAACGAAACACCTGAAACTCCGACAGCTCCAGAGAAGGCAGTTTCATCTTGGGATTCACGCAAACAACATAGGCACCACCCACCGTCAAAGCCAGGAACCACAAAAGCCACAAGTACCGCAACTTGATCACGATCCAAGGCAAAACTTTCTCAAAGAAAATCCGCGAGGCCTCCGAGATGCTAAAAAGACACTTGTTGACCATCTGGCACAGGCTCGTCCAAAACGTCGCAATGCCCTGCGTCTGGTGGTGTTGTGAATGAGAGCATGTAAAGAGGTTGACCAGGTACCGCTCATGTAGGACAACCACAGCTGGCAACCAGGTGACCATCAATATGTAGTTAACCAAGATGGCGGTACCAGCATATACACCGAAGCATCGGATGGCAGTGATGTTGCTCACGTAATTGGCATAGAAGGCAGCGGCTGTGGTGAAGCTGGTGACAAACATCGAGAGCGCCGCGTGCTGAAGCGTGACACTGACCGCTTCAGAGAGCTCAGAAGAATTGGGTTTGTCAAACTTTGTGTAGTTCCAGACGTCGCAGAGCACGAAGGCATCGTCTGCGCCAATTCCCACCAATATGATGAGCGCAGTGAGGTTCATGAAGGGGAAGAAATCAAAGTTGAAGACCACACGGTACAGGAAGTACGAGACAATAAGCGAACTGATGATAGCAAACATGGTCATAAGGGTGATGAACATTGACCTTGTGTAGATGCACATAACCACCAACACGATCACAATAGCTATTGCGGGATACATGGTATCTGTTAGCAGGTAGTCCTGAAACAAGTTGTGTTTGATGCCAAATTCTATTCCTGTGATGGTTGTGATCCCATCCGAGGAGTTCCAGTTCTCAAAGTTGTCCAAGTAAATGTTCATCATTGTTTCTCCTTTCTCTGTGGGAGAGAACAGCATGCTGTACTTGAGGTTAGGTGGAAGGTGGTCCGTGTTCTTTGGGTTCAAAAAGTCTTTGTCCACCAAAAAGTGAAAAATCTGATACACGGCATTGTATTTTGTACACTTCCGTGGCACGTTGCCACACTTGAGGTCCTTCTTGCGGGTGGTCATGTCCCAACACTCAGGACCAAGGGTGCCATTGTGGTAATACTTTGCACAGGAGCGCAGGATTTTTAGGGTGTGGGAAACGTCTCGCTCTGTGATCTTTTGGCAGGAGGACTTATTAGTAAGGACGGCTATGTAGTTCCCAAGTGTCCAGCTGGGACAGCAGGAGGCAGCAGTGGTGCGCTGACACAGATCCAAGTACTGGGGATGGGAGCGAACCTGAAGAAGCAGACATGAAAAACACCAGTATAAAACACATTTCCTACATTACACTTAATGTAAAACAAATGGTGTAATAAATACTTAAATGCAACATACCCGTGTATTGTCAAAATTGCACATGGACTTTATTGCCTGTATATTCCACAAGTTCTTTCCCTCTGCAGAGGCAAATACGATTCGGGAATAGCTGTCACCTTTAGAGAGACAACATTTGGTGATTAAACCAAAAAGCCTTTCTCCATGGTCCACTAGGTGGCAGATTTGATCAATAGTATGTTTGTGTATTTCATGCATTTGTGCTTTATTTTGGCAGTATAGTAACACCAGAATACATTTGTGTTAATGCACACAAAACCAGTTAAGTAGTTAATATAATTAATGTTAATGTAAACACAAACAGTGAAGTGCACTTACAAAAGATATAAAACAAGAAATAATACTTCTAAGCTGTGTAGTTTAAGATGACCATTATGAACTAACAACTAGCAATAGTTTTATACATTTACATTAACCAGGATTACCAGGATAATAATGAGCAGCAAATCAGCATATTAGAATGATTTCTGAAGGATCATGTGACACTGAAGACTGGAGTAATGATGCTGAAAATTCAGCTTTGATCACAGGAATAAATTACATTTTAAAATATATAACAGTTATAAATGCAATGGGTGAGAGTTTAAAAAAAAACATACTGACCCCAAACTTTTGAATGGTAGTGTATATTAAACATTAAATATCAAAAATTGCAAGCTTACAATTAATAAAAAATGTTTAGGTCAAAATGTTGCCTGAAGTGCTTTCTTAGTTCTTCAATATTTATTTATTTATTTATTTATTTAACTGCATTTTTGAAAATAAAAAAAATGTCTTATGAAAACTTATGTGATTTGAATTATGAGGACATATGGTATAGGAAGGCGGTCATTTCTATATGATAAGAGTGAATGTAAAAACTCACCTGGTACATCACAGAAGAAACTGTCTTTACTGAAATCCCACTCCGCTTGTCTTTTCTTTCTATCATAGTGATCCTTGGACCACCTGTCATCTTGGTGACTAAAACAGAAAAAGTAGAGGATTTGCAAATCAAATCAACTGTCCTGCATTAAAAAAATGAAATATTTAATGTGGCTCTGAATGCATGTCTGTCCCTCACAGCTTTGTTTTCACTTGTGTCAAATTAAACATGTATCTACTAAGACTATGGTCTACCATTGTTCTTTATGTTCAAAGTTACCCAAATAAAACCTTAATTCTCTGTCACCCGAAACCATAATCTAGCGGTTCTTAACCTGCAATCTGATTCTTGTCGGAATTAGACAGCTTTATTGAAACAAAAATCCTTGCTAATTATTAATTCCAGAGCACAACGCAGCATACAATTTCAGCCTCAGAAAACCCTCCTCACGTTGTTGCCATTAGTGATCTGCAATTGAAATGACCATTATCATTATTACTGACAGAGGGGCAGGACTGCTGCTGACAGCACATCCTGTTTCACAGACAGGAAGTCTCTTTAATCAGAGGAAAGACGCCTATGCACATGCTGAGTCGGAGCTGTGCCATACAGACGCTCATTTTATTTCAGGACGCTTCTGTCATGATCCGTAATCCAACTCACAATGATCCGGATCAGATAAGCCATGATTCAGCCAACACACATCTCATTACCAAGCACTGCAAAAAATGCATTAAAAGTGATTTTCCTGTATTTGGCTGAGCAGTCATTTGGTTGGCTCGCCAATATATTAGATTTCTCTAATATATAAAATAAGTAAGCTTGACCAAGAGTTATTGTGGGTTGATGTGCTGACTTTCGCATTAAAGATACATATTTGCAAAACATAAAGGTCAAGTCCCTTACTGCAGAACCAAAATCCTGTAGAAACTGCAAATCCTTAACAATTTCAGCCAATCCTTATCTTCACATCATTCATCTAGTGTTGTTCTGGATGAATACAAACAGGAAAATATGGTTATCAGATAAGAAGTGGACTCTGTTACCTTTTGGCCTGCTCATCTGCGTATTTGAAGGGGTAGTTGGCCAGTGTTGCCTTGTATCCTGTGTTTTTCACCATGTTGTTCCATGTTACAAGTCGCTGGCCTATTGCGGTGCCCCTCGGTTCAAATCCCTAATAAGACAAATGACAACAAATCTTTACTCAAACTGCCCATAAACAGCAGTCACTGCCATAATGTGCCGTACATTTTTCCATCAGGATTTGATCCATGTAGGTTATCATAATAAGACCAGGGATGTCAATAAATTTGAATTACTATAGAATTCATGAAAGGTTTATTTATAAAAACAAAAGAGTCAATTAATTAATAAAGTAAAAAAATAATAATAATAATACCACCAGTTATATAAATCTTTCGATAAAAATTCTAATACTTTTCCAGGAGAAACCTTTTTAAAAATGTCCATTAATGTACTTTCTGAATAAGAACATTGCCTAATATCATTTAAGGCAGGACATTTCAATAAAATATATGCTTCACAGTCACAAAAATCAATTCGACATCTTGTATATACAGTCTGGTCATTTCTATTTTCAAAATAAAAACAATGGTTAGCTCTTTCATTCATAACTGGATTCACTTCATATTATGAATTCCATATGCAACTTTTTGGAAATATACAAACTCGGAATGGGTTTAACATCAGATGTTGGTATTTGACATTTTGTCATTTCCAGCTGTATGGCTTCCTTATCTGCTTTATCTGCCAGTTCATTCCCAGTCAGTCCCATATGGCCCAGTATCCAACAAAAAACTATATTAAAACCATGCTTCTTTAAGTGATCCACTTTTTCTATTATCCTGACAATTATAGGATGGTCAGTCTTCAGGGACTTGATTGCTTGTGGACAAGACTTAAGAGTTTGTACATATTAAAAAATTAAACAATTTTTTTGATGATCAGCTTACATCATCTTTTAAAAGTGACCCATATGTGATATCTGCATTTATACTAGTATGCACTTGGCGAAATGAAGTAGACGTACTGACCTGGACAATCTAAGGCTGAAAAGGAAGTAAAAACGGTGCAATTTGCAATGGACGCAGACGAAATGATAGTACAATCTTGGTGCTTTCTGCACCATCTTTAAAGGTCAGCAAAACATTGCTCTCTTAAGGAGGAGGACAAAAGAGGAGAGCCCATGTTGTAGCCTGGGCACTGAAAAGGGTCATGTGATCATGGTTGGTGTCCACCTGAGATGATGACATTATTCACCACCGTCGCTTTTTCAATGATGTACGACTCGCACTGACGGGAACCCGATCCGATCTGTCTGCTTACATGGCAGACGCAAATGCATGTATCCGATTCATATCAGATTTATTCCCACATATGAATGAGGCCTGAAACTGATTGAGAATATCGGAATCCGTGCACTTTTTTCCTGCTTACACGTTTGTGGGTCATATCCGACCTGTGCCACATGGTCACCGATTTCTACGGAGCCCCGGATGTGATTTGCAAGAAAAAAAAAAAGTAAAATGTGTGCGCAATTTACTATTTTGTTCCCTCAATTTGCTAAATCCTGCAGACAATTTACTATTTAATTTCCTTGATTTGCTAAATCATGCGGACAAAATACTATGTCGCTTCCTCGATTTGCTAAATTGTGCGGACGATTTACTATTTCGTTTCCGCAATTTGCTAATCATCGTGCGGACGATGTACAATTCTATTTCCTCGATTTGCTAAATCGTGCGGATGATTTACCATTAAGTTTTCTGCGTTTTGCTAAATCGTGTGGACAATTTACCATTTCGTTTCCTCGATTTACTAAATCATGCGGACAATTTACAATTTCGTTTCCTCAATTTGCTAAATCACGCAGACGAATTACTATTTCGTTTCCTCCATTTGCTAAATAATGTGAACAATTTACAATTTTGTTTCCACAATTTGCTAAATCGCACAGACGAATTACTATTACGTTTTCTGCGATTTGCTAAATCGTGCGGACAATTTAATATTTCGTTTCCTCGATTTGCTAAGTCATGTGGACAATTTACTAATTTGCTAATCATGCGTTACTCGTTTCTAAATCGTGCGAACAATTTACTATTTTTTCCTCGATTTGCTAAATCACGAATTTATTCGTTTCTGCGATTTGCTAAATCGTGCAACATTTACTATTTTTTTTCCTCGATTTGCTAAATCATGCAACATTTACTATTTCGTTTCCTCGATTTGCTAAATCATGCAAACAATTTACTATTTCGTTTCTCGATTTGCTAAATCGTGCGAACATTTACATTTCGATTTGCTAAATCAAGCGGACAATTTACTATTACGTTTTTTGCTAAATCATGCTTTACTAAAACAACAATTTACTATTTCGTTTCCTCGATTTGCTAAATCGTGCGGACAATTTACTATTTCGTTTCCTCGATTTGCTAAATCATGCGGACAATTTACTATTGTTTTCTGCAATTTGCTAAATCATGCGACAATTTACTATTTCGTTTCCTCGATTTGCTAAATCGTGCGAACAATTTACTATTTCGTTTAATCAAGCGGACAATTTATATTGTTTCCAATTTGCTAATCATGCGGACAATTTACTATTTGCTAAATCATGCGAACAATTTACTATTTCGTTTCCTCGATTTGCTAAATCGTGTGGACGATTTACTATTTTGTTTCCTTGATTTGCTAAATCATGCGGTATTTTGAATTTGCGTTGTAAATTGTGTTCCCGATTTGCTAAATCGTTTAAATCGTGCATTTACCAATTTGTTCACTCGATTTATAAATCATGTGCATGATTTAACAAATCGAGGGAACAAAATAGTAAATCTTCCGCATGATTTAGCAAATCGAGGACAATGCGGGGCTCCATAGATTTCAGCCCACCAAAACCATTCTGAAAATAGCCATTTTGGCTGAAAATTTTCGGTAGGTGGAATTTCGGTGCATCCCTATAAAAAAATATTCCTCAGGCTCACCTGCAGTGGATTTGAGAAGTCAGGCAGGTCGGGCACGAGGATACCAACCAGGGCACAAACCACGATGAGAACGGTACACACCCCCAACACCACCACCGGCCAATCAGCAATAAGCTCCGCATAACTGCAATTGAGAAAGATTAATTCATCATGCATTTAACGCACATTACTATTTAAAATTTATGCAAAACAATTAAGTAATAAAATAAAGATTTAAAAAGTATTTAATATAATAATTTTAAATAACTGTAATAATCTATCAAATAAAAAAAATTACTAAATTATAATAAATTCAGCAGTGAGCTTACCTTTTGGGAAAACGGAAAGGCCTTGGAGGGCTGAAAGACAAAAGTAAAAAGCATAAATCAATTAGATTTAAGAGCCAAACAGTGGATTAAAACTACCTGCGTGGAGAGACATGTTTTTTCATGAAAGTGTGTATTTTTAACCAACCGCACACTGTATGAGGTCTAGATCTCTCCGTTCAAACATGCATTCCTGTGGGGAAATCACAGCTGTCTCCAAGTTTCTTCTTGCTGCTTTTTTTAATCAAAACCATCTTGGATGTTCATATTAGAGGCTCTCACACCAAAACGCATCACCGTGCACTCAATGCACAGCTGTTCAAAATCAGCAACCTTCGTGCATATATGTAATCCATAGATCATATAATGGCCTACACACAGGTGCACTACTGAGACAAAAGCTTGGTCTGGTGCAGGATGAGTTGCATATGAGCAACAGTAATAAACAAACATCACTAACAACAAATCATAAGGCAAGCCATCTTTGAAGGCAACCAGTATTGCTATATTACATAGTGATGGGAGCAGTAGGGTCACAGGGCCAAGAGGTGGCTGTAATTTTCTTCCTCGTCGTCTTAAAAGGGAATCCATGGAATGCTATAATTAGTGGTTGCTATGGCACTGGGAGGCACAGATGAACAAAAGCCATTGGCAAGAATTTTTCACCACAGGGCGACTTCTAGAGCGGCCGTAAATCCCTTTGAAAGTTCAACGGACACGTTAATACAACAACCAGATGTTGCAACCACTCAGACTTTGAAGCATCTGCATATTGTGCTCAAGGTGAGTCCCATTAGCTTTAAAAACAGAGAGGTGCATGTCCTTCTCCGTGCAATCAGAGAGAAGTACATGCAGACAGCCGATAATCAAATAACCAAACCCAAAAGTAAATAACGAGGACCAGATTTCCTCCACTTCCTGTGTTAACGCAGCGAGGACAAGGGGAAAAAACCAATCCAATGATTTATAAAGTGCGCTATCAGCGAACGCTCCATGTTTGGGCCACAGACTGTGTGGAATTCAAGGGCGTGAATGAGAGATGGTCCAAAATGGAATAACGTTTGCGAGATATCGGGATGGATTATTCCACTGGAGTGCAACAGTTCTTGAATGCTATTTGGGAGTTTCCCCCTGTGTGATTTCATATTTGGACGTGTGCAACTTTTGTTTTCTGGTTAGCCAGAAAAGAAAATTAGTATAGTTCAGTATTTTAGTATAGCATATCCAAAATCTTTACTTGTTTTCTCGTGTTTTAAAATTTTTTTTAAATTCAATCTACTCATTTAATGTTTATGTAATAGTGCAACCAAAAAAAATTACATCACAACAGCATGGTGTTCTGCATTTCGTGGAGAAAATGTTGTTGTAAGAACTAACAAATGTTTATAGCTAAGGCGGTTAATTACTAAAGAAAATACAGGGCAGTGGGTCAAACAATGTGGTGATGGGGTGAAATGGTAGCGGAGGGAGTGAGGGTCAGAGGTCAAAGGAGGAAGATAAAAAAAAAGTGCAGAGGCTTGGAAGAGAGAAAACAACACAAAACATTCAAGTTCAGTCAAGTACATGCACACTTGATGATCTACTGCCTGACCCTCTCAGCTGTTAACCCTCTGGTGCTCTTCATCAATTTGGACCGAAAAATGTTGTTGTTTTTATTTTTTACTTCATTGTAATGGTACGAAATATTGCAAAGGTTTTGGCAATTGCTACGTGAACACACAAAAAAAAAATCATGGACGTGATTAGAAAAAGTTAAATTCTCCTAAAAAAAATTTCAGTCAAAAATGTGCGCTTTGGAAATGAATGGGAAATAGAATTCACCTAGTGGAAGCGCTTGGTACTGCGGCCAAACAAAATCTTACTGAAAGCTAATTTTTTGAGATATCAAGCTCAAATTTGGAACACAGTTTGTTTAGATTCATGGATTAGATTTTTCCCCACAGTTTTAGAGTAAAACATGTTATATAACCATTGAAAATAGTATTTTGGTGCATTTTTCATAACAATAAACAAAAATATAACTTTAAGTTAACTTTTTAAAACTTTTTTCAAGTCAGCAATCAAAAAAAAAAGTGTAAGATTTGACAGTTTAAGTTAAGTTTATGCTCAAAAAGTGAATAAATGGATTATAACTACTGCAGAAATATAACATAGTACCATAAAATCCCCTAAAAATACAAAATATTAAATAAAAAAAGCATTATCAAACTAAAATAGTACATTCATTTAATTTAAAACAAAATAAAAAAGATCATTTTTGACCGCCACGTGAGCAGCACCAAAGGATTAAGAGAAATCCAAGAAAAAGTACTGCATAACACTGATATTTAGATCTGTACTGAATATCGCCAAATATTGAAAACTATCAAGATGATTATGTAAGCCATCCATTAAGAAAGTTTTGTGCGAGTAAGATTTTTTTTTTTTTTAAAAGAATTAACACTTATTTAGCGAGGATGCATCAAATTGATCAAAAGCGACAGTATAGTAACAATAATGTTTTGTGGTTCTTTTGGGAAAAGAATTGACTCAGGGTCTTCATTCAGGTTTCAATTGTTTACTAAAAGGGAAACAAAAATAAAGTCCAGTTAAAAACTGTTTTTCCGTCTTTCTTTCATTTCGAAATGTCAGTTTCTAAAGATGCTTAAATGCAGTCCAATAGTAAAACAGTAAAAAAAAAAAAAAGGGGGTACTCAACGAATATACTTAAACCGAAACAAATTTATATATCATCTACTCAAGCATTTATGCTTTTAGAGTTAAATTTTAATTATTCAAATTATGGCTCTTACAGAAAAATGTTACAAAACATCCATTTAAAAAAAAAAAAAAATGCTGTTCTTTTGAACTTTGTTCATCAAAGTATCCTGAAAGAAATGTGTCAAAAATATAATGAGCAGCAATGATTTCTGAAGGATCATGTGACACTGAAGACTGGAGTAATGATACTGAAAATTCATAAAATATATAAATGCAGCCTTGATGAGTAAAACTCTGCAAATAAGAATCATCTTCAGGCTGAAATTTAAAATGTTTACAGCTTTTATTTGCCATTACTTTAACTATAATAGCAACAGCTGAGAACAAACCCAAACATGTGAATGACGTGCACACGTGCAGAAATGGAGAAGGCTCAATCCACGAGCGCTGCTAGGTCTAGAGGTCAACGCCTGATATCTCCACATTCTTTGCTTTGACATATGTGGATATATGGACTCCAGGCAGGGAGGCTGGATTTCAACACTGTGGCAAACAGTTACAAGCTGTCCAAGAAACATCTTCATTATCTACTGGCCTCCTACTGCAAGTATTCGACAGCTTAAGCGCCAAACTACGGAATGCAGAACAAACGATGCTTTGAATAATATGATGCATTGCGATTCCTGTGAGAAATCTTAGCACTTAAAATTAAAAAAGATATTTTGTGAATTAAAGGTGACCTATAATGCCCCTTTCACAAGATGTAATTTAAGTCTCTGGTGTCTCCAGAATGTCTCTGAAGTTTCAGCTCAAAATACCCCACAGATCATTTTATTATAGCTTGTCAAATTTGCCCCTATTTGGGTGTGAGCAAAAACACGCCGTTTTTGTGTGTGTCCCTTTAAATGCAAATGAGCTGCTGCTCCCAGCCCCCTTTCCAGAAGAGGGCGGAGCTTTAACAGCTTCAACAACAAAGCTGGAGAATCTCACGCAGCCAAAATGAGGATTGTCAGTAATCCATGAACCAATAAATAAAATGTATACCTTGAATGCAATGTCATTTTGGATAAAAGTGTCTGCCAAATGCATAAACTAATGTAAAATAATACATCCATGAAAAAAATATAGTTTTATGTGTTAAATAAATGCAATAAAAATATGGGTTTATGTATTCAACAAACCAAAATTTGATGTTCAACCAACTGTTTCAACTCAAAAATTTAGGTTGTCCTTGAAATTGGCCAAAACATCATTGTTTTAAAGAAAGTTCAGTTCATGTTTGTAGAGTAAGTGTTGCACGTTTTTCAAGCGTTTATGTATTCAAAAACAATTCTAACCAGACAAAAATGTGCCATTCGTTCAATTTTTATAAAACCATCTGACTGAACACATTGAACTCTTACAAGACTAAACACATTAAGTGTTTGATTCACTAAAAAGAAATGACTCAGACTCATTTGTTCCAAGAGTTGTTTGGACTACACTAGTCACTGCATGTTTTGAATGTATTAAAAAGAATTGCCTTTTGGAAACGAATTACACTATTCTGTTCCACTATTTAAAAAGAAACGGAACTCCAGCGGGAGTTATTCTTCTGGGAAAGAACACATTACAATATTCCTCATTTAAATAATTGATACGCAGAATAAAGGGGCGGGGCCTGGTTGAGTTAGTTAGTAGTGTGTTGAAACTGGCGGTTATGGTAAGAGGCGGGACAAACACCAATCACAACACACTGCTCCAGCCGACCAATCAGAGCACATTGTGCTTTTCAAAGGAGGGGCTTCATAGAGACAGGAACTAAACAGAGCGTTACTGACAGACTGGGAAGAGAGGAGCTGCAACAATGGAGAATATGAGGAAAATAATGAACATGAAAACCTAGTAGAGTTCTAGAGCCCAAAAACAAAATCAAGACTTTGAAAAAGAGCATAATAGGTGCCCTTTGAGAATCATTTCATTCAACTCTTAGAGTGTGTGAATAGCAACATAGACTCTGCTTTGATATCAAGCATGTCTAGACATGGGCCAAACTCATTTAGCAAGCGGCACACCGCAGACAGAGTTCTTTGTTTGCATACAATATCAAGATGCAGCTTCAGCAAACATCAGACAGGCTAAAAGCTTGATTGAAAATTCAATGGTTTGGGCTTGATTCTCTCACTAAATTCAGGTTCTTTTTAGGCCACAGGATCTTCTCAGCAACAAGTTCACGACCCCAGACGCAAAGCCAGACAGTACTGGTGTTTTTCTCATGAGTCTTAGAGGAGGGTGTGGGATTCAAGGTAGAAAGAAGGTTTTGAGTGTGAATGAGAGAGGAAAACACAACCAGGACGAGAGGAAATGAAAGGTGAAGGCAGGAAATTTGCAGAGACAGGTAAGAGAGCGAGACTTTGAGAGATGCCAAGACAGATAGACGGACTTCTGTGGAAAATTCCTTACCGGAGTTTAGTGCTGCACATTTAATCGAAATGAAGCAGAAATCTTGATATGGTTCAGTGCAATAAAAGGGGTCCTTGATAATGATTTCACTTTTTTAACTTTAGTTAGTGTGTAATGTTGCTGTTTGAGCACAAACAGCATCTGCAAAGTTCAATGCAAAGAGAGATATTTTCTTTTAAATAGCCGGTAGGGACTACAACAAGCTTCTTCCCGGGTTAGCGACATCACAAACCCCCAAATTTACATAAACCCCGCCCCCGAGAACACACAACAAAGGGGGCGGGGCCATGTTGGGCTGCTTTAGAGAAGAGGAAGAGTTGTTGTAGTAGAGTGTTGTTGTCATGCCATCATTTTACGCCGGACTGCTTCACAAACGAGGATCAATTCAACACAAGATTAACATGACGGCACATGCTAGTGGATGAGTTGAATCAGCTCCACAGCAACTACATAAATTTATCCACTAACCATTCAGAAACGTCTAAAAGTTGTAACTTCTGAGTCTCTCCATCAGTGTCGACTCCGGTTTGAACAATGTAAGGCTGAACACTTTCATCATTTTGGCTGTGTGAGATTCTCCAGCTTTGTTGTTGTTGAGCTGTTAAAGCTCCGCCCTCTTCTGGAAAGGGGGCGGGAGCAGCAGCTCATTTACATTTAAAGGGACACACACAAAAACGGTGTGTTTTTCCTCACACTCAAATAGAGGCAAATTTGACAAGCTATAATAAATGATCTATGGGGTATTTTGAGCTGAAACTTCACAGACACATTCTGGAGACACCAGAGATTTCTTCTATTATGCGTCCCCTTTAAATAATGGCAAAGGCTGCAGTTTAATTAAATGCATGCGCTGCGTGTGTCAGAGTGAAGCGCGGCACTGTGTTTTACACGCAAGCAGCACATGATCCGGTGTGTTCAACTCGATTCACAATAAATGTCACTCCAGACAAACCTGCTCTGATTTTAGGACACCTGTAACATGCATTTGAAAACAAAACTCAACCATCTTCCCAAATTTGTAATGAGAAGCGCTTATCAACAAAGGAAAAGCTCTTCTGTGGCTTTGTCAAAATAAAAGCTTGATGGTTTAACATTTGAAAATGAATACTACCTTAAATATTAGTATTGCAATTTTACTGTAAGTTTCTCATATTTTCTTAGATTTTCTCATTTTTTATTTTATAGTAAAATATTACAATAGTAACATTTTTTTTTTTATATAAATATTTAGTAGCAAAGCTGCTTTGAAACAATCTGTGTTGTATAAAGCACTATATAAAATTTGCCTTGACTAGTAGTTGTAGTATATAATAATAATAAAATAATAATAACTACAGTTATATAACTATTAATATCATCATCATTAGATATGGGGGGGCAAAACATTGTCTTTCTGGTTCCAAGGGGCCCATTCTCACCAGGAACGATAACTATAATAACGTCCACACCAGCGGACAATATCATTATCATCAGTTTTTCCATCTGCTGCTTTAAAATCTCAAGCTCTTTAAGCTCTGATTGGCTATCATTGTTTTTATCGTTCACCAGCTGGAAAAAAAATATTCTGAAAGTGATTCTAACGATATTGTTTTTCTCTTAATACTACGATTCTGTAAAAGTTGCATATCGGTAAACTCAACTATTAGACACCAGGATGAAAACCCTGGGCTAACTGTACATGCTGTGACGGTTCCTGATGAAACATTTTTTAATAAAGCCACGATTTATTAGAAGTGGACTAAAACGTTCTAGTGCAATTGCTGCAAGGATCTTCTCTTTGATCGGGATAATAATAACTGCACCTGTAGCGTTAGCATCAAATACAAGACGCTCCCAGATCGACTTAATACATTCCAGCTGTTCCCTCACCCTTCTACAGGCTTCAATCTGTTTAGTAAACGAGAATAAGCAAGCTAGACATCGGCCTAATTTGAGGTTATGACTGGGTCCTGCTTGCTCGGTGTCTTTGATCATGGTTTATGGGATCAGGTGGGCTTTGATCTTCACTGGGCATCTTCACCAGCTCTACGGGTTCCTCACGCACCCTATACGCGAACAGACGCATCAACTGTAAACGTTTTATTCATGCGAGCGTGCAGCTCATACACACATCTCTTGACCTCACGTTGCATGCAAAACAACATTCAAAGATCTCAAAATCTAAAAACCTGAGCAGAACCTGACAAGACCTCTTAAAAGTAGTTTTAAAAGCAGACCCAAAACTTTGACATTTATGCATGCAATGAATAATGGAATAAAACTGCTTATGGCACCATTTAGCTAAGAAAAACATCCTTTGGCCGGTGCTAAAATGCAAGTGAGCTGCCAGAAGTAATGTTGAAGTAAGTGGAGTGGCGGTATGGTAGATCAGGAGCACCGAGGGGGTTTGGAAACCTTGGTTCCGCTCGGCTGCATGTGTTTCTGTTTGGAGCGCAGAGCAAAATTTGGAGCTGAAGCGAGGGCGGTCAGGGATTAAACGCTTGAAGTGTTTGTGTATCAATCTTTCCAGGGCTGTGACACATTCAGAAAACAAATGACAGCATTAATAAAGCTTTTAAGAAAAACTCAACATCCAAAAACACCAGGTGTAGCTTTAGGCTGGACACTTTTTTTAGTTAATTGTGGTTTTATCATCAGAATATGACAAACACTTGCTAAAAAGGTGAAAATTTTCACAAATAGGTCTAATATTACATATTTTGTCTCTTAGAAATGCATATATGACATTAGCAGTAGCTTGAGTTGAGATGCAGATGTAAATTTATGCTCAATAACAAAAACAGGAAAAAAATGTTTATCTTTAGTTAGTGTGTAATGTTGCTGTTTGAGCATAAACAACATCTGCAAAGTTACAACGCTCAAAGTTCAATGCAAAGAGAGATATTTTCTTTTACAGAACTCTCTGTTTAAGCACTACAACAAACTTCTCAGGTTTTGACATCACAAACCCCACAATTTACATAAACCCCGCCCCCGAGAACATGCAACAAAGGGGGCGGGGCCACGTTGGGCTGCTTTAGAGAAGAGAAGAGTTGTTGTAGTAGAGTGTTGTTGTCATGCCGTCATTTTACGCTGGACTGCTTCACAAACGAGGGTCAATTCAACAAAAAAAGATGAACATGACGGCACATGCTAGTCGGATCAACTCCATAAATTTATCCACTAACCATTCAGAAACATCCAGTTTCATTCTAAAAGTTGTAATTTCTTCCAGTCTCTCCATCAGTGTCGACTCCGGTTTGAACAATGTAAGGCTGAACACTTTAGTCATTTTTGTTGTTGTTGAGCTGTCAAAGCTCCGCCCTCTTCTGGAAAGGGGGCGGGAGCAGCAGCTCATTTGCATTTAAAGGGACACACACAAAAACGGCGTGTTTTTGCTCAAACCCAAATAGGGGCAAATTTGACAAGCTATAATAAATGATCTGTGGGGGATTTTGAGCTGAAACTTCACAGACACATTCTGGACACATCAGAGACTAATATATATTAATAATATAATACAATTTGATATGAATATCCCACATTTCTGCCACATACCATGGCTTCAGTTAGTTTTACAACAGTAAACCCATGGTAAATGTTGGTGATTTGTGAATTGAAAAGCCTTCTAGCTGTTGTTGAGAATGTTTCATCTGGCTATAAACTAGTTTAAATCACTAGGCATTTGATTTTCGGAGAACTCTACACTGAACTCGACCGCGTGTCACTGGATCTCTTAGTGGTCACGTGATCAAGACGGTCGATTGAGAATCCGCTTGCATTCATTGATTAGATAAAATGCAGATGTCAGAATCAGAATTCACGTTAAGAAGATTGAGAGACATGAGCTAAACTGTTGTTGTTCCTGATAACATGTAAAGGCTTCTCAAAATGACACCCTGAAATTGAGAACACAAAGATCATTTTCAGGCTAGTTGGCTGGTCGGGGCTTGCAGCTGTCACACACACACACACACACACACACAAAGCTCTGCATGTTTCGTGAATATCTTCCAAGTCTGGCTGTCCTGCAACAAAGAACTGGAAGCTTCATGTGATTCTTTAAACATTGGGACAAATTTATCAAAGTTTCTGTTTGACATTGATTAAACATCTTCCTGAAAAGGAACTGAACCAGCTGACTGAAGCATCTGTTGACTTACGCAGTCTTAACCAGGCACGACAAGACAAGTTTCCTCTGTTAAGCATCGTTTCTGTCCGAAGTGAAATGCTGACAAAATCAGCCAATCAGAACATATTTTATATTCAATTGACAGGTGAGGGGAGCAGAAACTAACTGACCAACAAAATGTCATTCACACATCCAAATCTCACGCTCGCTTCACAGTGTTGCACCTGGTTAGGGCAGGGTGGGAAACGCAGGTTTCTGGTCAGGTAAATGAAGCGTGTCAGGAAGGGTTAAACATGTGACGTGACCCCAGATGGCTACATGTCAGCTCGCTCTTTTTCAGTCAACAAAAACAATCAATCATCCCTCAGGTGCAGTCAGTCTCCGCTGCATCATTCCTGGAAAACCTGCAGCTACTATGACAATCAGGAGGTACATAATATACAGGTGCTGGTCATATAATTAGAATATCGTGAAAAAGTTAATTTTTTTATTGTAAATTATTTTTAAAAATGAAACTTCTAGATTCCCTACATGTAAAGTAAAACATTTCAAAAGGTTTTTTTTTTAAATTTTGATGATTAGAGCGTACAGCTCATGAAAGTCCAAAATCCAGTATCTCAAAATATTAGAATATTTCCTAAGATCAATCAAAAAATGGATTTGCAAAACAGAAAAGTTCAAGTTCTTTAAAGTATGTTCATTTGTGCACTCAATACTTGGCCGGCAGCACATATTACAGCAAATGACTTGCTCCTAGCACAAATTACAGCATCAGTGAAGTGTGGCATGGAAGTGATCAGCCTGTGGCACTGCTGAGGCACTATTGAGCCTTCAGATCATCTGTATATTGTTGGATCGACTGTTTCTCATCTTTCTCTTGAAAATATCCCATAGATTCAGGGTCAGGCATGTTGGCTGGCCAATAAAGCACAGTAATATCATGGTCAGCAAACCACTTGGAAGTGGTTTTTGCACTGTGGGCAGGTGCTAAACTCCTGCTGGAAAAGGAAATCAGCATCTCCATAAAGCTTGTCAGCAGATGGAAGCATAAAGTGCTTCAAAATCTCCTGGAAGATGGCTGCATTGACTTTGCACTTGATAAAACACAATAGACCAACACCAGCAGATGTCACGGCCCCCCAAATCATTACTACTTCAGAAACTTCCACTAGACTTCAAGCAGCTTGGATTCTGTGCCTCTCCAGTCTTCCTTCAGACTCTGGGACCATGATTTCAACATGAAATGCAAAATTTACTTTTATCTGAAAGTGGACTTTCGACCACTGTTCACTGTCCAGTTCTTTTTCTCCTTAGCCCAGGTAAGATGCTTCTGACATTGTTTCTGTTTCAGAAGTGGCTTGGTAGTCCTTTTCCTGAAGATGTCTGAGTGTGGTAACTCTTGATGCACTGACTCCGGCTTCATTTGACTCATTGTGAAGCTCTCCCAAGTGTTTGAATCGGCTTTACTTGACAGTATTCTCAAGCTTGTGGTCATCCCTGTTGCTTGTGCACCTTTGCCTACCCAATTTCTTCCTTCGTCAACTTTGCATTTAATATGCTTTGATAATCACTCTGTAAACAGCCACCACATTCAGTAATGACCATCTGTGACTTACTCTCTTTGTGGAGGCTGTCAATGATTGTCTCCTGGACCATTGCCAAGTCAGCAGTCTTCCCCATTAGTGTGGTTTCAAAGAACAAGAGATACCCGGAATTTATACTGTAGGATGGTCATTTAATGAAACTCAAATGTAAATATTCTAATATTTTGAGATACTGGATTTTGGACTTTCATGAGCTGTGCGCTGTATCAACAAATTAAAAAAAAAAAAAAACTTTTGAAATGTTTTACTTTACATGTAGGGAATCTAGAATATATGAAAGTTTCATTTTTAAAAATAATTTACAAAAAAAATGAACTTTTTCACGTATTCTAATTATATGACCACACCTGTATAATATAATAACAATAACAATTCAATGTTTTTAATGTCCATAAGTTAAAAAAATAGCAATATAAATACAAATAGTAAATTTAACTACATAAAAAGGCAAAAAAAGTAAATATTGCATTTATTTTATGTATTGTTTAACCATTTTTTAAATAGCCAACTATCTATAATACATATATATTTAAAAAATACAAAAAATCTACCTCATAAATAGTAAATAGATATTTATTTTGCTATGTATTTAGCCATTTTGATCTCTTTTTATCTAGTAAACTACTAAAAGGTTAACTACTTCTAATAAATAAATAAATAAATATATATAGCCTTATAAATAGTAAACATTACTATTTATACTAATAATAGCCATATAAATAGTACATATATTTATTTAGCTATGTATTAAGCTATTTTCATCTGTGTGTCCAGTTATTTATTTAATAGCTAAATAAATAGCTAACAACCTATAATATATATATTTAAAAAACATACTAAAAAAACTACCATAAAAATCTATATAAATAGTAAATACATCTTGTATTATTTAGCCACTTTTATCTATTTTAGTTATTTATTTTAAATAGCTACCTATCTATATAGAATAATATATAGCTAAATGAATATTTATTTATTTAAATAATCAAACAAAAAGTGTTTCCATCCTGAGTGGCACGTGAGGATAAATGAAGTTCAGAACGCTGCCAACCTCCACAGATCTTTCTCATGTGCTTCCAGATAACAGTGAAGAAAAGTCCAACATCTTGACAGCACAATGAGCTTCTCAACCACCCGCGGCTCAAAAAAGAAAGCAGAAAGGCTGCCCAGATTCAAGAAACCTCAGAGGAATCGCACACAGAGACGATGTGCATGTGTGATTTCAAATCAGGTGAGTTCAAAAGGCTGATGGAGAATCGTGGAGGTGATCGGCTGCGTCATTGCCAATTATCCTCAACTTAATCCAGCAGAAACAGATCAAACAGATACTCATGCTCCTGTCTGCGTGGAAGATGGTGATTTACAGTGACCCATGTGGTTCGTCTTCATGTCTGACCATCTAAAGCAACTGCCTCATCAATAAAGTCCAGACCAATACAGCTACAGCAATACGCTCCTCCCTAACTTCCACATGCCTTTACACTACAGTTCAAAACTTTGGGGTCAGTAAGATTTTAGTTTAGTTTTAACACATTAGTTTAGAGTCCAAACTAGCTGCTTATTAGCATGCATTTTGGCTTTTTATTAGTACTTATAAAGCACATATTAATTCTGCATGATCATATTCCACATCCCTTAATCTTACCCAATACCTAAACTTAAGAAAATAACTTAGTAACTATTAATTAGGAGTTTATTGAGGCAAGTCGTAGTTAATAGTTAGTTAATAGCGAGAATTGGACCCTTATCTAATTTTTGAAAGAAATTAATAATTTTATTCAGCATTAAATTGATCAAAAGTGACAGTAAAGACATTTATAATGTTACAAAAGATTCTATTTCAAATAAATGCTGTTCTTTTGAACATTCTATTTAAAGAATCCTGAAAAATAAAATGTATCACAGTTTCCACAAAAATATGATTGTTTTCAAAATTGATAATAATCATAAATGTTTCTTGAGCAGCAAATCATCATATCAGAATGATTTCTGAAGGATCATGTGACACTGAAGACTGGAGTAATGATGCTGAAAATTCAGCTTTGATCACAGGAATAAATTACATTTTAAAATATATTCACATAGAAAACAGCTATAAATGCATATGGAAGCTTGTTTCTGCCACTGAATAATATATAAAAAAGGTAATTGAAAATTTCTCACAATTCTGACTTTTTTCCCCCCACAATTGTGAGTTATAAAGTCAGAATTGCGAGATATAAACTGGAAACTCTGAGAAAAAAAGTCATCTTTTTCCCCCTCAGAATTGGACTTTATTCCTCTCAATTGTGATTAAATTATATCTCGCAATTTTGACTTTATAACTCGCAATTGTGGGAAAAAAAACAGAATTGTGAGCTAAAAAGTCACAATTATCTTTTAAATTGTTTTATTCGATGGTGAAAACAAGCTCCCATAATGCAATCTTGGAGAGTTTCAAAAAAATCTAACTGACCCCAAACCTTTTGAACGGTACAGTATATTAAACATCAAGTTTACAATTAATAAAAAAATGTTTACATGTTGCCTAAAGTGCTTTCTTAGATGTTCAATATTTTGCAAATATTGAATATAGAGACAAATTATAGGATTAGTTCACTACTGAATTAAAATTTCCTGATAATTTACTCACCCCCATGTCATCCAAGATGTTCATGTCTTTCTTCGGTCGAAAAGAAATGAAGGTTTTTGAGAAAAACATTCCAGGATTTTTCTCCATATAGTGGACTTCACTGGGGTTCAATGGGTTCAAAATGTCAGTTTCAGTGCAGCTTCAAAGAGCTCTACATGATCCCAGACGAGGAATAAGAGTCTAATCTAGTGAAACGATCGCTCATTTTCTAAAAAAAATAAAATTAATATACCTTTTAACCACAAATGCTCATCTTGCACTGCTCTGTGATGCTCCACGCATTACGTAATCACGTTGGAAAGGTCACGCGTGACGTAAACGGAAGTACCGCGGTAGGGCAAAAAACTCCATCTCAACTTCAAAATCGTCCGACATTGTTGCTTTACCTTTTTTTTGTAAAGGCTGTTTGACTTAGTCTTTGAACGTTCGCTTCGTAAACACTGGATCGATACTTCATCTACGTCACGCGTGACCTTTCCAACATGATTACGTAATGCGTGGAGCATTGCAGAGCAGTGCAAGACGAGCATTTGTGATTAAAAAGTATATAAATTTTTATTTTATTAGAAAATGTCCGATGGTTTCTCTAGATAAGACTCGTCTGGGATCATGTAGAGCTCTTTGAAGCTGCACTGAAACTGACATTTTGAACCCGTTGAACCCCAGTGAAGTCCACTATATGGAGAAAAATCCTGGAATGTTTTCCTCAAAAACCTTCATTTCTTTTCAACTGAAGAAAGAAAGACATAAACATAAATTATCAGGAAATTTGCAATATTTCAATAAAGTTAAATAAAGTTGCCCATGCACACATTTTGACATTATGAGTATTGCTATGCAAACATATAATTGTAAGAGAACAACAGAATGATCTAGTTTTTATGTCCCGGTGCAGAACAGATGCTCACCTCAGCGTGGCCATGTTGGGTTGGTTCTGGAGATGCTCTTGCCAGTGATGCTGCATGCAGAAACAGCGCACGCCCTGCACACAGCAGGAGCCCATGTGAAGCGCTGCGGGAGACACGGTGCTCTGGAAGAGAGCGCAATCCTGCTGGTTCCCGTTACAGCAGACGGGCTGCCGAGGAGAGCAGTAAACGCAGCAGGCTGGCGGCAGGGCGTTGGGCAACAGAACGGCCAACCTCTGACAATCTGTGGAAGAGGAGCTCGGCGAAGATGGACGCGCACTTCCGTTCGTTTTCAGCCCGCCGTTCTGCCCCGAGCGCGTCAGCTGGGTCTGCTCATCGGGCTGTGTGGACGCCGACACTCCCTGGTCCTCGTCTGGGTTTTCGTTGGCATTTGTGGCAGGGTAAGCTGTCGAGGATCTGCCGTTGCTGAGGGGCCGGAGGTCGCTGAAGCCCTCGCTCAGGGCCATGATCCTTCCTGCCCACGGACCACACGCTGATCAGGACTTAATCTGCAAATACACACACGATCACGGTCACTCGTGTGCTGATAACAGTTACACGCATCGATAGCTAACTAACTACACCTTTAGATGAGGCTGAAGCGATTGAATGTGTGTGGAAACCAGTGTTATTTTAGTATCATTGAGACACTATTATACTTATTTTGAATTTGAATTTTTAATTTTAGTTTTAGAAATTTTGTTATGTTGGTGTTATTTTGATTAGTTTTTTTTAAAATGTCTATATAGGTTTTAATCATTTGTATTATTTTATTATTTATTTCATATTTTAGTACATCAAATTAAACAATGAAAATTAGAATTTTTTCCTTGGCAACTAGTTGAAATAAAATAAGTTTGTTTTTTTAATTTATTTTATTTTAGTTAAAATTGATTTTAATTTCAACTAACTAAAATTATTTTTTATGGTTTTAGTTTTTCTAGTAAGTGAATCATTGGATTGATTCAAACCAACAACTAAAGAGTCCGAGACTGAATCACTGAAATGAACCGACTCATAAGAGTCGTTTGTTTACAAATCTTTTTGACGGTCTTGATTCTGAAAGTATTTTGCTCTTTTATTTTCTTCATAGAGATTTTTAAAAATTCTTACATCAAAACGTTTTAACCAAACCAACATACTCCGAGATGAATCACAACATTAAAGCAAATAAATTGATTAAAAAATTAGAAAATGCATTTTTATAGATTTTTAAATTATAGTTTATTTATGTCTATATAGTTTTTGATTATTTCATATTTTAGCACATTAAATTAACACAAACTAAATCAAATTAGAAATATTCCCTTGAAATGAAATAAGTAAAAAAAAAAAAAATGTTTCCACTTTATTTTAACTCAAATTTATTTATTTCAATAAATAAAAAAATTAATGGTTTTAGTTTTGTTTTTTAACTATAATAACCCTGGTAAAAACATATACACAAATATAACAATTCAGGTTCTGATTCCACTTAAAACAGATTTTGTTGTTGTTATTACCTCATCATAATTTCAGTTCCTTAATTATTCACATAATGAGTGAATCATTAGATTGATTCATGAGTTTGAGACTGAATCACTCATAAGAGTCGTTTGTTCACAAGGTTTTTTGACAGCCTTTATTCTTAAAGTATTTTGCTTTTTTTTTTTTCTCTCAAAAAAATTATATATATATATATAAAATAATTCTTCTGTTAATATGCACATCTATAATTTGTACATCTATAATGTTATTGCTAAAAATAATTTTCTCTATAAAGAAACTAAATGGGATTCTAGTTACAGTAACAATCTGAGGAAAAATCATTTGGTTGCAGCATTTAAAAAAAAAAGAACCACTTCTTTGACTGCAAACCGGTTTTTGATTACTAACACTAGGGGAATATCAGGAAGAATGGCTTTGTGAACAAAGTGAATTTCAAAGGCGCTGTCTGATTGAAAAGAACAGGTTCAAACACATTGGACAGACAGCAGAGGAGTCTACGTTTCATGGTATGCTTGAATTTCAGCCCCCATGGCCAGGAAATTGTTGCAGAGGAATGACATGGGCCGATATTAAATGTTACATTGGATGTTTTAAAGTGCAAGCCATGCATATCACAGTAAAATAAGATCCAACCGTATTAACTCAGGTAAACGCACAGTTGTGATACTGGAACTTTGCCCAGACACACACACCGACGCCATGGTCAGCGCTTTTTGTGAAGTAAATCACCCACGTTCTTACGTGACAGGTGGAGACCTGCAAGACTCCATTGGAAAACGAAGATCGTCTCAAACCACAGACCAAAACTTTGCTTAAAAAACACCCCACCGAGCATCCAAAATAAGTGGCCAGGATCATGAAAGATCTCATTTGATATAGTGGTGAGCAGGTTTCCCCTCTGACTGTCCAGTGTGTGTGCTGTAAACACAGTGTCCAAAATACCCTCTCGCACCAACAAATCCGGTTGTGTTCGCAGTTGAACCGCATCCATTTAAAAAGCAGGCAGATAGAGAGAGCTTTCTGAAAAGGGAAACCCGAGGGAGGGAAAACACATGGAGCACTATGAATGCTCAGTGTAATACTGGACGCCTCACGAGGCCCACAAGGATGACGCACAAGGAGGAGATAACAACCAAAATGTTTAAACAATTATCTGCCCTCAAGGAATAAATATATATTCTGCTGGCCTAGGCACAAAAGAGAGATGGACAAATTAAAGCAATGATTATCTCTCAAAATGTGTCGAGACAAATGTAAATTTTTCTAACTATATAATATAGTGTGTCCTCGAAAAGTATTTGGACATTTAAAGTGTTAATTCACACAAAAATAACATTTCTTGCATTCATTACTCACCCTCATGTCGTTCCACACCTGTAAGACTCAAGAAACAAATTAAGATATTTTTGATGAAATCCGTGAAGCCTGCATTGACAGCAAAATTATTAACACTTTCAGATGCCCAGAAAGACATATTTAAAACAGTTCATGTGACTACAGTGGTTCAACCTTAATGTTATGAAGCGACGAAAATACTTTTTGTGTGCCAAAATAATGACTTTTCAAGTACAATATCTAGTGATGACCCGATTTCAAAACACTGCTTCATGAAGCTTCACAAATCTTTTGTTTCGAATCAGTGGTTCGGATCGCGTATCAAACTGCCAAAAGAACGTGAACTATTGAAATTTCTAAACACTTATGACGTAATAAAGCCTTGTTTACTGAAATCACGTGACTTTGGTGCTCTGAACCACTGATTTGAAACAAAAGATTCGTAAAGCTTCGAAGCCGTGTTTTGAAATCGGCCATCACTAGATATTGTCATAAAGTCGTTATTTTGTTTTGCTGCACAAAAAGTATTCTCGACGCTTCATAACATTAAGGTTGAACCACTGTTTTAAATATGTTTTTGTACCTTTCTGGGCACTGAAAGTGTTAATTATCTTGCTGTCAATAGAGGCCTCACTGAGCCATTGGATTTCATCAAAAATATCTTAATTTGTGTTCCAAAGATGAATGAAGGTCTTCTTGGAACGACATGAGGGTGAGTAATAAATGACAATCATCATTTTTGGGTGAACTAACCCTTTAAAGGCACAATATGTAAGTTCCGCCACTAGAGGTCACTTATTCAAAACCATAATGACGTTTGATGATGCCGCGAATGAGCGTGGAATCATGGGAGTTGTACAGCTGATGGAAAGCAATCCGGATGGATCAATCATGGATGAGCTAATGTATTAAAGTTTATTAACATTATTGTGGTATCAAGCAGGGCCGCGGGATATTTTACATTGCTGTTTTTTATTATGCCTATCTGCCTCAGTTGGTCACATGTTTTGTTGTTTATGTTTACTTTACGATTAAAGTAACGTTTAATGTCAGCCTATGTCTTCCTGTTTTACTTTGTTACAGTTACATTTTATCACTTAAATTCACATTATTTTATTTCATTCTAATGAAACAGCCGCGAGTGCTGAATTACTACGCAATTAAAATGGTGGGGTAACGAAAACGCTGTTTTACTGGAAAGTTATATTATAACGTTACTCTGTGCGTTCGCTCGGCAGCTGCTATGAGACACTTGTTGCACAATGTAGTAAGCTAGATTGATATTACGGCTGGGCGATATATCACATGCGATTGTCACGCGCATTTCGTCAGTAAAGCCGGTTCCCTGATTACCGCTAAATCGCCATCACCTGCTTTCAAATGGAGCGGCATTTAATAGACAGAGCCGTAGATCACTGATAAGCCACGCAATATCGCAGATGAATCGCCTTCGATAATGAACGCGATATTGCGTGGCTTATCAGTGATCTACGGCTCTGTCTATTAAATGCCGCTCCATTTGAAAGCAGGTGATGGCGATTTAGCGGTAATCAGGGAACCGGCTTTACTGACGAAATGCGCGTGACAATCGCATGCGATATATCGCCCAGCCCTAATTGATATTAGTATATCATATTAATAAATGCTGGATGACTTGTGTTGCTAAATGGTATCCGTTCCATTTCAAAACATTTTATGGTGAAGAAAATGCTGTATTAATGTTACTACAAATAAAGCTCTTTCTGATTACGCCATGTTAGCACATCTGACAGAATAGTGTTGTCATGGTACAAACATGTTACTCGCGATAAATCAAGAAAACAAGAGATTCAAACAATAGCTATGTTTCCATCCACCTATTTTTATGCGCGTTTTGGGATATTGCATCAAAAAAATACTGGATTGAAACACCAAGATGCGCATAAATTCTAAAAATGTGCATAAAAAAAAGTATGCGCTCGTTTGAGTCGGATAAATTTTCAATGCGATAAGAAAACATGCGCATAAATTACAATGGAATCGCATTTACCGAATAAATTCCTCGATGCACATAAAAAAAAAAAAATCATGTGACTTTGATGGCATAACTGAAAAATCTTGTTGCAAAGCATCTGAAATGCTGTTTTGGTCATTCAGAAGTCTTCATCAATGTGGTTCGGTATAATTCCTCCCTGAACTGACTCACTGGATGAAAACAGCGCTTTATTCGCAAACATTTTTTGCGATATTGCAATTTTGCGCATAAGTTAAATTCGCAACTTTGGATGGAAACATAGCTAATAAGACTAACCATGTTGAGCTAAATAACAATGACTAGTTTTCTGTTGATGAATGTATCCAAACAGTTGCTCACATGTCTAATAAAACAATATATTAAAGCATCTTCTGTGTTTCAATGGTTAAAATAAAATTGGAAATCGAGGGTAACGCGGATATGACGTCTGAGGAGATGCAATGACACGGGACGTCACACTGGTTAAAATAGAAGATTTAAACATTGTTGGAAACATTTGGGATAATGCAAGTACACAAGTCAACACAATGAGCTGTGCTAGTGGTGTTTGGATATTTTAATCTAAAAATCTTACATATTGTGCCTTTAAGTCACACTTATGATGGTGTGGATGCCAATGCATTATAAAATGAACTGAATCTAAATGTTTCCATCATGTTTTAAGTCTCACTATCTTTAGTGGATGTATGAAGTCAGTTCTCCTCAAGTTCACGCAGGTGTCCGCAGAAATTACATTAATACCAACATCATTTCACAAAGTGACACAGAACTGTTTTTCTTCATTTTCCTGATGACTTCATGTATTGTTTTATCAATCCAAATAGTATACGTAAATTGTATTTGTGCTATCATTCTGAAAAATAATGGACCAGGTTGGCAACAAAAAAATGCATCATGATGACCAACTTTGAATTTGGACAAAAAAGTAATACTGAATACTCAAACTCGCACAAGTTGTAATTCATTTTCTTTTTAACGTAATTGACAGGATAAGAGCAGAACAAGCAGTAACATGAAAAAACACACATTCATTCCTTTAATTAACTAAAAGAGTGATTCATGGGACATCCCAATAGAACATGAAGAGCTAAAAGGAAAAATGATAGATAGATAGATAGATAGATAGATAGATAGATAGATAGATAGATAGATAGATAGATAGATAGATAGATAGATAGATAGATAATAAAAGGACAAAAAAAGGGACAAACTTCTGGTCACTTACAGAGATTAGGACAGATCCCAGGTTTCCATTCCTTTTAGACTCATTACATAAACCCAAAACTGATTTAAAAGAGCCTTTTAGTGAGACAGGCTAAGATGTAATCATATACTATGTGCATTTATCTTCATCAGTCGCATTATCGTTTCAATATATCATCTGCTCAAGCGGCAACAATGTCTCTAAACCGCGTTATTTACTCCTGGACGCGACAAACTTTTGCGCCACAAACATCCAAACAAACGCGTCCGAAACTCCGTCAACAAACTTAAACTCTGCTCTAAAAGTACAATTTCATAAGCGGAGACCGAATAATATTCCTCAATCACAATAAAACGCTGTAATCCTTTCGAAAGGAGCGAGTTATATCATGCATTTGCTGAGAACAACGGAGCGCGTTCAAACACTCCATCTACGCGACGCAACAAACTACAGCGCTTCCATGAAGCCATCCAACCAGGCTGCCTACTCTGCAAGAGACGGAATCCCTGACGTCAGCGGTGCGTTGACCAATCAGAGAGCTTCCGCTATAATCAACAGAGCTGCATTGATTATAATGAAGTATTGTCTAGAAGTGTGATTTCTACAGTAGTTAAATATAGTCTATAGGAAACATGAGTCTGATTTCATATTTTACAATATTTCACACATTTCACATTCACATCACCACATGTGATGTATATATAGAAATATAGACAGATGATGAGAAACAGTCCACAATCCATCCCTACTCCACATGTTCATGCTCAGCTGCAGGACTATGAGGGTCTGAGTAAAGATGCCCTTCTGAAATAACAACAGGCAGCTGAACTTCAAAGGGAAGAGGCTTCCAAAGAGAGGGCACTGTAACTGGATGAAACCATAATCAAAGCGCTCCGGGCGAACCCTGTATTGATCGCCAGCAGTTCATCAAAGCTGACAAGGTCAGCCAACAACACAGCGGGAGAGAAAGGAAAAAAAGGGGAAAAGAAAATCACAGAAAGATGAGGGTCACAGAGGAAGGGTGTGTTTTGTCGTTGCCTGAGCCTTGGATTTACCTTTCTATTCCAAAATACAATACGATAACAGTTTATTTTTAAATCAGTTTATATTGGAAGTTAGTAAATATGCACCAATATTAATAACAGATATGCACCAATAATCAGCTCTATTCCAAAAACTAGTGAGCTGTTTATTTAGGCATCAAAGATGCAAAATGCAAAAGCTGTTCCACAAGGTCTTTAATGCTGCCTTCTCTAAGATATCTCTCATATATCGATTGCAGAGAAGGCAATCCCAGAATGCACTGCGATGAGCTCAATGAAAAACAATAAATTTAAGTTGAGAGAAATGTATGAAAGCTTGTTTCCACCACTAAATAAAAAATATAATTGCGACTTTTTATCTCTCAATTCTGTCTTTTTCCTCACAATTGCAATTGTTGCTACTTGCAATTCTGACTTTATAACTCGCAATTCTAAATTTATATCAAGCAATTCTGACTTTATATCTCACAATTCTGACTTTATAACTCGCAATTCTAAATTTATATCAAGCAATTCTGACTTTATATCTCACAATTCTGACTTTATAACAATAATTCTGCTTTATATTCAAATTTATCAAGCATTTTTCATATCTCACATTCTGAGCATTCTATTTATATCAAGCAATTCTGACTTCATATCTCACAATTCTGACTTTATAACCACATTCGACTTATATCTCCAATTCTGACTTTATATCTCGCAATTCTGACTTATATCTCGCAATTGTTTATATCTCGCAATTCTGACTTTATACTCACAATTCTGACTTTATATCTCGCAATTCTGACTTCATATAATTGACTTGAATATCTGCAATTCTGACTTTATATCTCGCAATTGTTTATATCTCGCATTCTGACTTTATATCTCTTCTGAACTTTTATATCTCGCAATTCTGCTTTATATCTCCAATTCTGACTTTATAACTCACAATCTCACAATTCTGACTTTATAACTCGCATTCTGACTTTATATCTCGCATTTTATCTCGCAATTCTGACTTTATACTCGCAATTCTGACTTTATATCTCACAATTCGACTTTATATCTCGCAATGACTTTATATCTTTCTGACTTTATAACTCACAATTGTTTATATCTCAAACTTTACTCGCAATTCTGACTTTTATATCTCGCAATTCTGACTTTATATCTCGCAATTGTTTATATCTCGCAATTCTGACTTTATATCTCGCAATTCTGACTTTATATCTCTCGCATTCTTTATATCTCACAATCTGACTTTATATCTCGCAATTCTGCTTTATATCTCCAAATTCTTTACTTATACTCGCAATTCTGACTTTATATTCGCAATTCGACTTTATATCTCGCAATTCTGACTTTATATCTCGCAATTCTGACTTTATAACTCACAATCTCTGACTTTATATCGCAATTCTGATTTATATCTCGTTCTGAATATACTTCTCGCAATTGTTTATATCTCACAATTACTTCATATCTCGCATTCTGACTTTATATCTCGCAATTCTGACTTTATATCTCGCATTGCAATTCTGACTTCTCACAATTCTGACTTATATCTCGCAATTCTGACTTTATAACTCGCAATTGTTTATATCTCACAATTATGACTTCATATCTCACACTTTATATCTCCAATTCTGACTTTATTCTCGCAATTCTGACTTTATATCTCGAATTCTGACTTTATATCTCACAATTCTGACTTTATTCTCGCAATTCTGACTTTATAACTCACATTGTTTAATCTCACAATTCTGACTTATAATCTCGCAATTCTGACTTTATATCTCGCAATTCTTTCTGACTTTATATCTCGCAATTGTTTATATCTCGCAATTCTGACTTTATATCTTCGCAATTCTGTTTATATCTTGTTTATATCTCACAATTCTGACTTTATAACTCGCAATTCTGACTTTTATCTCGCAATTCTGACTTTATATCTCGCAATTGTTTTATATATCTCGCAATTCTGACTTTATATCTCACAATCTGACTTTATATCTCGCAATTCTGACTTTATAATCTCGCAATTCTGACTTTATAACTCATTCTTTTATATCTCGCAATTCTGCAATTCTTTCTGACTTTATCTCGCAATTCTCGCAATTCTGACTTTATATCTCACTTCTGACTTTATTATCTCGCAATTCTGACTTTATATCTCGCAATTGACTTTATATCTCGCAATTCTGACTTTATAACTCGCAATTGTTTATATCCGCAATTCTGACTTTATAATCTCGCAATTCTGACTTTGTTTTATCTCACAATTATGACTCATATCTCGCAATTCTGACTTTATAAATAATCTCGCAATTCTGACTTTAATCTCGCAATTACTTTATATCGATTCATATCTCGACTTTATAACGCAATTGTTTATATCTCGCAATTGTTTATATCTTGCAATTCTGACTTTATAACTCGCAATTGTTTATATCTCGCAATTCTGACTTATAAATATATCTCAATCTGACTTTATAACTTGTTTACTCGCATTCTGACTTTATATCTCGCAATTCTGACTTTATTCCAATTCTGACTTTATCTCACAATTCGACTTTATACTGCAATTCTGACTTCTCGCAATTCTGACTTTATATCTCGCAATTGTTTATCTCGCAATTCTGACTTCTCTCTCTGTATAAATTCTGAGCTCGCAATTCTGACTTTATAACTCGCAATTGTTTATCTCGCAATTCTGAGAAAAAGTCAGAATTGTGAGATAAAAAGTTACAATTACCTTTTTCATTTTTTATTCAATGGTGGATTTTACCCAATACATTTGTTCTATGAAGTATCTTTGACCTTTTTTTTAATATTGAAATCAATTGGAATTACATCTATTGCATTTCAGTACTGACATTCCATGCATTTTGCTGCCTATGTAGATGGTTTCAAATCAGTTAAGTATATGAAAAACTCCACAATATATGACAAAATAATCACAATTAAAATTTTGCCAGTTGTGCAGCTCTAAATATAAATAATTTTAAAACAAAAACAATCAAAATAAAACAGTCACTAAAAAAGGTCAAATATTTTATGCTTACTTGCATATCATGTGACCATTAACTGACATCAGGGAACTGTGAACATGTGAATGTGTTGTTAAATTATTGAAGTACTTTATATTTTATAACATTTTACTAATGCCGGGTTCAGACCTGATTTTGGCACGATATGTTTGAAGTAGGGTTTCGTGGTGATTCGTAAATAACAGTGGGCATCAGGATGCAAGAATCAATTATTTCATCTCATATAGTGTCATAGTGGACGACAACCGACGCTGCGTATGTGACGCTTCACGATGTCATGACAGAAAGGCTGCATCCTAAATCGCAAACCCTCTTGAGTAGGTACTTGTTTTGAATGAGTAATTCTGATTCTATCATAACAGATCAAAATATTATGTAGCTTGAACCCGGCATAAGGGGTTTGGCTGACAAAAATGTTTGGGAACCCCTGCCCTAGTGCATGGGTGCTCATCCCTAATTTGCAGTCCTCAACGAGGATTTGAACCCCGAATCGTCCTGTGAATTCTAGTGTGTCTGAGTTTTTTCTGAAACTCTAGGGGACCAAATCTCTTCGACGCCCCTCTATGGCCCTCTGAGCCCCACATGTGTTTTACTGCGCTGGAGAAAGATCAATACATGCCAAGCAAATTATGGAGCAGATCAAAGAAAAACAGTTGGGAACTTTTAAGGACTTAAGTAAATATTTAGTCATCTAATAAGAAAAGTATATTGACAGTAGCATTTAATTTACTCAAAGCATTCAGATTAATCGTTGTTGTTTAGCAAACGTTAGCGCAAGCAGCTGCAGATGTAAGTCATGCATGCGGCAGGCGCACATAAATTCATATGCGGCCTTTTATTCTATGCTACAAAAATGTTGATCCATAAAAGCAGGGAGGGATGGGACTTTTGGCTGGAAATGATATATGGGAGTGTGTTCCTGATTTACATTCCTCATACAAGTGTTGCCTAACGGCTCTCAGGTGCGAACGAGAGCAGCAACCGGTTCTGTATGTGACAAACGATCATTTAGTTTATGTTTAGATAGATAGATAGATAGATAGATATAGACAAATAGATAGACGGATAGATGATAGATGGACAGATAGATGGATAGATGATAAATAGATAGATGGTAAATGATAGATAGACGGACTAGATAGATGATAGATGATAGATGGATAGATTATAGATAGACAGATGGTAGATGGATAGATAGACGGATGGACAGACAGACAGATGGACGGATAGATAGATAGATAGATAGATAGATAGATAGATAGATAGATAGATAGATAGATAGACGTTAGATGATAGATGGATAGATAGATGGATAGATGGATAGATGGATAGATGATAGATAGATGGACGGACCGACAGATGGACGGATAGATAGATAGATAGATAGATAGATAGATAGATAGATAGATAGATAGATAGACGGATAGATAGTAGATAGATAGATAGATAGATAGATAGATAGATAGAAGATAGATAGATAGATAGATAGATAGATAGATAGATAGATAGATAGATAGATAGATAGAGAGGATGATAGATAGACAGGTAGACGGATGGATAATAGATAGATGGATGGAGACAATAGATAGATAGATAGATGGATAGATAGACGGGATGGACGACAGACAGACAGAATAGATAGATAGATAGATAGATAGATAGATAGAAGAGGATAGATATAGAAGATAGATAGATAGATAGATAGATAGATAGATAGAGCGATAGATAGAACGATAGATAGATAGATAGATAGATAGAGCGATAGATAGATAGATAGATAGATAGATAGATAGATAGATAGATAGATAGATAGATAGATAGATAGATAGATAGACGATAGATAGAACGATAGAGATAGATAGATAGATAGATAGATAGATAGATAGATAGATAGATAGATAGATAGATAGATAGATAGATAGATAGATAGATAGAATTTTGATTGGTAGAAAGCAAATGGTGGGGAACATGTCCTGTTTGATCCTAAATCCTGGATCCTGTTGCCTACAAAAGTGTCCGGATAGACAGACAGACTGATAGAGCTGGTAGAAAGATGAGAGATCAGAGAGAGCATCTATTTCAGCGTTTGTTCGGCTCTTCCTTTGAGGAACGGCCCAAACGCTGCGCCGGCCATCCAGAGTCAATCTGAGATCTGGCTGCGGCTCAGCAAACAGCAAGCGGCTCTGGAATTCCTCCGGTGGACGAGGGGGGTGAGACGGACAGAGCGGCCGGAGAAGGGAGTATGTCTGTCAGACACAGTCTTCTGGACTTCCACCCACTTTTTGGAGTGTGGATGTCAAATTTCTCTAGGGGCCTCAGATTCCGAAGCGAGGGAGGTTCAGGGGCCAGAGGAATTCTGACATGATGTCTCAAGGCCAAAATGAAAAGAAACAGCAGTCTGACTGTATTATAGCAGGAAAAAGCAAAAAAATGTTTAAACATTTAGGCTAAGAATCGATTTTCTTAAAATTAAAATTCAGACAAAAGTGAACCTTTTCCCCTTCAAAAGAATGTTCCAGGTTTCAAAACAAGTTCAGTTCTATCAATACCAATTATGGAATAATGTTTTTTTTTTTTTTTTTTTTTTAAAGGCTGCATTTATTTGATCAAAAATACAGTAAAAACAGCAAAATTGTGAAATATTATTACAATTTAAAATAACTATTTTTTATGTGAATATATAGTAAAGTGTAATTTATTCCTGTGATCAAAGCTGAATTTTCAGCATCATTACTCCAGTCTTCAGTCTCACATGATTCTATCAGAAATCATTCTAATATGATGATTTACTGCTCAAGAAACATTTATGATTATTATCAAAGTTCGTATTTTTGTGCAAACTGTGATGCACTTTTTATTTCTCAGGATTCTTTGATGAATAGAGAGTTCAAAAGAACAGCATTTATTTGAAACAGAACACTATAAATGTCACTTTTGATCAATTTAACACATCTTTGCTAAATGAAAGTATAAATCTTACTGTCCCCAAACCTGTATGACCAAAAAAATTAAACAAAAATACAAGCTTCACATTTCTACACATTAATTTGTCCTTTTAGGGACGACTTGAGCATTACTGTAAATGCATCTAGAAACTCTGATCTGGCATTAACACCAATATCACACGGTTTTATTAAAGTTGATTCCACACAACAGAATTAAATCATAAATCCTTAACTGATGAAAATTTAACACAAACATTTGTGAAAGCCAACCACAAAAACACTGCAAAAATTATGACTACATTTGTGATAAATGACCACAAAACCCACAAAAAAATCATAAGTGCATAATAAATTTCAGCTGTTGCCACGCAGTTACACCCGCAAACGCAGCAGCCTGGTCTGCGTCTCGTTCCGCTTTCATGCCAACACAAACCAAATCACCTCACCCTGCATGATTTCACTCAGCGGCTCCAGGAAAGACGGACGCTGGGTCTGATTTTAATGAGCAGGCTCGTACTAACAGCGCTCTGCTGGGGAAAGACTGCTGGCATCCTGCCTGTGTCATGTTTCCAATGAGTATCGTGAACCAACACCTGCTGGCCGCGTTAAAAATGTGAAAATAACACAACAACACATACACACACATGCAAATCTGTCCATATTTCATTACAGATCACAAACCCTTCATTGCCTCTGTGGTGAGTTTCATGCATTATGTATTTATTCACCTCCAGATTAGCTGTAAGCTTATCCCATTTTGACCTATATTTTGTATCAGATCACCAAACCCACATTTGAATTGTTCCCATAACTGTATGAGGCCAACTTTTGCACCAAATATTCCTGTAAAACAGCATGTTTTAATGTATTGGTGATACTGTAGTGTTTTGTAATCCTCACTTTCCTGTTCCAAGTCACCTCAAAAAACCTCTTAAGTCCTTCTGGGGAGAAAATAGATTAAAATTTGATTTATTATCGCATATTTGTTATCTTGCAAACGCTTCCAAGCATGCTGACAATGCAAAAAACAAGCACCAGTGGGCGGCTGGATATTTGTCTCCAGCTGGAACACTGAACTGTTGCAGGATTTACTCCGAAACCATTTTCACAAATAACTTGAGAAATGGCAAGTGATGCATTGAATCAAATATGAAATTTTGATGCAAAAAGACTGAAATAATTAAAAAAACTAAAATAAAATTTCACAGTCAAGATCAAGGAAAGTCAGATGTCCAAAATTGTGAACAGAACCTTGTGAAATACTGTCCATGTCTGATGAGTCAAACTGATTTAAACACGTTAAAAGTCAATATGAAACCTAAATTGATTTACTTTCTTTTCACAAGATGTAATGTAAGTCTCTGGTGTTCCCAGAATGTGTCTGTGAAGTTTCAGCTCAAAATCCCCCACAGATCATTTATTATAGCTTGTCAAATTTGCCCCTATTTGGATGTGAGCAAAAACACGCCGTTTTTGTGTGTGTCCCTTTAAATGCAAATGAGCTGCTGCTCCCGGCCCCTTTCCAGAAGAGGGCAGAGCTTTAACAGCTCTCTGAACAACAACAAAGCTGGAGAATCTCACGCAGCCAAAATAAAGAAGGTGTTCAGCCTTACATTGTTCAAACCGGAGTCGACACTGATGGAGAGAATGAAACTGGACGTTTCTGAATGGTTAGTGTATTTATGTAAATTATGTACAAAATCGTTTATGTAGTTGCTGTGGAGTTGATTCAACTCATCGACTAGCATGTACACTTAGTGCAAATAGATAGACACGCCGTAAAGATATAGTTCTAAAAATTGTTCTAAATATAAAAGAATAGCAGAGTTACTATATAACAATAATGACACAGAGGAACAATTTCGTTGGAATCACTGGAATCTGATGAACTGATGAACAATTAACAACATTGACAGCCAATCAGAGTCCATCCTGCTTTAAAGAGGTCGAACATTTAAAGCAACAGACGCCAAAACTGCAGCGTGCGCTTATAATAAACAGATCGATACATTGCATTGCACTCATGATTTTTTGATGCTGTTCAGTTTATTTAAACAATTTATTTTGATTCAACACCATTGTATCAGGTTTCTGGTTTAAATGTAATTGATTCATGTTAAACTGACTTGAAACGAATACTCTTTGACTTAACTTGATGTTTTCATATTAAAATAACATGTTTCAATCAAGTAAACCCAACCAGGACTCAATCAAACAGGATTTTCACTTCCCATCATGCTTTGCATAGGGGTGTAAATGTTGAAATAAAGTGTTATTTTAAGCAGTTTTTAGGAAGATGAGAAAATGGAAAGACTTTTTAATGTTTACTGTTCTATTATGTTGGTATTTAAAAGTTTCTGTTAATTAATAGTTTTAGGGTTACCATTGTGGTGAATTGTTGCACTTGTGCTTGGGTTGAGGACCTGCTAACAAACTTTCAAATTACTTTAATAAGAAAGTAATCACTGTGGTAGTGCTCTGGGTTGCATTTCCCAAAAGCATTGTAAGCTTATGTTGATTGTAAACCATTGCCACCAATGGACTTATGATCAATTTAGGCTTTACTATGTTTTTGGTTAAGGCAATTTAGGATGAATCCAGTATCACATCTAGATTTCTAACACAGAACATCACAAAAGTTATATAAATCACAAAATTAAACAAGAAGAATTAATTGTAAAAATCAATGTATATGAAAACAATTTATTATTTATTTATTTATTTATTGATTTTTATTTATTTTCCAAAACATTGCAAATTAGTTGGGCTGACACTATTAAATTAAGCTGTGCCCAACCATAGTAAATAAATTGAATCAACCCTAATAAATTAAGTTGACCCAATGTAAGTACATTAAATTGGAATAACAGAATTGCATAATGCTGAAATAAAGCAACTTAATCATGTGGAAATCCTTTCCATGATTTTTTTATGTTCGTTCAAAGAGTTATTTTTTTGAGTGTGGTGTTGATGCTAATGTAGTCATCGTTATAGTTATTGTTAAAAGTAAAGTCACATTATGGAAGTAAAATGGGTTGCAAACACTGTTTCATGCCGACTCCAGCTAATTAACAAGGCATTTTCCATTAGTGCACTAAAATGAAATTGCAACAATTGTCAAGTCTGCAAAACGGTAACGTTTTTGTTGAAAACTGTCGTCTGAAATCGTAGCATCAGGGTACCAGCAGACAGACCACGAGCAGCCGAATGATTAATGTGTGCTTTGACAAATGTGTCCTATAAATACAAACATGTGTGCACTCTTGTCTGCCACACTAATGTTTCTAAGGCAGAGTGTGTGTCATTGTTTCAATATTTAAAATCACACAAGTCTGTTTTTCTGATGTGGTTTGGAGGGTTCTGGGATGTTCCTAGGGTCCTGCCTTCACTTCCTCCTCTATTTAATGACAAATAATGTGAGAAAAGTGATACTGTGGCAGGAAAATAACATGCTCGTACAGTAATAGTGGCTCGGAAATGAGAAATCCGGGTGCGTATGTGTGTTTAACCCAAAAGAACATGATCAGGTGTCAGTACAGGACCAAACGGACATCTGCTCTCGTAGCAGTTCACTTGATGCTTATATGCAATACAAAAATACTGCATATCACACAAAAGGAAGAAAGAATAGATCTATACACAATCTATATGTCTCTAACAAACCTATATTTGTTATAATGTTATCTCTATGCATTGTGCGTAGAGCTGTACAATTCTGGATAAATTGAGAATCACGATTTTTTTTTTTGTTTGTTTAAAACAAAGATCACGATTTTCCCACAATTCTGAATAGACAACTAAACAAAATAACATGTAGAATTTACTAGAGGTTCAGACAAAATGTTAATTTCTACAGTCTATTTAAAATATATATAGGTAATATTTAATTAATTTGAAATATTTTTTAAATGGATTGAATGAATGATTCAATGACTCAAATACTCAAAATACTCAAATACTTCATTACTGGATGAATCAGCATTTTTTAACGAATCTCTTGAATGAATGATTCAATGACAAATACATTTTAAACAGTCACTTGTCTCCACCTACTGGTGTGTAACAATGTAATGACACAATCTTTACTTTCAAAAGCTGATTTACTTGATTTTAATCATGACTGTAGACATCAGTGTTTATATCTTAACTATAAACTTTTATCCCAGTACTTCTCTGAAGTAATGATGAAGTAATGATACACTGTGGTTAAAAAGACTGCTTGTGAAGCTGTTTCATGCTTATACATGACAATAGACAGAGCCGAATCGTTGTCATAGGAATAAGATCATGTGTTTGAATCAAGATCGTGATCTTTTAATGATTAATCGTGCAGCTCTAATTGCGCGTAACGTCCATCTAAAATATTTCTCTCTGTTTGTATGAACAGACGAGGGTCGTTCCAAAACACTCAGCACAAATTTTAACAATAAACGGGGTGTGCGTAGTGCTTTTGGCAGCCTAATATTGATATCCAAGACCCTAAAACCGAGAAACACATACGCTCTTGCCATACTCTGATTTATTAGATGATTATACGAGAGTGTGCGAGAAGATCTCTAAACTGAATTTGCTGTAAAAATGACTAGTTGACTACAACACGTTCTCCACCCAGAACCTGCTGGGGCCTGCGATTAATCCTTCATCCGCTAAATGAGCTCAAAACATATTAACATCAATGACATCAGGAGCAGGTCTGACAGGAGCAAATCTCAGTGGACGTTACCCTGCGAGTTTCCCAGGAAGAAAAAATCTGCAAAGTTGAGAAATAGGAAGAATACGGACTTTGTCCGTCTCCTGCATAAACTGATTTTCCAGAAGTTAGCAGCTAAACTTATATCATCCGGCAAACACTCTGTATTCTCAGTGTGGTGTCATAAAAATGTGTGAAGACACTGGCTGCGTCTGAAATGCATACTCTCGAGTAAAAAAAGTACGTTCTGTATAGTATGAATGTGAGCAATGTAATCCGGTGTGGTGAGAAATCGAGTCCCTCCAGTAATCGGGTCTCCTTTAGGACCCCAAGTGATCCCATTGGGTCAACAGACTTATAATGGGTAGTATTTTTAGCGCCTGATTATAATTACTGCAAAAATCATGTTATGATTCATATACATGGTTCATATACTAATATATAACTGAAGCTATAGGTTGTGAAATCAAGCATTTCTCGTTCTTATATTAATTGAAAATATGCTATCAAGAGATGTTTTTTACATTTTTGACATATTAGACATACAAACGAGTGAATGTGTGCATATTTTAAATTAAATATTATTTGCAAAGAGTTTAAATGAATTACTTCATAACTCTATTCCATTATTAGACCTAGAACTTCTTCTTTGTTCCCTTAAATCGCTTTTAATCCTTTAATTATTTAATTTCTTTAAATAAAAATACCAATCCCCCCCAAAAACTTTGGTCCCCCCAATGTTCAAGACACGGTTATGGCCTTGGTACAATTATTAGGCTAATTTTAAGGCAGCATCGATGCAAAGTAACATTAAATTAAACAGAAGTATCAGTAAAGACATTTAGAATGTTACAAAATATTCTATTTCAAATAAATGCTGTTCATTTAAACATTCTATTCATCAAAGAATCCTAAAAAAATAAAATGTGTCAAGTTTTCTGCAAAAATATTTATCTGTTTTCAACATTGATAATAATCAGAAATGTTTCTTGAGCATCAAATCATCATATTAGAATGATTTCTGAAGGATCATGTGACACTGAAGACTGGAGTAATGATGCTGAAAATTCAGCTTTGATCACAGGAATACATTTAAAAAAAAAAAAAAAAACTTACTAATATTTCACAATTTTTACTGTATTTTAGATCAAATAAATGCAGCTCTGTTGAGCAGAAGAGACTTTCAAAAACATTAAAAAATATTTACCGACCCTAAATTTTGACAATAATGTGTAAAAAAAAAACTTTTGCATCCTGAACCTGACTGTTGTACTCTAGAGAAAGCTGGAATGGGAAATTATCAACCAAACATTTGGTTCCTCACTCACAAACCATCGTGCTGCACCTGTGAACTCACTGAGATGCAATAAATCACCCTGTTGATCCAAATGAAATGCTTTTCTCGGTTTCTCTAAGATTAGCATTCTTTTGATGCACAATTGTATATATGTACAGAACAAGCAATTAATGTGGCATAAAATGGGTGAACAACATGGTAAGACACATTGTCAAAGCAGAACTAGAGCCATAAAAATGGTACCAGTGTGTCAGACAATCAAACCAGTGTTAACGTCTGAGACGGGAGGGAGAAACAGTGAATATTTTGTGGCATATAATGGGCTTTAAGTAGTTTTCCAAACAGTTCTGAGCGAATATCCACCTCAAGGATTTATAGGAGGAACCCTAACACACTTTTTCAATAAAGAAAAAAAATCTACTGCCATAATGCCACTGGCTATTAGAGCAAATCCAGCCCAGAGGAAACCTCAATAATTACTCTTAGTACTTGTTTTTTTACTTTTTTCCACCCCATTCTGAAGAGCTTAGAGGTCTTGAAGAATGAAACACACTTAGCGATCCATTTTTCCCAGTCTGTCATTGTTGTGAGGGTGCTAAATATTTGCTCTTCCCAGCTTAGGATGTTAGGATGAGAAGACCCTCTTTGTAGCGAGAGGTCAGAGGCCTCCGATCTCCTTCCTGGGACCAAACCGGAGATCTCGGCATCTTCAACCATCACTTACACTCTTTCAATTAGTGGAAAGCTTTGACTCCTTTCAGTAAGAGACTCTTTCAAAGCAGCTTGCGCAAACCACCATCGATCAAGACTGTGAGGGATTCGGTGGATAGAAACAAAACAGAACGCCCTTCGCTCAATGCAAAGCACACAAAAAACACTCAAAAGTCTCCGTGTTTCATTTATGTTTTCATAAAAAATATACACTACTGTTCAAGAGATTTTGCTGAAAGAAATTAACACCTTTATTCAGCAAGGATGCATTAAATTGATCACAAGTGACAGAAAAGACATTTATAATGTAACAAAAAATTTCTATTTCAAGAAAATGTTGTGCGTTTAAACTTTTTATTCTTCAAATAATCCTGAAAAAATAAAATATATCACGGTTCCCGCAAAATATGAAGCTGTTTTTAACATAATAATAATAATTTAATCTCAATGATAATAATCATAAATATTTCTTGAGCAGCAAGAAATCTGAAGGATCATGTGACACTGAAGACTGGAGTAATGATGCTGAAAATCCAGCTTTGATCACAGAAATAAATTATATTTTACTATATATTCACATAGAAAACAGTTATTTTAAATTGTAATAATATTTCACAATTTTTACTGTATTTTCGATCAAATAAATGCAGTCTTGGTGAGCAGAAGAGACTTTCAAAAACATTAAAAAATCTTACCGACCCCAAATTTTTGAACAGTGGTATACATGCTTAGTACTGTTATATAAAAAGTAAAACAAATGTAATTTAGTAAAAATCAGCGTGGAAAAAAATTCAACTTGGCAACCCAAAGTGTGTTGGAAATGAACATTTATTATGTTTAAACAATAAACATTCATTAAATTTCTTATTAATAAATGTTCATCTTTTGATTATTATTGTTGTCTCTAGTAATTATGTGTCTGATTTTTAATTTCCAACCTATTTTGGGTTCATTTTAAGCCAGACATATAGTAAATTTTAAACAATAGTTGAGTTAAATAAAACTGACCAGCAAGTTGGGCAAATATTTAACCCAAATGCTGGGTTAAAACAACCCAATCGCTGGGTTTGTCCATTTTCAACCCAACTTGGGTTGTTTTTTAACCCAGCATTTTTTAGAGTGTAGCTATATACTTTAAGCCACTCAAGTTATTATTGGCCTAAACAACAAACACTGAAAGCTGAGCATCATGGGATCTGTATTGGACTTCAACCCTGTCATTAAGACAGTAATCAGGAGTTTTATCTGACGCCAGGGCAATCGTGAAGTTTAACAACGGCAGATGATCAAAGGATGTCCTCGTGCAGAAATGCTGGCTCACCAGAAAGTTGCTGTTTGTAATCTATGACTGCACCGTCAACACAGCTGTTTGGTTGCCTCGCAGCAAAACTCTGACACCGGGAGACGAGGTTTCCTCCATGACGAATCACCTCGTCTCATCTTCGGTGTATGGGTCCAATTAAATACAGTTCTGCAGCTGTGCGAGTCTCACCTTTAATAATTAATGAAACAGACCTGTGACTCCAGACAATGACAGCAACACAAGGTGTTCGACAAGAAAACTGTGTCACGAAAACACTTCAAACAAAAATCAAAAGGAATGAGTGTGCTAAACAAAGCCTAGATTTTAGAAGAATTGTGACATTTATTGTCATCTGTAGAGCTGCTTTATTAGGACCCAAGCCCTAAAGGGTGAAGGCCCTATTGTTTTCCTTACTTTCAGGCACTTTTGGGTCCCTTAACATGCTCAAAAACTCTTGAAATTTTGCACACACATTGGAATCTTTGGCCATCGGGGCCAGGCATGGGAGGGTCGTGGTGGTGCTCTCACACCCTTTTATATGGTTGTATTTTAGGGGCTCTGTAGCGCACCCCTTTTCACCAACAGTAACTAAACTACATACAGTTATAGAGCTCACTGGGCCGAACAACTTTTGTCTAAGTTATACGCCAGCCCAACAGGAAGTCGGCTATTTAGGGGTTGTTTGAAAAATGTATGCTCTGGAATTTGATATATTCCTCCTAAGGGAATCATCCGATCACCACCAAACTCGGTCAACATGAAGACAAAATTGCGGACAGATACTGGATGTCTCAGATGGTTTGGCTGTGGCGAGGCAACACATTTATGGTAAAAAAAGGGAAACAGGACGTGTGTTATAACTTCTGCAAACAATGACTGATTTTGATGAAACTTCAGCTGTGCGTTCGTTGTACGAGGCCGATCACATGGATGTGACTATTGTTATTCAAAGTCATAGCACCATGCTTTGAAATCGCCCTCTTATTTTTTACACGATTCGCTTCAAACTTCATCAGAATAATATCAAGACATGGCAGATGTAGACGTGAAAGGATTCTTGATATCTTAAATATTGTTGCCATGGCAACATGTCAAACTTTAATAATATTCTTGGGCGTTTTTGAGGCTCTTGGCATGCTTCAAATTGCATGAAACTCGACACACACCTCAAAGCTGTCGGCCAGTAGACATGGGCAAAGCCTTAGAAATGGACGGGGAGGAGGGGCTCTATAGTGCCACCTTTTGACAAAAGTTGGGGGGTTAGTCTTACCTACAGTCACCAAACTCGGGCACATATATTATTCTCATCAAGCCGGACAACTTTCTAATTTACATTCATTTGCTCCGACCAACAAGATGTCAGATATTTTGGTTTGAATGTGGATTTTTTGATTAACAAGGCTCTGAGTTTTTAAGTACTCCTCATAGGAGATTCACGCTATCGCCACCAAACTCGGTCAAAAATGACAAAAAGAAAGCATCTGATCATAGTGATGTGGATATGTTTGCAGCAGCTCTGCAATTCACCGGCATCATGTTGACAGATGTTGTAATTAAAATTACACTGTTACGATAGTTTGATTATAAAGTATATTTGAGACTATAGACTATATAGATCTGGCTGTGCGAGATATGACACATTGACATTACTGTACAGAATAGCTTTTTCAGCATTATCTTGAATATTATAAGTGTTCATTTCATGTCACTGAACGGAAGAGAGGCTGTCGTTTTTTGAGTGAGCTTTGTAATTTTGAAATTTAACAGCAATTTCAGAGTGAAAATTGTTTCAAAGAGCATATAAAAAGGTGAATTGACTTTAAAAAAACATTTTTAATTAATTATCATTATTCTCAAAAGGTGTTTCTCGTCAGATTCTCATTACAGCATTAAAATGCTTTCTTTTTTTTACTTAAATCGAAATAAAATAAAACAAATAGTACCATGATGTATAATTTGTAATTTATAATTTTTTTACAATATTACAATAATGGGAATGAGATGTTTTGTATTATGGTAAATATAGGATTAATTTTCTTATTTTTTTGTGGAAACCTATATATTTTTTCCCAAGGATTCTTTGATCAATAGAAAGTTCAAAAGAACACCATTTATATGAAATGTTTTTAACATTATAAATGTCTTTACTGTCACTTTTGATCAATTTAATGCATTTTTGATAAATAAAAGTATTAATTTCTTTAAAAAATAATCTTACTGACCCCAAACTTTTGAATGATGGTGTATATTTCAATATTTATATATATATATATATATATATATACTGTATTTGTTCTGACTTCATCTATAGTCAGCTGCGAACAGGCTAAGAAGTTTCACACGCACAGTGGCAAACTTCAGTTAACAGCACTTTTCTGAAAAACAATTGTGCGAATGAAGTCTTTACTAATACAGGCCTCTTGTTGGGAGCAAAAATGAGCTTAATTGGGAGAAAAAGGGGGAAAAGTGTTATACACCTCCCGGGGTTTTCAAATGCCACTTCAAGACTCTTGCATTATAATGGCAGCTCCTGCAAGGCCCGCGCGGCCCTCAGAGAAGCGGGGTCAGGGCCCCTCTGCCCTCTCCTGAGCCGTTAATAAGGCTTCAAAGGGTCAAAGTGAAGATTACAGAAACTGACCGGACACTTGAAGGTCTCCTAAAAACATGGTGACATGAAATTTCCCACAAGCCAACCGATAAATGCACAAACATCATGCATCAAATATGAAAAGCATCAAAAAAGTTTATACACAAATATGTTCAAAAAGAGAAATATAAGGGGCTGTTTAAACAACACCATTTTCAACTAAAAACTGAAAACTTTTTATTCATTCATTTACACGACAACGGCGTTTTGGGGGCCTGAAAATGCAAACTTTTAAAATCAGATTTCAAAGTGCAAGTTTTTGAAAACAACACCATTATCATGTCTGTGTAAACAACAAAAACGCAAATTTGTGAAAATAGTGATGTCATGCGCATGCGTTATGTGTTCAATCTATAGGGTGCGTAGTGTTTCTTTATAAAGTGACATCGCCATCTACTGGCCTGGCAGCAGAATACAGAGTTTCTAGTTGTTTTCAAGGATCCGTGTGAACGGGGATCATTTTGATAACGTTGTCGTCTGTACGCGAAAAACACAAAGGAGAAACTTTTCCATTTTTAGTACATCGTTGTTGTGTAAACTTGCCCTCAAGCTGAAAAATCATCGTAACTTTGATTTTTAAGTAATGCAACACCTATTCTCAACAACACACACAGTAAAAAATGAGTTGTAAATCAAATAAAGATTATTGGACTAAGTTTTATAAGAAAATATTATTTCAGTCTTTCTAAATTTCACATTTAATTCAATGTGTAACTTGCTGTTTATATTTTAATGTCTCTTCTGCTCACCAAGACTGCATTTATTTGATCAAAAATACAGTAAAAATTGTGAAATATTTTTACAATTTAAAATAGCTGTTTTCTATGTGAATATATAGTAAAGTGTAATTTATTCCTGTGATCAAAGCTGAATTTTCAGCATCATTATTCCAGTCTTCAGTGTCACATGATCCTTCAGAAATCATTCTAATATGATGATTTGCTGCTCAAGAAACATTTAAGGTTATTATCAATGTTGAAAACAGTCGTGCTGCTTCATATCTGTGTGGAAGCTGTGATATATTTTATTTTTCAGGATTCTTTGATGAATAGAAACTTTGTTTATTATCTGCGAAAATTACTAGCAACTTCTCAGCAAAAACTGTTTCAAAGTAAATCCTACAACACATTATTTTCAGAAGTAGCACAAACAGTAATGCTTGACTTAGCAACTAAAACTAACTACATTCATACGCCAATTCTTGTCATCCATCCAAACTACAAGACTACATTAATGCATTTTTTTCCTAGGGTACCTTATTTCCTTCTTTACAACTGCATCCAAGATTCATTTGCAGATGTTTACGGCATGAAGCATGTGGTCTGCATTACAGAGGCAAGTCACATCATTAGCATTTGACAGGGGAGGTTTAAAATAAAAATGACTAAACTAACAGAGTTTCCATAATAATCAAGATCCATAATCATATTCACAAACTTTGTCGCATTTCTTATGTTTTTAGTCATAGATATTAAACACCAGCTGTCAAATCTCAAAGTGGATCTTAGCTAACAAGCTTAACTTTCTCAAAGAACAAAAGCAGAGAAACCATTTAACTTGTTTCTTTTTACATTAAATATGATCTGGCAGTTTAAATTGCATATATCCCGCTAAGAAAATATTTCAAACTCGCGTCCCCCGCAGTCAGGCCAATTACTGCAATGAAGTCTGACGCGCTGATCGTCAGCAGACGTTTGTGGAGAAGCCGCATGTGTTTAGAGGACAAAAACTCATGAAAAATGAGTCATTTACAGAAAGTCTCTTCTGCTCACCAAGGCTGCATTTATTTCAAAAATACAGTAAAATTGTGAAATATTATTACAGTTTAAAATAACTGTTTTCTGTGTGAATATATTTTAAAATATAATTTATTCCTGTGATCAAAGCTGAATTTTCATCATCATTACTCCAGTCTTCAGTGTCACATGATCCTTTAGAAATCATTCTGATATTCTGATTTGATGCTCAAGAAACATTTATGATTATTTTTTCAGAATTCTTTGATGAATAGAAAGTTCTAAATGAACAACATTTTTTGAAATAGAAATCTTTTGTAACATTATAAATGTCTTTATTGTCACTTTTGAGCAATTTAATCCATCCTTGCTGAATAAAATTATTCATTTTCTTCAAAAAAAAATTATACTGACCCCAAACATGTGAACAATAATGTATATTTCAATATTTTGCCTTTGGCAAACATAAATCTCAATACATACGTATTTGTTCTGATAGATTTTGTTGTATACATCCAAAATGTGTAATGCAAAATACAGTAAAATAAAATGTTTCTACACCGTTTTTCATTAAATAGACAAAAAAAAATATTTAATCATTTTAATTTATATGCACCAAATAACAAATCATAAAAATAAACCACAATAATTATCTACATTTATTCTACAGGGATGTTGAATGCTTGAATATGATTGGTTGACGAACGTTCTAAGGTGTGCAATTATTTTGCACGGCGAAAGTAGGCAGGTCTTGACCGCAATGCAGTTCCATATCACTTCGCCAAATGATTTGTTATTTCAAAGGTCCTTACAGCTGAAAACAGCAAAAGAACCAAAACCCACAACGACACTGACCAAGCAAATAAATATAAAATGACAAATCATTTTTTTGCAACAGTATTACGTTTTATTATCCCGGACGAGCCCCCATTTGCTCCCCATTTGCGACAAAGGAGGACACAACACGTTGGATCATGATCAAAAAAGCACATCCTCTCTTTCTCCCACTCAAACACACACATACAGTACGGACACACACATACAGAAACGTGTTGTCAACACTGCTCTGACGAATTAATCAGTAAAATAGTTTAGCAACTTAAAAGCTACATGACATTTCTCACTAGCGAGGAAATAACGCTGTTCTTGAAGCAGATAAACTTACAGTTTCGATATTAGTCGAGACACTGCTGCCGAACACTGTTGAGAGATACACAGACTCAAGCAATTCACACACGCTTAATCTCTCTCTCTCAAATAACTGCATTAGTCTGCTATCAATGGCTCAAGCCTCCATTAATAGCTCTAAAATGACATTTTGGAATTAGAAACAGAGGCGTGGGATGAGATCCGTTAGAAATTAGTCCTACACACAAGAGCGTTTTAATGAAAAAAGCCTGACAAATGTCTGGAAACTCAATGTCTTGAGGTGTGGTAACCGTATAGAAGTGGAATAATTTATTCAGATCTGTTGAATTAATAGAAAATAATGCAAACTCCTGCATTACCACCTCAGGTGTGCATTATTTTCTAATAATTCAAAGGCAGGTCATCAATTTTTCCATGCATATATTTACTAAAACAATTCAATGTAGGGAAAATGGGGGAATTCTGTGCATATGTTTGAGTGATGATGCAAATGAATCAAAGAATCAGAGTTTTGCACTGAACTGATTCACAAAATGAATCGTAGTCTAACAGCATTTTTGATGCTGAAGTGAGCAAAAATGAGTGACATTATTAACACATCTCTATCTTAACACTCTCATACTTCAGGAAACTTAATGGCCAATTAAAAAACACTGTAAAATAGTTTCCACAATATTATTATCTCACCCAGCCTGCAGCAAAACGCCTGTGATTGATGTCTGCATTTCTCCCATTCCTAAGAGAATCCGTCTCTCTGGATTGACAGGAACGTTTGCCTAGTAAACAGAGACATTCCACTGACACAGAGCTCTGTGAAACTTTCTCTTACACACACACACACACACACCTTGTCAGCTCAAAACCACATTACTATTTTGTTGTCCAGGCAGCAAAAACGAAGACAAGGGGAAAGAGTGTGAAAGCACATTTTTATAATAATCATAAATGTTTCTTGAGCAGCAAATCATCATATTAGAATGAATCCTGAAGGATCACGTGACACTGAAGACTGGAGGCACATGAGAAAAGACACTATTGTGTTTCTGTAAACATCATGCATCACATGTAGGACGTACAGCTGCCGGCTACAGATGACAATAACACTGAGGAAAAGGGGGGGAAAATGGAAGTGGAAAAGTCGGAACACCTGGATGTGGGTGAACAAACAGGCTTTATTCACATCGGAGCGGATTCACTTCATAAATTCCCTTCATTAGGAACATTTGCTCGGATAATTGGCTTTTTAGGGGGAAGTGAAAGAGGAAGTGGTTTGGAGATTCAAAAAATGTCTCAAACAAAGCTGAATTTCATCCTTGAATTCAAAACGAGGCTGACTTGACAAAAAAAAAATGTCCATGTTCTGTTACATGAATTAAATCCGACTTGCTTACAAAATAAAAAATATATTTCTACAAGTTACTGCTGAGATTATTTTATGTATTGTATTTGTAAATGTAGTTAGTTAAGAGGTTAAGCACTAGCAATGTGTGTCACTCGTATAAAAACTACTAACTGGTGCGTCAGATTGATTGAAATCACAGAAGTGGGATAAAACATGGACAATATATTGTTTCACTTACAGTCCAGCTCTGAGGAAAATGTATTTTGTGGATGCAACACAATCTGAACAAAGGATGTTTTCATTCCCACATCCCACACTTGGATTGATCCTGATCTCTACCCTTTGAATCGTTCAGTCTGGCTTGAATTTATAGAGCAGAGATCTGTTAGTATGCCGGAGTGATTCAGCATTCGCTGTGCTATCACGAGGCGATCAACAAGTGTCAAGAGAAAGTGAGGTCAGCCTCATCTCCGCCTGCCAAACATGAGCGCATCTGAGTGCTTGTTGCATACGTAAAGAGCTCGCTGGATTCAAAGGCTTCTTTTGTAGAGATCTTTGAAGAAGGAAATGTTGTGGTGCGGCTTTTGGGAAAATAAACACCGTCACTGTTGCCATTTAATGTATTTTCTGATGGAATATTTATTCCACCCAGAGTTTTTAGAACATGTCTGGGTTGCATTTGACAGAATAAATTAATAAATAAATAAATACTTGAAGAACACGGAGCCTATTTTAGGAACATTAATAATTGTAAATAAATAAATATAAACACATACATAATGTAATATATTTTATAGAAAATAAAGACTACTTTAGGACCATTCATAATTTATAATAAATAAATGAATAAAGAAATAAATTCTTATAGAAAATGAAGCCTATTTTAGAATCATTAATACTTTTAAAGTTAAACAAATAAATATTTTTGGACAGAAAATGGTGCCTTTATCAGGACCATTAATAATTGAAAATAAACAGATAAATAAATACTTACAGAACATGAAGCCTATTTTAGGAACATTAAATCATTTAATTATAAACAAATAAAATAATATAATTAAATATAATATAATATATATATTTCTTAGAGAAAATGAAGAATATAAGACCATTCATAATTTAAAATAAACACAAACAAACATATAAAATAATAAGCAAATATAAATATAAATAAATAAATAAATAATAAATAAATAACATTTTCTTCTAGAAAATGAAGCTTATTTAGGATCATTTATACTTAAAATAAGTTAAATAAATTTAATAAATATTGAAGTCTATTTCTAGAAAATGAAGCCTTTTTTCAGGACAATAAAAATAAGATTCTTATAGAAAATGAAGCTATTTCAGGACATTAAAAAATAAATAATAAACAACATTTTCTTATAGCCTATTTTAGGATCATTATACTTTATTATAAAGTAATAGTAAGTAAAGTATAGTATAGTATAGTATAGTATAGTATACATTGAATCATTCATTCAAGAAATTTGTTCAAAAAAAATGCTGATTCATCCAGTAATGAAACAAGATAAGTCTTTATGAATGAGTCATTGAATCAATCATTCAAGAGATTTGTTCAAAAAATACTGATTTACCATAATAAAACAAGTGAAGTCTTTATGAGTAGTCATGATCATTCATTAAGAGATTCTTCAAAAAACGCTGATTCATCCAGTAATGAAACATGAAGTCTTTATGAGTGAGTCATTGTATCATTCATTAAAGAGATTCTTTCAAAAACGCAGATTCATCCAGTAATGAAACAAGTGAAGTCTTTATGAGTGAGTCATTGAATCATTCATTAAAGAGATTCTTTCAAAAACGCAGATTCATCCAGTAATGAAACTGGGAGTTAGTTTATGATGAGTCATTGAATCATTCATTCAAGAGATTATTCAAAAATGCTGATCATCCAGTAATGAAACAAATCTTTATGAAGAGTCATGAATCATTCATTCAAGAGAATCTTTCAAAAACGCAGATTCATCCAGTAATGAAACAAGTGAAGTCTCAATGAGTCACTGAATCATCATTCAAGAGATTCATTCAAAAACACTGATTCATCCAGTAATGAAACAAATCTTTATGAGAGAGTCATTGAATCATTCATTCAAGAGATTCTTTCAAAAACGCAGATTCATCCAGTAATGAAACAATGAAGTCTTAATGAGTGAGTCATTGAATCATTCATTCAACCCGATTTTTTTAAAAGAATTCATTCAGATTAATTAAACATTTTAAATAGACTGCAACAATTAACATTTTGTCTGAACCTCTATTAAATTACATGTTATTTCATTTAGTTGTTTATTCAGAATTGTGTGAGAATCATGATCTCTGTTTGAAACAAAAAAACATGATCTCAGGATTGTGCAGCTCTAAAAAGAGTATATTTCTGTCTCAAATATGTGCAACAGAAGCTTGCCTCAGCAAACATATATTTCATTACTTCATTACAGACCAACAAGCCTAGCTTAAACAAACCTCCTGAAATCGAGCAGCAGTCGCTCATGAGTCGGGCCTTCACAGGCTGGATGTTTGGTTCGTGTCCAGAGAAGGCCGTCGTCCCAGATCTCTCCTCTGGTTAGTGTCAGGCTAATGATCTCTCCAAGCCCTTCTGAAACTCTGGGAAGATTTACCGCGCTTCGAGACAGGCTACGAAATGCACTCCTGACGCTGGCTAGTAAATATGACTTGCATTTGCACATTTTTCCAATTTATCTCATTGAATTAGGGGTGCAGACTTTTGGACGCTGCAGCTAGACCTTGAGTAGAGCCATCCGTCTTCAAGGCATCAGTTGAAAACATGATAAATGCGAACAGGTTGTGCAATGAAACTGAATTTGCAGGGCAGGGGGTCACAGGAGCAGAGGTCCTGTAGAGATCTTGAGCCGAACAACATTGGTGAATTCACTCATTGTGGAGAACTGAGCCTGATATAATGTTTTTGCATTTGAATCTCATGCAACATTTAGTTTGCAGCAGGTACTATCTGATTGAAGCGCCCTACAAAAATTATCAACAAAAGCAGAATATTTATATTTAAAAATAGTTTGGAACGGGGTTATTAATAGGTTAACTAAAATTAAAACTGTTTAAGTGAAACATTTTTTGTTAACTGAAATAAAGCCGAAACAAAATATAAATATTAGATGAAAAACTTAAACTAAACAAAAGTTAGAAAAAAAAGTTGACACTGAAACTGAAATAAAGCTAAATAATTATTTTAAATAAATACATTTTAAATCAAATAAAAATAAATATTGTAATACATTTTTTTACATAATAATTGATTAAAATTATAATCATTTAATAAAAATTAAAAAAGTGCATAAAATGACTAAAAATTAAACAAATTAATATGAAAACAGAAAAAAATAAGTTGGAAATGGAAAACTTAAACTGAAATAAAGCTAAATAAATCATTTAAAATAAATAAAAAACGTATAAAAAGTATTTTAAAAATATAACTATTTAATAAAAAATTACAAAAGTACATAACAAAATGACTAAACTAAAATTAAAACAGAAAAATAAAAATAAAACTGAACTAAAACCGAAATAAAATAAAGCAAATAATAAAAAAAAAAAAATATTAAAAATATGATAAAATGACAAAAGCACAAACATAATACTAAGAATGGAACTAAAAATTAAAATAAAAACAGAAGATAGCCAAATAAAATAAAAGCTATAATGGTACATAAATTATAATAATTATTAGAGTAGTTTTGAAACACATTGTAAAGTCAATAACAAATGGCATTTACGACCCATTTTACTTCTATAATGAGGATAAGCAGCAGGAATCTTTCACCTTGTTCTTGTTTGGCATTCATTTCTGAGGTAACTCCACCTGGATGACATTTTCCCCATTTTTCTTTACACAGCGAAAGAAAATGTTTTGCAGCAATAGTCAAACAGAAACCTCCAGCTGTATTTCACAATAATGTGCTCTGACAACTCTATCCAGCCAAGTGACATTTTGGGGGGGAAATAAAAAAGTGGAACTAATACACAACACCTGTTTCTGCTCTACACCCCCCATTATATCAAATATACCGGCGGTGACAGCTGTGCGGACTGACGGACGGAGATGGAGAGAGAACAATCTGACAGGCTCAGGTCAAACAGCCGAGAGCCTAACGTGAGGCTTCGTCTGTAATATTTCACATATGACTTTTGAACGCAGTCATACGCTATCGGTTTCTGCCATCTAAGGCCCGGTTTAGAGGAAGCACTACTGGATCCAATTACCAGGACTGTAAAAGTGATATATATATCCATACCATGATATGCCAGGGTGCGAGATATGGGACAATGGATAATATCGAACTGATCATCCACTGGTATAGATTAGGGTTTATTATATACTAGGGATGCACCGATATGAAAATTTTGGCCGATACCGATAACCGATAATTCTTTATATTTGAATAACCGATATATTGGCTGATAAATCTAAATAAAAATGTATGTATAATTTTTGTGAGCCTGATTACAAAAACAAAAGTCTCATCATTAAAAGCCATTTCCAAAGCACAACAATTATAATGTTCTCATTATAATATTATGTAGCCAATCTGATACTTGCGCTGTATGTTGCACTTAATTTTTTTTACTTTTTGAAGTGATTCCAATCATATTTCAAGCAATTCAAAACCATAATGACGGACAGTGTGCATCTAAAGTGTCTCAGTGGAAGGAAATAATCCATTATTTATCAGCTTTAATACATCGTGATAACATTAAAAATGAATATATATCAGCCGATACCGATATGGTGGCCGATATCGTGCATCCCTATTATATACACTACCATTCAACGTTTTTTCTTTTAAAAAAATTATATATAATAATAATATTTATAACATATATATATTATATATATTTTAAATATTATTATTTTATATTACGTTAATAAAATAATATATTAGAGATTCACCGATATATTAGAGATGCACCGATATATCGGCCAGTAATCGGTTGATAAAAGCAAATGTTCACACTAGTTTAAAAACAGCCAATTATCAGGGCCGATATATCCTGTCAATCAAAAGAGGGCAGGAAAATGCACTGCAGAACCCCAAAACTATTGGTATCGTTATCGGTATCGACAGATATTACTCTGAATAATCGGTGGAGAAATTTTGTATTGTGCATCTCTAATATATATATATAAATTAATATAAAAACAATATTTATAAAAATAATGTATCAGTATTTTTTTGTAAAAAAATTAATCATTTGCATCAGTTAACTGAACCTAAGCACATTGAAAATCATTGTGATATTCACAGTGCTGAAACTGCCATTGTCAGCCCCTGTATAAATGTTATGACAGATATAATTCAACAATTCCACTAAATCGGAGCACATTTCTGCAGGGTATTTAATCGAGACATCACATCTAGCCCTGAAATCAAACCCTCAGTCGCAGCCTCCAAAAGAAAACTCCGGCTAATGACTAATTTCCTCTCTTTCTCTCGCCATTTATTTTCCAGTGTTTGGGTTGCATTTGTAACACAATCTGGTGCTGTGAGCAGCTACTACAAGCAAAGGTCATCCGGGGTCAAATCTGCTTCCAGTGACCCGAGTCTGGCCTGTGCCGTCACCCATGAACTCTAGAAGACACTTACAGTCTAGAGAGTGTCAAACTGAAGTATTTTGTGGTTGATTCAATCAGTTCTGTCATTCATAATCCAAATAGGCCAATACAATTTTTATTGTTTCTAATGTCAAGCATAAATGGTTAAAAGTGATCAGTAAGCATGCTCCAAATGAAGAAATTCTTCAAATCATGTCTTGAGACAGTAAGAAACCACCCTAGCAACACCCTAACAACCATCTGCAACACTCCAGCAACTACACACAACAGCCTATAATTGTGGCAGTGACTTTTGCAACATGCTTTCTGAAAGTAACTACAATCGATTATTAATTTATCTAATTGATGCATTTAATTTTCATTGTCAAAATGGATGCATTTTTTACATTACTTTTGGACACGAATCAAAATCCAGCTATTAGAATGTGGTGGTAAAGGGCTCCTATTATGCTTTTTTACAAGTCAGTACTGAAATCTTAAAAATGTGATGACACCAGTATTTCCCCCTAGCATTTTGAGTGCTGTTGAGCGCTGAAAAGGTGAAGAGCATCAAAGGTTTCTATTTACAACATGTTTTTGATCATTGTAGCCAATCACAGACATATCTGTTGAACGCGTGAACACAATGGCCAATCAGCAGCGCTCAAAATGCTAGGGGGAAATACTGGTATCGTCACATTTTTACCGACTTGGTACTGAAGTTGGTACTTGAAGTGCTTGACCAATCACAACACGATGCTCCAGCCGACCAATCAGAGCACATTGTGCTTTTCAGAAGGAGGGGCTTCATAGAAACAGGAACTAAACAGAGCGTTACTGACAGACTGGGAAGAGAGGAGCTGCAACAATGGAGAATATGAGGAAAATAATCAACATTCAATCTAGTAGAGCCCAAAAACATCATCAAGAGTTTGAAAAAGGGCATAATATGACCTCTTTAAAGGATTAGTTCACTTCAGAATTAAAATTTCCTGATAATTTACTCACCCCCATGTCATCCAATCGGAAAGAAATGAAGGTTTTTGAGGAAAACATTCCAGGATTTTTCTCCATATAGTGGTTCAACGGGTTCAAATGTCAGTTTCAGTGCAGCTTCAAAGAGCTCTACATGATCCCAGACGAGGAATAAGAGTCTTATCTAGAGAAACCATCGCTCATTTTCTAATAAAATAAAAGATGACTGCTCTGCGATGCGCCACGCATTACGTAATCATGTTGGAAAGGTCAAGGGTGACGTAGATGGAAGTACCGCGGTAGAGCGAAAAACTCCATCTCATTTTCTCCTTCATCTTCAAAATCATCCAACATCGTTGTTTTACCTTCGTTTGACTTAGTCTTTGCACGTCCGCTTTGTAGACACTGGATCTGTACCTCCACCTACGTCACATGTGACCTTTCCAACATGATTACGTAATGCGTGGCGCATCGCAGAGCAGTGCAAGACGAGCATTTGTGGTTAAAAAGTATATAAATGTTTTTTTTTTTTAGAAAATGACTGATGTTTCTCTAGATTAGACTCTTATTCCTCATCTGGGATCATGTAGAGCTCTTTGAAGCTGCACTGAAACTGACATTTGGACCTTCAACCCGTTGAACCACTATATGGAGAAAAATCCTGGAATGTTTTCCTCAAAAACCTTCATTTCTTTTCGACTGAAGAAAGAAAGACATGAACATCTTGGATGACATGGGGGTGAGTAAATTATCAGGAAACTTAAACTCTGAAGTGAACCAATCCTTGAAGCAGGATCAGTGAGTTAAACTATGGGATTGTAGGGAGACGCACGACGAACCAGCCACCATCAAACCCTCCAGCAGAAGAGAAGTATGTATCTCTGGACTTGTTTCTGTCCCAGATCGCTTTTACAGTCTCTTATCATGAAAGCCCTGAGTTAACAGAACAACATCTGTTTTCCTTATTGGTTTTTATCCCTTTTGGAACGTCCCGTTCGAAGGGACACATACTGTGCGAGCGGAAAGAAAAATCCAGCCAGCCTTCGCCAGAATCCTGCCAATGAAAAGGGACACGAGTGACAAATCACCAGGGTTGAATCTGGATATAAGATTTCAAGGTCTTTGTGTTGGTTGCCAGTGTTTACTGTCATCCAGGGTAAAGGTTGAATAAAGCAAAAACACATTTGAGGCTCATATAATTGGTCCGTCTGGCAATATTTCACATTCAGCCTCAGCGGTAACAAACTTACTCCAGGTCACTAAATAATAATAACTCGTAATGGACATGTTAGTAAACTGGCACCCTCTTGTGGATGAATCTCACCAAAAACAATATCCAGCTCACAATTCATCCCACAAAACAAAATATTTAAAGAAATTATATTTAATTCTTTTTCATAAAGAAGTCGTCCTCTAATCCTCTAAATCCATTAGGAGTTTTTCAATGCAATATTGTCATGTTAACTAAGCACATTTTCCACCCAAACTGTAATGCTCACATACTGTATGTTTTGCATATCCTTTGTTATAATTTAATTTATGAAAGCAGCAATATAAATACATTTATATATACATGCATACAATAATTACAATAAGCAAAAATTGGTGGATAAATGTGCTTAATTGTCATTTCAATATATACTGCAATTATATTGCAATGAATATTGAAAACTTCAAATATATAACTATATATATATATATAATCAGTGTGTGTGTATATGTGCTGTCAAATCGATTAATTGCGATTAATCACATTTAACAAGTTTGTTTATATAATGTGTACATATATATACATATTAGGGATAATCGTGATTATCGTGTACAAAATAAGAGTCTGTTTACGTAATATATGTGTGTTTGTTTTGTGTATAATTATTATGTATATATAAATACACACACATACAAGTAATATATGCATGTATGTATAAGTATATAAACATATTTATATTTTTAGATATTTAAATTATATATAAATGTACATATTTTTATAGAAATATAATATATTTTTCTTAAATATATACATGTATGTGTGTGTATTATATATATACATATAATTATACACAAAACAAACACAATATTACATAAACACAGACTCTTATTTGTACACGATAATCACGAAATATCGTTGAACAGCCCTAATACACATATATATATATATTTTATGTTAGATGCGATTAATCGATTTCACAGCAATTATAATATATATATATATATATATATATATATACATACACTATATAAACACAAACCTTTATGTTAGATATGATTAATGACAATTAATCCATTAGACAGCCGATATATAACTTCATTGCAATATTATTGACATGACAATTAACCACATTTATCCCCTAATTCTTGCTTATTCTAAAATATTAAAATAAAAAATATTTAAATATGACCTGAACGTGTTTACAGGTTTCATGAGATTCGCCCACATGTGTCGTGAAACACTTTACAACATTAAGACAGAAACAGTGACAGAGAAAAGATAAAATCAAATTCCTGTAGCATTACTGTCATGATGCAATCTTAACTTGTCTTTTCTATATGCAGCAGGCAAAAGTATTTTACATAAAGGGAAACTGAACATCAGTTTTTTTTTCTCTGTCTGTTTTGGCTGCACTTACAAAATCTTGGCTTGAGGGAAAACATCATTTTGTCAACTTCAATTAAATTCCCATTTCATTGCTTTTTTGTTCTGAGCACGTCTAGCAGCCTATGGCAAACGCTAACAACATGCACAGGGAGATAAACATTTCCATGTTCTCTGTGGAAAAGCCTTGGGAAACATGGCTGAATTTTCAGCGTCTGCCCTCTCGGACACTTATTGTCATTTTTCTCTGTCCTGGAATCGCTGATGAAGTATTACAGCAAACAAAGGGGGAAATTAATCAGTAAGCCAGGTGCACGGATCCAGCAAGGAAAGATGAGCGAAACTCAAGCAACTCCTGAACTCATTCCCAGGCACAATATATCTCCCCGAGTGGACGCTTCAACTTCAAGGGAAGAGACGAGGGCATTTCAGTGAAACATTTACAATCTGGGTCAGCAACTAGTCAAACAGCAACATATCAGAGGACAAATGAGAAGAAGACCTGCAGCAGAGCACTACATGACTGAATACATGTTCAACGCTTCTCACATATTTGGACCAAGAAATTTCCATGATTTTTCCATACTTTTCCAGTTGTTCATATAGAGCAGAAGGTTTTTAAAAATAATTTTACAGACTCATAAAGAGCAATTCCCAAATAAAGAAATGAGTATAACTAGATATATAATATATATTATATATATATATATATATATATATATATATATATATATATATATATATATTCACAACAGAAATCATGGCTTTTCAATACCTGGAAATTAGCATACAATGTTAAATTTCTCTGTTTTTCCCATAAATGTCGGAACCCTGTAAATATAGCCGTACAGACCAAGAATAAATATCATGTTTTATGAGCTGCTTTAAAAACGTTCACATTTCATCCAAAGATATATAAGTGCTGTCAAATATTATATATATATATATATATATATATATATATATATATATATAATATATATATATATATATATATATATACACACACACACGTATATAAATAACACACACTATATATATATATACATATATATATATATATATATATATATATATACATACATACATAAATACATACATACAATTTTATATATATTAGCTGAAACCTAGGACACATGTATGTTAAAGCATGGGGGGGGGGGGGTTCTGGTGAACTGCAACAGTTTTCTCTGGTGGGAAGAGTAAACACACAAAATCCTGCATAACAATACTGAGCAGTGCATCCCTCCTCAACAATACAACTCAACACAATCATCCCATACATTCCCATCACTAACACACGCCAATACACATCCAGCTGCAGTCACACAACATGGCTCGAGCGCGCACGCTACACACAACCTCAGAACTACACACCAAAACATCCCGAAACACAAAACATGCCGGTGAAAATGAAAAGTTGTACCCTAAAACATTCGCAAGACATTTTTCGCCCACTGCGAGCTGAGTACAACATCACACAGAGTGAAAAACACGGTGCCTGCGCAGAAAGTGCTCGCAGCAGAGCGCACTGATTTACAGACGCGCGTACGTCATAGTGGACAACACGTCATAATGGATTAAAGATACAAACTAACAGCGGCGGGCGCGCCAAATGCATCTTACCTCAGTGAGAGCACGAGCGCGTCCTGGAGCCGTTCGGCGTCTGAAGCTCGCGGATAATGCGCAATGGGACAGGCTGGTTGGATGGATGGGTGGGAAGGAACTACAGGAAGTGAGGGGCAGATCCCGAGAACATTCACAGCACGCAAGACCTGCGCAGATCAGCCGGACACAACACAACACTCGGGCCGTGTTCCAAATAACACACTACCATACTACTCGTACCATTTCAGAAGTATGGAATACAGTATTTTAATGCATTTTTGTACTACATTTACTAAGGCCTTGTTTGATGTACTAGTTGAATACTGTACAATACATACTGCATACTATTTTGTATGCAACTATGTTGCATGTTTAATTCAGCAAGTGTCCAGTTATCTCAGAAATAATTATTAACTATTATGGACTTTAATTCAATTTGGAGTTAACCTTTGGCAGTCTGATATAAATAATGAGTCATAATATGGTACATTGCACACTGTGACCAATGTAGTGTTATCCATATATTCAGTGCACACTTAGTATATTGTAGAAATGGTAGTATGTTAGTATGCTGCCACAAAAGATGCCTGTGCATAAAGTATCCAAATTGTCTCTAAGCATGAAGAACCCAAATGACCTGCTGTTTTTGATAAATGTGCTGTACATGGATCAGTCTTTAAGTATTAATTTTAGATGTTTTTGATGATAGTGATTTATACTTTTGTTAATAAATGATAAACAAAACCAGAAACACTGAATACTGAAATATTTAGGCTTATTATATATGATGGCATTTTTATCCTCAGATCACATTATGATACATCTAAGAATGTTTTATGCATTATTTTATTAGACCATAAATATTATTTGAGTTTATTTACTTTTAAAAAAAAAAAAAAAAAAAAAGCTCCTGTTGATTATTTGACTTTATATATATTTTTTGAAAACCTTGACTAGGGTATTATAGTTAACTAAAACCATTAAAATGTTTTACTTATAAATAATATAAATAATATAATAAAAAAATTTAATTAAAAAAATAAAGCAAAAAAATACCTTTTTAATTTCAACTAGTTGCCATGGCAACATTTCTCATTTTAATTTAGTTTAACTTGTAATAAAATAACTAAAACTGAAATAAAAATTAATAAAAACTAGACTTTTTTTTTTTTTTTAAATAAAAATTAGCAAAGGTCAGTTAGTATAGTGTGGAAGTGGCATCCCAGGTGAAAAAAAAAAAAAGTACACTTCTATAATGTACTTAAAATGCTCTATTTTCGCGCACTAATTTGTACTTAAGAAAGTACTAAGAAGAATTTTTAGTATATTAAGATCATCATAAGAACATCTAAGTGTACTCAATTGTGCTATGTTGAGACAGCTTTACGAATCAAGTCATGTGATTTCAGCAGTTTGGCGGTTTGATACACAATCCGAATCACTGATTCAATTCGTAAAGCTCCGAAGCTTCATGAAGCAGTGTTTTGAAATAGATATGGTTAAAAAAAATCATTATTTTGTTATTTTGGTCGCAAAAAAATATTCTCGTCGCTTTATAATATTAAAGTTGAACCACTGTACTCACATGAACTGATTTAAATATGTTTTTAGTACATTAATGGATCTTGAGAGAGAAAATGTCATTGCTGTGAATGCTCTCTGAGCCATCGGATTTCAACAAAAATATCTTAATTTGTGTTCTGAAGATGAACAAAGGTCTTACGGTGTGGAATGACATGAGGGTGAGTAATTAATGAACTAACCCTTTAAAAAATACTAAATAAGAATTTTTAGTATATTAAGTACAAAATTAGTGCGCGAAAATAGAGCACTTTAAGTATATTATAGAAATGTACTTTTTTTTCCACCTGGGATAGGTTAACGTAGATTAGTTAGCATGGTGTGGGAGTGGCAGAGGTTATTTGTCACATCGAGTGAGAAAGGTTGAAATGGAGCCGCTAAACCTCTGGAGAATCACCAGTTTTAAACAAACACCGAACAGAGGAGAGTCTGCTGACAAAAAGAGAATGAGACAGAGCTCGTAATAAAACAAGAATCAACATTAGCTTTTGGGAGATTGCGAGAACTGAGGGATTTGAAATGTTGTAAAGGTATTTTAGTGAACAGATAATTTGCCATATGTAGCTCTCTAACAGAGTTCACTGTAAAGCATTATCTATTGTGAAGGGTCATTTCATTATGGGCTGTTTTTCAAGGAAGTACTGTGTCTATTAATGGCTATAGCTACAGTAACGTCTTAAGCCTAGCAGTGAATGTTTTATGAGGAGTATGATAACCATATTCATCCGCGCAGTCAAGCAGAGCCGAAGCACAACCAAAACAATGTTCTTCCGCAAAATGCACACAGTTTTGTTTGTTTTTTAACCACTAGAGGGCCAACATTTACAGTATATCTCTAAACCATTTTTCCCAGTGTACAGACCGTGTAATAATACACCAGAACCGTATGTTTTAGCTTCACCTTTTTGAAAAGAATTTGTGTATTCAGACATCATGGTCAGAGTGCACATGTCTGTTTAATCACTGATTTCTGATGAAACAAACATCTACCAGCATTGATACAATATGTTATGAATGTTAAAAAAATGCAGTGGATAGAATTTCAATATCAATAAAAGATAGAAAAATATTAAGAAACTACAGAACATTACTTAAACTCTGCCTCATACAACAGCTGGTGGATTTTTAACTTGACTGCGCTCTTCTTAGCGTAAGGCAGCCGTCTCAGATACGGCAGTAAACTAAACAAGAACATCTCGTCCTCCAAGTCCTCATTGGCCTCCATCTGCCATTTTCTCTTGCGACCCGGTCCCTGCGAGCCCGACGCAGAATAATGCGAGGATCCGTCCAGCATCCCGTGATCCCCTTCAAAGTCCTGGACGCCAAACGACGAGTTTCCGTCCGCTGTCCTCTCCTCTTCCTTGTCTTCCTCGTCTCGGTCTTCCTCGGGCTCGTCCGCGGCCAGCGATCTGGACTGAATGAAAGGCGTGAGAAATGACATCTGCCAACTGTACTTCCAGCTGCGATGGGACGTCCCTGACGCTCGCCTGCGCTGCTCTGCGCGTTTATCTTTGATGAACATGTCCCGTAAGCTCTTCCACCTCCTGCGACAGTCCTCTTCTGCCCGGAGAAACAACAAATACTGATTAACATATGCACAAATGATGCATAAAAATGACATGAAATATACAGTGACGTGACTTTAATCATCGGCACTCGGAATAAGACCAAGTTTATTTGTTTTATTTTTTATTTTTTTTGCACTTTACTGTTTAAGCATATGCATACTTACGTAATATAATTAACAATACATTTTAAAATAATAAGTAGCGATTTAAGCAAATGGATATTTAATAATTAGCAATCAATTTTACAATAATGAATAGTGATTTATGCACATTTATTGATAATTATATAAATTAAACAAATTACTACTTATTGATTATTGTAAGATGTAAGTACAAGTATATTTAATTAATAATGTAATTAACAAAGTTTAAAATAATCAATATGTGGTAATTAAACCATATGCATATTTAATAAAAGAATAAAAAATAAATAGCAATTTAAGCATATGTATATTTAATTATTAATTTAATACATTTTACAGTAATCAATAGTGATTTATGCACATGTATGTTTAATATAATTAACAATAAATCTGACATTAATCAAAGTAAAAAGTAGTAATTTAAGCAAAAGTATATTTAATTAATAACAATTAAACTTTACAATAATCAGTATGTAGTAATTAAAGCATATTAAATTAATAACATAATTAACAATAAGTACATAGTAAGTTAAGCATATGTTATTTAATTAATTGAACTAACAGAAATTACAATAATCAGTGATTTACGCATAGGTTTAATTAATATAATTACAATAAATCTGACAACAATCAATAAGTAGTATTTTAAGCACAAGCATATTTAATTATAATATAATTACCAAACTTTACAATAATCAATATGTTGTAATTAAAGAAAATGTATATTAAAATTATTAATATAATTTACAATAAATATGTAGTAATTTAAGCATATGTATAATTATTAATTATTAATTTAATATTTTTTTTTTACAATAATTATTTTTGCATAGGTTTAATTAATATAATTAACAAATCTTACAATAATCAATAAGTAGTCATTTAAGCATATGTATATTAAATTAATGATATAATTAACTATACAGTAATTTAAGCATATGTATATTTAATTATTAATTTAACTAACAATAAATCTTACAATAATCAATAAATAGTAATTTAAGCAGTAAATTTAATTCATTAATATAATTAAACTTTACAATAATATATAAGTAGCAGTTAAAGCATGCATATTAAATTAATAATATAATTAACAATAGATAAATATAGCAATTTAAGAATATGTATATTTCATTAACAATAAATTTTACAATAAATCGAGTGATTTACGCATATGTAGGTTTAATTATATAACTAACAAACCTTACATAATCAATAATAGTAATTTAAGCAGTAAATTTAATTCATTAATAAATTAAACATGAGTAGCAATTAAAGCATGCATATTAAATTAATAATATAATTAACAATAAATAAATATAGCAAATAAGAATATGTATATTTAATTATTCATTTAATTAACAATAAATCAATAGTGATTTAGGTTTAATAAATATATTATTAACAAACCTTACGATAATCAATAATAGTCATTTAAGCACAAGTATATTTAATTAATAATATAAATAAACTTTGCAATTATATATACATATAGTAATTAAAGCATATGTATGTATATTAAACTAATAATATAATTAACAATAAACCAATACACAATAAGCACATGTTATTTAATATTATGTAATTAAATGTATATTAAATAACATTCTTTCTTTTGTAAGTTATGATCTAAATTATATACAGAATCAAAAAAAAGTATGCATGCACATACATCATATTTGACAGAAACGTCACTAAACATATAACACTTTGAACATTGTTATTATTTGACTATACAAAAACAAATATGACTGATGCAACTCTGCTTAATATGCTCTCTTTGAGCTTTGCAACTCAAACTTTGGATGAAATCAAATCACACTAGTTACTGAGCAGCTCACCAAACTCAAAACAACTCAGATTTTCATATAATAAAGTGTCAAATCTATCCGAATAACCCATCAAATGCCTTTGCAGCTCAAAAACACGTTCTGTTAGTTATATGATGATGAAAACAGCATCAATGAGATATTAATTATATCTTTAAATCTGGATTCCTGTTAGCCTACTCTGCAACAAGCTAACAGCAGATAGCTAGCAGTTTAGTAAGCAAGAAACAACTTCAGAAAGCTCAAGTCTTACCTGGTATTTCAACTTGTAGACTCACGGCTCTCCATGCTTTGGCTTTTCTAGCAGCGTCTTTATATGAATTTATTGTAGAATTGTATAACTCGGGATAGTCGGACACCGCTGCTATTAACCTCTCCTCCATTGTTGTTAGCATTGGGCGGCAAATGTTACTAGCTAATAACTGTGTCTTATGAGGAATGAACGGTTATTCCTCCAGAGGGCGCTCAGTGGCCCAAGATCCCTCATTCTCATTGGGTTGTATTCAAATTTCAGCACTGTTTTTGCCTTATTACAAAAACTTGAGCAAAAACATGTATAATCTTTTTAATCTATTGTTTATAAGAATTGCGACGTGCTTGACAAATAAGAAATCTGACTTAGCCGCTTCCCTATACAATTTTGTTAAATAATTCTTATCTAATAATCACAAACGTCTGTGATTGCTTCATCATAACCAGCGCTGAGAAAAGTAACACGTCACGTACCACGTGACAATGACTCATCAACGTCTGCGTCGGTAACGGTCGGCGAACGTTTAATTTAAAATTAAAGTAAAATGACAGAATAACCATTTGGACACATCGTACCTGACAAATCAGAAATAAAAATGTTAGATACATATTTTATGTTGCCATTTAGCCTCTCTATTATCCCGAGGGGCCTCACGCATGCGTACTCAGTCACAGGCAGCGTCACCGAAGCGCAAGCTGGGAAATGTAGTATGCATAAGCAGCCTAAAATTTAAAAAAGTGTACTAGGCTACTTTAAAACTAAAACAACAATATTTTATGTTTGAAAATGAAGGAACCAACATGAAGCAACCAAGTGAATGCCTTTCATATTTAGTTTAATGGTCATAAATTAAACAGGAAACAACAATTTTAAAATTCACGTTCTTTTAGATCTTCTAGATCCATTATTCATTAGAACTGTATCCTTCATTCTGCTCTCCTTTATATTGTAGTGTGTCTTTCAGGGTTTGTTGCTCTACATTTGTGGCTCCATACTGTATGCTCACTATTTTTGACAGATTAATGCTCTCCTCATTCACGCTGGTGCTTGAAGACAAAACCTCTCCTTCCGTTTCATTCTGCACAAACAAAACACTCAAAGTTATCCATTTGTACTTACATTTTCAAAATAGTTTTTTAGATAATGTTAAACATTAACGATAATGTTTAACTATATTATTAGCATCCCAAACCAGCATACAATATCGTTTTGTTTATTGCTGCTGCGGTTTTTGACGCGTCACTTGTATTGTTTTGAATGGGAGAAAGTGCAACGCGCAATATAGCGGAATAAGTCCCGCCTTCTAAATAAGAGCCAATCGCCGATTGGTAAAGTCATCGCGTCACTGCAACGGCCGTTAGAAGCTTCGGTTCCTATAGAAACAGTCAGACGCGCGCCTCCGAAATGAGGCAGAAGAGACGAGCATTTTCCAGCCTGTAAAATACCGTTTTTAGACATGATTTGAGCGTTTAGAAACAAAATTTATGAGACAGTTGTTGTCAGGTTTCATTGGTGATTTCAAATATGAAATTTAATCGAAAGCTTGACAAACAGTTTTGGAGTATTTGATGTTTCCCCATTCAAAGTTATAAGAGCTGCACTTGAATGCCCGAGAGGCGTTTCAAAGATGGCCGCCGAGTGTCTTAAAGGGACCTTGCTTGTAATGCTCGAGTTTTTTAAAGCAGGATGGATTCTGATTGGCTGATCGTCCTGAAAGTGATTCCAACCAAATCGTTCCTCTGTGTTATTATCGATATAGTTGTGGTGTAGACTCTGCTGAGATTATGAGATTGTGTGGTTTTTATAATCAATTAACACTGCTTTTGACATTTTTGTCATCAAAAAAGTCATTCGGTTTAAACAAAATTTCGGTTTTACCGAATGACACTTTTGGTTATACCGAATGACGATATTTTTCAGACAATGCTAACAGGCTGATATCTAGCTAGCTAACAAAAGGACAATCAAAAACATTTTATATTTAGCAAGATTTTAAAATATTACAACATTTTCTATGTTTATAGCAGTTGTACCGAATGACCTGATGTTTCGGGACATGTGATCAAGAGAAAACAAGTTTTCAAATAGTTAAGAGAGAGTTAGTTATGCTTCACAACCATGTGTTCCTTGTGGTCACATGATATTGACCACATGACTTCCCTTTATATTGGTTACTCCGAATGACATCAATGAAATTAATTTTTCCGGACATTCTTTCTCATAACAAATCAACGACTTCTACACATAATTTTAATACCATTTTGCACTATGTTGATATATGATGTTATAAAATATATACATTTATTACATTTTAAGATATTTTTATCACAAATTAAATGGTTGTATTGGCCTTTGGACGGTTAAACCAAATTACCTTTTGACACTTCAAAATCTTTAAAATACCTTTATATGTAGCAAAATATAATTACAACCTTTTGGATTCAATAAAAGAGATCTAGTTGTACTTCCTTGGATGTCATATCTTTTTTATTATTATTAAAGATTTTGGACAAAAAAATGTCCCGTCAGATTATTGACCCTTATGTTAACTACCTTATGTTCTCTGTGATACTGGTCAACAGCATACTGATATTTGGCAGCATTCAGTCCCAGTAAACCAGCCATTTTCTCTCCAAGAAAAATCACAAACTATAAAGAAATCAAGTGATTTAATATTGGGATGTGTTGTACTAAAAAGCTTAATTACTTTACTTATTGTCTTAATCCTTCTTGAAAAAATACACAGTGATCTTTGAAATAAAAGTGCTTTTTAGGTTATTCTTACATCTCAAAGACGTTCTGAAAATCTGCGTTCCCCAAAACCGAGAATAATCCCTCCATGTCCAGTTTTTCTAAAAGGAAAAATATGAAACAAGCTTATATTATTTTCATACCTGACATAGATATTAGAAAAGGTGTATTTGAGTCTGACCTGGTCAGAAGCACTGGGTGCTTGATGAAGCTGATGTTGTTCCTCCTCTTCCTCACTGTCATCCTCTGTCAGAATCTCTCCACTAGAGAAATGAATCACCTGTCGGGGTTTGACGTCTCCCGTCGGCTCCTGCACATCACGATTGTTTTTTATGGAATATTGCAGTATTTATAATAAATTATTTATCTGTGCACATTATTATTTTATTTTAAATTCATGTTCCTCGTAATCTTGAACCAGAATCTCTTCTCTGATGATGAAGGCGGGGCAACCTGTCACTCACATGAGATGCACCAACCACAACCATCCAATCAATTTCCCACAGACAAAATCAAGCCCCCGCCCTACATTTGTTCTTGTTTGTGAAGCAGTACGTCACAATAGGAAAGAAAAGACTAGGGCAACTTCTGTTTCATGATGACTTTAACTTATAAACTAAAGCAGAATTTTTCTTCATCTTTTCTTTTTCAAATATTTAATAAGTAACATCACAAGTGCATTTAAGCATTGTTTTGTTCACTCCTTTACACTATAAAATATTTAGATCTAAATTTAAGATTTATGTATTTGAATAGCATATTAATTTAGACCGTTTTAACATAAACTAATACATTTAATGTGATGCATAATTGCCAGTCATACATAAATGAAACAAGTACAATAGGCAACATTTCATCACTAAATATATGCATTTGTTTGATTTTATACAAATAATCATATTTTTAAAATGCATATATTCAAATTGCATATCTGTTCATTATGAAAGCAATTAAATTTCAGTTAAAAAAATATGGCTAGTGAAGCAATATTTAACTAGTTGAAAAGTATGAGACTGAATATTGCATATGAAACAAGTTTATTAGTTTATATCAAAACTGTGAAATCCAAATGGATGGAAATTTTATATGCAAGTTTGGGGTCAGTAATTCTTTTTTTTTATTAAGAAATTAATACTTTTAATCAGAAGAAGATTCATTAAATTGATCAAAAATGACAATAAAGACATTTAAAATGTTATAAAAATATTCTATTTCAAATAAATTATGTTTTTTTGAACTTTCTATGCATCAAAGAATCCTGAAAAATAAAACGTATCCCGGTTTCCACCAAAATATAACAATAATAAATGTTTCTTGAGCAGCAAATCATCATATTAGAATGATTTCTGAAGGATCATGTGACACTGAAGACTGGAGTAATGATGCTGAAAATTCAGCTTTGATCACAGGAATAAATTACACTTTAAAATATATTCACATAGAAAACAGCTGATTAAAATTGAAAAATATTTCACAATTTTTACTGTATTTTTGATCAAAAAAATGCAGCCTTGGTGAGCAGAAGAAACATTAACAAATCAAAACTTTTGAACAGTAGTGCAAATCTTAAATTAAGCCTATTTTTGAGTGCGGTGTGAAGGTGTGTTTACCAAGGGCAGGTGCTGCAATAAGTGCAAGTACATTAAATAAAGGCTTGGTTAAAAGTTAGCTAAAACTAGGACAAAACAGACCTGCTGCTCTTGAGAGAAGACGGCTAATCTAATGATTTAATGTAACTGAGAGAAATCACACTTACGACTGCATGCATGCTGGGACTTTACCTTCTTGCGTACAAAAAAATAAACAAAAAATCCTCAAATAGTGATTTTTCTTAAAGCATCACAGTCGGCAGAAAGTTTCCTTCACCATCACAGGAGGAAGTAAGTTTCGTGTTCACGGATGTTGTCTAACTAAGTTCCAGGACAGACGAAGCACATGTTTGCTGACGTAGACATCTGTAGTTCATAAATGTTGATATACTGGTATTACAGAAAGAGGTATGTATGATTTGATGAATCATATCTGGAGCACAAACAAAACAAGCAATGCAACGTGTAGTTAACACACATTTTAATGGGAAAAACCATTAAATGCATGACAGTGAGTTACAGGTTGACATCATAATCTGTGAGTATATTCGATGATGAATACATATCCATACAACTGCATAGATGGAAAAAGAAATAATTACAAAAACTAAATGCAACCCTGGAGTGTCATTTTACAACGCTGAAGAATGTCTTGTTCTTTGCAGAATTGTGTTAAATAAATATACAGCAAAATATCTGACAATCATTTACCCTTAATAAGTACATGAACCCTTAATTTTCAATCGAGTCTGAATTAAAGTTAGGGAACGAAATAACAAGCGCAATACAGTTTTTGCGACAATCTTAGCGATCATTCCTGTGCCTGCGCGTGTGAAAGTGTGAAAGTGCATCCGTTTTTCTAAGCACCTGTCAGTGTCACATTTACTAACTTGAAGATGGTTGAACTTATTCAGACAAACATCAGTGTTGAGCGTACAGGAAATAAACAACCAAATCAAACCAGCACAAAACCACTGGGAAAATCAGCAGATGGTATCAAGACATGAGTTTAGTCCAGCACGACCCTCACTGCGATCCATATTTGGATTACTTGGACTGGTTTCAAATCAGAAGAAAATGAAAATAAGACTGTAAATATATACACATATGGAAACTACGTCCACTGAAAGCTGATATTATAGACGGTGAGATTATAATCAGATGGCACGTTACATCACCCTGTTTAGTTCTGCTACCTAGTTGACGAGTCCCTGATCTGGGATGTTTTCATGAACTAAAATATCGTTCCATTTCTTTTATACCACGACCCAAATAAAAATGTGCTTGTCCTCTCCTCCCACTAACAAATATTAATCATACAGCAGATATTTCATGTGCAAAAAGTGAGTTACAGGTAATAATCTGTATAGTGAAGTTCACAATAATAGTCAAGAAATTATATGTTGGATGAAGCCTGTTTTTCGGACCCCTATTAATTGCATTAAGACATTATTTTCAGGAATATATATATATATATATATATATATATATAAATGTAATATGAAATATATATAATTAAATAAATAAATATTTGATATTAAATTATAATATTAAATATATTTCTATTATAATTTAATATCAAAATATATTATTTCATTTTTTTACCCTAGGAAATTATATATATATATATATATATATATATTTTTTTTTTTTTTTTTTTTGCCCTAGGAATATATATAAATAAAGTGAAATATAAATATATTTAATATTACAATTTTTATCAAAATATTTATATATTTTCAATGTAGGAAAATATTTATATATATATATATATATATATATATATTATATATATATATATATATTATATTTCACTTTTTGAGAACAATGTCTTAATGCAGAACATTTTTGTGGTTGAACTGTCTTTATGCATGAATTATTTCTTTAGACAGGGTGAAATATGACAATTCTGTCTGAAATTTACCTGGTTTAAAGACTGTTAAACATTAGCATTTGTGTTGAACAATGTCTCATTTACCAGCATCAACATGAAGAGCCAAATTATAAACATTAAGAGAAAAAAAACATGAATTTAGTGACCTACAGAAGTTATTCTCTAATCAATGGACCCAATAAACCTTCAAAATCTCAATAAAATCTGTATAATTTTACAGAAAGATAATCAAGTGCATATTAAATGGTCGTGTAATTCAGATTAATTCTGTGTTATGACGATTAACTCTTCATCAGATTAATGACCAAACTCACTCAATCCTTCATTATAACATCTGTCGTTTGTAGATAAAACACCTTAAACAGAATCCGAGCACGAGACAGACGCCACTGTTATATCACTATGTTATATTGTTATATATTTGAGCAGGGGAGAGAATGACACGAAGAAGAGCAGTTGTGTTGAAGATTACAGACTCCTCTAGATATCCTGGACGTCATGCTGAACCGGTCCGTCGATGCGATTAAGAGACGACGCAGCCCGTGTCTTTCTGCGGCTTCAGATCCGGCTCCTTCACTGGCTTGATCTCCTCGTCATGCTTCGCTTTTGCCTGGAAGGAAGGAAAAAGTCAGTGTAGAGCTTGATTTAAAATGGTTTCTTTTGCTGATAGGACACTATGACAGTCAGTGTCCAGAGAAACAGATCTGATGGAAAAATACAAAAAACTGCATATAAATATGTCAATAAATACAAAAGTATTTGTGTTTAGTATACTATCTATATCTATATATATATATATATATATATATTAGGGCTGTCGATTTAACACGTTAACTTAAATAATTAAAAAAAAAAAAAATAACGTCTTAAAATTATTAACGCATTTAATGCACCAGCCCATCCATACGAAGTATATCATACAGTTGATTGGTGAGTGTTGCCAAGTCCACGGTTTTCTCGCGGACTACTTTAACACTGTTGTCGCAGGTTGTTTTTCATATCTGAGGGTTGAAGCGACCCCAAATAACATGATATTTATGCTAATTTTACCAGGGAATTACGCAATTGGGCAAGTTTTGAGTAGAAATTTAGCGAGTTTTTTTGCGAAAACCTGGCAACCCTGTAATGTGACGCACATGAGCAACAACTGCATGATAGAGCCAATAGAATACAGTCAGAACGACCCTAAAATTCAAAATATCAGAGCAAAAATGCTGCTGCATGAGTTTTTATATCACATGATACAGTTAAGCAATATCACACAAGTGCTGTTTTTGTCCTGAATAACACGAGTGCAAATGATATTGATTATATACAACAGTTCAATAAATAAAAAGTTAATATCGTGTTATATTTTAGACTGTTTGCTCAAATGTTATGCATCTCTGAGCAACACACAGCAGTGTTTCGTTTCTGAATAAATCCGCACTTTGAGGGAATCAAATGGGTGAAATAATGATTCAATGACTCATTCATGAAGAGAGCCATTTACTACATTAATGAACGAATCAGCTGTTTGAATGAATCAAATGAATGAATGAATGACTCGTTAGGCTTGTTCAAGATGCATCAGCACATGACATCAAAGTACCGCGAGAGCGATTTAAAAGCATAAGGAGTGACGCTCTCGCGGACATTTACCGCCACCTACTGGCATTTTTAGTTTCTTATTTAGAGTATCTTTTCATTAAAATAACATTAAACTTTCATATAAAGGGATAGTTCACCCAAAAATGAAAATTCTGTCATCATATACTCACCCTCATTTCGTTTCAAACCTGTATGACTTTCTTTTTTCTTTTTTTTTGTGGAACATAAAAGAAAATATTTTGAAGAATGTTGGTAACCAAACTGTTTTGGTTACCATTGACTATATATATATATTAGCGGGAAGGGAAATATCCCCTCACCTTGTCATCTTTCGGTCCTCTGGTAAGGTCAAAGGTGGCGTAGACTTCAGGTGTGCACTGAGCGCTGAGAGCCGGGAGCTCGAATGGAGTCGGTTCAGCCAATCCATAACTGGCCTTCAACTCCAGAGCAGGAGCTTCAGCAGGAACCTTATGAAAGTAACTGACAAAGACATTCAGCTGTGAAAATAAAGTTTTCTAGGAAGCTGTTTTTTTATTATACTGTTGTTGCATGTTAAAGAGGACCTACTATGCAAAGTCTACCCTATTAGAACATGTTTTCATGCTTGAATGTTGATTATTTTCCTCATATTCTCCATTGTTGCAGCTCCTCTCTTCCCAGTCTGTCAGTAACGCTCTGTTGTCTCAGAAGCCCCTCCTTCTGAAAAGCACACTGTGCTCTGATTGGTCGGCTGGAGCAGTGTGTTGCGATTGTGTTTGGCAAATGTCCCGTTTAACTGCCAGTTTCAACACACTACTAACTAACTCAACCAGGCCCCGCCCCTTTATTTTGCATATGAATTATTTAAATGAGGAATATTGTGACGTGTTCGTTCCTGGAACAAAACTCAAGACTACAATGGAGGCGTTTCAGGGAGTTCAGGAAGAGTGACACTGAAATAGAGAATAACTGGAATTTTGCAGAGCTTTTTCATGCTCAAACAGCAACATTACACACTAAAGCACATGTAAAAAAAAGCATAATAGAGCCCCTTTATGTGAAGCACAGTATGTGTTTGTTGACTCACATGAAGCCGTTCTCTCTCTGGCATTTCTCCAGGGTGTTTTTGATGAAGGAGCCCAGTTTCTTAAAGAAGAGCTGCTCCGAGGGTTTGGCGGTGCTGCCGGGACCCTTCATCTGACGGTACTCTTTACACAAGGCTTCAGCGCGCGAGTAACCTGCCGCCATTACAACCATTAGAAGACACATGATTTAATATTAAAAGCTCTCAATAATCAGATAATGCATTAGTAATCCTTGAAGGGTTAGTTCACCCAAAAATGAAAATGTCATTAATTACTCACCCTCATGTCGTTCCACACCCGTAAGACCTTCGTTCATCTTCAGAACACAAATTAAGATATTTTTGATGAAATCTGATGGCTCAGTGAGGCCAATGACATTTCCTCTCTCAAGATCCATTAATGTACTAAAAACATATTTAAATCAGTTCATGTGAGTACAGTGGTTCAATATTAATATTATAAAGCGACAAGAATAATTTTGGTGCGCCAAAAAAACAAAATAACGACTTATTTAGTGATGGCCGATTTCAAAACACTGCTTCAGGAAGCTTCGGAGCGTTATGAATCAGTGTATTGAATCAGCGGTTCGGAGCGCCAAAGTCACATGATTTTGTTTGGCGATTTGACACGCGATCTGAATCATGATTCAATACACTGATTCATGATGCTCCGAATCTTCCTGAAGCAGTGTTTTGAAATCGGCAATCACTAAACAAGTCGTTATTTTGTTTTTTTTTTGGTGCACCAAAAATATTCTCGTTGCTTTATAATATTAAAGGTGCCATCGAACGTTTTTTTTTACAAGATGTAATAAGTCTAAGGTGTCCCCTGAATGTGTCTGTGAAGTTTCAGCTCAAAATACCCCATAGATTTTTTTTAATTAATTTTTTTAACTGCCTATTTTGGGGCATCATTAGAAATGCGCCGATTCAGGTTGCGGCCCCTTTAAATACTCACGCTCTCCACCCACGGAGCTCGCGCTTGCTTTAAACAGTGCATAAACAAAGTTTACACAGCTAATATAACCCTCAAAATTGATCTTTACAAAGTGTTTGTCATGCATGCGGCATGCATGCGTCGGATTATGTGAGTATAGTATTTATTTGGATGTTACATTTGATTCTGAATGAGTTTGATAGTGCTCCGTGGCTAAAGCTAACTTACCACTGTTGGAGAGATTATAAAGAATGAAGTTGTGTTATGAATTATACAGACTGCAAGTGTTTAAAAATGAAAATAGCGACGGCTTGTCTCCGTGAAACAGTAAGAAACGATGGTAACTTTAACCACATTAACAGTACATTAGCAACATGCTAACGAAACATTTAGAAAGACAATTTACAAATATCACTAAAAATATCATGTATCATGGATCATGTCAGTTATTATTGCTCCATCTGCCATTTTTCGCTGTTGTTCTTGCTTGCTTACCTAGTCTGATGATTCAGCTGTGCACAGATCCAGACGTTAATACTGGCTGCCCTTGTGTAATGCCTTGAACATGGCTGGCATATGCAAATATTGGGGTTACATATTAATGATCCCGACTGTTACGTAACAGTCGGTGTTATGTTGAGATTCGCCTGTTTTTCGGAAGTCTTTTGAACAAATGAGATTTATAAGAAGGAGGAAACAATGGTGTTTGAGACTCACTGTATGTCATTTCCATGTACTGAACTCTTGTTATTCAACTATGCCAAGATAAATTCAATTTTTGATTCTAGGGCACCTTTAATATTGAACCACTGTACTCACACAAACTGATTTAAATATGTTTTTAGTGCATTAATGGATCTTGAGAGAGGAAATGTCATTGGCCTCACTAAGCCATCGGATTTCAACAAAAATATCTTAATTTGTGTTCTGAAAATGAATGAAGGTCTTACAGGTGTGGAACGACATGAGTAATAAATGACAGAATTTTAATTTATGGGTGAACTAACCCTTTAAGATTATCATTAAGTGTTACCCAAACAGTGTCCACTAAAACAGTGCATCAATACTGACTGAATGTCTGATGCTTTATTGAGGGATTCATAATTGCGTACATTTCTCAGCCTCCTGCAGGGATCTTATGGCCTCTCCACATTTATCACCCGCAAGAAGAGTCTGTCCATGATAGCAGTGCGCCTGCAGATCAAATAAACCACACAGTAAAATACTGATTGCAATAGTGTTGCCAAATGTCAAAAATAGTGGTCACATCCAATCATTCCACTCGTCTGCCGTTGTTCAAACTAACAGAAAGTCACACCTAAAACTAAAACCATTGGTTGAGTCAATATTGAATGTTAAAATGCCCCATTTTAAAGTTTCCTACAATAGGTTTACATTACGGAAGCACTTAATAAAACATAAAAAAGATAATTGCAACTTTTTTCCTCAGAATTGCATGATTATAAACTTGCAGACAGCCAATGAAGACCACAGGCTGGTGTTATGCAAATTAGCTTCAAACCCATGTAGGTTCAGCAGGAAGTAAGACTGGAATTACTGACGACTCATTTCAGGCAGTTCAGAATTTATTCTTTCTGTCGTGCACTTTGATCTTTGAAACTCTGCAGACATTTTACAATCAAAAACAGCTCTATTACACACTACATGAAAGATCAAATCCCAAAAAGCATAATAGGGGCACTTTAAATTATTATTAGACTGATCCTCTCGTTTAAAATGATCACAGACAGCCTGTTGTGTTTGTTCAGATGGACTCACATAAGCCATGTAGAAGTGCTGCTTCAGCTGCAGGTATTTCTTCCATTTACTGCTGCATTCTGGATCCAAAGTGTTCAGAGTGTGATCTGAGAAATAATATGAAAAACAATAATCTTCTAAATGATATATAATTTTTTATTATACAGCTCTTTGAGGTATTTGATGAATATTTCTAAACAAATGCTCTCAATGTTTCTCACATTTATTTCAATTCAAATCAATAATTCATCTGTATTTAATTTTTTTGTAAGACGACAACTGACTGCACAACCATTTACATTATTTGATATTTTTATTGTTTATTTCAGATATGATTATATTTTAACTATGTACAACAAGCATGAGAAATTCATTAATGTTTGTTCATAGTGCATTTATTAATCTTAACAGATACTGAAATGATTAGAATTGCTATTATTTAATGAAAAATTGTAGCTATTTTATGTTAGCTAATGTAGTTAACAGTACAGTAATATTGTAAAATATTATTACAATTTTAAAAACTATTTTCTATGTGAATATGCAGTAAAATATAATTTATATCCAGTGATCAGAGCTGAATTTTCAGCATCATTACTCCAGTCTTCAGTGTCACATGATCCTTCAGAAATCATTCTAATATGATGATTTGCTCAAGAAACATTTAAGATTATTATCAATGTTGAAAACAGTCATATTTCTGTGGAAACAGAATATATTTTATTTTTCAGTATTCTTTGATGAATAGAAAGTTCAAAAGAACAGCATTTATTTGTTTCGTAACATTACAAATGTCTTTACTATCACTTTTGATCGATTTCATTTCTTTCTAAATGATCCCAAACTTTTGTTTGTATAAATAACATGCTGTAAATATATACCCCAAAATTTGGAAATACAGGCAAATTATAATGCAGAATTAAATAGAGAGAAGCAAAAAGTAAATTACACAGTAGCAGTAGTAAACCTACCGGCCTTTTGGTAGAAGTTTGCGGTCTCGAATGCCAGCGCTGCGATGAGGGAGGCGTTGTGCTTCAGCTCGATGGCTCTGGCAATGGTCACTAAAAACACACACACATGAACCGTCACACACACGCACGCACACAAGAGAGCGATACTGTAAACTGAGGCATGTTTTACCCTCCTGAGCCTCGGCCTGACTCTGCACAATGTAGGTGTCGATGACTCGGGGCTCCAGGTCTCGGCCCTTCTCTGCTGGAGTGATGAGTCGAGGAATATGAGTCTCCTGACAGGAAAGAAGTGAAATATTACCATGGATCAAACAGAAAGCCACTCATGACCATGCATTACAGTGGTTTTACCACATTTAAGGGGTTTTAGGCACTAATAATGCACAGTCTCTCATGGCTTTTTGCTTTAATTCACCACAAAATAAGGCACAATTTACCTTGAGGGTTTTAAATATTCCAGCGGCGGTTTTCAAACTCTTGTGAACGTCTTTGGCCTCGTCCTCTGTGATGCTAAAATGTAAAAAACAAAAACTTGTAAAAATGTCTTTAATGAAATATTGAAACTATTATTGAAACTGTTTATTTTACAGACTGGGGTGATGTACAGTCAATTTAATTTGTGATAATGACCAGCTTAGAGTATTTTATTACAAGGCTACTTATCAAAATGAATTAATTAAATATTGATTTTGAAATTAAAAATGAGCAAAATGATATAAAAAAAAGTTTAGTATTTTTATATACTATTATAATATTTATAATTAATTAACTTTTATTTTTATATTTTCAGTTTTACATTTTTTAATTTTAATTTTCATTAATTTTAGTTTAAATTGTATGTTTTTTATTTCATTTAGCTTTATTTTATTTTTTTTTAAATTTATTAATTTATTAATTTTAGTACTTCAAGTACCAAGGCAACATTTCTATTTTTTCTAAGTTTAAGTTTTTCATCTAATATATATTTTTTATTTTATTTTGACTTTATTTAAAATAATAAAATAAAAAATGTGACTTTTAAATGGTTTTAATTTTAGTTAACAATAGTTTTACATTTTTTAATGATCATTTCATTCATTTTATTAGCTTTTTTATTCTATTTAGCTTTAATTTTAGTTTTAATCATTTTAGTACTTCCAAGGCAACATTTCTATTATTTCAAAAGTACCAAGGCAACATTTCTATTTTTTCTAAGTTTTAGTTTCTCTTCTAATATTTAAAATTTTATTTTATTTCAAATAAAAAAAAAAAATATTATTTTTAATAGTTTTCTATCTAGCACAACTATGTCGGAAATTGGTTGCCTTTAAAAAAAAAAAAAATAAAAAAAATATTTTGACCTTCTGAAAACATCAGATATGCCTGTCTGCATTTGTACGGCTCTAGAAGATGTAGATGCAACTTTTCTGACAATGTATTTATTTTTTTAAATGTATTTATTTTTTAATTTTTTATTATTTATTTATTTTTATTTTTTTTACAAACTGTCTAAAAGCCGTCACTGACCAAGAACTTACTTCTCCTTTCCAGCCAGTCTTGAGGCAAACTTGGTGTACCAGATGGCGACATTAAACGCCATAGACACCAGCTCAAAAACCGCATCCTGCTGAGCACTGAAAAACACAACATCTTTTTAAAGGGTCATGCCTCTTACTCAACAGTTTCAGTCCAATCAAACCATGTTATTTTAGTTCAAATTCATCTGTCGTTAGGTAGAAACTCGTCAAATTAGAACAACACGGACACGTCACATGACCTGCTTTCATCCTCAAAAATCACGAACAAAAATTCACAAGATATAAGAAAATACAGGTTCATTTGCAAGATGAACTTAGTTTGTTCAGAAAACTTATGTGCAATTAATTCATATTTTCATATTATTAAAAAAAATCATTAAAGGTATGAAAATTCTGTCATCATTTACTCACCCTCATGGCTTAAAAGTTTATGTATAATAAATTCTATGTTGAATCAAATAAAAAAATTCTTTCTAAAGCTACTTTTTGTAATGTTTATTTGATGCTTTTCTCATTTAACTCAATAATGACTTTAAATGATCTTTTGGGAGTAATTTCTCAGCCAAATTTGATTAATTAATCGCCACATCATGTATTTAATTAGATTAAAAACTGTAATCGCTTGACAGCCCTAATTATTACTACTTGATAAATATAATACATTTCAGTGTTTTCTTCTAAGAACGTGAAGCCTTTATGTCTAATGCAATATGCAATAAGGAATTCATAATGTACATTATAATGCATTATATCTTTTCATAAACAATATTTTTCAGACTCCTTGTTACTTCTGAAACTGGTTTCTTGTCATGTGTTTTAATGCATTATACCTTCTAAAGGAGTAACAATGAATAGATTGTATTATAATTGTGTTTATAATTTTTCATGAGATCATACAATGCATTATAAGGTGTATTACAAGGCATAACTGATGCATTTTTTAATGCATTATATAAATGCTTTACTTTTGCACAATAAAACACTTTGCATTTAGTCGCCAGTAATATATAAAAACCACATTGTGTGATCATTACCTTGGGATATTTCCCTGTAAAGTGTCGGTCCATTTGAAGTTCTGGATGAACCGGAGCTTGTTCTCTTGTGTGGTACCATCCAGCGGCAGAATGAATCCTACACGCATTAAGAAACTTTCAACAATGCCAACAAAAACAACAACAACCTGCCTCTGAGCAAAATAAATGCAAATGAATAAAAGCTGCAACACGGAAATATCTGACCGGAGGCACAAGAGATGAAATATAATATTTCACAAACCCTGTAAAAGAGCGAAATATTCATCACTGGATTTCTTCATAATCTCTGGTGTACATGTGGCATCTGTGAACATGTCCAGCAGTCTGGCCCGCGTCGTTCTCAGGTCACTGAGACAGAGATTTAACATTTATACCATAACAATCATCAAAATGTATATAATACCAGCAGAATACGATGCTCACTTGCAGATCTTATTGGCAGCGGGGCTGGACGCCACCCCGTACAGGTTGAAGGACACGGGCGCTGTGGATTTCAGAGGGTTTCGGTGGAACCAGTGAGTCATGGTGACCTGAACAAGAAGAAAGATGCTATTATCAATTTCTGTTTTATTAATGCATTTCAACCAAACAGTTGTGGGGCAGTAGGGCTGGGTAAAAAAATATTGTTTCTTGATTTTAATCGATTCTCATTTTTACGAACCGATATTGATTCTTAAATCCCAAGAATCTATTAGTCTGTTTTCAGTTGATGAATGAGCAGAATATGTAGCGCCTCCCATCCAATAAATCGCAATAATCTTTGTGCTTTGTTACTTTTGATATGAAGCAAAGTCTCAGATTTCAAATGATGTCCATCTTATTATGAGATTCAGAAAATAAATACCGTTTTGGCGCTGTTTAATGTGACGTGACAGATCGCTTTAGCGCCTCAGTTAAAGAGAAGCATGTGAACATCCTCTCCTCCGATTTATTACAGCGAAATATACATGAACATCTGAAGGTATGTTAAAATATACAGTAATCTGTATCATGTCTCGTGTAATCGCTCAATCAGTGCTTCAACCTCGGAAAGACGTCAATAAAACAGCTTCAATGTCACGTAACGTCACATTTACCTCAGAAAAACATATTCAGTGACCATAAACTCATTAGTCAGATAGAAAAGTGCTCTAGAAAGCAACATTCTGATAAATATAGCTATGCACCGTTACATATTCATTATCATTTTTAATGTTCTTCAATATTTAATACATGTTTGAATAAATCAGTTACGACAGCCACAATTTAAATGTTTATATTTAAAAAAAACGAATTGGAGTAGAAATATGATTATGTAATTCTAAACTTTATTCATAATAAAAATATAATTGAGTGTAATTTAAGTGTTTGTATATAAATAAGTTAATTTAAAGGGTTAGTTCACCCAAGAATGAAAATAATGTCATTTATTACTCACCCTCATGTGGTTTCACACCCGTAAGACCTTCGTTGATCTTCAGAACACAAATTAAGATATTTTTGATGAAATCCGATGGCTCAGTGAGGCCTGCATAGCCAGCAATGACATTTCCTCTCTCAAGATCCATTAATGTACTAAAAACATATTTAAATCAGTTCATGTGAGTACAGTGGTTCAATATTAATATTATTAAGCGATGAGAATATTTTTAAAAAAACAAAATAACGACTTATTTAGTGATTGCCGATTTCAAAACACTGCTTCAGGAAGCTTCGGAGCGTTATGAATCTTTTGTGTCGAATCATGATTCAGATCGCGTGTCAAACTGATAAAATCACGTGACTTTGGCGCTTCGAACTGCTGATTAAATACACTGATTCATTTGTGCTCCGAAGCTTCCTGAAGCAGTGTTTTGAAATCGGCCATCACTAAATAAGTCGTTATTTTGTTTTTTTGGCGCACCAAAAATATTCTCGTCACTTTATAATATTAATATTGAACCACTGTACTCACATGAACTGATTTAAATATGTTTTTAGTACATTAATGGATCTTGAGAGAGGAAATGTCATTGCTCAGGCCTCACTGAGCCATCGGATTTCATCAAAAATATCTTAATTTGTGTTCTGAAGATGAACGAAGGTCTTACGGGTGTGAAACGGCATGAGGGTGAGTAATTAATGACATTATTTTCATTTTTGGGTGAACTAACACTTTAAATTAACCTTCAATATTATTATAGTAGTACCAGCTGACTCTCATGTGTAGTTTACAGCATTAGTTGAGAGATTTTTTTCCTCTAGAAAATTTGCCATGTATTGTAACTGAAATACTACATCCAAAATAATCTATATCGAGTCAAATCGAAAGCATGTGAATAGTAACCGAATCGAATCATGAAAATTGTGTCAATACCCAGCCCTGTGTGGCACCATTAACTATTGTTTTCCACAACTGTTTGGACACAAACATTCTTCAAAATATCTTCTTTTATGTTCAGCAGAACAAAGAAGCTCAAACAGGTTTGAGGGAGAGTAAATGATGACAGAAGTCTCATTTTTTGGGTGAACTGTGCCTCAATGGTTGTGACAGTTATAGGCAACTAAATGTTTGAGCACATTTCACATTGATTAATATTCAATACATTTAACTTACAAAAGAACACTTAATAGATAAGATCAATAAATTAAACTATAATATATCGTTTGAAGTGCTGTGTGAACTGAAATGAGTCATTTGATAAGGCAGGTCCATGATAACCTCTCGGCCTTGTTTATCAACAGCTCTATAGGAATACAAACAGACACAGAACCAATACACTGACTAAAAACTCTACTGCTGAAGCTTTATCATCTATATAAACACGTTGATCTGTGATCTTAAAGCTGTCAGTAATATGAACACAACCTGAGGGAAATCAACCGAGAGAGAGACTCGCTATTCAACAGCAGCAGCTCAAAACCGGCTCACACAGACTCATAACGCTTATTTTAAATGAAAGAGATATGAATTTATACCAGAAATGTACCGACTGTCAGATGTTTGTTGTTTTAATCGGTGATACTCCAAAGATGTGGATCAGGAAACGCCAAAACAATGAACGCTCTTCCTGTATGACGTGTGTCGGGCGGTGACGTCATGCACACGCCCATTGGGTTTAAACCCCCGCTTACGTCATTTATTTTGATGCGTGTTTTGGTAGCGTGAATGTGAAATAAAATAATTTGTATATGCAAGAAGATGTAGCCTAAAGGAAATGGATACAAATATTCACTTATATCTGAACAGAAACCACAAAATAAATAAAAAAAAAAAATAAAAATAAATAAATATATATATATATATATATATAGAATGACTAGGTGCAAGGAAGAACAAAGTTATAAAAAACAAAAAAAAGAAGAAAAAAAATCTAAATGAATCCAATTAATTCAACTTACATTCGAGTTTTATCACATCTGCGAATTTTTTAAGCTTTTATTACACAGAATAAATAAAATTTTTAAGGACCAAATACCAGTGTGTGTGTGTGTGTGTGTGTGTGTGTGTATAATTAATTAATAGCTGATCAATAGCTGATTAGATGTGATTAATCACGATTAATCATATTTATCCGTGCTGTTAAATCGATTAATCACAATTAATCCCATCTAACATAAAAGTTGGTATATGTATGTGTGTTTGTGCATTTATAAACGATTAATCGCATTTTACATAAAAGTTTGTAAATATATAATACGTATATACACACACACACACACACACACACACATTATATATTTAGAAACTTATGTTAAATGCAATTAATTATATATATATATAGTACAGTCCAAAAGTTTGGAACCACTAAGATTTTTAATGTTTTTAAAAGAAGTTTCGTCTGCTCACCAAGGCTACATTTATTTAATTAAAAATACAGTAAAAACAGTAATATTGTGAAATATTATTACAATTTAAAATAACTGTTTTCTATTTGAATATTTTCACAAAGTAATTTATTCCTGTGATCAAAGCTGAATTTTCAGCATCATTACTCCAGTCTTCAGTGTCACATGATCCTTCAGAAATCATTCTAATATGCTGATTTGCTGCTCAATAACATTTATGATTATTTTCAATGTTGAAAACAGTTGTGTACTTTTTTTTCAGGATCCTTGATGAATAGAAAGTTCAAAAGACAGCATTTATCTGAAATACAAAGCTTCTGTAGCATTATACACTACCGTTCAAAAGTTTGGGGTCAGTAAGAATTTTATTTTTATTTTTTGAAAAGAAAATTAAAGAAATGAATACTTTTCAGCAAGGATGCATTAAATCAATCAAAAGTGGCAGTAAAGACATTTATAATGTTACAAAAGATTAGATTTCAGATAAACACTGTTCTTTTGAACTTTATTCATCAAATAATCCTGAAAAAAAATATTGTACACAAATATTTTGTACAATGTAACATTAAATGTTCTTGAGCAGCAGATCAGCATATTAGAATGATGAAGGATCATGTGACACTGAAGACTGGAGTAATGATGCTGAAAATTCAGCTTTGCATCACAGGAATAAATTACTTTGTGAAATATATTCAAATAGAAAACAGTTATTTTAAATTGTAATAATATTTCACAATATTACAGTAAAAACAGTATTTTTAATTAAATAAATGTAGCCTTGGTGAGCAGACGAAACTTCTTTTAAAAACATTAAAAATCTTAGTGGTTCCAAACTTTTGGACTGTACTGTATGTATATATATATAATATATATATATATATATGTTTCAAAGCTATTGGTATCCAGTTTGTTGGCCTTGAAACATCTTAAAAATGCACATATGTACACCAGGGAAATCTAAATTTTCTCGGGGGAGGATGAAAGCCCCTGACAGCAACATAACAACGGCACAGATCTGGCCCACATCTGGTCCGCATATAAACCACATGTACCAGATGAGGGCCGGATCTGGGCCAGACTATGTTGCTGTCTGGGGCCCCCGTACCACCCTAGCAAACTACATTTTCTGACCTCGGTAATTATGAAACCCTGCGTACGGCCCAGCTTATATTCTATCTAATGAAATCTGAGGTAAACGTGCATTTCTCCAAATGTGCGTACTTTTGGAGTAAGAGTTTGTATGTGTATGCACTGTGATCAGAAATAAATGTGACCAAACACGATTGAATGTAAAGGTTTGTGTCTCGTTATTCTATTAATAACTACCGATTGATTTTGCAGAAATTAAGAATTATTAGTGTCATTAATAATTCTAATACTTCAAAACTCAAGGTTAAATCAGAATTTTTTTGTTAAAAATGTTTCTGTATATATATATTTATTTATTGCACTCGCATTGAGTTTACATTTTATTTATATAACGCAATTACTTACTAGTTTTACACTACTCTCACAAATCATCGGAATTCTCATAAATTATAATGATGAGATCCCTCTCTCTTGAAGTCGAATAAGGACTTTTATTTTGGAAGCGCCACTAGTGAGCGCGTCTTCCGGTGCAGCAGCAGGTAGTTCGGTTGCACTCGCATCAGGCCTGTGGCGGTGTGTGGCGGTGCCACCGGTGCATCCGGAGCCCAGTGTGTTTCCCCGGCGGTGCGCAACAATGCGGCGCTGGAGATAAAACTTCACCAGCGATGTCAGAACCCAAAGCTTTCGCGCGACTTTAACCCGAGAAGATGTCAGATGTCACCAAGACCGTCCAGAAATGGCACGCGAGTTTTAAAAAGGGCACGGACTTTGATTCGTGGGGGCAGCTGGTGGAAGCCATCGATGAATATCAAATGTAAGTTGCGCATTTCTGATCAAAATAAAATATAAAATATGTTTGGCGATCTCTGGATATATTTTTTTTTACTCTAATAAAAATAAAAATAAGGCATGACAAGTGATGCATTGCAATTACACAAAGTTGCAATTTATTTGCGCATTATAGATTTATTTACTTAATTTTGCATGATCTTGCGTTGTTCGATTTAATGCATAAATGTGTTGTAGATGAGCATCAGATCAGTGAATAACTGTTGAGTGTTTGACAGCCTGTTTGCATTATCTCGCGCGCCACACCCTCCAGTGCTGGGTGGAGCTTCACTGTCTGTCCTCATCTGAATTCATGCCATTTAGGTCAATGCTTCAGCATTTCTGCTCTTTACACTCTACTTTTGCCTTTTCTTTGTGGTTTTAACGTAAATTATGTGTGTTTGTTCATGGAGCACAAACTGCATTTGCTATCCATAAAGAAAACTGACTCTTATTCTCTTATATTGTCATCCAGAACTTGTATTTTGTCCATAAAGTTAACTTTCCAAATGTTTTAATTCTTTAATTTGATTTTTTTTTCATGAGCTATGAAACAGAAACATAAAAATATTCATGTTATTCAAATATTCAGTGTTTTCATGTTAAAGGATTGGTTCACTTTCTAATTAAAATTTCCTGATAATTTACTCACCCCCATGTCCAAGATGTTCATGTCTTTCTTTCTTCAGTCGAAAAGAAATGAAGGTTTTTGATGAAAACATTCCAGGATTATTCTCCTTATAATGGACTTCAATGGACTCCAAACGGTTGAAGGTCAAAATTACAGTTTCAGTGCAGCTTCAAAGAGCTTTAAACGACACCAGACGAGGAATAAGAGTCTTATCTAGAGAAACCATCGCTCATTTTCTAAAAAAAATTAAATATTATACATTTTAACCATAAATGCTCATCTTGAACTAGCTCTCTTCTTCTTCTTCTCCATTTGAATTCCAGTAGTGTAGACACTGCTAAGTGTATTACTGCCCTCCACAGGTCAAAGTTTGAACTAAATTGTCATATTCAATATGCTAGTGCAAGTATATAACATTAGTTCAAACTTTGACCTGTGGAGGGCAGTAATACACTTAGCAGTGTCTACACTGCTGGAATTCTAATAGAGAAGAAGAGAGCTAGTTCAAGATGAGCATTTATGATTAAAACGTATTTATAATTTTTTTTTTAGAAAATGAGCGATTGTTTCACTAGATAAGACTCTTATTTCTCATCTGGTATCGTGTTTAAAGCCCTTTGAAGCTGCACTGAAACTGTAATTTTGACCTTCAACTGTTTGGAGTCCATTGAAGTCCACTATAAGGAGAATAATCCTGGAATGTTTTCATCAAAAACCTTCATTTCTTTTCGACTGAAGAACGAAAGACATGAACATCTTGGATGACATGGGGGTGAGTAAATTATCAGGAAAATTTAATTAGAAAGTGAACTAATCCTTTAAAATAAAAAACGTATTATTGTGATTTTTCATCAGACTCGCAAGGCAACTTCAGAAAGAGGTGCAGTCATCAAACTTGCATGATTTTACAGAGGAACAGAAGGTATGTGTTGACAGCTGTCAATCATTTTTTTTAAAGTCGGCATGAAAAAGAAATTGCGATAGTCTTTTTTTTTCTTATTGCAACGTATGTCCAAGTGAAACTGCTTCACAAACAAGAACAAATGTAGGGCGGGGCTTGATTTTGTTCGTGGAGAATTGATTGGATGGTTGTGGTTTGCTATTGGTGGATCTCATGTGAGTGACAGGTTGCCCCGCCCTCATCATCATTGGGGAAGTTATTCTGATTCAAGATTATAAGGCACATGAATTTAACAAAAATAATGATGTGCATTTATAATAAACCCTGCAATATTTCATTAAAAAAAATTTTTCATGTTGACAGTAATGTAATTTACTCGATTAATCAAATAACATAAAAGTTTGTGTGTATTATTTTTATATATATATATATAAATATATATATATATATATATATAATAAATACACACATCACACACATATAATATGTATACAAACTTGTTAGATACGATAAATTGATTTGACCGCACTAGTTTAAATATTTTAAATTAAGATATTTTGTGGTCAGACTAATTTTAGATCTTCTGTCTGTTATTATCTCACAAAATAAATATTTTTATTTTCCAGAAAACCCTGGGAAAGTTTGCAACATGCCTTGAAATGCGAAGTGCAGCCTTACAGGTTAGTATTGTCTTTGACAACTCTACAGGACGATATGAAAGTTAATTAGTGGTGTTGCTAAGGCAATTGCATGGCAACACCTTGACAACCAACCATAACATCTTTGAATCATTATGGCGGCTTATGCACAGCCAAACACCACTTACAGTTTCCTCAGGAAATGTAAATATCTAGCTGAATATATTTTTAAAATCACCCCACCAGCAGTGCATTTATTATCTCACATTGTGAATATAATAATTGATAATAATAAATAAATTATCAGTGCTCTTTTTAATGAGTTTTTAAACTAATTCTGCTGTTTGTCTCTGTCAGTGCACACAATCTCAAGATGAGTTCAAGTTAGAAGACCTGAAAAAACTGGAACCCAGTATGTACACGTGGATATGAATAACTGAAATATGTGGATATGAATTAATTTAATGTAATAAATTGCTCAGTTTGTGCCCCTGAATAAATACTTTTTATATACAAAACAGAACAAACATGCAAACTTTAAAACAACAATAGTGCTGATATGTTAAAATAGTTTATATATCACTGCTATTCTTCTGTTTCTCTACAGTTATTAAGAACATTCTGACTTACAACAAAGATTTCCCTTTTGATGTCCAACCAGTGCCTTTGAGGTAATTTTTCAATGTTTATTTATGGAACGGATAGTTCTGATCCTGGATGCTGATTGGTCAATCCAGTGATTCTGACTATAGAGTGCATTAGTGCCCGCCCCCTTTTTCAGCGGTGCTGGTTTCATTCATTTCTCTCATAGGGATTTAAAAAGTTTTAAAGCATGAACCAAGCCAATCAGCTACGAGGAGAATCATAACATTACAAACTTTGATTTGAAGCCAAAACGTATTTAAAAATCAGACAAAATTACAAACTTACAGTGAACTTAACATCTTTAGTGAGGGAAAGAACTACAATCCCATGAAGCATTGAGAACAGCATAATCGAATTAGAAATTTTAGAGAAATATAAAACTACTCATTTAGAAATGCTGATATACATACGCAGTGCTTCATGTGAGTGGGTGGAGCTAAAGAACTCTTTTCGATTCTGATTGGTGGAATTTTCTGTACAGCATCATGGGTAATGTAGTTTTTCACCATGAATTCCACTGTTAAACACGATTATTTTAAAATTAAGTTGAAATAGTGCGAAGCAGAAGCAAATACCATCAACTAACAACCTTGTTGCTCACAGTAATGTCTTTAAAAGTTTATAAATTATCATTAAAAATCCTACAGAGAAACTGAATGGAGTTTTTACTTCCAGAATCGACTGTTGCACTCTATAATGATCATCTACACAATATTATACCTCAAAGATATTTACTTTTCACAGATGAAACATGTTTTTGCTGATACAGTTCTGTGTGTTTTTAGGAAGATTCTTGCACCAGGTGAGGAGGAAAACCTTGAGGTTGAGGAGGAGCTGGACGCTGGTACTGGAGCAGGTTCAACACCGTCATTCCCTTCAAGGGTGCCAGGTGATTCACTGCATAGTGCATGATGTTCGAATTGAACACCCACGTGATCTTCTTCCTAAATGGCTGTGATACGGCTCTGTCTGTAAAACTTTTAACAAGTTTAATCACAGTGAACATTCAGATCTGTGTTCTGATCCAGAGAGAGACGTTGTCTTAAAACAGCTTCACAAACAGTCTTTTCAACCACACGGTATCATTATTTCTGCGTTACAGTAATTCAGATGATCACAGAAGTACTGAGATAAAAGTTTATAGTTCAGATATAAACACTGATGTCTACAGTAACGAGTAAATCAAAATTGAGTAAATCACCTTTTGAAAGTAACTTGATGCTTCAAATAAAGATTGTATCAATTGCATCGTTACACCAGTAGGTGGTGACAAGTGACTGTTAAAAAATGTATCTGTCATTGAATCATTCACTCAAGAGATTTGTTCAAAAACGCTGATTCACCCAGTAATGAAACAAGACTTAATGAGTGAGTCATTGAATAATTCACTCAAGAGATTCATTCAAAACGCTGATTCATTTAGTAATGAAACAAGTGAATCTTTATGAGTGAATCATTGAATCATGAGATATTCAAAACGCTGATTCATTTAGTAATGAAACAAGTGAAGTCTTTATGAGTGAATCATTGAATCATTCACTCAAGAGATTCATTCAAAAACGCTGATTCATTTAGTAATGAAACAAGTGAAGTCTTTATGAGTGAATCATTGAATCATTCACTCAAAGATTCATTCAAAACGCTGATCATTGAATGAAACAAGTGAAGTCTTTATGAGTGAATCATTGAATCATTCACTCAAGAGATTCATTCAAAAACGCTGATTCATTTAGTAATGAAACAAGTGAAGTCTTTATGAGTGAATCATTGAATCATTCACTCAAGAGATTCATTCAAAAACACTGATTCATTTAGTAATGAAATAAGTGAAGTCTTTATGAGTGAATCATTGAATCATTCACTGAAGAGATTCATTCAAAAACGCTGATTCATTTAGTAATGAAACAAGTGAAGTCTTTATGAGTGAATCATTGAATCATTCACTCAAGAGATTCGTTCAAAAACGCTGATTCATTTAGTAATGAACAAAGTCTTTATGAGTGAGTCATTGAATCATTCACTCAAGAGATTTGTTCAAAAACGCTGATTCATTTAGTAATGAAACAAGTGAAGTCTTATGAGTGAATCATTGAATCATTCACTCAAGAGATTGTTCAAAAATGCTGATTCATCCAGTAATGAAACAAGTCCATTGAATCATTCACTCAAGAGATTCATTCAAAAACACTGATTCATTTAGTAATGAAACAAGTGAAGTCTTTATGAGTGAATCATTGAATCATTCACTCAAGAGATTCATTCAAAAACGCTGATTCATTTAGTAATGAAATAAGTGAAGTCTTTATGAGTGAATCATTGAATCATTCACTCAAGAGATTCATTCAAAAACGCTGATTCATTTAGTAATGAAATAAGTGAAGTCTTTATGAGTGAATCATTGAATCATTCACTCAAGAGATTCATTCAAAAACGCTGATTCATTTAGTAATGAAACAAGTGAAGTCTTTATGAGTGAATCATTGAATCATTCACTGAAGATTCATTCAAAAACGCTGATTCATTAGTAATGAAAAAAGTCTTTATGAGTGAATCATTGAATCATTCACTGAAGAGAAACTGATTCATTTAGTAATGAAACAAGTGAAGTCTTTATGAGTGAATCATGAATCATTCACTCAAGAATTCATTCAAAAACACTGATTCATTTAGTAATGAACAAGTGAAGTCTTTATGAGTGAATCATTGAATCATTCACTCAAGAGATTCATTCAAAAACACTGATTCATTTAGTAATGAAACAAGTGAAGTCTTTATGAGTGAATCATTGAATCATTCACTGAAGAGATTCATTCAAAAATGCTGATTCATTTAGTAATGAAACAAGTGAAGTCTTTATGAGTGAATCATTGAATCATTCACTCAAACCCATTGGGGAAAAAAAGGGATTTAAATTAATTAGATACGGGAAATGTTGCCTTGCCCGAATTTTAATTTGTATTTTATTTTAGTTAATATGTTTATTTAATTTCAAGTAAGGAAATTTGTGTTATATTTTCTCTTTTCTTTTTAATTTTAGTAGTTTTGTTGTGTGTTTTTGTCATTTTTATTTTTAAATGTCTATATATTTTTCATTAGGTTGTAGTTTATTTATTTGAGTTATTTTACTATGTCAACGTAAACCAAACAAAAAAAGAGAAATGTTGCCTTGGCAACTAGCTGAAATAAAATTAGTTAATATTCATTTTAGTTAATTTTAAAATATTTTATTAAATATTTTATTTTAGTTAATGTTTATTTAATTTCAAGTAAGGACATTTTTTATGGTTTCAGTTTCAGTTAAAGATAATAATAATAACCCTGGCTTTATTACTGCAATATTAAATCTAATAGGAAAACAGTAAACAGTAGATGAACTTAGCTGTTTTTACATTTACTGTTATTACATTTTTTTTTTCCCATAAACCACTTCCTGAGAAACCTTTAAGAAGAGCCAATTGATCCATTTTGTTTGTCAATAAGCAAACAAAATCTCATTTGTTAATTTATTTTTTGGTCATGGCTTCAATAAAAGTTTGACATCTTTGACAGGTACTCTGTTGCCACGGTTACCCTCGGAGCCTGGAATGACTTTGCTGACGCTGACGATAGAGAAGATCGGTCTGAAGGATGCAGGACAGTGCATTGACCCGTACATCACCGTCAGTGTTAAAGGTAGAGCTCAGCAGCGGTTCTTAACGTCATGTTTTCGGCTCTGACCTTTTCATACATATTCTCCCTTTTCCCCTCTCCAGATCTGAACGGTATCGACTTGAATCCAGTTCAGGACACCCCAGTGGCCACGCGGAAGGAGGACACGTATATTCATTTTAGTGTGGAAGTGGAAATCCAGAAACACCTAGAAAAACTACCAAAAGGTCTCACTTTGCTCTTAAGAGTAACCGAAGTGACAGAAAAAATCATTGTGCATTGTTTGTTGCAGTCGTGCATGTTTTGGATGTTGCATGATGTATATAACACAATGATTTTCAGTAAGGTCCCATGCATTAATTAACATTAGCAATGAGCAAGACATTTGCTACAGTTTAATAATCCTTGATAATGTTAGTTATTACAAATACAGCATAATGTCATGTTATATTGCGTTTGTCTCTTCTGTAGGTGCAGCTATTTTCTTTGAATTCAAACACTACAAACCCAAGAAAAGATTCACCAGCACTAAGTGTTTTGCTTTCATGGAAATGGATGAAATCAAACCAGGTCCCATTGTTATAGAACTGTGAGTACAAGATGAGTTATTCCAGATTGTTGCATTTAATTAATAAATTGTTCATATTAGGGGTGTAACGGCACGCAAACATGACGGTTCGGTACGTACGTCGGTACTGAAGTCACGGTTCGGTACAGCAGGGGGGAGAAACTAAACAAAATTGCTGCTTTTTTATTAAACAGTGGTTTATTGAACAAATTATGTCTCTCTGTTCAAATAAATTAAATTATAATAAACATTTTCTTAAGGATAAAATTCTTTCTCATCTAAAGCTGTAAACATTATAAAGCATTTCTTGCATTACTATAATATGAAAGGTTACAAATAACAACAGAGCCCAAACTATTACACACACACACACACACATATATATTATATATATATATATATATATATGTATGTATGTATATATGTATATATATATATATATATATATATGTGTATATATGTATGTATGTATATATGTGTATATATATATATATATATATATATGGGTCAAAGATGAAAAAGGGTTTAAGCATCAAAACAACAAGTTAATAAGTGTAATACAGCTTTGAATTGTTGTTGTTGTTTTTCAGTACATCAGAATGGGTCCTGTTTAATTTGTTTTTGTTTTTTTTTCTGAGCAAAAATTAAATATCTTACATTTTTACCATGATTTACAGAAGACACCTACTAAAATGTCATTCAGTGTAACAATCTTGTCAGTGAAAATCTATTTTGGGTCATATTAAAGTTAACTTATTTTTACCCCAAATGCTAATTACTTGTAATTTTACATTTTTAAACTTTGCCTCTATCCAAGGTTTTGCCCATTTGTCAAAAATAATTTTTTACTCATTTAAAATGCAATAAAATTTAGTATGCTCACTTATTCTTTTATATATTTTAATATGTACATGTCAGAATAAGTATGTTGTTTAAATTTTTACATAATTATAAGTGTTATACTAAATGACAATGAAACGTTATTTCACCCGCATTTTGACATTTTATTCTCCCAAAACGTATTTGAAACCTTAAAAGTAGATGTTTTACTTGCATTTAATGTGCTTTCTATGTATATAAAATTACTTTTGTAAATTTCTTTTGATGCCTATATAATATATATATATATATATATATATATATATATATATATATATATATATATATATCAATAAAAAAACAAATTGCACACAAGGCAGGTTTCTAAATCTAATTATAAAATAAATGTTCTACTCCAATTCATTTTTGAAATATGATCATTTACACAGTTACTGTCATAACTTGTTTTCATGACAAATTTATTTAATCATTTTAAATAATTAAGACATTACTACTAACAGGTAAAGCAAGTATAATGAATATATAAGCTAATATAGTGCCTATATTTGAGTGAAATGCTTCATTTCTCTAGTGAACTAACATGCTGTGGACACTGAATGACTTGCCTGAGGTAAATGTAACGCTACGTGAAACATTATTCTCAAGCTGTTTTATTGTTGTCTTTCTGCGGTTGAAACACTGGTTTAGAGATTACACATAAACATATCTTTGCATAGATTGTCTGTTCTTCTTCTGCACTTTTCCTGTTGTCGGTTAGCAAACAGCGTTGCATTACCGAGTGTGGGTCGCCTGTGACTGACTGCATTCGTCGTCGTCTGACTGTATGCACCGAACCGTGATGGTTTGGGACGAATACATGTACCGTTACACCCCTAGTTCATATGCAATGCAATCTGGTTTTAGGTACAAACCAACTGACTTCAAGAGGAAAAAGCTCAACCTCCTGACGAAGAAACCACTTTACCTGCACCTTAACCAGACTTTGCACAAAGACTAAACAAAGATCCTACAGGAGGACGGCAGAGGCTCTTTCTCTCAGATACATTCGGTGCATCACCTCTCACATTCCTTGCAATATCGGACACATATTCTTCATATCTCCAGTCTAAAGTCTGGGACACAGTCTGACGTCTCCACCGCTCTTCATCTGAAAGAGAGACGAGTATTTCAAAAACTGAATGTTGTACAAATGCTCTGTATGATGATTTCTGATGAAAACGGTTATAACTTGTTTACGCAACACTTCCTATTACGTTTTAATATTTTTATTTGATTAAAGAAACGGCTCACTCTCATGTTCCAAACCTGTATGCTGTTATAATTGGAAAGATGATTTTTCACATCTATTTTGACAGTTAATAGTCTGTAAAGCTTCAAAAAAGACAAAACATAAAAATAGCCCATTATGTTTGGTTCGGTTATGATGTGCAAGATTCAGTTGCTGTTTGGATCTTAAAATACATGTTAAGATTTTTAATTATAACTTAATTTTTTGTTGTGTATGTGTGCATTCTGTGGGGGAAAACAGCATAAAAGTTTGGAACTATTTGAGGGCGAGTAAATAAAGATAACTGTTACTTATAAATGTTGTTTAACAGACATTCTTGTTGATTTTATGAAGTGCATCTTATGCTACATACACACAGAGTACATAAAAACCCTAAAGAAACAACACTGACAAATGCAGTCATATAAATATGTTGGTTTTTGTGATATCTTCAGGTTTTCTTAACTCGTTAAACAGTTTTCTGTTGGCTAATATTGATTTAGCATTACAGAGCAATACTTGTTTGAAATGTGGCCTTTGGCTCATTAATATCATGGAAAATATGTCACAATAATGGATATTTAATTAGTTTGAGTATGAATCAGAAAACTTGACTATATGAAGGGAGAAACTAGATTCAATTTACTTCCGGCTTGGTTTCTCAAACAGTTTTAACTACATAACTAAAGGATTTCTGTGGAAGATTGACTTGGGGAATAACCCACATTTTCTAATTTCTTTACAGTTTCTGACAGGATCTTTCCAGGTTTAAAATCATCTGTTCCTCTTTACTACTAGTTATAGCACCAAATAAATATGGAAAATTAAGGAAATAAATAACTACAGATGCTTCTCCCATCAGGCTGTTTAATTTTGTTGTATTAAAAGCAACTAAATGGCGAAGAAGTATTGTGAAGACGCTGTTTGACGGACTATGCCTATCATGGTGTGTGTATTATTACACAGCTTTTTCAAATGTCTCATTTCTAATAAATGACAATGCTGCTTGAATCATGAATATCTTATAAATATATCTATATAACTGACATAGCCTAACCCTAAGTTCAGTTATTACAGTCTTCATGGTTGTTTACAACACTAATGTTGTTCAAAAAAGTTCATATATATGATTTAATGAGGACATGCAGGCTAATGCTGGCATGATTAATTACTAAATGCAAATGACCTAGATTTATGGAAAGTGCATGAATCCAGTGTGAAATCCCATGCGAGTTCCTGCCAGATTCAGGATCCCTAAAAGTATTTAAACACACACTATATACATTCAAAAATAGTACAAATCTATTGCATTAGAATGATAACATTTTATTTTTTGTATTCGAATCAGCTGGTGTTTTGATGCTTTTTATTGGATGTATTAAATCAGTTCACACAGGTATAGTAAATCACATTAACTCAACATGATCCACTAACCACAAACCTAAAAAAAAATCACACAATAATGCATTTGCATTCCTCATTTGCAACTCCACATCTACCATTTTAGCATTTCAAACCATGCAAATTCAATTACTTTAAATTTGTGCATGTTTCTTAAAATATATATCTTGATATTTTGTATCCAGGGCCTAAAACTAGCTTTTTGCCAATGACAGCTAATGGCACCAACATTTTAGAAGGAATAAAATGTAAAATAACAGTATTCACTGTATAAATTAAACAGATTAATCCTTATTAAAGTTATTCAGTCAAGAGCAGTGAGCGATTTCTATTTGTCTTTTGTTATTATTAATATTCTGTTTATCTCCCTTAGGAGAAATTTGTCTTAGGCAATCAAGAGAGCAGGTCAAAAAACAACAATCCACTGTTCAGTTTTAGATTTTCTGTTGTTTGATTAACATTAATGATGACAGACGGCAGCAGGAATATATTAGGCTGCTGTCACTTTAAGAGCTAATGCACGGATCCAATATACTGATAATACATGCATTTTGTTTCTCAACTGTTTATGTTCACTTAAGACAGAACTGTGTTTATGAGGATACTCGCCTTTACAGACATTTTTAAGTGCAAGAAGAGTTCAATTCAGTATTCGCTCGCAGATTTCTGGGCATGCGAGTAACAAATTGAGTTCCCTTTTGCGTCTTCTTGCGCTTGAATATTTCATTCAACTTTCGTGATGATGCAGCACTGGCCCATCAATTGGCCTGAACGTCGTTACTTTTGTTCACGTTCATGTTCTCACAACATTGCATTGCTAGAATTCATAAAAATATTAACGGACTGACATTTAATATACTTGCCAACACCAATTTTCACATGCATTTGGGAAGTATTCATTTTAGGCCATTTGCATCTAAAACAATGACATTCAGATATTTTTAAGTGTCTAAATACTCTTTGAGGAAAACGCTTGCATGATTAATTACTTACTTCTAATGTCCTGGATTAATTAGTCCACATCTCCTCAGGGAGTTTGAAAGATGCCGAGATGCATGACACAAAAATGCTGGATTTGCCAGTAAAAAAAATTCATCAAAACTACAGGAAAAAGCAGCTTTATTCAAATCATTCATTCCCACAAAATCAATGCCACTTATTTTTTTAAAACCGTTTCTTCTCTAAGATTTCAACACATGATGCAGACACTCTTACTGCGCACAAGACGCATCCTCTCAACACACTTACTAAAATAATTTACTCTAATATCAACAAAACAGTATATGCCACAAAAAAAGAAAGAAAAAAATGGATTTTGAGGACTGGAGTATTTTTGTTGCATCAAAAACCCAGAGAGCATCATTCACGAGCCTCGTTCAAGAAACATGACAGAATGATGTGTAAAACCATTCTGTCAATTAAACAAGATGAAAGTAAATGGTTCATAAAAACATTATGTAAATTATTGCAATTCAGCAAATCGGTTGCTCGTAAAATCAATCCTGTGTGAACCGAATGAGAAATGTTTTTACATCATTCATAAAATCACTCTTATGTAAATGTTCACAGTGAATTCAATGCAGCAATTTACATAAGAATAATTCAGACCTTTTGTTACACACAAATTCATTCTGCTTGCGTTTCGATTCCCGTGAGATGATGGTCTCTAAACAAACATTATAGTCCAACACTGATTAATACATTTGGCTGTATGAAAACTCAGAGGTTCATCTGTTTCCATTGAGCTCATGTGTTACAATAGGGACGTCTGATTTATGAGAATATTTTATTGTATACGCAGCTGAAAGAAATGTATAAATACTTTGTCAATATGACATCATATGTACCTTTCCGCTAGGAAAAGAAATCGTAAGAGCAGACGCACGACGAATCAACGTTAAAACAAAGAGGTGAGCTGGCGAATCATGACTAAAAGCGACCCACCAGGAAAATGTGCATTCAAAAATGGTGAAAAGGCATAAAAATTCAGAGTCCTCTCACAATAAAGGCATGAGGAAATGGCTTCACGACGGGTTTGTCTCACTTGCCTAAATATTTGATATCCCAAAATGCATCAGCACTGGGCGAGTGGTAGATATTATATTTTAACCACATGACAACCACCGGAAAAAGAAAATTAAACGTATATTAAATCAAACTATTTCCATAGGAAAGGTTTACTAATGTATAAAATCAAAACCCTCATAATTTCTGTCACAAATGTGTTATTGAAACAAAATTAAGCACAAATCAAACTTGAGTTTATCTTCCCACCCAGACCAGATGTGGCATTTTGATGTTTAAATATCGAAAAGAATCAGGACCGAACAAAGTCAAGTGAACAAAACGGCTTGTTCTCTCAAGGCTCAGCCATTGTGGAGCCGCCCGCGTTCTGATGGGAGCCGTCCGTTGGCGGGACGTTAGCTGGTGCGACGTTCCCGTCACCGTCTCTGGAGCTCTGAGCCATCAGCGGAGGGGGTCCCGGGAAACCGCGTGTGGCGTACGGAGGTGGAATCATTGCTCCAGGGGGCGGCAGAGGCCCGGGAGGGAAGGAACGAGGGGGAAGCCCGCGAGGTCCGAAAAATTCGGGCGGGATGTCGCGCTGTCCGAGTGGTGGTGGAGGCAGTGGTCCCAGCGGTGGGCCTCGTGCTGATGAAACAAAATGCGACGTAAGTTTCAGTTAGTGATGCAATGAAAAAGAATATTTGAAAACCATTTTGGAGGAACAATGATGTTTAATAGACATTATTAAACAATTTTTGAGGAACGATAAGGTTTAATAGCGCCATATTTAATTTTTGACAGGAATATTGACTAGGCTGTGAGAGATAGAACAGTGCATTTAATGGATTGTACTGTTGTTTAACGTCATACCAATTGTTCAGCTGAAGAAACATGTTTCCTAAAGCTCCATAAAGCAGTTTTAAAAGTTGTCAAAAATACCAGTCGGTACTATAAACTCATCCGTGTTTGTTTGAGCTCGCTCTGAGCCTCAAAGGTTTCTGTTTACAGTGTTTTTACAAGCGTTGAGCAATGTAGTCAATCACAGTCATATCTGTTGAGCGTGTGAACGCAATGGCCAATCAGATGTTTGCCAGTCAGCAAGTTGGTCAAAATCCACTTAACACTGCTGAAAACGCACAAGGTTTTGTTTTGTTCAACACGAGCCGCACACTTGCGAATCCTTTCCAACAAAGTGTAAACGAGATGTAAATAAGAGCAGTGCTTCCCACACATAGACTTTACTTGGGCGGGCCGCCCACGTATAATAATGGCCGCCCAAGTATATTCTGAGACACATTTTTGCTTTTATTATTTTTATCCTCTTATATTTTTATATCTGCGCAAGATAATGAAACCATCCGCGATCGATTAACTAGTCGTTTCGTACCTGCTCATTATGTGTGCGTCACAACTGTTTACTCCTGCTAACATTCCCACAGGCGCTGCATTTTGCGAAGTCACAAGGGGGCGCTGTTGTGCGTTCTACAAGCCCACACAACAGCGCTTCAGACTGCTTCAAAGTGATTCTCAATCAATGAAAAGCGCAGATTTATGCCAAGCGATTGCTAATGAACTCAAGTTGATGAATTATTACAATGTCTACTTTATATAAAATGTTTTAGACGATTGGAAGATCAGCCTGCAATAGTACAGACATTTCAAAATAAGAGCACCTTTGTATTTCGGGCTCGTTTATAATTAAAAGTCACACAAGTTTTTTCCTTTTCTTTTGGGCATTATTGGTATTTTTTGTTACACAAATTGCATTTAATTTGATTTCCATTTAATTCATAGTAAATTATTGTAGTCTCCCCCACAGGAAGAAAAGACTAAGAACATTATTTGACACATATATTATTCATTTTATAAATTTTACTAGTAAAATCTGTGTCCCATTCACTGAGAGAGACACTATATGACAGCAAGAAGAACATAGGAAAATGTGAACCATTTAAATGCTGTAATTTTGCATAATTTACAATGCATAATAATGTAGGTATGTAATTAAATGTATATGTTATTTAATTAAAATTAACTTCAATAAATAAAAATACTGTTAAAAATCACACATTGTTTGTTTGTCACCCATTTTTGTGCCGTGGGTAATAGGAGGATTTTTCACCCGGCTACCACCGCAAGTATATTTCAAACCTGTGGGAAGCACTGAAGAGATTCATTGGACAGATTCATTTTTTATTTTTTTGCGAGAGTGCACAATTTAGCAAGCTTGGACTTTAGAGATTGACAGCCTTATGTTGCGTTCACACCAGACGCGACTTGCGCGAATAAATCGTGTTATTCGCGCGTAGTTGGACGCTTGAACATTTTGAGTTTACTCGCTTCATTCGCGCGTGAAAATCCCTTCACAACAGACGTGAATTCGCGTCATGAGAGGGGCTCTCCCGCTCCTTTATGTGTCCCAGACTCTCCCACTGCTTTCTGTCAATTCGCGTCTTTGCATTGACTTAACATGTAAATCACTCGCGCTTACCGCTTCATTCGCGCCCGGTGTGAACGCACCATCAGTGATTAAAGTGTTAATTTCATTAATGAAAAACATGACATAAACAATGTTCAAAACTGATACCGAAAACCACAAAATTTTACTGGTATTGGTACTGATGGCTGAAATTACAAAAACCGTTACAACCCTAGTTGTGCCACTGTGAAGACATTTATCCCTCTCACAGACTCGTTTTGATCTGCGATAAATTCAATATGTTGTCTATCCTGACTAAGGCTATTAACACTTCTCTGTTGCCGCGTTTTAAATCCATTTCGTGACGCAAAGTGAATAATAAACTATGTGGAAAAATAACTTTTTAATCAATCTTCATTTTGATAAACAGATTTTTTAGTCTATGCTGTTTTCAGTTGATGCCTGATTGCATGTTTCCACCATGGAATAAAAAAATAAAGATAAATGTGATTTTCCCATTTATGACTCACCTGTAATCCAACAATCACAATAAAATTACTTTTGATATGAAACCATGTCTTAGCTTTCAAATTCTGTCATTTTTAACTTCAATAAATAAAATAAATGTGTTTTTGTGGCGCTGTAGCTCGGCTTGTGAACCGATCATCTCTTCCTCTTTACTACTAGTTATAGCACCAAATAAATATGGATGAACATCAGAAGGTATGTTTGAAAGATACGGTCCATAAGTGTTGGATAACTTACCAAAAGGGGGCGGTACATGTCCAAATGGGCCAATCGGAGGAGGAGGGCCGTAAGAATCCATGTGTGGCGGTCTGAAGCGAGGCTCAGGGGGCATCATGGGAGGGTGGCCATTGGGTGGTCGGATCATCATTGGTGGTGGCCCATTGGGTGGCATGATTGGGGGTCCGTAAGACTTGGGAGGCGGAACCGGAGAATCCCGGATGGGAGAAGGAAGGAAGGATCCCTGACTCTGAGACTTGGAGAGCTGGAAGAGAAGAACAACAGGTTATGGAAAAAATGATTACTAGGGTGATTTAACGGTGGATTCCTGTTAACTGACCCAAGCAGATGTCAGTGAACCATTGTAAGACCAGAAACATACTTCATACAAGAACGCAACAGCAAACACAAAATATTTACTTGAAGATTTTAAGTTATTTCTTTAATAATTTAATGACACATCAGCATGTTCATGGTTCTCTGATGTTTATTAGTTATACTGATGTTAATATAATAATAATAATAATAATAATGATAATAATAATAATGATGATAATAATAATAATAATAATAATAATATACCAGTTCTAATTATTCATTAAAATCATTATTAATATAACAAATATTATAATGGTAAGTATTAAGCTAACTAATTATATGAAGACAAATATATTACTGTTGTAAATTACATTTAATTTGATAATGTTATAGTACAAGTTAAAAACTAATAATTGTCTTAAATACGTCACTTTCAAACATTCAAACCCTAAACTCAAAGCCTAGAGCTTAATTAATATTAATTAAATGCTGATTATTAGTCTCACTTTAATAAAACAAAAAACAAAACATTAGCTTCTTAAAATTACAACTGTACAGTAAAATAAAAAAAATGAATATTTGTTAATTATAATAATTATTTTATTTTAAACTACTATAGCAGTTCTAATAGTAATATTTATCTCTTAATTTCTTAAAATTTTAAAACCCTTGAGCTTTTATTTTGGTGGAATATTGGTGAAATACTGTAAATTTCAGCCTACAAAAATGTTTGACGCACATTGTGTTCTTATTGTGTATTACTAAATTAGTCTTTAATTTGGACCCATTTCTCTGTTGAATCTTTTATTTAACAATCTCAACATGTTTTTTGTGTTTTCTTTCTATTTCCTTTGCTCTATCCTGCATACTATTGGGCCAAAGCTATTCTCAACGAATAATTTGATTTTAAACGTTTATTATTTCAAGAAACTAAAATGTTTTTTTTTTTTTTCCTGGTTTTAGTTTCGTTAGTTAGACCAGATTTAATTTAGGTTAGTTAGAAATTGTTAGCATGCATACTTGCGTAGAGTATGTTTCAGGCCTACAACATGCTAGAACCACTCACGAACATGAGTTTTGTTAAACATACCATAACATTCTGAGCACAAGACCCACACAGTGATTAGAAAGTGAAAAGAAACCCATCTTGATGAACAAAACTTGTTTAATCAGGTTCTGAAGACCCAAAAACAGCTGACAAAAGCCATGAGCCACAACCAAATGTGTTATCAGCAACCTGCCACTGTGCACAAACCCATCCCTTCCATCCCAGCACCCAGCCGCTGTACTCACGGGCTCTACGGGCTCAGACGAGACCTGCTCTGAGGCCTCGGCCGTCTCTGTGACTGGAGCGGTCTGCTTTAAAGCAAACACACCCACCGCGGTTTAATGGAGAACAACATCTAGATATGCATGACTGTTTCTCATAGACATTTACAGGCGATCTCCTTGCTCACATGTGAACACTGTACATCAAATTACAAACAGAAAAACATGACAACTGTGATCCTTACCATTGGCCCGTCATGTGCACATGGAGATGATGTCATCGGAGGAAACATTTCTGAAAGACAAAATGACACGAGACTCAAAACTCCAATGCAAATTAAAAAAAAAATCCAAAATGTTGAAATATTTATTCTATTTACAGTATTAGATTTAAAATTCAATAAAACTCTTTATATGGAGTATTTAAATGTTAATGTAATAAACGAATAATGAGTGTAAAAAACGGTGCACTATTTAAAAGATTTTTTTGATGATGAAATTAATACTTTTTTCAGCGAGGATGCATTGAACTGATCAAAAGTGACAGTAAAGACATTAATAATGTTATAAAACATTACTATTTCAAATAAATGCTGTTCTTTTGAACTTTCTATTCATCATAGAAACCTGAAAATAAAATATATTTCACAAAAATAGACTGTTTTCATCATTGATAAAAATCTGAAATGTTTCTTGAGCAGCAAATCATCATATTAGAATGATTTCTGAAAAATCATGTGACACTGAAGACTGGCGTAATGATGCTGAAAATTCACTAAATTTCATTTTCGAAAGAAACGTCACGAAGAAAATCGGTAAAGTCATATATGTTTCACAAACCAGGATCTTTTCAACGACTTCGAACATATAAGGCTGAACACCGCTACTGACGGTTTCTGACATTTTCAGTGCGTGAGATTGTCCTGTTTTGTTTTTGCTAATGTTCTTTCAATCTGTCCTACACCAGTATGCCGGAGCATGAGCTCCTGAAGCTCCGCCCTCTTCTTGAAAGGGGGCTGGGAGCACCAGCTCATTTGCATTTTAAGGGACACACACAAAAACTGTGCATTTTTGCTCACCCCCAAAAAGTGGCAATTTTAACATGCTATAAAAAAATTATCTGTGGGGTATTTTGAGCTGAAACTTCACATACACACTCTGGTGACACCTGAGACTTATTTTACATCTTATAAAAAGGGGCATAAAAATATTTTTTTAATCAAATAAATGCAGCCTTCATTGCTGGTTTGTAACAGGTTGAATGAAAAAGCACCTGGTCGGGGATGGCAGCGGGTGTCCAAGGTCTGAGAAGCGTCCGTGAGGGTCAGACGGGGGTCGTGGACCTGGAACAGATCACAAGCGATATCAGGAGCTGTTATCAATCATTTCAGCCTGAGGCCTAAACATCTGGAGCTCAGGAGCGAACACATCAGGAGTGTTTTCAAATGACAACAATGACAAAGACGGAAGGAAATGCTTTGAGGAGAGAAACTGAGGGGGGAAATGACAGGTGACCTAAAAACGTAGAGTGACTCAAACACAGGAAAGCTGGAAAAATGAAAGGAGGAGGATAAAGTTGGAGTCAGGATTTGCGAAAGGGAGCAGCGCCGACTCACCGAACGGTTCACCCCGTCGCCCTACAGGTGCAGAGGGGGGGCGCGTCCGGGACCCTCTATCATTAGAGGAGGAGATGGAGCCCCCCCACTCACAGGAGAAGGCCCGTACGAATCACCTGTTCAGACCAAACCATGAGAATCAGAAAAAAACCTGCCACATAAGAGGAAGTAACACTTCGCAAAACACCACATTATACACTAACAAAAGCCTTTTAGACAGCATGTGGACAGCAACAGCAGCCGTTCTGTGGGTTGGTTGTGTTTTAAAGACCTTGTGAAAGGTGATTTAGAGGATGACAACTACTCACCTCTTCGCTGTGGCGGCATGTGGCGATCCGGGGGTCCGGAGTTGAGTTTGAACAGACTTTGCTCCATGTCTGAGATTTTATCTCTGTACTCCACAAGCCTTTATAAATGCACAAACATCAGAGTTCAGAAACAACCATAAAAATAACAGCAATGATGTTGAGAAATTGCATTTGAACAGTATGATTTGATGAATATTCACTTCTGACGAAGGTTGGCCAACTCTCTTCTTTCCTCCACCAGAGCTCGTTCTGAGGCGCGCGCTTTCAACTAATGAAGATCACATGATTAATATATCACTAAGTATATCAGTTTTCATTACAGAGACTAACAAAACATGATACTCACCCAGTTCTCATGGGCTTTCTTTTCCTGGACTGCCACCTATAGGAAAGATGGCATGGCGATAAGAATGAATTATTGATCAGCCGATATGGATTTTTTGATGGCTCTTGATCTTACAGAGCCGGGTGGCCAATATTAAGCCAATAGGCTATATGTGATATCACACGGTTTCATTTAATTTAAAAATAGTGAATAGCACATGCAAATAATTGCTACAATAAAAATGATAATTTTACATATTTACTAAATTCAAAATAATTAATTGGAAACTGTAAATATGCAAAAAATAAACTTGATAAAAAATATAATATTCAAATATTATATAGATGCGTATTTGCTGAATGCTGACGGTATATGAGAAAGTATTATTGCATTTGACTCTCTATTACTAATAATACAGGCACTGCATTCTCAGTGCTGTCAAAATAAAAGTCTTGGTGCTGCTTCCGACCAGGGTTAGCTAAAACTAAAACTATTAAAAAAAAAAATTCTGTTAAATCTAAAATAAAATAAAATATAAATATTCGTTGAAAAACTTCAAACAAAAATTAGAAGTGTTGCCTTGGCAATAAAGTTGAAGCACTAAAATTATTAACTTGAAATAAATAAAAACTACACTATAAATAAATTAAACCAAAATATCTATATTTAAAAAGCACATAATGAAATTACTAAAATTATCATGAAAACTAAAAATATAAAAATAAAAGCTAATTCAAAAAGTGAATAAAACTAAAATAACACTGGTTCTGACACTTATAGGCCACTAAATGAGACTACGACCCTGTCCCAAATGGCACCCTAAACACTCGCAGTCTTCCTACAAGTCCGCACTTTTGTGACGTAACGGCACTTTGACTGTCAGGAAGATTTCTGCTCAGCAAAAGTGCACATCGAGGGCGCATATCGACTGCAAAGCACCCTTCCGAGACCTAAAATTAACAAACGGGACACCCTACGGTCTCGTGGACTTAGCGGACACGGGCATTGTAAGTCCACAAGACCGAAAGTGCTATGAAGTGTGCCATTTGGGAAAGGGCCTATGAAGTGTCAGACTGATGTTGTACAGTAAACAGGCTCAGAGTTTCTCACCTCAGACTTCAGTGAGCGCTCGTTCTGCTGCATCTCCTCCTCGATGTCCTTGATCTTCTGTTTAAGCGCTCTCAGCTCCTCTTCCGACCGCAGAGCTTTACTGTCCACCTCCGTCAGCTTCGTTTCCTTCTCACGTCTCTCCAGCTCCTCCTGAGTCAATTTCCTGAGCACAAAGGAAGTTCATTAAGCGAGGAAATACAGGAGGGGTGAGTTTATAGCCAAACCACTTTTATGCTATTCAAATGAATAAAGGACGTTGGCTTTGTTGACACGGAAAGCACAAATTTGATCCGTGTGCAGTGTGATTAATGTGTGTGATCTCACTGTTGCAGGGCGTTTTCTTTCTGCTGGTAGAGTTCAGTGGTGATTTCTAGTCTCTGCTGCAGGTTCTTGAACTGGTTCTCCAGATGCGTTTTCTCATTGTTCAGATTCATCTGGTCGTGCATGACCTTCTGATATTGCTCTAGATAAAAAAAAAGAAGTACACGATTAAATGAAGATGTGGAAAGCAAACTGGAAGGTGTTCAAATACACAATCACAGTCTTCATACCCTCCAGCTCCTGTCTGGATTTCTGTTCGGCGAGGAGACTTTCCATGTAGCGATTTCTCTCGTCTTCAACAATACTGAGAGTTGCTTTAATCTGTGAAACAGAAACAGCATTAGAAATAAGAGGAGTGTTAAATTATTCTCCAAAAGAATCTGCCCGGAGCAGACGTACCCTTGAGACGTCCATCATCTGTTTGATCCGCACTCTCGTGGTGTCCATCTTCTTCTCTGAAAGAAAACAGACGTTGATGTTCAGCATAGAGGAGAATGTTTCATCTAACCATCTCCAATGACCTCAAATGGCTTATTGCTTGTATAAAACAGCAGCAATGAGATAAGAGACCCACGTTCAAATACTGTATGTAGAATGAAATCGTGATATGGTTTATTGTGATTATTAAATAGCAAAGGCTGTAATTTAATTGACCCTTCGCAAAGACCCTCTTAGTTACTGTTGCTTTGTCTGACAAGCCATGGCGCTGTCACGCCACACGCAGTGAAACATACATCGCGGAGCAAAGAGGATACTGACAACATGTCGACAGACAAGACAGAGCAGGTTACTTATGATATTAAACAAAGTCCCAGCTTTCAAATGGTGTATTTTTTTAAGAAATTCGAACAATAAAAACCGTTTTGTGACTCTTTAACGTGTCATGACAGATCACTCTAGTGCCTCAGCTCAATTGGCTCGTGAACCGATCATCTCTTCCTACTAGTTAATTTATAGCATCAAATAAACATGAGAAGAAATGTTGTTTAAGATGCGGAAAGACGTAAATACACACCATTTTTCAAGTTCAAGTCCACCAAGGGTAATCTTCTAACTCCTGACTGCTTTGTTGGACAAAATGGCGGATTCGGCGTTCTGATTGGTTAGATCACTTGTCAATCAAACTCCTGGCGAGGGTCAATTAAGTAAACATATGCGCTGCGTGTTTCAAAGTGACCTTAATATGATATTAACACGCAATTCTGACTTTATATCTCGAAATTCTGACTTTATATCAATTCTGACTTTATATCTCGCAATTCTGACTTTATATCTCGCAATATCTCGACTTTATATCTCGCAATTTGACTGCATTCTGACGCAATTCTGACTTTATATCTCGCAATTCTGACTTTATTCGCAATTCTGACTTTATATTCTGACTTTATTTCACGCAATTCTGCGCAATTCTGACTTTATATCTCGCAATTCTGACTTATATCGACGCAATTCTGACTTTCTTCTGAGCAATGCATTCTGACTTCTTTCGACTTTATATCTCTGACTTTATATCTCGCAATTCTGACTTTATATCTCGCAATTCTGACTTTATATCTCGCAATTCTGACTTTATATCTCGCAATTCTGACTTTATATCGCAATTCTGACGCAATTCTGACTTTATAATCTTCTGACCTTTCTGGATTCTGACTTTATATCTCGCATTCTGACTTTATATTTCGCAATTCTGACTTTATATCTCACGCAATTCTGACTTGAATATCTCGCAATTCTGACTTTATTTCACGCAATTCTGACTTTATATCTCGCATTCTGACTTTAATCTCGCAATTCTATCACACACAATTCTGACTTTATATCACGCAATTCTGACTTTATAAGACGCAATTGTGTTTATATCACGCAATTCTGACTTTATAAGACGCAATTGTGTTTATATCACGCAATTCTGACTTTATATCTCGCAATTCTGACTTTATTCTCGCAGACTTTATATCTCGCAATCTGACTTTATATCTCGAATTCTGACTTTATATCACGCAATTCTGACTTTATATCTCGCATTCTGACTGCAATTCTGAATTCTTCGCATTCTATTCTCTGACTTTATTCGCAATTCTGACTATATCTCGCAATTCTGACTTTATTTCACGCATTCTGACGCAATTCTGACTTTATATCTCGCAATTCTTATACAATTCTGACTTTAAACTTTAATCTCGCAACTTCTCGCAATTCTCGCTCGCAATTCTATTCACTAGACTTTATATCTCGCATATTCTGACTTTATATCTCGCAATTAGCAATTCTGACTTTATATCTCGCAATTCTGACTTTATTCTCTCAATTCTGACTTTATATTCTCGCAATTCTGAAATCTAATGACTTTATATCTCGCAATTCTATCACACACAATTCTGACTTTATATCTCGCAATTCTGACTTTAAATTCTGACTTTATATCTCGCAATTCTGACTTTATATGACTTTATATCTCGCAATTCTGACTTTATATCTCGAATATGCAATTTGACTTTATATCTCGCAATTCTGACATAAATTTATATCTCGCAATTCTGACTTTATATCTCGCAATTCTGACTTTATTTCTGACTTTATATCTCGCAATTCTATCACACACAATTCTGACTTTATATCTCGCAATTCTGACTGCACTGACTTTATGGACTTTATTTCACGCAATTATAAATTCTGACTTTATCTCGCAATTCTGAAGCAATTCTGACGCAATCTGACGTTCTGACTTTATATCTCGCAATTCTGACTTTATACTCGCAATTCTGCAATACTTTATAAAAGACTTTATATCTCGCATTCTGACTTTACTCGCAATTCTGACTGCAATTCTGACTTTATATCTCGCAATTCTGAATTTATATCTCGCAATTCTGACTTTATTTCACGCAATTCTGAATTATTAATGGGATATATCGTAAATTAAATTGGAAGAACAGACCACAAATGTGCAGTATATGCTGTCCTTTTTCATACTATTACAGCAGAATGCAAAGGGAAAAACGAAAATAATCATGAGGAAAAGAATGCAGCCACTGAAAAGAGCTTTTGCCGTATATATTCTTCTTATAACAAGTCAAGTTAAAATACCAAGCCGAAAAAGAAACACTGGAGTTATAAACAGAGCGCTCACCAGCATCTTCTCCATTAGACATTTTAGCATCTTCTATCTGTAGTTCAGCAGAATCACCGGCTCCCAGACGGTTGAGCTCTGCAATACAGCTGGACAAAACCTACAAACCACAGAAACACACAGAATATCATGGGATGTCATGCATTTACAATGTGACATTTCTGAGAAAAATTGCAAATACAATAATGGCTAAAGGGATCTTCAGCATCGGTTTTATAATATGCAACAAATTTCACTCACATCAATCTCATTTTCCTTGTGCAGCAGCGAGTCCTCCAGCTCTTTCTGGGATTTGTGATAAACTCTGATCTCCTCACTCAGTTTCTTGTGCTTCTCCTGCCAATCTTTAGCATCACGAAGGAGCTGTCAGATAATAAATATCATTTAAATCATGTCGACATTGATGGAAGGACAAGCTTGGCAGGTTCACAGCTCTGACAGCAGGACTTACAGATTTCTTCTGCTCTTTTAAAGCGCCGTTTTCCTTCTCAAAGGACATCACCTGAGCCTTAAGAGCATCTTCTCTGAGTTTAGCTTCATCCATGAGGACATGAACCTGTTATTACAAAACAAACCCCAGAAACACACAGAACACTTAATATCTTCATCTTCAGGACATGAGGAGACTAATACAGATGTTCAGATGCATGGTGAAATGACTACAAAACCATTAAGATCATTTTAGAGAGAAAAAAAAAAACCTGGTTTAGGTGATAATTTATCATGAATTGTCGAAACTGTGTTGATAATTAAAGTCAACACTAAATAATTCTTGTTTTATGGAATACTGCAGTGTTAATATTATAAATGATTTGTCCGTGCACAATTTTTTTTTTTTTTTAAATTCATGTTCCTTGAATCAGAATAATGCAGCATCTCTTCTCTGATGATGAGGGCGGGGCAACCTGTCACTCACATGAGATCAACCAATAGCAGACCATAACCATCCAATCAATTCCCCATAAACACAATATCAAGCCCCGCCCTACATTTGTTCTCATTTCAGAAGCTGTTTCACTCGGATGTACATCACAATAGGGAAGAACCTGTTTCATGCCGACTTTAATATTCAAAACATTTCTGGAAGAGTGATTAAAAATCTACTGAAAAGTGGGTCTTTAAAACTCAATATTTGCATTATTTGACAAATTTGTTTCATTGCAGTTTACAATTTTCAAATAAAATAATTTTCTTTCACATTTATTTGATTTTTATTTTTTTTTAATCAAAATTGCACCACTCAAAAGCAACTTCTAGCTGATTAAATATTTACGACCTAGGCATAATTAAAAAACATTTGTTCCGTTACAGAAATCTGCACAACTTTTCAAGATTTTATCAATTTCCATGAATTTGCCAAGCCTGGAAATCACATGACATAAATCATGTTTTCCATGACAGTGCGCCATTTCATCAGATTTGTAAGATAAATGATTTAAAAATCTACGCCAACATCAACGTCTTTCTAAATATGCAAACTGTTCATGATTTCAAAATAAAAAAAGTTTAAACCCTCGCTCTGAGTTTGCATGTTTTTATGTCCACATATTCATATTCAAGAATATACAGTGGCTGTAGCATTTCTGTCATAAAGGAAGTGGCCAAATATTAAAAGACCAGTAACACCAGGCCGTTTGCATCCTCTGCAGGCAGTTGTTATAATACATAATGTACATAATAAAATGACTGTTTATATATTACGTATATTCTGTATTTTAACAGTGTTGTTTTATAAAAACATATGATCACTTGCTTTGATACTTTATATGAGCCAAATATTATTGCCTCATTGTTATTATATATGTATATTAAGTCATTTTTACTGCTTGTTAGGAAATGATTGTTCCCATCACTACATTTATTTGTTTTGCGTAACTGTGACACTTGACAAATTATTACTGGTTTCTCATTTCAACCGGTAGATCAGCCAAAGTAGTAAAAGATCAACTCATCCAGCACAAATTACCTTTGCACGCTCCTCGTCGTAGTTCTTCAGTGTTTTCTGGTATTTCTCGATTCTCTGGTGCATTTTGGCAATCTATGGTTGATGGAAAAACAAAACAGTTATGAAAAATCTGACAGAGAAAATTCACAACGGCAAGAAAACTAAAATAAATCAAAGCCTACCTTTTCATTAAGATTTGTATTTTCTTCCTGTGTGTCCACAATTTTTTGGTTAAGCTGTGAAATACTCCCAGACATCCCCTCCCACTGACTCTGGAGCTTCTGCTGATGATTCTAGTCAGTAAAAACAACAAACCAGATTAAACAAATGTGCGCTGTGATGAAACCGGGACGGTAACAGATGAATCCTGCTGCTGTGATTCACCTTCAGCCCCTTCATTTCTTGTTGGCTGGAACTCAGTGATTTCTCAGATTTTTTCAGCTGCTCTTCACGTTCTTTTATCTGCGAGGAGACAAATGAAACGTTTACTTCTGATCGGGTTCATCAGCCTTTACCGAAAACAACAAACAACAAAGTCGAGAGAGAGGATTACCTTGTCATTCAATTCTGTGATCTTGTTAACAGCATCAGATTTCTCGCTGAGAAGCTGCTGGATCTTGTCTCTGAGCTGCTTTTCTGTTACTGTGAAATAAAATACAATGCAAAATATATTAAGCAGTACAGAAAATATTTAAGAGATAGTAGAAATGGGTGATTTGACCTCATTATGGAAAAACCAATTCCCATGATGTAAAAATCTCAAATTGAGAAGACTAAAAACAGTAAAATCAATATAAATGATAAAAGTATACTATATAGTGCCACAGCATGTATATGCCATCATATCACCCAACCCTAATAGACTGGTATAAAAAAAAACAATTTTGAGTTTACATCTCGCAATTCTGACTTTATATGCAATTCTGACTTTATAACTCATTTGTTTATATCACGCAAGTCTGACTTTATAAGACGCAACTGCGAGTTTATATCGCGCAATTCTGACTTTATAAGACGCAATTGTGTTTATATCACGCAATTCTGACTTTATAAGACGCAACGTGAGTTTATATTGCGCATCCTGACTTTATAAGACGCAATTTGTGTTTTATATGACTTTATAAGACGCTATTGTGTTTATATCACACAATTCTGACTTTATAAGACGCAATTGTGTTTATATCACGCAATTCTGACTTTATAAGACGCAATTGTGTTTATATCACGCAATTCGACTTTTAAGACGCAATTGTGTTTATATCACGCATTCTGACTTTATAAGACGCTATTGTGTTTATATCACACATTCTGACTTTATAAGACGCATTGTGTTTTATCACTCATTCTGACTTTATAAGACGCAATTGTGTTTATATCACGCAATTCTGACTTTATAAGACGCAATTGTGTTTATTCATCGAATTCTGACTTTATAAGACGCATTGTGTTTATATCACGCATCTGACTTTATAGACCAATTGTGTTATATCACGCATGACTTATATTGTTTTATCTCACGCAAGTCTGACTTTATGCTGCGAGTTTATCGCACAATTCGGCTTTATAAGACGCAATTGTTTTTATATCACGCAATTCTGACTTTTATAAGACGCATTGTGTTTATATCACACAATCTGACTTTATAAGACGCATTGTGTTATATCACGCACTGACTTTATAAGATTTACACGCAATCTGACTTTATAACTCAATTGTTTATATCACGCAAGTCTGACTTATAAACTGCGATTTATATCGCACAATTCTGGCTTTATAAGACGCAATTGTGTTTATATCATTGACTTTATAATGCGCAATTGTGTTTATATCTACTTTATTCACGCAATTCTGACTTTATAAGACGCAATTGTGTTTTATCGCTTCTGACTTATAAGACGCAATTGTGTTTATATCACGCAATTCTGACTTTATAGACCATGGTGTTTATCACCAATTCTGACTTTATAGACGCAATTGTGTTTATATCACGCAATTCTGACTTTAGTGTTTATATCACGCAATTCTGACTTTATAAGACGCAATTGTGTTATACACGCAATCTGATTTATAAGACAATTGTGTTTATATCACGCAATTCTGACTTTACGCAATTGTGTTTATAATATCACGCAATTCTGACTTAATCAATTGTTATATCACGCAAGTCTGCTTTATAAGACGCAATTTATAAGGGATAGACGCAATTTTGAGTTTATATCACGCGACTTTTTTGTTTTATATCACGCAAGTCTGACTTTATAAGACCCGACTGCGAGTTTATATCGCGCAATTCTGACTTTATTTTTGAGTGCAATTCTACGTTCTCGCAATTCTGAGGAAAAAAGTCAGAATTGTGAGTTAAAAAGTCGCAATTACATTTTTTTTGTAGCGGAAACAAGCTTCCATACCTCATACTGTGGTATCATGAGCAACCTTATATCACAGCAATTATATCTTGCTGGTTTTCATATTATATAACCATGTAGAGTAATGCCTATTTTTCAGATAATCCAGTGCATTAAATATTTTATAAATTAGAAGTACATGTGATTATTTGATGGACAAAAAAACCCCCCAAAGATCAGCTTAGTATTAAATTAATAAATCTGACATTAGTGCAAAAACCAATTCCCATGATGTAAAAATCTCAAATTGAGAAGACTAAAAACAGTAAAATCAACATAAATTGTAAAAGCATACAATATAAAAGTGCCATAGCATGTATATGCCATCATATCACCCAACCCTAAGAGACTAGTATAAAATAAAACATATATTTAGCTGATATCTCAATCATGGCGATGCTGAGAACTGACTTACATTGATAGGTTCTGCCTTTGATCTAGAAGAGAAAAAAGAAGAGGTGAGTGACACAGATTTGATTGACTCAATCTCAAAAGAATGAAAACATTCATCATGTAAACAAGGCGATGTCTTACAGCGAGCACCGTCCTCCAGAAGAACATCAGTATCGTGAGGGTCCCGACAACCGCTGTGACGAGCACAGGCTCCCAGGGGACTCCGTGGAAAGTGGGACCCGGTCGCCATTCCTCTGGAAGAGCAGTGATCAGCTAGGTGACACAAAAACACAGGAAATATGATCAATTCCAGATACAGTTCATTACTTGACAACTTGGTTTTTACTGTCGTCAGCTTTGGTTTTGTTAGTAAAGGGCCTGAATGCCACTTTTAAAGCAATTTCTGCACTCTTTTAGACTTATATTGACTAATCCAAGTCTGACCCTTATCACTAGCCACATGCAACAGAAACACAACGCTAGGGGTTTACTGGACTTTCACCTCTGATGAAACCCAGTCAACCTAATGCATATAATAAGCACTTACAACTCAGTTTAAATGAACTAATTTAGCTGCCTTGGGATTATAATGGACTTAGAGAATTAAGGAGAGCTGCATGCATAACAATACAGCACTATGCCATTATTACACTACTACTGGATGGACATTATACTTATCTATACTCACTGAATGATCAATTGCAAGCAGTTTAAGTCGTTAAAAACCACACATCTCACTCCTGAAGACAGAGATCGAGTCTAGAGAGTGAAAACACTTACTTCCTGAAGTCTGGGACAGGATGAAAACGAAAAAGGCTGTGTTTTCTATCTCAGCTGGTGTAGAGGTAAGACTTGGCTGTGAATCCATCCTTTTAAAGCGTTTAAACTAATTTTCCAGGGTAAACGAGCGCTCAGAGACGGAGGTTGAAGCCGATGAACACCGAATAAATGGCGGACCGTTGGTTCATATCGGGAAGCCGGTGTTGTTTTGGTATAAAACAGCTCTGACACGCTTGTCTTTCACCGCTAATAGATATTTAACTCGAATAATAATGTATACAGAAGGATAATAAGTATATACAGTTAGTAAGTTTTGAAATCGTGGCTAGAGGAAGATCTCTTTCAACACGTCAACATTTCAAAACGCTGAGTTAAGAGTCTCTCACTACAGAGCTGTGTTTCCACTCTGTACGCGCGCGGTCATGTGATGCTGACGGCGGGCTCTGATTGGTCACACTGGGTGAGAGGAGAGCGGGGATTGTATTTAGCAGTGATGCTAACGGTTGTTTTGAAAGAATAACAAATTGAGTAAACGACGCTTCAGTGCTGTAAAAGATATTAATATTATTTTACACGATTTGGAATTTAATCTAGTTAGGGTTTCACACACACATATTGGTCTCGTATGGAGTTTTATCAACAAGTTTAGCATGGAGCCCTATTGGATTTCATTCATAACGACACCATCAGCAGTCACATGTTAAAGGGATAGTTCACCCAAAAATGAAAATTCTGTCATCATTTATTCACCATCAAGTTGTTCCAAACCTGTTTGAAATTTCATTGTTCTGCTGAACACAAAGAAAGATATTTGGAAGAATGTCAATTCGGCCCCTATTGACTACCATAGTAATTATTTGTCCTACTATGGTAGTCAGTGGGGGGCGAGAGCTGTTTGGTTACTGACATTCTTCCAAATATCTTGCTTTGTGTTCAGCAGAACAATGAAATTCTACGGAGTGCTGGACATGATATGCAGGACAGGAAAAAAATTAGTAGGCTAATTCATGCGCACGATTTAGTAAACTGAGGGAACAAAATATAAATCGTGCGCATGTTTTACTAATCGAGGGAACAAAATATAATTGTGCGCACGTTTTAGTAAATCGAGGGAACAAATATAAATTGTGCGCACGATTTAGTAATCGAGGAAAAATATAAATCGAGGGAACAAATATAATCTTGTGCACGTTTGTAATCGAGGGAACTTTAGCAAATTGGCGCATGTTTTACTAATCGAGGGAACAAATATAAATCGTGCGCACGTTTTAGTAATCGAGTAACAATTAATAAATCGTGCACACGATTTAGTAAATCGAGGAACAAAAATAAATAAATTTTAGTAAATCGAGGGAACGAAATATAAATCTTGTGCACGTTTTAGTAAATCGAGGGAACGAAATACAAATCGTGCGCACGTTTTACTAAATCGAGGGAACGAAATATAAATTGTGCACGATTTAGTAAATCGAGGGAACAAAATATAAATCGTGCGCACGTTTTAGTAAATCGGGGAACGAATTAATAAATCGTGCGCACGATTTAGTAATCGAGGGAACAAAATAAATCTTGTGCACGTTTTAGTAATCAAGGGAACGAATTAATAAATCGTACGCACGTTTAGTACGAGGGGAACGAAATATAAGTTGTGCGCACGATTTAGTAAATCGAGGGAACAAAATATAAATCGTGCGCACGTTTTAGTAAATCGAGGGAACGAATTAAATCGTGTGCACGATTTAGTAAATCGAGGGAACAAATAATCGTGCACGTTTTAATCGGGGACGAATTAAATCGTGCACGATTTAGTAAATCGAGGGAACAAAATAAATCTTGTGCACGTTTTAGTAAATCAAGGGAACGAATTAATAAATCGTACGCACGATTAGTAAATCGAGGGAACAAAATATAAATCTTTGTGCACGTTTTAGTAAATCAAGGGAACGAATAAATAAATCGTACGCACTTTAGTAAATCGAGGGAACGAATATATATGTGCGCACGATTTAGTAAATCGAGGGAACAAAATATAAATCTTGTGCAATTTAGTGCGCACGATTAGTAGAGGAACAAAAAATAAATCAAGTAAATGGGAACAAATAAATCGTATTAGTAATCGAGGCAAAATATAATCGTGCGCACGTTTTAGTAAATCGAGGGAACGAATTAAATCGTGTGCACGATTTAGTAAATCGAGGGAACAAAATATAAATCTTGTGCACGTTTTAGTAAATCAAGGGAACGAATTAATAAACGTGCGCACGTTTTAGTAAATCAGGGAACAAAATAATCTGTGCACGTTTTAGTAAATCAAGGGAACGAATTAATAAATCGTGCGCACGATTTAGTAAATCGAGGGAACAAAATATAAATCGTGCGCACGTTTTAGTAAATCGAGGGAACGAATTAATAAATCGTGCGCATGTTTAAATAGTTTTAGTAATCGAGGGAACGAATTAAATCGTGTGCACAATTTAGTAAATCGAGGTTTAATAAATCATGCGCACGTTTTAGTAAATCAAGGGAACGAATTAATAAATCGTGTGCAACGAATCAGTAAATCTTTTTTTTAGTATAAAACAAATCAGTAAAAATTTTCTCCTCATGTCATGTGCGGGGCTCCGTAAAATTCAAACAGGTTTGAAACTACTTGAGGGTGAGTAAATGATGACTTGGGTGAACTGTCCCTTTAATAAGCAGAAGTGACTCCCTCATAACAAAATCATGATATTGATTACATGGCAGATCTTATAAATAGGTGTATTTATAGAACACACATTCCTTTATATTTACAACAAATACCCTATTTGTGAGGTTCATACAATACTAGGTCAAAAACATCATATAAATCAAATCAAATTATAGGAAAGATAATTAGGAACAATAAAATTATATTTACATATGAAACCAATTTTAGGAGTTTTAGAGGCAGTTCAAACCAAAGAATAGAAGTTCAGGCCAAAACACCAGCAACAACATGAACAAACACAACCACAAAAAGGCGGCAGCACAACAAATGACTCCAAAAACCATTACAGAAATGTTTCTCAAACTGCTGGTTTGCTTCTCAGAAACTCAGAACCAAGTGAACTCCAGCAGAAAACAATCCTGGTATTGATTTCAAACCAGCTACTTGTGCAACATGAGTTTCTGTGTACCAAAATTCAAACCACTCTCTTTTTAACTGCATTGACTAGAGAAATGTACACTAATGCAATGCCTGAGAAAGAAACACATGTTCAGAATGCACAAATGTTGCATAGCTATAAGCCTTTTGCGTTGATGTTCTTGTGCTTGCGTAAAGTATATTTTGGTATATTATATTGTGTTACTCACAATTTCTCCGTACACCCCAAGATATTCTTTGACAAGAAGCAGCAAACCCCAAAGTTCATCTGAAGTTGAGGAGCTGGAGGAATCACTGCTTGCTTCAGTGTCATGGAAATCAGACTCCAGTGAACCTGGAGACAGAAAATAACAGTTACAGCCACATGCAACAACAATTATTGAAATTAGAAAAAATAGAATAAACAAAAATTCACAAACCTGAAGATTGATCCATTTCAAAGTGAAAGCCGATGTCCACCGGTTTCTCCAAAATAGCATGAGGCCCCTTTTGAATCTTCCTCAGCGTCCTCGAACGCTATTTGTGCATCTTTATTTCTGTTGAAATGGCCTCCGTCCTCCTCAAGACCTCCGTCTTTACTGTGGGACAAATCTTCATCCGTATTCAATTCAGAATTCTGAATCAGTTCAGATTCGTTGTGCTCCTCATGCATTTCAGGACTTTCAGGTGGAGCGATCATTTCAATGTTACTGTCCAAACCCTTCACCTCTTCAGAGTCAACTTCCTCCTCTGTGGAAAAAAAGATCTTTATTAAGGAACAGTTTATTGAAGACAAAATATAATATACATTTGCATATGTGTTTTTTGTTGAGTGTTATATTTGATACATCAGGATTTTTTGGCTCATATAGTACGATATAGTGAGAATATACAGTTCAATTTTATTCAAATATGCAATTTGGTGCAAATGCTGATATTTATGTGGCCAAAAAGTGAGATGAAATTCTGATGCTTGTAATGTAAATCAATGAGATCTTCATAACAGTATTTAATACTTAAAATTATATAAATATCTGTCGTTGCTCTATATCTGCCAATAATATGTCTTAGTAAGATATTTAAATGCTTACACTGCAAAAAATGCTTTTCTTACTTAGTATTTTTATCTTATTTCCAGTCCAAATATCTAGAAATTCTTAAAATCAAGATGCATTTACTAAACAAGTAAAATGACATGAGATATGTCTTGCTATCTGAAAAGAAAAAAAATAAAATAGTGAGTTTTTGCTTAAAACAAACTAAATTATCTGCAAATGGGGCAAGAAAAATACTCTTGTTTTCGTTTAGATTATTAAGATTATTTTTCTTACCCCAATGGCAGATAATTTTGCTTGTTATAAGCAAAAATTTTTTTTTTTTTTTCAGAAAACAAGACAATATCATATGTCATTTTTCTTATCTAGTAAATGCATCTTGATTTAAGAATTTTTAGATATCTTTGGACTGTAAAGAAGACAAAAATACTAATACATTTTTTGCAATGTAGTTTTAGGTTTAAAGATCTGTAGTTTAAAAAAAAAACATGTAATGATGATGATTGAAAGATGAACAAATAAACATTATTTTAACATGATTTTTCTAAAACATTATTTATGGATAATCAAGTAAACCTAAGTTGCTTCAGTCCAGTAAGTGTTCATCTTGAATATTTACCAATATAAAAGTTATTCTTACTTTACTTTATAAAAATCAGATTTCGCAGCAAAAAGACACGTGAAGCACGAGCTGAAGGTTTGTACAATTATACTAAAAGGCCTTTTACATGCTAAAAAAAGTATAAACTATCAATCAGTTGACAAAAGGCACGTAATAGATTGTGTGCGACAGGGTTTTCAGCAAAGTTTTGATCATGTTGATCATTTAGAGGTCTTAGAAATAGGGATGCACGATATATCGGCCACCATATCGGTATCGGCCGATATATGTTCATTTTTAATGTTATTGTCATCGGCCAGATAAGAAAATTTGGCCGATATATTAAAGCCGATAAATAATGAATATTTTCCTTCAGATGAGACACTTCAAATGCACACTGTTTGCAATGATGGTTTTGAAGTGCTTGAAATATAAATTAAATCAATTCAAAAAGGAAAAGTTAAGTGCAACGTACAGCGCAAGTTTGTCATATCGGCTACAAAAAATTATAATGAGAACATTATAATGTGTGTTTGGGACATGGCTTTTAATGGTGAGACTTTTGTTTTTGTAATCAGACTTTAAAATTTTGATTTAGATTTATCAGCCAATATATCGGTTAAAAATATCGGTTTCAAATATAAAGAATTATTGGTTATTGGAATCAGCCAAAATATTCATATCGGTGCATCCCTACTTAGAAATTCATTAGGCTTTATAGGATTAAATCTAGGGATGCACCGACATGAAAATTCCGGCCGATACCGATAACCGATAATTCTTTATATTTGAAAGCTGATAACCGATATATTGGCTGATAAAATCTAAATCCAAATTTATATATAATTTTTGAGAGCCTGATTGCAAAAACAAAAGTCTCACCATTAAAAGTCATGTCCCAAACACACAATTATAATGTAACATTAAAAATGAACATATTATCGGCCAATACCGATATCGCAGCTGATTTATCGTGCATCCCTAATTAAAACAATTTTAGCAGCATCTGATCTAAGCAATAACCTGGAATGACTCATTGAAACAAGAAAATTAATGTAATTAGTGGACTGCAAAGGCAAGCATTGCTAAGTTTAGAGTTAGAGATTCAAATGAACACCTAACTAATGTTCCTCACCTGTTTCAGATGCAGGTTGTTCTTCCTCGATCAATGGGACGCTGTCACTGGCGGCTGAATATTTCTGTCGTAAAGAGAAAACCATCTCCTGAAAAGCGTCTAAGATTGTAGCCTCAACATCATACATTTCCGGCTCCTTCTCCTGTCCATGTTCCTGAGCTTTCCGGTCTCTTTCATTAAATAATTCTTCCGTCGCATCAAGAATGGAGTTCTCTGAGGCCTCCATGATCTGGTCTAGGGTCTGCTCGATTTCCTCCGTATCAGTCTCTTCAGCTCTCTCGCAGATTTCATCTCCAGATCTAGGTCAGAAAACATGGCTTCGATCTTAAACAGGTTCTTCAGTCCGAAATACTTCTGCATGCGCTCCATTTCCTCGTCCTTCAAGTGATCTCGTAAAATTGTGAGTCTCTGTACGCTGTCGCTGTATTCGGGCTCTTCCGGAGGAAGACGAACCTCATTGTTTTCTTCTTGTTCTGTGATGTTTTCGCTTTGTTGGGTAACAACCAATTCATCGTCATCAGACTGAGGTTTTTCTTTAGGCTCATGTATGTCTTCTGTAGAAAACGAATGAAGAGCGTTCTCATCCTCCAAAAGCTCTTCGATGTCTTCGCTCACGTCCTCTTCATCTTCAACTTCATCTTCAAGACTTTTGTTCTTCCGATTCCAGTGTGTTTTTCAGTAGATTCACGAGTTCGTTCTTCACTTTATCAATCTGTTCGTCTGTTTCATCAAGTATAGGTGCAGTTTCTTGGCTTTCTGAAACAAATTCCCCACTTTTGGTTGCATTTACCTTCTCTGGTTCATCAATGGATTCATTTGCTTTTTCGATCTTGTCTGTAAGTGAATTCTGAGGATCGTCATCTGCAGTGTTTTTGTTTGCGTTTTCATTCTTGTTCATGCTGGCCTTCTGAAGGTTTTCCATTTCTTTTGTGTCTAACTTCTTTGGATCGTGTTCTTTAGTGTTTTCACTTACATTCATCTGGTCTACATTTAACGGCGGTTCAGATGGGACGACTTCACGTGCATCTGAAGCGGTTTCAGCGTCTGGTGGCAGATGAGAAAGTGTTGGGATTTGGACATCAGCATCACTTTGTGCAGCTTCTTCTTCGACATCAGCAACTGATTCTTTGGTGAGGGATTCGGTCACTTGCGATTCACCTTCACGCTCCGTTTTGAAAGTATCCTTCAAAATCGACCGGCTGTTCTCATCCTCAAGTGTTTTCTCTGGTGTTTGTAGTGGTATATCTTTATCATTTAGCTCTGTTTTGGCAGATTCTTCATGTACTGCATCTAAACCTGCTGTTTTGTGTTTCAAGTGCAAGTTGTGAGCTCTCCCGAGGCTCGAAATCAGAGTCACTTTGGTTGTGCAAAAGCTCAGAATAATCAGTATCTTGTGCATCAGAATCTGTTTCTACAACTTCTAAAATGACATCGGCATCTTGGCTTATTGAAATATCTTCCATCTCTTCTTTTACTGCATCTTTAGTTTCCAATGTTGGTTTTGATGAGACATCTTCAGTCTTTGGCTGAAAGATATCAGAGTCCTCTTCAGTAGATGTCTCTGTTTCAGGAGCTTTTACAGAATCTGAATTGACTGACTCTGATACAATATGCAATGTTGATTCTGAATCGACTGACTGTGATTCAAGAGGCGATGTTGATTCTGAATCTACTGACTCTGATTCAAGAGGCGATGTTGATTCTGAATCGACTGACTCTGATTCAAGAGGTGATGGTGATTCTAAATCGACTGACTCGGATTCAACAGGCAATGTTGATTCTGAATCTACTGACTCGGATTCAACAGGCAATGTTGATTCTGAATCTACTGACTCTGATTCAACAGGCAATGTTGATTCTGAATCTTCTGACTCTGATTCAACAGGCAATGCTGATTCTGAATCTACTGACTCTGATTCAAGAGGTGATGGCGATTCTAAATCGACTGACTCGGATTCAACAGGCAATGCTGATTCTGAATCTTCTGACTCGGATTCAACAGGCAATGCTGATTCTGAATCTGCTGACTCTGATTCAACAGGCGATGTTGATTTCGAACCTACTGATTCTGCTTCAAGAAGTGATGTTGATTCTGAATCGACTGACTCCGATTCAATAGGCAATGCTGATTCTGAATCGACGGACTCTGATTCAAGAAGCGATGTTGATTCTGAATCGACTGTCTCTGATTCAAGAAGCTCCACTGATTCTGCCTCCGTTTCAGAAGGCAGTTGAGATGCATCTTCATTCTGAGCTGGTTCTTTTGATTCCTCTGTTGAATTCTCGATTTCTATCAACAGCGTGCTGCCCAACAGCACATCTATATCATAGCTTTCAAATTTATCAAGGCCCGTCTCAAAGCAAACAAAATCTGTTTCCTGAAAGAGACAGAAAGATTCACGTTAACCAAATGTCACATCAAAAATGACCAGATGTCAGTCAATATTAACCACATGGACTTACCTCTGTAGGCACCTCAATTTCATTTTCAGTATATACATGATTTATATTAAGATAGTCCTTTGGGAAATAACCAAAGTGGTTTCCAACCTATGCAGACAGAGGAAGAAGAAATAAATGTCACATTTTAGAACAGTGTTTACAGAAAACATACAATCATAGAAACAGCAAAACTTAAAATAAAACCAAACCAATAAGAAAATAAAATGCATAAAACCCATAATCAATCAATCAATCAATCAATCAATACTTTACAGGTTACTTACACTTCCAGCCCACAAGTCTGACCTCTGCCCTGAGAGTTTATAATATACATATATCGTCTCTCCTTTCTTGAAAGAGAGAAACCGACAATCCGGCCCTGTGAAATCTTTAGCGGCCTTCCCTCTTCCGAGAAGCACTAAAGAGACACAAAAAGACATGGATGAAAACTACTCATTTCATGTATATGGTAAACTTTTATAATCTAGCATTTACTTTAAGGAACAAAACAGTGTTCTGCATGAGAGTTGAATGAAAAATGTTCCCATAAATTAGTGCCTACAATTCGAACGACTTAAAATTGAATGTAATGTGGCATTAATAACACTGCGATTAATTAATTATAATGTGCATTACAAAATGAAGCATAATTCAGCCACAATGTAACAAATCTTAAAAGGTTCTAAAAGCAAAATATAATTTTAATTTCTTACTAATTATTTTGAAGTGCATTCCATGCGTTGAACATTTTGCAGTTGTTTGATTAAACTACTGCACGCATTCTCTACATGATGACTTGTTTGTTTATTAATGGCGTATCGACCACACCAAGATCAACAGTGCATCTGACAGGTCGCCAGTACGGAATATTATGGAATATGGGTAGATCTCCCTTGGATTTCAGGAGAAACATTGGACTGTTTGCCCGAATTGATAGTAAAATTTAATCAAAAAATAATATTTAAAATGTACATATACATGCTGAAGGTAAACATTTGAACATCTCAACAATATTGGCATTATTTTATTATCCCATAAATCTCCGGATGACCACAGTGCACATTTTTGTTTAGTATTTTTACTAAATTAATGTAAAAATCTGTAAAAATCAGCATTATATATATACATATTTTATATATATAAAATTGCATACAAAAAGTTATATATCAATTTATATATATATATATGCAAAAGGTGAACAACAATCAGATCCTGCTTTTATGTTTGAGACCTTGTGATTGTTGACAGAGTCAAAGTGGCCAGAAGCTTTCCCATGTGCAAGAGAGAATGCAAAAACGGTGGTTAAGGTTTTGTGCAAAGAAATTATACCCAGATTTGGGATACCAAGAGTAATTGAAAGTGACAATGGAACACCTTTTGCATCTAAGGTAACACAATTATTGGCTAAAACTTTAGCGATTGATTGGCATTTTAATATACCGCATATATATGTAATATATTTAATATAACTGTCTTTGTGTCTTGGGATTTTCATGGCACATCATGTTCCTACCTAGACAAAACAAGTAGTAGTAGTCCTTGGACACACTGACACTCTCACACATAACCAGGAGTTGAACACACACACACACATTACGCACATAAAATTTCTTATTTGTTATTATATTTCTTGAAATGCCATACATGGCAAGGTTTGATTCTTAAGTCGTATGATTGGATGCTCAAGCCATCCAGGAGATTGTTGTTTGACCCGTCTATAAATATGACCCTGAATAAATCTGAGAATGCTTTGTACCACATGATCTGTGTGTTTCTAAACTGATGACTGAGACTACAAATATTCTACCTATGATTGAGATTTTAATCTAACAGTTTGGGTTAAACGATAGTGCTGTTAAAAGATAATTGCAATTAATTGCATACAAAATAAAAGTTTGTGTTTACATAATATACGCGTGTACTGTGTATATATATGTGTACACACACACACACACACACACACACACACACACATACATTTAGGCTATTAAGAAATATTAATGCATGTATACTTATATATAATTTATATAATATATATATAAATAGTTTAAACAAATGTAATATATTTTTGTTAAATATATACATGCGTGTGTTTTATATATACATAACACATTTACACAGTACACACATGTATATTATTTATGTGAAAAAACTTATTTTGGATGCGATAAATGGTTTGACGGGATTAATATATACACACTTGACACAAAATATATATAGATATATATATATATATATATATATATATATATATATATATATATATATATAAACACACAAATATATGTGTGTATATATATATCTTGAGTCTGAGAAGAAAAAAGGGTCAAACACAGTTCATCCTTCATCATGAACAATCGAATCATGTTGTTTGTAAATAACGACCTTCCCAACCAAGCCATCGGTGTGTTTACATGAAAACATCCGGAGATATGAAACCAGGCCTTATTTTTAACATTATTAACAGTTGCAGCAAATGAACATATCATACCAGGAGCATAAAAGACAGACTCCAGGTCTCATCGAGCAATATTCCCTGCACAGGATTCCTCATGTTGTTAGCTCGACTGGCTAAACTAAGCTCAGTATCAACAGACAGGATCTTCAAGGACGACACCCGTCATATCTACCCTCTCTGCACCATGAAACCCCTCTTTTTGCTGCTACAGAATGTTACAAAGTTACAGCTGTGGCGGCGATGCGGCCTTTATGACGTCAACAGCACTTAAGTTTTATGGTCAGCATCCTGATACAAAGTTACAGTGTGATACTCACTGCTACATTCATCATCCGCGCATCGCTTCAGGTCGGAGAAGCGCCGGTCCGCGCTGCTTCTATGAAAACATGCGTAAAGAACAAGCGTAAAAACATAATAAAAATATGCATTTCGTGCAGCCATGCTGGCAGCTGTTGATCGGAGAGCCGCTGCCGACACGTCAGCAGATCCGAGGCGAGCTGAGCTGCTTCAGTGAGGAGGAGAAAAGACTGGAGTCATGTTACACAGCGCTTAAAGAGATAGTGCACCAAAACAACAAACCCTGGCACGAGAACAGGACGGAGGACTTGCTCTGGTCACATGCAGAGGAGACTTTACTGTGGAGTTTCATTCACAGACAAAAGCTTCTTTTTTTTAAATATATTTTTAATTTTGCGTTTTACTTTATTATTTAATTTTGTATATTTATAATATATGGGTCAATGACGGTTTTTTTGTCCAAGGGCCTTAATAATAATAATAAAAAAACAAAGATATGACATCCAAAGTATGTAAGGTAGTACAACTAGATCTCTTTTATTGAATCCAAAAGGTTTTAATTATATTTTGACACATATAAAGGTATTTTAAAGATTTTGAAGTGTCAAAAGGTCATTCGGTTTAACCGTCCAAAGGCCAATACAGCCATTTCATTTGTGATTAAAATATCTTAAAATGTAATAAATGTATATATTTTTAATTCTGCCATGATTTTATAACATCATATATCAACATAGTGCAAAATGGTATTAAATTGTGTAGAAGTCGTTGCTTTAATATGAGAAAGAATGTCCGGAAAAATTAATTTCATTGATGTCATTTGGAGTAACCAATATAAAGGGACCGTTTTGGATCAAGTCATGCGGTCAATATCATGTGACAGGATGTGACATCATTCAGACACCTGCAGAGGACCACATGCTCATGAAGCAAAGTAACTAACTCTCTTTTAATTATTTGAAAAATTCATGTTTTCACTTGATCATACTCATGTCCCGAAACATCAGGTCATTCGGTACAACCGCTATAAAATGGAAAATGTTGTAATATTTTAAAAACTTGTACTAAATATAAAAGTTTGATGTCATTTGTTAGCTAGCTGGATATCAGCCTGTTAGCATTGTTTGATAATATCGTCATTCGGTAAAACCGAAATTTTGGTTAAACCAAATGACTTTTTTGTTGACAAATTTTGTCCATCTTATAAAAATTGACAAAAGCACTGTAAATTGATTATAAAAACCACATAATCTCCTTGTTAACACCTATTAAAACTTAATTATATCTCCATTATGTTTTTTTTTTTTACACTTTTAAAAACCTTATTTGTCAATGACCCATATTTCAAGAGGTATTTGAAAATAATGTGTGGGAAAAGAAACATCACAACTGAAATATGGATAGATAGATAGATAGATAGATAGATAGATAGATAGATAGATAGATAGATAGATAGATAGATAGATAGATAGATTAAACAACCTGCGGTTTATTGTCCTCCCGTGCGGCAGGTGGCGCTGTGAGCCGGTCACGCCACCTATTGTTTTGATGAGGAAAAGTTTTGTTCACACGCCCACGTTGATACGCGCAATCGTAAAGTGCATTGAGAAGTATAATGCATTTTATTCACACAGTCTTCATAATACCCTCAAGAGGAAAGCAAGTATTCGTAAAGCAGTGAGCTATGGATGATATAGAGGCTGAGCTCAATATCGCACATGATGCTGCAGAGGATGAACAGGAACGGCTTCAATTGCCTGTTTACATCCACTATCATACGAACGACAAAGGTGATGTTCTGGTGTTATCTCATCATATTTCCTTGGTGTTTATGTGGTCAGGGCAACTCAATCCCACTAATGTTTTGATGTTCAGATGAAGGCACAGATATCAGCTTTCTCAAGACGAACAGAAAGTGTCTACAGCAGATCAGAGATGCGATGCTGCTTCATAACTGGAAGGAGGCTGCGGTATATTACAACAATTGCATTCAGACACTGGATGCCATGAGTTACACAGAAATGCATCCAACGACTTTTGAGGTACAACAGACTTTTAAACTCTGTCAAATCAGCTTATAAGCTTCTTAGAGACTTGTTACAAATTATGAAATAAATATTAAAATTCTCTTGTCTTGCATTGAAGAAACATGTATTATATCTATTGTGACACTGTTCATTGCATCCATAGACTGTCACATAATATTGTTTCTAAGCAGCAAACAGATTTAATCAATTCCTCATGATGACCTACAAATAATTTATTTAACTTAGCATGTTTTATTGAAGCTTACCCATTAACAATTGTGAATTATGTTGTTGATGGTTAGTGCCCAGGATATAGTGTGATAAACAGACGGATATAAGGAAAGAATTAATTACACGAGGATAATTGTTAAAAGTTTTTAACTAATTTATTTACAATTGGAATTCAATGAAAATGAATAAAGCTGAAACTTGCAACCCTTTCTAATTTGTCATTACTGGAATATCTTGTCTTTTTAAAGGAATATTTAACATCTCTTTTGATAGAAATGTAAAATAAATCAGTAAATAAACATAACATGAAAACTGCAGAATCTCTGTAGTGACCTACATTTAAGTTATATAACTTTATCCCCTGGTTTCACAGACAAGGCTTAAAGGATTAGTTCACTTTCAAATTAAAATTTCCTGATAATTTACTCACCCCCATGTCATCCAAGTTGTTCATGTCTTTCTTTCTTCAGTCGAAAAGAAATGAAGGTTTTTGATGAAAACATTCCAGTATTTTTCTCCATATAGTGGACTTCAATGGCCTCCAGACGGTTGAAAGTCAAAATTACAGTTTCAGTGCAGCTTCAAAACGTTCTACATGATACCAGACGTGGAATAAGAGTCTTATCTAGAGAAACCATCGCTCATTATACATAATTATATACATTTTAACAATAAATGCTCATCTTGAACTAGCTCTCTTCTTCTTCTCTATTTGAATTCCAGCAGTGTAGACACTGCTAAGTGTATTACTGCCCTCCACAGGTTAAAGTTTGAACTAATTGTTATACTTGCACTAGCATATTGTATATGACAATTTAGTTCAAACTTTGAACTTTCTAACTGAAAGCAACCTGTACTGACATATCTTAAAATATGTCAGTGCCATTGTTTTGTCTCAAGATGTACATCATTAATGTTTTTTTCTAGTGTACATTTATAAAAGCTACTTAAATATCCTAATTGAACTAAGGCCTAATCCTGGCTTAGGCTAAGCCCTGTTTGTGAAACCGGGCCTGTATATTTTAAAATCAGGTTTTGTTTTTTTTTTAGTTTTTTGGGGTTTGAAATGAATACTTGTTTCATTGGTTAATTCAGTCATCCCGTCAGTCATAACCACTACTTGCAAAGTCAAGAGAAGTGGGTTGTTGATTTTGTTTAGTATTAATTCTTAAATGCACTATATAAGTTTGGCGAGGGAGAGTTGTAAAGCAAAGTCTGCTACGGAAGAGCGAGTGCGGAGATGAGCTGTGAGAAGTAGGTCAAGTGCATGATGAATAACACCTGTCTTGGCTGGGGGATAGCCGTGGACGCAGCCCCCCCCCAATCTCCCATGTGCCTCTGGTAAAAATGGGTCCACAGGACGACCCTGAGGCATTCGTGGACCTGTTTGAGAAAACGATGGAGGAATGTTTGCACAGACCTCGTACAGCACTATATCGAAACGGTCCCAGGGGCGATGGCATGCAGCCGACACTATTTACCTGAACACATGGAAAAGGTGGTACAGGATGAGTTAATAGCAATGCTAAATAACAAAGTCTCACAGCAACTGGGCGAGCCCGAAACGGACAGCTCAGTCCGTTTCTCTGTAGCTTACAGAAAGGTGAATGTTGCAACGAAATTCAATGCTTACATTGAACAACATTTAGGGCTGGTTCACACAGAACGCGTTTTTGCTGTTAAAAATGCGAGACGCAAGTCAGTGGGACGAAAAAAGCGTTTTTAAAAGTTAAACTTCTTTTAACTTGAGCTCTGCATTTTGAATGCCGTGTCGTACGAAAAACTCGAGATGCGAACGCAGCGGTCATACACAACCACCTAGTGCGTGTTTACATAGAAAAAACTATGGAAAAGTAGTGTATTGGAATAGAAAAACACGTTATGTGTGAACGGCCCCTTACACTGCATTCAAGGCATGCATTTTTATCAGTATGTCATGTGAATGTTGTAGATCTGTTTGGAGCATAGCTTTCATCTCCTACTGAACGGGCAGATGGATGAAGCCAAGCGGCAGTTGTCCATCAGAGAGAGCTGGAGACAGAGATTGCTCACGGCGACACCAAAAAACTTATCCAAGCCTACTGTGGTTTCCTAGATTACTTGATCTGGTGTAAAAATAAGTCCTCTGTTCCTGGAACCGGTAGGAAGGTATTTTATCTGAGTTATGTGGAACAATAAACTGACAGTAAAAAATGGGTCTTCTTTCTTGCATCTGTCTTAAATGATGAATCACAGTGTTCTCTCTCTTACCAATGACATTTTTTTTTTCTATCCCATTTTAAAGTGAACTTATTTATGCCCTTTTACCAACTTGATTTTGTTTTTGGGATCTGCTAGTATATGTTTTCATGCTTGAATGTTCAAAAAAGACATTATTTGATGTTGTCTGTCTGTAACGCTCAGGGACCCATGGGCCAAATATGGTTGCAAGTTCCGTCGTTACCAACACAATCCAACAGAACTTGTGATGAAAAAAGATGAGGGAAATTATGAAGTTGAAGAGGGTGAAGAAAAAGATGAAGAAGACTAAGAAGTCTAAATACAATTTATAATAAACGTGTAAAATAGAGTTTTTTTTAAGATTTGTTTCACTTGTTCATGTAAGACACAAGAATCTTTGTTTATATCAGGGGTTTTGCAAACTTTTTTTGTCATGAAATGTAATTTTTAAGAGTTTCCGAGTTAATCAGTGTGCCACAAGCGTGCCATAGGTGTGGCCTCTGCTTGATATACTGAGTATCTGCTCATGTTGAGCTTCACATTGAATTAAAATAATGGAAATGCAGTGAATGGATTGTCAGTCTTGATTGTGACCAGCAGATGTTGAGTTTCTGAAGCCTGTTGCTTTCCAGAACCAAAGCAAAGCCCATTTCCAGGAAAGTCTGTTCACTCAGCGGCCATATTTGCTACTCTGTTTCGGGCATCCAAGACCAAGTCCTATCTATTTGAATGGGGGAATCCTTAAATCTCAAAAACTGCTTGGTGAACTCACAGTTAAATGACATATTTCAAATCAGCAACAAAATCTGACACAAACTGTACCATAAATGTTTGTTTCTTAAGCTCAAATAGCGTTAAAAAGCTTATTTTTTAGGCTAGACGAGCCAATTCGTATATGCAGTCCTAATAAGCGTGAGTCTCGGGTTTCTATGGTAACCGACCGTAGCTTCTAACTGCAGCTGCAGTGACTCAATGACTTCAATCAGCTCTTTTAAGGCGGGATGTATTCCGCCATATAGAGGGTACGTCCCTTTCCCGCCGGAACACGCTCCCTCAGCTGGACTGAGTGGCAAAAGAACCTGCTGCATGACTGGATTTAATAGGGGAAACTGTGAAAACGCGAGTAAAACAAACGATTACACTAAAGGTTGGGCTCGGAAGTGTTCCTTATGACATGTCAATGAAGCCGGGAATCGTGTTTCCTGACATATGTGCCTGATTTCGACGCCGGGGAAATACATAAAGCAAATCTGCCAATGAAAGCCTTACATAACTACAATATAGGTTGGTCTAAATCAGAGAGATCACTTATCAATGTTATATATTTCGTCATATCGTCCCAGCCCTAAAACTTGTATAGTTTTTGTCAGATTTTATTTAAAAACACCCAATTATGCAGAATATAAGATGGTAAATATTTGATTATTTGTCAATACAATATATAACAATACAATACGGTATGATTTTACCTCAAAATTTGACACAAAATGATAACTCCAAATCCATGTTTCTCTGCCTGGAGTCCAGTTCTGTGAATTGCAGTTATCCATTTCTTTTTTTCTGTAGCTTTCAGCAGTCTTTAAAAATATACCTCAGATTTTGTGTCAAATCTATTTGTACAGTCAATGGCAAAGCTCATTCCCGCTTTGGATGTGTTTTGTGTGTTTTTCGCGGTATTCACACTGAAAACCAATGCTGCCACTCAGTGGGCGTAACCGCAGTCATAACGGTCGACGCTGATGTCACGTGCACTCTCTTGTTTTAATCTAAAGCTGCGTTCACGTCACCTCGTATTTACCGGTGTTACAATATATTCGGTTCCTGAAATATTATTCTGTTCCACTGGGTGGCGCTTACGCGAATATTCATGATATCCTGCTATTGTTGGCGTGTCCTTGAGACAACGCGCAAGTGAATGGAACTGAAAATATTAGTACACTCTCCTCAAATTGCAGCTGTTTAATAGATTATTTCGAAATGTTAATAAAATATTCTTTTGAAATATAAACCTTGGGAGCTTTGTTTTGATGACAGTCTTCATGCCAGCAGCTACTTAAAGAATGTTATTTTTGTTTAAAATATTATAATTATGATAGGAAATTATAGTTTAGTTTCGTTTTATTTAAAGTTTAACAAGGCAGGATATTGCAGCACAAAACCCTGAAATGTGTCAAACATAACACATACTCAAACAACCTTATGTAGCCTAATTTAAAACAACTTCAAAAGCAGTCAAATAAAATAATTCTGATATGAATATAATTTATTTCTGTGAGGTAATGCAGCACAAATGAACAGAAAAACAGCTACTTTACAAGATGTCGTTATAGCCTACTTGTTATTATCAATGATGTCATAATATGGTCTTGTTTTGCTTTTGTGATTCCACATTATACTCATCATCTTGAAAGTCGCTGTCTGTTTCAGATTAGATGTGAGAGCTGAAGTCTTGGCAGTGTGTGATCTGGACATGCATGAAGGCTGTTCCCAAGTGTCAAGGCCCTGTTTAAATATTTACCTCAGAAGCTCACGTTTTGCATTGATTCATTTCACACATTGTTTTGAATTTCAATTTGATTTACATTCATAGAGTAATTACTTCTGTACTTGTTATAATATTTAATGTAATTAATATTTATAAAGGCTACAACTGGATTTGTTGTTTAAAAATTGAAATAAAAAACTAAGAAAAAAATGAAAAAATCTAAAAAAAAAAAAAAGAGTCAATTTTCAGGATAATATTTTAAAGATAATTTTGTACAATCCAAATAAGCTTTACAGATCTTTAGAAAGGGTTTTAACAATGTTTGTCATGTTTTTCAACTGCACATGCACCTATAGGTCAATCAAGGTCAGTTACAATAACTTGGGACACTAAAGAGACCTTTCTATTGACTCTGAAAAACACCAGAATAAAGATGACCAGGGTCTCTGATCACCTGTGAATGTGCCTAAGTCCTGCTGCAGGAGGTATGAAGACTGCAGATGAGAACAGAGGAGCAATAAACTGCAATGTCTGTAAGATACCTGAGACAGTGCTACAAGAAGACAGAAGGACAGCTGATTGTCCTTCCAGTGCCAAACCATAAGTCCCACCAGACATATTTGAGAATGTGAATTGCCTTGATGGAAGAGTGGAACATCTCACAGCAAGTTCTAGCAAATCTGGTGCTGAGGATGAGATGCTCTGTAAAATAGCTGGTGCCACATCAGACTTTCAGATGTTCATCAAACATCTATGAAATTTGTTCAGTTTATGTCTCAGTTGTTGAATCTTTTTGTTTGTACAAATATTACACATTAAGTAATTTGCTGGAAAACAGTTGAAAGTGAAAAACTCAATGTGCACCAATATTGATTGAATAATAATCAAGAAATTAAGGTTGACATCGAATATTCACACCAGTCTATACCTTATTTTTATTAGGACACAGATACATTTGAGGTTTATTTGAAGTTGTCAACACTACTATGCAGTACTGTAGTCACAGAATGACAACGAAGAAAGCAGACTAATCAAACTATTCAAAAAAATAAAAAATAAAAAAAATAAAGCCTCAAATAATAATAATAAAAAAGCTAAACATAAAACACATCAGTGCAAAACAAGGTTATTGGCTCATGTTTGCTCTGTATCCTTACGTTAACCGTTAATCTGAATGCCTGTCCTGTACTCAATCAGGCAAAATAGCTTAGACGATTTATCATATTACACAAACTATGCATTGTTTCGAACATGTGAACTGTTGACTAACATTGTATATTTTATTACCTTTTCGAAATAATCTATTAAACAGCTGCAATTTGAGGAGAGTGTACTAATATTTTCAGTTCTCAAGGACACGCCCACAATAGCAGGATATCATGAATATTCGTGTAAGCGCCACCCAGTGGAACAGAATATTTCAGGAACCGAATATATTGTAACACCGGTATCTTGGAATGACAACACGTGACGTTATATTCGGAGCTGTTCACGTCCTTTGACTGGGAATTAAGCGTTTCCATGGCACCACTATCAACGCCTAAATGAATCTACAGCGGTCAGGTGGTACAGCGGCCACGTGGTACATGTGGGAGCTTTCAGAAAACTCCCAGCTTACAAGCTGTAATTACGATCTCTACGAGGACGTGAACGCTTTTTACAAGCTAGAATCTCGTAACTACAGGAATTACGAGGCCGCGTGAACGCACCTTACTTGAGAGATTAGAAAAGTAAATGTTATGTTTTTATGTGGTATTTTAATTATATCTGAAGGTCATTTCATGCCAAAAGCAACCATTCTCTTGCTTTTGTTTAAATTAAATTTATTTTTTACTATGTCAAATGATGACGTTACGCCGTCCTTTTTGTTGTTGCTTAGCGATTTTTGCGTTCTTTAGCTACAGCAGTTGACAGTTTACTTCCGTTCACCGTTGCCGTTCCATCAACAGCTGTTGCTTAAGGTCTAACGTTAATTACTAATAGAAATGAACCGTATTTCTACATAGTCTTTGACCAAAGCCTGGTGTGAAGTTAGATGAATATTTGTAGAAAGAACCTTACTTAATCATTTTCAGCATTTTAATAGATTATACTAGTGGGTTTGTTCCTATATGAAATTAATATTTTTATTACTTAAAACATAAAATAAATATACATATAAAGCTTCAGATCCAGAAATAAATATATTTTGCACTTCTTGAAGGCGCAACTTGTCTAATAATCGATGTATCAACCTGCGCCTTGCCGGTATTGTCCTCCAGTGCGGCAGGTGGCGCTGTGCGCCGCTCAAAATCACCACTTTTTTGACGAGGAACAGTTGTGTTTACTTCAAACGTCCACGCGTTGAGACATGCGATCGTAAAGCGTGTATAGAGAAGTTTAATTTATTTTATTCATGTCGTCTTCATAATATTCTCAAGAGGAAAGCAAGTATTCGTAAAGCAGTGAGCTATGGATGATATAGAGGCTGAGCTCAATATCGCACATGATGCTGAAGAGGATGAACAGGAACGGCTTCAATTGCCTGTTTACATCCACTATCATACGAACGACAAAGGTGATGTTCTGGTGTTATCTCATCATATTTACTTAGTGTTTATGTGGTCAAGGCAACTCAATCCCACTGATGTTTTGATGTTCAGGTGTACCCTCAGCGATGAGCTTTCTCAAGACGAACAGAAAGTGTCTACAGCAGATCAGAGATGCGATGCTGCTTCATAACTGGAAGGAGGCTGCGGTATATTACAACAATTGCATTCAGACACTGGATGCCATGAGTTCCTTAGGACTGCATCCAACGACTTCTGAGGTACAACTCTGTCAAATCAGCTTATAAGCTTCTTAGAGACTTGCTAAAATGCTTGATTCACTTGTCTTACATTGAAGAAACATAACATGTATTATGTCTAGGGCTGGGTATTGACACAATTTTCACGATTTGATTACTATTCGCATTTCGATTCCGATTCGATTCGATTATTTTGGATGTAGTATTTCAGTTTCAGTACATGGCAAAATTTCTAGAGGAAAAAAAAATCTCTCAACTAATGCTGTAAACTACACATGAGAGTCAGTTGGTACTACTATAATAATATTGAAGGTTAAAATAACTTATTTCTATGCAAACACTTAAATTACACTCAATTATGTTTTTATTATAAATAAAGTTTAGAATTACATAATCATACTTCTACTCCAACTCGTTTTTTTGAAATGTAAACATTTAAATTGTGGCTGTCATAACTGATTTATTCAAACATACATTAAATATTGAAGAACATTAAAAATTAGAATGAATATGTAACAGTGCATAGCTATATTTATCAGAATTATTATTGCTTTCTAGAGTTCACTTTTCTAGCTGACTAATGAGTCACTGAATATGTTTTTCTGAGGTAAATGTGACGTTACGTGACATTGTTTACAAGCTGTTTTATTTTATTGACGTCTTTCCGAGGTTGAAACACTGATTAAGCGATTACACAAGACATGATACGGATTTCAGTAAGTTGTACTGTATATTTTAACATACCTTCAGATGTTCATGCATGTTTATTTCGTGTGTTTCTCCGTTTGAGAATGCATTTCCTGTTCTGTACATCCACGACAAAACAGTCGATTATTTACGAACGAAAGCTCACAGAAATGTGAAAATGGCTTAATTTGAAAGAAAATATCCTAAGCCAAAAGATGTATCAATCGGGGATCGATTGCTGTCTTTTCAAAACTGCTGGAATCATGACCCCGTCCCCCGTGTCAACGGCGCACCTGCTGACTTGTTTGAATTTTCCTGTTGGATCCTCCTATTTGTCGCGTGTGTGTTTGCTACTATACGGATGAAGTGTTTCACTGCTGACTGCATAATTGTGTCCAACAGATCGTGTGGAGGATAGGCACCGAAATTCTGCGTCATCTCCCTAACGCCAGCGCTGAAGATTTCAACGCTGTATATGAACAAATGAAAAACAATGGAGTCCAAAACTTCTCAAAGGTTTGCATTGCATTAAGAAGCCCAAACCTCCCTTTAACAACATTAACACTGCATTCAAGGCATGCATTTTGATCAGTATGTCATGTGAATGTTGTAGATCTGTTTGGAGCATAGCTTTTATCTCCTACTGAACGGGCAGATGGATGAAGCCAAGCGACAGTTGTCCATCGGACAGAGCTGGAGACATGGCACTGTCTCGATCGCTCAGGGCGACACCAAAAAACTCATCCAAGCCTACTGTGGTTTCCTAGATTACTTGATCTGGTGTAAGAAGAAGTCCTCTGTTCCTGTAACCGGTAGGAAGATATTTTATCTGAGTTATGTGGAACAATAAACTGACAGTAAAAGAAATGTTTTTCCTTCTTGCATCTGTCTTAAATGATTAATCACAGTTTTCTCTGTGTGATCTATTTGAATATTTTTAAAGGAGACCTATTACGCCCTTTATTGAAGTCTTGATGTTGTTTTTGGGCTCTTCAAGAACATGTTTTCATGCTTATTTTCCTCATATTCTCCATTGCAGTTCCTCTCTTCTCAGTCAGTAACGCTCTGTTTAGTTCCTGTCTCTATGAAGCCCCTCCTTCTGAAAAGCACAATGTCATTTTAATGCATTCTTGTCACTGTTTCTGGTATCAGATGAGATGAGCACTAACTGTGACATGCACAGCTACTTCAGACAAGCTTCTGTGACCCTGAAGGAAATCATCAGTCAGCCTGGAATCTGGGACCCGTTTGTGTTGAGTTTCATTGATGTGAGACACCATTTTACCTTGTGCAATTTGATCATTTCTTTGTTTAAATGGCTTGTTTAACCCTTATAGGGTCTTTGGGGTATTTTTAGACCCCAAATGACGATTGCTAAAATTAAAAAAAATTATTCTCTTTGTCCAAATGACATGAAACTTTGTACAGTTGTTAACATTTTCTAGATCTACAAATAATAAAAAAAAATTGAGTGATATCTTGTTTTTATGTTAGTGTGGAAAAAAGTCACACTCAGGGTCTTTGGGGTCTCCAGGCAACAAAATGTAATTTTGTAACAAAATAATTGTTTTTTAAAAACAAATGCAATTTTACTATGTTTATTAATGTTTTTACTTCATATTTGTGCAGTTTATGGAGGATTTATCATATATTTTAAATTTATATAAATATATAAATAAATATTTTGTTGAGTAGGTTTTATACAAAAACAGCTTTTTATGTAAAATTCACTTTATAAAAGACCCACATTTCTAACTTTCATTCATAGGGATAACATGGATAATTTGACATGGTTTAGTGTAAGATTTTTGCCCATCTTTTGGAAAATGCAGTTTTAAAAGTAAAAAATATAACTTTTACCAGTAGATGGCGCCAGAGCTCCACTATTTGCTATTTGACTGACTGAAAGACATCTTTTCACAAGTATTTTTCAGTTGGATTTATATCTAAATATTATGAAATCACAATTATGATAATAAAAATTACTTTTTGTCAAAGTTTAGAATTTTTTTGTACTGAGAAAAAATAAGTTTTTCAATAATGTTGATTTTGAGGATTAATTTTGTCCATTTTCTAAGCGGGGTCTCATCATAATGTAACAATATTGAAAAACTGATTTTTTTTTTTTTATTACAAGAAATACTAAACTTTGACAAAAAGTATCTTTTATTGTTATAATTGTGATTTCATTTAGATATGAATCCAACTGAAGAATACTTGTGTAAAGATGTCTTTCAGTCAGTCAAATAGCAAATAGTGGAGCTCTGCTGCCATCTACTGGATAAAGTTTTTTTACTTTTAAAAATGCATTTTCCAAAAGATGGGCAAAAATCTCACACTAAACCATGTCAAATTATCCATGTTGTCCCCATGAATGAAAGTTAGAAATGTGGGTCTTTTATAAAGTGAATTTTACATAAAAAGCTGTTTTTGTATAAAACCTACTCAACAAAATATTTATTTATATAAATTTAAAATATATGATAAATCCTCCAAAAACTGCACAAATGTTGAGTAAAAACATTAAAAAACAGGCTAAAATTACATTTGTTTAAAAAAAAACAACAAACAAACAAAAAAAAAAAATTATTTTGTTACAAAATTACATTTTGTTACCTGGGGTCTGTGGAGACCCCAAAGACCCTGAGTGTACTTCCCAAACAAAGACTGCACTACGGTTAAACCAAAATGACCATTGTGAGTCTTCACACAGCTTTGTACAATCAAAAAAGCTCCAAAAATGCATTATAAAGAGAGAAAGAAAGTCTTATTTTAATTGAATGTACATGCATTAATTTTAATTGGAATTACATGAGGGTGAGTAAATGGTGACACTGTCATTTTAAAGTGGACTTTGCATTATCTCATGCTGTCTTGATGTGTCATCCGCTGCAGATGCTGGAGTTTTACAACGATGAGGACGGCGCTCTGGAGATTCTGGAGAATTACGCTTACAACGAGAATTTTCCAATCAATCCCAATGCTCATTTGTATCTGTACCAGTTCCTCAAGAGACACAATGCCCCAGAAGCCAAACTCATCGGTTCATTAAAGGTATGAAATAGTTCAGCCAATTAGATCGTGCATAAAGTTCCTCATTAAAATGATTGATTTATTCCGGTTTCTGTTGCTCAGGTTCTGCAAAGTTTAGTCCCGAGTCATGAACTGATGCTGGAGCTCTGCTTTCTCCTGAAGCACACCAGTATGTATGAAAACTAGACTTTTCTGATTGGTTTTAGCATGTTGCTGTGCAGTTATAAGGATGTTCTGGGTGGCTCGGGATACTCCTTCATTGCAAGTCTGTTTCACACATACTCCATTTGCAGTGCATACGCGGTGCATATTTTTTCCCGTGCCAACGTGAACAGGTTAGAGCATTGCGGTGCGTCTGCAGCAGTGCAGCGATTGTTTCCGCACGAGTCTATTTTTGCTGTGACGGCATTGTTCTCATTAAAATAAACATGTATTGATGCAAAATTCTAGTAATTTCACCATAAATGCATAAAGTCTACTCTATTTTAAAGTCAACAAATGGCTTTTTGCATCAGGTAAAGCAAGGGAAACGACACCTTCATGTTTGGAAAAACAAGGAGACGTAATGGATTGCACTGGAAAAACAAAAGTTCTTTATGACCTGCAGGATTTCTTGTATAAAGATTTAAAAGCGAAAGAAAAGACAAGATTCTAATTGTAAGTTTTAATTTAAAATGTTTGTGATTTTAACATATAGCCCATGTTTAAATGCTGTGCTACTTGCTTGAGCAATGTAATATATAAAACTAAAGTATTACTTTTATATAAATATAAGTAATGAATCGTATAAAACGTTTAAATGCGACATCTATAAATGAGTGTAGACTATACAAAGAGAATCGCAATGCTGACGACAAGCCATGTTCAGTAGCAACTTTTGGATTTGAAATAAAAAAAAATAGGTAAATGTTATGTTTGTGTCTGTTGTTGTTTTTGTTTTTTTTGATTCATCACCCACCAGTAACTGAAATGTGTAAAGTAAAATCGATCTTCGATTTAAATCAGTTTCCTTTTTTTTCAGAGCTAATGAGTGATCTAGAAGATGCTCTCTCCATTTCCATGAACCTTCTGGAGTTTGTCAGTTGGAGATCTAACTTAAAGGCTTGGTCCTGTCTTCTGGGTATTGTGAGGATGCTCAAACGGAAGTAAGTTGTGGTTAATACTGTAATATTGCGAAAATAAGTTGCACGGGTAAAAATTGCTTTGTCAGGTGTATAAGTAAAAAAAAAAAAATTACACTGGCAAGGCAAGTTTATATCAGAAACAATGAAACATTTAAAACATTATTATAAACATATATTTTAGTTCCTTTACATTTAATGGTATTTAGAACAGAAATGAGGGATAAATCATTGTAAACAACACTTGCCAATCCTAAACATATACAAACATACATATTTGCTGCAACTTATATATGTATACAGTGCTTCCCACACATAGACTTTACTTGGGCGGGCCGCCCACATAACGGCCGCCCAAGTATATTTGGAGACACATTTTTGCTTTTATTATTTTTATCCTCTTATACTTTTATATCCGCGCAAGATAATGAAACCATTCACGATCGATTAACTAGTCGTTTCGTACCTGCTCGTTATGTGTGCGTCAGAACTGTTTACTCCCGCTGACATTCCCACGGGCGCCGCATTTTGCAAAGTCACAAGGGGGCGCTGTTGTGCGTTCTACAAGCTCGCACAACAGCGCTTCAGACTGCTTCAAAGTTATTCTGAATCAATGAAAAGCGCAGATTTATGCCAAGCGATTGCTAATGAACTCAAGTTGATGAATTATTAAAAAGTCTACTTCATGGCCTTTATATAAAATGTTTTAGACGATTGGAAGAATCTAAAGGATCAGCCTGCAATAGTACAGATATTTCAAAATAAGAGTCCCGGTGTATTTCGGGCTTGTTTATAATTAAAAGTCACATGCTAAGTTTTTTCTTTTGGGCATTATTGGTATTTTGGTTACCAGTGTTGGGCACGTTACTTTAAAAAAGTAATTAGTTATAGTTACTAGTTACTTCTCACAAATAGTAACAGAGTTACATCATTATAAAAGTAACTAATTACCAGGGAAAGTAACTATTGCGTTACTTTTTAAAATAAATAAATAAATAAATAAATAAAAATATGCCAAATAAATTGAATGCCCCCAATATTACATATAAGTCTAAGAATAAATTATTCTTGATGCGACTCCTGACTCATGATCCGCTCTTGCTCACGACATGAAATTTCTCTGTACTATACGTGTTGGTAGCCATTAAAGAAAATGTAGTTTCATATTTATGTTTAAATAGTCCTATGTTATGTTTTAAACCCATTTATTCGATTATGAAAAGTGAACAGCGTGAGTAAGATGCATCATAAGATGCGCAAATATATCGGGAGACATGGAGTGGGTCAGACATGATTTTAAACATTTCATTAAGTTTTGTTTTATAGAAAGTCTCTCTTTAAAGTGAATTTCGTTTTGTAAAAATTGTATCTTAATTTTAATCAGTGTTTCATCAACCAATTACTTGGATTTAATATATAACAAGCAAATATAGCAGACAATAAAATCATGACATGGAGGCGAGGGCGCGATCACTGGCGCGTGAACTGGAGCGCGTCTTATAGGCTAAATGAACCAAAACTCAGAGGCTGCTTGCCTCGCAGACATGAGAAATATATCTATAGAATGCTTGAAATATCTACTTTAACGAAAATGAAGTAATTAAAAACAAAAAGAGGCTACTCTGATTATGTAGCCTAATCCGAATGAAATGTGCATTATGCGCGTCCATATGAGCAGATGATCAGCAATGAGAATCAGCAATGTCAACTTCATCTTTGCAGCCGACACTGATTCAGAAAACATTACTTTATTAATAAACAATTAAAATGTCTCCTTGCTGTTTTTGTCACACTCATAATCATTACTTTTGCCGGTTCTTTATGGCAATTATGCGCGTGCCCTTGAGTGCTATATAGCCTATATTATGTAAACGCTCCTTATTATGGTTTATTCTCTCCAGTATTTAAGAAATTAAATTAATATAAATGTGATTAGTCAACTAATAGCTTAAATGAACTACTAGTCGACTAGAAAAAAACTAATTTCACATATTTTCGATCAACCATCAAAAAGGGTATTCTGGTTTGAGCTCGCGCTTCGCGCGCATGCTCTGACAGACACACACACAGCGCATCGTACATTATTATCAGTTTAAAATTATATTTGTGTATGACTAACCGCAGCACACACCAGAGAAAAAAACTTTGCAGGTCCTATGGCTGAGAGAGAGCTTACTCGGATGAAAACCGCTTCAGTGAGCTCAATTATAGTAACGCGGCATTTTTTTTGTCAGTAACGGTAACGGCGTTGTAACGGGAGAAAAAGTAATTTGTTTGATTACTCATTACTGAAAAAAGTAACGGCGTTAATAACCGTTTATTTATAACGCCGTTATTCCCATCACTGTTGGTTACACAATAAATTGTATTTAATTTGATTTCCATTTAATTCATAGTAAATTATTGTAGTCTCCTCCACAGGAAGAAAAGACTAAGTACTTTATTTGACACATATATTATTAATTTTTATAAATTTTACTAGTAAAATCTGTGTCCCGTTCACTGAGAGAGACACTATATGACAGCAAGGAGAACATAGGAAAATGTGAACCATTTAAATGCTGTAATTTTGCATAATTTACAATGCATAATAATGCATAATATTAGTATGTAATTAAATGTAATATGCGAACAAAGTCCTTTGGACAGACAAGACCAAAGTGGAGATGTTTGGGCCTTAATGCACAATGCCAAGTTTGGTGAAGCATATCAGAACAAACACCTCAAGCATGCTGGTGGAGGGGTGATGATTTTGGGCTTGTTTTGTAACCAACCATGAACTCCTCTGTATATGAAAGTATTCAAGAGTCAAATGTGACAGCTAAAGCTTTGCAGAACTTTTTCATGTTCAAACAGCAATATTACACACTAAAGAAAGATGAACATGGAAAAAACATCATAGGACCCCTTAGGACCCCTTTAATGTTTCTTCTGATGTTGATTTGTACTTATTTAGAAAATGCAAGGAGACTGTAATAAAGGAATGGAAATCCAGGCGACCGCTGTGGTTCCCCTTACACTTCAGAAGCTATATCTCCAGGAAGGACATTGTCGAGAACATCAGCCTTGTGAAGCTCAAGAAAGAATTTTTGAAGGCAGTAGGTGAAAAAGGTAAGTACATGGTTATCTTTTTCCAGACCGTTTCCATTCAGTGTCCTCGGTAGAACCAGAACAGAATCCTTTGGGTCTCAGTTTATGTGTGGATTCTGTAATGTGTGTTCAGATGATTCCTGACGTGAATTAAAACAGGGTTTGTCTTTTGATCATGACGTTTAATATGTTCCTGTGCATTTTGTTTTCTGTTCACAGATTCACCATACTGTAAAGTTGTTTGGAAATGTATGTCTAAAAGAAAAACAAAGGAATGCACTGTCGGGGAGAAGGAATAGGAAAAGATGGAGAAGGAAAAAGATGAAGAAGACTAAGAAGTCTAAATACATTTTATAATAAACGTGTAATATAGAGTTTTTTTTTCAGATTTGTTTCACTTTTCAATGTAAAACACAAGACTCTTTGTTTATATCAGGGGTCGGCAACCTTTTTGTCATGAAGTGCCATTCTTTTAAGAGTTAATCAGTGTGCCACAAGCGTGCCATAAGTGCCGACCCCTGCTTGATATACTGAGTATCTGCTCATGTTGAGCTTCACTTTGAATTAAAATAATGGAAATGCAGTGAACGGACTGTCAGTCTTGATTGTGACCAGCAGGGAGCGCAAATGCTGCATTTCTGAAGCCTGTTGCTTTCCAGAACCAAAGCCTGGTGTGAAGTAAGATGAACATTTCTAAAAAAGAACCTAACTTAATCATTTTCAGCGTTTTAAGACATTATACTAGTGGGTTTGCTCCTATGAAGTTAATATTTTTTTTTTTTTTTACATAAAACATAAAATAATATATTTTAATGGCATATTTATATATAAAATGTATATATTATTTTGTTTTGTTACTTGTGTGCGTGCATATATATATATATATATATATATATATATATATATATATATATGCACACGAGTAACAAAATTTCATATATATATATATATATATATCACACACACACTCATACATATATATACACTTGTTTATTAACATTTTTTTTATATATACTTTGTAAATATTTTATTTTTTTAATTTATTACAATATAATTTTTGCTAAAATTAACAAGTTACTCATAAGTTATAAATATTTATATAGAAACTTGTTTTTGTTTTTAAAATGAAATTTATATAATATATATTAAATTTAATTAAAAATAAATACATATTACATTTAATTAAATGGTGTATATATTAAATTTAATTAAATAAAAACATTTCTATAAATATTTATAACTTATGAGTAACTTGTTAACTTTAGCAAAACATTATTGTAAAATTAAAAATAAAAAATATAAAATATATATATAATAAAAAATAAATATATAACAAAAAAAGTGTATGGTATGTATATATGTATATAATACAAACATTTTTTTATATATATATATATATATATATATATATATATAAAACTAAATTTCAGGTTAACAGTACCTGACTACATTTATAAAAGTTTCAGATATATTTTTTTTTATTAAATATGAATTCTTATTCTAGTAGGTTTGATATTTCAACTAGTTTGATTTTATTAACAATGTAATATAAAGTATATATTGGTTTGTATTAGTTGCAGTCACCAAAATGACTTTTTTTTTTTTTTTACTATAAATTTAACATTTCTATATTGTAATTGTTTTTGTTCAAGTTTTATTTTGAATTGTAGGCCTAATTTTAATTGTTCTTCATCTTTGGTCTTTTATTCCTTGTATGATCTTCTTCAACAGAGATGATGCAGATCTAATATTCAGAGTAACTTTATCTCTAAAATCACTCAACAGAAAGAAACTGCACCTTTTGTCTTGTCTGATGTATGAACTGAAGTTAAACCTGCAGTATAAATAGATTTAGAGCTCAGATAGATTGATGTAATAATTCCATCGTTTGTGTTTGAAATCCAAAACAGCATCTCGTCACGTGCGGCAGGTTTGTGTTGCTCATCATGGCCATCTGAACACTTATGCTGAGCAAGATGTTGATGGACGCTTTGTTCAAGCAGACTAACTCTCCCAGAACAAGTAAATGATGATGCTGAAATACTGAATGTTTCTCAATGTAGAGCTCAGAGACTTCAAGTATTTCTTGCAGGTCCATCTGTAGCATTTTGCATAATCTGAGAATTAATTGGTGAATCCAGGTCACATTTTGTCCCATACAAATATTCTATTTATAGCTATATTTATTCCATGGTCTGTCTGAATACTCGATTCTTATTGGCTGGAAGGTGTGCAATAAAACTGTACTTAGGGACGCGCATGCGCATTAACTTGATCCAGCCTGAAAAGTACCGTTTTTTTTTTTTTGTCATGATTCAAGCGTTTAGAAACTACATTTATGAGGCATTTGTTGTCTCAAATCATGACTAAAAACGGTATTTTTCAGGCTGGATCAAGCTAATGCGCATGCGCAGTCCTAAATGCGCGTCTCTTGTGCCTTTGTTTCGAAGGCGCGCGTCTGACTGTTTCTATAGGAACCGGAGCTTTCTCCCATTCAAAACAATACGAGTGACGTGCCTTGTGTTATTCTATAGTCTTTGCTTTTATTAAACTTTATTTTTAATAGTCGATTTATTTTCAGCAGTCATCAAGCTTGTACACACTGGTCACAGACACAAAGATTCATTTTACCAAGCTGATTGTGCACTAAAAACACACAGTTAACATGTTTTCAGGCCATTTTGAGTTAGATTTTGACGTGACATAAAGCGATGATATGTAAGTGGCTGAGTTGTTTACTTATTTTTAAATTAGTCTTACATTAAAGGGATAGTTCACCCAAAAATGAAAATTCTGTCATTTATTACTCACCCTCATGTCGTTCCACACCCATAAGACCTTCATTAATCTTCAGAACACAAATTAAGATATTTTAGTTGAAATCCGATGGCTCAGTGAAGCCTGCATAGCCAGCAATGACATTTCCTCTCTCAAGATCCATTAATGTACTAAAAACATATTTAAATCAGTTCATGTGAGTACAGTGGTTCAATATTAATATTATAAAGCAACAAGAATATTTTTGGTGCGCCAAAAAAAAACCAAATAATGACTTATTTAGTGATTGCCGATTTCAAAACACTGCTTTGGAGCATATTGAGTGTGTCGAATCATGATTCGGATCACGTGTCAAACTGCCAACGGCTGAAATCGTGATTTTGGCGCTCCGAACCGCTGATTTGACACGCTGATTCATAATGCTCCGATGCTTCCTGAAGCAGTGTTTTGAAATCGGCCATCACTATATAAGTCGTTATTTTGTTTTTTTGGCACACCAAAAATATTCTCGTCACTTTATAATATTAATATTGAACCACTGTACTCACATGAACTGATTTAAATATGTTTTTAGTACATTAATGGATCTTGAGAGAGGAAATGCCATTGCTGGCTATGCAGGCCTCACTGAGCCATCGGATTTCAACAAAAATATCTTAATTTTAAAAGATTAACGAAGGTCTTACGGGTGTGGAACGGCATGAGGGTGAGTAATTAATGACAGAATTTTCATTTTTGGGTGAACTAACCCTTTAACGCCATCATTAGTCTCATTTCGAAGGCTGCGTTCTCCAGAGGTCGCATTTGAAGGCTGTATACGTCATCGAGGCGGTATTATTTAAGAAAAGTAACCATTTACCGTGTCCTAACCAGACGCGATGCGACGCCGCGACACGTGATAAAAGGTATCTTTTCCATGTTAATCAGAGTTTTTGTCCTAACCAGCCGCGACGGCGACACGCGAATTCTGTTTTAGAAACGGTTTCTATTTCTCTGTGACGTCACGGCTGGAACAGCAACACAAAGTATGGCAATGATAATATCAGGTACTGTTTATGTGCTTTATTTAATGTTAAAAGCGTCTAACGTGAGTTTGAATATCGTTCTGTGTTCCCAGCTTTTTAGCTGTAATGAAAACAACACTGGCTAATTCACCTCAGATCTTGAAAATAAATAACTGGGCACAAGAACGTTCAAACTGCCATCTCAATGCAAACAAACAAAGTGTATTCTATGACAAAGATTGGTTCAGTCACTACATATGAACTTTAAATAATGTTTAAATGATGTAATATTTATGAATTTTACTATGTACTTGCCCATTTCATTGTGTCTGCTGTGCTCTTGACGGGAAAGCCCGCCCACATTCTCTTCTGATTGGCTGATTGGCTTCTCGACAGTCAAATTGCTCGTCGCTGGAATCTTATCGCATCTGGTTAGGGCACGGTATTAGATTGCAAAGTAAGAAAGAAATTACAGTATTTTACACCTCACAAGGATTATGGTTACTGATGATGATGATTGTTTTCATTTAGGTCGATTCGAGAATGCACACGAAATCAAGAGGTGGGATTTACCGCGCGAATCAATCATATTCAATCATATTCAATCATATTCAGTCATAGCACGATGGAGGCATTGCCTCTACTCACGTGACTTTCCCCGGTCTGTTTAAATGTTTAAAGTCAGTGGGCTTTGGACAGTCTTACTTTATAAAAACGAGAGACTTTTACACTTTTTAATGCCACATTTTTTTAATATTTGCGTTGTTTTTTTGTTTTTGTTTTTTTGTTTTTTTTGGAGCAAAATGGAGCATATTTTTAGGACTATTATTATTATTATTATTATTTTAAATGTCATTGTTTTCATGCATTTTCCCCAAAATTCACTTTATTTAATGTGGCCACCAGATATTTTAGCTTTGGGAATTCTCATTATTCTTAATGATGACTATAATATACTGTATTACAATAATGCAAATCTATTGATAGTACAACATAATGTAAAATTCAGTATACATTAGCATGAAATATAATATAATAATATTTAAAGTGTAATAATATTTCACAGTATTACTGTTTTTACTGCATTTTTGATTAAACAAATGCAGCCTCGGCGAGCATAAGAGACTATATTTTAAAATATATATATTTTTTAAAAACCTTAATTATTTATTGACCTATAGTGTACACTTTACACATATTTACATATTTAAAGGTGATACCCCCCCCAAGCATTACAGTAATAAGTAAAGAATTTTGGGCATTGCTGTATTGAATTCATATTCAATTTCAGATGACTGTATTACAGTACTGAGAGTCTAATGAGAATCACCATGGAGAATAACGAGGCTGATCTCACTGTGAAAAGGGACTGAGCAAAACACCTCTGCAAAAGAGGAAGTGGTTGTTCGTTTCCTCTTCTTCAGGGCTCTAAATATCACACCGCATGACGTCAGTTTTTCCACTGACTGATACTCACATACATGCATCTAAATATAATTTTATGCTTGTACCGGGGCAATAAAACAAGATGAGCATTTTTAGGAGAGACGAGCGTATAAAGTTAGACACATTAACTCATTTAAACAGAAAATTCTAATATATGTATCATACTTTCTAGTGTAAACACATAAGAATAGGCCAGTTGAAATTTAAAATAAGAACCTGTTGTGAAAATGCCACTGACTGCATTAGAGTAGCACTCACCTGCTTGTAAGATCATATATATAAAGATAACATTACATCTCATTAGTCATAGATGAATAATAACAGACATGTTATAACATTTGAGACTAGATAAGTGACTGTCACCATGCCCTTATGAGAGAACAAGGCCTCACAACTGCTATAAACTACACTGTGAACAGCAGTCATGGGCTTTAAATGGGACTCTACTCAACACGAGTGAATCAGAGACAAACTCTGTCGACTTATCAGTGCTATTTTGCACAATGGATCCATAATAATAATAATAACCGTAATAAAAATTTCATTAATAAGTCATTTCAACATTATTGAATGTTTAACAGAGCAGTAAGTCGTTTGCCATTAAATATGCATCGGAAATACATGCTATGAATCAAAGTTTCAAAGTGCTTTATAATGTAATGAGGTTTGAAAATATTAATGACGGTTTTTCTCAAAAAATTATCACAATGTTTGTATTTTTAATTTTTGCCTTTGAAGTGTTGACATAAGGACCCATTCACCAACATTGGTGTATTTTATTTTAGTATTTTAAATAATTTTTAAAATCTTTTTTTAAACTATCATTTTTTCAGTGCATTCACTCTTGTGTCCTGTCTCTTTAAAACCAACTTCACCGAAACTGTCTTCTGATTGGCTGAATTATACAATAAATTCTCTTTCTGTTTGTATTTTATTTTTAATGTCTATTTTAACTTTTGCTTTTAAGATGTTGACATAGAAAGGACCCCCACAACATTTGTTTTATTTTATTTTTAGCATTATTTTCATTTTTTATCTTTTTTTTATATATATATTTTATTACAGTGCATTCACACTTGTGTCCCGTCTCTTTAAATCCAACTTCACCAAACTGTCTTCTGATTGGCTGAATTATACAGTAAATTCTCTTTCTGTTTTTATTTTATTTTTGTCTATTTTAATTTTTGCTTTTAAGATGTTGACATTGAAAACATTTATCTACTTTATTTTCAAACTCTGTATTTATTTATGATTTATTAGTGCATTCACACTTGTCTCTTTAAAACCAGTTTGACCAAACTGTCTTCTGATTGGCTAAATTGTAATTCTGTTTGTACTTTATTTTTAATGACTAATTTATTTTTTGCCTAGGAACATTTATTCGTGTTATTTTGTTTTTGTTTTATGTTATTTTTAAACAGTATCATCATTATTTCAGTGCATTCACACTTGTCTCTTTAAACTGGTTTCACCGAACTGCCTTCTAAATGGCCAAATTATACAGTAAATTCTGTTTATATTGTATTTTTAATGACTTTTTTTTTTTTTTGCCTTTAGGTGTTGATATACATTTATATATTTTATTTTATTTTTAGCACTGTTATTTTACCTTTTGTTTTGTTTTATGTTATTTTTAAATACAGTATCATCATTATTTCAGTGCATTCACACTTGTCTCTTTAAACTGGTTTCACCGAACTGCCTTCAAAATGGCCAAATTATACAGTAAATTCTGTTTATATTTTATTTTTATTGACTTTTATTTTAGCCATTAGGTGTTGATATACATTTATATATTTTATTTAATTTTTAGCGTGTTATTTTACCTTTTGTTTTGTTTTATGTTATTTTTAAACACAGTATCATCATTATTTCAGTGCATTCACACTTGCGTCCCGTCTCTTTAAACTGGTTTCACCGAACTGCCTTCAAAATGGCCAAATTATACAGTAAATTCTGTTTATATTTTATTTTTATTGACTTTTATTTTTGCCTTTAGGTGTTGATATACATTTATGCATTTTATTTTATTTTTAGCATTGTTTTATTTTCTTTTTTTTTTATTTTTAAAACACGGTATCATCATTATTCAGTGAATTCACACTTGCGTCCCGTCTCTTTAAACTGGTTTCACCGAACTGCCTTCTAAATGGCCAAATTATACAGGGAATTCTGTTTATATTTTATTTTTATTGACTTTTATTTTTGCCTTTAGGTGTTGATATACATTTATATATTTTATTTAATTTTTAGTACTGTTATTTTACCTTTTGTTTTGTTTTATGTTATTTTTAAACACGGTATCATCATTATTTCAGTGCATTCACACTTGTCTCTTTAAACTGGTTTTACCGAACTGCCTTCTAAATGGCCATTTATACAGTAATTCAGTTTATATTTTATTTTTAATGACTTTTATTTTTGCCTTTGGGTGTTGATATACATTTATATATTTTATTTAATTTTTAGCACTGTTATTTTACCTTTTGTTTTGTTTTATGTTATTTTTAAACACAGTATCATCATTATTTCAGTGCATTCACACTTGCGTCCCATCTCTTTAAACTGGTTTCACTAAACTGCCTTCTAAATGGCCAAATTATACAGTAAATTCTGTTTGTATTTTATTTTTATTGACTTTTATTTTTGCCTTTAGGTGTTGATATACATTTATATGTTTTATTTTATTTTTAGCACTGTTATTTTACCTTTTGTTTTGTTTTATGTTATTTTTAAACACGGTATCATCATTATTTCAGTGCATTCACTTGCGTCCCATCTCTTTAAACTGGTTTCACCGAACTGCCTTCTAAATGGCCAAATTATACAGTAAATTCTGTTTATATTTTATTTTTATTGACTTTTATTTTTGCCTTTAGGTGTTGATATACATTTATATATTTTATTTAATTTTTAGCACTGTTATTTTATCCTTTGTTTTGTTTTATGTTATTTTTAAACACGGTATCATCATTATTTCAGTGAATTCACACTTGCGTCCCATCTCTTTAAACTGGTTTCACCGAACTGCCTTCTAAATGGCCAAATGTTTATATTTTATTTTTATTAACTTTTATTTTTGCCTTTAGGTGTTGATATACATTTATATATTTTATTTAATTTTTAGCACTGTTATTTTATCCTTTGTTTTGTTTTATGTTATTTTTAAACACGGTATCATCATTATTTCAGTGCATTCACACTTGCGTCCCGTCTCTTTAAACCGGCTTCGCCGAGCTTCCTTCTGATTGGCTCTCAATGACATCACCCTGCGCTTCCGCACGCGCCTCTCCACTCTCCTCCCATTTCTGGGCCGGTGTTGCTCTCCATCGCTGCATGACTAACAGCAGTGCGGAGCTCCATTGGTTCAGGCTCGTGTCAGTCTGAAGTGATACTTGTGCGGACCCGCTACAAACTCCAGCTACATCAGTGAGGAGAGAGCAAAGCAGGACGGGAGGAAAATGTTGCGGGTCTGCAGCGCCGGGACCGGCTGAGCGGCTCAGACTGATCGATAACTGTCACTGCACGCATCGGAAGGAAGACATTGCTGAGAAACGCGTTGAATGTAAGTCTGATGGTCATATTTAACTAGTAAGAGTTGTTTGAATTGCTGACCATAAGACCACACACCCATAATATAGAGACCAATATGATGCTTTTTTATCTCATATTTAACGTTTAGATGCTTATACAATGGCAGTTTCCCAAAAAATCAAACTTAATTTCCGTGCATTGCTCTCATCAGTCATGTGTGAGGCTGTAGTTGTGATGCCTCCTTGACAGGTTCTGTGCTGTGCATAAGAAAATGATCTGTAAATTGCATGCATTGTCACCGCATGAAATAATGATGATGTCTAGCCATAGATGCAGAACCTTTTCATATTTCATTCCCAGCACGTCCACATGCTGTGTTTGGGAATGGGCTGTGTGCTCTTTTGAATTTAATGGGGTCAGCAATACATTGAGAGTCTCGGGCAAGTTCTACACGTCTACACATTTGCAGATTGAGTGTTTGGGGTAATTTAAGTGTAAGTTGAAAGCCGTTGTGTAAAATCGGGTTCAGTCGGGGGCCTGTGCACGACGAGTACAGACTGTCCGTTCCGCCACGCAGTTGCTAGAAAGTGACTTCTCATGTGTTCCTCAGCGATCGTCTGGACGTCCGAGTTCTCCGTGGTGTGCCCGCCCTCTGTGGTCTCTCCATGCCTCCTTCTCCTCTAGACGACAGAATTGTGGTGGCGCTGCCAAGGCCGATACGACCTCAGGAACTCCGACTCCGCCTGGACACCAGCTACCTGGAAGCCACCGTGGGCACCGTCGGCGAGACGACGGTCATCAGCAGCACCACCGTGGTGAAGATCCAGGCGACCAAGCTTTCGTATATGCCCTCGTCCAGCGGCTCCACGCGCTCGCTGACGTGTGGATGCAGCAGTGCCAGCTGTTGCACGGTGACCACCTACGAGAAAGACGGCCAGGTCAGCGCCAGCAGCCCCAACTTGAACTCCGGAGTCGGCTATGGCGTCCACGGGAGGAGTGCGCCGGTGGGCCACGGCAGCGCGCCCAGCCTCACCTCCAGCCTGAGCAGGGGCGGCATGCGGGTCATCCACCCCAACGAGCTGGCCAAGAAGCTGACGCATTGCCCGCTGGGCCACCCGGTCGGGCCGGTGCCCGTCATCATCGACTGTCGGCCCTTCATGGAGTTTAACAAGAGCCACATCAGGGGCGCCGTGCACATCAACTGCTCGGACAAGATCAGCCGGCGACGGCTGCAGCAGGGCAAGATCACCGTGCTGGACCTCATCTCCTGCCGGCAGAGCAAGGACTCCTTCAAAGGGATTTTTTCCAAAGAGCTGGTGGTGTACGACGAGACCACGGTGGACCCGGGCCGGCTGACGCCCTCTCAGCCCCTGCATGTGGTTCTGGAGTCGCTGCGGAGGGAAGGAAAGGACCCCATCGTTCTTAAAGGTAAGCCTGCTTTTGAGAGTGTTTGGGAAGAGAAGAAGGCCTTCCAATCAATCCAATGCTGTTTCTGATAACATCTGAAAAAGAAAGAAGTTACGAAATTTCATAAGAAGTCTTAAAGTCCCCCTGTTTATATGTCTATGTGGTGTTTTTAAAATGCTTTAAGACAAACCATGTGCAAATTCATGTCAACACCATTCACGTCAACGTGCCGGCGGGCTTTAGCATATCATTAACTGACCGACTGAACTGACTGTCTGTTGAGATGAAAAATCGTGTAGATTTAGAAATATAGTGGGTGTATTACGATGCTATGATGAATTATATGTCTTTCTCCACTGACGTTCTGAGTTGTTCAAAGCTTTTCTAAGGATACTGATTGAAAACATGGTTTTGCCATTATTAGCTGTTTGATAACATATTCAAGCAAAAGACTAATCATATTAATTATGTTATGTGTCCGACGTTGTAAAAAGCGATGCTATTGTGCAGCGTTTACCTCAGTAAGTTGACCGAGTGGATCTCTGAGCTTGTGCGAGCGATTGGAGGCGGGGCTAATTAGTATATTCATAGATCTGTGTATAATAAATGAGGCAAGGGTGTAGAGTTACATTTCAAGCTATTTTAGCTATTTTTTCACAGGAAAAAACATTTAAATAATTTTGGTGATCAAAGATGAGCTTTAAGGGATAAAATGATTGACTACAGGGGGACTTTAAAAATAAAAGTTTTTTTTTTCATTAAAGAACCATTTTTTCTTAGTGTGAAGAACATTTTAAATAATCTAAAGAACCTTTTGTGGAATGGAAAGGTTCCATGGATGTTAAAGATTCAAAATAAACAACCTTTATTTTTATTGTAAGTGCAGTTCTTGAAAAAGAAAAAGATGTTCTCAAATATTTAACATCTTTTTTTGGTCACACTTTAGTTTAGGGTCCAATTCTCACTATTAACTGACTTTGTCTCAATAAACTCCTAATTACTGCTTATTAATAGTTAGTAAGGTAGTTGTTAAGTTTAGGTATTGGGTAGGATTAAGGGATGTAGAATATGATCATGCAGAATTAATATTGCATTAATATGTGCTTTATAAGTGTTAATAAACACCTAGTAATATGCATGTTAATAAGCAACTAGTTAATAGTGAGAATTGAGCCTAAACTAAAGTGTTGCCCTTTTTTGTCAGTCTGTTTTGAACCATTTTGAGAAAAAAAATGAGCATTTTATACTATTCCCCAAAACATTTTCTCGTAATTTAGAAAATAAGAAGAAAATAGCAGTTTTCGTTCATAAGAATTGTTTTGCGAATCCAACCCCTGCACTTTTAATTTCACAAACAGTCATTCGAGACTTGCAGAACTAGAACTAGCTGAATTCTTCATTTCTAGAAATGACTCGTAACGCCTACTTTTTGTTTCGCTTGTATATGATCTAAATTACTTTTCAAGCATCGATCTGTACTTTCAAAGATGATGGCACACTCTCAGACGTGCCTCTGCTTGGAATTTTTTGGACTGACGCTTTTGAATAATCATATGGGAATTTTACATTAAAATTTTTTTAGTGTAATCCTGGGTTTTGTTGTTGCATGTTTGCCACTGTTTAGCCATGACTGTATTTACGGTATGTCTCGTACACTAGCATTCAAAAATTTGTTTTATTATTTTATTTTTTAAAGATATTAATACTTTTATTCAGCAAGAATGCATTAAAATGATCAAAAGTGACAATAAGACATTTCTAATATTACAAAAGTTACATAAATGCTGTTCTTTTGAACTTTCTGTTCATCAAAGAATGCTGGGGCGGTGGAAAGTATAATGGTTTCTACAAAAACATGAACTGATAGTAATCAGAAATGTTTCATAAGCAGCAAATCAGCATATCAGAATGATTTCTGAAGGATCATGTGACACTGAAGACTGGAGTAAATTCAGCTTTGATCACAGAAATAAATTATATTTTATTATATATTCACAGATTCCAGATATTTTGAATTGTAAAAATATTCCACAATTTTTACTGTATTTTTGATCATATAAATGCAGCCTTGATGAGCAAAGAGAGTTTTATATGCACCATTTGAATCATTTATTTGAGTTAATAAGGCTCATGTAGATCAATAAATGGTTTGCTGTACATCAACCAAATGTTCTGCATCAACAAACAAGCCAGACAGTACAGTAGATAGGTTACATCTACAATTGACCACTGTAGGTTGTTGACTATTTGCGTCCAGCACGGCGCATGCATGCCCAGCTGCCAGCACGAAGGCACCGCTCCGTTCAGCTGACCTCTCGCTGCGAGGGCCATGTGCCACCGCATGCCTGAGCTCCTGTGTCCCTTGGCAGCAGCTGATGGTAAAGAGTGAGCTCTATTCTAGCAGCACTTCAGTCTGTTGCCATCTCTTTCCTTGTTTGGCTGGTGTGGAGAGTCAAGGGACGATGGCAGAGCGTGTCTATCAGTTGACGTCCCGTCGAACACCAGCAACACAACACACCACTTTATGGATCTGCTCCAAAATCTAGTGCTTCCTGCATAGAGAGAATTATAGGTGCGTTCTTTTCCAAAAGGTAGGGAGCAACAGTTGCCTTGTTTTGGCCAATCTGTTGCATATAAGATAAACCCAGAAGGCAATGCAACAAGCTCCGTGGCGAAATCCAAGATGTGATAGATGAGTGCATAGAAAGGTCACATAGAAATGTTTGCTTTTACTCATTTTGAAAATGTAGGCATCAGCCTATCCTTATTTTTATGCTTTTGAGTATTGCATTACTTAGCTTACTAACATAATATCATAAAACTAAATTTTAATTGCGTATGTAGTGTTCCAAATCGGTTACTTTTGAGGCTCCATTTCACTAGGTTTTGGAACGGAGCCGATATATTTCAGTGTATACACACATTAGGACTCTGTTCCAAAACCCTAGAGAGCTGCCTTACTGTCTACTTCTAAGTGATTAAGAAATGGAATCAAAGTTACTTATTTAACGCTCTTCATAGGCTACAACTATATTATATTATATTATATTATATTATATTATATTATATTATATTATATTATATTCATTATAATTTATAATACTTATATATATTAGTAATATATAATATTAATTTATAATATAATTAAATATATATTTATATATATATAATTAATAAAAACCAATTAACTTTATTATATGTATTTTATGTAGTATTATATATAGTTTATATACATATATATTATTTAGTTTTATATTATGTTTAATAATATTATATATATATATATATAATATATATTATATAATAATTATATATATATATATCTATATAATAAAATAAATTAACATTGCTATATTATAAATTAATTATACTATATATAATTATAATACCTAATTTAATTTTATATATAATGTTGTATTTTATATTATATAATAGTAATTAAAATTGTATGTTTAATATACTATTATATTTATATAATTATATATAGGTATTATACTACATAGTAATATTATGTTATACTTAATTATGGAGATTATATATATTATAAAATAGAAATGGAGATTGTAACAAAATTAATTTACAAACTATAATTTACATGACCTAATACGATATTGTATTTTATATGAATTTTTAAAATATTTTAGTACTGAATTTCTCTTGAATGTGTACTTCACTGAGGTTCTCGTATTGCATTCTGGGATTGCTTTCTCCAGGAAGGGTACATGCGACGCTAATCAGACTTTCATACGCTGTGTGCATGTGATCGAGCATATCACGGCTCTTGTATAACACTTCAAGATAAAAGCTGTTTGTGTGAGCGAACGGAGCGCAGACTGCAGACTCCCTGTGCTGAATGAGTCAATATTGTCCTAAATCTCATGGAGCTCCGCGGAAAAGGCCACGACTTTGATAATTCCTCCATCAATCAAGAGAATCAATTTGCATGAGGTCTTGAACTTTCAGGAGGGTTTAAAAATGAAGAAAAGATCTCTGTGTTATGAGACTTTGCTGTTTTTAATCGTTCAGTTCATCATTTGGTGTTTGCCAGTTTGTGCATGACAGACTTTCAGAACATCTGAGCGACCAAATGTTGCTTGTGTAATGCAATGCTGTATCCATGTAGACGTTTGGCAGTGTGCTGCTTTTTAGTGGAGTGTGATGGCTTCATGCACAAATCTAAAAATCATTTAAACTAACTCCTCATCTTTTATCATCAATTTTTAACCTGCTTTGTATTATATATGTATGTAAAGAACAATGTTTACTCATTCTTCATGTTACTGGATTGAAAAATTATTTGTCAGCAAAAGTCCTTTTTACAGCTCCAGGGCTTTTGTGAAAACTACAGATTAAACTTCCGCATTTTTGTATCCCCGCCCAAGGACAGTCGGACTGATTGAGGGTTATTGAATTTGCTGCATGTCACATAAAAATACCATAATATGTTTGCAGTTATTTAGGAAACATGCTAACGTTCTTGTTTCTCTGAAAAACAATTCAATTCCGTGTCGGAATGTCTGTTTTTGTTTTGGTCTGTGTGACTCCGCCCACTGCCAATTTACCCAATAGTATTTCGACACCCTGGGTTGCCAGTAGGCGGAAAACACAGCGTATGGCAGCCATGGACGAAAGCAAACTAACTGGTTCAGAGATCGACCTAAAAAGCCTTGGTGTGCATCTAAAAAGCTCTATAAATCAGATAAATTTCGCATTCCAGGGGCTAAATATCACATTATTCATACACACCCGTCTCGTCTCATTCTCTCCGGGTAAATAGCGCTTGTATTGCGCATAATTTAGTCATTCCCGCAGGTTTCGCGCGCGCACCACTGATCTATATTAGTCTCAAACTGCTTGTGAGTCTGTCAAGTACCAAAATGAGTGGCTTACTGCTATTAAACGGTCAAATACACACACAATTATGTCAAAATGCTCGTCTTGGCGAGTATTCAGTTAAACACGGTCAGTTTTGTAACGTTAAATAGTTGAAAAAAAGAACGCATGTTGAATCTCTTAAAGGGGCCGCAGTCTAATATTCCTGCAAAAGACAAAGAAAATCACGTTCTGCTCTTGACTGAATACGTTTTATAACTTTAATTTTATGCATTGATCTGTATTTAATTTTTACAATAAAGACTATCCAGTCTTGTTTACATTTGATTATTTTCATTTCTGTAGTGTTTCTTACCTGAATGAAAACCTCGTTAACCTGAAAAACATAAAAGTTTCATAGCTCTCTTTATTCTATTGCATTTATTTGTTGCTGTTGTTTGCAATTTGTTTATTATCTACTACCTAAAATGTGCTGGATCCTCTTCCCTGGAAACTGATAACTCACTCCCGCTAAACGTTTACTCTTTGAATTTTTGTACGCGGGAACAATACAAGTCGACACCATTATGACTAAAAGTTTGCTAAGGAGTATTTCCTACTAAAGCAAGGCAGTATTTTACTCAGTTAAGCGTATCTGTACCTGAATAAAAACCTACTTAACCTGAAAACTTAAAGTTTCATAGCTTTTTATTCTATTGCATTTATTTGTTGCTGTTGTTTGCAATTCGTTTATTTGTTCATATTTTATTACTGACTTTTTACTTGTGTTTTTTTTTTTTTAATGAAAATAAAACTTTGCGTTAAAGGAAAATAGATTTTGTTTGTATATGCTGTAGGCATGTGACGGTATCAAATTTTCATGTTGCGAATTAATTGTGATTAAAGCTTTTATCACGGTATACGGTATTATCACGATATTAAATAAGTTGCAAAACAATTTTGTCATAGTTTAACAGTTTTAAGAACTCTTTTTGTAATAAAACAAAAACAACTCTGACTGAAATTTTCAAACAGATTAAAATGCAAAAGAATTAGGCTATAAAACAACAGATAACACTTTACTCTATTTAATGCATTAACTAAGATTGAGCAATAGCTACATTTGTTACAGAAAGTGTTATTTTTTGTTAATATTAGTTTAGAAACACAACTGATCATTGTTAGTTTTATCTCAGGTCCATTAATAAGTTTTTGATTTAGTAATGTTATTAAACAGTAACTAAGAAATTAACATTAATTAATATAATTAATACTTTATAAGTATTTTATTGTCAGTTTAGTGATAATGAATTAACATGTTAACTAATGACTGTATGTTTTCAAAGTTTTACTGAACAATAACAAATATCAGAACATTTCTAATCTTTAGGGCATGTTATAGTCCAGATTAAAATATAAAAATGTTTAGGTTTGAAAATAATATCCTTTTAAGTCTTTTTTAAGTATTCAGTATTTGGTGCTGTGATGAACAACACTGAGATTACAAAAAAATGAATGGCTGTTTGAAGCATTTTAAAAACTTCACTAGCGCAGTTACTTTGTTTGCACGGTTTCCGTGGTAACCGCTGCAGGCTGCTGTTCCATCAGCGCCCTCTGCTGTCAGAGAGTGAACGCGCACTTTCATTCAGCTCGTCTCCTTCACTGGTTCCGCCATGTGCTTCTCGTGCACGTTGGGATTGTTTACATCTGAGCGCGTGTCCTTTTGACGCAGAATACAGCGGTGTTGTGCATTTTATACGATTGATGGGTAAAATATTCTTAATTGCCTTATAAAAAATTAATAATTGGTAATAAATTATTATTTACGGTATTCTGAAGTGCCGACGATTACAATATCGTGCATATTCATTATCACGATTTATCGCATTACCGAATATCGGCACAAGTCTAATATGCTGTCAATTGTAGTTCTTAGAAAGAAAATCGGAATCTGCAAAAATTGGTATCGGGTGATTACACTAACAAAAATGGGTGGAGCTGACAGAACAGTTGTTTCCTTCATTTTTTTCCCCCATCGTTTTGGCCTAAAACACTGTGATCGTGGTCATCCAGTTTGAAATGTTGACTACAGAGTTTTTTCAGATTTTCTGTCGCGCCATTCTCTCCATATTTACAATTCTTTGCAGCCTTTATCTACTACCTACAATGTGCTGGATCCTTCCCTGGAAAATGATAACTCACTCCCGCTAAACGTTTACTCTTTGAATTTTTGTACGCGGGAACAATACAAGTCGACACCATTATGACTAAAAGTTTGCTAAGAAGTATTTCCTACTAAAGCAAGGCGGTATTTGATTCAGTTAAGCGTATCTGTACCTGAATAAAAGCCTACTTAACCTGAAAAACTCAAAGTTTCATAGCTCTCTTTATTCTATTGCATTTATTTGTTGCTGTTGTTTGCATTTTGTTTATTCTTATTTTATTACTGACTTTTTACTTGTGTTTTTCTTGTGTTGCGTTGAAGAAAAGTAGATTTTGTTTGTATATGCTGTCAATTATGGTTCTTAGAAAGAACATCGGAATCTGCAAAAAACTGTATCAGCAGATCACACTTACGAAGAAATCGGAATCGGCCAAGAAAATTGCAATCGGTGCATCTCTAAATGGAACACAATGACAACAGCTTTCTTACCTGTACGCGACAGCGTTTTGCATTGGGCGAAGCTGACAGAACGGCAGTTTCCTTAATTTTTTTCCCTCCGTTTTGGCATAAAACACTGTTCGTGGTCATCCAGTTTGATTACTACAAACACGGAGGTTTTTCAGATTGTCCGTTGCGCCGTTCTCTCTTTGCAACCTTTATCCACGGCCTACAACACGCTGGATCCTTCCCTGGAAACTGATAACTCACTCCCGCTAAACGTTTACTCTTTGAATTCTTGCATGCGGGAACAATACAAGTCGACACCATTATGACTAAAAGTTTGCTAAGAAGTATTTCCTACTAAAGCAAGGCGGTGTTTGACTCTGGTAAGCGTATCTGTAGCAGACTGGAGGGCGTGGAGGGCAACATGCCCAGTGCATTATTGAAGTTTTCTTACCTATTTGGCAAAAAAAGTCAGGTTGCACCGATTTTTTATTTCTTTAAATCACCTTTCTACTGTATAGGCAGATGAGTTTTATTGAAGCCCATTTTATCAGCAGTGAAGTACCCCTTTAAGTATGAATTAATGAGGAATTTCACTTGTTCAAACCTTTTAAGGCTGTTCTAAGTGCTTTTCAGAGAAGCTTGAATGGGAGATCTTTTCAATTTGGGTCTTTTAGAAACTGTATCAGTGGGCTCAGTGGGTTTCTAAAAATGAACAACCGTTGAAGGTGCTTTCCTGCGTGCAGTTAATGAGCGATTGTGTCACCGCAGGAACCCCCTTCAGTCTCAGTAAACTGAGCTTCAGAGACTTGTGCCGTTTTCTCCCACTGGATGATGATGATGATGATGTCTGTTTTTGCAGAGTGACTTGAATGAGAGGCAGGTTAACAGGTGTGACAGGTTTCACATTTGACTAACTGAAATTTAACAGACTTTAACTTCACACCCTTTATTCGTCTGCTATACGTTAGCGGAGGAAGCGCAGATGTCCGGTATGACAGGTTAAACATTTATTAGAAGGGTTTTAGCTTGTTTGCTGATGTTTGTTCTTTGTCATGTGTGTTACAGCTGCTGTTTGCTCATAGGCTTCAGGTGTGGCTTGAGATTTACCAGACAGTTTTGTACATTAGTGTGGAAGCTCATAACATAACTTGGAAAATGGAGATTATAATATTTAAAAAAATAAGATATATTTATACCATTATAGTAATATATAATATTGTATTTTATATTGTATAATATTATAATAATAATAATTAAATAATATAGTATTAATTATATAATGTATTTATAATTATATTAATTAGAATTAATCATGTTTTAATTATTTATCACTTTGGATAAAAGCGTCTCCTAAATGCTTAAATGTAAATTATAGAGATATATACTTAAAATAATAATAATAATTTATAATACCTAATATTATAATGATATATAATGTTGTATTATACAGTTCATAGTAATAATATAATAATTAATATTTTTTAATTAATCACAAAGTATTATAAAATGGAAATGGAGATTAAATTAGATCATGTTTTAAAGACATAATTATTATATAGAAATTATCATTTGAAATATCTAACATAATATATAATGTTATTTTATATTGTATAGCAATACTACAATGTATAGTTAATAATATAAAAATATTATATTATAATTATATAATATTAATTAGAATTGATAATATTAATTAACTATTTCTTTGGATAAAAGCATCTGCTAAATGCTTAAATGTGAATTATAAATAATATAATCTCTAATTCTATTTTATAATATAATATTATATTACATCATATATAATATTATATTATACTTAGAATAAAAATAATAATAATTTATAATACCTATAACTATGATATAATGATGTATTATATAGTTTATAGTAATATTATATAATATTTTTTAATTCATTATGAAGTATTATAAAATCGAAAAGAAAAAATTAGATCATGTTTAAAAGACATATTTACAAATTATAATTTGAATATCTAATAATAAATATAATATTGAATTTTATATTGTATAGAAATTATATTATAATTAATTGCTTTAAAAATATTTTTAAAATAATTTAGAATTTTTTATGACTATATATATATATATATAATATATATAAATTCACACACACAAATATATAATATATATATTTTTGTGTGTGAATGTAGTGCAATTTCTATGTCATATTTTTAGCCATGTTTCTTAATATGAATTTATGGCCTAATATAGTATGTGATAAGCAGTGACTGGTCATGGGAGATACTATTAATCATTCAGCATGCAAAAAACACAGATCTGTCACGCGATCTGGAATTCAGTCAACCTAAAATGCAAATTGCATGCAAATTTTTAGTGTGTTTGTCACCTGACCTCAAAAAACAGGATACATCTCTTATGAGAAAAATGAGCACACAACTGCCTATAGACAGTTGCTACTGTACATAAAAAATAATAATAATTAATTTAAAAATTATTATATTAAGCAAATTAAAATGTCATACTTCTGCTCTGAGATTTAATTGTGTCATATCAGCTATGGTTTATAGTTGCTCTCGTTTGGTGTTGTACAGTGATATTTGTATGTTTCTGTTATTGTAAACCCAGCCAATTAAACTAATGAGTGTTTCTGCATTTGTCTCTTACAGGAGGCCTTTCTGGATTCCGACAGAACCACGATGATCTGTGTGAACACTCTCTTCACCTGGAGGAAGGACAGGACGGCAGTACCGCGATGGGCCTGTCGGGGGCGCTACCTCATTCCCTGCCCTCCACACCTGATATAGAGAACGCAGAGCTGACGGCCATCCTCCCCTTCCTGTACCTCGGCAACGAGAGAGACGCTCAAGACCTGGAGCAGATGCAGCGGATGGACATCGGCTTCATCCTGAACGTCACCACGCACCTGCCGCTCTACCACTACGACCTCGGCCTCTTCAACTACAAGCGCTTACCCGCCACCGACAGCAACAAACAGAACCTGCGGCAGTACTTTGAGGAGGCGTTTGAGTTCATAGGTATGACATCAAATATGATATGATCAAAGAGATGATGGGGAATCTAATGAAACTGTCAAGAACATGTTCGCCTCATATTTCAGCCCCAAAATCAAGAGGGAAAAGAGGAATTACACTTTGGTGAAACAGAATGAAGGCTATTTTTATGACTAATAAGCTTTGAAAAAATGTGTGTATATTTATTATTATTAATATAAATATATAAAATGACAATGTATGCACAATTATGATACATAATATAATTTGTAATTAAATATTAGAATTTATATATGGATATATAATATTTATTTAATAATAAATTATATAATATATTTATAATAATCCAATTTATGTGTAACTATATTTTTTACTTTATTATTATATATATAATATATATATATATATATATATATATATATATATAATATAAATATATATAGGTAAATATATATATATAATATATATATATATATATATATAATAAAATAAGTAAAAATGTAGTTACACATAATTGGACTTTTAATGTATTATTATGTTTTATTATAAATATATTATATAATTTATATTATTAAATATAATTATCATTATGAAATTAATAACTTAATATCTAATATATTTAAATATGTAATATATATTAATTAACTTATCATTTATATAGTATAATTAATGTGTATATTTTATTTTATTATATATTATATATATATATATATAATATCTAAAAACATTAAATTATTTTCTGCACAATAAATTTTGTATATTTATATATTATATATATTTCACTTACACTATATATATATATATATATATATATATATAAATACACATAAATTGACTTTTAATTATAATTTTACTTTTTATTTATAAGTATTATAATATTTAATTATTATAATATTTCATTTAATTCTATATATTATAATTATTATATATATTATATTGTAATAATATATAATATATTATATTTATTTATAATATTAATCTATATATAAATTCTAATATTTAATTACAAATTATATTATAACTTATACGTAATATATATTATATATATATATATATTATAATTGTTCATAAATTGATTTGTTAATGACTTTTAATGTTACATATTTTATTAAAATTCTATAATTATGTACTTTTTGTCCTTTTAATGTTTTATATTTTGTGTTTTATATGTTTACATAACAATGTAATTTGTACTTTAAAAGTTTTAATTATATATATATATATATAATATATATATTATATATACCATTAAAGTTTGGTAATTATATTATAATATAGTTAATTAATATATTACATAATTATATATATATATATTTATTAATTTAATAATTTTATCAATATTATAATTTATATATTTTTATATAACTTATAATTATAATTCATAATTTTCATAACTTTATTATTAATAAAAATAATATTTACAATTAATGAATACTTATATTTACAAATTATATATAATTAATACATAATTAGATAGTAATAATTATGATAATAATTATAATCAAATTTTAAGAAAAAATCAACATTTTTCATATTTTATTATATTTTTGAGATTTGAGACGCAGCATTAGTGACTTGACAGATGCTTTAGTAATTAAAATAAATCCTTGTCCATTTATTGTATATTCCTGTACGCATAAGATCAGGCCATTTTTGATGAAGTAGTTGTTGTGGCATTTTCCTAAAAGCCGACGGTGACGGTGGGCGTTAGTCCAGCCCCGTTCAACATAACAGCTCCATCATGTTTAATGGCTTCATCTCAGACTCAGACATTTCTGTTCAAGCTGACGTCTGAAGTGTTTTTCTGTCCTCAGAAGAGGCGCACCGGGCCGGTCGAGGGCTCCTCATTCACTGCCAGGCCGGCGTGTCTCGATCCGCCACCATAGTCATCGCCTACCTGATGAAACACACCTGGATGACCATGACGGACGCCTACAAGTTCGTCAAGTCCCGGCGGCCCATCATCTCGCCCAACCTCAACTTCATGGGTCAGCTTTTAGAGTTCGAGGAAGACCTGAACAACGGCATCACTCCTCGTATACTCACGCCCAAACTCATCGGCGTCGAGACTGTCGTATAGGATCTGCTTCAGAGAGGATTTCCACATGGAATATGCTTTCTCGTTGCCATTTTAGGCACTCTTTCGGATGAGGATTTGGAGACTTGCATGAGGAAAACGAACCGTTTTTTGCTATCCCGTCCCGTCAGTGTTGAGCCAAACACTGTGCTGCGGTCATTCGATGGCTCTTGGCCGCTGGTGCTGGCTAAAGCCCTCAGAGGAGTCTGAAAATGAAGGCTTGTGAGGTGTATCAATCTTCTTATTCTATTTTTATACAGGAGAGCGACCACCTGAGGTGGCTTCACTGTGCAATAATTTGTGTGTGGAAAGCAACCGGGTGCGTGACGTGTACATAGCGACAGTGAGACTTTCAGCCCACCCGGTTAGACGCCCTACTTTTGTGTTTTTGTTCCGGCTCTTTTCATTTAAGTTCAGTTTAGGCACTGATTTTCCTCTTTATCACATTTCAAAACACCTGAAACCAGCTTTATACATGTTTGGGCACCCATTTCACGTCACGTTTTCTTTGTTATCACTGACAATCAGAACAAACCTCATTTGAATGTCCTTACAAAAGAAATTATAGCATGTTTACTACAGGCATATGGACAAGAACTGAAGTATATTACTATTAAATCATCATCAAAATATAGATTAAAGCAGTTGCTTGAAGACGAGAGTGCGTAAATGATGATTTTAATATTTTGTTGGTTTTTTAAGTCACTGTTGCACATTCATATTTGTACTTCTGCTTCTGTAGGTGTGTGTGTGGGAACACATGAGAACAGTATCTAACATATATTATGCTTGTATGTATTTGTGGTTTTCGGCTTCGATGATCTCGGTCTTGTTAAAATCAGGTTGTGAGTTCAGCTTGTTTGCGCACACGTCAGCCGTCGGTAAGAATTGTGCCTCTATCGGTGCCTTAACTCATATTTTGTGACTTTTATTTTTGAGTGTGCGACACGGTAACGGCTTTAAACTCTTCTTAAATTCTCTGTAGCGCAAGGGTGTTTCTGTGAGTTTTAAATGTGCTAGAAAAGTCAAAAGGCCGATTTTTATCATGGTTGTGCGTTGTTTTGAATTGGGGCATTGGACAGTATGCTCTTATTTCTCATAAAAGAACTGAAACGCTGTGAAATAACAAAACTCTGGGCTTGTCTAAATGTCAAAATGCAAAGTGTAACAACAGTTTCTTATTCGTCACCGTCAAAATCATGGAGTTTTCTAAATAATGCATTTTAGTTTTTCAGCTTTACACAAAAATTGCTTATTAATTGCTGCTTTTAGAAGTACAACTAGAATTGGTACCTTGAACAGTTTCACTGAAATTGTATCCTTATATTTGTTTATGCAATATAAATATATACAGTAGTGGCCAAAAATGGTGTCCAGCCTATGAAAACTGACCGCTTTATCCTTGTGAGGAGAGCGAAAGTCTTTGCAAATTTATCAAAATGTCTTTGCAAATTTGTTAAAGGCTTTGTAAGCATATTACGTAGTTGTTGATTGTTTTATTTGAGATAATAAAGCAACGAAATTGTGCAGACATAATTTTTTGCTAATTATGAACATGCAAAAACGAGAGAACCAATGAAATATTAATAACTGATTATGTGTTTGCTTTTTGCTGTGAGCTTTTTGTTTTTTCTATGCATTTTTTTTTTGCATAATTTGTTTTCTTTTTTTGCCATATAATATTGTCAGATATCAACTTTAGTGTTTTGTTTTCCCCTCATATTTAAAATATGCAAAAAATATAAAATATTTTCCTGATATTTTGATGGTTATCCCCTCCACTGTAAAAACAAAATGTTGTTTCAACTTAAAAAGTAAGTGTTCATGCTGCTTTAAAATGGTAAGTTTAGTCAACTTAAAATGTGAAATTGTGCTAAGTGACAACTTGAATATTTGAGTTGACTAAACATACATTTTTAATGCAGCATGAATACTTACTTTTATAAGTTGAAACAACAATATGTTTACAGTTTTGGTCACTACTAAAACTGACCGCTTTATCCTTGTGAGGATAGCAAATGTCTTTGCAAATTTATCAAAATGTATTTGCAAATTTGTTAAAGGTTTTGTAAGCATATTGCGTAGTTGCCGATTGTTTTATTTTTGATTTTGGCATTGTGCAGACATCATTTTTTGCTAATTATGAACATGCAAAAATAAGATTATGTTGTAGTCAAGTTGCTTTTTCCTGTGAGCCTTTTGTTTTTCTATGCTTTTTTTGCATAGTAAATTAGTTTTCTTTTTTTTGCCATATAATTTTGTCAGATGTCATGTCATGTTTAGTGTTTTGTTTTTCCCTCATATTTAAAATATGCCATCATATTTTGATGGTTATACCCTCCACTTTAAAAAACAAGCAACTTTAAAAGGTAAGTGTTCATGCTGCTTTACTAAGTGAATATTTGAGTTGACTAAACCAAAAAATTTTAATGCAGCATGAATACTTACTTTTTTAAGTTGAAACAACAATTTATTTACAGTTTTGGCCACTACTGCATATATAATCATTAAAAATTTGACAAGCAAACAATTGACTTAACTTAAAATACTTACAAGACATCCTCACAATCAGTGAATGCAGTCGTTATTATTAATATTATTATTATAAATAGCCTAATAAAAGCCCAGCCAGCATACTTATTAATCTCACTCTCTACTGATCAGGCATTAGAAATAGACATGATTACATTCAAAGCAGTAAATAAGACACTGTCAATATCTGAAAACAATCTTCTCTTTCTTAGTTCTTCCTGCAGCTTCAGTTTTCTACAAGTCAACAAGACATATATCATTGAATGAAAATGTTTGGATGATAAACCGAATGCAAAGCACATTTGTAATATGTTATGCTTTCCTATATATTTACTGCTAAAGGTGCAGATTCTGTTACTTTCATGTTCAGCTGATGCAAAATGTCTTCTTCTGTTCAAACGCTGGTTTCATGTCACTCGTGTCACACTGTGCTTGTACGAGCGCGACCCGGAACATCTGAATCCGGCTCAAGGATTTAAAGGGCAAAACTCTCTGGGTGCGCTCATCCCATTTTGCAGCAGCAGACGGTACACATATTTGCTAATGGATTTCTATGCATTGTTTATATTTTTGCACTGACTTAAAAAAAAAAAGCTTTTAATTTTTTTTTTTTTTTTTTATTGATTATTTTATCCCACAAAGGTGCTATGACGCTGGAGGCCTTCCACAATGTTTTTGCATGACCTGCTTTGGTAAAGTGTCTTCCTGTAAGCCAAGAGCTCTCTTTAAATGTCAGAGTTCAAAACACTGTTATTTTGTAATGTGGGGTTTGGAAATAAACGACAAAAAGAAACTATTCTGAATGACTTGTTCAGTGTTTATACTGCAAATGGTTGCTCGACTGGTTGCATCACTATTACTATTGTCCATACTGTATTTGTAACTCTAAAAATCTACCCAGCAACATGATAAAAAACACTTTAGTGATCGCATAGCAACACCCTGGCAACAAGCCACGACACTTAAGCATGTGCATAGCAATGCTCTAAAATATACTCAGAATCAGAGTTATTATTAATCAAAACTAAAGCTAAAACTATTAAAAAATCATTTTGCAATAATGAAGCTAAAACTAAAACAAAGTGTATATATTCACTAAGTGCAAATAGCATCCCTTGTTGGCAAACGTTATTTACACTAGCTCCGCCCACCATTGTCTGGTTGGGCTACTCAAGTTTTAAAAAAGACATGTAGAGTTCAATGTCTTCAGTGGTGCTGCAGTAGCGAGTAAGGCTTGCAGACCTGTCTTTTAACACAATTGATGCGGGTTCGAATCCGCCTTTTGCCGAGCTCGCATTTATTTTCAATAAAAATGAAAATAAACTGCGAACAAGTGTTTAATATGTTTTTATTAGGTAGAGTTAGGGGAATAATTGTAATAATTATAATCATTTACAACTATCGCTAAAAAAATATGTTATTTTCGCTTAGTGTAAATAGCATCTCGCTAAAAAATATGCTATTTTCGCTTAGTGTAAATAGCATCTATCGCTAAAAAATATGCTATTTTCGCTTAGTGTAAATAGCATCTCGTTAAAAATATGCTATTTTCGCTTAGTGTAAATAGCATGTCGCTAAAAAATGCTATTTTCGCTTAGTGTAAAGCATCTGTCGCTAAAAAAATGCTATTTCGCTTAGTGTAAATAGCATCTCGTTAAAAATATGCTATTTTCGCTTAGTGTAAATAGCATCTATCGCTAAAAAATATGCTATTTTCGCTTAGTGTAAATAGCATCTCGTTAAAAAATATGCTATTTTCGCTTAGTGTAAATAGCATGTCGCTAAAAAATATGCTTTTTCGCTTAGTGTAAATAGCATCTGTCGCTAAAAAAATGCTATTTTCGCTCAAAATGCTATTTTCGCTTAGTGTAATAGCATCTATCGCTAAAAAATATGCTATTTTCGCTTAGTGTAAATAGCATCTCGTTAAAAAATATGCTATTTTCGCTTAGTGTAAATAGCATGTATCGCTAAAAAATATGCTATTTTCGCTTAGTGTAAATAGCATCTGTCGCTAAAAAAAATGCTATTTTCGCTTAGTGTAAATAGCATCTGTCGCTAAAAAAATGTTATTTTCGCTTAGTGTAAATAGCATCTATCGCTAAAAAAAAATTTTGCTTAGTGTAAATAGCATCTATTGCTAAAAAAAATGCTATTTTTGCTTAGTGTAAATAGCATGTATCGCTAAAATATATGCTATTTTCACTTAGTGTAAATAGCATCTGTCGTTAAAAAAAAAATTTTGCTTAGTGTAAATAGCATCTATCGCTAAAAAATATGCTATTTTCGCTTAGTGTAAATAGCATCTCGTTAAAAAATGTTATTTTCACTTAGTGTAAATAGCATCTATTGCTAAGCAAACATGCTATTTTCACTTAGTGTAACTAGCATCTATCGCTAAAAAAAATATGCTATTTTCAGTGTAAATAGAACATATTACTATTTTCACTTAGTGTAACTAACATCTGTCACTAGGAAAATATGCTATTTTCACAATGGAAATATTTTAAAACAAACTAATAAAAATTGGAAAAGCACATAAAAATTATTAAAAATAAAAATAAAAATAAAACTGAGAATATAAAAATAATAAAATAAAAATAAAATGGGTAATTCAAAATATTAATAAATACTAAGATAGTATATAAATAATACTAAAATAACAGTTTTGCAGGGGCAAACACCACTTACATTTTCTTAAGAACGTGAAAAAAATCTATTTTGTCATATATAATGCTTAATATGCATTAAAATATTTGAAAAAGTGTAGTACTCATTCTCAGCACTACACATTACGGTCACACACTCGACCATGAGTCACTTTGCTGCTGGTCGTATCCCTCTATATTTGTTCTGTGATATTGTCCGGGTGGGAGGCTTGAATTCTCTCCGTAGGAACAGAGGCCAAAAATAGTTTTTAGTGTGGTTTCTAATTAGAAGTGATGAGAGTCCCGCCTCATTAATTTCGTCCAATCGTTGCTGTCAGTCTTCCGCACTAGAATAGCCGTGATCACAGCGCTGCCGCCCTTGGGATCCGTGTTATGGACGTATTAGGCAAAGCGAAGCTCTGACAACAGAGCGATGGCCTGAGAGGAGGGGCTCAGAGTTTGCTCTTTTCATATCTCATGAGTCCTCAGTTATGTTTCAGTGAAGTTTGAACAGATGCTGCTCATGAATACACTGCATTTAAGGATTGAGGATTTTCTTCCTCAGTGTTTTTGTCTTGTTTTTCGCAGTGTATCCTTTAGAAGAAAATCTGAAAATCTTTTCAGAAGAAACTCTCATTGTCTATGAGTAAGAATTGTGACATTGAGCTCTGATTTGTGCGTTCAGGAAATGACTTCAGTAACACCCTTGTGGGCGTCTGATTCAGGGTCAGCTGTTGGGGGATGTCCCACCTTCCAGACATTGCTAAAGTGTGCCATGACTTAATAACCCTAAAATCTCTTAATTCGGGGCGTTTTTCAGTAATCAAACTGATAAAAACAAAACAATCAATGCAGATGTCAGAAGTAGGAAAAGTTGGCACTGACATATGACAGTGTCACTGGAGACTGTTTTGACGGCAGGCAGCATCTGATCTGGGAGATCCTCTGTGAATCACTGATCTAAGACCTTCACCGGTCTCCAGTTTTTCTCTCATGTGTCTTTCTGTATGTCTGTGCATGTGGTGTATGTGTATCATATTTCAGTGAGTCATATTTCACCCCAACATCAAAAGAATGAAAATAATTCATTTTTGCATATATATGTAGGTATATATGTCTGGCCTATTTTTGCATAAACTTTTTTTTTTTGTTGCATTGTGGCTTCATTTTCACCCCAAATTCTCATTAGAGTTATTATAACTAAAACAAAAATCATTAAAAAAAAAACATTTTCATTACTTGAAATAAAATAAACTTTTAGAGGGCTAGATCACCCAAAAATTCAAATGATCCCATGATTTACTTACCCTCAATCCATCCTAGGTGTATATGACTATTTCTTTCAGACGAAAGAATATAGCCTATCCTTATATCCAAAATATCCTTATTCCTCCAAGGTTTATAATGGTTGTGAATAGCGGCCTGTTTTGAACAATAAATAAATAAAATACAATAATGCATCCATCCATAATCAAAGTAATCCATATATGACTCATAAAGATGAAATAAAGGCCTTTTGAAGCGAACCAATGCATTTTTGTAAGAAAAATATCCATATTTAAAACGTTATAAATTCCAATAACTAGCTTCCGGCGGACGACCGTACGCACACTGCGCATGTTGATTTGAGCGGAAAAGCAACCTTTGACCCGAATGCAAAAAGAAGCTGGAAATACCATACCTTTGAAGCAACATCAAAGACTATAGAATAACTCAAGACGCGTCACTCGTACTGTTTTAAATGGGAGACTGAATAATATGGCTGAATAAAGTCTCGCCTTCTAAAGGCGAGCATACACTGTGCGATATCTGTGCGATTTCAGCAAGGTTACCAACTCACACTGTACAAGTAGATCGCGTGCGATGTAAAGCCAAAACGCACGATTTATGCGCTCACACTATGCGGTCTGATAGTCGAGACGTGACTCGACTGCTCGCACTATGCGTTTGAAATATGCACGATAAACCCACGTACTGGAATGCGCCGATTGACAATATGTTTCCAGAGATATTGTCAAAAGCATCAGCTATGGATATCAAGAGAATTTAGCATTTCCAATTTATATATTAAATAATAATAATAATAATAATAATAATAGCCTATTATTATTATTATTATTAGTAGTAGTAGTAGTAGTAGTAGTAGTATAGGGTAGGCCTATTTATTATTAAATTGATACTACAATTCATTTGGCCCGCAATATTTCATAGCGCATCACCGCATAACCGACACGCTGCGAGGATAATAAAAGATTTGATTAGCATGTAATTACTCCTCACTGAAAATTATTTAAAGACATTTATACAATGAATTAAAGGCATATAATTAAAATTATTAACAGTAGCCTATGTGTCCGAAGACTGCAATAATCAGTCAATGAAAAGCAGCTTCACTTCAAAAACAACCTGTTTAATACGATATTCTCTTCTCATTTTTTCACCCACTACATACAGTTTATGGGCCACAAGAGAAATATTAAGAAAATAAATTAAGACATATAGCCTACCGTTATCAGGTTGAAGTAGGATTTAGGCTATCTCTCGTTGTCTCTGAGAAATATACACCGAAAGCTCGTCGGTTTTACTTTTATTATTTTTTTTTGTAAAGGCAGGTGAATAATTGACAGGGGATTGAGACGTCTTCATCGGCATAGCTCTCGCGCAAAGTTTGCACATTCTTTGTGTAATATAAAGTAGACACTGACTAGCCTTCCTGGTTTAAAATGGAAAAAAATTCTATATTACAACGTGACATTTTTCTTTATCACCAATTGCCAAATGAAGGACAACAGTTCACATTTCCGCATTTAATAAAATTAAGTAATTATTAAATAGCCTACATGAGTAAATAGAAAGTGAAAAGCGAAACATGTAATTTAATGATCAAGTAAATTAATACAAGAGGTTATGTACACCCAGGTGGCTTGAAAGACATGGGTTTATCCATCATGCAACACGAACTGGAGGAATGCAACATTTTGCTAAATTTCAGTTAGTTTGATAGTTACAGAACTTAAAGATCTCCATCTTTTCGTTTTCTTTCTTGCTGCATTGAAGATTGGTTGAAGTTATTTTTCGCGCAGGCGCAGTGGGGGGAACAACACAGAGTTTAGGCAAGTCGGTTCGTAGCTCTGCTTCAACTGTGCGATATCCTCACGAGGGGCGACCAAAATTGCTGACATGCCAGAAATTCATCCGACCATGCGATTGCCAGTCGGGAGAGGTTTATCGCCACTCGTTTCCCCGTGTACACTGCACGAACACTGCACGACAAACAACACACGACAAAGCTGAAAATCGGCCCGACTCAAAAAAGAGTCGCACGTGTCAGAATTCGGCTCAAAATCGGACGAAAATCGCACAGTGTATGCCCGCCTTAAATAAGAGCCAATCGCCGATTGGTAAAGTCATCGCGTCACTGCAGCGGCCATTAGAAGCTCTGGTTTCTATAGAAACAGTCAGACGCGCGCCTCCGAAATGAGACAGAAGAGACGCGCATTTAGGACTGCGCATGCGCATTAGCCTGATCCAGCCTGAAAAATACCGTTTTTTTTGTGGTCATGATTTTAGTGTTTAGAAACAAAGTTTATGAGACAGTTGTTGTCAGATTTCATTTGTGATTCGAAATCTTGGCAAACAGCTTTGGAGAATTTGATGTTTCCCCATTCAAAGAGATAGGAGCTGCACTTGAATGCCCGAGAGGCGTTTCAAAGATGGCCGCCGAGTGAAATGACTTGTCTTAAGGGACTTTGAGCGATATAACATCCCGACGCCGCCCACGCTGCTGAGAGCAACGGATGAATATGTAAATATGTGCGGCGCTTTCCTCTCAATAACAAAATAAACACAACAATAAATGGCAGCAGTGAGAAAACAGCAATTCAGAAATCATCTGATCATAGTGTTGTGGATATGTTTGAACCAGCTTTGCGATTCACCGGCATCATGTCGACAGATGAGGTCATTAAAATTACACTGTTATGATAGTATGATAGTATATGATAGTATATTTGAGACTATACAGATCTGGCTGTGTGAGACTATTTGAATTAATCATTGACATTACAGTACAGAATAGCTCTTTCTGCATTATCCTGAACATTGTATAAGAATTAATTCATGTGTCGTAGAACAAAATAGAGGGTCTCGGGAACGCGTGTAACCGTCACTCTTTGATTTTCCCGGCAAAAACGTCTACAGGCTTTCATATACAGCCTAGGAAATCGGGAAAAGTCTCTCTTTTTTAAAGTTTCGTTACAAGCTGTTCACACATGGGCAATAAAAAGGCGATTAATGATGTGAATTCTTATATATAGTATTATATATAGACAATTCTTATATATAATCGCTTTAACTAAAATAAAATAAAATATATATATATTTTTAAATTCTTATTCTCATTTAGTTTAACTTGATGTAAAATAACTACAGCTAAAGCTGAAATAAAAATGAATAAAAACTATGGAGACATGAAAACTATAAAATGACAATCTCAAGAATACAAAAATAACACTGATTCTCATTACTGTAATGCATCTTGACATTACTTATTCTTAACTCTCATTACTCTAAAACTATATATATATATATATATATAATATATATAATATACTGTGTGTAATATATATATATATATATACACACTGCCCTCCACTGCCCTCCAAAAGTTTGGAAACGCCCTAGAAAAGTGGGGTTTTGGAAAATATTGGCATGAATCCTTTTTAATTTGTGATAATTTTGCACTGATAAAAGACAACACAAACTACGAAAACATATTTTATTACATAAAAAGTTTATACATAGAAAAAACTTAAATTTCGATTCATCAAAATATTCACCATTAGCAGCTATCTGACCTAAACTGGGTTCTGATTGGTTCATTGTATTTTAAACTTAATTGGCAATCAATTGTTGAAGCTATTAAGCTGTGCTGACCCAAAAATCTTTTACAAACCTGAGCCAGGTTTAAACCAGTAACCAGGGATCATGGCTGGCAAAGGGGCATGTCTGACTTTGACATGTATATATTGCCATTATTATGTAATCAAAATGAAAATTATTATTGCTGGTCTACAATGATAATGTCAAGTTACTGTAATGTATTTGCACCAAAAATTGATAAGGATTTATGCTGATATCATCCAAAACCACACTTTGCCAGGGATTTTTCAAACTTTTGGAGGGCAGTGTGTGTGTATATATATATATATATATATATATATATATATTCACACACACATACATACAGACACACACAATGGAAAATGAAAAGCGAATCAAATCATTTTGTTACCCCATCAGAAAGAAAAATCCCAAATGAGATCATATTCATGTTTCTCATAATATGTACAGGCAGCAATGAGATTGAATGCAAATTTAAGTGTGTCTCCAATTTCTCTGAATTTTATTCTGAGAAAAAGACTGCAGTAATATCCCGTATCTCATCTAGAATTTAAGACAGATCTCAACAATGTCTCAAGTGGTGCTCAGATTTGACAAATTATTGCAATTGAAACCCAGATATCTCAATATGAACTCAAACATTTCTCATTAAATTCATCCAAGATTGAATTTTTAATTTTAATGCTCTATACTGTCGACTCATTTGCTCTTTTGAGAACTTCAGAAGAAACAACTGAGACCAAGTGTGATATGCTGAGCTTCTTCATTTGACTTCCTTCAGTGCAGTCACTGTACGGCCCTTATCTGAATGTTGAGAGATCATAAAGGAGATGGATGATTAAAGTCGGCATTAAACAGAAGCTGCGCTTTTCTTTCCTACTGTGATGTACATCCGAGTGAAACGGCTTCTGGAAGAAGAACAAATGTAGGGCGGGGCTTAATTTTGTCAGTTGGTTGGATGGCCTTGGTTTGCTATTGGTATAATTGCATGAATTAAAAAAAATTATGATCAGTTATAATAAACTGCAATATTCCATAAAAAATAACAATTGTCCATTTAGATTTTTTGGTGACTTTAAGATGTTCTGCTGGTTGTTGGTTAGACGCTAATAAATAGAGTAAGACACGCTGCTCTTAAACAATGTCACAAGTACTTTCCACTTTTAAACCCTAATGTATACAGTAAGTCTGTTTTTGCTAGTTACTGTTGCTCTGTGTCTTTGTGCCCCACTTCAGGCTGGCCTGCCGGGTCTGTCCTGTTTGGAATGAGATACTTTCACTCAGAAGTGGCTCTATATGAAACCTTGGTAGGCGTCTCTCGAGACAACAGCTGCAGACTTTAACAAGCAGACCATAACACCACCGCCTGTATATCACACTCTAAAAATGCTACAATGAAGACACATAATCCCATAAGGTCAGTTCAAAAATAATCAGGTCATAAGATAAAAATTGCTCTTGAAATATGAATATGTGTTAGAGGGAACGGCAATCACTGCTTACACCTTGTTGTATCTCGGACAGACATTTGATTAGAGACAAAAACAAATCTTCCAGTGCAACATTTATGAATTCAGAATTTTTTTAGCAATGGCTAATTATTAAAGTTTATTAAGTATTAAACTTCAGATATTTCAAGATATCTTTGGCAAAATTAATAGTTAAATAAAGTGTCTATTTATTATAATCTGATATAATGGTGGATTATATAAGAGTCAATGATGTGACGGTAATTTTTTTGTCCAAAGGCCTTAATAATAATAAAAAACAATGACATCCAAAGTAACTATCACTTTTATTGAATCCAAAAGGTTTTAATTATAATTTGACACATATAAAGGTATTTTAAAGATTTTGAAGTGTCAAAAGGTCATTCGGTTTAACCGTCCAAAGACCAATACAACCATTTCATTAGTGATTAAAATATCTTAAAATGTAATAAATGTATATATTTTTATTCTGGCATGATTTTATAACATCATATATCAACATAGTGCAAAATGGTATTAAAATTATGTGTAGAAGTCGTTGCTTTGTTATGAGGAAAACATGTCAGAAAAATGAATTTCATTGATGTCATTCGGAGTAACCAATATAAAGGGACCATTTTGGATCAAGTCATGCGGTCAATATCATGTGACAGGATGTGACATCATTCAGACACCTGTAAAGGAACACATGGTCATGAAGCAAAGTAATTATTCTTAACTATTTGAAGCATGTCCCGAAACATCAGGTCATTTTGTTCAACCGCTATAAAACATGGAAAATGTTGTAATATTTTAAAAACGTGTAGTAAATATAAAAGGTTTGATTGTCCTTTTGCTAGCTAGCTAGATATCAGCATGTTAGCATTGTTTGAAAATATTGTCATTCGGTAAAACCGAAATTTTGGTTAAACCGAATGACTTTTTTGGTGACAAATTTTATCCATCTTTTAAAAAATGACAAAAGCAGTGTTAATTGATTATAAAAACCACATAACAAAACACTTTTAAAAACCTTATTCATCAATGACCCATATACAGTCAAAAGTTTGGAAATATTACTATTTTTAATGTTTTTGAACGAAGTCTCTTATGCTCATTAAATACAGAAAAAACAATAATATTGTGAAATATTACTACAATTTAAAATTATGGTTTTCTATTTTAATATACTTTAAAATATAAATTATTCCTGTGATCAAAGCTGAATTTTCAGCATCATTACTCCAGTCTTCAGTGTCACATGATCCTTCAGAAATCATTCTAATATGATGATTTGATACTCCGTTATTATCAATGTTGGAAACAGTTGTGTTGCTTAATATTTTTTTGGAACCTGTGATGCTTTTTTCAGGATTCATTGATGAATAAAAGGTTAAAAGAAAAAAAACATTATTCAAAATAAATCTTTTCTAACAATATAAATATTTACTATCACTTTTTATCAATTTAACACATCCGTGCTGAATAAAAGTATTAATTTCTTTCAAAAAGAAAAAAGAAAAAAAATTACTGACCCCAAACTTTTGAACGGTAGTGTATATTGTTACAAAAGTTTTCTATTTTAAATCAATACTGATATTTTTTAACTTTTTATTCATCAAAGAATCCTGAAAAAGTATCACAGGTTATAAAATAATATTAAGCAGCACAACTGTTTCCAACATTGATAATAAATCATCATATTAGAATGATTTCTGAAGGATCATGTGACACTGAAGACTGGAGTAATGATGCTGAAAATTCAGCTTTAATCACAGGAATAAATTACAATTTAAAGTATATTAAAATAGAAAACCATCATTTTAAATTGTAATAATATTTCATAAAATTATTGTTTTTTCTGTATTTATTATGAAATAAATGGAGCCTTAATGAGCACAAGAGATTTTGTTCAAAAACATTAAAAATAGTAATGTTTCCAAACTTTTGACTGGTATGTGTGTGTATATATATATATATATATATATATGCTGAAGAAGCAGTGCTCAGCTTCATGAATCAAATTATTAAGCACACACACAAAAAAAGTATTTGCACAGAAAAAGGTATAACAGTTTATTTATTACATTTAAAAAAAATACATTGGAAAATATTCTGTCCTGATATTATTGGCTCCTAAAATCAAATAAGCAGCAAATTATTTGATGCAAATCCATTCAATATTTACAGGCAACATTATAGTGTGTGTCTTGTGTGTTGGTTGTTATATCCACAGTAAACAGAGGGTAAACAGAAGCAGTAATATTGAGGCTACATTTGGCATTGGGCAAGAGGTTAAGTTTCTCCGTTGTAATGAGAGCCATAATGAAAATCTGTCCTTGCATAGCTGGAAGAAATCGCTCTGCATTTAGATGTAATGTTAAGATGCTTCCCTGTTTAGTTCCAGCCACATGTCCCGGATCTAATTTTAGCCTGAAACATGAAACAGTCACAATAAAGGAGCTATTTATAATGGTTGTGCTGTTTTGGGGGCAGTGAGTTATCTCCAAATGACAACATTACATTAGTGAGTAGAGCGGTGAGCTGCCAGTCAAGAGTATGATAACAGAGGCGGTGATTTCAGATGCCTGCACTGCAGAACATGACTGGATTAATGGATATAACCATGCACCGAGAAGGTTATATCTCCTGTTGACATGTCAGACTTATTGCAATTAAGTTTTATGGATGTATTCTTGAAACTGTGTGTATTTTCATGCTCACTCCAGGTTCTCCATTGTAAATGCATTACTGTAAACATGATTTTTTGAGTCTATCTATCTTGTGACTTTAAACTTTTATTAAAAAGTACTTAAAAATTATTCTTTTATGTGTAAAAAAACATGAGGGAAAAATACTGAGTGCACCTTTAAGGGGCGTACAAGCAGCGTCACGCTTAAGTCGTCCAATTTCCTTGAAAATACTTGTACATTAGATTCAAAACGTCAATTTGCTTGTTAAACAAAACTTTTTAGATTTTAATTAGGAAGCTGTATATTTCAACTGAGGCCTTTCAAGGGCAGCCTAGTGAAAACGGCCTCAGTACAGCGCCTGTAGAACATTATTTCTACATCTTTCAACTTTATTAATATATAGACCTAGTTTAGTTGCAGATCTTTCATTTACCACAACTGCGATGTATATCACACAAGTTAGTCGCGATTATTCATATTATTTCAGCATTTTGAATGGGCGCGCGAGACGCCAAATGGACTATATGCACGGTTACTTCCTGGTTGTTGTTAAGCCAGCTCGGGCATTTCCGGTGAACTGTTAGCTGTTCATTCTGTAGTCGCTGTACATCGACACAAAACCATCAATGGTTGACTTTTTAATGTTGTATTCATATTTTAATGCAGTAATCACATTTACCTAATTTGCCAATAAACCAGTTTTATTGATTGCAATAAAGACGAAGCTATTCAGACCGTTTAAAAACGCTGTGTCTGTAATTAGACACACACATGCATTTTTTTCCTCAGCACTTCAAATGTTATTTTTAATGTGGTGACCACAAACATTACTTGTTCATCCTTCTGAGATTGTCCCCATTGTAAAACCGATCGTTTAAATGTAGTAAATTCAACATTTGATAGAAAACACTTATTTAAAAATAAAAAAAGACATTACCACTTTAACCAGCAGGTGGCGGCAAAGTAGCATGTATTTGCGCATTTGTGAGCCATTTCCTCTAATCGTTTTTCACTTCGTTTTTGACTAAATATTAAACATTATAAAAATAACTAGGATTACAAATACAATTTGCCAATGTGAAGTACTTACAAAATCCTAAGAAAAACAATAACTTTTATAGTGAATTAATTAAACAGAAAGTGAGTACCGCACTTTTACCTTGTAATCACAGCAGCTGTCAGTCAATGCAGCGCAAGATCAATGATTTCAGCACACTTATAAAAACACACATTTTATTCAATGAATCTAACTAAAGTGCACAATAAATATTTAATTTTTGAAGCTTTTTTTCACATAAAAGTGTGAAAACTGATGGTCGAATTGAATTTAGCCGAGGAGGAACACTGAGGTACGTCTTTATTTATTTTTTTATGCGTGTTACGTTTGAATAACTAAATTAATGCTATGCCTGTCTATTCAAGCGACTATAATCTGATTATAAACTAAGTATTACACTACTGATGCTCAACACACCAGCAAACGACATCTCACCGGAAGTTTTCGAGCTGGCTTATATTAATGCGGAAGTTCTAAAGAACGCTCCGTGCATATAGTCCATTGTTCCCGCTAAAAGTGCGAGGAGCTGCGCGCGCATTTCTAGTCTGACAGGAGGACGGGTTTCTGAGGTAAGACTGTTTTACCTAACGACAAATTATATACATTGTCAAAATTCGTTTTTACATCGTAGTTGTGCTAATTGATTGTCATGCTTTGGTATATTTTATGACATAAAATGTCGAATTTATGAAATAAAAAGTCAAAGAAGAAATTATGACACGCTAAGTCATTATTATGAGATGAATAAACCGAAATTATGAGTTTCTATGTAATAATTATAACTTTAATTTTTGTCACAGCAACTTTTTAAGTCAGAATTTAGACTTTTCTGGCCCGGTTTCACAGACAGGGTTTAGGCTAAGCCAGGATTAGGCTTTATTTCAATTAAGGTATTTAAGTAGCTTTTATAAACATAGCCTAGAAAAAAACATTACCGGTGTGCATCTTGAGACAAAACAACGGCTCTTGACATTTTTTAAGATATGTCAGTGCAAGTTACTTTCAGTTAAAGCAGCTCAAACATGCATTTTAGTCTAGGACTAGCTTAAGCCTTGACTGTGAAACTGGGGGTCTAAGTCATAATTTTAGTTTAAATGTCATAATTATGACTTTTTATGTCATAATTTCGAATTACGATTTACAAAAGCACGTTTTTTTCTTATGTGGCGGAAATGGGCTGAAAATATTCCCTCAAATAACCATTTAAGTGAAAATGACATAATCAGACTAAATAAACCCTTTGGAATACAGATATGACTGTTTTTTTGGGAGTCTGACTGATTTGTAAAAAAAAAAAAAAAAAAAAAAAAAAAATTAATAATAAATGAATAATTTTAATTTAATAATAAAATAACACAATTTGTTATGTTAAAATAAAAAAATTTAGTTATTAATCTATTAAATTACATTAGGTAAAAAAATAAATACATAAAGATTGATTAATATAAATAAATAAAAATTGATTAAAATTAAATAAATAAACAAATAATATACATTTAAAAATAGTGAGTAGAAAAAAACATAATAATGCAACTTAATAAACTAATTTTAGATTTATATGATTAATTTTTTAGTGTACACAACCCAGATTGAGGTAAAAAAAATTGACAAACCCAGTGGTTGGGTTAAATGTTTGACCATCTTGCTGGGTAGTTTTATTAAACTCAACTATTGTTAAAAAATGACTATATGTCTGGCTTAAAATGAACCCAAAATAGGTTGGAAATTAAAAATCAGACACAATTACTAAAGGGAACAATAATAATCAAAAAGTGAACATTTAATAAGCAATTTATTCATTAAACTTATTAATAAATGTTCACTTATTAAACATATTTCCAACATACTTTGGTTTCATTTTAAGCATGAATACAGTAATTTAAAAAAAAAAATAAAACTTTGAATGATTGAAAACCCCTGATATAGGAGAGGATCTGAGTCAGTAATAGCTTAGATATCTGAAAGAATCAGTCTGATCAGTGCAGATCTGATGTTGAGCTCATCATCACTGCTGTTTGAATGTTTATCATTTGATCTTTTATGAATGACAAAGAGGCAGGCAGTGAAATGCAGAGATATAAAAAAGCGATAAAACCTTACACAAAATCTAAAGGAAAGGATGCACTAAACATATAAAACTCAGCTGTAGACAAAAAAAAGAGAAAGAATCACAAATCTTTGCTGGTCTCTACTGCCACCTTGTGTCTGTTTGTGAGCAGGGAACTTCTTCATTGTGAGGATGTTTTTAGTACAGTTTCCCAAACTGGGTTTCATGAAGAAACTGCAGGGAAGAAAATCTAATAATTAAATCATAAAAATGTACAAGTAAAGAATTTTAAAAAGTCACTAAAAAGAGATTGCAATCTTTTAAAGATTAATCATGCAGCTCTAATCAATCAATTCTCATCAGCTTTGAACCTACAACCTATCAGTTACCAGCTCAGGTCATTAACCACTAAGCCACCTGTTCAGAGCACAGTCTGTCTGTCGTCTGTCTGCACAGCTCCGTGACATCCTGACAGACCGGGTCACCCGTCTCTACAACCTGTGCCGTAAAACATCAATTATTTATGCCTTCTCTAAACACAACACACAATCCCCATTGCCTATTATAGAAGAGCTGCTCAATGGCTTCAGTAAACAGCTCTGATAGAAACACTCTCTGTGTCATTGAGTTTACTGGAGACAGTGTAAATTTCAGCTCGTGTCTGGATTAGCTTGACTCGCGCTCACATTCTCGGCTGGCAGAAAAACGAGTGTTATTGTAGAGCACAGACTCATCGCATGTCAAGATGTTGTGTAGGACGTGAACCGTCTGTGATGGTCGTGAACAGAAACAAATTCAGACGTGGATATTAGGGGATTTGCTCAGTTGCTGCTTAAAATATTGGGAAGGATTTGAAGTTGTTTGCAAAGGGATGCATGACAGATTATTGCTCATATTTAACACTATAAAGCCTACTGTATCGTATTTGATACGTGAGCTTCTTGGATGTCTGAATGATCAATATGATCAAAACTTTGTCGATAAACCTGTCACACACAATGTACTCATGCCTTCTGTCGTCTGATTGATCGTTTTTTAGCAAGTTAAAGCCTAATTGTAGCTTGTGCTTCACGTGTCTTTTTGCTGTGAAATCTTTACTGATTTTTATAAAGTAAACAGAAGAATAACTTTTATATTGGTAGTAATATTTCAAGATAAACACTTACTGGACTGAAACAACTTAGGTTTACTTGATTTTCATGTTTTAGAAAAATCATGTTAAAATGTGAGACTCAAATATGATTATCAGGCTTTTGATGAATGTTTATTCTCAATCGTCATTTTATTGAATTGCATTACGTTTTAAAACTACAGAGCATAAACATTTAAATGTCATTATTGGCAGATCTAGAGTGACAACTGATATTTGTATGCATTTTATGTCAGTATCTGCTACGCTCTAAAAAACACTGGGTTAAAAACAACCCAATTTGGATTGTTTTCAACCCAAGGGCTAGGTAAATATAGGACACTTGTTGGGTTAATTTTACCCAGCAAACTGGGTTGTTTATTTTAACCCAGCTTAATGGTTTGATTTATTTTTACTATAATACTATCTTTTTTTTATATACATGAATGAATGTTTACAGATTAACTTAAATCCTCTAAACTTCTTTTTTAAATACTCCATACAACCACTGGTTTGCATGATAATTCCTTTATTTTTGATCATATTTTATAGTATAGCATCCTCTATATCATTTTAATACATATTGCCTATAAGTTTGTTTAACAAATATTAGAAGTAAAAATTAAAGATTTAGAAGTAATTCAAGTGTATTCGACCAGTCTCTGTTGTCCTGTTTCCACCGTAACGGCGCTGGATCTCATGCCGGAGATGAGTCGCATTCGGCGGGGAACTGATAACTTCAGACCGCCGCCTGAGTTTCACTCGTAGCCGAAATATGCTGTGACTGACTCCATAACCTGTCCATAAATAATCAGTGTACAATTCTGAGAACATATTTTAAGTATTTATGTTCTGTATCTTTTTGAATAAAATCATAAAATTTTATGCAAGGCATCAGGCGTTTCCATCATGTGAAAAGACTGACTCGACACTCGTTTAGGTGACTCACAATCGCGCCCCTGTATGTTGCTTTGCATAAAATTAAATGATATACAGAACAATAACGATTTTTTAGATAAAATAAAATGTACACAAACCTGTATTTTATCGAAGACATGCATCAATTTGACAGAGCTGCACTGCTCTCTCCTGAAGAGGGTGCAAAAACCCTGCAATAAATAACCCAGGATCTGGGTAACACAAAAACAACCCAAACACTGGGATGTTACGTCTGACCCAGGAGCTGGGTAACACAAAAACAACCCAAACACTGGGATGTTACGTCTGACCCAGGAGCTGGGTAAAACAAAAGACCCAAACACTGGGATGTTACGTCTGACCCAGGATCTGGGTAACACAAAAACACCCAAACACTGCACCCAGGAGCTGGGTAAAAAAACGACCCAAACACGTCTGACCCAGGATCTGGGTACTCAGAAAAACGACCCAAAACTGGGTTGTTACGTCTGACCCAGGCTGGGTAAACAAAAAACGACCCAAACACTGGGATGTTACGTCTGACCCAGGATCTGGGTAACTCAGAAAACGACCCAAACACTGGGTTGTTACGTCTGACCCGGACTGGGTAAAACAAAAACGACCCAAACTGGGATGTTACGTCTGACCCAGGATCTGGGTACACAGAAAACGACCCAAACACTGACCCAGGATTGGTAACACAAAACGTGGTTTTTACGTCTGACCCAGGATCTGGGGTGGGACGTCTGACCCAGGAGCTGGGTACACAAAAACAACCCACAACCTGGGAAACGCAGAAACGACCCAAACACTGGGTTGTTACGTCTGACCCAGGATCTGGGTAACTCAGAAAACGACCCAAACACTGGGTTTTTACGTCTGACCCAGGATCTGGGTAACGCAGAAACGACCCAAACACTGGGATGTTACGTCTGACCCAGGATCTGGGTAACAAAAAGACCCAAACACTGGGTTTTTACGTCTGACCCTGGGTAACGCAGAAAAACTGGGTGTTACGTCTGACCCAGGATCTGGGTAAGAAACGACCAAACACTGACGTCTGACTGGTAACCAGAAACCCAAACACTGGGTTGTTACGTCTTGGGTAACCAGGAACCCAAACACTGGGTTGTTCTCTGACCCAGGATCTGGGTAACTCAGAAACGACCAAAAACTGGGTTTTTACGTCTGACTGGGTAACGCAAAAACCCCCAAACACTGGGATGTTACGTCTGACCCAGGTGGGTAATGCAGAAAACGACCCAAACACGGGTGTTACGTCTGACCAGGATCTGGGTAATCAGAAACGACCCAACACTGGGTTGTTACGTCTGACCCAGGATCTGGGTAATCAGAAAACGACCCAAACACTGGGTTGTTACGTCTGACCCAGGATCTGCCCGACCAAAACACTGGGTTGTTACGTCTGACCAGGATCTGGGTAACGCAGAAACGACCCAAAACACTGGGATGTTACGTCTGACCCAGGATCTGGGGAAGCAGAAACGACCCAAACACTGGGAACGTCTGACCGGATTGGGTAATCAGAAAAACCCCCAACACTGGGTTGTTACGTTGACCCAGTAAGAAAAACGATGGGTTGTTACGTCTGACCCAGGATCTGGGTAATGCAGAAAACGACCCAAACACTGGGATGTACGTCTGACCAGGATCGGTACAGAAAAACGACCAAACACTGGGATTACGTCTGACCCAGGATCTGGGTAACGCAGAAAACGACCCAAACACTGGGTGTACGTCTGACCCAGGATCTGGGTAACACAGAAACGACCCAAACACTGGGTTGTTACGTCTGACCCAGGATCTGGGTAACAAAAAACGACCCAAACACTGGGTTGTTACGTCTGACCCAGGATCTGGGTAAATCAGAAAACGACCCAAACACTGGGTTTTTACGTCTGACCCAGGATCTGGGTAACTCAGAAAATGACCCAAACACTGGGATGTTACGTCTGACCCAGGATCTGGGTAACACAAAAACGACCCAAACACTGGGTTGTTCTGACAGGAGCTGGTACCAAAAACGACCCAAACACTGGGTTGTTACGTCTGACCCAGGATCTGGGTAATGCAGAAAACGACCCAAACACTGGGATGTTACGTCTGACCCAGGATCTGGGTAACACAAAAACGACCCAAACACTGGTTTTTACGTCTGACCCAGGATCTGGGTAACGCAGAAAACGACCCAAACACTGGGTTGTTACGTCTGACCCAGGATCTGGGTAATGCCAACACTGGGTTTACGTCTGACCCAGGATCGAACACAGAAAACGACCCAAACACGGGGATTTACGTCTGACCCAGGATCTGGTAACGTAGAAAAAACGACCCCAAAACTGGGTTGTTACTGACCCAGGATCTGGGTAACGCAGAAACGACCCAAACACGGGGTTTGTACGTCTGACCCAGGATCTGGGTAATGCAGAAAACGACCCAAACACTGGGATGTTACGTCTGACCCAGGATCTGGGTAACGCAGAAAACGACCCAAACACTGGGTTGTTACGTCTGACCCAGGATCTGGGTAATGCAGAAAACGACCCAAACACTGGGATACGTCTGACCCAGGATCTGGGTAATGCAGAAAACGACCCAAACACTGGGTTGTTACGTCTGACCCAGGATCTGGGTAACGCAGAAAACGACCCAAACACTGGGATGTTACGTCTGACCCAGGATCACCAAACAACTGACCAGGACCTCTCTCTGGACCCGGATAAAACAAAAACGTGGGTTTTTACGTCTGACCCAGGATCGGGGTAACCCCAATGGGTTGTTAGTCTGACCCAGGATCGGGTAACACAAAACGAGCAAACACTGGGATTACGTCTGACCCCTGGGTACCCAGGATTGAATGCAGAAACGACCCAAACACTGGGTTGTTACGTCTGACCCAGGATCTGGGTAATGTTGTTACGTCTGACCCATCTGGGTATGGGTTGTCACATCTGACCCAAGATCTGGGTAACACAAAAACGACCCAAACACTGAAAAATGACCCAAAAAATGACCCAAAAGGCTCAACCCAGGACTTGGGTAGAAAAATAACCCAAGATTTTTTAGAGTGTATACTCTTATAAAGATCTAATTGATTTACATTTACAAGCATCTGAATTTCATCTCACTTTTTTGTCCATATAAATATCAGCATCTGCACCAAATCACACAGTTTTGCTCAGTTTAGCTCTCTGAATAAAATAGAGCAGTTTTTTCCTCACTATTCTCACTTTATCATACTATATGAGCCATAGAAGCCTGATGTATCAAATATGATACAAAACAGAAAACACATGCAAACTTCTTAAAGAAAAAAAATCAATAAATTACTCAATTTCAAAAAGTTATATGTTTCTGAGTATTATTTCATATGTCAGGCTTTACACAGTTAAGGATATTGATTTGAACAACCCCCTAATGCAAACTATAAACCTTGTAAAATGTAATTATTTTTTAATAGCCTCTTGGTGGCCTGAGTGAATGATACACTGAGCCATCTGGTGGCAAAGACGTGTATTACAGATGGCCGAGTATGAGAAAATTAAAGCAGCAAAACACTCATTCACGGTCCACTATTACAATTAATATTGTATTGACTCTGCTCTGTTTCATTTTGACTGATGACATGATCATATGACTAAAGAGACCCCAGATTGACAAAAGGTAAAATAATCTGTATTGATGTAAATACACTTAATGTTAATTAGAAGTCCTGACATATGATCTAACGTTACCCTCCTGTAGCTCACTGCAATATTCAAACCCCTGTTAAATCTCTCAGTGTGATTAAAAAATTGCAAACATCAGGTATATGACCTTATGCTTTCTGGAGGCTGCTGTGAACATTTATTTCATTATTTAGTGTCTCTTAGAATAACACTCTGATAGATTTAGCAGGCCCTCATCTCAAATGAATAATTTTCTTCAATTTACTGCTGCATATCAAATCTGTGCAATGTGTTTTACGTGAGTGTTTTTTTTTCTTTTGCTCTCCTAAAAGTGATGATTGAGTTTCCACTTTTTCCACGGCAGCTGGATTTTGATCCATTGCTGGCAACACGGGGACTTTCAAAAAAAAAAAGAAGTACATTTCACCATTAACATATCACATTTGACAAATCAGATCCGTGAGGAACGCGGGTGTTAAAGCAGAATTATCATGCAGTATTCATCTTTGGAGCTGTATTTTGAGTAGAATTATACCAATAGAATTAGTCACAAGTAATAGTGTTTTCATTGTACTTTAAGTATGCATGCTTTATGGGCTAATATTACCCACAAACCACTTTTTGCAATGGAAAATGCAGTTTGTGATGATGCACATTTATACATAATACATATTTTAGTGTGCAGTATAATTAGCCGAATTGAGGCATTAACTTTTCAGTTTTTCCTGACCACTGCGACAATCATTCATACTAACTCTGTGTCTGAAATCGAATGCTTCCCTACTATAGAGTATGCAATAAACAGTACACCAACAGAGAAGTATGCCCAAATACAAATGCTGACTTCAGAACCGCATACTACTCTTACTATTTCTGCAATAGAAATGTGGTAAAAGTAGTATGAGTAGTATACTAGTATGCTGTTCCAAATTCAGCAGTGGTATTCGAAAAACAGTAGGCGAAATTCTGAAGTGCACATTCGATGGACACTTCACTATCCCATGAGGCCATGGGAGAGGATTTATGGCAGGTCATGACAGTAACAATATGGCAGATGTAGTATGTCCAAATTTCATTCATACTACCCATATTCATACTAAATAGAACATATTTTTTTACGTTTTTTTTTTAATTTTAGTACCTATTCAGTATGCGATTTTGGACACACATTAAGATTTACTATTATCAAATCTCTTTCTCATACCTGAATATTTACTTTAGATATTGTAAATAAATACTAGCATACTTTCTATTGCTAAATTTCCATATGGCATAACATTATTTTATACACATAAATTATATATAAAAATATTATATAAAATAATAATAATAATAATATTATAAAATTATTTTATATAATATATATGTATATTTAAAATTGTATTTAATTTTATGTATATCTGTAATATATAATATATATGTATATAATTTATATAATAATCATGTATTATTATTAAATGACATACATATACACACACGTTTAATTTTTAAATAAAAATATAATTTGAAATCAATCACTTTTTATTCTCATGTACTACATACAGCCTTTTCAGAGCTAATTTGTTGACATTTCACACTTTATCGCTTCTAATTAATGCTCTCAATGTGTTACGAGGATGAAAACTGTGATTAACTGTGATTGCTGTACAATGACAAGAAATTACAGACTTTACACTGTAATTAAGTGAACAGTTATTTCTGTGTTCTCTATAGTTTGTTTTCTAGTACAAAACCCCTTTGAGCAGCTGGCAGGAATTTAACCGACCATGGTTTTTCTTTTAAAGCTATAATGAAATATGGCGTTCATGTGACTCCGAAATTGCTACCTTGAGGATGTTTCCCGCCTTGACTTATGTGAGTGTGATTAAGTTCAAGTTGAGCCAATCGCCTTGTGTGGCATTGCTACCATATGGTGTTAATGGGGCTTATTTACTTATGAAAGTAACTGCTGGGTGCCAGGCTATATGTTTCTCCATTAAATTGTCATGAGCTATTAATCACAAACACACACATGCAGTGTTTGAAGGGTGGATGTTTGAGGGAAATTCAACCAGTGAGTGTAATCTCCCTGCATTGAACTTACCTAACGCTTCTAGCTACTTAAATAATAATGATAACATATCCAGTTTAATGGCACAGATATAACGTTATTTAAATTAAAAAAAATGAAGGAAACTTTGACCCCTCGAGTACTGAGGCTTGCTTCCACCACAATATTCAATGCATCGGCCAAGGATTCATATTCAGTGTTTCATATGTTTCTGGCTTTGTGCAGTCCCTGTTGAAATGACCCAGTTAAGCTTTTTCAAATATTACCTTTCATGCAGTGTGTGATATGGCTGTTTGAAAATGTAAAATCTCTGCAAAGTTTTAAAGATCAAAGTGCATGACAAATAAAGTTATTTTCTCCTAAAAGAAAGAATCGATTCTGAACTGCCGAAACGAGTTGTCAGTAGAGCCCGACTGATAAGGGCTATTGGTGGCCGATATTGATATTAGGGAGTAAAAAATGTCCGATATCGATATATCAGCTGATATTCTTTGTGTACATTATAGGAGTGCAACGGTTCAAATTACTATTGGTTTGGTTTTTATCACAGTTTTGGTATGGTTTGGTATGTGCTATGTTCAACTGTCAAATAAAAATAAAGAAAATAAGAAAAAATAATCAAACTAACTATCTAACAGTAGTCCCCTTTCAAGGGAACTCGTGCTGCATCCGATAGGATTGCTTTGGGAAGCGATCTTAGTGGACGCAGTGTCTCGTTCCCTTTCTCAGGGAACTATGGTTACATACGTAACCTGAGACATTCCTTTCGAGGGAACTCGCGCTGTGTCCGATAGGATTGCTTTGGGAAGCGATCTTAGCGGACGCAGTGTCTTGTTCCCTTTCTCAGGGAACTATGGTTACATACGTAACCTGAGACATTCCTTTCAAGGGAACTCGTGCTGCGTCCGATAGGATTGCTTTGGGAAGCGATCTTAGCGGACGCAGTGTCTTGTTCCCTTTCTCAGGGAACTATGGTTACATACATAACCTGAGACATTCCTTTCAAGGGAACTCGTGCTGCGTCCGATAGGATTGCTTTGGGAAGCGATCCTATCGGACGCAGTGTCTCGTTCCCTTTCTCAGGGAACTATGGTTACATACGTAACCTGAGACATTCCTTTCGAGGGAACTCGCGCTGCGTCCGATAGGATTGCTTTGGGAAGCGATCCTATCGGACGCAGTGTCTCGTTCCCTTTCTCAGGGAACTATGGTTACATACATAACCTGAGACATTCCTTTCGAGGGAACTCGCGCTGCGTCCGATAGGATTGCTTTGGGAAGTGATCCTATCGGACGCAGTGTCTCGTTCCCTTTCTCAGGGAACTATGGTTACATATGTAACCTGAGACATTCCTTTCAAGGGAACTCGTGCTGCGTCCGATAGGATTGCTTTGGGAAGCGATCTTAGCGGACGCAGTGTCTCGTTCCCTTTCTCAGGGAACTATGGTTACATATGTAACCTGAGACATTCCTTTCGAGGGAACTCGCGCTGCGTCCGATAGGATTGCTTTGGGAAGCGATCCTATCGGACGCAGTGTCTCGTTCCCTTTCTCAGGGAACTATGGTTACATACGTAACCTGAGACATTCCTTTCGAGGGAACTCGTGCTGCGTCCGATAGGATCGCAAAGGGATTGGACGCAGCGCCTCGTTTCCTTTCTCAGGGAACTATGGTTGCATACGTAACCTGAGACGTTTTCAGGTACAAAAAAATGAATAAAATAATCAAATATAAAATAACACTGCATATTATCTTACTAAATTAAGTAAAGATTAATCATTTTTGAAGTTACAAATACTATTCAGTCAAGAGCGGTGAGTAATTTCTTTGTTATTTGTTGTTTGATTAACATTAAAAACACAGACAGACATAATGCACGTTCCAGTGCATATACTGCTACACATGTGTTGTATTTTTCGACTGTTATACATTCACTTAAGGCATAACTGACTATGTTTGCTAGGATACTCGCCAAGATAGGCATGTTGACATCATTTTTGTGTGAATTGGTCCGTTCAAGCGCAAGACTTGAAAGAGAACTCAGTATTTGCGTGCTGTCTGAGATAAGCCTGCAAATTCTCTTTCACGTCTTGCTCATGAATATTTCAATTAACAAGGCTTAAATGAGTTTAGTTTAAACACAGATAGCGATGTGTGCTGTTCGCGTGTCACCTGCGCTCGCGCACTATCAACACCCGAGTGATGACGGCATAAACGACTGCTCATATTCAAGCATACAGCACTCACAGTGAACCAAGTTTACAAAGAGTGACTGTTTTGTCCACGCTTTTTTGATCATCACTGTTGTAACATATTGGGAAGCCAGAATGCATATTCATCAACTGAAACATACATTAGCTGAATTCTGTCTGTCTTTAGATGTTGTTATTTTCAACAAACGATATTATAGATGCTTCGTCAGATGAACCGCGGTGCAAGTATGTGCAAGTCGGTGTCATATCTACTGCACATACGGCAATGCAGATATATCTGCGACAAGCTCACATCGGCCGTTAAAATCGGCAGACCAATAAATGAGTAATTCCAGTCTCACTTCCTGTTACATACGTAACAATGTAACAAATTTGCATAATGCCAGCCTGTGGTCTTTATTGGCTGCTTGTGAAAAACATCTACTTTGCCCTGCCAACAAACACTGTAGTTGTAGCTGCAACTAGAAGAGTTTGGTTTGTGTTGTTCATGTTGAGAAGATGCTGTTTTCAGTACTGCGAATCCACTTTGATGCACTTCAAAAGAACGAGGACTTGAGCTCGAATTGATACGGTAAAACCGACGCCATCTTTACTGTTCATATCACTGTGTATCAAGCGCTGAGAAAGAGCTGAAATTCAGATATGATAATGGGAGTTTTGTTTCTGACACACACTGTAAGAGGTCGACCAATCACAACAGACTGGGCCGTCTGACCAATCAGAGCAGAGGAGGCTCTCGGAAAGGAGAAGTTTTGAATCTTCGAATTGTTTTCAGACACGGTGAGAAACTAGGTGATGTGCAATGTATATTATAATAAAATTAAAATGTGTTTGGCCTTGGAAGCTTGTAAACCTGTTGTAGGAGACTCCTGAACCTTTAAAATAGCATAATAGGGGCACTTTAATGGTTTGTTCCCATTTGAAAGCATATCCACCATGTGTCCCAGGATGACCTGGATGTGGTCACCTCGTTATTTGCTCACCCTGAATGTGATGGCACAATTCAGTTTACTTGGTTAATTAATTAAGTAATCTAAGAACACTTTAGTGTGCGTATTGTGGGGGAATTTCCCTTTAGCAGCATGACTGTGGCGGCACATGGCCGTCTGGCTGTGGCTGCTGAAACGCGACACCCTCAGCTCTGAACACCCGTGCGTTTTATTACAGCTCATTAAGACTGTGAATAACTCACGACCACAGTTCCATTAGCGAAGAGCGGTAACGCTTAAAAGACTTCACAAACACACACTCTTTTCATTCAGTTTATCTCTGCTCTTTAACAAGTTAGATTAGTTAACAACTAATTATAAAAGGTAGATTAAAGGGTAAACGAAAACATGTCTAGATCACATTTCACCCAAAAATCAAATACAAAACATGGACACAGTGAACACTTTACAATAAGGTTTAATTTGCTATCACTAGTTAACAATGAAAAACACTTCTAAAGCATTTATTTATCTTATTTCATAATAATTTCAACATTTACTTATACCTATTTTTTTTTAAATCAAAAGTTGTATCTGTTAATATTATTTAATGGACATGAACTAACAATGAACAGTTGTATTTTTATTAACTAACATTAACAAAGAATAATAAACACTGTAACAAATGTATTGCTTATTGTTTGTTAATGCATTAACTAATGTTAACTATATTTTATATTTATTTTAAAAATATTTTAATTATAATTATGTATATTTTAATTATTTTTTATTTAATTATTTAATATGTTTTAATTCTGTATATTTTAATTGTTTTTTATTTAATTATTTTTTAATTATAATTATTTATATTTTGCATTACAGTAATTTGAATTAGGGGAGAGTAAGCGTGTTTAATTGTCAATAAATATCTTAGTAAATATTCTAAAATTATTCTTTGTTTTCTTTATGCAAGCAATTCTTGCAAATAATTCTTTCCTTTATTATTTCTTCTTGTTTTTTATTATTTATATTTATTATTTTTTATTATTAATTTTGTATGCACCTTTTATAATTATTTTTAATCACTTTTATGTAAAGCACTTCGAATTGCTATTGTGTATGAAAAGTGCAATCTAAATAAGCTTGCCTTGCAATCATTTTTTTTAAATATATGAAATATGGTCTGAATATGTTCTTGACAATGTTGATGTGTTACGCTCTCTGTTTCTTTCAGATGATCCACGTGAGTTTTCCGCTGCTGGAAAGTGAAGACGTTGACCCCGAGCGGCCGAACCTGCAGTATTAAACGGTCTGGTGCTAAATGCATCAGCGCTGAAGCTCAGGTGGGTTCAGGAGCAGAGAGGAAACCAGCGCTGTATGTTTGCAGTTTTCCTCACTCTCTAAATCTCTCCCTCTCTCTCGTTTCAGGGCTGAGCTGTGATTGCCATTAAGGTAAGGGGTCTTTTTTCCCCTCCTCTTGTGCTTGTCTGGTGAGTGGTGTTAACATCATGGAGACTCTGGCCACCACACCGTTATTTCCATACTGGACCAGAAATCTGATCCTTTTTGTTTCTGGAAAAGTGACCCTCATCATTTCTGCTAGACTTGCGACTCTTAACATGTTTAAGGAAAACGAGGATTTTGGGTGGGTGTGTGTAAAACTCTTATTCGCTTCTTTACTTTTCATTATTTGGCCAAAAACAAATATGGCTTTGAAATATAATTTTGTTTAGGGGTGGGAATAAGCGGCACATATTACTAATTTAACATATTTTTAGCATTAACTTACATGATATTAAATAACAAAAAAATTTTAAATTAGAATTTATATTTCATTTTATAGAATGTATATTTAATTAAATTTAAATTAAATTGAAATATTACTTATTACAATATATAACTACATTAACTATGTTACATGAACAACCTGTAAATAAGACATATATTTCTAATTTAATATTTTTTTAGCATAAGTTAATATATTAAAAATATTAATTAAAATATTAATTATTGCAAAAAAAAAAAGTTTTTTTTGTAGATTTAACTACGTTATATGAACAACCAATAAGTAATCTAGAGGCACATATTTACATGTTTTTTTTTAGCATGTATGTGTATATATATATATATATATATATATATATATAATATATATATAATATATAAAAAATTTTTTAATTAAAATTTAAATATTAATTATTACCTTTTTATCCTTTACACGTTATATGAACAACCAGTAAGTAATCTACAGTATTAGCACATATTTCTATGCATGTGTAATTTAATTTTTCAACATTTTTAATTTAAAAATTAATTATTGCAAAAGAAAAGCATTATAGCATGTATAAGTCATTAAAATTAAATTATGAATTATTGCAAAAAATGTAAAAACATTTTTTTAGCTTTAAGCAAATAATCTAGAGGCTAGATCTAATCTAATATTTTTTAACATGTGCAAGTAAATATATATAACCAATTTTTTATTAAAATTTAAATATTAAGTATCCTTTTTGTAATCTTTAACTACATGTTATATGAGCAACCAGTAAGTATTGTGCATTTTAGGGACATATTTCTAATGTAACATATTTTTTAGCATGTATAAATTAATAATTTGAATTAAAATTAAAATATTAATTATTGCAAAAATTGCCTTTTATTTAGCTTTAACTGCATGTTATATGAACAGCCAGTAAGTAATGATACTGATTTAAGTTTCATGATCGGTCCTCATTTGGAAGAACTGTTTTGACGTGGCAGAAAATACAGAATTGTAGTCCGTTAAGTGAGTGAGATGTTGAAGAATTAACACACTCTCGCTGATTAAGTTGTTGATTTATTTGAAGAATTCAAGGAATATAAGATTTCCTTTGCCGTCATTATAGCTTTTCGCAAGTCCAGTTAATTGTCCGCAGCTGTAGTATGTTTGTATGACCACTAAGAGCAGCTTTTCTCACCTCTGACAGAGCTCTCACTAGTGGCCCACAGGGGAACCGACATTTCATTTACAGCCAGTCAAACAAACTGTATATGATTCAGCTTTAAAACCATTATGTTCTTCTGAAAGCTTCCCTCCTACATTAAAATATACGAGTAGACTAACCCTATCAGTCCCTACTGCCATATGAAATACTGAGACAAGAAGATTATAATGAAGAATATAGCAGTTAATAATATATATTAATATATAAGTATTAAAATATAATGTAAGCCTGGAAATAAAACAAATACAACAAATAAATTGATCTGAATCATCTGAATTTTTTACTATTTATGTGTCTTTTTGATGCATTTCCTGCAGAATTCTGTTTTTGCTTTTCAATATAATGGAATAGAAATATTGCATTACTTCATGATACCCATACTTTTACACTACTTTTTTTATTAAAGAAATTATTACTTGAAGCAAGTTTGCATTAAATTGATAAAAAGTGACAATTAAATACATATATATTGTTATTGTTGTTCTTTTGAACGTTCTATTCATCAAAGAATCCTGAGAAATAAAATGTATCACAGTTTCCTTAAAAAATGACTGTTTTCAACATTGATAATAATCATAAATGTTTCTTGAGCAGCAAATCAGAATATCAGAATGATTTCTGAAGGATCATGTGACACTGAAGACTGGAGTAATGATGCTGAAAATTCAGCTTTGATCACAGAAATAAATTACATTTTACAATATATTCACTTAGAAAACACATTCACATAAATTGCAATAATATTTCACAATATTACTGTATTTTTTGATCAAATAAATGCAGCCTTGGTGAGCAGAAGAGACTTTTATATGTAAATCTTTATATATGTATTGACTGATGACCTTCATAAAGTCAGAATAGCATGTTTATCCCAGCAGAACAGTGCTATCTGAGAAAACATACAGTTTAAATTTGTTTGTCCATCAGCAGACATGATAAACCATCAAGATTTAAACAGATGATTGAAACAGCCGGCTGCTGGCAGCTGTATGTTGTTGTCCTAGACTCTCATTACCTCTTAAATCTTGTTATTTTCCAGGCAAGACAAACTACCGGCCTGTTATGCACTCCACCATATCTTTCCCTCTAAAAAAGAAAAAAACTAACCCAAACACAAAACAAAGGCCCTGTTTTGGCAGCCTAATGGTTTATAATTGTGTGTTTAATAGGGGGAGGGAGATGCGCGCCGCTACTTGCGATGTGACGAGCCTGAATTGAGCTTGTGAGAAAGGAAGCACCAGGAATATCAATGCATCCTCTGCGTAGATTTCCAGCAGAGTGTGACGTGCGTGTGGGGAAACTAGCTGCGCGGAGGATACTTTCCTTATTATGGATTTGACATGAACTTGGCCTCCGGCCCTGGGGAATGTGATGAATGCATTATTTGATCTTCCTGCCTTTGTTTACCTCTCTGGGGCGTCAGCGAGCGGCCATTCTGCCGCGACTCACAACACACCGTTAGTGCACGTCATTAGATTTTTTAATAAACAGTAATCACTTCCGGCCCTTTAGATGGACTGCTGTAACAGTAAACTGCTGAAATTATTTTTGGCAAAACAATGGACTGAATTCCTGGCGGATAAAGCAGATTTTATGAGTTTATGAGCTCAAGGCAGCAACGAAACGGCGCATTTAGCCGCTGACTGATGTGAACCTTGACATCTTATCTGTGAATGAGCAATTATTAAAGGGGACATATCATGCAAATCTGACTTTTTCCATGTTTAAGTGATATAATCGGGTCCCTGGTGCATCTACCAACTAGACATGTGACCGTATCATGTTGCAATTAATTGCTGAAGCTTTTATCACGGTATACGGTATTATCACGATATTGAAATAAGTTGCAAAAAAAAGTGCTGTCAAAGTATAACAGGTTTAAGAACTCTTTTTGTATAACAAAAAGAACTCTGAATGTTTAAATACAATAATACAATATACCAAAAATATATAAAGTCAAATTTTCAAACAGATTAAAGTGCAAAAGAATTAGGCTATAAAGAACATCAGGTAACACTTTACAATAAGGTCTCATTATTTAATGCATTAACTAAGATTGAGCAATAGCTACATTTGTTACAGAAAGTTTTATTTTTTGTTAATGTTAGTTAAGAAATACAACTGATCATCTCAGGTGCATTAAATAAGTTCTTTTGATTTAAGTAATGTTATTAAACAGTAACTAAGAAATTAACATTAACTAAAAATTAATTAATTCTTTATAAGTATTTTTCATTGTCAGTTTGGTAATAATGAATTAACATGTTGACTAATGAAGTTTTACTGAACAATAACAAATAATCAGAACATTTCTAATCATTAGGGCATGTTGTAGTCCAGATTAAAATATAAAAATGTTTAAATTTGAAAATAAATAGCCTATTAAGTCTTTGAGTATTAAGTATTAAGGTGCTGAGATGAACAACATTGAGATTACAAAAAAATGAATGGCTGTTTGAAGCATTTTAAAAACTTCACTAGTGCAGCTGCTTTGTTTGCGGGGTTTCCGGGGTAACCACTGCATTTCTGCTGTTCCATCAGCGCCCTCTGCTGTCAGAGAGTGAATGTGCACTTTCATTCTGCGCGTCTCCTTCATTCGTTCCGCCATGTGCTTCTCGTGCATGTTGGGCTTGTTTACATCTGAGCGCGTGTTCCTTTGACGCAGAATACAGCGGTGTTGTGCATTTTATACGGTTGATGGGGAAAGTATTGTTAAATGCATTATAAAAATTGGTAATAAATTATTTTGAAGTGCCCACGATAACAATATCGTGCATATTCATTATCGTGATATATCGCATTACCGAATATCGGCACATGTCTACTACCAACCTGTGAAAAAGAACAACCCAGTAATATAGATAGCCTGCTAGTTGACCCTGGCAAGCTCAACTGCTGAAAAAGGAGCGTTTCTGTCATTCATAAATGTATCCACTAACCATTCAGAAACATCCAGTTTCATTCTAAAAGTTGTAACTTCTTCCTGAGTCTCTCCATCAGTGTCGACTCCGGTTTGAACAATGTAAGAATGAACACTTCATTTTGGCTGCGTGAGATTCTCCAGCTTTGTTGTTGTTGTTGCTATTAAAGCTCCGCCCTCTTGGAAAGGGGGCGGGAGCAGCAGCTCATTTGCATTTAAAGGGACACACACAAAAACGGCGTGTTTTTGCTCACACCCAAATAGAACAAATTTGACAAGCTATAATAAATGATCTGAGGGGGATTTTGAGCTGAAACTTCACAGACACATTCTGGAGACACCAGAGACTGATATTACATCTTGTGGTCCTCTTTCAGTAAAAGCTTGTTTGCCTGACAGACTTAAACTCAATTACACTGAGCATGATAACTTTATTAATAAGTTCAAAACATTGCAGTCTGCTTAATATTTTGAATTTGTTTTTTTGAGCAGCAAATCATCATATTAGAATGATTTCTGAAGGATCATGTGACACTGAAGACTGGAGTAATGATGCTGAAAATTCAGCTTTGATCACAGGAATAAATTACATTTTAACATATTTTCACATAGAAAACAGCTGATTTAAACTAGAAAAATATTTCGCGATTTTTACTGTATTTTTGATCAAATGAATGCAGACTTGGTGGGCGTAAGAGACTTCTTTCTTTCTTTAAAAAATCTTACTAACTCCAAACTTTATTATTATTATTAGTATTATTTTAATTTTAGAAGTTTTAGAAATGCTGCCTTGGGAACTAGCTGAAATAAAAATTTTATTTTATTTTTTTATTGAAAAAAAAAAAGTCTACTTTATTTTATTTCCCTGTTTTTTATTTTAGGTTTAGCTAACTATAACAACCCTAGCGTGAAAAAATTACTTTATGATAAGAATGTAGTGCACTGAATAGATCTTATTAGCATCCATTTCAGTTAAGATACTCCCTTAGAAAGTAGCTCCCTATGTAGACAGCAAAGCAGTTCACTAGGTTCTAGAGTGGAGCGATCTGCTTCACCAATGTCAGTTTTATACGTTCAACCCAGTGACATAAAAACGCCTCATAAATGTACTAATATTTTTTTGTTTAGGGTCATTGTGATTCTCAGGAAAGGCCTCCGATCTGCTGTTGTCAGGCCGGGCCGAGTGTTTCCTCACTGTGATCCAGGGAGCTGTTGAGCTTCACTTGAGCTCAATGCTTCAAAACATAAATGTTAGAGCTGCTTCCTTAATGTGCTGTGCAGTGGAAGTCTCTCGCTCGCGGCCTCCGTGACCCGCAGCTCCTGAACCTCAGCTGCCACTGAGAGCTTTAACCCGCGTTCTTACAGACCGGAAACGCTACAGGAACACACGGCACATGTTTTTACTGAATGCAGTGGGAATATTTCCACTACTGTGCTGATAATGTTACACAATCCGTCTAAAACACAGCCCTGCGTGTAAGTACACCACTTTCAGATATTAGATAATCTGTTATTGTTAGTGTTAAAGCCAGCAGAAAAAGGCATTTGCACCTTGTTTCACTTTGGTAATGTGTATTTCTGTAAAGCAGGATGTTCACAAAGAAAAACATTCGGGCGGGACTTGATTGGATGGTAAAAAGGGGACGTGGCTGAAAATAAAAGGCCTTAATGATAACATCATTTCAGAGAAAACATATTTATATTAAAACAAATTTACATCCAGTTTTAACATAAACTAATATTTGTCAGTTCTGTAATAGTACTAATAAACTGTATGTTTTAAATACACAATAATCAAGTTTATATATTTATCATCAATAAATCCAATTCAAATCTCATACATTTTGAACTAATTTAATAATTCTTGTTCCACCACTATCCATGTTTTAAACATTCATACTTTTCACCTGAATAAATTTAATTGGTTTCCCAATAAACATATTTATGCAAAGCAATTTGAATAAATGCATTTTGAAAATATGATTATTTAAAGTCCCCCTGAAGTCAATAATTTTATCTCTTAAAACTCATCTTTAATCACCAAAGTGACATATTTAAACATTTTTCCCTGTGAAAAAAATTCTTCATGCCTTAAAATAGCTTGAATGTAACTCTGCACCCTTGCCTCATTTAATATACGCAGATCTATGAATATGCTAATTAGCCCCGCCTCCACTCACTCACTCGCACGATATCAGAGATCCACTCGGTCAACTTACTGAGGCAAGCGCTGCACAATGGTATCGCTCTTTACAACGTCGGACACATAACGGTAATTAATATGATTAGCCTTTAGCTTGACTACATTATCAAACAGCTAATAATGTTCCTGCTTCAGAGCGGTCATCGTTAATGATATGCTAAATCCCGTCGGCATGTTGACGTGATTGGTTACAAGGTAGTTTGTGACGTCTCTGCAGTTTTAAAGAGAAAATACTCAGCAATAGTATTGACTTATAAATTTGCACATGGTTTGTCTTAAAGCATAATAAAAACACCACATTAAACAACATTAAAAACTTGATTTTTAAATAAAATCAAATAGATGCATAATGATTTTTTCTAAGTGCAAAAATCTTACCCATTTCATTTATGTATTATTGTTTATGTCAAAACTGCCCAAATGGATGGAAATTTTATATGCAAATCAATCAATATTGCATTTTCATTATATTGCACTAATAAATTGTGCACAATAAGAACAGGAACATGTATTAGGAAAGTAAAATCGCTCATTTTGATTTGGACTTTAATGCGAATAAAAACATTTCAAACCTCTAAGCGGTATCCCAGAGTGAGTATTGAGTCAGTTTCGGGACATTATGGATGTGTTGCATTGTTGTGTTTGATGGGATTTTGGATGGAGTGTTTTGCTGATTGGTGGGATCTCATATGTTTCACAAATATCCCAGTGTGACATAAATGCGAAGAGAAATGCGTGATGCACATCTGGAGAAGCGCGCAGCCGTGAGATCGAGTCTCTAACGCAGGTGCACGCAGCTGCATGTAAGCTATTAATGGGTAAATTCGGGGTAACAAAATAATAAGATGAAAAATTGAAAAGGATTTGGCTCTTTTCACTTGCAAAACATGTGCTGGATGAAATATGCAGACTTTCCCCTGTCAGCTTTAACGTGATGGAAATGTGCTCGCTTCCTCCCGGTGCACCTCATCCCTGCGGACAGTGGTCAGATTTCATTTCCTTGTCATGAAGGGGCCCTCGGTGTGCAGTTTTGGCCATCGCTCGCGAGCACTCGCCTGCCTTTCTGATGTCCTGATGCGGTTTCCTCCTCCCCTGTATGTGACAGCGCTGTCGACCGCGTGGCCTCTTTACTCGTCTTCATAAATCACTCAAATCCGGAGGCCCACCCTTGGTCTGCAATGCCAGCGTGGACAAAAGCTCTCTGTAGAAATAAGAAACAAAACCGCAAGAGTCCAGCACTGCGCTGGATGGTACCTCACACGACTCCGCCATGCGCTGCCGCTTCGCCTCAAACACCAGCTTTGCACAAAACCGCTAATGACCCTGGAATCGGGTCGCCGAAAACGCGTCCACATTTTATTGCATGTTCCTTCAGCCTGGAGAACAAATCGTCAACGAATGGACGTTTGACATAAAACAAGATAATCACACATTCTGGTCAACAGGCCATTTGAGTAAAATGGAGTTTAAGGGCCGGCTGTAATACTGTTGCTGTTCCAGCAGTTTCTTGGAAGTGTAGTAAAATTTTTTCTGCCTCTATTTCTTGTCTCAAGCTCTCTCTCTCTCTCTCTTTTGCTCCCCAGTGATCCATCATTTGACAGTGAATTTGGGCCTGGAGTTGAGTGGCCTCATATGCCTCTTCAGAGATCTGTCCCCTTGCAGGGATTCTTGTGACAGGATGCTGGACGCTCAACGACTCATGCCAGGTACGACTTGTACCCACATAACAAGCTTAATTCATCACACTAGAGAGCAAATGTGAGAAAAGGTGTGGTATAAAAAACAAAAAAACAGTTTTCATGATTTTAATAAAGGGGCATTTCACACAGAAATTCTGCCATCACTTACCCATGTGAAGCAATGTGAAATGCCCTCTTTCTTGCCCTCTTTGCAAAAAAAAATAAAATAAAATATATTTTTAAGATTTTATAGCTTTGTAAGAGAAGATGCTTTTTTGCTAAACCTGAAAAGTATTAAAAAGTAGCATTTAGAAGTTATATTAACTAATAATATAATTTTCTACCATATACAATTGAATGCACCTAGCTAACATCAACTTGCTTTGTTCTGGTTTCACCTCACTCCAGTCTAAACTAACTGATTTTATAGGTAGGCCTAATTTACTACACATTGTCATTTAAATAACCTGAAAATATTGTGGATTATTAAGGCTAATTTTACTAACCACTCTTGCTAAATGGGGTAAGCACACTTATGTTCTCATTTCAGAGTTGTTCGAGTAAATGATTCATTATAGACCGTGTGGACAGATCAGTTGTTGTCATGATTCATTAAAATGAATCTGTTCAAATGAGTCATTAGGTCGCGAATTGGACATTAGTGGACGTTGACGCGTTATTGGGGACTGTTATTAGGATATCGCAAAAGATTTGTCAACACAGAAAACACTTCACCACTGGATAGGATTGTCTTTTCGTTTACTGAAAGTGTGGTTTATGTCAGCTGCACGTGCAGGGCGCCTGTCAGAGAAGATGAGGTGACGTTCTTTTGAGCACTATTCACACCCAGCGGTTATTCAGGAAAAACGCCTCGTGAAACATGGATTCGGTCTTACGAAGTTTTAGCATTGTGTCAGTTGATTTAGATTATTATGTGTGAGGTAGAGAGAGTGCAAAGACAGTGCTTACTTTGAAAGAGCTTGCGCGCACAAGAACGGCTCCAGGTTCAAAGGTCAATACGGAATGGATTAATCTGCGTTATTTTTTCTCAGATTAATTAATCGAAATTAACGCGTTATTTTGACAGCCTATATATATATATATATATATATATATATATATGAAGAGTTTGGTTCCAAAACGCAATAACTCCATTTTGATTAATTTGAGTAAAAAGGTGTTTTCTTTACCAAGAAAGTGGCAAGATGAAAACCACTATTTTCTGTTTCAAACTTTCAAATAGCATCTTTTGGTTATAAAAAAATTAAAAATTCAAATCTACATTTTGATTTTAAAAAGTTTATTATAAAAACGTATTATTTTTTCCCAAAATGCAATAAATCCATGACACTTTTTTTTTCAAAATGCAATTAATCCATCAATATAAAAGTTATTTTTCAAATTGAAAATACACAACAAAGTAAGTTGATTCATATACATGACAGAGTTTAAACTTTGCCAATATTTATCTTATATACAGGCATTTTACTAAAAATACATTCAGCCGTCACTCCCAAAATGAATCTTGTTAATGTTATAAATTATTTGTCATTACCGATTAAAGAGTATCTGGCGCCACCGCACGGTTAAATAAACACATTTGCCGAGTACATTGGTATTAAAAACGGCTTTTAAAAAAGCCTTCAATGTTTACAGTGGGTGGAATGGAGCGCTGTGATTGGTTGAGCGGATATATCGCGTTCTGCAGAGAAGGGAGACTGGCGTTTGTCGCGTTTTGGAAAGAAAGGGAGAAAACATGACAGAATAACACAACGGATATCGCATTTTGCGCAAAATTAATAAATGACTTTTCAATACCGACCAGATACAATACTGATTTTGGCGAAAACTCAATTTTTTGAAAATGGCGTTTATCGCGTTTTGGAACCAAACTCTTCATATGAAGATGAAAAATTGAAAAATTTGGTTCCAAAACGCGATAAACACCAAAATCAGTATTGTATAAAGTCATTTATTAATTTTGCACAAAATGCAATATCCGTCATGTTATTCTGTAATGTTTTCTCACTTTCTTTCCAAAACGTGACAAACGCCAGTCTCCCTTCTCTGGAGAACGTGATATATCCGCTCAACCAATCACAGCGCACCATTCCACGCACTGTAGACAGTAATGGCGGCGCTCTGAATACACCTGGCATCCTAGTTTTCCTTATCTGCTTTGTACTTTGTGATCAACAAAAACAGAAAAATGAATGATTTTGACGGCATTCATGAACCTGTGGTGGTTTCTGCGGTGGGGAAGAAACGCAAGTCATCAAAATGTAATCATTTACGTGAGGAGATTAAGAAGATGAGGCACTCGAGTCGGGAGGAGGAAAAATGCGGATGTTGCTTGTTCCACGACAGCATCAAACTTCTGTCACAGTCCCCAAAACTGAATCATGAACAGTTTTTAAAAGCCGTTTTTAATACCAATGTACTCGGCAAATGTGTTTATTTTAACCGTGCGGTGGCACCAGATACTCTTTAATCGGTAATGATAAACGGAGACATAATTAATTTATAACATTAACAAGATGACCCGTTGAATTCATTTTGGGAGCGACGACTGAATGTATTTTTAATGCCTGAATTTATTAGTATTGACAAAGTTTAGACTCTGTCATATATGTGAAACGACTTACTTTGTTGTGTATTTTCAATATGAAAAATAACTTTTATATTGATGGATTAATTGCATTTTGAAAAAAAAAAAAAAAAACGTGTCATGGATTTATTGCATTTTGGGGAAAAAATAATCATTTTTATAATAAACATTTGAAAATCAAAATCTAGATTTGAATTTTTAATGTTTTTATAACCAAAATATGCTATGTGAAAGTTTGAAACAGAAAATAGTGGTTTTCATCTTGCCGTTTTCTCAAATTAGTCAAAATGGAGTTATAGCGTTTTGGAACCAAACATATATATATATATATATATATATATATATAATATATATATAGGGCCCTATAATTTCTGCGATCACGGAATCGCGGACGGAATCGCGGAATTCATTCATAAAAACGGAATTTACTATATAACGCGGAATGTCACAGAATTTGTCAAATTTTTGATGAATGAATTAAAAGCAGGTCAGTACACGTAAATTAAATCACGATATAGACTAGTGTCTGTGAATATTAAACCGCAAAAATACTATTTAAACATGAATCCTGCATGCCTGTGTGCCTCTGAAATGAATGATGCGGAAGCGCAGTTTCATTTCCCTCACACCGCCTTACACACAATCGCGCGGGCACACGCACACTGAAGCACGTGCGACGCTCGCGGTGTTTTCGTCCTCTGTCGCCTCACTATATGAACGCACAAATTCATCTCCAGAGCTGCTCTGAAAGTCACTTCAGCATCAGCATTTAACCGCTTCGTTTGAGAAAACTACCGTCATAAACACAGAGAAACTCAAAGCTCTAGGCAAACCGTCAAAATAAAAGTTCGATTTAACTTGACAGAAACATATTACTGTTGTACAGTAGAATTTAGATAAATTAATTTAATAATAAATTATTAAAATATATTTTAAACAATAATCTCAGTGTTTCTTCCATGTTTTAATTTTAACAGTAAAGCTCTGTTGTGCAGCACATTGTTTGACAAAAAAGTTTAATTTCATGATTAAAAGATAAATTAAATGGTATGCGTTCATTTGATTGCCAGAAAAATTTAAATACACAACAGAACTTCTGAAGAAAAAAAATCATAAAAATATATTTTTTAATTAATTCATATTGTTGTTTTTAAGAATTCAATTAATTAGACATGCTTTTTGATTATTAAAATGGAATTAAACCATTAAAATGGAATCCAGAAAACAGAATTTGGTAAAAAATAAAATTTGAGGGGAAAGAATAAAACGTAGGGCCCTAAAAAAATGTAATTTTTTTGTTAAACTTTTATTAAATTGTTGGTAAATTGGACAAGATTCATTATTTCAATAAATTAGACATGCTTTTTGATTTCTAAAATTTAATTTAACCATTAAAATGGAGTCAAAAAATAAATAAAACAGAAAAAAACGGAATCCAGAAAAATTAAAACGAAAAAAACAGAATTTGGGAAAAAATAAAACGGAATTTAGGAAAAAATAAAACGCATATATATAATGCTTATGGCACATTTTGCAAAATTACACATATTTTGAAAGACACTGAATGGTGTAGCTACAACATTTACCACTAGGGGCTGCAAAACCTAACCAGCCAAACCCTCATCTAGATGCTCTGTGACATCAAACGCCATTGGTTCGTCACTTGCGAATGAGATTTTCTACAGTGCAGAGTAGGAATTTTAACAAATAATAACCTAAATTTCAGCCTGTTCCCCACACAAACGTAATTTACTTCGTAAGACTTAGAATATAGTGCTCAAGTCATGTGTTTTTATGGTATTTTGGTCATTCTAAACAGTTTTAGTTCACATTCATTGTATGAAAAAGAGCTGTTTTGGTCTTACTAAACATTTCCTTTCACAGAAGAACGAACGACATGAAGGTTAATAAATGATCACAACTTTTAGTTTTTGAGCCAAATTTTAATTCCCAAAGTTAAACCCATTTACATAATTTACGACAAAGACCACAAAGAAGGGATTTCATGTGAAATGTGGAAAAACAAAAATAGTTAAGATATTAAACCTCAAAATATATTTTCCCTGTGAGATGTTCTTCATTCACCGTGTAGCTCCATGAAATTAAAAAAAGAAGGGAAAATCCTCTTCATCATGTCCGATGAATCAGTGCTTTCACTGCCGGTGGATACTGACACACATATTCTGTTACCACACACATATCATTTGTTGGAATTTAAAAGCAACATGTTGGGTTTCAATTCCATGCTGGTTTGCAAAGGCAAATCAATCTTTCATTTTCAGGATTTAGTTATAATACACCCTCCCTTAAAGGGATAGTTCACCCAAAAAAGTAAATTCTGTCATCATTTACTCACACTTATGTCTCTTTTTCTTTCTTCAGTAGAACACAAAAGGAAATCTCATCAGATCTCATTCATGCTCATGCATATTCAAATATGTCATGTGAAGATGCCAGGTTTGATGTTGAACACCATTGGTTTTTCATGTGACAAATATATCATGATACACAGATTATGCAGTGTAAATTCAATTTTAAAACTAGAGAAGGATTATTAGTGAACGAAAAAGTAAACTTTGGTTTGATATGTTATCAGAAACTTTAGAAGACTGAGTACTTTGGACTACTTTTATAGCACATTTATGATGCTTTTTTTTATGTGAAAAATTTGAATATTGCATAAAACATTTCTGAATAAACCGCCATTTCCAGAATGACTAAAACAATGTTTTAGATGTTGTGCAATGAGATTGGTCAGCTGGTTTGTACAGTTATCCAATCGCATGACTGTTGAGATTTTTGTTGCACATCCAGGAATTTATTTAGTGTTTTCCATCGTAGTTCATGCACTTAATTTTCTATCTGCTAAGAAAATATACGCCTAAGTTTTTTATGCACATTTTAAAGGGGGGTATCACACACAGTTTCTGCCAATCTCATGTTAATCTTGAGTACATATAGAGTAACAATGCATCCTTCATATCTCCGGAAAGTTTTTAGTTTTGTCATATTTATAAAAGATAGATACGCTAAACCAAGTCTTTACGAAAAAGGCAGAGATCCTGGAGGCTTGTCTGCCGTCAGTGCTGTGGGTGGAGCTAAAGAGTCACGAGCGCGCGGCTTCTGCTCAGAGATCGTCTGCTAGCTGCGACATCATTATAAATAAAAAGGGAACAAAAACGTTCATGTTGTTTACATTATATTCACTTGTGTGCCGATTGCCAACAAAACACAGACATCTGATGCAGCTTTACTCACCGCCTGTGATCTGCAAATCCAGCACCAAACTGGGACTTGTTTACAAAACATTCCCGGGAACAAACAAACATATGTGCACAACTCCGTTGTTCGGAAAAACAAACTTCATCCTCTGTTCCCTTAACACTGGGTTCTTTGGGAAGCTGAAAAAGCTAATCTTTCCCTCACAACCAAAAACACACTCCTTTGGTGACAGGAGCTGCATCTCATTTCGGAGGCTGCGTCCTCCGGAGGTCGCATTTGAAGGCTGCATACTTCATCAAGTATGTCATATTTAAGAAAAGTATCCGTAATAAAATTGACTGATATTCATTGTGAGGTGTAAAATACTGTGATTTCTTTCTTACGTTGCAATCTAACGGTTATTTTTTCTAAATGAGCCTCCATGATGTATGCAGCCTTCAAAGGGTGCAGCCCCTGAATTGGGACACAGCCATTGTTGAAAAATCTCTCGGCTTCCATATCCCGAACGAAACACGTTGATGGGCGTGTTCTTACTCTGGGTGATGTGTGTGCACATGCTTATCAAGGAGAATTTCGCTCTCTCTTGACACACTCGAAAAAACTCTGAATCCTGTACCGAAACCGGCAGTAGTGGATTTGGCACTCCGTCATACGTCCAACTCGTGTTTTGAAACTTTGGCCATGTTTAGCATGAGAATGCAACTCTTTAACGGTGTAAATAAGTCAGAATGCATGAAATAGCATTACACCCCCCCTTTAAGAATGAATGCACAATTTGATGCTTCCGTTCAGCAGGGTTTTTTTTTAATGCCACATAAAAATATGTGGTGATGGTGACAGAATCACCTTTTTTGATACTTTAAACACATTAAGGTTAACAGCGCATCGACTGCAGGAAAACTGCTTTCAGCACGGCCTCACACGCTACAAACAGATGGAAAACAATAAGTGGGGGAAAAAAAAGAAAAAAAATCAGGATTAATTAGCACGTTTGTCAGTTTGCAGGAAACACAGTATCGGTTTCATGCCCTTCGCATTTGCCCACCACCTGTTGAACATGATGATTAGGGTGATGTCTATGGGCGGCTCGTAGAGTGGGTAAATGAGTGTGTGTTGGTGAGGAACAGGAGGGGCTTTTGTCATATTTATATCAACAATGTCGGACAAAACACTCTAATTATCCCCTTCTGGCCCGGCTCGTCTTACGGCTCACAGTCCATTTGCCGTCCTGTCCCAGGGCCAGACTCCGCAGTCCGCTGTCCTTAAGCACATCCTAATGACAGCTCTCTTTCAGTCCACAGGCTTTATAATTGCACAGGCTAACTTACAGACATTATGTGGCATTAGTCCAGAGAGCTCATAAAGGGGGGTCACGGGCAGGTCTGCTGGCCGATCACAATGCATGTGGCCTCAATAAATCTCCTAAGTGACAACAGCGAGAGGTCATATTGCTCAGATTGGAAGGGGGCGAGAGATGGACTAGACTGGAGCAGCAGAGGAAAGCGCAGATTCTCATTTCTGATCTGAGAAATCTGAATAAAAAATATCTGTATTATTCTCATTCTAATATCTTTAACAGGGTTTTTCCTGTGCCAAAAATTGTCTTCGGTGATGGCGGACAAACACTGACCTTTGACCTTATTTTGTGCGTATTTGACTGTTTAAGCACAATAAGCAGCAAAAAATAACTCAATTTAGTACTGAGAGGCGGCGTTATGTGACACACTTTGGGTGTGAGCACAAAATCTGCGGGAGTGAGTAAAATTATTTGCAATATGCGCAGTCCCACATTGAAATTCAAGCATTGTAACACCAGCAATATTCATCTGGAGCAAATGAGCTAGTAGGACTGACTGCTGAAATCCACCCGAATTTGACGGGTTGGCGAGTGTTAACCCCCTGGAGTCTGAGGCTGATTTGGGGCCTGGAGAAGTTTTGACATGCCCTGACATTTGTGCTTTTTTCAGTTGTTCATAAATATATTAATGACAAAAGTGTCATTACACTGTATTCAGCACAAGCTAGGCTACCATAATATGTGAGGAACATGTATGTACATGTTTGTATTTTTGAAGGAATAACGTTTATGCGTGGTTATTGAAAAAACAAAAAACTTAAGTCACTGAAATAAAGCCAATAATGGAGGTTGTAGACTAGAGTTTTTGCTTCAAAATTATGTAAAAATTATGCTGACTACTCTTTCATATAAAACAATAGAAAGATTTAAATTTTCTAAAACATCTTTGGTCAAGAAACACCGTATGCGTGGAGGCGTGAATCATCATGAATAATGGGTGATTCTCACCTGAGAAGACAAAAGAATCACATAATAATGACCTGAAATGACTTGCATAATAATGAGCTCTTTCAGTCAGGTAGGCTGTGAAAAACCCCTCTGTGATCATGTGGTGTATATCAAACATACAGAAAAACAGCAATACTGTGAAATATTATTTAAAATAATGGTATTCTATTATATTCTTTAAATATAATGTATTTCTGTGATGCAAAGTGTCTGAACAATTATGTTACCTCTATGGCATTTCATATAGGCTTTTAGCTTAAAAGCATGCACATTTGGAGAAATATTGATGGATTCTCATATGTTTGTCAATTTTCTATACAGAGGAGTAATATTTATTCAGGATTTATTGTCATTACTATGAGCGCTGGATACTGTGTTTTCAATTCATACTTGCAGCCGGAGGGCGCTCTGTACACCTTTAGTCCACAAATGCCTGCTAAAGAAGAATAGGCAATCCAGGAACTAACCGAACTAACAGAGGCCAGAGATCGCTAACTATGGCTATTCAAAACACTTTTCAAGACAATAAATACATGATTGAGACGATGAATGCATGTATTGACTGAATTTGCGTCTGAATAGCGCTGGCTCCGTGGGCGTGGCCGCATTAGCGGATAATGAGCTGAATCACGGACTTCTGACATGGCTCTCTTTTCATACAGATTACATAAACACAGAATATTTGTTTTCGATTTGACTTACACGATTTAAAACCTGACATTTCAACGTTGTGCAACATTGTGTTTTTACTCTGAGCGTGCACAAATAAAAGAAGACATTCCACAGATTAAAATGGTGTATAACTCTTAATTGTATGTGCAACATTGACAGAGTATTTTGAGTCTCTTTCACACTGGTAAGAAAAAAAAACGCGGTGGTATCGCCGGCAATACCTCAGACCTCAGAGTGTTAATGTGAAGCCCTGCTAGAACTTTGCAATGTGTAGTTAGCAGCATGAAAAACAAATTATACTGTATTATACACAGAGAAAGTGAGCAAAGATTGCTGCCATTATAATCACTGAAGCTGTCAATCACAATGTGAGGTACACAAAGCTGAGCTCATGCAAAAACTCCCGTTATAATCAATGAAGCTGTCTATACTGTGCAATGAATCTCTTTATTGACATGTGTTTATACTCTGTTGGTTATAATGCAAGCATTTGTGAGTGTGCAGAACTTGTGCTGAGCAAATGCTCTGACATTTTGAGTGGTGTTGAGTGGATTCTGACTAACTTGAGCCATCTGATTGGCCGTTGTGTTCAAGCGCTCAACAGATACGTCTGTGATTTGCTGCAAATAGAAACCTTTGATGCTTTTCACAGAGCGCTTACACAAACACTCACTGCTGGCTATCAGCGGGTAGCGGTACTGCAGAACGGCAGTATTAAAGGCACACTATGTAAATTTTCGCCACTAGAGGTCGCTTATTCAAAACAAAGGCGTAGCTTGATTCGCAGAATTATGCTGCAGTCGCCGCTTCTGCTTCTTCCGGTCAAGCGTATGTGAGGTAACGCAGCGCTGTTTATCATATTAGATACATTTGTGTGTTAAAAGTTGTTATAGTGCTACTCTGCGTATGAGACACTTGTTGCACACTGCAGTAAGCTAGATCAATATTAGGCATGTAAAACATGGTACTCGCAGTAAATCAAGAAAGCGAGATTCAAACAATAAGACTTACTGTGTTGAGCTATATAACATGATTAGTTTTCTGTCCATTAATGTATCCAAACAGTTGCTCACATGTCTAATAAAACACATGATATATTAAAGTGTCTTTTTGGTGTCCTGGTTAAAATTGCTTATTTCTCTGGATTTCTTGGAAACATTTGGAATAATGTAAGTACACAAGTCAACAAAATATATAACATTGTTCTAGAGATTTTTGGATATTTTAATCAAAAATCTTACATATTGTGCCTTTTAAATGATCAAATTTTTATTATTATTTTTATAAAATTTTCATTAGATTCTTATTACTGTTATACAATCATTTAAAAACATTTGATTGATTAAATGATTTTTTGGTCCATTTAAATCAACATATATTAAAAATACTTTAAATAAATACTTAACATTTCAGTAATATGTTTTTGTTTTGTGTGGGGAAAAATATTGTCACAATGCCAGAAGCTTAAGTAATCACCCCCTTCATTTTCTTTATGCAAAATATAGGTTAATTTCTGTATTTAATATATTAAAATATATCATTTTTCTTTGTTTTTGAAGTGAAATAATATGACCTGGACATTCAGACAACTATTTGAATTTCATCTATAATAATAGTAACATGAAACCTATTTTTTTTTAAAACTTCTTTAATTGTGTAATCAACAACTGTGTTCATAATCCTTTCAGTTAAACAAATTGAGAATTGTTATTGATGATAAGTTTTGTTTGGGGCAAATGATATCCACCAAAACAAGTTCCTGATGAGCTACGGAAGTCGCTAATTGGCCAAGAGCAAACAAAAACAAAACGTTGTGCTTTTGCACCTGTGGATATCCGACCTGTCGAAGGAATTTCAGAACATCACGACAAACAAAACAAATCAACTTTGCCAAATACGCAAAGCTAAGCCCAGCACTGATTTCATTTCAACCTGTTCGTTCACTAGCTGTAACTGTGCCCTTTCTGTGCAGGATTGATAGACTCTTTCTTTTTTCTTAGGGGAATTATTAAGTTTGCCCACAAAACCAGTGCAAATAACTCAGCGCTGACCTGCCGGATGGCTTTGGAAGGGCAACCTCCCAGAGGGAGGGCGTTCGGAGCTTAATTAGAATGTCAGGAGACACTTTCAAAGTAGTCTGAGATGAGAGTCCACTCCAATGGGAAACCTGAGCCGATCGTCTTTCCCAGTTCAAGGCAAACTGTTGAATGGGATCAGACACAAGGAATCACAGTGAGTCAAATGGGACCCATAAAGAACAGCACATGGGGGGTCGTCTTTAACAGTTTGCATGCACTAAAATTGTAATGGTACAAGAACATGAGCTATATTAATACATGTTCTCACAGTTTACCCGAAAGAAAATAGAGCAGTTATGTTAATGACATTACGATAAAGATCAAGAGCGGGCCACTATGGAGATTCATTTCATCTGATTGACATCAGGTTACATCACTCAACATTTTTTGAATCCTGTGGAAATTTTAGATTTAGATAATTAAAGAATTTCTCACTATCATTTAAAAGATTGAGGTTGGTAAGATTTTTTAAAATGTTTTTGAAAGAAGTCTCTTCTGCTCACCAAAGCTGCATTTATTTGATCAAAAATACAGTAAAAATTGTAATATATTTTTACAATTTAAATTAACAGTTTTCTATTTGAATATATTGTAAGCTGTAATTTATTTCTGTGATCAAAGCTGAATTTTCAGCATCATTACTCCAGTTTTCAGTGTCACATGATCCTTCAGAAATCATTCTAATATGATGATTTGCTGCTCAAGAAACTGTTGAAAAGTTGCGCTGCTTCATATTTCTGTGATACATTTTTTCAGGATTATTTGATGAATAGAAAGTTATTAGAATTTTTTGTAACAATGTAAAAGTTAAATTCAATTTAAATGCATCCTTGCTGAATAAGTATTAATTTCATTCAAATGTCAGTGAATATAAATAGGTAACAGTTTATTTAAATAATACTGCAAAAAATAAAATTTTATTAAGTAAATAATAGATAATTTTAAATTAAATTATAATAAATATAATTTAAAAAAATTATATATTTTTAATCTTTAATTAACAAAAAACAAACAAACACAAATAATGTTTAAATACATGAAAAAAATCGACTTTTAATATATTTTTTAAATAAAAAAGACAAACTGCAACTCAAACATTTATTCATTTTAAAGATTAAAAAATATATCATATTTATTATAATTTAATTAAACATTATATATTATTTACTTAATAAAAATTTATTTTTTGCAGTATTATTTAAATATATTTAAATAAACTGTTACCTATTTATATTCACTGACATTTGAATTAAATTAATACTTATTCAGCAAGGATGCATTTAAATTGAATTTAACTTTTACATTGTTACAAAAATTTTAATAACTTTCTATTGATCAAATAATCCTGAAAAAATGTATCACAAAAATATGAAGCAGCGCAACTGTTTTCAACATTGATAATAATCATAAATGTTTCTTGAGCATCAAATCATCATATCAGAATGATTTCTGAAGGATCATGTGACACTGAAGACTGGAGTAATGATGCTGAAAATTCAGCTTTGATCACAGGAATAAATTACAGCTTTTATTTAAAAAATATATTAAAAGTAGATTTTATCTTCACATATTTAAACATCATTTGTGTTAATTTTTCTCTTTGAAAAGTAAGTCACTTGCATGTTTTGTTCCTCATTTTTCCAGCCTTCCATGACGGCTCCACTGGTAGCATCTCGCAGAGGTCAAGTCGTTTTCGTGACGGCCTCCCTGAAGCGGCAGCTGGCCGGGATAAGGTTCCGATTTCACCTGCGCGCTGCAGTAACGCAGGAACTGGCGTGTCATTGAGGAGCGGGTAATTATTCAACACGTCAGACTGCGATGCCTGCAATGTTAATTACGCCTCGGGCTGCTCTCCGGGCAGAGAGATTAAGCCCGGGAGCAAAGGAGCGGCGCTCATTACGGTCACACCAGCGCAACATGTGCAGGGGACAGCGAACTCCCGCACGGTCCCTGAACGAGTATCCAGTTCGCCACCAGATGATACTTTATCATTCCCACACCATGTTTTATTTTAGGTCAGATGAGTAAGATTTTACAACTGAGCACGTAAAATAGATTAGATGTGTTCGCTTTTGATGAAAATAGTAGCTTGATGTGAGTTGTGAGTGTTTAGTGTTTCAAAAAAATTCATGAGGTTCATGGCACTGCCTGTCAATCATGAATTTTGTGCTGACGATTAATTGTCATGTGTTTGTCTGTTTTGTGTTGTATATAATATAACATGTGACTCTGGACCACAAAACCAGTCATAAGTCACACGGTATATTTGTAGCAATAGCCAACAATACAGTGGTATGGGGTCAAATTGTCAATTTTCTTTTATGCCAAAAATCATTAGGATTAGTAAAGATAATGTTCCATGAAGTAAATTTCTTACCGTAAATATATCAAACATTTATTTTTTGAGTAGATATGCATTGCTAAGGACTTAATTTGGATAACTTTAAAGGCAATTTCTTAATATATTGATTTGCACCCTCAGATTCCATATTTATCTCTGCCAAATACTGTCCTATCCCAACAAACAAACATCAAAAAAAGCTTATTTATTCAGTTTTCAGATGATTTATAAATCTCAATTTCAAAAATTGACCTTTACGACCCTTAGGTCACATATAATATATATAATATATAATATAATATAATAATATATAAATAATAATAATATAATATAAGCCTATATAATACGTTTTAATGCAAAAATAATTTTTTTGTAAAAAAAAAAATAAAATAATAAAAATAATATAAAAATAATATTTATACAATTTATAAAATAATATAATAATAAAAGTTATAATAAATAGGCCCATATAATATGTTTTAATGCTCTGAAAATTAATAATATTTATTCATATAATATAATAAAAAATAAGAAAATAGGCCAGTATTATTTACATTTTAATGCTGTGAAAATTAAAATATTTATAAAATGATATATAATATAATATAATATATAATAAAATAGGCCAGTATTATTACATTTTAATGCTCTGAAAATTTAAAAAAATTTATAAAATGATAATATAATATAATATAATATAATATAATAATATAATACAGTTTGATTCAACCCATAAAGCCTTTATGTCAACTACTAATCCTGTCACGATCATGCTAATGATTAATTGTCATACAAATAATTACTATTAATGATTTAATTATGTGTTGTTTGTCTGTTTTGTGTCATATGTAATATAATATAGCTCATATAATGCATTTTAATGCTGTAAAAATATTTATACAATTAATTATATAATTATATAATTATATAATATAATATATAAAAAATAATAAAATAGGCCCGTATAATTTACGTTTTAATGCTGTGAAAATTAATAATATAATATAATATATAAATAATATATATAATATATATAATAATATAATATAATATAATATATAATATAATATGCTAAAAAAATCTATTATTATTATATCTATAACTATATCTATTATTTACATTTTAATACTGTGAAAATAAAAAATATCTATAAAACTATAATATAATATAATATTATAATAAAAATGATAATAAAAAAGGCCAGTATTATTTACATTTTAATGCTATGAAAATGAATAATATTTATAGAAATATAATATAATATAATATAATATAATATAATATAATATAATATAATATAATATAATATAATATAATATATATGTATTTCTGAAGACCGTAAACATACGATTGCAACAGTATATGGTTTATCTGTGTTCTAAACATTTCTGGTATTTTCATAAGAATAAAGTATATTTATAATGCAATTCTAATCGACATAGCCTTTATCACTGTATAGAATACTATAAAATAATATAGTTTCTGCTTCATTTTGTGATATGAAGCCACGTTAGATCACAGAAGAAGTTACTTCAAACACTCAACTGACGATATAAAGTGAGTTTGGAGTAAAAACATCATTAAATGTTCTCTTTTGTTGGACAACAGGTTTGTAAACACTTCTCATTACAAGTCTGGAAAGATATTTATATATAGCTACCAAAATTATAGATAAATTCATTGTGTTACTAATTGAAAATATGCAAGAAACATGTTATTTCCTCGATTCATTTATTGGCTGAATTTATTAATTTGGCATGAATTTGAGAGAGCCAAAAGATCCAAATGCATGCACTTTTTACGTTTTCTTGAGTATTTGTGACTCAGAAGATGCCATAAACTGGAAAATATATAGTTGCATGTTTAATGCAGTGTGTGACTATAATATAATCACAGTTATGAACACCGAATCAGAACAAACGCAGATGGTATTACAATGATGACGACTCAATCCTCAGGTTAATCTTTACAGATCCACCTCACCAGTATTTTCAGTGCTGTGAAAGATATACGGCTGTCCTGACACATTGACATCATTCCTTAAACATCTGCTGCTTAAAAAACGGTGACATTTGTGGAGAAGCGCCATTCCAAAAAGGCCGTAATCATTTACTCGAGCGCTCGGCGAGAGTTATAGTACAGAGGCGCACCAATAAAATGACGAGGCCTTTCCCCTTCCAGTTTATAGAGCTCTGTGAAATAAAATTAAACACTTGCCATCTCTTTTGTCAGATGCATTATATGCGCAGACGTTATGAATGAGATGCATGTTTTTTTTTAATGATTCGAAATGATTTGCAATCTTGCTTAAGACATCAAACTGTCAGCTCATTCATCTCTCTGGTAAAAGGGCTTTTGAAGCAGTAAAGATATGAACACTGGGGGGAAAACGTTATACAATTTCCACTCGAAATAGGAAGCTAGGTCCTTCTGGGAGACACTAAATTGAAACTAAGGCTGTTTCTGATGGACCACAGGATATGCCTGCAAATTTAGACATATCAGAATGGTAAAAAGGTCTGTTAGTGCCCATTCATATAAACTGAATGGCTTGTAATGTTCTTGGCCCCTCGGAGAATACGCGCAAGGTTGAGCAGCGACAGCAGGAAGAGCTGAATGGTTTTGACATAACTTTATTTTAGTGCTCTACAGGTTTTCTCTCCTCCCTACGGTTTAATGGTGTATTCCGCCGGGGTCCCGAAAGGAAGCGGCTAAAGCCTTGCTGCTCGGCCTCTGAGAGGATGTCATTTCAAGATGAACGCCAATTTAAAGCTTTTTCACACATCGGATTTTTTTTTTTTATTTGTTAGAAATCATGTCAAGCTTGGGCTGCTTGATTAATCGAAATAAAAACCAAATCTCCATACGGCTTGTGCAACACGTGCCGAACTTCTGCCCATTCTTGTAATGAGAAGCGCTTATCAAATAAAGAGAAGCTGGACTTGAGGATTTCCATCAAAATAAAAGCGATGGTTTCACGTTTGAAAATGAAGAAATGAAGACAGACATAAATGTAGTATATAAATATAAGTAATTTTACAATTGTAATGTATAATAAAAAATTATTTTATAATATATATTATATAATATTTTTTAAATACTGTTTTTTTACAGTTAAATATAACATAATATTCAACATGAAGAAATTAAGACAGCCATAAATATAGCATATAAGTCATTTTGCAGTTGAAATGTAAAATAAAAATATTATTATTATTATTATTATTATTTAATATATATTATATAATATTTTTAAATACTCTGTTTTTACAGTGAAATATTACAATAATATTCCAAATGAAGAAATTAAGACAGCCATAAAAATATAGTATATAAATAAAAGTAATTTTACAGTTGTAATGTATAATAAAAAATTGTATTATTATATAATATGTATTATATATTTTTTTTATTTTTTTTAGTTAAATATTACAATAATATTGAAAATGAAAAAATTAAGACTGACATAATATATATTATATAAATAAACAATTTTACAGTTGTAATGTGAAATAAATATATTATTATTATTTAATATATTATATATATTTTTTAAATACTCTTTTTTACAGTGAAATATAACAATAATATTCAAAATGAAGAATTAAGACAGACATAAATATATAGTATATAAAAAAGTAATTTTACAGTTGTAATGTAAATAAAAATTTATTATTATATAATATATATTATTATATTTTTTAAATACTCTTTTTTACAGTGAATATTACAATAATATTAAAAATGAAGAAATCAAGACAGCCATAAATATAGTTTATAAATAAAAGCAATTTTACAGTTGTAATGTAAAATAAAATATTATTGTTATTATAATATATTATATAATATTTTAAAATCTTTTTTAGAGTTAAATATTACAGTAATATTGAAAATGAAGAAATTAAGATAGACATAAATATATATTATATAAATAAAAGCAATTTTACAGTTGTAATGTGAAATAAAAAATTATTGTTATATATTATATAATATTTTATATACTGTTTTTACAGTGAAATATAACAATAATATTCAAATGAAGAAATTAAGACAGCCATAAATATATATAAGTAATTTTGCAGTTGTAATGTAAAATAAAAATATTATTATTATTATTTAATATATATTATAATATTTTTAAATACTGTTTTACAGTGAAATATTACAATAATATTCCAAATGAAAAATAAGCCCATAAAAATATAGTATATAAATAAAAGTAATTTTACAGTTGTAATGTATAAAATATTATTATTATATAATATATATTATATATATATTTTTTATTTTTTTAGTTAAATATTACAATATTGAAATGAAGAATTAAGAGTGACATAAATATATATTTTTAGTTAAATATTACAATATATTGAAAATGAAGAAATCAAGACTGACATAAATATATAAATAAAAGCATTATATAATTATATAATAAAAGCAATTTTACAGTTGTAATGTGAAATAAAATATTATTATTATTATTTAATATATATTATATGATATTTTTTAAATACTCTTTTTTACAGTGAAATATACAATAATATTCAAAATGAAGAAATTAAGACAGACATAAATATATAGTATATAATAAAAGTAATTTTACTGTTGTAATGTAAAATAAAAAATATTATTATTATATATATATATATTTAGCAATTTTTATATTTTTAGTAGTAATATTAACAGTAAATATTATTTTATAGCCATATTAATATTAAAAATCAATTAATGGGCATTTTTTTGTTGCACTGATTCATTTTGAACTGAACATCTGATCAAACTGATTCACTAAAATGAATCAAACATCCCAATGATTCTCTGGTGCTGCATTCTCAGAGCTGCAGCAAGGGCGCTACAGATGACATTTGTGTGAATGATACTCTTCTGCGCTCGGTTTTCTTATTTTGTGTCATTGCAGAGAAGTTGCTAGAAGAGAATCTTGCCAAGCAGGTTGGTTAAAGTTATATAAATTATCATGCTTAAATTAGTTTAAAACATTTGAAGGAAACTTTTGCGCCCCCTTGAGCACTTAGGATTGATAGTGTTCAACAATACATTGACGTCTGCATTTGTGTTCTTGTGTACAGTATGTTTCTTCACTCAGGCAGATATAATGAACTGAGCTGATGTTCTTGCCAGCCCAGTTTGACAATTTCCTTTTATTTTTTATTGCCGAGGTGAGCTTTTAAAAGTAAACAAAGTCAGGGGACGCAGCGGCCCAAACTGCACTTCAAACGAATGCTTCATATGTTTTCATGATTTGAGAGCAACAGTCTCATTTATACAGTCAGCCTGCGGCGTTATTTTTTGTTCATGTGTTTGCTTCACGAGCCGAAGGGAAGGATGATGCATCTAGATCAGGAGTGTCAAACTCATTTTAGGTTGAGGGCCGGATGGGAAAAAAACTTAATCATATGCGGGTGAATGACCTTTTTTAAATCTGACAATTAGCCAACATTAATATTAACCATACAAACTACAAATTAATAATACTAGAAAAACACATTGCTGTGTGAAAACTGCCTTTTTACAGTGAAAATACTTATGCATTGTTTTATTTAAGGTTTTTATTAATGATTTTTCATGGCTGTTTCTTACAATTTTTTACAAGCAAATTTTTCCCCCTTTAAACAAATTTATTTGTTTGTTATATCTCTATAACAGGCCAAACTGGCCTTAAACCAAAAATATCTGTAGCCAAATATTTGAAATTAGAGGCAACCACTACATTTGCATCATGCAAACACATGTAGCATGAGCAGTTATATTTTTATTAAAATTAGATTGTATAATTTAAAGAGATTTAAAGGCACAATATGTAATTTTTGCCACTAGAGGTCGCTTATTCAAAACAAAGGCGTAGCTTGATGACGCCTAGATTTCGTGGAATCATGGGAGGTGTTGTCTTCACGCCTACAGCCGTTGGAAAAGAATCCGACTGGATGAGCTAATGCATTACAGATTTATTAACATTACTGTAGTATGAAGCAGGGTGTGGCTGAAAGCCGTTGGATCAGAGCGAGGCCACTGGAGCGATTGCTAATGAGAGACAATTAGCAATCATCTCGAGAGCAGCGGGACTTTTATTATGCCGCAGACTAACGCTTCTGCTTCTTCCAATCTTGTTGCACACTGCAGTAAGCTAGATCGATATTAGGCATGGTAAAACATGGTACTTGCTGTAAATCAAGAAAACAAGATTTAACCAATAAGACTAATTGTGTTGAGCTATATAACATGATTAGTTTTCTGTTGATGAATGTATCCAAACAGTATATCCAAAATGTATAACATTGTTCTAGTGATTTTTGGATATTTTAATCCAAAAATCTTACATATTGTGCCTTTAATGCAAAAACAGAAAGGTCTGACTTTTGTTTTGTGAAATTGTGATATAATTATGCTAGAAGACACCTGCATAAAACAAAATCAGCAGACGGACGGAATGAAAAATGCAAATTCACTCTCTGACAGTAGGTGGCGCTTATGGAACAGCAGCGATAGAGCGTTTCTGAGCATGATTAATCGTGTCCAAATAAAAGTCTGTGTTTACGTAATATATGTGTGAGTTCTGTGTATAATTATTATTATGCTGCGCTTATAAACACTACTGTACACAGTTGGGCAAGAAAATGCCATCAAAACTATTCTGATGTCACTTCCCTTTCATAGATAAATTCATAAAAAACCCACTCTCCATTTCAATATTTATATTTTTCTTCCTACATTTCGCGAACAGTGAATATTCCCGCACAAATTACATTTTTGGGGAATGATTGCAAAGCAGTTTGTGTGCATGTCCAGAATAGAGATCGGCCAAAATATAACTTAAATATGTTCCAATTTATAGCCGGTGCATCTCTGTTTTCTATTATTGTTCAGATCATCCCCCAGGCCGGATTGGACACCGTCTGTACGCGGGCCGTACGTTTGACACTCCTGATCTGAAACTCGAACTATCCATGCAGTCATATGTTAAATGAGTATCAGAGATTATTAGAAGGCCTGCATGGAATTAGTGACCGGATAGTTGACATGTTCTGCGGTGTGACATGTGATACTCCATCTAAAACTATTTTAAACAGCTTTATATATATATATATATATATATATATATATATTTATCACGCATGCAGCTTTTATTATGAGCTCATATTAATCGAGAGACCGCATGGAATATTTTAAAAAATCATTTATCACACCACAGGAGCGTTAAAATGAACTTGTGAGGGAAAAATTTTTCACATTAATTACATGACTGAATCATTTGACTTCATCAAACATTCATACAAGGCTGATCTGGGATCTGGCACTTGTTTTGCTCTTTTTAATAGGAAACTTTTATACACTAATGAGCTCATTTTAAATTTGATGCCTGCTACAGGTCTCAAAAAAGTTGGCACGGGGGCAACAAATGGCTGAAAAAGCAAGAAATTTTAAAAAGATTCAGCTGGGAGGGCATCTAGCAACTAATTAAGTTAATTGATATCAGGTCTGTAACATGATCAGCTATTAAAGGGATGTCTTAGAGAGGCAGAGTTTCTCAGAAGTAAAGATGTGCAGAGCTGTGAAAGAGTGCATAAAAAGATTGTGGAAAACAATGTTCCTCAATGTCAAATTGCAAAGGCTTTGCAAATCTCATCATCTACAGTGCATAACATCATCAAAACATTCAGAGAAACTGGAGAAATCTCTGTGCATAAGGGACAAGGCCGAAGACCTTTATTGGATGCCCGTGGTCTTCAGGCCCTCAGACGACACTGCATCACTCATCGGCATGATTGTGTCAATGACATCACTAAATGGGCCCAGGAATACTTCCAGAAACCACTGACAGTAAACACAATCCGCCGTGCCATCTGCAGATGCCAACTAAACCACTGTCGTAAACACAATCCGCCGTGCCATCTGCAGATGCCAACTAAAGCTCATTCATGCAAAAAGGAAACCATATGTGAGCATGGTCCAGAAGCGCCGTCGTGTCCTGTGGGCCAAGACTCGTTTAAAATGGTTTCAAAGTGGAAAAGTGTTTGACATTCTTGTTGGAAATCACGGACGCCATGTCCTCTGGGCTAAAGAAGAGGAGACCTTCCAGCATGTTATCAGCGTTCAGTTAAAAGCCAGCATCTCTGATGGTATGGGGGTGCATAAGTGCATAAGGTATGGGCAGCTTGCATGTTTTGGAAGGCACTATGAATGCTGAAAGGTATATAAAGATTTTAGAGCAACAAATGTTCCCCTCCAGACGACGTCTATTTCAGGGAAGGCCTTGTGTATTTCAGCAGGACAATGCAAAACTGCAGCTATTAGCATTGCTTCATCGTAGAAGAGTCCGGGTGCTGAATTGCCTGCCTGCAGTGCAGATCTTTCACCTATAGAGAACATTTGGCACATCATTAAACGAAAAATGCATCAAAGACGACCACAACTCTTTAGCAATTGGAAACATATATCAGGCAAGAATGGAACCAAATTCCAACACCCAAAACTTCAGAAACTCATAACCTCGATGCCCAGATGTCTTCAAACTGTTTGAAAAGAAGAGGAGGTGCTACACCATGGTAAACATGCCCCCGTTCCAACTATTTTGAGACCTGTAGCAGGCAACAAATTTCAAATGAGCTCATTTTGTGCATAAAATATGAAAATTTCTCCATTTAAACATTTATGTTATCTATGTTCTATTGTGAATAAAATATTGGCTCATGTGATTTGAAAGTCTTTTAGTTTTCATTTTATTCAAATTTAAAAAATGTCCCAACATTTCCAGAATTCGGGTTGTAAACAAGTTGTATTTTCTGGTTTTATAGCATTTAGTCATAAAATAGGTACATAAAATGAGCACAAACTGCACTATAAAGTCAATACCCTGTTAGAAATTAATATATTTTCTGAATTAATTCTGATTGGTGCAAAACCTTTTTTAGCATTTGCATGTATGCATTTGGCAGATTCATTATTCATTCAAAGTGACTTTGCATTCATTGTATATTTTATCGATTCATGCATTCTGCAGATCAATTGGTAATGCTTTACAATAAAGTTTCATTTGTTAACATGAATTTACTACATAAGTTAAGATGAACTAACAATAAACAATACTTCTGAAGCATTTTTAATTAATTTCAACATTTACTAATACATTATTAAAATCAAAAGCTTATCTGTTAATATTATTTAATTTTCCATGAACTAACAATGAACAATATGAAGTGTTACCAACAATCGCTGCATGACAAGTTACACACTGAAGTTTAATACTTAATATAAAATCCTTTCCTCTCTAACTATGCACACTATTTCACGTTTGCGTCGGATGACCCTCAGCGCATCTGCACATAAATAACAACCACTTATCAGTGCTCCCATGAGAGCGTTTATGATAATCTGCCAAATTACCTCTTAACTGTCATGAAACGTTAATGCGTTTAACAACATTTCCTCTGCAGATTCAGGGGCTGATTGATGTTGCCCACTACAGCCGGACTGCGGATGTTTTCTGTTGTTTTTTCCTCCGAAAAATTGGGTTTCCTCCGTGACCTTGTAGGCTCGCTGTTAGGTGGCTTGAGAGCTTTCCATCGGGGAGCCGTACGGGTCTCTGAAGGCCCTTAAATCTGGGATCTGATGTTCTGCGTGCACAGCTTGAGGATTTGAATGGACAAAGAGGTTAAAGCTGCACGTCCGAAAGAAAACACCCTGGGTTTTCTTCCTTGTGTCAGGATGAAAAAAAGGGAAAAACAGAGGAATACAAACTAATTTATCACAAGGCTTTTACAGCCCCTGCATGGCTCGTATTTTGCGCGGGTTACGATTCCCAGTCCTCCTTTGTCCCATATTATCAGATTCACAACACACTGAGCTCTGTGTTTCAATAACTTTATAACGTGTGACTCCATGCTGTTCGTTCACACTTTGAACGCAGGCCCATGAAATGAGTAACTTCTTTTATAATATTACATCGAGTCATGGAACACAGTAAAAGAGAATTGACATTTACTTTCTTAATTCATGTTTCTATTGCGAATGATTCAACAGCGCACGTTATGGAGAAAAATGTCCATAATCTTTCAGCTAAACTTGCTCTGAAACCACTATTGTGACATCATTTGTTAATGTTAATTAACCAAGTCAAAATCAAATCAGGCATTGCTATAGAAAACTCATATTTATGCTTGAGATATCTACTGTAATTCGGGGTTTCCCAGACTTTTTTTGTCAGCCAAACCCCTTTGACTTATATTTTTCAACTCATTGACCTATTCAAGTTACTCCTGATGATGGTTAATGGTCACATGACATTCAGGTAAACAAAATATTTCAGCTTTTTTTTTTTTTTTTTTTAATAATTTATTTTAATTTTACATTCTTATGTTTTTATTAATTATTAGCTTTTCATTAGCTAACAAATTCCATTTTGGGAAACCCTGAATCCAAATTTTTCAAGATGGATAAAAACTCCCAACCAATATTTAATTATTTTTGTTAAATATCATCTTGAATTCTCTTGGAAACATCACATTATGAAAGTAAATGGTTCCTATTTTTATCTTTCATTTTATTAAAAATGGGTAACACTTTAGTTTAAGGTCCAATTCTCACTATTAACGAGTTGCTTATTAACATGCGTATTACTAGCTGTTTATTAGTACTTATAAAACACACATTAATGCCATATTAAAGGGTTAGTTCACCCAAAAATGACGAAAAATCACCCTTATGTCGTTCCACACCCTTCGTTCATCTTCAGAACACAAATTAAGATATTTTTGATAAAATCCAATGGCCTCCATTGACAGCAAGATCATTAATACTTTCAGATGCCCAGAAAGCTACTAAACACGTAATTAAATCAGTTCATGTGACTACAGTGGTTCAATCTTAATGCTATGAAGTGACGAGAATACTTTTTGTGCGCCAAAAAAACAAAATAACGACTTTATTCAACAATATCTAGTGATGTGTGATTTTAAAACACAGCTTCATGAAGCTTTACAAATCTTTTGTTTCCAATCAGTGGTTCGGAGCGCGTATTGAACTGCCGAAGTCACGTGATTTCAGTAAACGAGGCTTCGTTATGTCATGAGTGCTTCAAAATTTCAATGGTAAACCAATGGGGGGGCGTGACTTTGGCAGTTTGATACATGCTCCGAACCACTGATTCGTAAAGCTTTGAAGCGTCATGAAGCAGTGTTTTGAAAAGTAGATTTTGAAGTGTCAAAAGGTCATTCGGTTTAACCGTCCAAAAGCCAATACAGCCATTTCATTTGTGATTAAAATATCTTAAAATGTAAAAAATGTATATATTTTTTATTCTGGCATGATTTTATAACATCATATATCAACATAGTGCAAAATGATATTAAAATTATGTGTAGAAGTCGTTGCTTTGTTATGAGAAAAATTTCTGGAAAAATGAATTTCATTGATGTCATTCGGAGTAACCAATATAAAGGGACCGTTTTGGATCAAGTCATGTGGTCAATATCATGTGACAGGATGTGACATCATTCAGACACCTGCAAAGGAACACATGCTCATGAAGCAAATCAACTAACTCTCTTTTATCTATTTGAAAAATTCATGTTTTCACTTGATCATACGCATGTCCCGAAACATCAGGTCATTCGGTGCAACCGCTATAAAACATGGAAAATGTTGTAATATTTTAAAAACTTGTACTAAATATAAAATGTTTGATTGTCCTTTTGCTAGATATCAGCCTGTTAGAATTGTTTAAAAATATCGTCATTCGGTGTAACTAAAAGTGTCATTCGGTAAAACCGAAATTTTGGTTAAACCAAATGACTTTTTTGGTGACAAATTTTGTCCATCTTATAAAAATTGACAAAAGCAGTATTAATTGATTATAAAAACCACATAATCTCACTGTTAACACTTGAAAAAATTCAAAATTAATTGTATCTCCATTATGTTTTTTTACACTTTTAAAAACCTTATTCGTTAACGACCCACTTGTAGTATGCTGTCATGAAAATAGTTTTCTATCTTCGCCAGCTAGTGTTAAGAAAGTAAATGAGGTTAGACTTTAAAAAAATGTTATTGGCATGTAAACATAAGCAAAACCAATATTAAAACCAGTGATTTTATATATATATAGTATGTAAATACCTTAACCAAGTTTAGTGTTTTGTTCTTGCATCATATTTTAAAAATATATAAAATATTTTCCTCATATTTGGCGGACTTTTAGAGTCATTAAAGACAAATATCCCCTCCAGAGATCACTTTTGGCCACTTTATATATGTATAAAATACATACTCATTACTAATACTCATAAAATGTAATGCATTTTTGTATTTTATATTACTGAGCATCATTTTAAAGTATAAATCTAAGGAATGATAGTAGCTTTGAAGATCATGGAATGAATTTGTCAAGCCTGACATCTCTACTTTACCTGTATCCAGATACTAACTATTGCATCTCGGCCATATGGGAAGGCAATATTCAAAGTGCTGCTTTAGTGGATTCCTGGGGAACCTCCTGTTACCATCTCTGAACTTCCTGCAGAAAGACGGGCTGATTTAGTGCTCAGGTTCGTCTATTCCCCACCGTCCCTTTTGTAGAATTATTTATCGTGTAAATGGTTTTAGGCATTGTAAAGGAGGGGCGAATATATACATCCATACGCACTGCACACGTCACACCCTCCACCGCTTTCACTGATTTTTTTTCTTTGTTTCCCATCAAGTTGATGCATCTTAACAGAGGATTTATTTCAAGATGGAATAAAACACTGAATTCTCAATATCAGCCGTGGAAATAAACTCCCTCGCGCTGGGTTTCGTGCTCGGATAATAACTCAAAAGGGCCCGAACACTGGTAGCATTTATTACCGTTTCCACAATGATGTTTCTCTCTGGCAGTATCCTGCAGAAAGCGCAGCCATAAATTTTATTACTATTAAATGTTTCTAACGGGAGATGACAAATATTTGAATGGAGTTGCTTCTCTTTGGCCGGAGAGAGTTGAAGGAAAATCCCTGGCCTTGAAAAACGAGGGACACTTTAATGCGGCCAATCCCATTCATCTCAATTGCGCCTGAGTACAATCTAAGTCAGTTTAAATTGTTTGTTGGAAATACAGCATGCTTCAGTGCAATTGCAACGTTTTTATGAGTGCCATAAAGTTGTCGTTCCTTACGGATCTCAAACTGAGGATGTGTTTAAGTGCTTGTCTTATAACGAGGGCATATTGAGTGACGGTTTGCATTGCATAAAAGGCCACGATTGGCCAAAATGTCGAGAGAACGATCTTAAACGGACATTTAAGGTCGCAACCCGTGTGGCTGGTATGAGCATTAACGCGCTGGTTTTGCTGAATGGCTAACAGACGGTGTCCCATCAGTACTGTCAACTTGACTGCAGGCGCCGGCCGGCCGCACCATGCAACTCAAAGGAATGGCCGTAATTTTTCTTCTTGCATCTTAAAAATCATCGGCCAAAAAGCTGGGAAAGTTTACCAGCTACATCTTGTGGTTAACCCTGTTTCAATCCAGCCACAACGCAACACTGTAATAGAAAGACGCCCGTCAGTGGGAGTGAGAACTGATTTATGTCTGTGTTTACTGATAACTCTCAGATGACGCTGCTTGCTGGTCACAGTTCGGCGTTGGACATTCCCAAATATAATTCTGATAGACAAGATGATCGGAATCCCTGAGGATGGACTGTATTTATTGAGGTTACATATTGCAGTGGACCTCATCTGGAGTCGTGTGATTTTCGCTGGGGAAAACAGATGGTTCACGGTCACGGTGTGTTTGGACATTGAAACAGTTTGGTTTCATGGTGCTTTTTACGTCTGTTTTGCTTTTAGGGTTATGTCTTATTCCCCACCGCACTTGGGTTTTCTGTATTATCATGCAGACAGAATCATTTCTTTATATGTTCTGTGCTGATTTTGTTGGGGACAGTAGGTTTATTATTTGATTGCATTGAGATTTACAGAGGAAGCACTCGCAGCACTGACAAACCAGCAATATTTTATCATTATTTAAATATGTAATGTTTAAAATATTGTTGGCAAGCTGTTTTTGTGTGAAGATATATATTTTAGTACACTGCAAGCTTGTTTATGTACCTGTGTTTGGAAAAATTCAAACAAATATCACTTTACTACTTGCCTGAAGTGCTGTTAACATTATTTTTTTTCCACCAAATTGGGGAAATTTTGTATACTTTAAAAATATTTGGTGGCATATACCATATACACATAACCAGAATAGTTTAGTAATATAGTAAAAATAAAAATTATAAATAATTATAAAAATAATTATAAAAATTATATTATATATATATAAAAATAATATATATAAAAATTAATATGTATGTGAATTATAAAATATATAATTATAAAAAATATATTATATATATATATATATATATATATATATATATATATATTAAATATGTATGTGAATTATAAATATTTATAATTATAAAAATTAGACTATATATAATATATATATATATTATAAATTAAATATGTGTGTGCAGAAAATGGCAGAAAAATTCCAAATTTTATATATATATATATATATAATTATTTATTTGTATATATTTATACACATCATTTGAAAAATACAAATAATTATAAAAATTATAATTTACATTTTTATTAAATATGCAGAATATTGCATACAAATTCCAACAATACCATTTATATATATATATATATTATATAATTATATATATATATATATATATATATATATAATTTTACATTTATTTATACATTTTTTAAACATCATTTACACATCAAGTATAAAAATAAAATAATTATATTATTAAAGTTAATAATTTATATATATATATATATATATATGTTTATGTTCACTTATTTCACTTTAATGGCAATGAAATGACCTATTAATTGCCATTAAAGTGGAATAACTGAACCTAAACATATGAGCTTGATAAAAAATGCTTATTTTAGAAGAAAATTTTAGACGGCACTTAGAGGCTTTTGCATCTCAAGTCTTCATATATATATATTCATTCCTACATTTATTTATTTTTTTACACATCATTTTTTTCGATTCTGATAAACAAATAGTGACTGAAAACAACAATGAAGGCAAACAATTATTTAAATGGACTAATTTTAAACTAGAAATGCAGTTTGTCAAGACATTGAAAACTTTGAAAAAATGTAAATTTTTTTCATATTGCATTTGCAAAAGCGTCTTCTACAGTAAATTAATATTCATCTGCTTATGTGTGCATGCCTACAACATATTTTTTTATTTATAAAGCATTTAAATTCTTTGAATATATATTACAACATTTATATTGCTCCTATAATAAAAAGACTAACATTACTCTGGATGTCAGCAAGTCCTGGAACTGCATTTGACCAGCTTCACGAGGCCCAGACTTTGACAAGGTCAAAAAAATAATTTCTTGTTTTAACTGGGAGCAGTTCTCATAATCTGCACTTTTTTGGCCATTTACACTGGCAGAAACCCCACAGTCTCGTCCTGCACGTGTAAGACGAAGTGACGAGAATAAATGAACAGTGATTCTAAATCTTAATAAGGTTTAAATTGTGGTTGGGATATTGTAGGATTATGTCATGGGACGCTGGGTCTTACACATGGCTTGAATGAAGAGTCCTGCGAGACCGCCGTATGGACACTGAATGAGCACAGAAATCTTTTACAACAATTGACCAGTTCTCCAAAACTCTCTACATCTGCTTAAATCGAGACTTGACCCGAGGGGTTTCAGTCCTATTACAATGAAACCTCTAAAGTTATATATTTTCATTATGGTGCTTGAAAGCGATATAGAATCGTTTTTACAGTTTTTTTACAGCACTGTTTCATAAAAAGAGCTTGTCCGGCATGTTTTATCTTATAAATTCCAGGGATCCAAGAGAAAGATCTCCACCTGGGTCAGAGTACAGCGAACCGGCGAACCCTCAGAAGTGACCATTTATACAAGAGTTCAGGAGTCTGTGCGGCGTCCCGAACCGCGTGGGTTTGAAGCCTTGGACCGCGGTGAAGGGGTTATTTGAGCAGGTACCGAACAAAGAGGAGGGCCTCTGTTTCTGAAGGCGCCGAAATTTCATTGCTGCAAATACAGCTGCTAGATTATTGCCCTTTCAGGCCGCAGACTGACAGCATGACAGTTTCATATGAGAATGGAGGGTTTTAAAAGAGGCTCTACAGACAAAAATTATTATTCATTTTTTTTTAACCACCTGCGTCTTTTATTGGTCCTTAAATGTGGTGGGTGCAAATTGTACAGGACATTCTTTCAGCTACATTTACTGGAAATTGTGATCTAATCAGAGTAAAATGTCAGTGTGTTTTATGTGTTAAGCTATGATTAAATGCTAATAATCTGACCTATGTGTTCATAAAGCATTTTTAATAATTATATATATATATATATATATATATATATATATATATAAAATATATTTTCACTATAGTTCATTTATGTAAGTGAGGATAGCAAAATAAAGTAAAATGACATATTATACCGAACCAAAAATTATTCAGACACTTTGACCTGACCATGTTTTGCTTAAGTGTTATCTGACATAATTAAGATTAATTTTTTTCTGACACAGTTTAACTCTGAGATCGATTGTGTTGGTCCACCTTCATGGATCGGTCTTGTTTGTTCAGCACATCCCACAGATGCTCGATTGGATTGAGATCTGGGGAATTTGGAGGCCAGGTCAACACCTCAAACTCGTTCTGCTCCTCAAACCATTCCTGAACCATTTTTGCTTTATGGCAGGAGCATTATCCTGCTGAAAGAGGCCACAGCCACCAGGGAATACCGTTTCCATGAAAGGCTGTACATGGTCTGCAACAGTGCTTAGGTAGGTGGTACGTGTCAAAGTAACATCCACATGGATAGCAGGACCCAAGGTTTCCCAGCAGAACATTGCCCAAAGCATCACACTGCCTCCGCCGGCTTGCCTTTTTCCCATAATGCATCCTGGTGCCATGTGTTCCCCAGGTAAACGGCACACGACATACTGACCACTGCAGACCGGGAACACCCCACAAGAGCTGCAGTTTTGGAGATGCTCTGACCCAGTCGTCTAGCCATCACAATTTGGCCCTTGTCAAACTCGCTCAAATCCTTACACTTGCCCATTTTTCCTGCTTCTAACATCAACTTTGAGGACAAAATGTTCACTTGCTGCCTAATATATCCACCCACTAACAGGTGCTGTGATGAAGAGATAATCAGTGTTATTCACTTCACCTGTCAGTGCTCATGCCACAGGTACACCTGTTCAACTGCTCGTTAACATACATTTCTAATCAGCCAATCACATGGCAGCAGCTCAGTGCATTTAGGCAAGTAGACATGGGCTGCGTTTACACTTAGCATTAACATGCAACCTGTATCTGGATGTTGGACTTACATGATACCTTGTGTGTCATTTTTCATTTTAATTGTGCAACATTATAAACGAGGCTATCGCATATGTTTTTATTGTTTTAGTTTATTGTGCTCTTCTTTATATGAATTTGTGGCCTAAAGGTGTACAGAGAGCGCCCTCCGGCTGCAAGTATGAATTAAAAACACCATTCCTGAAATGTCCTCTTCTTCTTTAGAATAATTTGTGGACTAAATGTGCACAGAGAGCGCCCTCCGGCTGCAAGTATGAATTGAAAACACAGTATCCAGCACTCATATTGATGACAATAAATATTACTTCTCAGTATAGAAAATTGACATAAATATATAAGAATCCATCAATATTTCTCCAAATGTGCATGCTTTTAAGCTAAAAGCCTATATGAAATGCCATAGAGGTAACATAATTGTTCAGACACTTTGCATCACAGAAATACATTATATTTTAAAGAATATAATAGAATACCATTATTTTAAATTGTAATATTTTTTCACAGTATTGCTGTTTATGATGAGCTGAGACATTATTACAGAGGGTTTTTTTCACAGCCTACCTGACTGAAAGGCCTCATTAATATGCAAGTCATTTCAGGTCATTATTATGTGATTCTTTTGTCTTCTCAGGTGTAAATGGCCCATTATCATGATGATTTCACGCCTCCACGCATACTGTGTTTCTTGACAAAAGTGTCTTACAAAAACTAAATCAATATATTGTTTTATATGAAGGAGTAGGCAGCATAATTTTACATAATTGAAGCAAAAACTCTAGTCTACAACCTCCAATACCAGAAGTCTTGTGAACACAGATTTAATATACTTTTTTTGGCCTTATTTCAGTGACTTAAGTTTTTTGTTTTTTCAATAACCACGCATAAACATTATTCCTTCAAAAATACAAACATGTACATACATGTTCCTCACATATTATTGTAGCCTAGTTTGTGCTGAATACAGTGTAATGACACTTTTGTCATTTATATGTTTATGAACAACTGAAAAAAGCACAAATGTCAGGGCATGCCAAAACTTCCCCAAGCCCCAAATCAGCCTCAGACTCCAGAGGGTTAACTTAACTTTAAACCTGGATGATGTGACTTGTTTAACATAACCAACCCAGTTATTTTTCAACTCTGGAAGTATTTTTTCTTTTAAAAAAATTAATTTGATCAAAGACTGGAGATTGCATTGGAAAGTAAAGTGAGTGAAAGCAATAGGACATTGCTTAATTTGTATCGTCTTTACTCTTATCTGGTGTCGTATAGCCTACCTTTGTTTAGTTCTAATTAATGTGATGTGCGTTCTTTAATGCAAAGTGTTCGGATTCTGCCGTTACATATTACACAAACGATACAAAAGCTTGCACGCTCCTTTCAATCATGAAATGCGTTGAAATATTTTTTTTTCACCATACAAGATTAATGTTGGGAAACTTAAATTGGTAGATTAAGTTCTCTATTTGTGATCGATTGTATACTTTTGTGGAATAAATCACAAAAATTCCATGCTGTGAGGACTGCATTGATAAAGTGAAAGTTGTTTTACGCTATGAAGCCATTTGAAGCATCTGCCTTTCAAAAATTTAAATATTGTGTGGGAAACAGAAATCCGATCAGTTATCCAGATACAGAGGCCACTTAATGTGAACAAATATAAACGCACCGTGTCCTAATTGGCTAATGATAATGCCAAGTGTAAATGCAGCCATGGTGAAGACGATTGCTGATTTAAGTGATTTTGAACGTGGCATGGTTGTTAATGCAGAGTATTTCAGAAATTGCTGATCTACCTGGATCTTCACACACAACCATCTCTAGGGTTTACAGAGAATGGTCCGAAAAAGAGAAAATATCCAGTGAGCATCAGTTCTGTGAGTGAAAATGTTGAGGTCTGAGGTCAGAAGAGAATGACCAGACTGGTTCAGCTGATAGAAAGATGACAGTAACTCAAATAAGCAATCGTTACAAGCGAGGTCTGCAGAAGAGCATCTCTGAACACACAACATGTCCAGCTTTGACGCAGATGAGCTCCAGCAGCAGAAGACACACCGGTGATGCTACAGTTCACACAAACTCACCAAAACTGGACAATAGAAGATTGGAAAAATGTTCCCTGGTCTGATGAGTCTCGATTTCTGCTGCGACATTCAGATGTTATGGTCAGAATTTGGTGTAACCAACATGAAAGCATAGACCCATCCTGCCTTGTATCAGCGGTTCAGGCTGCTGCTGGTGTATTTTCTTGGCACACTTTGGTGCAAATTGAGCATCATTTAAACACCACAGACGGAGTATTGTTGCTGACCACGTCCATCCCTTTATGACCACAGTGAAGCATCTTCTGATCTACTTCCAGCAGGATAGCGCTCAATGTCACAAAGCTCAAATCATCTCAAACTGGTGAACATGACAGTGAGTTCACCAAACTTAAATGGCCTCCACAGTCACCGGGGGCCTCATTTATAAAACTTTGCGCAGATTTCATCCTAAAAGTGTATGTATGCGCAAAAGCTAGATTCTGCGTATACACAAAAAAAATCTGATTTATAAAACCATGCATACGCCAGAACCTGCGCACAAATCCCTTTATAAATCCCAGTCAGTGGAAGATGTGCATACGTGCATCTCCACCCTGTCTCCTCCCTGAAATCACCATATATGCCTAGTTTTACTATGCATAATCTCATCTGCATATAATTTCCATGCATGTTCCCATCCACGTGATGGGAACATGGTACAAGACATTGGAAAATATTAGATATGGACTATAAATGCCATTTGTGCAATACATTACACTTATAAAAATCATCCTCTTAATGTTTTAGAATAAATATATATCAAAATATCCATTAAAACAAAATTGTATAAAATACTTCAGATAAAGGTTTTAGAATAGAGTTGATTAATTCATTTCCACTGGCCAAAAAGTATTTTAATTGTTTTAAACAATTCAAATCAAATTTATGCAGTTTTGCTGATAAGGTGAACATATCTTTTAGGAAGTTTATAGGCTGTTTTTAATAGAAACAGATCAGCCTACTTATTTATTGCAGCGTAAATACAATTGTCTGACTCTGTGCATCACTGACAAAAGTATTTTAAAAAGAAAACATACAAATCTTACCGTTTTCCTCAAATTGTGAACATGCACTGTATGATTATCTCACTGTATTATTATGATTGACTCATAATGAGGATTTAAAGTGGTTTTCCACTTCCTTCATCTGCCGTCAGTCCCTCAGCTCACCATTGGTGTCGCCAAACTGCTCTGTCTCCAAAATATTCGTACGCATGGGTCAGAGTTTGCGTTAAGGTTTGCAAATTTTCCAGTCAAGTTTGTTTTCATAAATCACAACTTATGCGTCAAAAGTGGCGTACGCACTTTACATTTACATTTATGCATTTGGCAGACGCTTTTATCCAAAGCGACTTACACTGCATTATACTATACATTTGTATCTGAGTATGTGCAATCCCTGGGATTGAACCCATGACCTTAGCATTGCTAGTGCCACGCTCTAACCACTGAGCTACAGGAAACTTTCAGGACCTGATTTGTGCATATACACAAAGTTTTATAAATGAGGCCCCCAGATCTCAGTCTAATAGAGCAGCTTTCAGATGTGCTGTGAATGAATCTGTGACAAAAGGTGTCCAGCCCGGTACTAGCAAGGTGTAAGTAATAAAGTGTCAGGTGAGTGTATATATAAACTGTTTATTTACAATTTACAAATAGAAAGGCACAAATCATGTTATATATGTATTACTGCAGGGCCATAACCACCATAGACATTGAAGGGGACAAGTCGCCCAATAATTGACCCTTCGCAAAGACCCGCCCCCCTTAGTTACTGTTGCTTTGTCCGACAAGCCATGGCGGATTCAAATGCGGAAAGACGTCAGTACACACCATTTTTCAAGTTCAAGGCCACCGAGGTTAATCTTCTAATTCCTGACTGCTTTGTCGGACAAAATGCCGGATTTGGCGTTATGATTTGTTAGATCACCTGTCAATCAAACTCCCGGTGAAGGGTCAATTAGAAATTGACCCACCTAATTGAAATTCTTCCACTTCATTACGCAGCTATCTGTATGTTGTTAGGATGAAAAAAGTTTAAAAGTTACATTTTTAGTCTGGTCTGCCTCAGCAGTCTGACAGCACTCGTCAATGTCAAAATGATTGAGATGGCCAATCGAATCAAAGTAGGCGGGGTTTACTGTTCACAGAAACAGAGCGTGAATTTCAGCTCGAAGTGTCAGTTTAATGTTAAAATAGAGTCCGATAAGATGTAAATAGCAAAACATTTAACACATGTCAGCTGTTTTGCGATATAAATAATAAAAAACCAAAAGTAACATCCAATGATGCAAACTACTCAACATTTATCTCAAATATTTTGAATTGAAAATATGCACACAATTCCCAACTGAGTTTTCAACATTAGGCATACAAATAAAAGTACATGCGTGCATATTTTAAAGCAAATAGTTAAAAAATTATTATTTCACAACTAGAATTAGGCCTAGAATTTCCTTCACTGTTTTGTTTCTTTATGCTTTATTTAAAACAAAATGCATTTTAGTTTTAGCAGTTGGTAACAATCATAACTATCTTATTTATTATAGATTATCATACTTTGTGAACATTCTAAAAGAATTTTAGAAGTTCATATTGACATTCCTTTATAAAAGATTAGTTTTAGAATGACAGTGAATGAAATTCAATGTAACATTTTTCAAAGCAATGTACGTAATTTAGCACTCTTTTTGTTTGTGTATTTTTGCTATTATTATTATTGTTTTTTTTTTTTAACTCAACCTCTCCTCCACAGTTTGTGATTCCACTTCTGTTGGCAGCAAACAAGGGTTTCCTCAGCACTCGCTCCATCTCTCTCTCTCTCTCTCTCTCTCTCTCTCTTTCAGATGCTGTGCATTCTTGGGTTTGTTCGAGCGGATCCCTCCTCATGAGCAGAGGCTTTACTTTCCCAAAGCTGATATTAATATCACAGACCATTGTGATGGAGTTATTTTCATGGAAGCCCAGGAGGAAGTCATGTGACTCTAATTAGTCCCTGGGGGCCACAGGGTCTCCATTACGTGCCTTGTTTTAACTCACATAACCATCAATGAAGTGGAAAGGCTGAGGAAGTAGCAATCACTGCGCCTGGGCGGCTGGTTTTATTTTAATGTTTTCTTGAGCACCTATTTTGTTAATGGGCCCAAAATCTGAGAGAAAAAAAAAAGTGTCTTCTCTCTTTTTTCCCCCTTGATGGTTTTTTTAGCTTTAAAAATGATGAAATGATCATGTGAGCAATAACTCTGATCCACATAGCAGGAAGATTAATGATTCTGGGATTTGTTGGTTCACACCCTGTACAGCACATGGGAAAAATCAGGAAAGACGGACACACTTGCACGTATACAACCATTAAATGTGTCGTTCCTGTTCGCCAGCACCTTATGAACTCTAATCTATGACATCAATATGCTTGTGTTTTATACATATATATATATATATATGTATATATATATATTTTTTTTTAATAAAACTCCAATAAAAATATTACGAAAGAGTACAAAAACACAAAATAGATAAATAAAATTAAAAAAAAAATCCAATTTTCACCAATTTTCACTAATTTTTTCCCCCCAGACAAATCTAAAGGGATTTTATAAAAGATTAACAGGAAAAAAAGAAAATATTCCTTAAAAAACATGTTTCGTCTGAAACATTTTGATGTAAAATTCACCTTTAAGTTCACTTATTTGATAAAAGAAACTGTGAAAAATTACTTTATTGATACTATTTCAGTCTTTCTACTTCAAAATGTGTCACTTGCTGTATCTTTGTAATTATTTGTGAAATTTCCTTGCAATTTCTAAGTGAAAATTGCTGTAACTAATAAAAAATTATGACACATATGAAGGGGACATGAACATAAACATCATAGCATGACCCAAATGCTTCTGACTTCAAAATCCCGCTCAGTGAAACAGTACAAAAGTGCAGCGAACAGATTTTCTCCGTCAGAAAGGTAGCTACTTAAACACGTGACAGCAATAACAGACAGTGCCACATGCACACTTCCCATAATTCTGTGAATTCACCTCTCTTCCTGACCTAATAGCTTCCATTTACTGCTGGGCCCGTTCCAAAGGAAAGTGTAGAGTTGGGCCAAAATCTGCGGACAGCTACTGATGAGATCTGCCGAGTCCAAAAATGTGAGCGTAATAAAACAGCGGCATGAGGAAAAGCTGGACGTCCTCCTGGGCTGCATTAGCGAGGTGAGATTATTCTGAAATTAGGCTTGCAACTGACATTCTCATATAATGTGTTTTGGAAGGCATTAAGGAAGATGGACGGTGTGTTTTTGAGCGTTCGTGAATAGAGGACGATGAATTGTTTGAATAACAATATGGCGGACGGGAGTAGAATTATTCAGTGTAATTGTTCCAGATTCTTTAATTGGTCATGGGCCGAACACTATGTGCTGAAACGAACAAATGTGGCTGAATGTATTCTCCATATTTCGGCCGTCCAGACGGTAATACAATGAATGTGAAATGAGAGACTGAAGATGTATCGTATTGAATCTCTTCCTTGGACCATCGTCAGGATGTATTTATGGTTTTTCCTTTAGCAGTGAGCAGGTCAAAGGGCGACGCGAGGTCGTGACAGAACACAATCATCCATTAACGCTTAAACAGACATGAATGGAAAAGGCAGCAGTTCAGGGTCATCAGATCGGATCCTACTTATGCAACGAAAGCATTACCACATGGAGGACGGAAAACAGAGTAACAATGCTTTCCAGAGCAGCACATGTCCAAAACTAATGTAGGAAATTATATATCACTGAGAAAACCCTGTAGATCAAGGTCAATTAAAGACATTAAGAGAACTTTGTACTATAAATACTATTAAAAATTGTGTGATAGACTGATTATATTTAGAGAAGTTAGATGAATTTACACACACACACACACACAATATATATATGTAAATTAATCTAATTTTTTATTTGATTCTGGTAATCAAATAGTGACCAAAACAACAAAAAATGAAAATAGTGAGGCCAAATGAAGATTAACTACTTCTTTAATTTTTAACTAGAAATCCAGTTAGTCAATACTTTTAAAGCACTGAATATTTGTTTAACAAGACCTTTGAATGTTTTGAAATAATGTTTAATAAGTTTTGAAGTCAAAGATAGATAGAATGACAGATAGAACAATAGATAGATAGAGCGATAGAAGGATAGATACATAGATAAAACGAGATAGAATGACAGATAGAATAATGATGGATAGATAGAGAGAACATAGATAAAAGACAGAATCAACAGAGATATAAAACGATAGAAGACAGATCAGATCAATAGATAGATGACAGATAGATAGATAGATAGACACTAGATAGATAGATAGATATGACAGATAGATAGACGAAGACAGATAGATAGATCAAGAGATAGATAGATAGATAGATAGATAGATAACAGATAGATAGAGACAGATAAAACATAGATAGATGATAGATAGATAGATAAAACGACAGATAGATAGATAGATAGATAAAATGACAGATAGATAGATAGATAATAGATAGATAGATAGAATGACAGATAGATAGATAGATGATAAACAGATAGATCGACAGATAGATAGATAAGATAGTATAGATAGATAGATAGATAGATGACGACAGATAGAGATAGATAGCTAGATAGATAGATAGATAGATAGATAGATAGATAGATAGACGATAGATAAAAACAGATATAGATAGACAGATAGATATAGATAGAAAATGACATAGATAGATATAGATAGATAGATAGAAAGATAGATAGATAGAGATAGATAGATAGATAGATCGATAGATAGATAGATAGATAGATAGATAGATAGAGATAGATAGATAGATAGATATAGATAGATAGATACAGATAGATAAAAGACAGATAGATAGATAGATAGATAGAACAATAGAAGATAGATAGATAGATAGATAGATAGATATAGATAGATAAAATGACAGATAGATAGATAGATAGATAAATGACAGATAGATAGAAGAGATATATAGACAGATAGATAGATAGATAGATAGATAGATAGATGATAGATAGAGATAAAACGACAGATAGATAGATAGATGATAGATAGATAGATAGATGATAGATAGATATAGAGATAGATAGAATAGATAGATAGACAGATAGATAGATAGAAGATAGATAGATAGATAGATAGATAGATGACAGATAGATGATAGATAGATAGATAGATAGATAGATAGATAGATAGATAGATAGATAGATAGATAAAAGACAGATAGATAAAAACAGATAGATAGATATAGATGATAGATAGATAGACAGATAGATAGATAATAGATACAGATAGATATACAGATAGATAAAATGACAGATAGATAGATAGATAGATAGATGATAGACAGATAGATAAAAGACAGATAGAGATAGATAGATAGAGATAGATAGATAGATAGATAGATAGAAATGACAGATAGATAGATAGATAGATAGATAGATAGATATAGATAGATAGATAAAATGACAGATAGATAGATAGAAGATAGATAGATAGATAGATAGATAGATAAAATAGATAGATAAACGACAGATAGATAGATAGATAAAATGGACAGATAGATAGATAGATAGAGATAGATAAAATGACAGATAGATAGATAAAACGACAGATAGATAGATAGATAGAGATAGATAGAACGATAGATAGATCAGATAGATAAAACGACAGATAGATAGATAGATAGATAGATAGTAGACGATAGATAGTAGAATAGCGATAGATAGATAGACAGATAGATAAAATGACAGATAGACGATAGATAGATAGATAGATAGATAGACAGATAGATAGATAGATAGAGATAGATAGATGATAGATCAGATAGATAGATAGATAGATAGATAGATATAGATAGATAGATAGATAGATAGATAGATAGATAGACAGATAGATAGATGACAGATAGATAGATAGATAGATAGATAAAATGACAGATAGATAGATAGAACGATAGATAGATAGATAGATAGATAGATAGATAGATAGATAACGAGATAGATAGACAGATAGATAGATAGATAGTAGATAGACAGATAGATAGATCGATAGATAAAAGACAGATAGATAGATAGATAAAACGACAGATAGATAGATAGATAAAACAACAGATAGATAGATAAAACGACAGAAGCGACAGTCAGATAGATAGATAGATGAACAATAGATAGATAGATAGATAGATAGAACAATATATAGATAGATAGATAGATAGATAGAACGATAGATAGATAGATAGATAGATAGATAGATAGATAGATAGAACAATAGATAGATAGATAGATAGATAGATAGATAGATAGAACAATAGATAGATAGATAGATAGATAGATAGACAATAGATAGATAGATAGATAGATAGATAGATAGATAGATAGATAGATAGATAGATAGATAGATAGATAGATTTCTCAGTGTTGGAGGTCTCATAAATATGAACTCTGAAAAGCAGCTTTGATACGCAGAACTGTGGAAAATCTTCACATCTGCCGCACGTAAAGCTCCTGTAAACCGGCTAACGTTTGCCTTATGAATGTCAGCTCCACGTCGAGCGCTGCCTTACGCAAACACGCCGCGCACATGTTAATCCTGCACACGCAGCAGGGCTCCGTCTCAGCGGCACGTTAAACGGACACACGCGGCCCGCCGAGCGCCATCAACCCGTCCTCCCGCTGCTCGGGCCGGATCGGGCATCGGCCGGGAGCAAATGTAAGATCCACATTGAGGCCTGTGACATACTGGCCCCTTTCAAATCCCCAGCGGCGGAAGAGGCCGGGGACCGCGGCGGACATTAACTGCAGCAGGTGCAAGGGAGCGGGGCTTGTTTTCCTTCACAGGCTCCTCAGGAAATCATAAAGCAAATATATTTGCTGGGGGACGGTTTTCGGGGTGCCCTGTGAGCAAACTGAAAGGGGAAATGGATCAACGCGTGGCCACTGAGGACGGTAAATCAACGGGCCAAAAGGAGAGCTGAATGTACTGTGGTGGCCCCCAGGGGCCCGAGCCCAAGGCCGGGGTTTCTGTCAGTCACGGCCTGGTGTTAATGTCAAAGCCAGCTGGGTTTGGCAGGGTTGCAGCGATCGAGATTGAGATGTCTGCGTCAATTGCGGGAACTCCACTAGAGGCCATCGTGTCACAGGAAAAGCAGCTCAAGTCAGGGATGATTTGCATCCAATGCAGTTCAACAAAGAGATAATAAAGATGACAAACACGCTTAGTGTGTCTGACGTTCGGCGCTTTCTTGTGTGCAAGTGAAACGTCCTCTCGGTGTGTTCTCAACAGCCCGTTTTACTTTTGTCATGTCACGAGTGAAACTGGATATTCTATGAGAAAATATAATGCATACGACTTGTGCATTTGCAGTGGATTGTGGGGGATTTGAGGACCAGGACATGTTTAAGATCAAGTTCACCACATATTGCAATGCTTGATGCTTCTTTTTCAAATCAATCTTTATTTGATGTTGTTGCAGTAAGTGTCTTTTTTAACTAGCTTACATTTAAATAGCATGGACAATAAACTGTGAAACCTTACATTTGCATTGATAAAATTACATTAATAACTAAGAACTGTACATTAGAGACAAGTGTTACTGATATACCCAACATTATGTAAATATAAATCATGACGTCTCTGGACAAAATGGTGATATTTGGTGGGTCAAAATGGTGTAAAATATTTTAATTAACTTAAATATTTTTAAACTTTAAATGGTGTTATTTACGTCTAAGACAATTTTAACCCTCTTTGGTCAAAAATTTTACGTTTTGAAATTTTATTTTTTTTTTTTTGCTTCATCGGAATGAGATGACACCAGGTGACTTTTGTTGCATTAGCTGTGTGAACACACACAAAAAATCATGGACATGATTCGGATATGTTAAAGGGTTGAAAAAAAAAGTCACACTTGGCTCCTTCATGGTCAGAAATGACCGACATAGGAAATTAATGGGAAATACGAAAACAAGAAGGTTTTGGTGGTACACACTACAATTCAGCCACTGTGCAGAAAAAAAGTGCACAGCGATGTGCACTAAAATGTCAAGAGTGCAAAAAAGACAAATCCCCCCCCATATATATATATATATATATATATATATGAACTAGCACAACTATAACACGCAGCAAGTTTTTACAAATGTGAAATAAAATCAATAATTAAGTCACAATGCAGTAAAAAGATTAACAGCAAGGTTACACTAGAGTACAAAACAGACACACACACCACAGACAACACACACACACACACACACACACACACAACACTATTATACACACAAATGAACTGGTGTGGCTGTAACAATTTGAGCCAAAATACTCAAACGAGAATCTGATAAAACATACCTGTTCATTTTTGTTAACATTTTAATTGAATTTTGATGTTATGTGTAACAAAAAGTTTGGCTAGTAAAATTAATGCAAAAACTGATAGTTCAAATCAACATTTAAAAAGAAAAATCTAAACCTTGACTAAAAGTAGTCTTTGAGAAACCCTTTAAAAAAACACTTTATATAGAACTTCATAGGAATCTAGTGGTTACACTTGGCATTACATAAGTTTTTCTTTTTTACTCCCACCAGATGGCACTAATCTACCTTCAAAAATTGGATTTTAAAGGCCCTATTTTAACGATCTAAGTGCATGGTCTAAGGCACAAGTGCACTTAGGGCGTGTCCAAATCCTCCTTTGCTAGTTTTAACAACAGAAAAAAATGGTCAGCGCTCCAGGTGCATGGTCTAAAAGGGTTGTATCTATTCTGTTAATGAGTAATGGGTGTGTTTGGGGCATTAACGTGCAATAAATCAATCAGAGTGTCATCTTGCATTCCCTTTAAAAGCCAGTTGCACTCGTGCCATGGCTGATTCACTATTCACATGGCGGAATTTATAAGCGGAAAAACTGAACGCTTTTCTAGCGTGGCAACAGTTTTGCTTGTGCGCGAGGTTAAAACGCATGAGCAGACCAATCTACAGGACAAGCCGGATTCCACCAAAGCAATTTTATCTTCATGCACACAGTAATAATCTTTTACATTGTAATACTTTTATTTTTAATACTTGGCATGTTTGTGTGCTGCTGCGTGTCCCTGTGTGTAATAAGCAGCGTGTATGCGCACATTTAGGTGCATATTACTAACGCACTCTTTAAATAACAAAAAATTGCGCCGTTGACTTTAGACCTGGTTTCAGTTGGTCAATGCCGCAGTCTATTTCAGTTTCCTCAAAATAGCAACACGCCAACAATGCACCTGAACACTCCTTGTTTTCAGACTAGCATGCCAATGGGCGCACAAATGGCCGCAAATGCATTTGCTATTTAAACAATGTGGCGCAGGACATGAAAATGATAACTGTGTCGGGCTGAAACTAGCAAAAAACACTTGCGTCTTGCCTGGCATAGCATTGCACCGGGTGTATGATAGGACCAACAAAGAATACTGCTTTAAATTAAAAATAATTTAAAAGAATGTATTATTTTCAATGGGGAAAAATAGCTAATAAAAATTTTATAAATATTGCATAGTATCATAAAATCCCCTCAAAATTCTAAATAATAATCAAAAAATATTATTGAACAAAATAAATTACATTGGTTTTCCTGGACAAAATAAAAGTTACACTTCAAAACTTCGGTCAATTTTGACCACAAAGAAGCCCTAAACGAAGAGGACCAGAGAGTTAAAACTGATGTTGCTCATCATTTTAAGGCAACAAGACACTCTTTGCAGGCACTGAATATTAACCAGCATTTAATGACTAAACAGACTGTTAACATTAAACATCAGATGAATTGTAAAGTAACAAAGGCAGAGTAAGTTATTTCGAAGAAAGTTTACGAACATTTTCATTGAATATGCACTGATGCATCATTCATAATAAGAAAAGAGATGCAGTTTCATTCTCATGTTAACTTTAAAACTCACCAGAACAACTGCACTGTCACCATGCAGAAGAAAAATATGTTTATGCAGTAAATGTGATTTTTGATTAGCCACTTTGAAAAGACCATTCAAATCACCAGAGACAGTTTTTCCACCAGCACTTGCATTTTCATGTCAACTGCATTCATTTCAGTCTCAACTGATCACTGCTGTTACGGCTCGGGTTACTAGTTCTCCAGCCAACTCACTCCCACTGAAATTTCCCTTCCTTTTACACAAACACATACGATGCCACCCAAACCCTTTCAATTGCCTCAATCTTCTCCATTCTTTCTTGTGGTCAAAGAATTAGCTGACACTCAAAAAATATTGTCATTTTTTACATGAGCCACACTGTTGGAGCTACTTTCCAAATCTCATTCGTGCATGTGCATTTTCAAGCAAGTGTTGTGCATTGTTTAACATCAATTAATGAATAGATAATTCTATAATTCTTATTTTTAATGACTGGTTCCTTCACATATGGAGGTAAGAGGATTGCGGTCACACCCATTGAGTAATGCTATACCTTCCCTGGACGGGCCTTCCAGGGCTTTTAGACACAAGTTGTCTTGGCTTTTCGTCTGATTGAGCGATTCAACACATCATATATAGAAAACAGCTGTGCTACAAATGAGCCCCTGCACAGTGACTTTGATAAATGTGCTGAATTGACTGCATACAAGCCCTCCGGACGACTGCCTCCTGCGAATTCCTTCCCCCATCAGTTTAAACGTTTCTTAACAACACGTATGTCTGTTTCAATGTGATCCTCGTTCAGCGTTCTATCACCGAGCTGGAAGCAAATTATGAAAAACTCTGACATTACAGGGAAGTGCAATTCAAGCTGTGTAAATATGAATTCATATATAGACCACCGTCCTCAAGAGCGGTTTAAATCATAAGCACATTAGGCATTGTACATAATCCCAGCCGCATGTATAAATCACTGCGCTGCTGCAGTAATGAGTGGTAATGCTGGGAATACACTAACTATGAGAGTGTTCGGTGTTCGTGACCCCTCATGACAAACGCTTTAGTGTGTTTCTCTCATAGCCTTAGGATGAATGTTTCAAATTCATACACATAGGCCTCTCTGCTCACCCCATACAGTCAAAATTGATATATTATAAGTAGGGGTAAACGATATATCGCAGTACGATATTTCGCGATGCAAAAATGTTACGATATGTATCGTAGAGTGATGTTGATACTTTTACGATATGACGGCAGTCTAATCTTATTGGTTGAGCTGCCGACGTGACCTACTCTGTCTGCAACATGTTGGTGGCAGTAAGAGAAGCTGGGTTGTCAATGCATATTAAAGGTGGTACAGAGGATGTTTTGTTTTATACATTTTTGCAATATTACTTGAAACTGTCTTTACTAACTGATAAAAGACTATTATTAGGTGCACTGAAAGTAATATTATTAATATACATCATCTGTGCACGAGGTAGGGCCTTAAAAACATCAGCCAATCGTTTACGCGATCATCGCGTAAACGATTGGCCCTCTGGCTTGTCAATCACTGCCATTGTGAGAGGCGTGCGCGGATTGGCCCTCTGGCTTGTCAATCACTGCCATGACGTTCCTTGTGAGAGACGCGCGGTTGCGCGCTCTAGTAACTTTCCACGCTCCGCATGCAATGTTTTTGTCAGGAGACAGGAGTAACAACTGCAGATTATGAGTTACCTGCGGTGAGTCCGACATAATGAATCCACTAAGTGTGTGCGCGGCTTAACGATTGTAAGGCCGATTATGAATGTAAATTGATACTTATGACTGATCGCGCTCAAACGCGTCCAGTCAGAGCCAGTTGCGTTCAGTCTGCGATTACAGTCGGTGTTCAAATTCCATGTGAAAGTATATAAATCTGCTTCAGGAGCAGGAAACAATCGCTGTATGTTGAGCACAGTCAGAATGTTTTAGCTAGTCGTTAAATGTGTGCCCGGCTTAAACACAGCGAATGCCTGTGGTAAACAAACACTCGTGCACGAGTTTTGGGAGGCGTTCACTTGAAATGAGCTGTGAAGGAGGGGGGTTGTTCTTTCGCATGCGCTCATTTCAAAAACTCAGTCGACTAAAACATCCTCTTTACCACCTTTAAGGGTGTGTCTCAATCAGCTCTCTAGTTCAGTAAGTGTTTCGTGTACACATTGAATCTTGCATGCAGGTTTAAACGTTTCTCGCGTCAGTCTCTTGCTTGGTCGCGTGAGTAAAGTCGTGGCTTTCTTTCACCGCAGTGCTGTAGCAACAGCTGTGCTCACAGAAAAGCAAAAGATGCTTGCGATGCTTTGCTTTAAGGGGGGCCGTTCACATATTGCGTCTTTTCCGTGTGCAAATCAGTTATTTCAAATGTAGCCGCGCGGCAGGCGCGCTCATAATGGAAGCAACGCGGTCGCGACACGCATGCGGTGCGTTTTCCAGGCGCATCGAGATGAAAAATTCTCAACTTTTCAGAATGCCGCAAGCGCACCGCAGATCATGTGACAAGAACCAACCGATCAGCTATGGCCTTTCCGTAACAAAACATCAAAATCTCAGCCGAACAGCTGATCATAGCTGTACAGGGTGGTTTTTATATCTTATCTCCATAAATATATCTAGTAGTAAAGGTAATGCAAGGGCTAGAAGTCAATTTATCCTTTGCTGAAACTTCATACTCCTCTTAGAAAGCGCAGTTCATGGTTGCATAGCAACGACCGACGCCACGGGAGCGCAACCGCTTTGGAAAGAAACAGAAGCGGTGTGCTTTTAGACGCGATATGTGAACTGTCCCTTAGGATTCTTAAAGGTACAATTTGTAAGATATTCGCAGTAAAATATCCAAAAACCACTAGGCTAGTGTTATATATTTTGTCCAGCTGATTACTAACAATATCTCTAATGTTTTCTACTACTTGTAAATCATGAGAAAATTCCCATTCTAAACAGTGACACGGGGGCAGTGCAGTCGCCTGTCAATGACGTCAGTTACCCTTTGTTACCGCCTTTACTGACGTAGAAACCACATGACAACCGTGTCGTGGACAAATGCGGAAGTAGTGTCTAGCGTCCAGCAAACCACTAGCTTGCTTCAAGCAGTTCCTTATTTACTTCTTGCACGTTTTATGGTGGATTGTGTTACTTATTTATGGAACATAATTACTGTTTACCATCTGCCGCTGGTTCTGTCGACAAGGACAGCTCCAGTAAACGTAAGCGTACGGGCCAACCAATCGACCCAAGAAGAGTTTGGGACAAGAGGAGAGAAAGAGCGAGGATCAATATCGGTGTTGCATTTTCTAGATGGAGAGAGCTTCGCGACAAACTTCACCTAGAAAGAGATGCCGATCTCGCTTGTGTTTTACTCGACAGGTGAGTTGTTTTGATTCGTATCTTTACAGAAAACGTATGCCGTTATATCGATCAACACGATTAGTATTATGGGGCATACATGCCAAACGCGGGGCATCGCGTCTCTAGACCCGCATGAGGACGCGTCTGATCCATAGTCTGATCGCGTCTTTGCATTGACTTTGTATGTAATCTACTCGCGCAAATCATTGAACTCGGGTCTAATTCATTATAATAAAACTATGACATCAAACACAACATTTATAAAACTTTACCTCATCCGTTAAATCCCTGATTTATCTTTCCGTCTGATTGATGGCCGTCAGCGGTTGGGTAGAAGACAACAAATCCCATCATTCCACGCACCTTCTTAGCGTCATCAAACCATGTGATTGTTATTGTTTTGGTAGTGCGCCCTCTAGTGGCAGGTCCTACAACCTGTACCTTTAATTCTGAGTTCATGTTAAATTTAACATTTTTTTTTCAGTGACAGACAGACCTATTCAGCTGTTAATTTGAATACAGAATGTTTTTAGTAAACCTTGAAATCTTGTAGGTACAACAAGGAAAATTATTGAAATTTGTTAATGTTTTTTAAATAAATCTTATTTGAATTTCAGTTTAATTTTGTTCAAAATATCGTGATATGTATCGTATCGTGAACTCCGTATCGTACGGACCGAGCGTATCACACCCCTAATTATAAGATATACAAAAGTTATCAAGAAATATATATAAACACATTTTTGTGATTGAAAACAAAAATAAAATGTACATATTAAAATATTAAAACATCGCTAATGAGAGAACAGCGCGTGAGGAGCTGGATAGGTGAACTTCATGCGCTCTGGGCGGGAAAAGTGAGCGCCGGTCACGTGCAGGAAAAAAAGGCGGCAGGATTGAACTCGCTTCAGCATCGGCTGGTTGTGAGCTGGTCAGCGGCGGGAGGAGTCGATTTTGTTTTCGTTTTGCCATTCAGGTGAGGTTCAGACAGCTAGTTGTCTCTCTTTTTCACGCCTGATTGAACACGACGCGATGCGTCTCAATTGCCGCCTCAGTCATATAATTGTGTAGATTCGGTCATTTGTAAAGACTAGTAACTTTATAAAGACTAGTTTAAACCAGATTGTGGTGTTGTAGAACAGAGGAAAAATACAGATTTTTCTTGGAGTTGTACATTATGAGTCTCTCATATCACACCGAGGACTCGCGCTCGCTTATTTCACTCAAACTCAACTTGTGCCAGTGTTTCAATTATCATTTTTCGTAAAAGTGCCCTTTGAGAACTTTATTATTAATATTTGCATTTGTGGCGGAGTTTATCTTGTTGCTAGGGAATTGCAATGGACTTTTTTTTTTTTTGCTTTAAGATAATATACAGTTAACCTTATGAAATGATTCCAACTCAAATCAATATTTCATGTGCATGTATTTAATTATTTGGTGAGTAGCCATATAATCCGCACTATTTCCGTTTACTTTATTTTGTGATATTCACCAGCTGACTGTACTGTTCCTTATAGTTTTGTCCATCAAATATCATTTTGTCCATCTGATATTTATTTTTAAATCATGTTTACTTTTTAGTAATTTGACATACTGATTTTTGCATACTTTTTAGCAGGAAAGTATTTGTATTTGAACCCACTGTGTTAGAATTATGGGTAAGGGTCAAAGGTAAATTAGTAGTTTGGGGACGATAGCTGCATCAAATCGGATTCTTCCCTACTATGTAGTATGCAAGAACAGTATGTCTGAATTCATAGTTATATAACCAATATATATGTTTCATGTTTTCTGGGAAAAGAAAACATACACAACTTCTGAAAGTGAACACCAGTGATTTTGCATTACAAAAAAAGTAACTTACACACATCAAAACATCCAGGTAAACAAAAACACCTGCAACAAGGGGTGGACGATTACTTATTTTTGTCATTTAAAATTAAGAGCAAAGTGGCAAATTTCAAACAATATAGGACAAATACAATAAAACAAAAATACAAATGAAATAAACAGTGATTTAAGTTTTCAGGTAGGCCTTACAATTCAAGAAACTAAACAATAAAATGTAAAAATAAAACACTGCATAGTCTTCACATGAATTAAATATACAGTGATTCATATTAAAGCTACAAAAGTTATTCAGTCAAGAGCAGTGAGTGATTTTTCTCTTTTTCTTTTGTCGTTTGACACACAGCAGCAGGTTTACTTTATTAGGCTGCTGTCACTTTAAGACCTAATGCATGGATCCTATTGACACACATCCGATTTATTTCCCAACTGTTTACGTTCACTTAAGACATAACCGACTGTGTTTACATGAATATTTGCCAAGACAGGCATTTTGACATAACTGTGTGTGTATTTGACCGTTCGAGTGCAATAAGCCGTAAAAGAGATCTGAATTTGGGATCGTACGCTGTCTGAGAGGTGGCTTTCTGTGCGCACGCTTCGAGTGTGTTTCAGACAGCGCCAGTACCACAATGAGTTGTTTTCCACAGCTTATTGAGCTTAACTCTTTTTAAGCAAGTCACATGTACGTAACAGTCTTGTGCCCAGTCTATTCTCTGCTATATGTGTCTACCTAAAACTTAGACTTGATATGCATACCGCGATATGTACATTTGCGATATTTTGATAATTTCGATATATTGTGCAGCCCTACTGACTAGATAACATTCAAATAATCTGCTCTGTTCACATCACAGAGCATTCAATAGGTTTGCAGTAGAACAAGCACACAATCACTGAGTCATGATGTAGACTGCAGTCACACTTCAGGTGTTTATCACTCTGATTAGTAGCGAAATGAGAATATTATAAGCTTCTAAGTTATTGCAACCAAGTGTTGTAAGAAACGAAACTTCTCATTTTATGGAACCAACCAGTCCGTCTTGCCCAGACTACGGTGACACATCTTCACAATAATTGCGGTCTGTATTTAAGTGTTGCAACTCTTACGATATGATCTAAACATTTCAACGGCCTGCCAGCGATGTTGCAACTTATTGGAGGTGTCTTGAAAGAGAACTGAAACCCCTCATTTTAGAGTAGGCAGCTGCCTATGTGTACATGTCCTTGGTTTCTTACTGTGTGAAAGTGGTTGTAACTTCTCTAAATCACCAGAGCATCAGGTAACCGAAGGAGGAGAGAATTTTCCTTCGAAATCTTCGAAAGGGAGTGAAACAGCCTGTGCATTAACCATGCATGATTCCATCATTTGTTTTATCTTGCATATTGGTAAGCCCCGTCTCAAAATTTCCATAAAAATATATATTTGTCCGAAGATCTTCGATTAGCGAAACCACAGTGATTGTTCCAGCTTTTCTCCAAGCAACTGTATTAATACCACTGTGGCAAATGAACTTCCCTATTCTGGAAATGACACATTGTCTCATCTTCCTGTTTCTCTTTATCTAAGTCTTTGCACATCGAGTGATTATCACACACATTGTCATTAACTGTGTTTTTTGGTGGAGGTAGATAGAGGAAGTGTGTTTCTAAGTCAGTGTTAAGAAATTGTTAGCACTTCATCAGTATCTTCTATTAATATTTGAGGGTGTAATAATTCATCATTGTGATTCATGTTTTCCTAAGTTCTTTCGTTGACCTCCTGACCCTCAAACATTATAATTAGTAATTGGACTGAGCCTCACGATAATTAGTTACACACATTCTCAGCACTAGGTACAGAGTTAAATTCTCTAGGAACAGAGCCACATTGCCATCAGATGTAGGATGGACTCAGATAGACGTGGCCGTCACACCACAAGCTGGAGTGGCCAATTTCTGCTTTTCAAATCTAATGTTTTTTTTTAAATGTGGCCCATATCAGACCATCCAAGACTAATATGTGAGAACCCTGCATGTATCAATATTTCTTTGGACATTTTAAACATATAATATGCATTACCGCTCAAAAGTTTGTAGCCGGTAAGATGTTTTAAATGTTTTTGAAAGATGTCATAGCAGAATTCTGTTGTCAGAGTTATGTTCTGTTTTGGTCATGTTTTTTTGTGTTTTTGGTTCTGTCATGTTTGCCCGTGTGCTCATTCATTTGACTTCATTTGTGGCAGTTTGCACGTTGGTTTGCTGAAGAGATCAGCTTAGCTGCTCATCTGCGGCGATGCAGTAGCGCTGTCATAACTGGCAGTAACATGATATTTAGCCTTTAACACGCTCTCACATGTTTATTTTTTTGCATTTTGGGAGGAGTAAAAGACCTGAGGGCTGTATTCACAAAATATCTTAAGGCTAAAAGTACCTCCTAACTTGCAGATTTACGGGAAACTCTTAAAAATAATGGGTGTGTCAGTCCTAAATTTAGAACTCCTAAATTGTTAGTGCCGGCAATCCGCCTCAGCAATCTGCCCAAAGACACTGTATCATTGTTGCAATAGGCGTGCATTGGTGCTGAGCCTTTTCTACATAAATGCGATTAAAATCTATTAAAATGTTGTACAGGCAAAATTTATTGAATGATGGAGGAAAAAACAAGTTCAATTTGAAAATAATATCTTATCATTGGCGCCGATAGCCTTGTGGGCAGCTCACGTAACCCCAGTTTGAGTTCTGGCTCGTGGACCTTTACTGGTCTCGCGCTGTCCGAGGGGAGGAATTTAACCCAAACCCAGAGTTCGCCCCCGTATCCTGGGATAAGGAACTAGCCGGGAGTGAGAAGTCGGGGTGGCGGAGGGATGCAGAAAACTGTCGAGGTGACTAGTCGGCTGTATATATGCCTCCTTTTGAGCTGATTAGATAGACCATTTGAACGTGCTCCTCCCGAACTTTGTTTATAAAACATCATTTGTCACTTGAATTCTGCAGTCTCTCGAGATGAAGACATGTAAGCCCACAAGGCTATCGCCCTCCAGAAACTTGCATTCTGCAAGTGAATGGCGCCTTGTGGTGCCATCACAAATGGGCACAAAATCGCTCTCACCACGGACCTTCTCCGGGTCTGTTCCTGGCTGGTGGAATGACCTGCCACGCTCTATCCGAGCAGCTGAATCTTTAGCCATTTTCAAAAAAATGCTAAAGACGTATCTTTTTTGCCAGCACTTGACCCAGTAATAGTAGCATTTACCTTGATTTCTATTTTCCTTCCATCTATTTTGTATTGTGATTAAAAAAAAAAAAAAAATTCCTTGCTACGAGCACTTTACTGTCATAACTGTGACTTCACTCAGCACTTATGTACTGTTGTTCTCATGTTGATTTGATTGATTCTACTATTCTCATTTGTAAGTCGCTTTGGATAAAAGCGTCTGCTAAATGACTAAGGCCGTGTGTCCACCAGAGCGTTTTTTCCAGCTGCTAGCGTACTTTTTCAATTGTTTTCAATGGGAACGCCGCGTTTTTTAAACTGAGCGTCTTTTTCACGCTCAAGCGCTGAGAGCTGGGCGTTTTTTACTGGTCGCCTCGAGTTGAAGAATGTTCAACTTTGAGTAAAACGCTGTGCTCATCACTGTCACTTTTTAGCCGGCCATCCAATCAGAGTGAAGGAGGGGCGGGACAAATACAACACTGGCCAACGGATATTCCGTATCATAGCAACAAAGCGTCTCAACGGAAAAAAACGCTACGCTGCAGAAGCGCTCTCAAGCGCTCACAGACGGGCGTTTTAAGCAGAGCGCCTAGTGTTTTTTAGCTGGCTAAAAACGCTCTGGTGGACACACGGCCTAAATGTAAATGTAAGAGGCTGACAATTAGCAGAACATATACTAGTTTAATTTGCGACATACATTTTAAAATCTTTATTTGAATATGGCCACATCATACCTCGTTCTGCATATTTCTATGATTAAATCACAGACAGAGACCCCTCCCATATCGGCCAATCACTATGGGCATAGTTAGAAATCGTGTTGACATCATCCATAGCAACGAGGTCAACCCCGCCCTTTCTTTTAGCCTAAGACTTCTCTCTATTCCTTAGTAAAAGTTTGTCTCAGCAGCTTTGTGAATACGTTTTAAGAGAAAACTTTTACTGCTATTCAGGAGAACTCTTAGTGGTAAGATAAAATATTTTGTGAATACAGGTCTTTTCGTGAAGACTAAATGCTGGTCTTTTCGTGAACGGAAAGCTATCCGATCAGAGAAAATGCATGAAGTGACCAGGTGTAAACAGGCCATTTGTGGCGCTCGAGGCCAACCCCGCCTCTGTGGATATTAACTTGGCCTCTGAACATTATTTAGAGGGTTTGTTGAAGGCATTTGAGAAGGTAATAACTTTTAATCTCTTGTTACTGCTGGTCCGGCCCAGCCCTGAATCACCTGTTTCCCCATTGGTTCTGCCCAGCCCGCCTGTGATCCCTCCCAGCCTCCCTCTCCCACCTCCTCTGACAGCTAGTTAATCTGCCCCCATCCGCTGGTCCCCCTCTGCATCTCCTTCTCAAACCTGTGAGGATCTGCCTCGGTTCTTTAGGCCACCAGCTCCACCTGGCCCAGAGGATCCCCTGGTTCCACCTCCAGCCTCCGTACCCATCGCTCCACCTTGGCTTGTTGACCCATCGTCTCCGCCTTGGTTCCTCCATCCCTCGGCTCCACCGGAAACCATCATCCTGATGGTTCCACCGGATTTCCTCATCCCACTGGCTCCACCACAGTCCTCAGGCTCCCTGGTTCTACCTCGGACGCTCGTTTCCACGGCTCCACCTTGGTCTCCAGTGCCATCGATGTCACATGGGCTCTTCAGTTCGTCAGCTCTACCTGTGTCTCCATCTCAAGTGGCTTCTCCATCGGTCGTCCCCAGGGTGTTGTCTGCCAAATCTCCACCATGGCTCCTCCCTCCCTTGACTCTGCCCTGGGGCTTGTCCTGGCTGGTTTCTGGACCTCCATTTGGCTCATCCTGCTCCTGGCTCCTCCCATCCTCCACTCCCCTATGGACTCTTTTGCTGGCCCCAGACTGTGTTCTCCTGTCTTCTGTTCCATACCAATACATACCAGTTTTATTTCCACATATGAAAATGACCCAGATTGGATGTCAGTGTGATTTGTGCTGTTCACAATACTACTTTAAAAAAGTCATATCTGGGCCTCATTTCAGTTTCTAGATAATGCAGAAATGTAATGGCATTAGCAGTCGTGACATCATGACAAACTGGAAAATTAAGAACCAGACTAATAAGGAAGAAATACTGGGTGTATTTGAAATGCAACTCAACATTTTCTGTTCCAAGCAGATGCTTTCTTACCAACAATCAAGAGCACAAATCACATTTCTGGCACACATGCAATGCTGTTAGAGTTTGCAAACAATGAGCATTAATTTATGTCACTTTGAACAAAAGCATCTGCTAAATGAATAAATGTAAATCATCTTGCTACCAAACAGCATAATCTAATAGATATTGTATATCTTATATTTAGCAGTGAATAGTTAAAGACATTCATAATATCCATAACTGTACAGATGACAGGAAGATACATTGACCAAATAGGCAGTGAGTCAGTTGACAAACAGTGTTTTGAGCAGCAGGCACTTTTTCAAAGGAAGTCACGTCTTGTAATAATTTTAGCAGATGGTTTGCCAAATATTTCATACTCGGGCCTGCCAAAAGGGAAAAACAATCTCACATCCCACAGGTAAAATTATCGTTTATGAGTGTTTTTACCTCAGACTTGAAATGTAAAAAAACTGCATTTGTGCTACTAGTGCCAGTAAAATGAGATCAGAGCAATAAAGAAAACACAAAGAAAACAAATATTTTCAACTGACTATACTTAAGAAGAGGAACAACTTCCTGCCATAATGAATCATGTATATGAGGATTACGGAAAAAAACCCAAGATAAAAAAGCCACAGGAATGAGACCTTCACTTTTAGGAAATGTATTTACTTCATGAGCCTGGATTAGATGTGTTCATGTTCCAAAATAAAACATAATTTAAAGGTGAAGTGTAATTTTTCCATGATAAATATTTTATTGTATGCCAGTTTAATATTCAGAGTCTATACTATCCAATTCAAAATGTTAATTTGTTTATTGGAACATCCCGACCAGCCTGACATAACAATTTTAGCTTAAATTATGAGTTTGGGGCAGGAATCTGTTTTTCCTACCAATGGCAGACGGGGAAAGTGTTTAGGAAACCTGTTTGAAAACAGTCATTTTGATTGCCATTTTAGTAGGAAGTGAACTTAATATTTGGTAACATGGCAGTCAAGTCATATTTATTTCTATAGAGCTTTACACACTATAGATTGTTTAAAAGCGGCTTCACAAAGTATACTTCACTTTTTACGCGTACGCGAGAGTCAGCAAACAAAAGAGTATGCACACCGCTGGATTTTTGTAACCACGTGTAGATCGTGCATGCAAATTTAATTTTTTTGCAGTAATTAGTTTATCCACAAGGTGGCAACCGTGCCCTGGGGGCATCGATTCACAAAGTAGACAAAGAAAAACTGCATAAACAGAACAGACCGGAACGCATGCAAGCCTCAGCGACAATGGAGGCCTATATAGACGACAGATTATGTGAAGAGGTTAGAAAGTACGTAACTCTAGCATGAAAGAATACAAAGATATTTACATGGGTTGTAACTCATGGTGAGAGATTGCTCAAAACTGCGTTGAACGCCTGTGTACGCGTACAAGTCAAATGAAGTATACTTTGCCAGGCTGAGAGTTCGACTGTGTGTGATTGCTAGCGCATGCGTAAAAAAAAAAAAAAAACAAAGTATACCCAGGGCTTAATAAACCATAAAAACAGGGTTAATGTAAAATTCATCAATTGACGAATAAAAAATGAATTCCATTTTAGGTGTAAAGCAGCTCTAAAAAGACCATAATGTCATTATTCAGTGTTGTTACAGTTTACAGACTTTGTCAATAGCTATGTTTCCATCCACCTATTTTTATTTGCATTTTGGGATATTGCATTAAAAAAATGCTAAGATGTGCATAAAAAAAAAGTATGCGCTCAATTGAGGCAGATACATTTTTTTTATCCCATAAGAAACTACAATGGAAACTGTATAAATCCCTTGATGCACAACAAAAAACTCTGATTGGATAACTGGACTAACCAGCGGACCAATCGCATCATAGCATCTCAAATGATGGTTTGGTGATTCTGAAACGCCTGAGTCAAAGTCTGTCATCAGATTGATTTGGTTTAATTCCACCCCAGAAGCCTCTCACACGATTGCGTTCCCCGATTGCATCCGAACGCAATTTTTATTTACTATTTTTATTACAGATATTTTGCACCAACTTCCCAGGAAGTGATGATTTGGGATGGAAACGTGGCTTTATTTGCAAATGTTTTATGCCATATTCCAATTTTGCACATAAGCTAAATTCACAACTTTAAATGGAAACACGTTGCAAAATTCATAAATTATTTAATTCGATTTCAGCTGTAAGTGTCATCATTCAGCTCAATTTAGTTCGATGTTGATTCAATTCAGTTGCGAATGTTGCAAAATGAGTGTCATTATCCAACTGAATTAAATTCACATTAGCCTTTATTTTTACTTCAACATTGGCTTTTGTAACTCAAACAAGCTGAATTGTTGTGCAAATTGTGGCTTTATGGAATTATCTGCAATATTTGTCTTAAGGGTCCAGACTGCACAGGGTGTTAAGTACAAAACTAGCTTAACGCTACGGTAGATGGCTGCAAATTGCTGAAAGTTGAGGAAAATGAGAGAAAATCCTCATGTAAGGAAACAGAGGTTTTGTCGATGTGAATTAATGCGTGTGTACCACTACACCCTGTGAGAGGATTTGAGAGCCCTTTATCACCTTCCCGAACTGTTGAGGAAAAATAATGCCCCCTCTGTTATTCTCATCATGGCTGTGGTGAGCGAGTCTAAGGGGATATCCTGTTGGAGAGCCCAACGCATTTATCGTCCACGCGGCGGTTTGGGGTGACTCGAGATTTACAAAATGTTCCACTGGCTTCCACTTACCTCTTTACAATATTACAAATATAGAGTAATGGGCCTTACATCCTCTGTTATATTTCACAAAACATGAGGCTCTCTAAATGGTGCCAGCTTTAGCAGAATGGCAACCGAAGGCCCGTAGTGACATCAGCAGGGTGTTCTCGTCAGTAACGGGAACTGAGGGATATGGATGCATGCGGAGGTGATGAACGTTGACGCTTGAGGTTTATACTCCAGTTCTCTGCTGGAAATAACAATAGCTTCGTCCAGTTTAATCTCTAAGATTATTTTAATTTGAAAAGGGCTGGTTTATTAAAGGATTAGTTCACTTTAAAAGGAAGCGTCACATCAGTTAAGCTTTTTCTGTAAGTTGAACAGGGAAGGCATAGGACGTAGCATAAGTGTTTTGAACTTGTTAAATATGGATATTTTTTAAGGCATGGTCCAACCTTAATGTTATGAACCGACGAGAATACTTTTTGTGCGCCAAAAAAACTAAATAAACGACTTTATTCAACAATATCTGGTGATGGGTGATTTCAAAACACTGATTCATGAAGCTTTACGAATCTTTTGCTTCGAATCGGGGATTCAGAGTGCCAAAGTCACGTGATTTCAGTAAACGAGGCTTCGTTACGTCATAAGTGTTTCGAAATTTCAATGGTTCACCACTGGGGGGCGTGACTTTGGCAGTTTGATACACGCTCTGAACCAATGAATTGAAACAAAAGATTCGTTAAGCTTCATGAAGCAGTGTTTTGAAATCGTCCATCACTAGATATTGTTGAATATAGTCGTTATTTAGTTTTTTTTGGCGCACAAAAAGTATTCTCGTTGCTTCATAACATTAAGGTTGAACCACTGTAGTCACATGACTGTTTTAAATATGTCTTTAGTAGCTTTCTGGGCATCTGAAAGTGTTAATTATCTTGCTGTCAATGGAGGCCTCACTGAGCCATTGGATTTCATCAACAATATCTATTTGTGTTCTGAAGATGAATGAAGGTCTTATGGGTGTGAAACGACATGGGTAATTAATTGAGTAATTAATGACACAATTTTAATTTCTGGGTGAACTAACCCTTTAATGCTTAATCAGTCAATATTGAATATTGTCTGATTTTGCTGGCTATATTAAATTAAGCATCATGGTCAATATTGCAGGGATTTTATTAGCTTTTTTATTTGGTAATCTTATATAATTACTTTATATTGTTGTATTAGTGTAGTATATATAATATATATATATATATATATATATATATATAATACACTGTTAGAATATGAACTACTAATGTCTTATTTTCATCAAAGTGGCATTTATTTGATCAAAAATGCAGCAAAAACAGAAATGTTGTGAAATATTTATACAATATTAAAAGAACTGTTTTCTATTTGAATACTGTAGATTTAAAAATGTAATTTATTGATTTGGTGCTCAATAAATATTTCCTATTATTTTTAAGTTGTGCTGCTTAATATTTGTGTGGAAACTGATAATTTTGTGAATTGAAAGTTCATCTGAACAGCATTTATTTTAAATAGAAAACTTTTACAACATAAAAATATCTTCACTGTCACTTTTGATGAATGAATGCATCTTTTCTGAATGATTTATATAATCAAAATATAAAATATAAAACAAAATATAATATTAACTATATTCAAATTAAATTTAATTAGTTAATTAGCATGCATTACAAGGATATTGGATGTTTATTAGTACTTATAAAGCACATATTAATGCTTTATTCTGCATGATCATATTCTACATCCCTCAATCCTAACCAATACTTAAACTTAACAACTACCTTACTAACTATTAATAAGCAGTAATTAGGAGTTTATTGAGACAAAAGTCATAGTTAATAGTGAGAATTGGACGTTAAACCTAAGTGTGACCATATGTATGTGTGTGTATGTATTTTAAACCTTAATATACCTTGTATAAAATTGTATTTAATTAACTTAATTAACATAATATAGGGTCAGCCAGTATAAAAATACTGATTCATCACTGTCTAAAGATCTCAGCTGGGACCCTTTCAAATGTTTTCTGTTGAACATAAAACCGGATGGTCTCTCTCTGCAATACCTTTCATCACCAGATATCAAGCAGTAATGACTTCAGCAGCAGCAATCGTAGTTTCACTGCTCGTTTTTGTAATATTTCCGGGTGTGTCCTGTTAAGACAAGTCACCCGCCAGGCTGCAATCACACCTCAACTAAATGTGAATGAATATCACTCAACAGCCAGTTGATCTAAAACAAAGACCTCTGACCAATGTGCTACTCCGGTCATGAGGAACTATTAAGTGTTTTCAGCTGACTGCATTGTTCAATGTGGCTCTCCACAATATGAAACCGATGCAAAACCAAGTCAAGGCCTGATTTGGCGTAACTATCTCAATGGAAACTGTTAGCCACTAACACGCAAGTTGTTGTTGGAGCTCCCGAGCGCAAACAAAGCCGACCCGCGTGTAGTGTTGAGGTTGTCACGCAGACCGAAGCAATGACATTACCATGGAAAACCAAAGGAAGCGGTCATAAAGGCCACCCAGGCTTTCCATAGGTCCAGGAGCCAGGGAAAGTATATCTTGGACGTATCTCTGGCCTAGCCTTGCATTTCCTACAATTAATTTTGCGCTGGTCTCTGGTCCCCATTCATAAATCATACCTGTGGTTTTGAATGGCTTTTTTTTTTGTCTCAGCAGTGGTGCTGTTACTAGTCGGCTCTAAATCTCTGAATGAGTACTTGACTCGCTGGCACGCGTTCTGAAATAAAAGAGATCGATAGGGGATCTGTGCGTCTCCCCCCATGCTGAAAGAGGGATGATCCTCAGCGTTGGCTTTTCTTTGAAAATTCATGGCTGTGTTTTCTCCCTGACCAACCCGTTTGAGCACAACAAGGACGCTTGGAGGAATGGAAAATCCTCACTCGGTGGCGTAGATTATGTGAGTAATAATTGACGTTGTTGGGGCCTAGACCATTTTTCGTAAGGAACATGGGGCCTGGCATATGTTTGGCACAAATTCATCTAGTGTTGCAAACAGAGGCTCATTTTTCAGTAGGTGCATTTACATGGAGCATTGTACTATCATTTAAAAGCCCAGTGCAAATAGAGATGGGCACTTTCGAAAACACTGCTTCATGAAACGGTGATTTGCTTCAAACTGCAAAAGTCGCCTGATTTCAGTAAACGAGGCTGCGTTATGTCATAACTGTTTCGAAACGTTTCGAAATTTCAATGGTTCACCAATGGGTGAAATTTCAATGGGTGAACCAAAGCTGCGAATCATTGAACAAGCGTCTATGTCTATTACCTGATCTCTGATGAGTTTTATACTTGAGTCAATGACGTGAAGGGTCATTTTTTTGTCCAAAGGCCTTAATAATAATAATAAAAAAAAACAAAGATATGACATCCAAAGTATGTAAGGTAGTACAACTAGATCTCTTTTATTGAATTCAAAAGATTTTAATTATATTTTGACACATATAAAGGTATTTTGATTTGAAGTGTCAAAAGGTCATTTGGTTTAACCGTCCAAAGACCAATACAACCATTTAATTTGTGATTAAAATATCTTAAAATGTAATAAATGTATATATTTTTTATTCTGGCATGATTTTATAATATCATATATCAACATAGTGCAAAATGATAATAAAATTATGTGTAGAAGTCTTGTTTTGTTATGAGAAAGAAAAAATGAATTTCATTGATGTCATTCGGAGTAACCAATATAAAGGGACCATTTTGGATCAAGTCATGTGTCAGTATCATGTGACAGGATGTGACATCATTCAGACATCTGCACAAAGGACCACATGGTCATGAAGCAAAGTAACTAACTCTCTTTTAACTTTTGAAAAAAAAATCATGTTTTCAGTTGTTCATACGCATGTCCTGAAACATCAGGTCATTCGGTACAACCGCTATAAAACATGGAAAATGTTGGAATATTTTAAAAAGTAAATATAAAAAGTTTGATTGTCCATTTGTTAGCTAGCTAGATATCAGCCTGTTAGCATCGTTTGAAAATACAGTCATTCGGTAAAACCGAAATTTGGTAAACGAATGACTTTTTTGGTGACAAATTTTGTCCATCTTGTAAAAAATGACAAAAGCAGTGTTAATTGATTATAAAATCCACAATCTCATTGTTAACACTTAATAAAACTTAAAAAGGTATTTGTATAATTAAAAGGAATAATAGTAGTTAATAGTCTCTTTAGCTGACCCGTCCATTGAACAAACAAAACAAGCCCTGAAAATTGATAAAAGAATACATATTATACAGACACTTAATATTTATGGTATTAGATGATTATCTAATTGCATACTTTCAATAAAACATTTGCAATGGGTTTGTAAAAGCTGTTTTTATGCGAGTTTTTGTTGCATTTACAATGTTTTGATCAGCAGCATGTGGTGTTTGGAACACTTCGAATCATTTTGCGAAGGAATTGGTTCAATTGATTCGAAGCTTTGAAAATCTTTGTTTCTCCCATCACTAAGTCCGAATGAAAATGCTCCACGTAAACACCTCAATCGGAATAAAAATGTCCAAACCGATTGAAATGTCATTTGTTTTGATAGGGGTGGGATAATCCTTGGGACATGTAAACACTTCTTCTTCGTCTTCTTAGGTGTTTTTGGCAGTTGGTAAACCAGCTTAGGTGCTTTACCGCCACCTACTGGACTGAAGTATGGATTAGAAGATTTGGCACATGTAAACACTTGGACCAACTGTAAAGTTTTGCGCATATGCAATGACATAGATAAGGTGTAATGACATATGACGCACGGAACAAGCTGATGTTGTTGTTGAATAGCCTATAATAAATGATTGTCGTGTCAATCTAAAATTCTCCATCACTAAAAACAAAAAGTTCCATGCAAATGCAGCTAGTGTTTTGTTTGCAAGCTAAGCTTGATGATTTGTGTAATGTCGTAAGATGCTAAAACACTTTAACATGACAGCTTATTACCAAATTTTCGAAAAATGATCAAGGTGTGATTTTGTTTTTTATGACCACTTAGACTTGAAGTCCCTTTTTTGTTTGTTCAAATTGCATATTCAAAATGAGTCATAAAAAGTTTCAAACCACTCAGGTTAAAGAAACCATATTTATATTAAACTTATTCTGCACAGTTGATCATCATAATCTTTATAATCTTTCATCAAAATGCAATAACTTTCCATCTCTGAAATCTTTTTCAGATGACGTTTTCAACAACCTATCATAAAGAGACTTTTTACGATCCAATCAAATCTTGAAGGGTTTAATCAAGCCCCGCCCATTTTTTTAACCATAAAATGACATATTACGGAAGTGAAATGGTCTACTAGCGCTGCTTTGTGTTGACTTTAAGGGAGAAGAGCTTTAATACCACATAATGTTTCCAAGAATGGCTAAATAATATTTCCACAGGCAAATTCTTCTAAGTGGATGCACCCAATGTGGGCAGAAGATCCCTAAATAGAAACTCTTATGAAAGGCTACATCAAATAGTGGTTTGGGCCGCAAAATGACTGATCTATCATACCACCTCAGACTTAAACGCTCCCACAGATTTTCTGTTTTCACGTGCCAAAAATATCATATAAATGGGCTTTTTCCAAACCATTCCGAGGCACTGTCAGGTAAATCTTTTCCGCCCCAAACACCCCATATTGTTGTTCTTAGGAAGTGTTATTGTATTTAAAAAAAAAAAAAAAAAAAAATCTGAAGATTTACAATAATAACAGGATACAGACACAGGAGAATCATGAAGAAATTTTTTTTTTTTTTTAAATTAAAGTTTTTTTTATTCAGCAAGGATGCCTTGAATTGATCAAAAGTGACATATATGTCACAAAATATTTTTATTTCAAATAAATGCTGTCTTTTGAACATTACATTCATCAAAAAATCCTGAAAATGTTTCTTGAGCAGCAAATCATCATATCAGAATGATTTCTGAAGGATCATGTGACACTGAAGACTGGAGTAATGATGCTGAAAATTCAGCTTTGATCACATGAATAAATTACACTTTACTATATATTCACATAGAAAACAGCTATTTTCAATTGTAAAAATATTTCACAATTTTTACTGTATTTTTGATCAAATAAATGCAGCACTGGTGAGCAGAAGAGACATCTTTCAAAAACAAGTCATTTAATCTAATGTTAACAAATGAGAAATATTTTATATATTTGCATTGCAAACACCTTATATGACCTTAGAAAAATGTAGTTTCTTACGAACGCCATTAATCAGGTGACTGGAACGCTCTCCATTTCCATTGCCTTTGAAGTCTGCTAATCGCCAACCGATTGCACCCATGGGAGCTCTGGTTTCTAGGGTCTCGTCGACATGTTTTCAAGGCCCCGTCGGTCTTTCGTTCGATCCATTTTAGGCAGTAGAAGCGTTAGAGAAGCAGATGCCCGGGGTGCTGACAGTGGGCATGCCAACAGAGTCCTACAGCTTCCATAAACAAAACCTTTGGATTAGTCAGGCCATATTTAACTGGCATCAGCGGATCATCAAAGTCAACGCTGAGCATCCCAGCAACACTAAAACACACATGACGCTCCTTCAATAAACCACGAACAGTGATCACTTAAGCGAAACGCAGCGGAGAAAGGGTCTTTTGCTGCTCTCAGATCTGCAGCAGATGGCCTGTGGAATTTCTAAACAAAGAGATACCCATCTATTATATCGAAACCATTTTACGTTTTATTTGGACCTCTGGTGTCTCTCATCACTCTCGGAACATGACAGTAATTATAGCCATCAAGGTGTTCCCTTGGAAACGCCGGCCAAGAAGTTTGCGGCGCTGCTTAATCTCAGAACCCCCGGCTGACATCATGCTGTAGTTTATTTTAAAGTGGCTGAAGTATGTAATGGCCGTAATTGCAGACAGACCAGATTTATACAGACAACTGTCAGGAGGGCTAATCCATAAATCTGCTTAACCGGTACTCTGAGAGTAATACTATAACAAAACGGCACAGCGTACCAAATTTTACTTGAGTAAAGCAATTTGTTTAATCGCTCTGTAAATGCAATGACATGCCTCGGTCTGTGGCGAACAGTGACGGTATCAGTGATCAGATGGTGTAGAGACGTGCTTTGGTAGCAATTTGATGCCGGTATTAACAAAAGTGAATGCTTATAATATATGGACTTTGATATGCTAATAAAAGGATGCATACGTCGTGCATTGTGGTTAAATGTGGCCGTCCACTTACTGCTCAAAGATGCATGTAATATGAGAACAGTTTTTTCATGCACTGGTTAATTTTGAGATTTAGAGCTACTTTGCTTGTATAACATGAATTCTTTCAGACTAGTGAAAAGAAAACATCCAAAATACACAGTTAAATGTATTGCACTTTATCTATTTGCATCTGCACATTTCAAATACAACACATATCTTTAAAGGTGGTGAGTTTCTGTATATTCATATATACTACCTACTCTAATATGTCAAAAAAATAAAACTAACATTCAGAAAACTTGTAATACAAAAAAAAAAAAAACCCTGTCTTCATGTACTGTGAGAAATCATCAGGGGAAGTATGCTGCTGATATCTATTAGTATTATTTATGAATATTATGTGTTCTATTGAATGTCATATTTTTGACAACACTTTGAAATAAAGTCTCTTTAGCTAATGCATTATCTAACATGAACTAATAAGAAGGAATATGTTTTATAGCATTTAATTTATTTGTTAATGTTAATAAAAACAGTTGTTCATGTTAGTTCACAGTGCATTAACTGATGTTTATAGATGCAACTTCTTGTTTAAAAATGGAATTAACATGAACTCTGTGTGTGTGTGTGTGTGTATTTGGGTCAATGATGTGACGGGTCATTTCTTTGTCAAAAGGCCTTAATAATAATAAAAAAACAAAGATATGACATCCAAAGTATGTAAGGTAGTACAACTAGATCTCTTTTATTGAATCCAAAAGGTTTTAAGTATATTTTGACACATATAAAGGTATTTTAAAGATTTTGAAGTGTCAAAAGGTCATTCGGTTTAACTGTCCAAAGGTCAATACAGCCATTTCATTTGTGATTAAAATATCTTAAAATGTAATAAATGTATATATTTTTTATTCTGGCATGATTTTATAACATCAAATATCAACATAGTGCAAAATGGTATTGAAATTATGTGTAGAAGTCGTTGCTTTGTTATGAGAAAGAATGTCTGGAAAAATGAATTTCATTGATGTCATTCGGAGTAACCAATATAAAGGGACCATTTTGGATCAAGTCATGTGGTCAATATCATGTGACAGGATGTGACATCATTCAGACATCTGCAAAGGACCACATGGTCATAAAGCAAAGTAACTAACTCTCTTTTAACTATTTATTTGAAAACGTTTTGTCCCGAAACATCAGGTCATTCGGTACAACCGCTATAAAACATGGAAAATGTTGTAATATTTTAAAAACTTGTACTGAATATAAAAAGTTTGATTGTCCTTTTGATAGCTAGCTAGATATCAGCCTGTTAGCATTGTTGAAAATATCGTCATTGGTGTAACCAAAAGTGTAATTTGATAAAACCAAAATTTTGGTTAAACCGAATGACTTTTTTGGTGACAAATTTTGTCCATCTTGTAAAAAATGATAAAAGCAGTGTTAATTGATTATAAAAACCACATAATTTCACTGTTAACACTAAATAAAAGTTAAAAAATTAATTACATCTCCATTATGTTTTTTTACACTTTTAAAAACCTTATTCATCAGTGTCACATGATCCTTCAGAAATCGTTCTAATATGCTGATTTATTATCAATGTTGAAAACAGTTGTGCTGTTTATTTTTGTTTATAACATGTGATACTTTTTTTCAGGATTCTTTAATGAATACATTTTTATTATTCAAAATAAAAACTTTTATAACAATATACAAAAGTTTGGGGTCAGTGAGTTTTTTCTTTCTTTTTTGAAATAAATTAATACTTTTATTCAGCAAGGATGTGTTAAACTGATAAAAAGTGATAGTAAAGACATATTGTTTGAAATGATTTCTATTTTGAATAAATGCTGTTCTTTTTAACTTTTTTTTATTCATCAATGAATCCTGAAAAGTAAAATGTATCACGGTTTCCAGTATCAAATCATCATATCAGAATGATTTCTGAAGGATCATGTGACACTGAAGACTGGAGTAATGATGCTGAAAATCCAGCTTTGATCACAGGAATAAATTACATTTTAAAGTATATTAAAATAAAAAAACATTATTTCAAATTCTAATAATATTTCACAATTTTACTGTTTTTTTCTGTATTTTTGGTGCTGCATTGGTCAGCATAAGAGACTATAAAATAAAAATAAAAATAGTAACTTTTTTCCAAACTGGTACTGTGTGTATATATATATATATATATATATATAATATAATATTAAACAATATTGTTGTTCAATAGCATATTAGTTTTTGCCGTGATATTGATGTTTCAACTACTGAAATGTTAGTACTGTGACATCACTAGGAGATTGTTCATAAATGTTGGCACTTCTGATTGAATGAAACTTATAAAGTTGTTCAGTCGTGGCATGTTTAAACGATGCGTTCTAGTGTTAACCTGCAGCAGTGCAGTAGGTAATCCCTTCCAGGCAAACGCAGGACTTGTAAATCGTGCGCTAATAGCAGCTTTGCCGGCACACATTAACCTGAAAGCTCCCGGAGGGAAATGCAGTCATTCTTTTCCTCTTGATTGTAAAACACTATCATCGGAGTATATAGAATGTAAATAGGTTTGAGACGTGTAAAATGCGCTGGATTTATTTCCAGTGGTGATATTCTATTAGGCATTAACGTCCATGAATGATGTCATAATTTTACGCGGGATAAATGTGCCCTGGATGATTTAGCAATTACCTCTCCAAAATGTTAATTTAAAAGGAACAAGAGCTATTAAATCACTCGAATAAAACTTTAATATACTCGGGAAGGCGAATGGAAAGAGAAAAGCCCCTGGAGAGAGAAATGCGTATAACATCAACAAGCCAGGCAGCGATGTGAAGCTAAGACAGCGACCTTTAACCTCCACGCCGAGCCTTTGCTCGTTCATCACCGGCCTAAAACTCCCTTAAAAGCCCCGTTTACAGTGCCTGGCGCACTCGGAGTGAAATATATCCCGGCGGATAGACAGAACGTGTCAATGAGGTGGGATTTCTCAGGACCCACATCTGTCTGTTATCGCGAGCGCAGAGGACGATCGGAGCCGTACGGGATGATTTACTTGACCTCGGCAGCGCTGGAACTCGAGGCGAGAAGCTCATTAATTCCGGGGTCATTCCGTTTGGACGTAAATTGGTTAAAAATCGGAATGCGTGGAAGACTTCCAGACGTATACAAAGAGTTATGAAATCGCTCCCCTCTTTGTTTCCTCTCCTCCTCCTGATTCCGAATGAAAGCGTTCCCAAATAACCCGACGTAAATCAAGTGGGCTTTTACGTCGGCGATCCCAAATCCCAATCATAGGGAGGGAACGGCCTGGAACGTCGGGCGCTTATTACTCGGTAAATATGGTGTTGTTTTAAGCGATTACCGAACGTAGGTGATTTCTTACTCCCATCCGTTCTCGAGGCGGGGCCCGTCATTTGTCTCTGGCCCCCGGAAAAAAAGGGACAACTGCGAAGAACGCTCGAGCTTAGTAGGAGCCCAATAAATTATGTTAATGCACACATTTTAAATGTCTCATATTTCTCTTGGCCTGCTATCAAGACGCTCGGCTAAGAATGTAAACTACCTTTTCTGCCTCAGTATTTAATGTTATCTTCATTTGAAACATTTCTGTTTATGTAATAGCAGTTATAGCCAGATTTTGCAGATGCCTGAAGGTTTTTTTCACAGACATTTGTCTGGCTCGTTTCTGGTAGATGACGCTATAGGAGTTTGTAATGATAACCGGAATGTATTTGCCAATGCCATGATGAGGAGATAATGAACTTTAGCAAATAAAATCTGGAAAATTTTACCCAGTATTTATAGACACTACAAATGAATATCCTGTTTTTATTTTTCATGTAACTTCTTGTTTTTGAATGCCATTGTCAACTCTGATCCTGGCCACAAAAATAAATATTTGATTTATTTCCACATTTGGCCTATATCAGAACTGAAAGTGTCAGTTCAATATACATTTTGTCCTAGAATAAAATGTGATTTGTCAGTGACTATTTTTGCTAGTTACATAATACACCAGTAGGTGGCGACATTATGAGTGAATTGCTTGATTTGACAGATTCGTTCAAACACACTGATTCATTTAGTAATGAAAGCAAGAGGTCGCGAGTCATTGAATCATTCACTGAACTGATTCAAAACAACAGCACTGATTATATTCAGTAACCAAACTATGAGTGAGTCATGTGAATCATTCACTCAACCAATTCGTTGAAACACTGATTCATTCAGTAATGAAAGCAAGGGGTTGTGAGTCATTTTATTCAGTAACCAAATTATGAGTGAATTATGTGAGTCATTCACTCAATCGATTCGTTCAAACACACTGATTCATTCAGTAACTAAAATAAGGGGTTGAGAGTGAAATGATTCAAAACAAGAGCACTGATTATATTCAATAACCAAATTATGAGTGAGTCATGTGAATCATTCACTCAACCGATTTGTTCAAACACACTGATTCATTCAGTAATGAAAGCAAGAGGTCGCAAGTTATTGAATCATTCACTGAACTGATTCAAAACAAGAGCACTGATTATATTCAGTAACCAAATTATGAGTGAGTCATGTGAATCATTCACTCAATCGATTCGTTTAATACACACTGATTCATTCAGTATGAAAGCAACAGGTCGCGAGTCATTGAATCATCCGCTGATTCAATACGAGCACTGATTATATTCAGTAACCAAACTATGAGCGAGTCATGTGAATCATTCACTCAATTGATTCGTTAAAACACACTGATTCATTCAGTAACTAAAATAAGGGGTCGAGAGTGAAATGATTTATAACAAGAGCACTGATTATATTCAATAACCAAATTATGAGTGAGTCATGTGAATCATTCACTCAACCGATTTGTTGAAACACTGATTCATTCAGTAATGAAAGCAAGGGGTTGAGTCATTGAATCATTCGCTGAACTGATTCAAAACAGAGCACTGATTTTATTCAGTAACCAAACTATGAGGAGTCATGTGCATTCACTCAATTGATTTGTTCAAAACACTGATTCATTCAGTAACTAAAATAAGGGGTCGAGAGTGAAATGATTTATAACAAGAGCACTGATTATATTCAATAACCAAATTATGAGTGAGTCATGTGAATCATTCACTCAACCAATTTGTTGAAACACTGATTCATTCAGTAATGAAAGCAACAGGTCAGTCATTGAATCATTCACTGAACTGATTCAAAACAAGAGCACTGATTATATTCAAAACCAAATTGAGTGAGTCATGTGAATCATTCACTCAACCAATTGTTGAAACACTGATCAGTAATGAAAGCAAGGGGTTGTGAATCATTGAATCATTCGCTGAACTGATTCAAAACAAGAGCACTGATTATATTCAGTAACCAAACTATGAGCGAGTCATGTGAATCATTCACGGTGTAGGCAACCGTTTTACACATTACAATATTTGCTGTATTAAAGTAGTCGTTTCTCACAGCCAAACAGTTTCCCAATGACTCAGACCAGACTAAAGTAGACAGAGGGTCACTTACACAATCAGATCACCAGTAAGTCATTGTGGGTCTGAGGTCACTGCCATGTCTCGGGCTTCTCTCTTTCTACATGCACTTAGTTCAGTTCATGCATCAGTGAGAAATAATGTGACTAAATTCATGCTGTTTTGTTGATGCATATACAGATACATTTAGTGGGACGCCTGGTCATTATAGTTAACCATAAAACCATAAAAAAACAAAGATCTTGAAATAAAATAAACATTAACTGAAATAAAGTAAAATATTACAAAAATCAACTTTTTTTATTTCAGCTAGCAACATTTATAATTTTCACTTGATGCACCAAAATAAAACTGAAATAAAAATGATTAAAAACTATAAGACATATTTAAAATAATAATAATAATAATTTATAAAAATGACAAAAACACAAATAAAATTTCTAAAGCTTTAAACACAACAAAATGACTAAAAATGTAACTAAAAATGACAAAAACACAACAAAATGAAGAGAACCTTAACTAAAATAATGACAAACAAAACAAAATTGCTAAAATTGAACTAAAAAAGAAAAACAACAAAATTACTAAAACTTAAACTAATAAATGACAATAACACACAACAAAATTACTAAAAATGTAACTAAAGAAATGACAAAACACAAAATCACAAAGAATTTAACAAAAATAAAATAAAAACAAAATTACTAAAAATGTAACTAAAGAAATGACAAAACAAAATCACAAAGAATTTAACAAAAATAAAATAAAAACAAAATTACTAAAAATAACTAAAGAAATGACAAACAAAATAACAAAGAATTTACAAAAATAAAATAAAAACAAAATTACTAAAAATGTAACTAAAAATTTGAAAACATCAAAATTACTAAAGAATTCATGAAAAAATGTCAATAACACATAAACTAAAACTTTAATTAAAAAAATAAAAAACAACAAAATTACTAAAAATGTAACTAAAAAATTACACAATACAATTAAAAAAATGTTACTCAAAAAATAAAAACAAAATTACTAAAAATGTAACTAAAATGACAAAAATACAACGAAATTACAAAAAAAGACGAAATTACTAAAATTAAAATTAAATTGAAGTAATGAAGAAATTTAAGGTTTATGAATTTGAATACGACAAAGGGTCTTTAATATCAAGATGAAATTTTTATAATGGCTGCGTCCCAAATAATAAATATGATAACTCGATTTTTACATAATCATCTAAACCTTAGTGTTATGTTTGTTTACATCACTTTATCTAAAGTTGAGCTTGATTTAGTGATGTTTGACATAGTAAACACTAATGAGTGTGACTTTCTGATCTGAGCCATGGAGTTGCTGCTTGTCGTCGAGCTCCAGGACCTGAAGGAAAGCAGGTGTATGTTTTCAAAGCTAGTGATTCATCACAACAGCACCTTCACAAGGGCCTGATTGTTACAAACAGCGTGTTATTAGAGGGTGTGTGAAGGTCTGCCGCCCGTCCTGCTGAAACGCAGATAAAGTGGGATTCCAGACACGAGGGGAGTGATGTTTATGTTTGTGTGTGTGTGTGTCTGACAGGTCAGATGGGGTTCAGAGACATGATCCTTCTCCACGAGCTCATCTGCCGTTAAGTGTACGGATCGCAGGGGAATCCCGACTGAATCTTTCGCCTGTCCAAATAAATAACCCGAAGTGGCACTCGAGACGACGCAGCACATGATCATTTCCTCTCTGGGTTTCCTGCAGTCAGAGCCCATCGCTTTGGGCTTCAGTCAAGGAGCCGCCCGGGTGGTTTTGGAGCTGGAGCTGAATGGCGGGTCGAGACCTGAGGTTGTAATGATTAGCTGATGGATGTTACGCGTCTTGAGCTCAAACATGTGTCGGAGGACAGAGATAGAGAGAGATAAAGCAGAGGCCGTGATATATTGATGTTTATTTGACAGCAAACTGTTTGTTTTGATTGGGCACTTAAATATGCCGTCGTGTAGGGCTAATGGTGCGACTAAAGCCACAATATATTTCATAAAATAGTTATTTTTCCTGGAAACTCGATGCAAATAAGTGTGTATTTTCTCATCGCTCTGTTTCGTTTTCACTTTTAAGTGTACAGTGTTGAAGTAAAGCGGTTCGGCCCACTATCAGCTGTGCAGAAAAATCACCCAGTCCTGGTATTTCTAAAGTTGCAACAAACACACACAAAAAAAACTTTAACTAAAAAACACAACAAAATTACTAAAACTTTACCTAAGCAAAATGACGTAACTAAAAAAGACAAAAGCACACAAAATTACTAAAAACAAAAGCAGAAATGTAACTAAAAATGACAAAAACAGCAAAATACTAAAAATGTAACTAAAACAATGACAAAAATTACTAAAACAAAAACACTAAACTAAAAAATGACAAAAACAGCAAAATGACAAAAACAGACTTACTAAAAACAAAAAAAAAAACAACAAAGACAAAAAAACAAATTACTAAAAATGCAAAAACTTTTACAAAAAATTTGACAAAAACAAAACTAAAAAATTTAACAAAAACATAAAAACAACAAAATTACTAAAAATTGACAAAAAAAAAAACTAAAACAAATTTTACAAAAAAGACAAAAATAACAAACTTAATAAAAAACACAAAAATACTAAAATTTAACTAAACAATGAAAAAACACAAATTTCTAAAAATGTAACTAAAAAATGACAAAACAAACAACAAAATTACTAAAAAACAAAACAATGAAAACAACAAAATTACTAAAAATTCAAAAAAACAAATTACTAAAATGTACAAAAAACAACAATTTTACAAAAAATTGACAAAAACAACAAACTTAATAAAAATTTACTAAAATGACATTACTAAAAATGTGACAATAAAAAAAAAAATGACAAAAACAACAAAATTACTAAAAATGTTACTAAAAAATGACAAAAATAACAAAATTAATAGAAATTTAAGTAAAACAACAAAATTACTACAAATTTAACAAACAATGACAAACAACAAAATTACAAAAAATTTACAAAAACAGCAAAATTACTAAAAATTTAACTAAAAATGACAAAAACAGCAAAAATACTAAAAATGTAACTAAAACAATGACAAAAACAACAAAATTACTAAAAATTGACAAAAACAACAAAATTACTAAATATTTTCCCACAGTGCAATGGATGAACCAGCAACAATATCAACTATGATCTCTTTCTTCACTTTTAGCCATCTGATTAAATACTGAGTCAGGACATTTTTGCACATATTGGATTAAATATGCAAACTGTTCCCTGAGAAGGGAGCGAAACACTGCATCAGTTGCTGAAGATATGGGGACGCAGCGTCTCATTCCCTCAAAAAGGAACTACATTTTTAAGTTTTTTTAAGTGTTTTTTTAGGAGCTTTGACTTGCAAAAATCATCACTATGATATTTGGGTGTCATAATGCCCAGACCTAAATCTGCTTGTAATTTGCAGTATGCAGTATGTGTACTGTGCATAATATGTGAAGTATGCATGGAACAAATGGATGACTAACTATATTTGCAGTTTGCATGAAATACTGTATCATACGATGCAGTGGATGAACCAGCAATGTGATTTTTTTGGTTCTCTTTCTTCACTTTTGGCAGTCTGATCAATTACTCAATCAAGACATTTCTGCACATATTGAATTAAAACCGTGAAACCAGATTTTTTTTTAGGTGTTTTCCCTTGCAGAACTCATGACTATAATACTTGGTTGTTGTGGGAAGTTGCCAGTGTGTTGTTCTGAAATAACTGAGTCACTTGCTGAAATAAACACACTGTTATGAATACCGTTTTCTAAAAATAGTATGCAGTATGTACTGTGCAGTATGCAGCACGCATTATGCCAGTGTTTCATTCTGCACATAGTGAGAGAGACGGACATAAAAGCTGATTTAATCAGGATATTGTTTCAGTTTAATATAGTCCTCCATTTACAGATGAGCAGATTCCCAAATAAAGGAGCTGAACTCTGACTCTCTCTCTCACACACACACACACACACACAGGGACGAGTTTGTGTTTGTAAACGCTCTGTGTGTAAGGCATCATTAATCGTGAACGCTAATAACTGTCAGCGCTGCTCACGTCTGGCCTGCGTGTGTTACAGTCTATCAAAATGAGGAATTTGCGAGGAGATGTGAAACCAAGTAACTTTCTAAAAATCGCTCACCTTCTTTTCCTTGCGTTTGGATGACAGTTTCTGTGGTAACCGTCGGGCAGAAACCAATACTACAGCTGACCTGCACGTCTGTGCTTGAAGATTGAAGGTTATTTCAACAGAATGCTTTGGAATTATTTCAAAATGTGAAAGAATTAAGTTTTCTAATGAAGTTTTTTCTTATTATAGTTCCAAAACCTTGTAGTGACCTATTTCAAAGCACTATACTAAGTGCAGTCTTGGCATCAATTTTTAATGCACTGCGATAAAAATCTTCTTTGTGTATGGTTGACGGGGTGAGATAAATGTTGATTATAAATGCACTATCGTTCAAAAGTTTGGGGTCTGTAAAAGTTTTGAAAGAGTCTCTTCTGTTCACCAAGTCTGCATTTATTTGATCAAAAATACAGTAAAAAATTTGAAATATTATTACAATTTAAAATAGCTGTTTTCTATTTGAATATATTTTAAAATGTAATTTATTTTAATTTACAAAGCTGAATTTTCAGCATCATTACTCCAGTCTTCAGTGTCACATGACCTTCAGAAATCATTAATATGCTGATTTGCTGCTCAAGAAATTTCTGATTATTATCAATGTTGAAAACAGTCATTGTGTGAAAACTGTGATACATTTTATTTGTCAGGATTCTTTGCTGAATAGAAAGTTCAAAAGAACAGCATTTATTTGAAATAGAGGCTACAAAGAATTACAATCACTGGAAATCTATTGGTCAGCTCAATGTGATCAAGAGTTTATAGGTTTTCTCTTGTTTAAAGGGATAATTAATTTAGAAATGTAAATTCTGACATCATTTACTCACCCTCATGTCGTTTCTTTCTTCTGTGGAACATAAAATAAGATATTGAGAAATGTTTTGGTTTACAATGGAAGTGAACAGCGACCAAAATATCTGCCTTTATGTTCCTCAGAAGAAAGACAAACAGGTTTGAAAGACATGAGGGTGAGGAAATTTTCATTTTTATGAACTTGATGCTGTTTTCATGGAAACCTCAAAATATTGGATTTTATACTTTAATTTGCTGTGGGTCAATAATTTCATGCCATGTTTGATACACAGTCTTGTTAGACAACAACGATATACTAAAAATGTAGTATATAGTATAAAAGTAGTTGGCGTGTAAAGAAAGACTACGCTCTGCGCATACGCATACGAGCCGTGCCAAACGCACATGTCTATCCAACTTATTTTCACAGTTTACTGCACTTTGATATTCTTCTCGTTATTTCCCTTTAGCGGCTAATAAATCGGAAGTCTCGCACATTCACAGAAAACATGTTGAAAAATAAGGTGGATTGACTAAACATGTAATTTTTTCACAACGGTATCATTTTCAAATACTTACACTTTGAAAACTGTTTTCAAAAGTTTGCATTTTCAGGCCACCAAAATGCCGTTGTCGTGAAAATGAAAAACACAAAAGTTTTCTGCGTATAGTTAAAAATGGTGTCGCTATCAGTTAACGATAAAAATCTTGCACTCATTGCCCTGAAATGCACATTGCTTATTTTATTTCATAGCTACGCGAACAGAGCCTAAAACTACATTTTTGCCACACCTGCCAATAACCGAAGAAAATTTACCAGCCATAAAACAGGCAGTTATGACACCAACATTTTAGATACTAGTGAAAATTCACAATTTTCAGGTACTGAAATGTAATAAAGTAATCAAATGCTACTGCATAGTCTTCACTGTATAAATTAAATATAGATGAATCATTATTAAAGTTACAAAAGGGAGGAGCAGTGAGTGATTTTTCTTTGTGTTTTGTTGTTTGATTAAAATGTTATTTCACCCAAAAATGAAAAATGGTCATCATTTACTCACCCTAATGTCGTTCCAAACCTGTAAGACTTTCGTTCATCTTCGAAACACAACTGAAGGTATTTTTAATGAAATCCGAGCGATTTCTATCCCTCCATTGACAGCTACGCAACTACCACTTTGACACTTCAAAAAGTTCATAAAGAGATCATAAAATGAATTGAGCGGTTTAGACTCGATCACTTTATATGATGAACAGATTGAATTTAGGCTTTTATTCACATATAAACATTGATCATCGAACACAAGGGGCTTTCGCACTGGAGGAACCTTTTCATAGTTCCTAGAACTAGGAATGATTTTAGTTCTAGGAACTCCTGTTGGGGGAACTAAATTAGCTCCTACTTCAGAGTAGAGTGTAAACCAGCACTATAGGAACTACCAGTGATGTAAGTAAGTTTTGATTGGCCGAATGCACGTGAAACCCTGGCACTAAAAAAAGCAGTTTATAGCCTATATTTACTCCACAAACTAACTCTACTAACATGGAAAATAATAATAGATGGATCTCTCGAGTGAAGGAGAAAATCCAACGCAACTTTGAGGGGACAAAGCATAAAATGATTATGTATTTCTGCTCAGCTAGTGACATTGGACATCAACCACACAGCAAATGCTAATACTTTTTTATATACTGTCTTTCTTTGTATAACAGTTTTACCTAATGACATATTAAGATAGTGATGGGAGAAACAAAGCTTTTCAAAGCTTCGAATCAGTTGAACCAATTGCTTCGCAAAATGATTCACTGTTTAAAAGCATTCAAAACCACACGCTGGTGATCAAAACATTGTAAATGAACAAAAACTTGCATAAAAACAGCTTTTACAAATCCATTGCAAATGATTTATTGAAAGTATAATCAATCAGATAATCATCTAATACCATTAAATATTAAGTGTCTGTATAATATGTATTCTTTTATCAATTTTCAGGGCTTGTTTTGTTTGTTCAATGGACAGGTCACCTAAATAGACTATTATTCCTTTAAATTATACAAATTCCTCATTAAGGCGTCTAAAAATGTGTAAAACTCATCAGAGATCAGGTAATAGACCCTTTTAGACACTTAATACTCAGTGAATTCACATGATTCATGGGTTCTCAGAGATCGCCCCCAGTGGTGAACCACTGAAATTCCGAAATGTTTCGAAACAGTTAAGATGTAACGAAGCCTCGTTTACTGAAATCACATGACCGTTTCAAACACGTTCCGAACCAATGATTCGAAACAAAAGATTCATAAAGCTTCATGAAGCAGTGTTTCGAAAGCGCCCATCACTATATTAAGGGGCTTTCGCACAGAATAGTTCTATCCACTAGGATAGTTCCACGAGAACTAATTTCTTTACCTGGTTGCATTTGCACCGGGAATAGGAACTGTGAAGTGGCCGACAGCTGCGTCTTTAAGTGCGGCATTTGCAAGTGCTAAAAACCGGTGGATGGAGGAGGATGCCGTGATCGGAGCTGTGTTTGAACTAAAATTGTTCCTAGTTCCTGTGGTGCGAACACGCCAAAATCCGGGGACTTCAGCCAATAGTTCTAGGAACTAGGGCTGGGCGATATATCGCATGCGATTGTCACGCGCATTTCGTCAGTAAAGCCGGTTCCCTGATTACCGCTAAATCGCCATCACCTGCTTTCAAATGGAGCGGCATTTAATAGACAGAGCCGAGCCTGACAAGCCACGCAATATCGCGTTCATTATCGAAGGCGATTCATCTGCGATATGAACGCGATATTGCGTAGCTTGTCAGTGATCTACGGTTCTGTCTATTAAATGCGCGTGACAGTCGCATGCGATATATCGCCCAGCCCTACTAGGAACTATGAAAAGGTTCCTCCGGTGTGAAAGCCCCTTTAGTCAGGCTGTTAAACAAATCGTAAACGAATGAACTGAGCACTGCGCTTCTCAGCACCGTCAAAATAAAAGTCACAACAACAAGCACAGCTTACGTCACTTCATAGTTCCTACTTCCGGTGCGAATGCAACCAGGAAAACAGCCCTAGAGGAACTATTAGTTCTCGGGGAACTACCCTGGTGGCTAGTTCCTAGAACTAAGTTTCTAGAACAACCCGGTGTGAAAGCCCCTATAACCAGATGCTCAAACGTGCTGCGTAACGTGAGAATGAACCTCATTGGTTCTCGCAGGTCAAGCAAACATGCTTGAGCTTTACCACAACTGATGTGTGAGCTGATGAATGTTTATGTAAATAAGTCTACATTCAATCTGTTCATCATATAAAGTGATCGAGTCTCTTCAGAAAATTTGGACTAAACTGCTCAATTCATATGGATTAATTTTAGAATCTCTTTATAAACTTTTTGAAGCTTAAAAGTGGCAGTTGCGTAGTTGACAGAAATTGCTCAGATTTCATTAAAAATATCTTCATTTGTGTACTGAAGATGAATAAAAGTCTTATAGGTTTGGAATAACATGAGAGTGAGTAAATGATGACAGAATTTTTATTTTTGGGTGAACTATCCCTTTATCATTAAGGACATTAAGGTTTATTAGGCTGCTGTCACTTTAAGAGCTAATGCACAGATCCAATACACTGACACACATCCGTTTTCTTTCTCAACTGTTTATGTTCACTTAAAGGATTAGTTCACTTTCAAATAAAATTTTCCTGATAATTTACTCACCCCCATGTCATTCAAGATGTTCATGTCTTTCTTTCTTCAGTCGAAAAGAAATGAAGGTTTTTGATTAAAACATTACAGGATTATTCTCCTTATAGTGGACTTCAGTGGCCTCCAAACGGTTTCAGTGCAGCTTCCAAGGGTTTTAAACGATACCAGATGAGGAATAAGGGTCTTATCTAGTGAAACAATCTGTAATTTTCTAAAAAATACAACTGTATATGCTTTATAAACACACATGATCGTCTTGCACGTGCTTCCGCTTTCCGTATTCCTCAAAAAGCTTACGCTGTATGTCCTACACCTTCCCTTTTCAACTTACGGAACGAATGCAGCGCCAGTTCCATTTTTTTCCGTAAGTTGATTAAGGAAGGCGTAGGACATACAACGTAAGCTTTTTGAGGAATACGGAAAGCGGAAGCACGTACAAGACGAGCATTTGTGTTTATAAAAGTAAATAGTAAATTATCAGGAAAACTTTATTTGAAAGTGGACTAATCCTTTAAGACATAACTTACTGTTTACAAGGATATGTACCAATACAGGCATTTCCAAGCGCAAGAAGACATGGAAGAGTATGGAGTCAAATTAATGCCTTAAAGTTTTGCACAAAAATAAAGTTTTGCAAAACAAAAAAATGAATTGAGCAATAAAAAAATGTTTTGCAAACAAAAATAAAGAATTGCAAAGGAAAATAAAGTATTGAGCGAAAAAAAAAAAGTTTTGCAAACAAAAATAATAAATTGCAAAATAAAATAACGTAGTGCAAAAATAAAAATATAATCAATTACAAAAATCAATGACAGCTGTAATCCTACAGTATTTTATGTTTGCCACATATTTTTCATGCTCAAACCTACTAAATCATTTGCAACGCTCATTTTATTCTGCGTTTCAGTCAAGCGTGCGCTCACGATACCGGTTTTCCTTTGCGCTGCACTTTTCTGCGCGGTTCTCTTTATGGCACTGGTTTGACGTGGGGGTGGAGTCAAGAAACGGGGGCACGTCCCCGCGAAACATGTCATCGGCAGGAGACGCAGATCGCAAAAACCCAGAAATAAGTTTTTATAAGCTGTCGACCCCAAAAACCGAATGTTTAAGGACACAAAAGTGGATACAGGCAGTGAAACAGAGTGCAACGAGTCATATTACTATAAGAAATGCATTGGAGGGGGTCGTAATCGGCGACAACATATGCTAAACAAACCAACAAAAACAAACCGTTCATTATCTTTAACCATGTCAAAGAATTATTTCACCTGTCGCCGATTACGTTCCCCTCCAATGCATTTCTTATAGTAATATGACTCGTTGCGCTCTGTCTCACTGCCTGTATCCACTTTTGTGTCCTTAAACATTCGGTTTTTGGGGTCGACAGCTTATAAAAACTTATTTCTGGGTTTTTTAGCTTGTTAGCTGTACACTTGTCACACAGCAGCTTTTAGGTATTGTTCTGTTTTTTGTAATGAGTCAGAAAAGACAAGAAGGCAGCCTCACGCAATACAAAGTCAATGGAGACGGTTGGATTGTTCTCTATGCTTGATCTGTTGCGATCTGCGTCTCCTGCCGATGATGTGTATCGCAGGGACGTGCCCCCGTTTCTTGACTCCACCCCCACGTCAATCCAGTGCCATAAAGAGAACCGCGCAGAAAAGTGCAGCGCAAAGGAAAACCGGTATCGTGAGCGCACGCTTGACTGAAACAGAATAAAATGAGCGTTGCAAATGATTTAGTAGGTTTGAGCATGAAAAATATGTGGCAAAGATAAAATAGGATTACAGCTGTCATTGATTTTTGTAATTGATTATATTTTTATTTTTGCACTACATTATTTTATTTTGCAATTTATTATTTTTTGTTTGCAAAACTTTTTTTTTCCGCTCAATACTTTATTTTTCCTTTGCAATTCTTTATTTTTGTTTGCAAAACATTTTTTTTTCATTGCTCAATTAATTTTTTTGTTTTGCAAAACTTTATTTTTGTGCAAAACTTTAAGGCATTAATTTGACTCCATAGAAGAGAGTTCAGTTCAGTAGACGCAGATTTCTAGGTGTTTGTGCACAGAAAACCTCCCATGCAGCGAGTAACAAATTTGAGTTCCCTTTTGCATCTTCTTGCGCTTGAATATTTTAATTGGCAAGGCTTAAACTTTCATGACGATGCAGCACTGGGCCTTCAACTGTCCTGAGTGTCGTTCATGTTCATATTCTCACAACATTGCATTGCTAGAATTTGTAAAAATATTACCGGCCAACTGGAGACTGACAAAATACTCGCCAACACGGATTTTGGCGCTTGGCGAGTGTTAATTTTAGGCCCTGTACGTCACATATAGGCTCCTGAAACTTTGCCGGAAAGTCCCTGATTCACTCAGTGTGTACGTGACCTCTGACACTGGACGCTCTGTTGTGGCTGATACTGACGCTGTGCATTTATAACATGATGTCTTTGGTTCTTTTATGTGGAATAATTCATAATTGATTCACAGGATCATATTGCAGTAACAGCTGCTAAAGCGAGTGACTCATAAACCATTTCTCTTGCTTTCTGTGCTCCGTCACTCCCTTTTGCCTCCTTTATCTCATTTCTCTCCTCTAATCTTCACTGTTTGCTTTGGAACACAAACAAGACAAACTGGGTTAGTGTCGTGTTTGTCTTCTCTCTGCCTTTAACAAGCTGAGTGATCAAACACACACAAACACACACACATCTCTCTCCTCCTCACAGATAATGAGCTCATTATCATTACATTCATGAAAAATGGCCCTATTAAAGACAGGAGCGGAGCTCAGGGTGGTCCTTCAACACTACAACTCCATTACGCTGATTTTAATCTCTGTCTTTTCTAAACAAATCATATCTCAGATAGGCTGCGTGTTTTCTTTTGAGCTGCGTTCAGCTGAAGAACCAAATAGACACTGATGGGTTTGTTTTTAGCTGTAAATTAAGAGCTTTTTAATAAGCTTCACTGCTGTACATGTTTCTGGAGGCAGAATTTATTTGATAAAACACATGAATTGTGTCATCAACGTACATTGAAAAAAAAAAGAAAAGAAAAGATTTTTCAAACTTTTAAATAAAACAAAGATTGCTGGAGTGTGTTTAGTTAGAAAATACTAATTCAGTCTTTCCATTTCAAAATAATGTTTAATTCAACATGTTACTTACTGTTTCTTTATTGATAATTATAAAGTTTATTAGCCATTTCTGAGTGAAAATAATTTTGACACCAATTTTTTTCAGTGTATTAAAGTAAAACTACAATGTCCATAAAATGGTTGCTAGGGTGGTCTAGGTCATTGCTAGGTGGCTGCAGTGGTGTTCTGGATGGTTGCAAAGGTTTTGCTAGGGATTTGTTCTGGTTGGTTGCTAAGGTGTTACTAGGGTGTTCTGGGTGGTTGCTAAGGTGTTACTAGGGTGTTCTGGGTGGTTGCTAGGTGGCTACCAAGGGTTTCTGGATGGTTGCTAAGGTGTTACTAGGGTGTTCTGGGTGGTTGCCGGGGTGGGCTGGTTGGTTGCTAAGGTGTTGCTAGGGTGTTGTTCTTTTTCGTTGCTAGGGTGTTCTGGGTAGTTGCTAGGTGGCTGCCAGGATGTTCTGGTTGCCAAGGCGGTTGCTAGGTGTGGTTGCTAGGTGTTGCTGGGTGTTCTGGGTGGTTGCTAGTTGGCTGCAGGGCTGTTCTGATTGGTTGCTAAGGTGTTGCTAGGGTGTTGTTCTGGTTGGTTGCTAAGGTGTTGCTAGGGTGCTCTAGGTAGTTGCTAGGTGGCTGCTGCAGTGTTCTGATTGGTTGCTAAGGTGTTGTTCTGGTTGGTTGCTAAGCTGTTGCTAGGGTGTTCTGGTTGGTTGCGAAGTGGCTGCAGGGGTGTTCTGGTTTGTTGCTAGGTGGCTGTAAGGCTGGTCTGGTTGGTTGCTAAGGTGTTGCTAGGGTGTTCTGGTTGGTTGCTAAGTTGTTGCTATGATATTCTGGGTGATGGCTAGGTGGCTGCAGGGGTATTCTGGCTGGTTACTAAGGTGTTGCTAGGGTGTTGGGTGGTTGCAAGGTGGCTGCTGGGGTGTTCTGGTTGGTTGCCAAGGTGTTACTAGGGAGCTGTTCTGGTTGGTTGCCAAGGAGTTGCTGGGGTATTCTGGGTGGTTGCTAGGTGGCGGAAGGGGTGTTCTGGTTGGTTGCTAAGGTGTTGCTAGGATGTTCTGGGTAGTTGTTAGCTGGCTGCCGCGGTGTTCTGATTGGTTGCTAAGGTGTTGTTCTGGTTAGTTGCTAAGGTGTTGCTTGGGTGTTGTTTTGGTTGGTTGCTAAGCTGTTGCTAGGTTGTTCTGGTTGGTTGCTAGGTGGCTGCAGGGGTGTTCTGGTTGGATGCTAAGGTGTTGCTAGGGTGTTCTGGGTGGTTTCTAAGTGGTTGCTTACTGGTTCCAGTCAAAAGTCTTTTCAATATGGTTTAGGTCCCTCTTTTAATGTGAGATTTTTTTCAAATAATCACATCACTATCTTTAATGTAAGTAATAGTATAAGTGATACGTAACTCAGCAAACCATGCATAAAACCTGATTAAAGTTCTTGTTCTTGTATTTGCGCAGATCATCATCCTCCTTGTTACTTTCCGTGTGCTGATAAATTGGGTTTGAGGATGTGAAAAAACCACAGATATGCATCATTTAGGGAAGGGGTTAAAACACAAAAGACAAAAATAAAACCTCATCTGTATTTGATGAGAAAATAACTCAACTAAATCAAATGACCAAAAAAAAAAAAAAAATGTCATTTGTATATTTTCATGTTTTCTCAAGCAAAGCAAATTTGGAAAGTCTAATGAAAACATCATCTTACACTTTTGACAGAAAAAAAGTATGTTTGAAGTTACATTATTTATATATATATATATATGTATATGTGTGTGTGTGTGCATTTATTTTTATTTATTTAAATGTGTTTTGATTTATTTATTCTGAATATACATATATATAATATTACAAACCTCTGAATTTGTATATATATGACCTGAACATGTGCCTGACATCATGAGATTCATCCTATAGTAAGATTTGATTGAACGGCATCAACATTTGCTTGTTTCCGGGTTCATGTACACTTATAGCGCTGTGGTTTGATGCTCACGTTTGATTAATTAAATAATGACTCTTCGTCGAGCTGTGACGGACTTTCATACGTACTTTCATGGCTTTGCCATTCATGAGCTGCAGGGCTGAAACCATTAACTTGAAACGCACCATAAATTCAAAAGCCACGGGCGTCACGATTATAGAAACCCAGCTAAATATCCTCTTTGTTCCACCTTTGATGACAGTAATTTGCTTTTCAGGCTTTGTTTTTTTTATATCGTTGCTGGTTGAACTTATATCACTGGTTATAATAACCAGTGTAAACGTCTTTAAATACGCTTGCCGCAGAGGCGTGATAAATCTCCGACAGAGGAGCGTTTAACTCTAATTAATAACAAACTACAAGCGAAACGTGCCACAGAGTTGGCGTGCACCATCCTGAATATGGCCCATTTATTGCCGTGCTCGACGAGGAGGGTTCGGCCTTGGGAGTTTTTACATTAGTACCAATAACAGTCTGTGATTGGACTTAAGTGTGCGCACAAGGCATTACTTTAAAATCACGCGGGTGTTGAAAGCATTCTTCAGTAGTGCGAGCCCAAGTGGTAAAGTCTCTAAGGATCGGCCCTGAGTCCGAGAGCCGGCCAAGGACAACCGGGCCCCGTCCAAAGGGGGTGGGTGGGGGCTCGCCGTTGGGTTTTCACGAGGCGATGATGCCCCGTCGCCTGTGGTCTGCAGCCAGTGCGGCCGTACGTAACCAGAGCCAAGGTGGAGCGAGAGGAAGGGAGGAAACTCAGAGCGAAACCATGAAAAATGTCGAGTATGAAAATGTCTCCCTTGGTTTATGGCTGTGCAGACGGGCGTCCAAAAGAAACACATCTTTAAATTTAACTTTAGATGCCTCTTAGACTTTTTTTCTCTCTCTCTCTCTTTCTCTTTTCCTCACCCTCTCCCAACTGGCTGGCAAACCAGTTTTTGGTTTGTGGAAAAGCAAAGCCAAGTTGCCTGGAAACTGCGAGCATGTTAGAAAATCGCTCGATAATGCGCCTTTTTTGAAATGTGGCGACAGCTCCTGTGTACCCAGATCAGTTTTCAGGGCTGTGAACATGTGCTCAGTGCAGTACAACACTCAAGACTTTAACGCTTAAATGCAGGAAATGTTTAAACGCAAAAAATCAACAAACTTTTTTAACAATTAACAGACCAATGAGAAGGTTAAGGCATAATGACGGGCAGTTTATTAGTCTGAAATCAAGACCTAATTACTTTCTTAATAAATGTTCCTGGTCTTAAAATTGCCATTTTAGCATAATTGAGGTTTTTTTTTGTGTGTGTGTTTGTGTATTTTAATTCACATTTTGTGTGTGTGTGTGTGTGTGTGTGTATATATATATATATATATATATGTATGCAGAAACACACACTTAAAATGTGAATTGCATGTATTCAGACTTTCATTCCATATTTTCAAGTTTCATTCTAAATATTCATACTTTCATTCCATATTTTCAAATTTCATTCCATTTATTCATTTTCATTCCATATTCTTAAATTTCATTCCATATTTTTAAATTACATTCCATATATTCACTTTCATTTCATATTTTCAAATTTTATTCCATATATTCAGACTTTCATTCCATATTTTCAAGTTTCATTCTAAATATTCAGACTTTTATTCCATTCCGATTTCCATTCCATATACTCAAACTTTGTATTATGAATACAATCCTTTCCTGAACACACACACACACACACACACACACACACATAGACTTCTGTGTATATATATATATATATGTGAGCTATTGGATAATATTAACTAAAAATAGCATTATTTAATCATTAAGTAGTTTGTTTTCTTGTTTAATATCCAGATTTTCTCTGAAAAGTGTCACACTATAGACTTAAAGTGGGGCTTTCTTTGAATGCCAACTTAGAAATTTTAAGTTCAAAACATAACTTAACTCAAAAAGCAGAGTATATTATATAATATTCTATAAAATTAATGAAATTAAGCACCTAAAACGCTCATAATTCTACTCCTAATTCAATAAACGCAACAAAAACCCTTCATGGCACTGGCACAGGCGTTGATGAATGTATTCAGCGGTGTTGTTCCACTGAAACAGACTGCGATGATTATTGAATCATTGTGAAGTGTTGTTAAATTACAAGCAAAACCTTTTTTTTACTCAGTAGGTGGAAGCTGTTGCTCAGAGCAGTGTCATTTGTGAGAGGAGAGCGTTGCTTTACCTCATAAACCAGACAGAGAGCGCAGGACAGCGGGCTAATGTTTCGCCAGCTCCACCAAACCAAAGAAAACACACTTAATGCCACCTCAGTGCAACTTGTGGAGGATTACACTCTATATATAATATATATATATATATATATATATATATATATAATATAGTAGTATAATCCTCCACAATTTGTACAATAATAATCATTACCTAATTGTTTTTCTCAGTTCTTCCTCTAATATGTGTGAGTGTATATAACTTCCTATTATAAAAATTGTATATACAATATTCAAGTCAAGTGAGCTTTATTATCATTCTGCTATGTTTAGATATACGGTAGAACAACATGTCATGTAATATATTTAAACATAAATATATTAACATATAAATGGTTATTTTTTACTTTCAGTTACTGAAAGAAGTAAACTAACTATATATAATCTTACTACGCATATACTTAATCTAACTATCCACTGACATTGACTGCAACATGAACAGTTATTAATATTTCATAATTTCTTTGTATTACAGCCTTGCACAAATGTTTTATGTAATATATCATTTTTATATTACTTTTTATAATGAGAATGTAATGCTTCCTGATTCTTTCTGATATTCTAAAAAACTTTGACCAATCAGAATACTGTATGTTTTTTCATAAACTCATGGAGTTTTTGGATCATCGTCAGATTCATGTCAAATAATCCTCTAGAACATCTCCTGTAATTTATTTCATGTTGAAGGCATGTTGAAATCATGTGCGTGAGTTCTAGTAGCATTATATTGTAGCATTACGCTGCTGATCCACATAAGCAAAACCAAAATCATTCACTGTTGGAAATTGCTAAATTATCTGATGGAGTGACTTGCATTACAGCAGATAATCAGTGTCAGTTTATCATCGAGTCCTTCAGCCAGTCGCTCTCAGTCCCGCATCAGTCACATGAATCCTTCTGCAAAAACACACATCGCCTTCATTTATTTGAAGCAGCTACTTTGTCGTCTTGTGCTGCCGAGGTCAGAGGGACGTTCGACTGGCTCTTTAAACAGTGAAGAAATGGCTGACTTTAAATCCTGGGCCAGATGGGATTTCTCCTAGTGATCATAAAAGCTCTGAAGACAGTTCACAAATCAAGAGCTGCAGTATTATGTTAAGCCTTTGCACTGTTATTGTTATTGCATGTTTGCGCATACAAACGTAATTCACAAGTTCGTGAAGGAGAGTTTGAGATTGACACCGCGGCTCGGACAGACAATTTATGCGCACATTATAAAAGCCGGCGATGGTGTGGCTCGCTGATAAAAAAAAAGAAAAAAAGTTTTCCACGGAAAGTGATTAAGCCGCAACCGTGAATGCACCGTCTGTATCCGTGACTGATATAGTGCCTATAAAACGATCATGTGACCTCACATTAGTTTCAGAGGAAAACGCTTGTGTTTTAGGTGTAAAAGAGAGCGTGAAGTAGACCGGCTGCAGGTAGCGAGGCTGAGCGGGAATAAGTGGAATTCAATATGTGAGCTTAAGTGGAAAAACCGGAGATCTCCAGAGGTCATTCCTCTTTCCGGAATGAAAGAAAGTAGTGCTTCAGGTGGTCTTCGGTGAAATCATTCATGTTCCCTCCACTGAGCTCAACTTTACTGAGATCTTCATGTCAAAGATGCCCTCTGAATGAAAAAACATCCGTTCTGAAGCCAAATCAATGACTTTATTAAGTCAATATTTTGACCTTTTTTTGGCGTATGTGAATTTTGCATAAGATGCTTTTGTTTTAAATCACATGATATTATGTGTGATTGTGTTATTTTTGTCATTCTAATGATTGTTGAAAAGTCTGAGACCTCATTGAAAATATGGGATCTTTTTCATATTAACCTGGAAATAAAGTTTTAGAATAATAATAATAATAAAAAAAAAATCAGTTTCACTCTTTCATTAGATTATATATCTATATGTATTTATTTATGTATGTGTGTGTATGTATATATGTATATGTATATGTATATGTATATGTGTATGTGTATATATATATATATATATATATATACTACCATTCAAAAAGTTTAGGGTTGTAAAATCTTTTGTGATCAAATTTGATCAAAATTCATGATTTATTTGATCAAAAATGGAGTAACAGTGTTTTATAGTGCAATATTATTACACTGTTTTCTATGTGAATATATTCTGAAATGTAATTTATTCCTGTGATGTTAAAGCTGAATTCTTCAGTGTCAAAGAATAAAATGTTTAGAATGGGAACAACAATTTAGAATGTTACAAAAGATTCTATTTCAAATTATTGAAATAGAATCTTTTGTAACATTCTAATGTCTTTACTGTCACTTTTGATCTCTCTCTCTCTCTCTCTCTCTCTCTCTCTCTATATATATATATATATATATAATATACACTCACAACTATTTTAAAAATTACTGTATTGCTTGCTTAAAATGAACCCAAAATTAACATTTTTTAAATATGTTTAATGAATGAACATTTATTATCAAGTTTAATAAATAATAATCAAACAATAAACATTTATTAAATTGCTTATTAATAAATGTTCACTTTTTGATTATTATTGTTTCCTCTAGTAATCATGTGTCTGATTTTAATTTCCAACCTATTTTAGGTTCATTTTAATCCAGCCATATAGTCATTTTAATCAATAGTTGAGTTAAATAAAACTGCACAGCACGCTGGTCAAACATTTAACCCAACCGCTGGGTTTGTTTATTTTTAACCCATACACACACACATAAATATGCGCATATGTGTGTGTACATGTACTGTATGGACAGAAACTGTTCGCAGTCCTCACATTTTCATAGTTGCGATACACACATGATCACATGATCACACCCACACTACTGGCTTCATTCACAGCTGCCTGTGATTTTGCTGTCTTCTTGGGACAGACAAAATGTTGGGATGTTCCAGATTTATGAAGGTCTTTTAAATCCTAATTATTCTCACAGACACTAATGCTCTTAGCAGGCCTGTTTTTGGTTATAGACTCGAACACTTCTTTGTGACGGTCTAATACGACGCAGCGCTCACAAAAAAACTCTTATATAAATATGAATGCAGTAGCTGCAGTTATCAGTTTATGAACTGAACTCATTAAACTACATAAACTCTCTGTTATCGCAAACTCATGTAAACGGCCTGTCTCTTTATCAAAGGCCTTGAGGTTCAACAAACCAGACCAGAGTGTCTAGAGAAACTCTTTTTTTCGCAATACTTGAATGTATAATAACTCATCTGAAGATGTAAAATACACACTAATAGTAATGTCACAAGGCTCTAATATCTCTGGATGGATTATTGTCTAAATCCTCGAATAGTTTTACACTGACATTATGCAGTGCACCTCATTACATGGCATGTGAAGTGTAGCTTAGACAGCCAGAGTCCATAAATGGAGTAGTTTTTGATGCGCAGATCTGAAGCTACATTCATAAAACATACTCATCCGCTCCGTTGCTGATATCTGGAGCCAGCGAATGTATACAAACTATAAATCCAGGCTCTTCGCTCTCTGTTTATTGTTGGACGCCAAATTTCACCCAGCTCGCATTTTTCAGGGCGAAAAGCCTTGGCAGAATTACATTAACCTGACTCAAAAAGGCCAAAAGACGAACATTTCACCATCCATCACAGACTTATGATGTGAATGTTTCACAAACCAAGGGGAAAAACTGTAAAATGAGATGCTGCAAATCTGGATTATACTGTAAAAAGTGGAACAAAGAGCTGTTTCTACCTGATTTAACCCATAAATGAATGTAGGATGACTCTAAGCAACATTAAAAAATAATTTTGATTTGAATAAAAAAAGTTAATTTAGATGTTACCATTTTTTTTTTTCAGTGTATAGGCAATTTAATTACATGCAGTTAAATCTAAACTAAAACAATAATGAAACACAAATAGGTAAAAGGTATAAGCAAAAATTAAATGATTGTTGTCAAAATGAATACCCTAACTTGCCACACTCTTCCTTCTTTTTCTCTATTTTTTTGTGATACTTGTTTTAGAATATCTAAACTATGTTGCAACAACTAACTATTGCATATATATATATATATATATATATACATACATATATGCAATAGTTAGTTGTTGCAACATACAAAACCTGCTAGAGAGAAAAAAAAAAGCTTGTGACAACTTGCCCCAATCTTCCTCCTGCATCTTGTTTTTGTCATAATAATGTTTAAAAATGATGTATACTTTCACAATAATGGTTGTATGATGTGTTGTCTGATCTAATCTCTCCTGCAAAATTGTGAAAATGTCTCGGTTATAATCTAGTAAATTATGCAATATTGCCATATAGCCGACAATAAGCTATTAGTGAGAAATGTGTCGCAACACATATCATGTTTATGTGCATAAAATATATGTCCTACAATGAAAATAAGAATCATAATAACAATGTAGGCAATGATTAGCCTATTATTATTATGCTATATTTAATAATTATTCCGAATATTACCATAAAAAGTGGCGAAATTCAAAATGGATTCGCTTTTTAATTGTATATTTATTAAATGAATCGGTGTAATTACTGCATTTTGGATGATGATTTCCATAAATACACCACTTGGAATATTAGTAACAAACGTTTATTTACATTTTCAGTGCAAATACTTACAGACGAAATATAATACAATCAAGTCTTAATTCATGAACATTCAATTCCCAAATCGTCATAAAGAAGGGCGAGTGGTTCGGTTCAGGCAGAGCGATGCTTTCCTCTCTCAGGGATCACGAAGGGTCTGTTTCACAATGGAAGACATGAAACGATGGCTCAAGTAGGCCTGTCTGTGTGTGTTTGTGCTCTATTGCGTGTCTCTGTCCCGTGTGTTTGAGGTGTTCACACCAGATGACTCGGTTCCGTTGACTCACAGCAGCAGTTGTGTGGCTGAGCTCGGTTCTGTCGTGGAGTTTGTGCTGGATGTGTCCTGCGTGCTGGGAATAATCACACTGGCTTTGCTGAGGTCAGAAATGTCCACGTCGCTTTTGTCCTCCGCTCCGTCTTCGAATTCGGACTCGCTCGGTTCGCTTTCGCATTCGGAGTCGTCGCGTTCTTTCTGCTCGGTCTCGGTCGCGGATTTATCCGGCTGTTCTTTCTCTTTGTCCTTCTGCGCCTGCGCTTCTTTGGAATGCCGCCATTTCATCCGCCGGTTCTGGAACCAAACTTTGACCTAAAACAAGGTTATAAACGTTATTATGCTAGAATATTTTATGTATGCATTTATTTATTTTTATATAATTTAATTATACACTCTAAAAAAACAAAACAATGTTTTGGTCAAATATATATATTATATATTTTTTTTAATCACAATGGTTGGGTTTGTCCATTTTTGACCCAAACATTGGTTGAAACAACCCAGCAATTTTTATGTAGCCTATTTGTATATTATTGTTAGAAAAATGCTGGGTTGTTTCAGACAAACCCAACCATTGGTTAATTTTTAAAATACAATTTTTAAACGCAATGGTTGAGTTTATCCATATTTGACCAAAACATATAAACACAGTATATATATACATATATTATTTTTTTTTTTTACAGTGTACAGTGTAGCCTATTTAGGCTATTATCTACTGCTTTGATGTTTTTTGTGATGATCAGCGTGTTAAAAACAACCCAAGTTGGGTTGAAAATGGACTAACCCAGCGATTGGGTTGTTTTAACCCAGCAGTTGGGTTAAATGTTTGCCGAACATGCTGGGCAGTTTTATTTAACTCAACTATTGTTTAAAAAATGACTATATGTCTGGCTTAAAATTAACCTAAAATAGGTTGGAAATTAAAAAATCTGACACATAATTACTAGAGGCAACAACAATAATCAAAAGGTGAACATTTATTAATAAGCAATTTAATAAATCGTTATTGTTTCATTATAATTCATTAAAAATAAACGTTAATTTCCAGCATACTTTGGGTTCACTACAAGCAAGCAATACTGTAATTTTTAAACAATAGTTGAGTTAAATAAAACTACCTAGCAGGTTGGGTCAAACATTTAACCCAACCGCCGGGTTAAATAAACCCACTCGCTGGGTTTGTCCATTTTTAACGCATGCACAAATTATAAATCGAAACGTTTTGATTGGAGTGGCGACAATTTTACCTTTTCACTGAAGCAAGGCAGAGATTCAGTTTCCAAACTTTACTGGAAAGTTTTGAAACTCTTATCACATTTCTCAGGCTGTTAGTCGTGTCATTTCCGATATAAAACAAGACAGAAACTCTTACCCAATGCCCTAAATTAGGATGTTATGAAATGAAACGATTGCACCCCTCCTTTATTTGCAATAATTCGTTATAATTGACTTTCATTTCTCTAGAAACGCTTGTGTCGCAATGCTGCAGTTTTTCCACGAGCACTCCAGATAAATCAGCTCTTATTTATTTATTTTTTTTATGCACGTGAATTGCATGAATAATCACCTGTGCATCGGTGAGTCCCAGCATGGCAGCCAGTTGTTTTCTATCCGGTTTCGTGACGTACTTTTGGATTTCGAAACGCTTCTCGAGGCCTTTCCGCTGGAGGTTGGAGAACACGGCTCTGGACCAGGACCTTTTCCTCTTGTACGTCTGTGGCATTGTGTCTTTGGAAAGCACTGCATACGGCCCTGTTTGAGTCAAACAACACACGCCATTAGAACACGAGGGGATTCCAACGCAATTTAGACAACAAATGCAAACATGCAATGACTTTGCGAGTGCGTGTTATTGAATCATCTGTACATATAAATATATATGCATGTGCGAAATAATCACATGCATTCAGATTAAAGCTTCATCCATGCAGGTTCTCGTCTTTAGGGCTCAACTGGGATGTCTACACTACCTGGGAAGGTGTCTTGAAACTGATGTTGCCCTGATTGTCTGCTTATTGAACCCATCATGGAGGAGGTTTCGCTCATGGTCGGGTCTATGGACGCGAAGTACGGGCTGGCAGACACATGGACTGCTGACTGCCGATTCGGACTAACAATCGATGTGAGATCTGTTACAGAACGACAAAAACCAAACAATTCAACTAGTTCCAGTTGAGCAGGGACATTAAACTGCGTAAATATAGGCTATTGGGGTGGACGCGTCCAAACAAGACTATTCTAAATTAATCTGATCGTTTTGTCATCATAAGTGAGGTGTGATGTGATACATGAAGAGTGGTTCACTGTCTTACCTCTCAAAGGATGGAGATTCTTTAGCCTTCGGCTCGAAGTCTGTGGATAATATCCGATCGATTCCGAACTTGAGGTCTTTACTTGACGGCGGGGGCGCGGACTGCGCGTGCATCGCGCCTCTGGACGCAGATGTCAAGTGTATTCCATGCCGGTGATACGCGGACGCGGGGTGCAAGCGCGCGTCCGGAGTGACCGGGGACGGGCGCAGCGGTGATCCGGACGCCCGGGCCCCAATATGGGCCATAAGCGAAGATGACCCGGGGATGTTCTCAGCATCTCCAACGTGCAGAATATCAGCAATGCAGAACGAGGGTTTTTTCATGCTATCCACCCCAAAACCACCCGAACAGTACGCAGTCCAAAGGCTGAAGTTCGACGCGTAGAACGGATTCAATCCCGTCGTGTACATCCTGGCAGGAGAATCCAAAACTTCTTGACAGAGAATCTCGCATGCGACGAGTACTTTAAGGAGTTGCCGTCTCTTGCGTTTCTCCTCAAGTATGAAACTCCAGACAGGAGTCCAAAACGCTCTAAGCAGGAGTTCCGTTATTGATTGGCTCCTTCTGAGCCAATGGAAGTTGACAGAAGAGTCCAACACGCCCCAAAGAGACGATGAGTTTGACCGAGAGCACTTCCATTACGACTGGTAAAAAAAAAAAAAAAAAAAAAATCACCACGTTTATTAAATGGCTATTGTTCAGATGATAAAACATTAAGCTATTTTAATTGGATATTGCACGTGAAAATGCATTTATGCATATGCAAATAAATGCTTAATTTTTCGATATATTAGCGAACTTTTAGAATTCTAAAAGTTGTTTAAAACAATGCAATGTTTAATCTCATGCAAAATGAGTTTTCGCGTGCATATGATACGTGTAATAAACAGTTTTTTAATGTTGCACGGTTATTTTATAATTTTAGAGACACATTACAGATAAAACAATATGTTATTCATACTTGTACAATTAATAATGAGTTTTGCATGCAGTTCCGATCATGTTTTTTAATTTTCAAAAACAAAATGATACAAAAATGATCCACAATCAAAAGTTCTGGGATCAGGAAACAGGAGTTTCTCGATGCAAGTCATCCTGTTTTTGATGAGCTCTGATTCGGGCTAAATGAGCGGATATTCCTGCTAGATTTAGGCCAAAAATAGAAGATGCTTTAGTATTTTAGGATACAGCAGAGGACCCTCACTTCCTCCGGCTCGGAGAGGTGGAACTTTATAATGACTGTTAGCACTTCCTTTTTTCAATATTTGTGCAACTTTATCTCAACTCGCAAGTCGCGCGGTGACGCAAATCCGTCCTTATGCTTATAATAAACAGAGGAAATCTATTCTCCGCTGAAACGAAAACACAATTAACTTCAGAGGCGATACTTCATACATATGTACACGTTCAGCCCATGACAACTTTATATCACTGTGCCAAAATTAGAGCGCTGTTTACAGTGGAAAAAACAAAAACGGATCAAAATAATAGCCTAATTATTACATTTGTTTTATACTTGTATTGCATTGGTATGCTGCTATGTTTATGATCATTAATGAGAGCAGATGAGTTTACCCCATGGTGTTTTTTAGAATATCTCTCTTCCTCTGTGGCGTTCATTAGCCGTGATTCATTACCGGAAAGGTCAATGACCCTGACTGCCTCCTATCACGGTGTTTTTCGAATGACTCCATTCCGGTTTAAATTTAGAGATGAAATGTACCGCTTCGCTCTCGATCAAGCAGTCAAAACAATCCAGGGAAGAGGATGCGGAAGACGCGCTGCGGGTGAACGCGCACGTTATTTCAGGTGCCGGTGGCGCGTCTTGGAACCCTGAAAGGCCCGAGACTCGCGAGCGACATAATAAAACAGGTCATAAAACCTGCAACACCGCGGGCATTTCACCTACTGGAGTCATTCAACAGCTAAAAATGCTGGGTTGAAAACAACCCAAGTTGGGTTGAAAATGGACAAACCCAGCGGTTGGGGTTAAAAGCTTGACCAACGTGCTGGGTCGTTTTATTTTACTCAACTATTGTTTAAAAATTACTGATATGTCTGGCTTAAAATGAACCCAAAATAAGTTGGAAATTAAAAATCAGACATAATTACTAGAAGCAGCAACAATAATCAGAAGGTGAACATATATTAATAAGCAAAAATGTTTATTGTTTAATTACTATTCATTGAACTTATTAATACATTTTAATTTCCAACATACTTTGGGTTTATATACTATTCGGCAAGCAATACAGTAGTTTTTTAAACAATAGTTGGGTTAAATAAAACTACCCAGCACGTCAGTCAAACATTTAGCCCAACCGCTGGGTTGTTTTTAACCCAGCATTTTTTTAGTCTATGAACGATTATATAGCCTATATATGCAATTTAACATAATCAAGAATAACATTTTTACTAAAACATGACTAATAATATTTAACATTTTGAAATTCATAATCTAATTCAAATAGCATTTTCTTTAAACACTAAAAACTTGTTCTGAGAGAAGCATTTGAATTCGATTTTTTTAGCCGTCTCTGAACCTTTATGTTCTATAACATTAAAATTAATCTAAATTTAATTGTATTTCTCGATCTATAATGTGCAGTTATTGTATTTGCAATAGCCTTTTCTGTTTTTGTATTCTGAAAAGAAATGAAATTAATTCTTAACTAATTAATTCTTTAATCAGGCCATATAAACACATGTTTGTTTCCTTTTATTTTTTAAACGCGTTCTAAAGTGTAGGCTACTTTACCTATTAATATTTTATAACCTAGTTCTGTAAATAAATAAATGCGTTTAATATATGCGGAATATCGTGCTCAGGTCAAGAGATCCAGGATGAAAGTCTCGCTGTACAATGCAATTGTCTATACGGAAGAAAACAGGTTCAACCCAGAGCTTCCGGATATCTTTATTGTCCATATCCATATCTGCATTCCTATCTATATCTACGCCTGTATTGTGATAAATATATTCGTGTTGAAAGCACAAAATCATCTGCTGCAGTAATTAAACCAGCGATTCAAGAACAGTAAAGATATGCAGAATAAAAAAAAAAAAAAAAAAATCGTGCTCGTCTGTTGTGGTCAGATAAAACATTATCCTTGCCTTAATCACTTCAGTGATTTGATCTGAACAGTGGCTCTTTCTTCCTATTTGCAGTGATAACATCATCTACTGGTCCTTTGGGAATGGCTTTATTCCTGGACCGCCCCATCAGGAGCATCTGTCTGTCAACAGTGACAGGACCCTTCATGCTGGAAACATTAGGAAATTAAAATATCATAATCGTTAAATGCCGATCCTGGGAAAGTTTGGAGACCTTGTGGAATTGGTTTGTTTTCCCAAATTCCCTCTGGCTGATGAAATCACTGTCCTGAGAGTTCAATGGCAATCTAGCCAGCTCACTGCGGTTCATTCTGGGGATTTGACAGCCTCGGGAAACATTTGTTACGGATAATTAATTGCATTTTTAAACGGACCCTTGACAGAATAGAAATCCTTTCAGTAGCCTAATCATATTAGTGAAGCAGCGCAAAAAATATAGACGTTTTATATCACAAACTCATTTCTGTTCAGCGGATTATATTTCATACATTGCAGAAAAGGAAATGTTGTCCTGACTAAACGCTTTTTTTTGTTATTAATTGAGTGTCATTCTTCCGCTATTGAAGATCGTCAATGACTCAGAATTTTGATATAAACAAGCAATTCTTTGAAGAAAAGTCTGAACTGTGAGATATAAACTTGCAATTGCAAGGAAGAAAAGGCAGAATTGTGAGATAAAAAGTTCCGATTATCGTTTTTATTTTTGTAGTTGGGCTCTATGGGTGCAGCGATATAAGATGGTTAACAGGTAACGCTTATCAAAACTATCGGTATTTAATGATATAAACAGTTCAACCAAAAACTATAGCTACAGTGTGCGAACAATTTAGTGACTTTTAGGGATTAACTATTGAATTTTGTCTCGCGAATCAGATTTATATTTTGACACTGCTAACACAGATAGCCAAACATCAACTAAAAATATATAAAATGTTGTTGTTTTTTTTAAAAAATATGTAAATGTACAATTAAGCTTTTTAAAATAGGCCTATAAAGATCGGAAATCGCTCCACGCAAAAACGCGATTTAGCGAACTTCGCGTTTGCTAAAAAAAAAGCGCCATAAACGTTTCTTTCCTTATATTTATTAATGTATATAAACATCATTTTTTTGCGCATTTACACACATGCCTGTATATAATGAACAAAAATAAATTTGGAGAGAAGGGGGGGCTCATGGAAAATAATGCCCCCCTTTCGGCTTCAGTGAGGATGTTTTTCTAGACACAAAACGAAGACAAAATAAACATTTTAGAGACACAATACAATCTGCTCACTCTATCCCCTTTATTAAAAGGCCTGCTTTTATTTTACACAGTATTTACTCAAAATCTACTGGACAAAAGCAAAGCAGAAATTATATTATCCACCGATAAGGCTGTCATTAGTTTTTTATTGTCGTTGATGCTATGTAATCGGTCTCAAGATGCGTTTACATGAGCAGCGCAGATTCAAGTCTTTGGCCTTTTGTTTGTAAAGGAATCCAGTTACTCTTCTTGGCCGATATACACGGGGTTAAATCAAAAGCTCCATGTTAAATAACAGCGAGACTAATGGAAACGCGGAAAGGTCATAACAAACCATTACGGTCCAGTCGAAGATCCAGCTGAAGCGCCATGACGCTCCAGTGACAGAGAAGATTCACCCCACAGAGCTCCTGCTGTCCCGATTAGGCCCCTTAATGGTCTGCAGTGATCGATTGTGCACTTGTTTACTCAAAGTCATCGTTCTTGAAGGAAGCCAGATGCTTCTGCAGCTCTGGAACATAAGCCTGCGTTCATGATCATCTGACGGATCCCGAACGCGTGATAAATTGGTGCAATAACGCCGCGTTTAATGGAAGGAACGCGCGCGACGTATTATTAGCGACATCTTAAAGATGAAGTGATAATTTCCAATTATCCTTCCTTTGATGAAATATATGAATAAACAAGCTTAAGTGTGCGTTTAAACTGCAAAATCTAAAATGCCTTAAATAAACGTGTATATATGTAGGATATATAATATATATATATTTTTAAATGCAAGGAACAGTCTTAATAAAATACTTTTGACTATATAGTCAAATGCACTGATTTTATTCAGTTGCATGTTTTCTATTATTTGTAAATTGTTCTAAATTTACAAAAACACATGGATGTCAAGACACATATTCCCCATATAATGTAAGAACGTTTCTGAAAAATACCACTAATGATTTCATTAAATAATAAAGTATTTATTACGTTTTTTTTTATACGTTAATGAGTTTTGCCCTAGTTTAGAAAAAGCATTTTGCTTAATTTAAATTATACACAGATTAATTGCTTTTTCAAATAATTTAATGATGCATATTCAGAGAAATGTTGGTATGTGTGCATGTTTTCATGTTGAAGCATGACCTGATGCTGCCCTCTAGTGGTGAAGTCAAGCACTGATTACAGCTTCAGAACCTGATGGTTTGATACACTAATTAACGTTCTAAGATGAATTCATCACTTTTGCTTGGCTAACTTTCTCAGGCATCATCTGCCTGCCATGTTACTTTAATCAGCCCGGTCTATTCTAATAGATTTGAAACTGTCCAGATTTGACCCGTCTCATTTCCCAGTGCAGGAGTGTGTCTGGGGAGCCACTCAGTGTAGAATCCAAACACATTTGGCAGCAATAGCCCATATTTCATCATTGTTTACTGCATATTCATTCCTGCAATCCCCAATGCGACAAGAGTCAGCTGTTAGAATACTTCCTTATAAATGTCATCCTGAGAGCTTCTGGTTCAAGACTTCAGTGTCACTGACTCCAAAAAACACATTTCTTTAAACATCATTATTAGGATTACACAAAATGAGCATGATTTCATCCAGAGAAAATCCAGGTTGAAGCTGTCTTCTCACTGGAGGTCACTATTACTGTTAGTGTTACAGACATAAATGAGTATGAATGCGTTTAAATGAAAAACTTGATTTATTTGTCATGATAAAGAGGCCTGCACAAGATATGCTGTTTTAAATCATCAAGCCAAGAGTGCAGCTGGAATACTGGGTAACAAATCGCTTCTGACAACGACTAATAAACATAAAATATAATCCACACGCACGAAAAACAGACATAATAAACCCATGATCATTTTCTGTGCAAAAATACATTCTTAAATCCTCCTCCTGACAATCTAAATAGTCTGAGTTCAAGAATTCGAACACATCTTCTCATTGTTGGTCATGGCCGATGTGATTATTAAGTATGGAAGCTTATTTCCGCCTTGAAAAAAAAAAAAAAAAAAAAAAGTTAATTGCAACTTTTTAATCTCACAATTCAGATTTTTTTCCCCTCGTAATTCTGATATAAAAATTTAGATTTGCAAGATATAAACGGAATTTTGAAATAAACTCACAATTCTGAGAAGAAAAGTGAACTGTGAGATAAAAACTCGCAATTGCAATGAAGAAAAGGCAGAATTGTGAGATAAAAAGTTCTAATTATGGTTTTTATTTTTGTTTTCTTTGGCAAAAAAAAAACAAAAAAAAAACACGGAACTACAAGATGTAAACGAACTCCGAGAAATTCCAAAGAAAAAAAAAGAAAAAATTCTGAGAAAAAAAGTCAAAATTGTGAGATTTGAACTTAGAATTCTTAGAAAAAAGTTTACAACTTGCAAATCTGAGAGAAAAAGTCAGAATTGCAAGATGTAAACTTGTGTTGACAATGTTTATAACTTGCAGTTTTGAGATTTAAAAACTCAATTGTGAGAAAAAAAGTCAGAAATGTGAGATAAAAAGATTACATTTTTACATTTTTTTTAATTGCATGGCAGAAACAAGCTTCCATAATTAAGGCCTCTTTTCTGATGTTGACAACAGCAATAGTGTGCAAAAATCAGGTTCCGGAAGTAAAAACTCCATAGGGAAATTTATTTTTAACAATAACTTATAAACCTTTATAAGGACAGACTTACTGTGAACTGTGAGGTTGTTAATCGATGGGATTTGCTTCTGCTGAAGCAGTAAGCCCACATTATTTCAACTTAGTTTAAAATAACTCTTTAACAAAAGAATTTGTGGTGAAAACTACATTACCCATGATGCTGTACAGAAAATTCCACCAGTCAGAGATGAAACGAGCAAAACAACTCATTAGCTCCGCCCACTCCTTTTGATCTCATAATAATTATTTTATTCAACATATTGAAATGAGTAGTTTTATAGTTTCCCATTATTTTTAATTTGATTATGCTGTTTGCAATGCTTCATGGGATTGTAGTTCTTTCTATCACTAAAGCTGTTAAGTTTGCATTTTTGTTCAATTTTCCAATACTATTTGCTTTAAATCACAGTTTGTAATGTTATGATTCTCCTCATAGCTGATTGGCTTGATTCAATGCCTATAACGCTTTAACAAAGACTTTTTTTAAATCCCTATGGGAGTGATGAATGGAAAAAATACTTCCAAAACCAACGCCACTGAAAAATATAATGCACTCTATAAACAGCCAAACACTTGGAGATCCAGAAAGATCTGCTACATTCAACAAACACGCATCTCAACACATCTGAAGTCATGTGACATATATATAGTACAGAAACCTACAGAAACACGTTCAATCAGTGGAAAATAGCTGCATTTCTGTTGTGCAAGGCTGTATCTATGTTATATGTACAGCGACCACAAAAAGTATTTAGACGCTTAAGTTATCTGAAAGAAAAAAGCACAAGCAAATGCTTCATGCATAACATCTGCTTTGAGAATCAGCCATTTCTCAGTGTGATTTAAGTACTTTTTGGGGTGGCTGTATGCAAGACACTCTAAAAGCATTGGACTAATACATATTCAGTGATAAATTGCAGCTAGAAATATAATAAAATCCTCCATCCTGTGGCAGTTCGTTTGCTCTTCTGAATGACTTGGAATTGTGCTAGAATTGATCTAAACCAACTTTTCTTCAGCTATCATATCTGACAATTGTGCTCTATCGATTGAGTAAAATAGTGCTTGTCTTCTTTTTCCTTTCTTTTCCTGGTGTGTTTTCAGTACATGGATTCACCCTCTCTTAAGTTACCGAAGGAAAGACTGAACGTGCTTCCGAGTCTCTTGCTGCCGCCGCCACCGCCGCTCCTCCAGCTCCAGTTCCATATAGACGAGGATCCACGCTCGTATTCCCGACTCGCTTTCCTAGGACTGCCCGACTGACACTCTCTTTCACCGGTGGGTGAGAGATTCATCCTCTTCTCGACCTATGAAAATATTATATACTGCTTCATATCAATTTAATCTAGCTTCACAGCTATTTTCACACACAAACGTAAACCACTCTTCTGTTTGCTCAATTTCAGTTCACATGTACTTGAACCTTCTCAGTCTGAAAGTTGTACTGCTCACTCTTTCAGTCAAGCATTTAAAAAAAAAAGAAAAAGGATGCAATCCTACTTTTTGTCAGCTGAACCCCTTAGATGTAAAATATTAACTTGAAGTATCCCTGAGATTTTAAGTTCTGAGAAATGCTGTTGAAAAGTTAAATCAACACCTAAACAAACAAATTTGAAAATATTTGCTAGATGTCTGTTCTATAGGGGTGTAACGGTACATGTATTCATCCAGAACCATACGGTACGGATGTCACGGTTCGGTTCATGCAGTTAGACAACGAATAAAGTCAGTCACAGGCGATCTATACTCCAGCCCAGAAGGGGGCGCACGCTGTAATACAATGCTCTTTGCTAACCTCCACAATAGGAAAAAAGAGCTGTAGAAGAATAGCGCATAGTGTGTATGTGTCTTTCCACGCTTATTAACAAAGGAGAATACTTTGAAATGCTCGCGCATTCAAAAATGGAGCACGAAATGGAGCAGAACGTGGAAAATTAAGTATAGGAGGGTTGGCCTTAAAGGGGACAGATCATGAAAATATGACTTCTGCCGTGTTTAAATGTTATAATCGGGTCCCCGGTGCATCTACCAACCCAGAAAATATGAAAAAGGACAACCCAGTAACTGTTAAAGCTCCGCCCTCTTCTGGAAAGTGGGCTGGGAGCAGCAGCTCATTTGCATTTAAAGGGACACACTCAAAAACGGCGTGTTTTTGCTCACACCCAAATAGGGGCAAATTTGACAAGCTATAATAAATGATCTGTGGGGGATTTTGAGCTGAAACTTCACACACACATTCTGGAGACACCAGAGACTTATATTATATCTTGTGAAAGGGGCGTTATAGGTCCCCTTTAAAATAAAGTGTAACCGTACACTTTTATACAGTTATCTCATTCATTTTCATAACAAGCATCAGAATTTCATCGTACTTTTTGTCCATATGAATATCAGCATCTGTACCGAATTACATATTTTTGCTCAGTTTGGGCCTTTGAACAAAACTGAGATGTTTTTCCGTCCATATTCTCACTATATGAGCCATAAAAGCTGATGTATCAAATATGATGCTCATCAAAAACACATATGCAAACCTTTTTTCAGATTTAAAAAAAAATATTCTAAGTCTAAAGATTGAATAAATTATTCCATTTCAAATAGATATTTCAAACTATTATTCCATATGTCAGGCTTCACAGGGTTAAATGGTCTACAGTGCACAGCATGTACCTCGTGTGACTGTAGAGTGATGACGTCGAGCTCTAGTCCTCTCTCGGTGCAGCTCTTTAGCGCGTGAACGACCTCGGCGTGTTCCGCCCACCTGCAATCTGCACCGTTCACAGCCACGATATAATCACCCTCACGGAGTCCCGCCTCCTAAAAAAACACGCCCATAATGTGAAGCACGACATGTGCGGTACAAAAAGCATTTTAAATGTTACTGGCTCTGCTGACGTCTCTTACCGCAGCACATCCCCCTGGCAACACCCCAGCAACCAGAACCGGCGAATCACCTCGAAGCGTAAGCCCAAGCCCCGCCTCTCCTCGAACCAAACACGTGTGACGCCTCACCCAGCGATTTCGAGCAGAGAAAACCGAAAGCGGTCCCTTCACATGCAGAGGTGAAAATTAAACACTTTTTTAACATTTAAAACATGTTACAGCATTAGTGTGAGTGTGAGCGTTACCAGTCGATGGAAAATGTCAGTCACTCTGACGGCACTGAAATCAGGAGTTTTAATATCAGGCTTCTGCTGTGTGTGAGCTGTAGGCGACAGGTCAAAGGTCATGTTAAGAATCTACAGCTATGTTTGCAACAGCATACTAACTCTACTATTTCTGCAGTATGTAAACTGTGCATATTATGCAAAAGGTCCGTATGCATGGAATATATGAATATTGCGTGAAATACTTGATCCCACTATGCAATGCACTTTCCATAGTAATGAATAAAGCTGAAAGTAATTACAGCTGTGATTTTGAACATATTTTCCTTCACTCTTAATGAGACTGCAAAAATTAAAAAAAAAAAAAAAAAAAAGTAAAATAATGTAGATTTGAACATCTTCCAGTGCTTCCCACAGGTTTGAAATATACTTGCGGTGGTAGCCAGACGAAAAATCCTCCTATTACCCACGGCAAAAAATGGTCTACTACATGTGACAAACAAATAATGTGTGATTTTTAACAGTATTTTTATTTATTGAAATTAATTTTAATTACATAGCATATTACATTTAATTACATACTAATATTATGCATTATTATGCATTGTAAATTATGCAAAATTACAGCATTTAAATGGTTCTCCTTTTCCTATGTTCTCCTTGCGGTCATATAGTGTCTCTCTCAGTGAATGGGACACAGATTTTACTAGTAAAATTTATAAAATGAATAATATATGTGTCAAATAATGTTCTTAGTCCTTTCTTCCTGTACAGTAATTTACTATGAATTAAATGGAAATCAAATTAAATACAATTTATTGTGTAACCAAAATACCAATAATGCCCAAAAGAAAAAACGTGCGAATTTTAATTATAAACAAGCCTGAAATACACCGGACTCTTATTTTGAAATATCTGTACTATTGCAGGCTGATCCTTCAGATTCTTACAACCGTATAAAACATTTTATATAAAGGCCATAAAGTAGACTTTTTAATAATTCATCAACTTGAGTTCATTAGCAATCGCTTGGCATAAATCTGCGCTTTTCATTGATTGAGAATAACTTTGAAGCAGTCTGAAGCACTGTTGTGCGAGCTTGTAGAACACGCAACAGCGCCCCCTTGTGACTTCGCAAAATGCAGCGCCCATGGGAATGTTAGCAGGAACTGAATCAACATTGAACTGACTTGAAGTGAATAACACCACTATTTTCTTCTGTGGAGCTGCTTAAAGCTTAATTGAACTAATTTTATAATTGATGAACTTTACAGTTATTGATCTGAATTGAATCAACAATTAACTGAATTGAACTGAATAATGTCTTTTCCGAGTTGCACAATTCTGGATAAATTGAGAATCATGATTTTTTTGTTTCAAATAGAGATCATGATTCTCCCATGATTCTGAACAGGCAACTAAACAAAATAACGTGTAATTTACTAGAGGTTCTGACAAAATGTTAATTGCTGCAGTCTATTTAAATTGTACGGAAGAGGATTAGGGCCAAGCAATAATAATAATAATAATAAAAAAAAACATCTTGAGATTAAAGTCATTATAATGCGAGATTAAACTAAAGATTCTCAATTTTATTTTAACATTTTTCTCGAAACTTAATGACTTTATTCTCGAAATTTTATAAGTTTATTCTCGACATTTTATTTAGACTTTTTCCTCGAAATTGAAAGAGTTTTTTCTCGAAATTTAATGATTTTATTCTGAACTTTTATTCTGATTGTATTTCGAGTTTAATTTTGCATTATAATGACTTTAATCTCACTTTTATTTTTTTATTATTGCTTGGCCCTAATCCTCTTCCGTAAAAATGTTTAATTTATTTGAATGAATTATTTTTTAAAAATTGGGTTGAGTGAATGATTCAATGACTCACTCGTTTCATTACTGGTTGAATCATCCTTTTTGAACAAATCTCTTGACTGAATGATTCAACGGGAAATACATTTTTTAACAGTCACTTGTCTCCACCTACTGGTGTAATGGTGTAATAAATATAATCGTTATTTGAAGCGCCAAGCAGAGTTAGTATGAGTAGTATAGTAGTATGCTTGAAGCATGGGTCAGTTGCATTAACTTACTATGGTAACCAATTATGGTACTATGGTTACTTACTATGGTGACCAACTAGCAGTTATCAGTCGTGCTTTTCCAATTTAAAATAGACCGATCTACTTTTTATGTAACTGACTTTAAATAGTTATGACATTTTTTAGATGACTAACTTTTAAGACTAGTCTAAGCAGTTTATCCAACCAGCTCCTGGTCACAGTCCAGATTTAAAACAGATTTAACAGTAAATTACTCTTCATAAACATGATTATTAGCATATTAGACACTCACACTGGATCTCCGGGGCCTCCGCGACCTCACAAAAATCATCTTCTTGATCAATATCAGAGTATTTCTCCAGTGAGCACGCATGAGCATGTGACAGAACTTCCTGTAGGATGTCCATCTTTCGAAGCATTTTACACACGCCGTGAAGACGCAGGGCTTCCTCGTGACGTATGATGGCTTTGCGCAGATGAGCTTTACCTTAAAAATGAAATATATATGTTAGTATATACTAATTTGTGCTGAAACTGAAATTTTGCGTTCAGAAAAAACATACACTACACTACACAAACCAAGTCTCCGTTTGTCCTCCGGATCTTGAAGGTTCAGTTTGTCCGGCCGTCTGGTGTGAATCTGTATGAGAGCTTTAATTTCTCGACCTTCATCATCGTGTTCATCAGGCATGCCTGCATTGGTATGAAAATGATCATTATAAACAAAATCTTGTTTCTTTAGAATAATAAACAATATGAATGGAAACATGTAAGTAGATCAGGCCAGTTTTGATGGTAAAACTGTAAAATAAATACACTACTGGTCAAAAGTTTAGAATAATTATGATTTTTTTTTCATGTTTTTGAAAGAAGATCTCTTCTGCTCACCAAAGCTGCATTTATTTGATCAAAAATACAGTAAAAATTATTAAATATTATTACAATTTAAAATAGCTGTTTTCTATGTGAATATATAGTAAAGTGTAATTTATTCCTCTAAATTTTCAGCATCATTACTCCAGTCTTCAGTGTCACATGATCCTTCAGAAATCATTCTAATATGATGATTTGCTGCTCAAGAAACATTCTTGATTATTATCAATGTTGAAAACAGTCGTGCTGCTTCATATTTTTGTCATAATTATTCTAAACTTTTGACCAGTACTGTATGCATGATGTAAGTATCACATGGTCTCAAACCCACACAGACACTCAGAAGCACCTGAGCAGTCACACAGCGCCACAGCGGCGTAATAATGGGCCAGCGCTCTGAAATGATGTGTTTTGACCTGAACCATAGAGATCCAGGAGAAGGGCACATAGTCCTTCAGTAACGGCACTGACATCGCCTGAAGAACCAGAGAATACACGTCTGACACCTGCAAACACACACAGTTATTAACAAATGAAAACCCCATAACATGCATTCATTTAAGTGTGTGTGTGGTTCTGGTAAACCCTATGTTATGTATCATATATTCTAGGGTTAGGGGACAGAATATACATTTTCTACAGTATAAAAATCATTAGTGTGTGTGTGTGTGTGTATATTTATGCGTCAATGTGTGAATGTGTGTATGTGTATATGCATCTGTGTGTGTGTGTGTTTTGTATGTGTGTGAATATATGTCAATGTATGACTGTATGCGTGTGACCTGTGTGTGTAAGTGTATGTGTGTATATGCATCTGTGTGACTGTGTGTGTGTATATGTATGTCAATATGTGTGTGTATGTATGTTTGTGTCAACGTGTTGTGTGTGTGAGAGTGTGTGTATATGTATGCGTCAGTATGTGTGGTGTGTGTGTGTGTGTTTGTATCAACATGTTATTGTGTCTTTGAGTGTGTGTATCTGTGTGTGTATATGTATGCGTCAGTGTGTGTGTTTGTCAACGTGTTACTGTGTGTGTGAGTGCGAGTGTTTGTGTGTATATCAATGTGTGTGTGTGTGGTGTGACTGTGTATGTGTGTGATTGTGTGTGTGTGTATATCTGTGTGTGTATGAGTGTGTATATGTATGCGTCAGTGTGTGTGTGTTTTGTCAACGTGTTTTGTGTGAGTGTGTCTATGTATGTGTATGCGTCTGTGTGTGTCAACGTGTATTGTGTGTGAGTGTGTGTATCTGTGTGTGTATGTGTCTGTGTGTGTTTGTCAACGTGTTATTGTGTGTGAGTGTGTGTATCTGTGTGGTGTATGCGTCTTGTGTGTTTGTCAACGTGTTACTGTGTGTGTGAGTGCGAGTGTATGTGTGTCAGTGTGTGTGTGTGTGTATGTATGTGTCACTGTGTGTGTATGTATATGTCAATGTGTGACTGTATGTGTGTGATTGTGTGTGTGTGTATATCTGTGTATGTATGAGTGTGTGTATCTGTGTGTGTATATGTATGCGTCAGTGTGTGTGTGTATGTTTGTCAACGTGTTTTGTGTGTGTGAGTGTGTGTATCTATGTGTGTATGTGTATGCGTCTGTGTGTGTTTGTCAACGTGTTATTGTGTGCGTGTGTGTGTGTGTGTGTGTGTGTGTGTGTATCTGTGTGTGTGTGTGTATGCGTCTGTGTGTTTGTCAACGTGTTATTGTGTGTGTGTGTGTGTATGTATGCGTCAGTGTGTGTGTGTACGTTTGTCAACGTGTTACTGTGTGTGTGAGTGCGAGTGTGTGTGTATATGTATGTGTCAGTGTGTGACTGTGTGTGTGTGTGTGTATATGTATGTCAATGTGTGACTGTGTAAGTGTGTGATTGTGTATGTGTGTGTATGTATATGTATGCGTCAGTGTTTGACTGTGTGTATGTGTGTAAATATGTATGTGTCAGTGTGTGAGTGTGTGTATGTGTGTGTGTATATGCGTCTGTGTGACTGCGTGTGTGTGACAATGTTTGACTGTGTGTATGTGTGTAAATATGTATGTGTCAGTGTGTGTGTATATGTGTGTGAGAGTGTGTGTGTGTGTATGCGTCTGTGTGACTGTGTGTGTGTGTGTGTATGTGTGTGTTCACCCTCGCTGCCTCCTGGGCGGCTTGCAGAAGCACGTTCAGGTCGTTGTCCTGCATGAGTATGACCTTTTCACACACACACTCCTGAACCTACAATTAATAAACCCAGAAATACACGAGTTACTACATGAATACCTCTCAAACATATCAGATCATAGAAGACGTAATCTGGAATTAATATTTAGGGTGTGTTCACACTTGTAGTTCGGTTCTTTTGGTCCGAATCAAAAAAAGAAAATGATACATTTAAGAGTGTTTGTTTTGGAACCTGGTGCGTTTAGAGGGCAAACGCACTCAGATCTGCATCAAAACAATCGCCTGAACAAGGCCTTTTTAGGGTCGCATCTTGTGACATCACATCCTGTTTTTGAATCGTTTAGATGTCTTTGGTCCGTGACGTGTTCATATTTCAGTAGAACTGCATCAGAGTTCATTTGGAAGCGAACAGACCCATCTTTTCAGGGTTTTGGTCCGCTTGTTTGGTGCGCACCAGAGTTCAGACGGCAGCGTTCACACTTACTCAAATGAACCGCACTAACAGAACAATCGCACCAGAGTTCATTTTAATCAAACGATTTATTTCTATAAACCTCTCTACAGTTCAATACCTGAGCTACCATGAGGCGAACCAGCATGCTCAGAGCGGGGCCGCTCATATCCAGACTGGGCGCATGAGAGAAATTCTCCTGCAGGTAGAGAAACGCACCTGCACACACACACACACAACGTCACATTTAACACAAGAGTTTAACACAAACACACACTTATACAGAGTGAGCACAGGGGTCTTTCTCAGGAAACGCTGTCATTTGTGTGCTGGGCGTGACCTTTTGTCCTACTACTGATACAAATAACAGCAACTTACATTATTTGATAGATTAAACTGTTCAGTTGTAAATGAGTTTTAAAATATATTAAGTTTTTCAGCAGATTTAAGCCAATTTCAGTCGCCCATTCATCATCATTTTATTTAAATGGGTTATAATGGGGAAAAAACACTTTTACAGAAATTAAATGATGAATTTAAATATATATTATAGATTCTGTATAGTTTTTATTTTCTAAAAATGCAGAATTTGTGTTTTTTCCAGCACTTTCGGTTCAACATTTAAAAAATAATAAAAATTTTGGGTCAGTAAGATTTTTCTTTTAAGAAATTAATACTTTTATTCATCAAGGATGCATTAAATTAATCAAAAGGGACAATAAAGACATTTATAATGTTACAAACTATTTCTATTTCAAATAAATGCTGTTCTTTTGAACTTTCTAGTCATCAAATAATCCTAAAAAATAAAATGTATTATAGTTTCCACAAAAATATGACTGTTTTCAACAATGATAATAATCAAAAAATGTTTCTTGAGCAGCAAATCATCATATTAGAATGATTTCTGAAGGATCATGTGACACTGAAGTCTGTAGAGTAATGATGCTGAAAATTCAGCTTTGATCACAGGAATAAATTACATTTTACTATATATTCACATAGAAAACAGCTATTTTAAATTTTAAAAATATTTCATATTTTACTGCATTTTTTATCAAATAAATGCAGCTTTGGTGAGCAGAAGAGAGTTCTTTCAAAAATATTAAAAAATGTTGGTGTACACTCAAGTGAAATAGTATTGTTTAGTGAAAAAAATAATACATTTGTGACCCGTTTCCTGTGATTGACCCATGGACAGAAAATCAACAGATCATTCATTACCCGCCGCCCTCTGGAAAGCATCGATGGCATCCTGAATGCCAGTCAGTGTGGAACGATCTTGTCTGGCTCCGATCTGAGTATAAAGTGCTCCGATGTTGAACAAAACGCTCCCTTTCTCGAACGCTAGCGCTCTCTGAACGGAAGGCACACCGGTCAGCGAGTCATACCTGCAATGAGACACATGATCAGACCATCTCTAACCACTGCTCATTCATTTGTTTGTGTGCAACAGTGTGTCTCACCAGTGAAAATGAATCCCCAGGCTCCTGTGTGGTGAAAAGAAGCGCTGATCCAGGAAATACAGCTGATTGTAATATTCCATCAGCAGCTCCTGCCCCGCTTCATTCCTGCTGGGAGTACGCATGGCCTACGAAGAGAGGTGAGCTCTAATGAAATCATTTTCATCATCCAAAATAATGATTTAACTTGTGTTTGCACATGCACTTTCAGTGATAATCACTTCTTTTGTTTTAAAGAATGACATGAATGTAGTTCGAGGCACTGGCCTTCACATGGATATGGGACATCTTTTTAGAGCAGATGAACAAATAAATATTCAGTTTTGAATGAACCATGGTCAATTTTTCTTGTTCGTCACGACAACAGTTTCACGCTAAATTGACAATTCTTATTTTTAACCCTTTAAGATCTGAAGGCTTTTTTAGAGTTTTTTTTCTGAGCGACATACACAAAAGTAAAGACTCATAACTCCAAAACTGTAGCAAGGAGAGTCAAAAGGGAGGTATCATTTGATAGAACATTTTTAACATTTTTAGAAAATATAAATTACATTACATTTAGACATTTTCATGCTGAAAAACTGCTGATAAAAAAAATATATATTATATATATATATATATATCTATATAATTTTTTTTTTTTTTTTTAATTAATTTTCATTTTTTTTTATTTGGCATAAAATAACTCAGGAAGGCAATAAGATCAGAGAAAAATTCTTTTTTGGTGATGCTCTACTACATGTGAGCTGCATCTGGTTCAAATTTTGTGGTGATAGCATATAAAGTATAGTTGAATAAATTGTTATTCATTTTTTCGCAGCCAGATGGCGTCCACGGGCGGGGTTTTTCAAAATGGTTAGATGCATTAAAAAGCTGGATTTCTAAGCTTTAAGGTGATATCTATTTTGTGTTATTCCAAATTGGAAAACGGACATGGATGGGTCCAGGAACACTGGATACACACTGCATCCCGGAAAGATGAGAGACATGTTTTTAGCCAAGTATGTTAAATCATTCCATGAGTAATATCTTGTGATCAACGCAATATATTATGTTGATTTGAGAATCTGCTATAAATAATAATGTGCCATTTTCTATGATCTGTGCATTTTTCATGTAGTTATGAGCATGTGAAATCTACATATTTGTATTCAGTTAGCGGCTGTGCTGTTTTTGTTGTAAAGGCATATTACTCAGACTCATTAGAGGGTGAAAATAATGCAACAGAAGCATGTTGGAGGCTTGATCTGAACGTGTAAAGTCTCTGGTTTTATATGCAAAAAGGATTATTGTGCTACCTATATGGGTTCAGTTTTTATCGGCTCTTAAACAGAGATACGCAAATGGGAGCGCCGGCGCTCCATCCGGTCTTAAAGGGTTAATTATTCATTAATGCATCATAATGCATTTGTCTACATACTACTTAAAGTCACGTCAAAGAAGTAATATGTGTTGTGATCAGCGTTTCATGTTGACTTTAACCCTCAGGGTCTGAGGATTTTGGGGCCCTGAGAAGTTTTGACATGCCCTGACATTTGTGCTTTTTCAGTTTTTCATAACATATTAATGACAAAAGTGTCATTACACTGTATTTAGCACAAACTAGGCTACCATAATATGTGAGGAACATGTACATGTTTGTTTTTGAAGGAATACGTTTATGTGGTTATTGAAAAAAAAAACTTAAGTCACTGAAATAAAGCCAAAAATATATATTAAATCTTTGTTCACAAGACTTCTGGGTATTGGAGGTTGTAGAATAGAGTTTTTGCTTCAAAATGAGGTAAAAAATGATGCTGCCTACTTGTTCATATAAACAAATAGAGATTTAAATTTTCGAAACATCTTTGGTCAAGAAACACAGTATGCGTGGAGGCGTGAATCATCATGAATAATGGGTGATTCTCACCTGAGAAGACAAAAGAATCGCATAAAAGAGCTCTAATGACCTGCATAAATAAGGCTCTTTCAGTCAGGTAGGCTGTGAAAAAACCCTCTGTTGATCATGTCTCAAAGCTCATGGTGTATATCAAACATACAGAAAAAAGCAATACTGTGAAATATTATTACAATTTAAAATAATGTATTCTATTATATCTTTCAAATATAATGTATTTCTGTGATACAAAGTGTCTGAACAGTTATGTTACCTCTGTGGCATTTCATATAGGCTTTTAGCTTAAAACATGCACATTTGGAGAAATATTGATGGATTCTCATATGTATGTCATTTTCTATACAAGGAGTAATATTATTATTGTCATCACTATGAGCGCTGGATACTGTTTTCAATTCATACTTGCAGCCGGAGGGCTCTGTGCACCTTTAGTCCACAAATTCATATAAAGAAGAACAGGAACCAGGAACTAACGGCATGTCTTCTAGAGGTCGCTAACCATGGCTTTACATCCAGATAAACACTTTCAAGACAATAAATACACGATTGAGACGATGAATGCATGCATTGCCTCAGAATTGCGTCTGAATAGCGCTGGCTCCGTGGGCGTGGCGCACTAGCAGATAATGAGCTGAATCACGGACTTCTGACATGGCTCTCTTTTCATACAGATTACATAACACAGAATTTTTGTTTTCGATTTGACTCCACGATTTAAAACCTGACATTTCAACGTTTCTTTAGACACAAGTCAAATTTTTTTGTCATTAGTATTCACTAAGTTACAGTTCATTTTCTGAGAACTATCAGATTGGAGTTCGTTCAGAGGGAGACGAGAGATCACGCATCATGTTAGTTTTCTTTATTTTACAAAAAGCACAACATTTTGTTTTTACTCTGAGTGTACACAAATAAAAGAAGATATTCCACAGATTAAAATGGTGTATAGCTCTTAATTGTATGTGCAACATTGACTAAGTATTTTGAGTCTCTTTCACACTGGTTAGAAAAAAACCGCGGTGATCACGCCAACGTGACCGCTGACCCGAGGGAGTTAACTGACCTGTCTAAGTTCCATGAAATCCCGGATCTCATTCAGGTACAGAGACGCATCCTCACTGTAATGTTCACTGATAAAATCCTGATGAAACAGAAGAGAAAGTAGGCAGATTTAAACACTGGATAGATGCACATAAATTCAGTGCTACAACATGAATGTTGATCTCACCTGAAGAGGTACAGTCATGTCAATCTCTTTAGTCTCTTTCAACCCCAGTGGAATCATGGGAACATTGACTGTCTCACTGCAACAGAGTGATGATTCATTTTTAAATGTTCGATGCCAAGTTAACTTATCTGTTAACCATGTTGAAAGAAACATGTATAGTAAAGACAGTACCCAACCTCTCGGTCTGGTAGACGTTCATACTGCTGTTCAGTTCCTCTAGTTCTTCTTTGAGAAGCTGAAGGTTCGAGTTCACAAAACTCAGTTCTAATGCTACAGTCTCCTTCACCTTCTGATTACTGCTGGCCCTGGGAAAACATGATTTGCACATCACAATAACGAAGGGTTGAGCGGAATAACGAGTGTGTTGTGTGATGGTATAAATATATTAACCTCTGCTAGACCATTTATAATGCAGTATATGTGGTGCAATTTATCATGCAATCATATGCCATTGCTGTAATATAAAATGACTGTGATGGAAGAATAAATCCACATCAAAACACAGAACAGAACATCAACAGGGCAGCACAGAGAGGCGTGTCATTTCCTGTTAGTTCTGGGTCAGGCAGGGTGGTGTTCATAGTGTGTGTTATTATGGAAAACATATACTGGTACCTGTAGAGATTTTCAGCGCCGTTCCGCAGACGAAGTTCTCGGTTGATCTGCTGGTTGAGTTTAGCTCTTCGCTGCTGTAGTTTGCTGCGCTGGGTTGATACAAGAGGGTCACATCCCTAAAACACACACACACACACACACCTGCCATGTGGTCACTTGAAATTTAAATATTTTGAATTTAGTCTCACTGTCTTTCTCAGAATTTGAATATAACTTTGCACTTATGTTCTGTTCTCTATGCCTCATATTTACATGTAGTTAATGAAAAAGGTACTATATATATATATAGATGCACCAATATATCGGCCAATAATCGGTATCGGCCGATAAAAGCAAATTTTTACACTTTCGGTTATCGGCCGATATATCCTGTCAATCAAAAGAGGGCAGGAAAATGCAATGAATTTGTGCTTTGTGTATAGAAAATGCTAAGAAATCAGTATGATGTTCAATATTAATAGTAATTATATGAATTAATAACATTGAGAAAGTTAAGAAATAATTTAATCTTCAGAATTTAGTTAATGTGTTAATATTAATTTGAGTAATGTGTTTGTTTATAACTGATACCAGTTACTCTGAAACAAGTTGATGAAATGGAGAGAATAAAGTTTTTATTTGCATTTCTTTCAAAATATAATAATTAATTATTAATTATAATGAATTTATCATTAATTTAAAAGAACGTATAAAAGGCAGAACCTCCAAACTATCGGTATCGGCAGATATCACTCTGAATAATCAGCTGTTGGTAGAGAAATTTAGTATCGGTGCATCTCTACTAATATATATACAAAAATAATAACAATTTTCATATACCACTACATTTAGCGACATTGCACTTCAAAGAAAATCAAAGTATCCATCTAAAAACATGTTATTGCCATGGTATTCAATGACAGTATGTAGGATTTCTGTCCGCTAGAGGTCGCTAGAGGCCTATTCAAAACAAAGGCGTAGCTTGATGACGCCAAGTTTGAGCGCGGAATCTTGGGACATGTGGTCTCCACCTCAACGGCTGGTGCAAAAGACTAGGGATTGGACTCGGGAAGAAATCATGTTCATGGATGCGATTATTAACATTACTGTAGTATGAAGCAGAGCAGGAGCGAGTGTTGTGGAGCTGAACGAGGAGCTGGAGCGATTGATCAACACACGCCTCACGAGCAGCGGGACTTTTATTATGACACAGTCGCCGGCGCCGCTGCCACTTTCCGGTCATGAGTATGAGGTAACGCAGCTCTGTTTATCATATTAGATACATTTGAGAGTGTTGAAAATGATGTGCTGCTGTGAGACACTGTTACACACTGCAGTAAGATCGATCGATTTTACAATATCATATTAAATGCTGGATGATTGTGTTGATAAATAGCATGCAATTAATTTTAAAACGTATTGTATGATGGAGAAATGCTGTATTACTGTTACTAAAAATAAAGCTGCATCTGATTATGCTATGTTAGCTACTTGACAAAATAGTGTTTTTCTCTGAGGCATGGTAAAGCATGGTACTCGCAAAAAATTAAGAAAATTGATTTAAACCGTAAGACTAAACGTGTTGAGCTATATAACAATAATTAGTTTTCTGTCTATAAATATATCAAACAGTTGTTCCCTTGTCTATTAAAACATGTAAATATTAAAGCGTCTTTGGTGTTTTCATGGTTTCTACACAAATAAAACCGGAAAACCGAGGGTAACACGGGTATGACGCCATTGACAGGCGACTCCTCACACGTCCCGGAGCCTTGGTTAAAATTGCAATTTTCTCACAATTTACAAATAGTTGGAAACATTTGGGATATTGTAAGTACTCAAGTGAACAAAATATATAACACTGGCCTAGTGGTTTTTAGATATTTTAATGCAAAATTCTTACATATTGCACCTTTAATGTGTGTTAATATTTGAGTAATGTTCCTTTATAACTAATACCAGTTACTCTGAAACAAGAAAAACAAATTTCTTTCAAAATATAATCATTCAAATATAATTAATAATTATTAATTATAATGAAATGATCATTAATTTAAAAGAAGGTAGCCTATAAAAGGCGGAACCCCCAAACTATCGGTATCGGCAGATATCACTCTGAATAATCGGTTTATGTATATATATAATATATATATACACACACACAAATAATAATAATTTTCATATGCCACTAAATTTAGCAAAGAATATCAAAGTATCTATCTAAAAACACGTTATTACCATGGTATTCTATGACTACCTAACGATAATATGTAAATACCATGGTATATGATTATGGTAATCATTTAGAATTAGTTACTATGGTACAATTACCATATTACACGTCCAAAGGACCATAGTACTTTTTTGCCTCAGGCTGTTATTACTTATTGCGTTGTTGGTTTTAAATGTTAAGCAATAAGCAGTCAATTAACATGTGACATATTAAGTAATATGCTCTGAAAGTCCACCTACCTTTCTGACAGACTCTGTCGAGCCTCTGTCCTCATCTGATCCAGAGTCAGACATCATGAGCTCATCGATATTAATGCTCTTTTCTGTCCCACACCGGGCGCGTTCACGCAACAGGTCGCGCGAGACACAATCGCCAGCGCATGATATCAAACTGCGCAAACTAACCGTTAAATCCGTTAAACGCTCCTGTCAGAATACAAACGCCACTTAACGGCTCCTTTCTGCTATTTAACGCACGCCAGACACGATATTAACTGTAAACGTGTCTAAATACATTTATTTAGCTCAATAATGTGATCTATAAAGAATCAAATATACTCGAAATCACAAAATCCACTTGTTGCCTGTACGCGCACGAGCCACCGCTGATCTCTCGCATCGCGTCCGTGGGATTCAGCCAATAGAAGCGCGTTGTTTCTGATTGACATATGCAATAGCCAATCACAATCGATAAATACACCAGATAGACAGGGGAAACGTCCAATGAGGCGACGGTGGTGGGAATAAAGGCGATTTGGAGCGGAAAAATAAATGTTGCCCTTGGCAACACTGAGGCATCAGCGAGTGCGCGATGCGATATAGTGAAGACAAAAGCCTTGTGTCTGCCTGAGGAGAATAACATTCATCAAATTGCTTTAAAGCACATGTAAACCAGTTTTAAATCCCCAAACACATCTCTAAAATGTATTTAAATATCTACACACTTCCATATGACATGAACAACAAACACAATTTGTTAGATTAGTTAGATTTACTGTGTAAACTGACATACTAAAACACTTTATTTATTTATTTAAAAACTATTTACTAAATCAAACAGTACTTTTTTTTTCCCAAAGATTTTTTAAAATATTAATTAACGGCAGATCACATTAGTGCCTTAGTGCCCGCCCACTTTTTCAATGGCGTTGGTTCCGGAAGTATTTTTTCCATTCATTTCTCCCATCGGGATTTCAAAAAAGTATTTGTTAAAGCGATATAAGCCATGAACCAAGCCTACAAGGAGAATCATGATATTACAAGCTTTTGTTAAAAAGGCAAAAAAGTATTTGAAAATCTGACAAAAATAACTACAATCCCATGAAGCATTAAGAACAGCGTAATCAAATTAAAAATGATGGAGAAATATAAAACTACTCATTTAAAAATGTTGATCATATATATAAAAATAATATATTTTAAGTTTATTGCAAAATATGCGTATATATTCAAATATTTTGAGTGTAGGAATGTCATTTGCAGTGCGTAAGTGGGTGGGGCTAAAGAAATATTTTGGCGCATTTTTGCTAGTTTCAACTCTCTGATTGGTGGAATTTTCTTTACAGCATCATGGGTAATGTAGTTTCCACCACAAATTTCGCTGTTAAACACAATTATTTTAAACTAAGTTGAAATAATGTGGGCTGACGGCCATCAATTAACAACCTCGTAGTAGTGCTGTCTTAATGTGTTTATTATATTATAATATAAGTGATCGCTAAAAATCAATTCCCAATTCTAGAACCGTGTTAACACTTAGCACCAACCCACGCATAGTCATGAATCAGTTCACTTTTATTCATAACTTATTACATTGTAAATAACAGTAAATCATAATTTTATTAATCACATTTTATTAGTTAATCATTGACCACACTGAGTATCACAAACAGCACTGCTGCATCTATTATTCGATCATGTCTTCAAGGCACCTTTCCTTTAATTAATGGCGGTGACTTTGGTCCGTTCTCAGTTCGACAGCAGAAGTTGCTGCCTTTACTGTTTTCCTTTAGTATGATCAAGACCAGGGAGTGCACGCCGATCTGATAAAGCCCCTGAAGAAAAGGTTAAGAAAACACTTTAGTCTCAGTAATACATCAGTTACTATATTTATACAGTGAACTCACGGTTAATCGGGCGGCTCTTGAGTCTTTGCTAGGTTGCGCGTGGCAGGGAAATGGGCACTGTGAACGACGACTCTGAGGCACGGTGTTATGGGGGATGATGCACACAATCACATTACTGTCTGTACAGAAGAAACCTTTGAAGCCTTTAAGTACATGTCTGTAACTTTTCTATAGAGTTTAACTGTTGTCAGCACTACAAGCTTAAACTAGCCTAGGACAACATGAAAAAGGCTAGCAATGTGCTAATTCATGCAAAAACGGCTAGCAAAGCTAAATCATGTGAAAAATGCTAAAAACATGCAGCAATGTGCTAATTGCAGAAATGCTAGAAATGCTAACAAAACCCATGCAAATGTAGCAAACATGCGAGCCATGTGGATCATGAAACATGCTAAGAACATGTTGCACTATGTGTAATGATGCGCAACATGTTAAAACATGTATTGCTAATGCAGGAAACATGGTAGCATAATGCTAAATCAATGTAGCTGAAAATTTCTTGTTAAAAACACTGCAAATGTTAAACACATTACACATAGGTAAAATGGTAGCTGTTCAACCAGAAGCATGAAAAAACAAAACAAAAAAGCAAAGTAGTTAATAATGCCACCACAAAATGTTTTAAACATGTACAAGGAGTTAAAACATGTAGCAAATGGTAAAGTAACATCTATAATTGATGGTTAATGTGCAGGAAAATCTAGGGTTAAAACATGGAAGCACATGGTAATTCCTAGCTGTTGTAATTAATCATGAGGCTAAACTAAAAAGGTTAAATTCATGTGTTCAATGCAGAACATGCAACCATGGTACAAAAGTGCTGTGATGCTCAGTATGTGCTAAAACAGGCTACATGGGTTTAAACATTATAGCTGTAAACTAACATGTTAAACCAGCATAGTTAAACATGTTAGCATGTGTATTAGTAAAAACAGGAAAAAAAAAAAACATGTAGCATGTGTTAAGTCATGTTAAACACAAAAAAAACCGTGGTAAACAATGAGTGCTAATTGATGGAAACATGTTAACAATGGTTAAAATCAGTTTACCAAGGCCAAAAGCATGGTAGAATGCTAAAATCTGGTAGCAATGTGTTAATTGTAAAACATGTTAAAACATGGGAATGTTATTTCAGCGGAAACATGTGATCAGGTGTCTAATCAGCTAGCAATGTGATAATTCATGATAGCAACATTAAAAAAGGGAGCAATGTGCTACGTCAATGTTAGAAACATGCTAAAAAATGTTAAAAACTTGTGCATGGTTATTCTGCTAGGAACATGCTAAAACATGCTAGCAATGTGTTCATTCATGCTAGCAACCTGTTAAAACATGGTATGAGCTAATTGATGTTAGAAACATGTTAGCAACATGTTAAATCATGTTACCAAAATGTTAAATCATGTTACCAAAGTAAATCATGTTAGTAACATGTTAAAATATGGTAGCAATGTGTTAATTCATGTTAGAAACATGTTAGCAACATGCTAAATCATGCTAGTAACATGGTAAAACATGGTAGCAATGTATTAATTCATGCTAAAAACATGCCAAAACATGTTAGCCATGTGTTAATTGATGTTAGCAACATGTTAAAATGTTGTGTTAAATGATGCTGGAAACATGCTAGCAATGTGTTAATTTATGCTAACAGTATGTTAAATCTTGCTAGCAACATGCTAGCTATCTATTTTCCGATAGACTGTGTTGCCTTCAAAACTTTGCCTTCAGTATTGGCAGCACTTACCTGCCCACAGGAGAAGACATCCAAACGTAGACTGGTTACTTGAGCAGGTGTGATGGATTGAACAGTCTTGTCCAGTCCTAGAGGATAGTAGTTCAGTGAGACGCCTGCTTTAGGGGCCGGTTCTTCTGATAGACACACCAGATCCATCTGCGGATGAGCTACAAAACAGAGATTCATTTTAACTAAATTCAGTTAATGGTGCACTAAGCTAATTTTTCACGTAAAAATCTAAAGAAATTAATAATAGTTTTGGAAAATCTCTTTAAAATGAATAAGACTTCAGTCATATACACATACACACACCAATTTCTAACTATATTGTCTAGAAAACTAGTCTATATCATCTTGAAATATTTTTTTAAGACTTTTGCAATATTCTATCTTTTCTCTCTCTCTATACAGACAACAGATAAATGCTGACCGTCTGTGTCCAGAAGCCTATAGACAGACTTCCTTCCTGGCAGTGTGCTTTTCTCTGGATCTTCACTCATCTTCATTCTGGGATGACCTCTGACCTCTATAGCTACAGTGAGGAGGAACCACACTCTTACAGGGTGAGTAATAAAACCACAAACATGTAATAATAAAGCACTCTGCGTGAGTTTTGATATCATGTTGGTACCTTATATACACACCCCAGAGAGGGCTGACGCGTGCAGGTCACCAGATGAGTCCCCACACCAACCACATCAATCTCATTATCCTGACGGACAGACAGACAGACGGGTCATGTACGTCTTCTTTAATTCATTTGTGATATGAAAAGCTCTTACCTTCTTGTTGAGTTCAGAGAGACTCTGTTCAGAAATACTGTTTGTGCCGACGATGATGAGAGACTCAAACTGAGGAACTGAGAACCTGCAGACAGAAACACAGATCGGTTTAGACTGGATGCATGTTGAAGTTTAATGCTTAGGGTTAAACCAGGGTTTGCGTTACTATTATACATTTTGATAATATTTATAGCACTTTAATAGTACTTTAATAGCAGTAATAGTACTTTAACCTAAACTAAACGAAAAACATAAATTATCCCTTGACAACTAGCTGAAATAAAATAAGTTTAGTTTATAATTATATTTTATTTCAGCTAATGTGTATTTTAAGTAATTACTTTTTTATTAAGGATATTAGTTTTAGTTAATAATAAACTTGGTTAAAAATAAAGCTATTAAAATCATTTTTGGTAATTTAAATTAAGCTAAAATAAAATAACAAATTTTAGATGTAAAACGTAAACTTAAAGATAAATGCAATATTTGGCAACTAGCTGGCATAAAATAAGTTTAGTTTTTGTTATTTTATTTTATTTTATTTCAGTTAATGTTTATTTTAAGTAATTGCATTTTTTCAAGGATTTTAGTTTTAGTTAACAATAATAAACTAAATATAAATATATAAGGCTAAATAAAAAGCTATTAAAAATCATTTTTGCTAATTTAAATTAAGCTGAAATAAAATAACAAATATTAGATGTAAAACATAAACTAAAAAAATGTAAACACAATATTTGGCACCTAGCTAAAATAAAATAAAATATTAAAAAACTAAACTTATTTTATTTTGGCTAGGTGCCAAATATTGTGTTTACATTTTTTTAGTTTATGTTTTACATCTAATATTTGTTATTTTATTTCAGCTTAATTTAAATTAGCAAAATGATTTTGAATAAAATTACAAATGCATCCTTTAAAAAAAGTAATTACTTAAAATAAACATTAACTGAAATAAAATAAAATATTAAAAACTAAACTTATTTCAGTTAATGTTTATTTTAAGTAATTACTTTTTTTTAAAAGGATGCATTTGTGATTTTATTCAAAATTATTTTTATAATATTTGGCACCTAGCTGAAATAAAATAAGTTTAGTTTTTTATATTTTATTTTATTTCAGTTAATATTAATGTTAAGTAAAAAAAAAAAAAAACTTCTATGGTGTTAGTTTTTGTTTTAGTTAAAAATATAAATTCGTTAAATTCTGATACTGGTTAAATTATATAATAATAATAATAATAATAATAATATAATATATTATAATATATTATATTATAATACTGGTTAAATTCGGAAATTGAAATAAAGCTGAAATAAAATAACAAATATTAGACTTTAAATATTAAACTTGAAATGTTGCCTTAGCAAATAACTGATGTAAATGCACAATTTAAGTTGAAGAACTAAAAAATTACTAAAACTAAAATAATAAAAAGTAAAGCTAAATAGAGATATACAAAAAAAAAGACAAAAGCACATATAAAAATAAAAGCGAATAATTATAAATACAATAATAGTGAATAAATAATACTAAAATAATTAACACGAACCCCAAGTGTGAGCAGAAGTAAAATGCCTGTGTATTATTTGAGGTGGTGTGAAGGAAGTGTCTCACTCTTTGCTACATTCTTTGAAGACACGCCGCACTTCCAGCGACTGCCTGCAGAGGTCGCCGCTGTCCAGCCTGACGCCCAGCGGCCGATACTGCAGCTCAGACAGAGCCAATGCGACAGCACAGAAACACAGCAAACCACTACTGCACGACAAACACACACACTACAGTCATCTACAGTGAGATAAAACACAACTACACAATCACGTGTCTCTGGGAATGTCTTACCAGCTGACACTGTAGCTGTCAATCACAGGCAGGAAGTTTTGAGGGTATGCGATGGCGTAAGACAGGAAGGCCGCCAGCTCGCCCTCTCGAATGAGGTTCGTCTTTGACCCCAATAGCTGGCAGACGCGACCCAGCCAGCCCTTCGCCAGACAGATGAAGTCAATAGGGCCACCACCGCCGCAGGGAGACAGAGTCTAACCAACCGAACACATGTAGACCAACATATACGCTTTTTTTTGTTAAAGAAATCAATATTTTTATTCAGCAAGGATGCATTAAATTGATCAAAAGTGATACTTAAGACATTTATAAAAGTAATATCAGCATATTAGAATGATTTCTGAAGGATCATGTGACATTGAAGACTGGAGTAATGATGCTGAAAATTCAGCTTTGATCACAGGAATAAATTACACTTTACTATATATTCACATAGAAAAGATTTATTTTAAATTATAAAAATATTTCACAATTTTTAATGTATTTTTCATAAAATAAATGCAGCTTTGGTGAGCAAAAGAGACTAAAAACATTTAAAAAAATCGTACCGACCCCAGAATTAAACAGCATATTTGATCACAAACACTGAAATGTTTACTCACCTGTGGCCACACCTCCTCCAGCGAGGAAAAGGAAGTGACATAAGAGTGTGCCATGGTTCCCGCCACAGGAATGCCAAACAGACGCCCAGCGAGAGCATTACTTGTCAAATCAAAACCTGGAAAATCAAACAGTATTTATTAGACCAGAAAGGCTCGTCGTTCCAGAGTGTGATTGACTCACTTCTAGATATTGTTGGAAACCAGAGAATTCTTTGCTGGAAACACATTAAGTGTGTTTTTGTGTCACTTACCACCAATGTATGTGTATCGGGAGGCGGTCAGGCCTCCGTCCGGACCCTGAGCTCTTCTGAGTCCCATCTCCATTAATCGACGTCTGGGACCTGCAGCCAAACGGAAACGAGCAGCATTGCTACACACCAGACTGAGAGGAGAGAGAGTTTCAAAGCATTCATTCGTTAATGGTTCAGTAAACTCGTCACCAACACACACTATCGATTCCACTTTCCACCACAATAAATCCCATTTTTTAGAGTGAGACGGCAGTCAATAATTTGATCCCTTAAAGCTCTTCTTTGATCACCCAAATTGCATATTTTAATGTTTTTTTCCTGTGAAAAAAATTTCTTCATGTCTTAAAATAGCTTGAATTTAACTCTACACCTTTGCCTCATTAAGTATACGTGGATTAATGAATATGCAAATGAGCCTCCATTCGCTCACGCCAGCTCAGAGATCCACTCGGTCAACTTACTGAAGTAAATGCTGCACAATGGTATGACTCTTTACAACATCAAACACACACACAATTAATATGATTAGCCTTTAGATAGACTATGTTATCAAACAGCTAATAATGTGTTGCTAATGTTACACAAAACATGTTCCCGTTCTTCATATCAGAGTCAGACAGCTGCCTTCTAACAATCAGTATCCTTACAAACGCTTTGAGCAACTCAGAACATCAGTGGAGAAAGACATGTCATAATATACATCATACACCCGCCATATTGCTAAATCTACACGATTTTTCATATCAACGGAAAAAAAACCTCTCTCGAGACTCCCCTCTAGTTCTCTGTTAATGATATGCTAAAGCCCGCTGGCACGTTGACGTGATTGGTTAAAGGTAGTTTGTGACGTCACAGACACCAGCGATTTCAAACCGCGTTTGAGACTGTCTTTCTTTCACTGTGGTTTTAAGTAGAAAATACTCAGCAATGGTGTTGACTTATGAATTTGCACATGGATTGTCTTAACATGGATTTTTTCCATTGTTGTTTTTAAAAAAATATATTTTTGATTTGTAAAATTTGATTTATTAAAGGTGCCCTCGAATGAAAAATTGAATTTATCTTGGCATAGTTGAATAACAAGAGTTCAGTACATGGAAATGACATACAGTGAGTCTCAAACTCCATTGTTTCCTCCTTCTCATGTAAATCTCATTTGTTTAAAAGACTTCCGGAAAACACTCGGATCTCAACATAACACTGACTGTTACGTAACAGTCGGGATCATTAATATGTACGCCCCAATATTTGCATATGCCAGCCCATGTTCAAGGCATTAGACAAGGAAAGGCAGTATTAACGTCTGGATCTGTGCACAGACAAGGTAAGCAAGCAAGAACAACAGCGAAAAATGGCAGATGGAGCAATAATAACTGACATGATCCATGATAGCATGATATTTTTAGTGATATTTGTAAATTGTCTTTCTAAATGTTTCGTTAGCATGTTACTAATGTACTGTTAAATGTGGTTAAAGTTACCATCGTTTCTTACTGTATTCACAGAGACAAGAGCCGTCGCTATTTTCATTTTTAAACACTTGCAGTCTGTATAATTCATAAACACAACTTCATTCTTTATAAATCTCTCCAACAGTGTAGCATTAGCCATTAGCCACAGAGCACAGCCTCAAACTCATACAGAATCAAACGTAAACATCAAAATAAATACTTTACTCACATAATTCGAAGCATGCATACAGCATGCATGACGAACATCTTGTAAAGATCCATTTGAGGGTTATATTAGCTGTGTGAACTTTGTAAATGCACTGTAATATAGTTGAGAGCTCGTGTGGCAGGGAGCAGGCAAATTAAAGGGGCGGCACGCTGCCAAAATCAGTGTATAGTTAATGATGCCCCAAAATAGGCAGTTAAAAAAATTAATTAAAAAAAATCTATGGGGTATTTTGAGCTGAAACTTCACAGACACATTCAGGAGACACCTTAGACTTATATTACATCTTGTGAAAAAGCATTCTTGGGCACCTTTAAGGCAAGCGCGAGCTCTGTGGGCGGAGAGCACGAGATTTAAAGGGGCCGCACAGCATAAATCGGCTCATATTTAATGATGCCCCAAAATAGGCAGTTAAAAAAATTAATTAAAAAACATCTATGGGGTATTTTGAGCTGAAACTTCACAGACACATTCAGGGGACACCTTAGACCAGGGCTATTCAATTGGCGGCCCGCGGGCCACATGCGGCCCTGAAGCAACCTCCAAGTGGCCCAGCCTGTGGTCCCGCCAAAAATGTGCATTCATACGTAAATTCATACCACGTAGTCTAGCAACACACAAACAATGCGAACTGAGAGCGCGCGCGATCAGTTCTCCTCGCGCCTGAATAGTCAAATACACATGCACACAGATGTCTAAATATCCATCGTATGGAGTATCTCACGTGAATACAGTCGGATATGGCTTAAGTGGACGTAAACAGGTGGGTAATAACTGGATATGCGTCAGTTACGTCCATGCATTCAGCAGCCCAATTAAATACCTGTCTGTCATTAATGTTAATCAAACAACAGAAAATGTTAAATAAATGTAGGCTATTTGTTAAATAAACCTACTGTATCTGGGAAAAAAAGATTATTTTGAATTTACTACTGTTTTTGTAATTTGTTTCTTTGTTTTTTTTATATAGCCTAACACAATAAATTTCTCATATTAGCCCATGCTCATATTGTCCACCTCTTGCCCACCTGTACATACCAGCTGATATACAATCTTGATTTGGGTGGTCAATCTGCATTTAAAAGTTTGAAAGGGTTTTAAATCTTCTAATCGTAAAATGACTCAAAATAAAGTAATTTAAGTATAACAAAGTCAACTTTAATCATATAAAATGTAATTTACCGACATCAAAATTGTGGCCAGTGAAAATGCTGAGTGACTAGTAACTTTGGAAAACCACTAGCCACTGTGGCTGGTGAGCAAAAAAGTTAATGTCAAGCCCTGATTGCACCTTACAACCGGAGCTGTGCAAACTGATCAAAGTTAAAAGAGAAACAATGAATAAACCTTATGTTTTTCAATAAATTTGTTTGTGTTGGTTTTAAAATTTGTCGTCACAAGCTGCTTCGCCGCTGAAATTACTGGCCCAGCTAACCTTTTTGGTTTGAAAATCTGGCCCAACTGAATTTGTAATTGAATAGCCCTGCCTTAGACTTATATTACATCTTGTAAAAAAACGTTCGATAGCACCTTTAAGTTAAAAAAAATATTTTATATTATATTTTTAAATCATGAAACAAACAAAAGTTGTGGAAAACGACATTCTGTAGAATGGCCCATTGCATTGCATAATGAATGAATGTCATTTAATATAATGCTGTAATCTATGTGTTTTTGTATTTACCTGGCGTAGTTCACCAGACAGAGCAGGCTGGTCTCCAGCAGCTGAACTACAGCCAGCGGTCCAGATACTTCCAACAGAGGAACCTAAAAACATGAATTACAGACACAGGAACTCAACCTCCTGTAGCAGAAGACCAGATTACCCTTGACCTCTGAATCGCTCACATACTCTGGCGAAGACGACGGATCCCTCAGGTAATGCTGACACAGACACAGCCGAACAGTCCAGCTCCTTCAGATATGTGAAAAAGGCAGCGTCTGTGTCCGCCGGGAGAACGGAGCGCAAATACTCCACATCTGAAACACACGAGATGATGCTGAGCTGATGAGCAGACAGAATGTGATACAGTAGAACTCATTTCCATGGACTTTGCTTGCATTCATCATGTTGCAACTACTGACTTGCAGATAACATCATCAGACTGCGAAATGCATGTCAAGAAACAAGCGCATATCTGCAAACGTGTGTTGGGTGTGTTGATCAGTAAATCAAGGGCATGTGAGTCCACTCTGTAGTGTGATTACGTAGTACACAGTACTGTGGTGTTCTGATCTAGGCACAAGTTCATTTGCATTCATGGCATGTATTCCTTTTAGAATGCATACATACATTCCTGTCATTGTCCAACTGGAAGACTGTCTCAAAACCTAGGGAGCCTAACTAGACCGCATTTTCAGGCATCACAGGAGTCAGCTGAGCCCAAATATGCTGCAAAATCACTTGCTTTCGAGATGGCAGCTTATTAGGTTAGTGATGCACTTCCAAAAATTCAATCTACTTAGTCAGATCACAAGGGTTTGAGTCAGCTGTGTAGACAGCATACTAGGTTTTGAGATGCATGCCCAGAAAAACTGTTTAGGTAGTCAGTTAACTAGGTTTTAAGACATGCCAAAAAATGCTGTCTATGCAGTCATCACAAAGTTTTGTGAATACTGTTTAGTAAGGCAGCATACTAGGTTTTGAGATGCATGATGTAGTCAGTGCACAAGGTTTTAAAACACATGCCAAAAATGCTGTCTAGTTAGGCAGCATACTAAGTTTTGAGATGCATGCCCAAAAACTGTTTAGGTTTTAAGACATGCCAAAAAATGCTGTCTATGCAGTCATCGCAAAGTTTTAAAACACTGTCAAAAGCTTCCTGCTTACTAGACAGCATACTAGGTTTTGAGATGTATGCCCCCAAAACTGTTTAGGTAGTCATTTTCACTTGGTTTTAAAACATATCCCTAACTAATGCTGTCTAGTTAGGCAGCATACTAGGTTTTGAGATGTATGATGTAGTCAGGGCACTTTGTAGACTGCATACTAGGTTAAGATGCATGCCCAAAAAAGCTGTTTGAGCAGGGAGCTTACTTGGTTTTAAGATGTATGCCTGACAAATGCTGTTTAGCATACTAGATTTTGAGATGCATGATGTAGTCAGTGCACTAGGTTTTAGACACATACCAAAAATGCTGTCTAGTTATGCAGCATACTAGGTTTTGAGATGCTTGCCCACAAAAACTGTTTAGGTAGTTTGCCACTAGGTTTTAAGACGTCCCAAAAAATGCTGTCTATGCAGTCATCGCAAGTTTTGTGACACTGTCAAAAACTGCATATGTAGACAGCATACTAGGTTTTGAGATGCATAGCCAAAAAAGCTGTTTAGGTAGTCATTTCATTTGGTTTTAAGACATATGCCTAACTAATGCCTAACTAATCTAGTTAGGCAGCATACTAGGTTTTGAGATGTATGATGTAGTTAGTGCTCTCTGTAGACTCCATACTAGGTTAAGATGCATGCCCAAAAAAGCTATTTGAGCAGGTAGCTTACTTGGTTTTAAGACACATGCTCAACAAATGCTGTTTAGTTAAGAAGCTTACTATGTTTTGAGATGCATGATGTAGTCAGTGCACTAGATTTTAAGACACATGCCAAAAATGCTGTCTAGTTATGCAGCATACTAGGTTTTGAGATGCTTGCCCACAAAAACTGTTTAGGTAGTTGGTCACTAGGTTTTAAGACGTGCCAAAAAATGCTGTCTATGCAGTCATTGCAAGTTTTGTGACACTGTCAAAAACTGCCTATGTAGACAGCATACTAGGTTTTAAGATGCATACTAGGTTTTGAGATGTTTTAAGACATATGCCTGACAAATGCTGTTTAGTTAGGCAGCATACTAGGTTTTGAGATGCATGATGTAGTCAGTGCACTAGGTTTTAAGACACATGCCAAAAATGCTGCCTTAGGTAGCATACTACGTTTTTGAGATGCATGCCCAAAACTGCTGTTTGGGTAGTAAGCTCACTTGGTTTTAAGACATATGCTCAACAAATGCTGTCTAGTTTGGCAGCATACTAGGTTTAGAGATGTAGTTAGTGCACTATGTAGACTGCATACTAGGTTAAGATGCATGCCCAAAAAAGCTGTTTAAGTAGGGAGCTTACTTGGTTTTAAGACATATGCCTGACAAATGCTGTTTAGTTAGGCAGCATACTAGGTTTTGAGATGCATGACCACAAAAACTGTTTAGGTTTTAAGACATGCAAAAAAAATGCTGTCTATGCAGTCATCGCAAAGTTTAAAACACTGTCAAAAGCTGCCTGCCTACTAGACAGCATACTAGGTTTTGAGATGCATGATGTAGGCAGTGCACTAGATTTTAAGACACATGCCAAAAAAGCTGTCTAAGTTATGCAGCATACTAGGTTTTGAACCACATGCTGTATAGGGAGCTCACTAGACATGCCCAAAAATTCTGTGTTCTTGGGCAGCATACTAGTTTTTGAGACTCATTCCAAGTATGTATGCAGTACACATTCTCACCGTCATCTGAGAAAGTGAAGTTTTGCAGGAACAGCAAACAGTCGCTCAGACCCGCAAAGAGCGAAAATCCTCCGCCGAACGGGTTATCCCTGAAGAACAGTTCGAACACGGCAGGCTCGTTGTGTCTGCCCGCGCGCCAGTACGCGTACGCCATGGTGAATTGGTACAGATCCGTGAGAAGCGGCGGTACCCGGTTGAGCACGGAGCGCTCGAGCGCCGCACGCGCTTCATTTCTCTCACATGTCGCCATTTTCAGTCCAATTTAACTGGTTGTTTTTGTTGTGCAACATGCAGTATTGGTGTTTCCTGTCTTTCCTTTAGTATCTGGCGTCTCCCACCATGCTCACGTGTAACCGGGTGACCCTTTACACGGTTACATGATTCCTGCTAGTATTTAGTCTCCGCCCAACATGTGTTCTTCAATCACTGATGTGTTTGTAAACTGGTTAGAGGTTTCAACACTTCCACACACTGTATGATCCTGAAGGTTTATTTGCATGCTAGGAAGATGGTACATAATAAACATACATACTAAAGTACCACTTTAGCACACTGATTTATTTATTTTTTTTAAGTGTCAATAACTTAGATCAGGGATTTTACAAATTATTTTTTAACTATGAAGCCCCTAAAAGGTCGCGGAGATGGAAAAAAATAGATGGGAGGAAAAATCAGCTATATTTCATTTTTTTGCGTTCTCTTGCAAAAGTATTGCGTTCCCGACTTTGCATCACTCGCAAAACTTTGCGTTCTCTCGCAAATGTATTACGTTTCTTCTCCAAGAAACTTTTCATCTCTTTTAATACGTTTGCGTTTTCTCACAAATGTTTTGCGTTCCTACAATTAACTTTACATTCGCTCTCTAAACATTTGCGTTCTATCGGCAATCTATTCCGTTCCCATAACGAACTTTGCGTTCTCTGGCAAATGTATTAAGCTTCTTCTCCAAGAAACTTTTCATCGCTTTTAAAATGTTTGTGTTTTCTCGAAAATGTTTGCGTTTCCCCCAAGAAACTTTACATTCGCTCTCAAAACGTTTGCGTTCTATTGGCAATCTATTCCGTTCCAATAAGAAACTTTGCATCGCTCGCAAAACTTTGCATTCTCTCAAAAGTGTATTACATTTCTTCTCCAAAAAACTTTTCATGGCTTTTAAAACATTTGCGTTTTCTCACAACTGTTTTGCGTTACAATAAACTTTACATTCGCTCTATAAACGTTGTTCTATCGGCAATCTATTCCGTTCCCATAAAACTTGCAAACTTTGCGTTCTCTCGCAAATGTATTAAGCTTCTTCTCCAAGAAATTTTCATCGCTTTTAAAATGTTTGCGTTTTCTCGAAAATGTTTTGCATTCGCCCAAGAAACTTTATGATTTGCTCTCAAAACGTTTGCGTTCTATTGGCAATCTCATCCGTTCCCATAAGAAACTTTTTTTCCGTTAGCAAAACTTTGCGTTCTCTCGCAAATGTATTACGTTTCTTCTCCAAGAAACTTTGAATGGCTTTTAAAACGTTTGCGTTTTCTCACAACTGTTTTGCGTTACAATAAACTTTACATTCGCTCTCTAAACGTTTGCGTTCTATCGGCAATCTATTCCGTTCCCATAAGAAACTTTGCATCGCTCGCAAAACTTTGCATTCTCTCGAAAGTGTATTACATTTCTTCTCCAAAAAACTTTTCATGGCTTTTAAAACTTTGCGTTTTCTCACAACTGTTTTGCGTTACAATAAACTTTACATTCACTCTCAAAACGTTTGCGTTCTTTTGGCAATCTATTCCGTTCCAATAAGAAACTTTGCATCGCTCGCAAAACTTTGCATTCTCTCGAAAGTGTATTACATTTCTTCTCCAAAAAACTTTTCATGGCTTTTAAAACGTTTGCGTTTTCTCACAACTGTTTTGCGTTACAATAAACTTTACATTCGTTCTCTAGACGTTTGTGTTCTATCGGCAATCTATTCCATTCCCATAAGAAACTTTGCAAACTTTGCGTTTTCTCGAAAATGTTTTGCATTCGCCCAAGAAACTTTACATTTGCTCTCAAAACGTTTACGTTCTATTGGCAATCTCATCCGTTCCCATAAGAAACTTTTTTTCTGTTAGCAAAACTTTGCGTTCTCTCGCAAATGTATTACATTTCTTCTCCAAGAAACTTTTAATGGCTTTTAAAACGTTTGCGTTTTCTCACAACTGTTTTGCGTTACAATAAACTTTACATTCACTCTCTAAACGTTTGCGTTCTATCGGCAATCTATTCCGTTCCCATAAGAAACTTTGCGAACTTTGCGTTCTCTTGCAAATGTATTAAGCTTCTTCTCCAAGAAACTTTTCATTGCTTTTAAAATGTTTGCGTTCCCCGAAGAAACTTTACATTCTCTCCCAAAATATTTGCGTTCTATCAGCAATCTATTCCATTTTGCCTAAGAAACTTTGCATCGCTCGCAAGTGTATTACGTTTCTTCTCCAAGAAACTTTTCATTGCTTTTAAAATGTTTGCGCTCTCGAAAATGTTTGCGTTCCCCCAAGAAACTTTACATTTGCCCTCAAAATGTTTGCGTTCCATTGGCAATCTATTCCGTTCCCATAAGAAACTTTGCATCGCTTGCAAAACTTTGCATTCTCTCGCAAGTGCATTACGTTTCTTCTCCATGAAACTTTTAATTGCTTTTAAAACATTTGCGTTTCCCCAAGAAACTTTACATTCACTCTCAAAACGTTTGCGTTCTATCAGCAATCTACTCTGTTCCCATAAGAAACATTGCATTGCTCGCAAAACTTTGCATTCTTTCACAAATGTATTACGTTTGTTCTCCAATAAACTTTTCATCGCTTTTAAAGTGTTTGCGTTTTCTCGCAAATGTTTTGTGTTCCCAAGAAACTTTACATTCGCTCTCAAAACGTTTGTGTTCTATCAGCAATCTATTCCGTTCACCCTGAGAAATTTTGCATCACTCACAAAACTTTGCGTTCTCTCGCAAATGCATTACATTTCTTCTCAAAGTTTGCGCTCCATCTGAAAACTTTTGCTTGCAAAAGCTTTGAAATATAGTTTCTATTCCCACTTTATATTATTTCCATCACAATAGTTTTTTTTTTTCTTTCATTGGTTATTCAGGGAATGCTAACATTTTGAGAGAACGCAAAAGCATTGAAATATAATTTTCCTCGCATCTCATTTTTTCCATCACCTAATTTATTTACTTTCAAGTCACCTTAATTTTAAGTTAAGTTTTCAACAATTTAGTTAACAAATTTCATCTTTTTAAAAAACAAACAAGGGGTTTATTTCGACTTTTTATTTTTTAATCATTTTACATTTTTATAAATTAATTGACTGATACCTTTTCATCAACTTTTGCACCCCCTGCAATTTCCTCCAGGGTTGTAAATAATAGTATTTAGTTATATTAGTAAAGCCATAAAAAGATGGAAATGACACAAATGTTACTTACAAATGTTAGTACTGATGCCTAACGGAACAGTTTAGTGGTGTTTTATTTGTTTGTTTATTGATTTAGGTGATCAGCAGCATCCATTACATTCACGCTCATTGGACGTTCTGCTAAACATCTCTGTTCTGTATGGAAAAACAAAATCATACGGGTTTGGGATGAATTGAGGGTGAGTAAATGATGACAGAACAACAAACATTAAGAAAACAAACCAGTCATAAGACACAATATATACATTTATTTCAGCAGTATGTTCAGAATATACATTACAGCAGGATTTTAATGTTCACAATCTACATTTCTCAACTTTAGTGTTTTCTCGCAAATGTATTGTGTTCCCCCAAAACTTTGCATTCACTCTCAAAATGTTTGCGTTTATCAGCAATGTGTTCAGCAGGATTTTAATGGTCTCAATCTACTTGTAGATTGATTGAATCATCTTGAATCTTTTTGAACAGGAAAATGTTTCGCCAACTCTTTCGTTAGAGTGTGTCGATGCCCCGCCCAGGTGAAATGAGTGGGCTGTCCTGTACTCTCCTGACCCGCGGCGTACTCAAAGTGGGCACTCAGCTCAATGGCCAACGCTGATCGTACCAACCCCACCCCTCCGCCCCGCTCGGGTCCGGGATGGTACAGTCTGCCGCTGGCCGGCTGCATGAAGAGAGATTCTGGGCGGAACGGAACGGTCAGTTTAGCTCCGCCCCCACAGTATGACAGACGCTCCTCGTGCCCCGCCTCCGATAACAGGTGCGTGAAAACAATGGGCTGATCGTCACAGCGCAGGAAGTTGCGTTCACGTCCGCAGAGCGAGAGGAAGGGGAAGTCCTGTTGATAACGGCCACTCTGGTTCAACTTCAGACGACTGAAGAAGAAAACTAAGAAATGCTGGTCTAATAGAGACAGTACACACAGAACAGTAATGTTGCATTAAAACTCAGAGCTGGTCGGTTTGATTCAAACTCATTATTATAAAACAGTATGTTCAAACATTAAATAAACATTTCCCAAACTTTTATGTTAGCTAAACTCCTTATATGTGAAATATTTACTTGAAGTACCCCTAATATTTATGTTGGCTTGAGAAAGATCATACTGATCTACTAAAGCTTTTTATTGTTATTTTGAGACTAAAATTTCTAAATGCTACTCCTCCTAGAGCTTTCAAACTACATCCACCAAACTCGGGTCAGACCTTCAGACTGTTCTGCTAGCAAAAAGCTAATCATGCTAACAACATGTTAATACATGCTAGCAATGTGTTATAACATGTTGCTATCATGTTAAATCATGTTAACAATATTTAAACATACTAGCAACGTTAAATCGTTTGAGAAATATGCTAGCAACATGTTAATCATGCTAGCAAAATGCTAATCATGTTAACAAACATGTTAAAACATGCTAAAATATATTAACATGTTAAAATATGCTAACAACATTCTAATCATGTTAAAACATGTTAGCAACATGCTAAATCATGTTAGAAATGTTAGCAAACATGCTAGAAATACGCTAACAAAATGCTAATCATGCTAGCAACATGCTAATCATGTTAACATGATGAAAAATGCTAGCAACATGTTAGCAACATGCTAACAACATGTTAGCAAAATGTTAAATCGTGTTAAAAATGTTACCAAACATGCTAATAATGTTAACATGTTAAAACTTGTTAGAAAAATGCTAAATCGTACGAGAAACATGTTAGCAAATGTTAGCAAAACATGTTAGCAAAAATGTTGACAAACATGTTAATCATGCTAGCAAAATGCTAATCATATTAACAAACATGTTAAAACATGCTAGCAACGTGTTAAATCATGCTAACATGCTAAAACGATAACAATGTGTTAAAATATGCTAACAACATGGTAATCATGTTAACATGTTAAAACATGCTAGCAATGTTAAATCACGCTAACAACATGTTAAAACATGTTAGCAACATGTTAAATCGTGTTAGAAATTTTAGCAAACATGCTAATCATGCTAGAAATATGCTACCAAAATGCTAATCATGCTAGCAACATGCTAATCATGTTAACATGTTAAAACGTGCTAGCAACATGTTAACAGCATGCAAAATCGTGTGAGAAACATGTTAGCAAAATGCTGACAAACATGTTAATCATGCTAGCAAAGGCTAATGTTAACATGCTAGCAATGTTAAATCATGCTAACAACATGTTAAAACATGTTAGCAAATTTTAACAAACATGTTAATCATGCTAGAAATATGCTACCAAAATGCTAATCATGCTAGAAACATGCTAATCATGTTAGCAATATGCTAATCATGTTAACATGTTAAAACATGCTAGCAACATGTTAACAGCATACAAAATCGTGTGAGAAACATGTTAGCAAAATGCTGACAAACATGTTAATCATGCTAGCAAAAGGCTAATCATGTTAAACATGTTAAAACATGCTAGCAACGTGTTAAATCATGATAGCAACATATTAAAATATGCTAACAACATGGCAATCATCTTAACATGTTAAAACATGCTAACAATGTAAAATAATGCTAACAAGCTAAGAATATGCTAGCAAAATGCTAATAATGCTAGCAACATGCTAATCATGTTAACATTTTAAAACATGCTAGCAATGTGTTAAATCATGCTAACATGCTAAAACATGATAGCAATGTGTTAAAATATGCTAACAACATGGTAATTATGTAACATGTTAAAACATGCTAGCAATGTTAAATAATGTTAAAAATGTTAAAACATGTTAACCTGTTAAATTGTGTTAGAAATGTTAGCAAACATGTTAGAAATATGCTAACAAAATGCTAATCATGCTAGCAACATGTTAATCATGTTAACGTGTTAACATGTTAGCAAACATGCAAAATCGTGTAAGAAACATGTTAGCAAAATGCTGACAAACATGTTAAAACATGTTAGCCAAATGCTAATCATGTTAATAAACATGTTAAAACATGCTAACATGCTAAAATATGATAACAATATGCTAACATGGTAATCATGTTAACATGTTAAAACATGTTAATAATGTTAAATCATGCTAACAACATTGTGTTATAAATGTTAACAAACATGCTAATCATGCTAGTGACATGATAAAACATGCAAGCAAACATACTGAAACACAACAGCGATGTGTCAAAACATGCTAACAACCTGCTAAATCATGAAACAACTCATCTAGTTTAAATTAATATTTCAATAATTTAACGCATTCACGTTCACGGTTCTCCTATTATTATTATTAACTCTAATTATAAACATGAACACAGAAATATATTAGTTGCAAAATACATTAAAATTGTTCTGTAAAATAAAAATAAATTAATATTTGATAAAAAATAATAATTATTTTAATGTAATTTAATAAAAATTACAATACTGATATTTATGCCATAAATTCTTTATTTCCAAACGTTCAAACCCTCGAGCTTTTAACATTTCAAAGTCTTGAGCTTTTAAATGTCTATCTACAAAAATTATTGGAAATCTTACGAATGTTTTCAGTTATATTCGGATTAAATTTTGAATAATTTATTTATTTTAATTTTACATTCTTAAACCCTGCCATGGGTTATGAATATTTAACCATACAGTACTGTGGTATTATCATCATACATCATCACTGTACCATGTTACACCACAGAAAGAGCCATTTGAAGTACAGAAATGTAAAGAGGATTAACCCTAATGTACTGCAGTCACTGTGTAAGAGGTTTATATTAATGTAACACAGACCACAGGACAAATGAATATTCCATAAGAACATTACTCAACATAGCATTATTAAGGGTTCACAAATATATTGGCTTTACTGCTGATACAGAAATAGAAATACCTTTGAAACAGGTGACAAAGTTCTTCACCTTGGTGTCATCCAGAAAGAGCTTGACAAGAGAGAACATAAATCATGATTATGAGAATAACATCAATGTTATCAGCCATCTTCTCAGAGGTGTACCTGTCCTTGATGATCGATATAGTAGAAATACTCTCTGATTCTCGCTTCTGGACTCTGTCCTTGTGTGTATGAGGACACATCCCTGCAGAACAACCTCCACTGAGGACTAAACAGCCTGTTGACAAACCTCATAACTGCTTATGTACAGCAAAACCGCTGCATTGTTATTATGTTTATATTTTGTAGAGTTCCGGCTGTCTCTGTGTCCGGGGGAAACAAACGCCACGCACATCAGTTCCGCCTTTCTGAGATTGAATCGCCGTTGTTTTATAGTTTTATAGTGTTTGGGTTGCATTAATGTTTACGAGATCTGCTAAACATCATCAGATTTTGCTAGATAAGAAGTCACATTATTATAATACTTTAGAAGCAGTGGCGCATTTGATTTTACTTCAGGTAAACACTAGATGGCGCTGTGTAGTATTTAATAGGCAAGATTCTTATTGGCATAATACAAACATAAATAAAAAGTTTAATTTTAAAATGCATTAGAGACATGAAGTAAATCTTAGGGGGGTAAAAGTTTAAAGTGTGAATGGGTAAAAGTAAATGGAAGAACGCAACACGAATACTATAGAGTTATTATTATTTATTAGACTTTCTGAACACTATATTTGTTGTTTTACTTTTTTTTTTTTTAAAATGTTTTTGCTATCTTTCTTAAAATAAATGCCACTTGCTTTAAAATTGTATCTAATGCAATGCCATTCAGACAAGAATGAGTATGATATAAGATATAACTCTGTCATACACTGTAAAAAATCATTATCACAGTATTTTTTTCTGTCAAATCAACTTAGATAATTAATGTGGTTCAATCAGAAAACATGATATTTTAAGTTTCTGTTGATTAAACCTTCATTGTATTAACTCAAATTTTTGAATTCACTGAAATTAAAATTTAAGGCAACCAGTAAACTTTTTTAAGTTAAACCAACAATTATTTTTACAGTGTACTTGAGTATGATATATAGATAGACAGACAGACAGATAGATAGATAGATAGATAGATAGATAGATAGATAGATAGATAGATAGACGGACGGACGGACGGACGGATGGACAGATAGATAGATAGATAGATAGATAGATAGGGACGACGGACGGACGGACGGACGGATGGATGGATGGATGGATGGATGGATGGATGGATGGATGGATGGATGGATGGATAGATAGATGGATGAATGGATAGACGGATGGACAGATAGATAGATAGATAGATAGATGGACGGATAGATAGATAGATAGATAGATAGATAGATTAGATAAATGGATGGACGGACAGATAGACGGATGGATGGATGGATGGATGGATGGATGGATGGATGGATGGACGGACGGACGGACGGACAGACAGACGGATAGACGGATGGGGATGGATGGATGGATGGAAGGAAGAACGGACGGATGGACAGACAGACAGACAGACAGATAGATAGATAGATAGATAGATAGATATATAGATAGATAGATGGATGAATGGATAGACGGATGGATAGATAGATAGATAGATAGACAGACAGACAGACAGACAGATAGATAGACAGATAGATAGACAAACAGACAGACAGACATATAGATAGATATAGATAGATAGATAGATAGACGGACGGACGTACGGATAAATAGATAGATAGATAGACAGACAGACATATAGATAGATAGATAGATAGATAGACGGACGGACGGATAAATAGATAGATAGATAGACCAGACAGACAGATAGATAGATAGATAGATAGATAGATAGATAGATAGATAGATAGATAGATAGATAGATAGATAGATAGATAGACAGACGGACGGACGGACGGATAAATAGATAGATAGATAGATAGATAGATAGACATATAGATAGATAGATTCCATTGATTCCATACAGTTCGAGATGCGCGCCGGCGTTCTAGAGTTGCCATGGTAACCTGCTCTTTTCAGCCTCCCTGCGCGCTCCGCCTGCGAGAAGCGCAAAATGACGTCAGGTTGTCGGTGGTGACGGAGACGCGGGCGGACAGCGCGTGCTCCAGATACTCGTTCATTCGCTTTGACTGCGGCGGCTGTGGCGGAGCCTCCATCACCATGACTGGCGTCCTGTGGATTACCCTCACTGCGTGTTAAAGCGGGAACAAGAGGCACCATGGCTGAGAGGTAAACATGACGCGCGCTCATCAGTTTCGCGTGTGCAGTGAAATGCGGTGATTTAGTGATCGCGACGGGCGCGAGACTGCGCGCTTAACCATGGTCACCCATCGGCGGCATCATTTGCATCACTTAAATACGATGTGTGTTTGCCTGCCGGTTCAGCCCGGCTCGTGCATGACACCCTCCACACCCATGAGCCGGCGATGAGCAGCTCCGAGCGGATCCCTGCACCGGTTCATTGTTGATTTTCTGTCATTCCTCCGTAAAGACGCGGACACGCACCTAGCGAACGCATCCCCCCGAGGCGCGCGCACGGTGGGGCGATGCAATGCGAGGACGCGCAGCATCCTATTTTAAGCAAAATGTCATGACAGGGATGCAGACACCTGCGGCACGCGACCCTCGATGCGTTATCCAGCGTCGCCCGTGCCCGCGAGTCTTGTGCTATTTAATTATTCATGGTTAGTGTTGAGGAAGTCAGCGATCCATGTGGAAATGGGAAGTGTCATTTTTATTGGAAACCTCCTTGTGTTTATCAAACAAAGCATTGGCCATGAAACGAATGCACCCTCTGTGTGTGTGTGTGTGTGTGTGTATGTATATATATATATATATATATATATATATATATATACATATATATAAATCACTGTATATATGAAATATCACACCCATCTCGTTTTTTATCAATCAGAAAACCTATCCGATCTTAAACGCTCAACACCTGTATATCATTTTGCATGTTTAGTCTGGTTCAGGAAGTAAAAATCCCTGTCATTTTCTCCACAGGGGAATTAATTTTTAACTATAACTTATAAACCTTTAAAGACAGATACTGTGAGCTAATTGAAGCCATTTAATTTAATTTAATTTTAAAATAACAGCGGAATTCCTGATGAAAACGACGTTATCCATGATTCTGTGAAGAAATTTCCACCAATCTGAGCATCACGACAAGCAAGTTGCGCCCAAATAAATTTTTAGCTCCTCCCACTCCCATGAAGAACTGCGAATGATATAATCTAAATACTTCCGGTGTGGTGAGAAATCGGGTCTCCTTAGGACCCAGAGTGATCCCATTGGTTCAACAGACTTTTAAAGGGTAATATTTTTAGCGCCTTATTATAATTCCTGCAAAATCAATATCGTTATAATAACCATTAAAGGGTTAGTTCACCCAAAAATGAAAATGTCATTAATTACTCACCCTCATGTCGTTCCACACCCGTAAGACCCGTTCATCTTCAGAACACAAATTAAGATATTTTTGATGAAATCCGATGGCTCAGTGAGGCCTTCATAGGGAGCAATGACATTTCCTCTCTCAAGATCCATTAATGTACTAAAAACATATTTAAATCAGTTCATGTGGTTCAATATTAATATTATAAAGCGACGAGAATATTTTTGGTGCGCCAAAAAAACAAAATAATGACTTATTTAGTGATGGCCGATTTCAAAACACTGCTTCAGGAAGCTTCAGAGCACAAATGAATCAGTGTATTGAATCAGCGGTTCGGAGCGCCAAAGTCACGTGATTTCAGCAGTTTGGCGGTTTGACACGCGATCCGAATCATGATTCGACATAGATAGATAGATCGTTTTTTTTGGCACACTAAAAATATTCTCGTGGCTTTATAATATTAATATTGAACCACTGTACTCACATGAACTGATTTAAATATGTTTTTAGTACATTAATGGATCTTGAGAGAGGAAATGTCATTGCTGGCTATGCAGGCCTCACGGAGCCATCGGATTTCAACAAAAATTTCACCGGATGACACCGGAATCAACGCCGCTAAAAAAAGTGGGCGGGCATTAATGCACTCTAGTGGCATCAGGTTGGCTCACATGTCTTTGGAAGGCGGGGCTTTGGAGAGAGGGCATTTTATTGGATGTAATTCACTTAGTGAATTGTTGAACAAATATGAATTTCAGAAACTGCACAAAATCAAGCTTGCATAAATCATCATGCACAAATGTGATGCATAATGAACTGTCCTCACAGGATGCACACAATAACATACAGCATGACGCTGTTGTTCAGTTCATGAACAAATGACTCTTTTAATTTGGATATTCTAGGTGAATCAAAAACATACTTCATGAACAAATGACTCTCTTAAATATGGGTTTTGTTAGGTGAATCAAAAACATGCTGCTCAACCAGTGTAGACCAATTCATGAGCAAGTGACTCTTTAAAAACGGTTCTTTCTAGTGAATCAAAAAACACAACCAGTCTAATTCCAATTCCCGAACAAATTACTCTTTTAAATTGGTTCTTCTTAGTGAATCAAAAGCATACAATGCAGCCAGTCTAGTCCAATTCATGAACAGATGACTCTTTTAAATGTGTTTTGTTAGGTGAATCAAAAACATGCTGCTCAACCAGTGTAGACCAGTTCATGAGCAAGTGACTCTTTTAAATCGGTTCTTTCTAGTGAATCAAAAAACGCAACCAGTCTAATCCATTTCCCGAACAAATTACTCTTTTAAATTGGTTCTTCTTAGTGAATCAAAAGCATACAATGCTGCCAGTCTAGTCCAATTCATTAACAGATGACTCTTTTAAATATGTGTTTAGTTAAGTGAATCAAAAACATACTGCTCAACCAAAGTAGAGCAATTCCAAGCGACTCTTTTAAATCGGTTCTTTTTAATGAATCAAAAATATACCGCTCAACTAGTGTAGTCCAATTCCCGAACAAATGACTCTTTAAAATGTGGTTCTTCTTAGTAAATCAAAAACATACAGTGCAAGCGGTGTAGTCTAATTCATGAACAAATGACTCCTGTGAGCCAGTCCTTTTAATATATCATTCAAAAGACTCATTAACTTAGGAGTCACTGTATGAATCAGGCTGACGAATCCTTCATTGATTGTGAACTGAAATCTGAAAAGTTAGCATTACTTTGAGTGACGGAATATTTTACTAAAAGCATCAATATTTATGTATAGAAGTAATAGTTCCAGAAAATGAATCAAATGGAGAGCTTGTGAGAGGCGTGTGATGTTTCAGATCTGCTCTAGATGTGGAGGCAGGAAGAGGTTGGGTGTGTAAATGGATGAAACCACAGCCGGGTGGAGCGCAGACGTGTTTTGTCCCGTTCTCGTCCTCGTTGAGTCATTCTCAGAGAGCACAGGCCCAAACGCTGGTGTTTACCCTGTGGTCAGTGTGAATGTCATTGTGTTGTGGCCGTGGCATTCAAAACACAGTGTGCACAGGTGCTGACAAACACCTGCTAGCCTTCATCTCACAGCGTCAGCAGAGATATTTCAGTGCTATTTATTAAAGTGCCCCATTATGCTTTTTCGAATATTACCTTTCATGTAGTGTGTTATAGCTGTTTGTGAACGTAAAAACTTGGCAAACATAACATTGTAACAAATTTGCATAATGCCAGCCTATGATCTTCATTGGCTGAACAGCGCCTCCTTTGCCCCGCCCCCTCAAACACTGTAGTTGTAGCTTGATTCGTGTTGTCGACTTGTTGAGAAGATGCTGTTTTCAGTACTGCGAATCCACTTCAGAAGGACGAGGACTTGAGCTCGAATTGATACGGTAAAACCGACGCCATCGTTACTGTTCGTATTGCTGTGTATCAAGTACTGAGAAAGAGCTGAAATTCAGATATGATAATGGGAGTTTTTGTTTCTGACACGCACTGTTAGTGGTCGACCAATCACAACAGACTGGGCCGTCTGACCAATCAGAGCAGAGCAGGCTCTCGGAAAGGAGGGGTTTAGAGAAACCGACTCGTTTTTAGAATCTTTGTGAAATAAGGTGATTTCTAATGTATATTATGAGAAAACTGAAGTGTTTTTGACAATGGATGTATATCTGAGAGCTTAAATATTTTGAATTAGCTTTCATTTTTATATTTTCAGTTTTAATTTTAGTATTATTATTTTTTTATATTTCTTTTTGATTCACTAAAAAGAACTGATTTAAATTTTAATTTCAGTTTTAGTTGTTTAGTTTAGTTTGTTTAGTTTTACTTAGTTTAGTTTAGTCCATCAACTTTTTATTTCAGTGAGTTGCCAATGCAACATTTTTAATTTTAAATTTTAAAGGTGCCCTAGAATCAAAATTTGAATTTACCTCGGCATAGTTGAATAACAAGAGTTCAGTGCATGGAAAAGACATACAGTGAGTTTCAAACTCCATTGCTTCCTCCTTCTTATATAAATCTCATTTGTTTAAAAGACTTCCGGAAAACACACGGATCTCAACATAACACCGACTGTTACGTAACAGTCGGGATCATTAATATGTATGACCCCAATATTTGCATATGCCAGCTCATGTTCAAGGCATTAGACAAGGGCAAAACGTCTGGATCTGTGCACAGCTGAATCATCAGACTAGGTAAGCAAGCAAGAACAATAGCGAAAAATGGCAGATGGAGCAATAATAACTGACATGATCCATGATCCATGATATTTTTAGTGATATTTGTGAATTGTCTTTCTAAATGTTTCGTTAGCATGTTGCTAATGTACTGTTAAATGTGGTTAAAGTTACCATCGTTTCTTACTGTATTCACGGGACAAGAGCCGTCGCTATTTTCATTTTTAAACACTTGCAGTCTGTATAATTCATAAACACAACTTCATTCTTTATAAATCTCTCCAACAGTGTAGCATTAGCCATTAGCCACAGAGCACAGCCTCAAACTCATACAGAATCAAATGTAAATATCAAAATAAATACTATACTCACATAATTCGAAGCATGCATACAGCATGCATGACGAACATCTTGTAAAGATCATTTGAGGGTTATATTAGCTGTGTGAACTTTGTAAATGCACTGTAATATAGTCGAGAGCTCGTGTGGCAGGGAGCAGGCGAATTAAAGGGGCGACGCGCTGCCAAAATCAGTGTATAGTTAATGATGCCCCAAAATAGGCAGTTAAAAAATTAATAAAAAAAAATATGGGGTATTTTGAGCTGAAACTTCACAGACACATTCAGGGGACACCTTAGACTTATATTACATCTTGTGAAAAAGCATTCTTGGGCACCTTTAATAAGTTTTTTTTTTTTTTTTAAGTTTAAGTTCTTCATCTTAAAACCAGTCATAAGGGTCAATTTTTTAAAATTGAGATTTATACATCATCTGAAAGATGAATAAATAAACAACTATTTGAAAATCTGGAATCTGAGGGTGCAAAAAAATAAAAATATTGAGAAAATCGCCTTTAAAGTTGTCCAAATGAAGTTCTTAGTATTCCATATCCACTCACAAAAATACATTTTTGATATATGTACGGTAGGAAATTTACAAAATATCTTCATGGAACATAATCTTTACTTAATATCCCAATAATTTTGACCCATACCACTGTATTTTAAGCCTTATTTCAATTAACAAAACATTTTTTAGCATTTTTTAACAATAACAAACTCTCCATTTGATGCATATTGCAAAAAAATTAGAAAGCAATTGCATAAATTGCAACTCCATTCAGTTCTGAATTAATATGCAACTTCCAGAGGTAAAGATGCACAGGTTTGCCTCAAAAACCAAGTTGTGTTTAAAACACTGTTGGACTGATTGAGGAAGAGGAACCTGTTGACCCACCAGCTTCATCACACACAAGGACCAACACGCTGTTGTCGGAAAAGCTGTTGTTGTGCTTCGGTCGCCACCGGCAGTCACACTATGAGATTTGAATCGATCTGCCCTGTTAAACATGCTTGACCGACCCATTACACAGTGTGTTTGAGCAGTGAGTTGAGGGGCACGTGGAGCGTTGCATTCTGGTCTAGCTGCTAAAGGAATCTTGCTAGATTCGGTGCATCAGAGTGACAGTGAATTTCTCTGTTTTTTTTTTACCTACGAAGCTTTTGATTATATTTTTTGATTATAAGTTTTTCATAGTTCATAATTTAGATGATGTAAAGTGAGCTATCTGTCTTAAAACAGATCTGTCTCGTATAAAGCGGTGGTTTATCCAGCATGTCACGGTAAAATGATGATAATAAGCATAATTTTACAAATGACTTCTGGTCATCTGCCGCTGGTGCTTTGAAAGATTTCTCAGCAAGGTCAAATGAAGACACTCCATCACACTAATGATGTTTAAATAGACCGGCCCTACATGCTCATTTGTAATGCATACTTATAGATTAGCAAAAAAAAATGAAACTACAAAACATTATTTAGAGATGTTGGTATGGTTAAGTGAACTAGATGTCTGTAATACCAACTCAGGCAGTGTTTAGTTTATGGATTATGGGTAAATGTCACGATTTATATATATATATATTTAAATATATATTTATTTATTTGTAAGCATATTGTGAAGTTGTGCTTGGAAGCGATTGTTTTATTTATGATAATAATGCAATGAAACATGCCAAATTGTGCAGACATAATTTTTAGCCAGGCTGTCATACAAAGAAATGAACACGTGCAAAAACAATAGAAAACCAACGAAATATTAATAACTGATGTATGCTTTTTTCCCTTGATTTTTTTTGTTTTTCTATGCATTTTATTTTGCATAATAAAATAAAACCTGTAGCTGCAGTTTGCCTTTTTTATAATTTTTTAATAATTTTGTCTGATGAACACCTGAACCAAGTTTAGTGTTGTGTTCTTCCCTCATATTTAAATATTTAAAAATATGTATTAAAAAAAAAAAATATATATATATATATATATATATATTATATATATATATATATATAATTATATATTCTCATTACTGTAATGCAAAAAGTGACAATATTATATAAATAGCAAAGTATATTTGTAAATTTATGTAATTTTAGTATTTATTTTAATGAATTTATGTTATGCTGATTTAATAAAAAAAAATGTTTCCAGACAAGATGATTTTGTTTATTATTTGTGATTTCATTATTATTATTATTGCATTACAGTAATGAGAATTATATATATTAATATATATGCACTTATAATGTTAGTATGCTTTTACATCAAAATTGTCATAATTCAGAAATAAAAGGCATTTTTCATCCCTGATTTTAGCCTCTGATTTGAACGCTCTGTTTTAAGGGGCGTGTCTGCTGTGAGACTTCAGTGTAAACGCCCACTGCTGTGATTGGCTGACATCTTTGCATATGAAATATTACTCTTTCGAAAACTTTTAGCACGTTTTTACTATTACAGCTCTCAAGGTTAACCATGAAAATGTTGATTATAACATTACATTTAGATCTATGGCATTATGTTTAGATCGTGGCATGAAAGGTTGCAGTGATGAACATTGTAGTCGATCACAGACATGTTGTTGAGCTCATGAAAGCAGTGATCTCGTCATTGCAACTCAGTTTCTGCACACTAACGAATGCTTTCATCATAACTAACAGTGCAAACACAATGTAACTAAGAGATTTGTTCAGATTCGAGTTTTGGCGCGAGTCCAGGAGATAAACCTGTGCTGTTTGATTGATATTATTATTATATTATTGCATCACGGTAATGACAATTTGGGGTTGAATGCACTTAATTTTCATAAAATATTATCACAATTGCAATTAAAAAAAAGACTAATGGTACTAAAATAGTGCTTTAAATGAAATATAAATTATAATTTTTTCTTTTGGTTTTGGGGTGAAGTCGACCCACGAAATGGAATCGTGAAATCGACCCATATATCGGTCAAGAGGTGAGGGCATCCACAGAGCGACAGCATGAATCATTATTAATCCAGATTAATACAGGAAACATGATGTCTGATGCCAGACTGAACCACGGGACGTTTTGGAAGGGAAAGTCTCAACATAAAAATGCGTGATGTAATTCGTCCAAGTGTCAGTAATTAAAGTGCTCTTGATCTGACAGACGATACGGAGGCTGTAGTGACTTCAAATAAACGCGAGGAGATAACGAGCCGCCTGATTATTATGACTCATGCAAAATATGCAGATTACAGCAAGAAAGATTGCAGATCAGCAGACAGACGCTTCTGCCAGATTGTCCGCGTTAAGTAAAGAGTGTTTCGGAAAAAACAACCGGACTAATGATGCATTTGATGAAATAATGTGTATCGTGGAGGAAAAAAAGCAGCTCAGTTTCACCACAAATTAGAGAAAAATGCAAAGTGGACTTGGTTCAATATCTTTACTTGTTAAATTGTTTTCGGTGTGCTCTGGAAAATGTGGAACTGAAATTTGAAGCAATTCAATCCTCTCGTTTTATGTTTTTCCCCCTCAAGCAAGAAAAGTTGCAAGCTCTTACATTCAAAGTCTTGTCACACAGATAAGCGCGAGATAGTCCGACTCGCACAGCTATAGACTCAAAGTGACAGTGATGGGAGAAGAGCAAAGAGTGCCAGACAGAGAAAGAGACGCCTGGAGAACGGATGAGACGGGGTGTGTGTGTGAGTGGGAGACGCTGCAATTCCTCTGTGTTTGGCGTGTGTATCAGAGCGCCAAAGCAGCTGAAGCTTGGACCGCTGCTTGCCTTATTAGAATACCTGTGTGTGTGTGTGTGTGTGTGTGTGTGTGTCCTCACTGATCTACAGATGTGGAATATGGGGGTCATGGAATTGCAGAGGCTGTGGTTGCTAGGATACTGTTGCCGGGATGCCTTTGTCTGGTGGGGCGGATTGCTCTGATGCTGATGTCTATAGAACTAGCCTTAACTGTGAGGTCACACAACCCACACACACACTCCCACACACACAGTCTGACGGGCTGCTATTTTTAGGAGCCACCTTGAGTGTGTGCGTGTGTGTGTGTTCATTTAAGTGTTGATGGGAATTAGTGAGCAAACATTTCCGTCTTTGAATGTGTTGCATAAAACTTACTGTAATCGGCTGTACTGCTCAGTGTCATTTTAGTAGAATTTATTTACTGTTATAGTATTTATTATTATTATTTTGAATGAGCTTTTATTTATATATTGTCAGATTTTGTTTTAATTTAAGTTTTAGTAATTTATGTGCTTTTGTCATTTTTTTATTAGTTTTTCAATATTATGATTTAGCTTTATATTTTTGCTTTATATTTTAGTAATTTTATGTGCTTGACATTTTATTTTAGTGTTTTTTTTAATATTTCTATTTAGCCTTTTTTTTGTTTTATATGTTAGTAATTTTATGTACTTGTCATTTTTATTAGTTTTTTAATATTTTTATTTAGCTTTATTTTGCTTTATATTTTAGTATTTTATGCTTGTCATTTTTTTAAATATTTCTATTAGTTTTATTTAGTAAATTTTGCTTTTTCATTTTTTTAAAAATATTCTATTTAGCTTTATTTTTGTTTAATATGTCAGTATTTTTTGTACTTTTAGCTTTATTTTTTGTTTTATATTTTAGTAATTTTATATGCTTTTGTCATTATTTTTTTTTTTAAATATTTCTATTTAGCTTTTTTTATTTTTTATGTAGTAATTTTATGTGCTTTGTCATTTTTTTTAGTTTCTTTTTAAATTTTTCTATTTAGCTTTTTTTTGTTTTATATTTTAGTAATTTGTGCTTTTGTCATTTTATTTGTTTTTTTTTAAATATTTCTATTCAGCTTTATTTTTGTTTAATATGTTAGTAATTTTATGTATTTGTCATTTTTATTAGTTTTTAATATTTTTATTTAGCTTTATTTTTGCTTTATATCTTTTTAATTTTATGTGCTTGTCATTTTTTAAAATATTTCTATTAGTGTTTTATATTTTAGTATTTTGCTTTTGTTTCTTTTTTTTAATTTATTTAGCTTTTTTTTGTTTAATATGTCAGTAATTTTTGTACTTTTATTTTCATTAGTTTTTAATATTTCTATTTATTTTTTTTGTTTTTATTTTAGTAATTTTTATGTGCTTTTGTATTTATTTTATTTTTTAATATTTCTATTTAGCTTTTTTTATTTTTTAGTAATTTTATTGCTTTGTCATTTTTATTTTAGTTTCTTTTAAAATGTTCTATTTAGCTTTATTTTTAGCTTTATTTTAGTAATTTTATGTGCTTTTGTCATTTTATATTTTAGTTTCTTTTAAATATTTCTATTTAGCTTTATTTTTTATTTTTATAATTTAGTAATTTTTTTATGATTTGCCATTTCTATTTGTTTTTTAATATTTCTATTTAGCTTTTATTTTTATAATTTAGTAATTTTTTATGATTTGCCATTTCTATTTGTTTTTTAATTATTTCTATTTAGTTTTATTTTTAGTGTTTTACTAATTTTATGTACTTTTGTATTTGTATTAGTTTTTTTTATTATTTCTATTTAGCTTTATTTTTAGTTTATTTTTAAATTTGTTATTCATTTATTTATGTAGTACTTCAGCTTTCAGTTAGTTGACAAATTTTCATTTATGTTTTTTTATTTTAAGTTTTTCATCTAATATTTATATTTTATAGTTTTATTTCAATTGCCGAAAAGTTCAATAGTTTTAGTTGTAGTTAATAATAACAACACTACAGCTAGATGCACTGGTTTGTACGACACAATAGAGAATAATCATATTATAGTCATTAGTCATGCAAAAAAGCGCTGTTCATGTGAAGCACCCATGAGACGCGACTCAATTGATTTCAGTAGTTTGAAATGAACATGTTTGACATTAACCAAAAATAAAATACTCTATAAGCATAAAGACAACCTGCAAATAATACTTTTGAGTACTGAATGAAGTATAAGTATGTTTGTAATCGTCATTTTGATAACGAGTTGTTGCAATGCATTATGGAATTGCCTTCTTCACAAGGACACATGTGAATCTGTGTTAAAACTCGACTAAAATAAGGTTTAAAGGCAGCGTAATAGTGTTGCCTGCTGGGATCTTTGAGTCAAGAGCGTCTCGTTAGGAAGCTTGCTAAGTTTCAGAAAAGGCATGAAAGTTTCTTTGTGAAGGAGCGCCGCAGGATGTGTTTGCAGTTTTTATGCGTGTGTCTACATAATCAGCTCGTTTTTGAAAACCTGAAAGCAGAGAGAGCGTGATTCACTTAAACACACGCTTATGAAATGAATTATTTTGTGGAAATAAGAGACTCAATCAGGGCGGATTTTAGTCAACGATTTCACACTCGCACACACACACACACCTTCCCTTCATGTTTCGCACATTGACACTTCCATCTTTTTCCAGATGCATTTCAAGGTCAGATCACTCAAAATGCTGGATTTCCTTTCATATTTTGGAGTGTGTGTTTGAAATAATGGAGCAGGTGGTTTGTTTGAGATGTGTGAATTCATGAGCAGGGGGAAGGGTGTTAACGTCTCTATAGGCCGTGTGTGTGTGTGTGTGTGTGTGTGTGTGTGTGAATGACAGAAGGTTCCAGGGAGTCTGTGGGGGAATAATTTTACAATGCTTGGAATGTTCGGAATTCTGTACGTAGTGAACCATAAGAAATGTGTGTGTGTGTGTGCAGGTCTGCAGACCATGACCAATAAGACTGACCCAAAAACCCAAATAGCCAAAAATTTCCAGACCTCTAAAATGAGTCACGGATACAGTCGCCCCGCGGTTCAATAAAACATAGATGACATTATAGCTCTGTTCTGAAACATAAATAGATACCTAGCATACAAACTAGACCGGTTTATTTGAACCGCTCCTTATTGGCAGAATGTTTGTGTGTATGTGTGTATATATACAGATCAGGCATAACATTATGAGCTCCTCAAACCATTTTTGCTCTGTGTCAGGAGCATTATCCTGCTGAAAGAGGCCACAGCCACCAGGGAATACCGTTTCCATGAAAGGCTGTACATGGTCAATGCTTAGGTAGGTGGTACGTGTCAAAGTAACATCCACATGGATGGCAGGACCCAAGGTTTCCCAGCAGAACATTGCCCAAAGCATCACACTGCAAGCTTGCCTTCTTCCCATAGTGCATCCTGGTGCCATGTGTTCCTCAAGTAACTCGCTTTCCCATTTTTCCTGTTTCTAACATCAACTTTGAGGACAAAATGTTCACTTGCTGCTTAATATATCCACCCACTAACAGGTGCCGTGATAAGAGATAGATAGATAGATAGATAGATAGATAACTCGTGTTTGTTCTTCAGACATGACAGATTCCTCAAATCATGTAAGTGCTGCTCACCAGTTTAATTGCACCAGGGTAACGCAAGTCATTTGAATATTTATTAATTCATGTCAGGTTCACAGTAATTATCACATCATCGTTCCCTGATAACCTGCACTTTCCGTGTTCTGTTCTCACAGGATCCGTCATTGTAAATGTAGAGTCTAGATGTCTAAAACAGCTGTACAGCTAATGAATCTTTGCAAAATGTCACGTATGCCAAAAATGGCTTGTGGCCTTTAAGTATATTTCTCGAAGCGCTGTAAGGAAAAGACAACCGAAGGACAGACACAGTCATTCTGTGAGAAATACAGGAATGGAAGAGCCATTTGTACATCAGGACGTGGAATATACAATCAGACAACTGCAGTGTGTGTGTTTCATATTTTTAGCAGCTTTAACACTCAGAATATGATCGAAATGCGTATTTGGACAGTTGTATTTTTCGGACAGATGCTCAAAGCAGGAGCCCCTTGATAAGCGCTATTTTCAGACCTCAAATGGCACGTTTGCAGCCAGACAATTCAAACATTTGTCTCCAGTCCAACACATGAGCGTTTAACTAGGCATTGCATGTGTTGTTTCCCTGTGTGGACATTTCTCTATGATTTCATATCCAGCACACTAATAATTCAGTGTAAGATTTACTTTGAAACAATTTGCACTCAGAAATTGCTAGTACATATCACAAATAACATTGAATTAAATGCATATGTTTCAAGTAGAAAGACTGCAATAGTATTTTCTTGTAAAACATAGTCAAGTAATCTTTGTTTTGAAAAACTCATTATAATAAATGGGGTCTGTCTAACAGGTAGGTAAGTTATCAAACATTTTACAGTCTTCACTGCCTTAACCCTCTGGAGTCTGAGGCTGATTTGGGGCTTGGAGAAGTTTTGGCATGCCCTGACATTTGTGCTTTTTTCAGTTGTTCATAAACATATAAATGACAAAAGTGTCATTACACTGTATTCAGCACAAACTAGGCTACAATAATATGTGAGGAACATGTATGTACATGTTTGTGTTTTTGAAGGAATAATGTTTATGCGTGGTTATTGAAAAAACAAAAAACTTAAGTCACTGAAATAAGGCCAAAAAAAGTATATTAAATCTGTGTTCACAAGACTTTTGGGTATTGGAGGTTGTAGACTAGAGTTTTTGCTTCAGAATTATGTAAAAATTATCATTCCTACTCCTTCATATAAAACAATATATTGTTTTTGTAAGACACTTTTTGTCAAGAAACACAGTATGCGTGGAGGCGTGAATCATCATGAAATGGGGCCATTTACACCTGAGAATACAAAGAATCACATAATAATGACCTGAAATGACTTGCATTAATGAGGCCTTTCAGTCAGGTAGGCTGTGAAAAAAACCTCTGTAATCATGTCTCAGCTCATCATAAACAGCAATACTGTGAAATATTATTACAATTTAAAATTATTGTATTCTATTATATTCTTTAAAATATAATTTATTTCTGTGATGCAAAGTGTCTGAACAATTATGTTACCTCTATGGCATTTCATATAGGCTTTTAGCTTAAAAGCATGCACATTTGGAGAAATATTGATGGATTCTTATATATTTATGTCAATTTTCTATACTGAGAACATATTTATTGTCATCACTATGAGTGCTGGATACTGTGTTTTAATTCATACTTGCAGCCGGAGAGCGCTCTCTGTGCACATTTAGGCCACAAATTCATATAAAGAAGAAAAGGAACTAGGAACTAACGGCATGTCTTCTAGAGATCGCTAACCATAGCTTTAACATCCAAATAAACACTTTTCAAGACAATAAATACACGATTGAGACGATGAATGCATGTATTGCCTCTGAATTTGCGTCTGAATAGCGCTGGCTCAGTGGGCGTGGCCGCATTAGCGGATAATGAGCTGAATCACGGATTTCTGACATGGCTCTCTTTTCATACAGATTACATAAACACAGAATGTTTGTTTCTGATTTGACTTACACGATTTAAACCTGACATTTCAACGTTTCTTTAGACAAGTGTCATTTTTTGTCATTAGATTCATAAGTTACAGTTCATTTTCTGAGAACTATCAGATTGGACTTCGTTCAGAGGGAGGGAGAGATCACGCTTCATGTTAGTTTTTCTTATTTACAAAAGCACAACATTGTGTTTTTACTCTGAGTGTACACAAAAAAAAGACATTCTATAGTTTCAATTGATATATTACTTATGTCTCTATGACAAGAAATGACGGAGTATTTTAAGTCTGTTTTGCTGCAATGTGAAAAAAATCCTGCAAACGCGCCGGCGCGTTTTCAGACCTCAAAGAGTTAATTATAAATAAAAATAGAGATAAATCTGTATACAGCTACAGTTTTCTCTTGTTACCTTTGTTCTTTGATGAACATAAATCACAGACATCACAGCAACTGGTTTATTAGGCTGCTGTCACTTTAAGAGCCGTCGCTGCCAAATGTGACGCGGATCTGACACGCATCTCAAGTCTTTAAGTTCATTTAAAACGTTATTTACCTCATTTAACACTGCATTTATGAGGATACTCGACAAAACAGGCATTTTTGCATAAATCTGTGTTATTGTTGAATCGATGCTGGCGCGCGTCTTTCTGTGCACACGATTCGCGGGTGTGTCACATGACACGACATTCACAGTGCGTTCTCATTTGTCTTGTGGCGCTTAAATGATTTGCATGAATAAAAGCGTGATCATATAATGTAACGCTAGCCAAATGATGACGGAAAAAACAGATGCTGCGTTAATTGCGATAAATTTTTTTTTTATGCGTTAAAAAAATTATCGAATGCATTAACACGCTAATTTTGACAGCACTACTTAAGACATAACCTACTGTGAAAACTTGTCGAGATGGGTATTTTGACATAATTTTGTGTGTATGTGTTTGTTCAAGAAACTGGCTCGAGTACTGAATTAAGTTCTCTTTCGCATCTTCTTGCACTTGAATGGTTTAAAATCGCTTAAATGTTTAAATTGGCAAGACAAAACACATGCAAATGATAAACTTTCATTCTATGATGGTTAAACTTTGCAATTCATCCATGAATCACATGCGTGCCGAACGTAGGGCTTGATTTGTACAGATCAACTACGATCCGTTTAAACTCTACTTAGGGGTAAAAAAAGTTGGAAATAACTTTTCATTGGTTTGCTGTTAGCGAACATCTCAACATCTCAGTTCTGCTGAGAGTATTTCTAAACAAATGTAAGTGAATGAGACATTGATCATGTGATTGAAGCATCAATGCACAAAATGAACATTTGTCTTAGTTGTTAGGGTGTCTGCAGACCAATGCAATGCCAAGATGGAGAAATAACATGTGAAATCAGAATAGCTGATAAGAATGAGCCTCCCTCAGGACTTTGGGTGTTTCTCGGGTCGTGGTGAATCTCTCCTGTCAATCATGCTTGCAGTTGCTAAGGACTGCGCGGCGCTGGAGCCGCCAGACAGCCAATGGCCTGCGTGTGTGTGTGGGATTTATTTGAAAGTGAATCAGTAATCCCACAGGATGCAGTGAGAAATAATTAATACGCACATTTCCAGAAAGTTTTGTTACAGTATTCTAACAAGCTGGCCAAATCTCAGCAGACAGATTATTTGGGGTGCGTAAAAGCAAAGTCATGGGAGAATGAGATCAGCTGTATTTTCTGTTCACCAGCAAATGATCTTTGAATTCGCTAATGCACTGACAGTTTGCATGCTAAAAGTTTGCTATAGTTAATATTACACGATAGACCACAACGTCTAAGTCACATCAGAGGAGGAGCGAGTAACAAAAATTACATTAGATGCAAGATTATTAAGGCTTTGTGATTTGTGTAAATCATTAACCCGAAGAATGAGAGCAATAGTAAAAGTGATTGACTTAGCAAACACAACTAATAAAACTTAGTTACACAGCAATGTAATTTTAGGACCGATGATGTAATGGACCGATAATAATGTGCACCTCAGTAAAAGCAAACAAACTTTGAACAAAAACAAGCCAAAAGTCCTTTGGAGTTTGTTTCTGGAGTTCGAAACTGCTTTCCAATAGGGTTGCACAACGATTAAACGCGATTAATCGTTTGCAAAATAAAAGTCTGTGTTTACGTAATAAATGTGTGTGTTCTGTGTATAATAATTATGTATATATAAATACACACACATACATGTATAAATTTAAGAATATTGCATGTATAAATAAATATATATTTTTAAATATATTTTATATTATATATAAATATAAATATTTTATATATAAATATAACATTTTTCTTAAATATACTTATGTATGTGTGTGTATTTATATATACATAATTATTATACACAGAACACACACATTTATTACATAAACACAGACTTTTATTTTGCAAACGATTAATCGCGATTAATCGTTGTGCAGCCCTACTTTCCAATGCGAACTTTCCGGAAAAGACTTCCGAACTACCATTGGTCCGTGGCGATGATGTAATAGGTGGGTGTGGTTCTGAAGCTCCGCCTTCTTTAACATGGAAATCTGCTTTGGCTCATTTCTTCTGTTCAGTCCGTCGAGGTCAGACACGAGAAAAAACATGATCACACTGGAAAGCTGCTTTATAGTAGAAACTGAAGTTGTAATAAAGTGGTACATTTTTATTGTGTTCATTTTGTTATTGAGAGGAAAGCGCGCTGCACATTTACATATTTATCTAAACGTCGCTCTGAGCAGTGTGAACGGCATCTGGATGTATATCGCTGCAAAGATATTTCCAACTTCTTTGTACTTCTAAGCAAAGACTGAAAAAGAACTTCGCAGGGTCTTATGAGCAATAAGTTGCTGGCTGCAGTTCACTTAATGGCCACCGGTGTCGCTAATAACAAGGTTTTCTGAATTCCGCATATAGCTAGCTCCTTCAAATGAAAATAAATATCATGTGTTCAGACATTTGTAGCTCATTTTATGTGTATATGTTTTTGTGATACATTTTAATGATCGCAAAAGAGACACAATTCGCTGAAACTAAATGAGCTCTTAATTTACACAATATTTGCTCGAAATTCAAAAAAAGTGCACGTAATCCAATGACAACTTCTGTGGTAATCTCCAAAATATGGAACAGTTATTGGCTGATCCTGATAATAATATTAAAATGGTCGTATTTAAATATTGACTGATTAATCAGCCAGTTCACACTTACTTTAGTCTTTCTAATATGCTGATATTTCGGTCAGTATATGCTTTTGCTTTTCATTGTGTCAGTTCCTAACTGCACTTTCAAAGCAAATATTCTGTTTTTGAGTCATGTTAATTCTGAGTAAATATATATTTATGCACATACTGTCAGCTAGTCATTATTGCAAAACAAACCCTTACAAAGTGACTTAATTAAGACCCTTCCTGATGATGATCCTGCTGTGGTTTATTTTGAGATAATAATAATTGACTGTTTATGCATATCAGCACTATATTACCCATCAACCACCATTGTTTTACCAGATATCTCCACCAGCCACTGAAAGACCTTTAACGGTCGACCTCTAAATGTGTTTCTGTTGTATATGCGCTATAAAGTCTGTTCGCTGTCAGTCACACGCACGCAGATCAAGAATCCGTTTTCTCCAGGTTTCTCAGCTTGTTTGAAGGTCAGGGTGAATGTAGAGCTACTGCGACACTTATCTGAGGAATCTGAGGCGGTGAGAGATCCAGAGGAAGTTTTATTAGGATAAATGATGATCAGTCGGTCGAGGTGTCAGATTATGTCTGTGGAAAAGAGCTGAGAGAAATGGTCCACTCGCAATAACACATCATTCTCATTTTGACCTTGAAATACAGCATAAACAACACAGTAAACAATGATTTTTCATAGCAATAATAATAATAATAAATAAATTAAAGGTTATTTAATTAAACAAATACACCAGTTATTTATTATATATATATATATATATATATATCTATATATATATATATATATATATATCTTTAATTTACAGGAAATAAAATTATATCAATAAGCCAAACTACACTGTAAAAAATGTTTTTTCAAAGTTGTTAAACAAAGATTATTGGAGCACATTTTACAATAAAATACTATTTCAGTCTTTAATGTACATTTTTAATTTTTTTTTTTAAATATTGTAATAATAATAATTAAATTAATATTAAAATTATAAAAATATACAATTAATTAAATGAAACTATACCAAAGTTATTGTTTTTGCTATATTTTTATTGTTTTGCTTTGTTTTTTCTTTAATTTGCAGGAAATTAAAATTTAACAAATAAGCACAAATTAGTAAAAATGATTTTAATTAATTTAGTTAAAACAAAGATTATTACTTTTCAAAAGTAGTTTAAAAATGTGTTTCTTGCCATTTCTTTGTAATTATTTTTGAGTGAAAATAGTCAATTCTACAGCACATTTTTAGTGTAATATTCAGTTTAGTCCCAGATAATATTTAATTTGACCCCCTAAGGGGGGTGGACAAGGTTTTCAGAAGGTTTATTAGAACCTCCTTTCAGAACCATTTTCTGTAAATTATTATTTTTTCATTATTTTTGGTGGTATTTTGCGACCCGCTTCTCTGTGAAGTTCAGCTCACCCTTCAGTTCTGGATTCTCTTTGATCTTGATCTATAAATAGATTTTACTTCATGAGTTTGGGACAGTGATTGCTCCATTAATTCTGTTTGAAATGAGATGTCAGTGTCCGTTCTTCTAATTGACTTTTACGGCGGTGGCAGGCCTGATTGACTCATCACTCTCTTCCTCTGCTGCCCGCTTTCTTTTATCCTGTCTTCTTCACCTTTATCACTGTGGCTGAACATAATGGAAAACACATTCACAGAAACGCACATGCTGTGCTACAGAGGGAGTTAAAGCCCAAATGTGCAAACATTGATACAAAATTACTGGGTAGTTTCTAGGGCGTTGCTATGCAGTTAATGAAGTGTTGGTGCTAATATGTTCCTATGCAGTTACTAGGGAATTCTGGGTGGTTGCTAGAATGCCACCAAGTGGTTACTTAGGTATTCTGGGCAGTTTCTAGGGTGTTGCTATGTGGTCAATAAGGTATTCTGGGTGGTTGCTAGAATGCTGTTATACAGTTATAAGGGAATTCTGGGTGGTTGCTAGAATGCTTACCAAGTGGTTACTTAGGTATTCTGGGCAGTTTCTAGGGTGTTGCTATGTGGTCAATAAGGTATTCTGTAGTTTCTAGGGCGTTGCTATGTGGTCAATAAGTATTCTGGGTGGTTGCTAGAATGCTGCTATACAGTTAAGGGAATTCTGGGTGGTTGCTAGAATGCTTACCAAGTGGTTACTAAGGTATTCTGGGCAGTTTCTAGGGTGTTGCTATGTAGTCAATAAGGTATTCTGGGTAATTTCTAGGGCGTTGCTAACTTGCTATGTGGTCACTAAGGTATTCTGGGTGGTTGATAGAAGGCTGTTATACAGTTACAAGAGAATTCTGGGTTGTTGCTATGAGGGTACTTGTGAATTCTGGGTCATTTTTATAGGGTGTTGCTATGCTGTTACCAAGGTATTCTGGGTGGTTGCTAGAATGTTGCTATGCAGTCACAAGGGAATTCTGGGTCGTTGCTAGGATGTTGCTACAAGGTTACTAGGGAATAGGTTCTAGGGGTTGCTATGCAGTTACTAAATGTTAGGTGCTATATAGGGTTGTAGATGTGCTACAAGGGGGGTAGGTTCTAGGGTGTTGCTATGCAGTTACTAAAGTGTTTGGGTTATATATTTGGTGCTAAATATATATCTATGCAGTTACTAGGGAATTCTGGTTTTTAGAATGTTGCCAAGTGGTTAAAAAGGTACTTTGGGTGGTTTCTAGGGTGTTGCTATGTGGTCACTAAGGTATTCTGGGTGGTTGCTGGTATGTTGCTATGAGGTGACTGAAGAATTTTAGGTGCTTGCGGTTGTGCTTATGCGGTTACCAAAGTATTCTGGGTTGTTGCTAGTATGTTGCTATGCAGTTACTAGGATTTTCTGGGTGGTTACTATGATGTTGCTATGAGGTTACTGGATAATTTTAGGTGCTTGCTAGGTTGCTATGCAGTGCTAGGGAGTTCTGGGAGGTTGCTAGAATGTTGCATGAAGAATATATTGATAAAATAGTCTAGGTGGTTGCTAGAATGTTGTTAAGTGGTTACTATGGGATTCTGGTTAGTTACTAGGGTGTTGCTATGAGGTTACTAGGGTATTCTGAGAGGTTGCTTGCTATGCAGCTACTAGGGATTTCTGTGTGGGTGCTTGGAAATTGCTTTGAGGTAACTAGGGAATTATAGGTGCTTGCTTGGACATTTCTATGCAGTTGCTAGAATATTCTAAGTGGTTGCTAGAATGTTGCTAGGTGGTTACTAGGGAATTTTGGGTAGTTTCTAGGGTATTTATATGCGGTTTTTGTTGTAGTCTGGGAGGTTGCTAAGAGGCTGTTACTAGGGATTTCTGGGTGGGTACTTGGATACTGCTTTGAGGTTACTAGGGAATACTGGCTGGTTGCTAGGATGTTACTAGGATATTCTGAGTGGGTGCTAGGGCATTGCTATGTGGTTAATGAGTGGCTGCTACAAGGCTGCTGTATGGTTTCTAGGATATTTTAGATTGTTGCTAGGGTGTTGCTATGCAGTTAGTAGGGATTTCTGAGTGGGTGCTTGGATGTTGCTTTGAGCTTACTAGGGAATTTAGGATAGTTGGTAGGGTGTTGCTATGCAGTTTCCGGAGTATTTTGGGTGGTTGCTAGAATGCTGCTATGTTGTTACTAGGATATTCTGTGTGGATGCTAGGGCACTGCTATGTGGTTACTAGGGATTACTGGGTGGCTGCTACAGCATTGCTGTATGGTTTCTAGGATTTTCTAGATTGTTGCTAGGATGCTGCTATGCAGTTAGTAGGGATTTCTGGGTGGTTGCTAGGGCAATATTAGGTGCTTGCAAGGCGGTTGCTCACAAATGTCATTCATGTCTGTAGCACAAGCATTTAATGCTTAGTGTGAGCGGTCAGTTTAAATCCATAACCAGGAGTATGAGCTGTAGTGATGCTCGACTCAAGCGAACACTATTAATAACAGTGCAGTCCTTAAAATGAGGTTTGCGGCCAAGGTGACGCGTGTTAGTGAAGAACATGGAGAATTATGGGTCTAATACCAGCATCCGTCTCACTTCACTGAGGATCTCTCTCTCTCTCTCTCTGTTTTCTTTTCTCTGAATTCTACCTGTTCTTTCTCTCATTTTCTGTAAAGAGCAACAGCCGGGTTGCAGAGCAGTAAAAATCCCTTGTATCCTACACAGAGAAATTGATTTTTAGCGATACTGTATAAACCTTTGAAGGTTTGCCACGAGGCTCTTAAGTGATGATTTATGATTCTGTAGAAGCCTGAAGACACAAGTCAGTGTTTAACTCTTTCTCCTGTTATCAGATGAACTCTCATTGTCATTTGCGGAGCGTTTTCGTCACGCTAAATCCTTGTGCTCTGGTTTATCTGTAGAGATGAAGGACAGATGAAGATATCTCTATATATAGAATCGGTGAGAGAGGTAAAGGCCAGGTCACAGAAAGAATAATGGATAGAAAGGAGCTGGAGAGGTTAATAGACTGATGAGAAGATGGTCACCATGTGACCTTTGACCTTCTGCACTGCAAAAAACAATGTTCTTCCTCAGTACAAATATCTAAACATTCTTAAATCAAGATTTACTTGATTTAATGCATTAAATGCATTAAAGCAAGCTCTATTTGACCCTATGCATCACCCGTAGTTCAAGCCAGGGTTGCCAGGTCCGTGTTTTTTTCCTACACCAAATTATTGTAGCACAATTCTATCCAATAATCGCAAAGAGTGCTTTGTTACTATTGAGGAATAAGAAAGTCTCATCTTTCAAATTCTGTCCATTTTATTACAAAAGTCAAACAATAAATGGCATTTTGGCACTCTTAAATGTGACATGACATTTCTTCCACTTTAATAAGTTATATCTCGGAAAACAGCATGAACATCAGAAGGTATGTTTAAAAAATACAGTACAACTTACCGAAATCCATCATGTGTCTCATGCAATCGCTTTAATCAGTGTTTCAACCACGTCAGTAAAACATGCATTTACCTCAGGAAAGTTATCTGATGTTTATACGTTAGTTAGCTATAAAACACTAGAGAGGAGCTTATTTATCATGAAGACAAGTTGCTTGCGAAAGCTACCTTATGTGCAACTGAATTGTATACAAACATTTCAGTTTTTGAGTCTAATTATTATATCTGAAAATAAACAGCAGTTGAATATAATACCTCTGTTGTTAATTGTAACATCTAATATTATAGTGCGCTAAATGAGAGGGTTTCCTGTATAATTTGCAGCATTATTTGGGAGATTTTTTTTTCCTGTGTCAGCATCTGCAAATATTCTGAAATAATAATCAGCTAAAATACTGGGGAAGATAATTTTTTTGCAGTGTGTGTTTGCAGTAATGCAGCTGCATCTGGACTGAAGGATAAAGTGTGTGTCATTTTTGAGAATGCAAAACATTTTTATGCTCTTTTGAAATAAGTGTACTCATACAACACAGTTCTGATCTAAATAATTGTGTTATTTGTCACAATTTGCTCTGTGATTTCACCTGCTGTATTTTGTGGTCGTCTTGACCGCTCGGTGAATGGCGGCAGCGTGTTTGAGTGACAGCTTTAAATCCTGCTGCATGATTAGTGGCACCTTGTAAAGGGCGTCTTTGTAAAGCGCGGTCAGTAATTGCTGCAGATGGCGGCTGTTAACAGCACTGCAGCAGAAAGCCTGTCAATCAATAGCAGTGCATCTGCTCGACTCCACCCGTAAGATCACAATCATCAAACCATTACGTTGAGAGGGTTTAAACAATTACTAATGTTACCTTTAATAAACTCCAGGCTACACTGCATAAACGTCTTGAGTAATTTTGTCTCGTTTTCCAGCACAAATATCTGAACATTCTTAAATCAAGGTACATTTACTTGAGAAGCAAAATGACAAGATATTAAGTTTTGTTTTCTGAAAAATGAAGTGAGTTAATGCTTAAAACAAGAACAAATATCTGTCAGTGAGGTATAAGCATGATTATTTTTCTTTAATAGATCATGTGTCCTACAATGCAATGTGCTTAACTAGACTTTACATTTCCACTGTGATGAATGAGGTCATATTCATATATCTCTTTCTAGATCATTTAATTGGACTGTCAGATATTGCAAAACTGCAAAAGAAGTCTCTTCTGCTCACCAAGGCTGTATTTATTTGATAAAAAATGCTGTAAAAATTGTGAAATATTTTTACAATGTAAAACAGCTGTTTTCTATGTGAATATATAGTAAAGTGTAATTTATTCCTGTGATCAAAGCTGAATTTTCAGCATCATTACTCCAGTCTTCAGTGTCACATGATCCTTCAGAAATCATATTAATATGATGATTTGATGCTCAAGAAACATTTCTGATTATTATTGAAAACAGTCATATTTTTGTGGAAACCATGATACATTTTATTTACAAATAACGTGAGTTACATAATCAGATTACATTTTTAGTAACTAGTAAAGTAATGCATTACTTTTAAATTTACAACAAAATATCTGAGTTACTTTTTCAAATTTTTTTCAAAGTTTTTACTTTGTGTTTTTCATGTACAGATGACAACTTTTTCAAAACAATCCCCCACAGATCAGTGAAATGACTAAAAACGCTGTATTCTGTTGCCAGGCCAGTAGATGGCGATGTCACTTTGAAAAGAAACACTACACATTTATTCACGTTTTTGTAGTTTACATGGAGACGATAACACTATTGTTTTCAAAAATTTGCACTTTGAAACCCATTTCCAAAAGCTTGCGTTTTCAGGCCCCCATAACGCAGTTGTCGTGTAAATGAACTGCCAAAACGCATAAAAAGTTTTCCATTTTTAGTTGACAACAGTGTCGTGTAAAGTGTGATCATGCATTTACTAATCTCACTGCACAAAAACAGATTCAGTATTCAAATGAATAAAAACAGTGATGCAAATATTACGCAAACCTGCAATAATTAAATATGTTAAATAACATAAATATACTTTATGGATTTAATCTCACTTTATTAACCAATGTCTTTGCTGCAGACCTTCCATAATCCAATTCAACCATTCAAATAAGCAAAAATGACTTTAGATAAATATCACATTTGTCTTTAATTTTTTTGTTTTTATTGCTGAAGTTGGAGTGTTGAACTTTCTTCAGAATGGCAGCACAGCTAAAAGGTTTGTTTGAGCTGCGCCCTCTACTGTACAGGCGTGAATTTGCATTTCCTTCAGCCTGAGGCTGATTCATTTCACTTTTGGTGTCAAAGGACCTTAACATTTGCCAAAAGTAGAACTTTTGGGGGTTTTTGTTATAAAAAAAAAAACAAACCAGCCCAGCCCAGGTGAGAAAAAGAAACACAAAAGAAATGTAATTAGGGCCCTATAATTGCCGCGTTCACGGAATCGCGGATGGAATCGCGGAATCCAGTCATAAAAACGGAATTTACTATATAACGTGGAATGTCACGGAATTTGTCAAATTTTTGATGAATGAATTAAAAGCAGGTCAGTACACGTAAATTAAATTGCAATATAGACTAGTGACTGAATATTAAACCGCAAAAATACTATTTAAACATGAATCCTGCATGCCTGTGTGACTCTGAAATGAATGATGCGGAAGCGCAGTTCATTTACCTCACACCGCCTCGCACACAATCGCGCAGGCGCACGCACCCGTCCTCTGTCGCCTCACTATATGAACGCACAAATTCATCTCCAGAGCTGCTCTGAAAGTCACTTCATCAGCATTTAACAGCTTCGTTTGAGAAAACTACCGTCATAAACACAGAGAAACTCAAAGCTCTAGGCAAACCGTCAAAATAAAAGTTTGATTTAACTTGACAGAAACATATTACTGTTGTACAGTAGAATTTAGATAAATTAATTTAACAATAAATTATTAAAATATATTTTAAACAATAATCTCAGTGTTTCTTCCATGTTTTAATTTTAACAGTAAAGCTCTGTTGTGCAGCACATTGTTTGACAAAAAAGTTTAATTTCATGATTAAAAGATCAATTAAATGGTATGCGTTCATTTTGCCAGAAAAATTTAAATACACAACAGAACTTCTGAAGAAAAAAAAATCATAAAAATATATTTTTTAATTAATAATATGTTGTTTTTAAGAATTCAATTAATTAGACATGCTTTTGATTATTAAAATGGAATTAACCATTAAAATGGAATCCAGAAAACAGAATTGGTAAAAATAAAATTTGAGGGGAAAGAATAAAACGTAGGGCCCTAAAAACTTTTATTAAATTGTTGGTAAATTGGACAAGATTCATTATTTCAATAAATTAGACATGCTTTTTGATTACTAAAATTTAATTTAACCATTAAAATGGAGTCAAAAAATAAATAAAATGGAAAAAAACGGAATTTGGGAAAAAATAAAACGGAATTTTGGAAAAAATAAAATGGATTTTATAGGGCCCTATGTAATGCATTACTTTCCATAAAAAGTAACTAAGTACCGCAATTAGTTACTTTTTTAGGGAGTAACGTAATATTGTAACGCATTACTTTTAAAGTAACTCTCTCCAACACTGGTGCTCTCACCGTACACAGTCACCGTACAGTATATCTAGTACAGTCGAACGTAACCATGCAAATTGAGTCTCGAGCACTTCTCTTATGAATAGACGCCGAAGCACTTCCTGAATAACAGGTTTATGTGAAGATCCATTAGGTGAACATATTGAAATCCTGAGGAGTGGAATCTGATCATATGCTTCAGCACATTCAGATGGAAGATCCAGACAGATCGAATTACCCAGCATCCCCTCTGACAAGCTTCCCAAAAATGCTTTCAGCAGGATTTGAGCGATCAGGTTATCCTGGATTAGAGCAGATTAGATTTGATTATAGGATCAGAAGAAATTTACTATGGGATTAACGGAGCTGATTATCACACACACACACACACACACATAGACAATGCATTTTACACTGAACAAACTGTACATTCTATCCCCTACCCTGCCCCTACCCCTAAACAACCCTCACAGGAAACTGTGCAAACTTTTACTTTTCACAGGATTTATAAACCCATTTACATTGTGGGGACCGCTGGCTGGTCCCCACGATGTAGGTGAACTCACATCATGGGGACATTTGGTGTTATTGGAACAGATAGAATCTCTTCTGTTTTTGAACATGTAGACCTTCAGCACTAACATATTCTCTTGAAAATATCAAAATCTTTTTAATTTTTATATTTAAGTTTTAAGATGTTATTAAATGTTTTATTCAGACTAATAAATTATGAAAAATGTAAACAAATGCAAAGTGATCTTATGAAACAAGCATTTGGTTTGATGTTTATGTTATATATCACACACCGTACAAACAGACTAACATCGTTACCAACTAAACATCCACACACACACACACACACACACACTGATGATGCTGGTAAGGAAACATCCTGAATGTAATACGTGACTCATATGAGAAATCACGATGACTCCTGTATGACTGTCCTCTCTCTGACATCATGGCTTTCTCTTTCTGTATGGGGGTGCATCTCACAAAAACATATCAGAGTCAAATTACACTCGAAAACCCTTTTTTTTTATTTTGCTTTTATTTTTTATTTTTAAGATTTTTTACAAAAAAGAAAATTTATGAAAGATTATGCATAAAGAACCATTATGATGTTTTGGAATGACAATATTTAAATATATCTATATATAGTTAGATCAATTATCTTTATTTTTGTTTTACAGAAACCAGGATTTCAATGAAAAAAAAATCATAAAAATATTCTAATTCTACAAATTTCCTCTAAAAAAAAATTAGTCTTAATTCTAAAAATATGGCTATATGTATATATGTGTATGTGTGTATATATATTATAATATATATATTATATATATATATATATATATAATATATAAAATTTCAGATATTTTTGATATTTTGATATTTTTTACTAGTGGATGCCTGTAAGTGAGGATAGCAAATAAAGTAAACTGTGACATATTATACCCAAAAATACATACAGTGGACTACCAGTAAAATGATAAAATTTTGGAACCAAATAAATTTTTCTGGATTATTTTTCTGACACAGTTAATTTTAAAATTTTGTCATATTTTATTACCATTTTTTAAACTATAGTGAATAAACTGTATTAATGAATGAAATGTTCAAGGTGTTGAATAAATTTTGGTTTGACATATATATATATATATAAATATATATTATATGATTTAATATATTTTTATATCTTTACTTTCTTTTGGTTTACAGCAACAATAATTTTCAGAGAAAGAAATGTTTAATTTTCATAAAAAATTATTTCAGAATTCTAAAATTCACTGCTCCTTTGCAAAAAAAGTCTTCAGGGTGTTATGGTAATGCCATATATTGTATGTGTGATATATGCATAATTATTATACACAGAACACACACATATATTACATAAACACAGACTTTTATTTTGCCAACGATTAATCGCGATTAATCGTTGCACATCCCTACTCAAAAGTAGGCTTCATTTTGGTTTTGTGTTGAAATATGACGGATATGTTCTTTCCAGATTTTGTTCTTTCCATTAATTCATTAATACAGAGTATAAAGCATGTTTCTGTACGTCTGTGTGTTTAGGTTGGAATGGGTGGAAATCATCGAGCCGCGCACCCGGGAGCGCATGTACGCCAACCTGCTCACAGGAGAGTGTGTTGGGATGCCCCGGCGGGGGTGCGGATCAAACGCAGTGGGCAGGACCAGTGGTGGGAGCTTTTCGATTCCAAAACGTCCCGATTCTACTACTATAATGCTTCTACCCAGCGCACCGTTTGGCACCGCCCACACAGCTGTGACATCATCCCCCTCGCCAAGCTACAAACCCTCAAGCAGAACACCAACATGGCTCCGCCCACTGCTACGACGACCAGTGCCTCCGCCGACAGCAGCCCCGCCCGCAGCGCCGTCAGCACCACATCATCACAGGAGCAGGAGGAGAAGACGTCCGCCGCCGAGGAGGGAGAGAGGTGAGTTGAAAAATTTAGGAGTGCATTAGCAAAAAACTTTTTAAATTTATCAAATAATGTGTTTCTCCTTAATAAAGGAGAAATTTACATGCAAAATTATTTAATTTATTAGAATACAAAAAGTACACTACGAATTTAAATAAATTTAATAATTAGGTGATTATTTATAGGCCTATTTTTAAAGAGGACCTTTATTTTGCTTTTAGCTCTACTAGAACATGTTTTCATGCTTGAATGTTCATTATTTTCCTCATTGTTGCAGCTCCTCTCTTCCCAGTCTGTCAGTAACGCTCTGTTTAGTTCCTGTCTCTATGAAGCCCCTCCTTCTGAAAAGCACAGTGTGCTCTGATTGGTCGGCTGGAGCAGTGTGTTGTGATTGGTGTTTGGGAAATGTCACGCCCCTTACCACAACTGCCAGTTTCAACACGCTACTAACTAACTCAAACAAGCCCCACCCCTTTAATTTGCATATGCCTTGTGCGGGAATTATTTAAATGAGGAATATTGTGACTTGTCCTATCTATCTATCTGCAACAGCACCATGTTTTGACTTTGAAACATGCAGAACTCACATTTATTTAATGAAATTAATGCCTTTTGAAGTTTATTAATCACGTTAGGCCGTATCATGATTCCATGCACAAATTCAGCACCTCTAAAAAGATGTTTGTTATTCCATTTAAGATACTTAAGACTTTTTTTATTTGCACAAATGCTCCTAAATACAGTTCACACACGTCTGTTTTTTTTGTCGCAAATGCGAGTGAAACGCTCACACACTGTCGATCCCTGGAGGAACTGTGAAAACATCCCAGAATCCCTTTTAATTTCACCCTGAGCATCGCTGAGACCCAGACGACATCGGTGGAAGTCGGATCTCATTTAGTTTGATCATGTGAACTTCCACATCCCTGTCCAATAGTGCGACCCATTTCAGTCAGTCTTCAGACGCTCTTAAAGTCAGACAACTCTTGTTTTTATGTGTTTGATTAGATCATCACTGTAAGTGGTTTTGATAGCTTGACTGGACCAGAAATAAATAGCTTCCTGTCTGGACTACAATATATGTGCAAAATACAATACATGCTGTTTTTGCATTATATAGTATGTGTTCTCTTGTTTCCACCACTAAATAAAAAAATAAAAAAAGGTAATTGTGACTTTTTATCTCACAATTCTGACTCATGTCCTCCAATCAATATGCCTATATAGGTCGTTTGTCATATATAACAATATGCAATCATGTGATCATGCGATCGTGGGTTCGATCCCAGAGAACGCTTGTGCTCATAAACTTTATAGCTCACAATTGTTTATATCTCACAATTCTGACTTTATATCTCACAATTGTTTTATATCTCGCAATTTTTATATCTTGACTTTATATCTCGAATTGGATATCTCGTTATTCTGACCTTATAAAAATTTGTTTTAATCTTGCAAGTTTATCTCTTCGATTATATCTCACAATTTGACTTTATATCTCACGCATGTTTGTTTATTCGACTTATAACGCAATCATTTTGACTTAATATCTGCAATTTGACTTATATCGCAATGTTTATCACAATTCTGACTTTATATCTCGCAATTCTGACTTTATACTCGCAATTTTTATATCTCGCAATTTTGACTTTTATAACTCACAATTGTTTATATCTCACAATTCTGACTTTATATCTCGCATTCTGACTTTATAAACTCGCAATTGTTTATTTCGCAATTTGACTTTATATATCGCTGTCTGACTTTATAACTCGCGATGTTTATATCTGCAATTCTGACTTTATATCTCGAAATTGTTTATATTCGTTTTTGACTTATAACATGCAATTTTGTTTTTATCTTGCAATTGTTTATATCTCACAATTCTGACTTTATATCTCGCAATTCTTACTTTATAATTCGCAATTGTTTATATCTCGTTATTCTGACTTTATAACTCGCAATTATTATGTCTCGCAATTTTGACTTATATCTCGCATTTTGACTTTATAACTCGCAATTGTTTATATCTCACAATTCTGACTTTATATCTTGCAATTCTGCTTTATAACTCACATTGGTTATATCTCACAATTCTGACTTTATACTCACAATTGTTTATATCTCAAAATTCTGACTTTATATCTTGCAATTGTTTATATTCACAATTCTTGCATTATTTATATGTCGCAATTGTTTATATCTCGTTATTCTGACCTTATATCTCGCAATTTTGACTTTATAGCTCGTAATTTTGACTTAATGTCGCAATTCTGACTTATAGCTCGGCAATTTGACTTTATATCTCGCAATTCTGACTTTATAGCTCGCAATTGTTTATATCTCACAATTCGACTTTATCTTGCTTTTGACTTTATCACAAATTTTGACTTTATTCTCACAATTCTGACTTTATATACTCGCAATTCTGACTTTATAACTCGCAATTGTTTATAATTCTCACACTTTGTTTATATCTCACAATTATATATCTGTTATTCGACTTTATATCTCGCAATTGTTTATATCTCACAATTCTGACTTAATCTCGCAATTTGACTTATAGCTTGCAAATTTGACTTTATATGCAAATTTGAACTTTATAGCTCGCCAATTCTGACTTATAGCTCGCAATTGTTTATATCTCACATTTCTGACTTTATATCTTGCAATTTTGACTTATATTTAATTTGACTTTTATATCTCGCAATTCTGGACTTTATAGCTAACAATTGTTTATATCTCACAATTCTGACTTTATATCTCGCAAATATCTCACAATTCTGACTTTATATCTCGCAATGTTTATATCTCACAATTCTGATTTATATCTCGCAATTTTGACTTTATAACTCGCAATTGTTATATCCGTTATTCTGACTTATATCTCACAATTCTGACTTTATCTCGCAATTTGACTTTATATCTCGCAATTTGACTTTATAGTCACAATTTTGACTTTATATCGCGCAATTGACTTTATAGCTCGCAATTTTGACTTTATATCTCACAATTCTGACTTTATATCTTGCAATGTTTATATCTTATTCGACTTTATCTCGCAATTCTGACTTTATAAAATCGCAGTGTTTATATCTCACAATTCTGACTTTATATCTCGCAAATGTTTATATCTCGCAATTCTGACTTTTTTAACTCACAAATTCTGACTTTATAACTCGCTTTTGTTTATAACTCACAATTCTGACTTTTTTTCTTGAGTCAGAATTGTGAGATATAAACTAGCAATTGCAAGAAAAAAAGTCAGAATTGTGAGCTAAAAAGTCGCAATTGCTTTTTTTATTTTTCATTTCATGGCGGAAACAATCTTCCATACTTATGCTCACCAAGGCTTTTGACCGGTAAACCTTTCAGACCAGACCCGTCAAGAGCTCTGAGGTTATTAAGCAATGAGATATGCTTCTGTAAAAACCACAAACACAGTGTGATTTTGCATTTAATTGCTGAATTCTTTCCGGAAACTGAGAGAAGTGGGCCGTTGGTGCTGCGCTCGGCACTCAGCGTGAGCTGGAAGACATTTGCACGGTTAATGGCTTGACGCTTAATGGTAAGAGATATTTACAAATTTGCGTGCACATAAAAAAATGAATGGAATAAAACTAAAGGTAATATTGAAAAACACAGCTGTAATGCTTCAAGCTGTTTTTTAGATTTAATATTCCAACAGTGTCTGCACTTAAATGGTTTCATCCCATGAGGAACGCAGGGACGAGAAAGGGAGGGTCGTGAAATGATTTTGTGTGACAGAGGAGGAGGAGGCCGAGGGAATGAAAGAAGAGAGAGGCATAGAATGTGTAAATTGATTTGAAGGTCGGATATCCATGAATAATTAATATCCAGAGGAAAACACTGCTCACTTTGTAGTGGGTCTCTTGCTTGGAAGAGAGAGACTGAGTGAGAGATAAGTTTCTTGTGTTCGGAGTTTTAATCCGGCTACTAAAGGACACACACACACACACACACACACACACACACATTTGGCTGTGTAATCCAGTCTGGTCATGGGGAGCCTTCGGTGGGCTGTGGTGGCCAAGTGCTGAATTGATTTTACACACTTCTTTTTCTTGAACGCTCAGAGGCCTTTTCTGTGCACTTTAAACTCACAGACCTCTTAGATTTAGATCTTTAAAAATGGCCTTTGAAGACTGAGATTTTTAGTGGTGCTTGTTCTAAAGTCAAACATCACTCATAGTAAGTGTTAGTAATTTGAACAAACCTAACATTCTCATTAAAATACTGAAACAACTTTCTTTCAGCTGATATCATCAATCCTTCTTATTAAATAGAGACACTTTGTATCATCCAGTCATTTGCTCATGGATAAAATCCCACTCATTCCATTTTTCTCATTGAATAACCTGTTTCACTTGGAAATTCATCACATTTAAGAAGTACAATTGTTTGTGATCATTTCAGAACAAAATATTTTAACATCTTAGTTTCCATAAACTAACTTTTTGGACTGGAAAGTGAGTTTTGAGATCTGAAGTTTAGGAGAATGTCTAAAGAGCAAAATTTTATTTTATTTTATTTTATTTTATTTTATTTATTTTATTTTTTATTTTATTTTATTTTATTTTGTATGACCCCTAGATAAATAGTAAATATAAAATAAGAAAAATAAAATAAGAACATTTATTTTATTAAAATAATAAATATAAAAAAGAAATAATTAGTAAAGAAAATGTGATTTATTATTAATAGTCTTATTTTCTTTTCCCTTTAATAATAATAAATAATAACTATTTAAAGGGAATATATCATGAAAAGTAAAATAAAATAATAGTTATTAGTAAATAGATAAATATAAATAGATAATATAAATAGATTTTAGATACAGATAAATAGATAAAATAAAAGTAAAATTAAGTTAAAAATAAATTACTTAAAATAAATTAATATATTTTACTTTACCTTTTTATTATATAACCCCTGTAATCAATAGATAACAAATGGAATTTAGATATAGATAAATAGATTAAATAAAAGAATATTTCATTAAAAATAAATTATTTAAAATAAATTAAATAATTTATTTTATTTTAATTTTCATGATATAACCCCTGTCATCAATAGTAAAAAAAGTCTTATTTTCTCTTGTTCAGATTTCGATGGGGCACTGGCACCAGAGAGAGGATGCTCATCAAGGTGTCGGATCGGGAACCTAGTTTTCTGACGCAGGGAAACGGATACTCCAGTTCTTCCCCACGTTCCAGACGCTCGTCCAGCAATGCTCCATCGGACCCTGAAGCCACGCCCCTTTCCCTGCCTGACCGGCCCGCAACGCAATCTCCATTCCTGAAGAGGGCAGAGTTGGGCGGCACTCAGCGGCGCTGCTCGGGCGATTCCCAGCCATCGTCCCCTCGCTATGCGTACGAGCCTCCTTTGTATGAGGAACCGCCCTCGGAATACCAGTCCCCGCCTATTTATGAGGAACCGCCCACTGATATGCATTGCGACCCGGCCTTTTTTGGCTCCGACAGGTCTCCGGCGCGAAAACCAGGTCTTTACCACTCCCCCAAGCAAAGCCCGTCTCCTTACGGTCAACTGGTGTTGACAAGACAGCGGAGCTCAACGCCCGAGAAAACGCCCAACCAAGGCGACTATAGCTCAAGTGGGCGGGACTATAGCTCTGCAGGGCGGGACTACAGCTCCAGTGGGCGGGATTATAGCTCGGGCGTGAGGGACTACAGCTCTGGCGGTCGGGATTACAACTCTAGTGGACGGGAGTATAGCGCCGCTGGGCGGGAATATGTAAAGCAGCTAGTTTATGTTGAGCAGTCTGGCTCCTCCCCTCGATTTAGGACGACAGAACGTCTGCTGAGCTACGGGACGACCAGTTCAAATAGCCTATCAGCCGGATTTTCTTACGGCGGCTCCTTTACGCTACAGCACAGTCACGACCTCAATGGTGGCAACCGTAAACGTAAGAACCGGAAGCCGTCTTTGCCGGGAGGAGAGGGGGAAGGCATGGGATCAGGTCTCGGGGCGATGATCACTCAAGCCCGGTTGGCATGGGAGGCTCAGCAGATGTTACATCAGCGAGGGGGCGTGTCCTCCGACCAGGGAGTGAAAGACGGGTATGAAAGTGACGGGGCGACGCCCCTGCCGCTGCCTGGGCCGGTGGTACGGGCTTTCAGCGAAGACGAGGCGCTGGCGCAGCAGGACAGCCACTGGAAGCGCGCCACCCTGGACAGACTGGCATTTCCTCAGGCGCTTCTAGAAAAGAGTCTGTCCGTGCAAACCAATCTGGCATCACCAGAACCTTACCTCCATCCCTCGCAGGTAATGCACATTGCATCAGAAACTCAAAACATTGCCAAGATTTCCATATTAAGGCAATTACCTGATTATTGTGATACCTGGGACACATTACAGTGCCGCTTATTTTAGGTGTTGCAATACTTTGCAACTGTGATTTATGTGAGTCGAGCATCACTTTGAAAATTAGTTATACTTTGGGTTCAGGGTGTGTTACGACACACTTAGCTCACAAGACGATACACGATATTGGGTTCACAAGAACGAGACGAAATTTTTAAGAAGACAGATTTTAAGACACAAAGGCACAATTTCAAATATCCAAAATCAAATATCAACAATTCAAATATCCAAAAACCACTACAACAGTGTTATATATTTTGTTGACTTGTGTACTTACATTATCCCAAATGTTTCCAAGAATGTTTGAATCCAAATCGGTCCGTGTCGGGATTCTTTTCCACCGGCTGTAGATGTGGAAACAACACCTCCCATGATTCCGCAAAATCATCAAGCTACGCCTTTGTTTTGAATAAGCGACCTCTAGTGGCGAAAAATTACATACTGTGCCTTTAAGAAAACTTCAATGACAAAATATGATTAGAAAAATTGTATTTTATTCGACGGAAAGTCACAAAATGCAAAGCAACGCAGGTGCATTTTACTTATCATTTATCTAATCTAGGGCTGTCACTAACAATTGTTTTGGTGATAGAGTAATTGGTCAGTTATTTTGAAAATTAATTGAGTAATAATTGGATACATTTAGTGGTAATAAAAATAGACCTAAGTAAATACCCTTTAAAATGACTCAAAATACATATATAATAACAGTGAGGCAATAATAATTGGTTTACATAAAGCAAGTTATTTTATGGTGTTATTGAACAACACTGGTTAAATATATAATATAATATACATAATATTATAAACAATCAACTTATGTACATTATGTATTGTAACAAATGCCTGCAGAGGGCGCTAACGGCCTTGTGATTGTTACACTTTACAGCAGAACAAATCCTTGTTTAAAGATGCCGATGTTTTTAAAAGATGTAATATAAGTCTAAGGTGTCCCCTGAATGTGTCTGTGAAGTTTCAGCTCAAAATACCCCCATAGATTTTTTTTTATTAATTTTTTTAACTGCCTATTTTGGGGCATCATTATAAATGCGCTGATTCAGGGTGTGCGGCCCCTTTAATTCTCGTGCTCCACGCCCCAAGAGCTCGCGCTTGCCTTAAACAACATAAACAAAGTTCACACAGCTAATATAACCCTCAAAATGGATCTTTACAAAGTGTTCGTCATGCAACATGTCTAATTGCGTAAGTATAGTATTTATTTGGATGTTTACATTTGATTCTGAATGAGTTTGATAGTGCTCTGTGGCTAAAGCTAACATTACACTCTGTTGGAGAGATTTATAAAGAATGAAGTTGTGTTTATGAATTATACAGACTGCAAGTGTTTAAAAAATGAAAATAACGACAGTCTTGTCTCTGTAAGAAACACAGTAAGAAACGATGGTAACTTTAACCACATTTAACAGTACATTAGCAACATGCTAATGAAACATTTAGAAAGACAATTTACAAATATCACTAAAAATATCATGATATCATGGATCATGTCAGTTATTATTGCTCCATCTGCCATTTTTCGCTATTGTTCTTGCTTGCTTACCTAGTCTGATGATTCAGCTGTGCACAGATCCAGACGTTAATACTGGCTGCCCTTGTGTAATGCCTTGAACATGGGCTGGCATATGCAAATTGGGGGCGTACATATTAATGATCCCGACTGTTACGTAACAGTCAGTGTTATGTTGAGATTCGCCTGTTCTTCGGAGGTCTTTTAAACAAATGAGATTTATATAAGAAGGAGGAAACAATGGAGTTTGAGACTCACTGTATGTCATTTCCATGTACTGAACTCTTGTTATTCAACTATGCCGAGGTAAATTCAATTTTTGAATCTAGGGCACCTTTAATATTGGCCAAACAACATTTAATTCAAATGTCCACTTAAAGGTGCAGTAGGTGATTTGGCAAAATGCTAACTTTAGCATTGAAAGTGTACATCCTGTCCAAAGCCACGCCTCCTCCAAAACACATGAACGCGCACAAACCAGAAGCGAGACGACCAGAGACAACGTTTTTAGATTACATCATCTGTCTTTACAGTACAGTGAATAACAGTACTACAATATCCATAAAGTAAACAACTTTTTAAAAACGAAATTAGATGCAGCAAACCGTTGGATTTAACAATATAATTTAAAAATGATAAATTATAAATGATATAATTTTGAAACAACCCAGCAGTTTTTAGAGTGTAAAATAAAAATAAATAAATTTAAAAATAAAAATATTTTGTCCTGTGATCATTAATTGACATCAAAGAACCCATGAACATGCAAATGTGTTGTTAAATTATTGAAATAACTGAAATCTCTTAAATATTTAAAGTCATAGGGGTTTGACTGTCAAAAAAAAGTTTGAATCCCTGCTTTAATTAATGGAAATGGTAATTAGGGTGTCAAAAACCACTAAGTAGGTAAACCTCAAATAGAATATTGTAAAATTATCCTAGTAGTGAGTAACTGGGGCTTTATTAAACATTAGAAGCAGTGCATTTTCTAATTAATAGCAGTGAACTTAAATCAAGTTACTTGATTATGCATCATGATGTTAGAGTGCACTATAGAAAAAGTTTTTTGGACACATTGGCGCTTCAGGCCGTTAATGAGTTGGAATCCTCCGATGGCGTTCTGTGGCAGCGTTGAGCTGAACTCTGAGCTCTTTCAGCCCAATATAATGAGCATTTAAATGTCCTGCCACCCTGCTCGAATCAGGCCTGAACCGCTGGTTAAACGCTGCCAGTGGGGTTAATTGGGACGGCTGACCTTTAGACGCCTGTTACCCAACCAGTGATATCTTTGTTCTGGGTATATTGGGCTGTGCGGTTCTCGGAGGCGAAACTGTGCGAGTGTTTCCTTGGAGGGATTTTTTTCAGGTTCTGCTCTATTTGCTGATAATAATGGAGACAGACAGCTGGTCCAGTAGGAAACGGTGTCACACAAACTGTCTACATTAATTCTGCTTCCCAAACATTCCCGAATACCATTTGCAGCAATGACATGAAATAACAGGGCTGGCTCGAGCTCTCTGGACAGTGTTTAAATCACAATGCTTTTCCATTTTCAGAGATTTATGGGAAGGTTGTCCAGGCGCACAGAAGGCAGATGTGCGTTTGTACAGCAGAACATGCACACGTCTCTTCGCACAGACACGCCCTGCTGTAAGAACATGAATATTTCAGCATGTGCAGTTTTTTTAAGAGTCGTTGCGCTTATGTAAAGGCATCATGTCAGAGTCCACACCCTCCTCACAAACACACCAGCTTCAGGAGACACACGGACATGTGCGACATCTAACATGCTTCCTCGTGTCTGGGTCACATTTCACACATATAACAAATTATATTTTGCATAAGGAAATCAAAGCTTGTTTTATGACCATTGAGATTTTTTTTTTCAAACACATTTTCCCCTGAAAGTCTCATTACTTTAATGGAAAAGAAAATATAAATTGATTTAAAAATATTATATTGATTATATTTTACTTTCTCATTATTCTATTTCATTACTGCTTTTTTTATTTTTTACATTTTATCTAAAATTACAATGTAGTTTTTAAAAAATTACAATTTATAGTAATTATATTAAAAACTAAATATTAGTGATTTTTGTCTGCATAAAATATTTAAATCAGCATAAATTAATTACTTTAACTTTTATGAATACTGTGAATTCTGACATACTTCTTTTGTCGCATACTGTTTTTCGCCTACTACATAATAGGGAAGTACGCAATTTCGGACCAGATGTGACGCGACTACGTGACGAGATTATCAATCAAAAATCACAGCCAATCAGAAGAGTGTTGGGGGCGGAGTCTCTCTGCAAGTGCACTGCACTCGCAATCAAATGGACAAGTACATAATCAAATTCATAAATATTACACCATTTTAACATTATTAAAAATACAATCTTTGTCATAGAATACACTCGTTTGTTCAAAGTTTGAGAGTTCTTTTTCCTTTTAATTTATTTCTTTTAATCTGAGGTAAATTATAAAGGTCATGCAAAATGATATTCAAACTCTCATTAGACACTTTTAACATTAAATAAAACACATAATCAGTACCTGAGATTATCACTTTCATACTTTGTATGTTGTTGTTCCAGCCATGAGGTCGCAGAAATAGAAACCATTTCTGAAATAGAATCGTTGTGTATTGCCGTCACGGCTGGTTAGGACAAAAAACTTTTTTTATCGTGTGTTGATGTCAAGTCGCACCTAGTTAGGATGGTATAAGAGTATTTTTTTTTCATTACTGTAATATGGTGAGGAAGTGTGCATTATTGTCATGAAAATATAGTTATATATTAGTTATAGTCATATATTAGTCTTAATGGTCTAAACAGGCTTCTTTTTTTATTCGTGAATAGTTTATTTTATAATTTTTTTTTTTCATGTTCTGTCATGAAACTCTAGATGGCGCAGGCTGATAGGTCCTTAACTCAATCTGCTTGCAATCACATCATTCTCTATAGGGCACAGCTGATTGGTTCCTGCTGTATCAATAGCCAATGAGCTCGCTGCTCAACCGTCAAATACTTGGTCAGCATTTTCTGTAGCAGTTTTCAATGCGCTTCCCCAGCTCCACCTGTATAAATATGTTATGGGTACATAATTTTTACTATATTGTACAGCAACAGCATGTCTTACTTGTTCACAGCAGCATGTCATGTATGTATTGGCAGTAGCAAACCCCGTACTTGCTTTGCAGCAACAGCAATAACAGCAGCAGTAACAGCATCAATAACAGCAGCAACAATAACCAACATCAGCAGAAATAACAGCGGCAACAATAATAGCAGCAGCAGTAACAGCAGCAGTAGCAACAGCAGCACAATAACAGCGGCAGCACAGCAGCATAACAGCAGCAGTCAATAACAGCAGCAATAATAACAGCAGAGCAGAAAATAACAGCGGCAACAATAACAGCAGCAGCAATAACCAACAGCAGCAGAAATAACAGCAGCAATAACAGCAGCAGCAATAACCACAGCAGCAGAAATAACAGCGGCATAAGCAACAGCAGCATAACAGCAGCAGTAACAGCATCAATAACAGCAGCAGAAATAACAGCGGCAACAATACACACAGCAGCAACAATAACCAGCAGCAGAAATAACAGCAGCAATAACCAACAGCAGCAGAAACAGCAGCATAACAGCAGCAGCAATAATAACAGCAGCAGCAGCAGCAAAAAACAGCAACAGCAGCAGCAATACAGCAGCGCAGCATAACAGCGGCAGCAGCAGCAAGCAGCAAATAACCAGCAGCAATAACCAGCAACAGCAGCAGCAATAAAACAGCAGCAATAACCAGCAGCAGCATAACAAACAGCAGCAGCATAACAGCGGCAACAAAAACCGCAGCAGCAATATCAGCAACAACTATAACAGCAGCAATAACAGCAGCAATAACCAACAGCAGCAGCAATAACAGCAACAGCAGCAGTAACAGCATCAATAACAGCAGCAACAATAACCAACAGCAGCAGAAATAACAGCGGCAGCAATAATAGCAGCAGCAGTACAACATCGGCAGCAACAATAACAGCAGCAGCAATAACAGCAGCAATAACCAACAGCAGCAGAAATAACAGCATCAATACAGCAGCAATAACAACAGCAGCAGAAATAACAGCGGCAACAAAAACCGCAGCAGCAATATCAGCACAACTATAACAGCAGCAATAACAGCAGCAATAAACCAACAGCAGCAGCAAAACAGCAGCAGTAACAGCATCAATAACAGCAGCAACAATAACCAACAGCAGCAGAAATAACAGCGGCAGCAGCATAATAGCAGCAGCAGTAATAGCAACATCGGCAACAACAGCAGCAGCAGCAACAGCAGCAATAACCAACAGCAGCAGAAATAACAGCGGCAATAACAGCATCAGCAATAACAGCAACAGCAGCAACAATAACAGCAGCAGCAATATCAGCATTTATCAGCAGCAGCAATATCAGTGGCAGCAAGCAGCAACAATATGCAACAGCAGCACAGCAAGCAGGCAGCAGCAGTACAGCAGCATATCAGCTCAGTATCAGCATAAAGCAGCATAACTAACAGCGGCAGCAATTTATCATAACAACAGCAATATCAGTAGCAGCACAGCACAGCAGCAGCAAGAACCAACAGCGGCAGCAATAGGTCACTGTGATTTTGACAAGTAAGACATGTTCCTGGAGTGATCCTGGAACAACATTCCAATCAACCAATCAGATTTGAGGGACGAGTTTACTGTTTATGTCAAGTTTAGGCTTGCAACCAGAGTTAGGTGCTACATCAGTGTTATCACCTATCTTTCCCTGGATTTTAGGGATGAGTTATGGGTAGGATTAGGTTTAGGGGTAGGGATAGGGTTAAGACTAATTTTCAGACTGGAATCTGTTCCAGGATCAACAAAATATGTTGATCCAGGAACATGTCTTACTTGGCAAAATCACGGTGACCTGCAGCAATAGCAGCAGCAGCGGCGTAGCAGATCTATTCCACCAAGTCCAAACATATCAACATTGTCATATTCATTACCATGCCAAACACTCTGAGAGTTGTCATGACTGAAATATTTTTTTTAGCAATGAATATATTTATTTGTCAATTTATTATTATATATTATATGTTCATTATAATATATCATTTGTTATTTCTTTTGGTATGAAATATTATCTGGAAAGTCCTCTGCAGTCCCAACACCAAAAAAAAATGTGACACTGAATAATCATGACGGGTGGAGGTTAAGATGAGTGGAGGAATCAGCAGCATCCAGCAGCTCTAATGTGCTCATGAAGCAGCGTGATCCGCAGACGCATGAAAGAGAAGATGGAGTGAACTGAAGCACTAGAGGAGAGGAAGCCTGCGTGACTCATTTATTAATCGTGTTGATCAAGAACGCCTGCGGTCACGAAACTTTCACTGCCACTCAGAAATAATAAGTGCTAATGCTCAAATGTAGAGTTGGAGCACAAAATCACCCATTTTTAATATATTACCATGAGTATTTGAAATTCACTTTGTAAGAGTCATATTAAAAGAGTCATATTTTTTTCTGGTCCAGCAGATGAAAATGGTGCATCTGATCACTTAGTAACAGCACACCTCTCCTGAACAAAACATGGGATCAGAGGAATCATTCATGTCTGGAGCACAAACGCTGCAGGACGACGAACCCACGATGCCTGTTGCCAGCAGTTTAAAATATCATTCGTTATGAAGTGGTCAGCAGTCTCACGGGAGTCATTAGGTTGGATGATTTCTCTGCTTGGTCAAATGAACTGTATTTCTGAGCCCAAGAATATGAATCCATTTAGAAAGACCATTATCCCTCATGTTCTCGTCATCTTTACACACGGCTGAAGTTAAACACCTTCCATGACCTCCACAATCATCAAACCTTTATATCATATTGATCTGAATCTCAAAAGATTCATTACAATGCTCAGTTCATGTAAATTAATGATTCGCATATCAATTTAATGATTCACAGTTAAAGTAAATGACTTACTGATTCATTTGAACTCCGGCATCATCTTTTTTTAGGCAAAATATGTATTGCTACAAAAATAAACAACAATATATTCATAATCAGTATGTTTCAAACAAGATACATTTTTACTCCAGAAGCTAATTATGAATTAATATTTAGGGCCAGAGCACCGATGGTGTGTTTGTAATTGCTCGGTCAATTATTCTTATTCTCCAAAATGAATCGCATTTTTGAGGGCCTAAACATGCTCGAAAACTCCAGAAACATTGCACACACGTCAGAAGTGGTGAAAATTTACATCTGATTTGGGTTTCACAATTAGGTGTGGCAAAATGGCCTACAAAATTTAAATTAAATGCCCTTCGTGCTACGTTTCACATACAGGTATGAAATTCGCTAGTCACATGTAACAGCCCAATACCTACAAAAATGTCCCTGGGTGCAAACTCTGAAAACCCAAAAGGAACTGAGATATTTAGAATTTTTCGCTGCAAAATTTTTGCAGTTTTTGCCATTTCCAGATGTATTTTAATGAACTCCTCCTAGAGCTTTTTTTCTAATTTCTTGCAAAATTAATTTCAATTTAACATGATCTACTTTAAATGTTTTTAAGATAAATGCTCTAATTGCAGAATAAACCTGAATCATCTGATAGATACACATTTATTTGGATTTATATTTATAATTTTCTTCTTTGTACTTAGCTACTTCCTAGCTGGTTATTTGGGTCATTGACGAATAAGGTTTATAAAAGTGTAAAAAAACAATAGAGATATAATTCATTTTGAAGTTTTATTAAAGGTGCCCTAGAATCAAAAATTGAATTTATCTTGGCATAGTTGAATAACAAGAGTTCAGTACATGGAAATGACATACAGTGAGTCTCAAACTCCATTGTTTCCTCCTTCTTATATAAATCTCATTTGTTTAAAAGACCTCAGAAGAACAGGCGAATCTCAACATAACACGATTGTTACGTAACAGTCGGGATCATTAATATGTACGCCCCAATATTTGCATATGCCAGCCCATGTTCAAGGCATTACACAAGGGCAGCCAGTATTAACGTCTGGATCTGTGCACAGCTGAATCATCAGACTAGGTAAGCAAGCAAGAACAACAGCGAAAAATGGCAGATGGAGCAATAATAACTGACATGATTCATGATAACATGATATTTGTAAATTGTCTTTCTAAATGTTTCGTTAGCATGTTGCTAATGTGCTGTTAAATGTGGTTAAAGTTACCATCGTTTCTTACTGTATTCACGGAGACAAGAGCCGTCGCTATTTTCATTTTTAAACACTTGCAGTCTGTATAATGCATAAACACAACTTCATTCTTTATAAATCTCTCCAACAGTGTGAAATGTTAGCTTTAGCCACGGAGCGCTATCAAACTCATTCAGAATCAAATGTAAACATCCAAATAAATACTATACTCACATGATCTGACGCATGCATGCAGTATGACGAACATCTTGTAAAGATCCATTTGAGGGTTATATTAGCTGTGTGAACTTTGTTTATTTAATGTATTAGAGTCGCGAGCTCGGGGGCAGGGAGCGCGCGATTTAAAGGGGCCGCAGCCTGAATCGGTGCATAGTTAATGATGCCCCAAAATAGGCAGTTAAAAAAATTAATAAAAAAAAATCGATGGGGTATTTTGAGCTGAAACTTCACAGACGCATTCAGGGGACACCTTAGACTTATATTACATCTTGTGAAAAAACATTCTAGGGCACCTTTAAGTGTTAACAATGAGATTATGTGGTTTTTATAATCAATTAACACTGCTTTTGTCATTTTTTACAAGATGGACAAAATTTGTCACCAAAAAAGGTTTTACCGAATGACACTTTTGGTTATACCGAATTACTATATTTTCAAACAATGCTAACAGGCTGATATCTAGCAAAAGGACAATCAAACATTTTATATTTACAACAAGTTTTTTAAATATTACAACATTTTCCATGTTTTATGACCTGATGTTTCGGGACATGAGTATGATCAAGTGAAAACATGAATTTTTCAAATAATTAAAAGAGAGTTAGTTACTTTGCTTCATGAACATGTGTTCCTTTGTAGATGTCTGAATGATGTCACATCCTGTCACATGATATTGACCGCATGACTTGATCCAAAATGGTCCCTTTATATTGGTTACTCCGAATGACATCAATGAAATTCATTTTTCTGGACATTCTTTCTCATAACAAGCAACGACTTCTACACATAATTTTAATATCATTTTGCACTATGTTGATATATGATGTTATAAAATCATGCCAGAATAAAAAATATATACATTTATTACATTTTAAGATATTTTATTCACAAATGAAATGGCTGTATTGGCCTTTGGACGGTTAAATCGAATGACCTTTTGACACTTCAAAATCTTTAAAATACCTTTATATGTGTCAAAATATAATTAAAACCTTTTGGATTCAATAAAAGAGATCTAGTTGTACTACCTTACATACTTTAGATGTCATATCTTTGTTTTTTATTATTAAGGCCTTTGGACAAAAAAAAAATGGTGGGGTGTCTTGTCTGTAGTAGAAGTTAACTAGAACTAGTTTAAATTAGGAGTAGCTTGTAGTTTGAAATGCTACAGTTTTCAATTCACTTTCTAACAACTAATTAGAACATCTTAACAACACCCTAGCAACAACCCATAACCCCCTAGCATCACAGTGTTTTCTTCAGAAAAGTAAAAATCTTCTTTATGTTATTAATATTTTGTGAAGTGTTTGTGTTGTTTTGTTTCATGAACCTGCTTGTTTAACATTGCATGAGGCGTTTCATAACCACTGAAGGTCACAGGAGGAAACTGGTTGAATCATTTGAAATTTCACAATTGTGTAATTGCCTGAAGGAGGTATTTTTGCTATTTTGCTGCTCTCATTATTTTGGGGATTGACTCATTTCCTTTCCGTGCTCCTCTTGACCTGACCCCGAGGCTGAGACACTGGTTTAATATCTGTACTTCCTCTTCTCTCAATGCTGCTCTTCAACATCAACATACAATGTTTTCTTTCTTCCCAAGTCGGAAGATCTCGGAGCGTGTTCTCAGTTCGAGGCCAGCCGGAACGCCCGGAACATGATGCCCAGTGCGAGCTGTGGCGTCTTCCCAGAGTTCACGCTCCGCAAACCGTCCTCGGAGACGGACATCGAGAACTGGGCATCCAAACACTTCAACAAGCACACCCAGGTACACATAATCACAAAAACATGGATTTTAACCCTATAAAGTCCTTCTGTCGTCTGATTGATAGTTTAGACTTTTTAGCAAGTAAAAGGCCTCTTGCTTCATGTGTCTTTTTGCTGTGAAATCTTGATTTTGATCAAGTAAACGTAAGTATAACTTTGATATTGTGAGTATCAAATATGATCATCAGGCTTTTGAGGAAGGTTTATTTGTTCAACTCTCAATCATCATTGCATTGCATTATATGTTTAAAAAACTATACAGAGCTTTGATCATGAAACTAATCATTTAAATATTATCTTACTGACACATTATTGGCAGATATTTATATGCATTTTATGTGAGTAGTCTGCTATACTGTTATAAAGATCTCATTGATTTACATTACCTTCATTTTTGTCCATATAAATATCACCATTTGCACCAAATATTTGCTCAGTTTGGGCCTCTGAATTAAATTAAGTTCCTCTTCGTGTATGAACGCCATATTCTCACTATATGAGCCATAAAAGTTTCAAATATGATACAAAACATGCAAAGTTTTTTTTTATTTAAATTTAGATTTAAAAAATTAGATTTTTCTGACCATTATTTCATGTCAGGTGTGTCACCCCTCCACTTTCATTTAAATGTATAGCATTCAAGGTATTTATAAGTATATTAATGATACTAAAATAACACTGGGTGTATAAATTATTTCATTTTTAAGTGAACTTCCTTTAAAGTCAAAGTTGCGCTAGTCTTTTCTTCCCTATTGTGACGTATATGGGCAGAATTGGTTCAAAATCAGAGTTGGACACATCTTGGAAAAAAAATGTCTTTTTCCACGAATTTTGTTAGTATGTAAATTGTATATTATCCAAGCTACACATTTCTAGTAATTGTGCAGTTAATTCTCATATTGTATTTTCAGAAAGTTTTGGAACTCTCCCCCAATTTGTCACTACCGAAACACAATAATAAATAATTTAATAAGAAGGGTTACATTGACCTATTAAGATTTTGTTCACATCTACCTTGCAAATATAGTTTTTGCTATTTTTTAAAAAAAGTTTTCACAGGTAAATCAATAACAATTACAATTTTAACAATATTTCAAGTGTAATTTATGAGATTTGTTGTATTTTGAATCCAATCTTTCTTTGTAAAAGTCATAAAGTTTATCATACTGATTTCAAAGTGAAGGATTCATTAGTTTGAATAAACACTATAATAACATCTTAGTTGATAATTCAATATACTTTATTTTTGACAAAACATCCATGTTTCAGTCCTGACTGCACATTTTCGGTAGTGACAGTAATGTGTTGGTAGTGACCACATCACATGACACAATTTAACTCGCATACTAAAACACTAATGATTTACATAATAAAACATATTAAAATTCTAATGATTTGCATAACTGTACTAAAATTTTGTTTATTTTCCCCAAATAAACGATTATGTGTTCCCTTTTGTCACTACCGAAACAATGATGTCACTACCGAAACATGTGGTGAAGTTTCGGTAGTGACAATTTTAGATACTTTTGAGCCGCTCAAAGATGTTAATCAGCACATGGTTAGCTAGCATAGTTCTGAACAGATATACACACATAAAAACTAAATTTAATGGAATAACACCCAAAATGTTTGCTTAATTGCATAAAAAAGGTGTTTGGTAGTGACGTTCCTTAAAGTTACACAGATTTTCAGACTTTTGAACACATTTAATTCAGAATGATGATCTGTCTGCTGTGAAAGAGAGGCTATGAGAGGAGGGACACAGGAATATTTCCTGATCAAAAATGTAGTGTGTTAAAATCAGTCTCAGACAAAATCAAAATGGACTAAAACACACTGTTTCGGTAGTGACATGAAAATGTTGGACATGTTGGAATTTTTTTTTTTTTTTTTATACAAAGTTTCATGATTTAAAAATAAATATAAAATATTTTTTTAACTTCACTTTAAAATAATATATATATATACAGTACAGTCCAAAAGTTTGAACCACTAAGATTTTTAATGTTTTTAAAAGAAGTTTCGTCTGCTCACCAAGGCTACATTTATTTAATTAAAAATACAGTAAAAAACAGTAATATTGTGAAATATTATTACAATTTAAAATAACTGTGTACTATTTAAATATTTGACAAAGTAATTTATTCCTGTGATGCAAAGCTGAATTTTCAGCATCATTACTCCAGTCTTCAGTGTCACATGATCCTTCAGAAATCATTCTAATATGATGATTTGCTGCTCAATAAACATTTATGATTATTTTCAATGTTGAAAACAGTTGTGTACTTTTTTTTTCAGGATTCCTTGATGAAGAAAGTTCAAAAGAACAGCATTTATCTGAAATACAAAGCTTCTGTAGCATTATACACTACCGTTCAAAAGTTTGGGGTCAGTAAGAATTTTTATTTTTATTTTTTTGAAAAGAAATTAAAGAAATGAATACTTTTATTCAGCAAGGATGCATTAAATCAATCAAAAGTGGCAGTAAAGACATTTATAATGTTACAAAAGATTAGATTCAGATAAACACTGTTCTTTTGAACTTTCTATTCATCAAATAATCCTGAAAAAAATATTGTACACAAATATTTTGTACAATTGTACACATTAAATGTTTCTTGAGCAGCAAATCATCATATTAGAATGATTTCTGAAGGATCATGTGACACTGAAGACTGGAGTAATGATGCTGAAAATTCAGCTTTGATCACAGGAATAAATTACTTTGTGAAATATATTCAAATAGAAAACAGTTATTTTAAATTGTAATAATATTTCACAATATTACTGTTTTTACTGTATTTTTAATTAAATAATGTAGCCTTGGTGAGCAGACGAAACTTCTTTTAAAAACATTAAAAATCTTAGTGGTTCCAAACTTTTGGACTGTACTATATATAGTTTTAAAAACAACAATTTGCAAAAATTATTTCAATATCATTTTCACAAGTTGAAATTTAAGGGTTATGGTTCAGGACAGCCAACTCCCAATTGAAAGTACCCAATAAATGATGATTTTATATAAATTAAGCTTACTGATATTTTAAATATTATTTCTGGGTTTCAATAGCTAATAGAAGGATCTTAATAAACATCTAAAATTTGAATACTTAAATGCTTTTTAAATGTGTTTTTTGGTTGTGGGACAGCAATTCTGTAGAATCGACCATATCCGAGTGAAACGCTTCTCAAACAAGAACAAATGTAGGGCGGGGCTTGATTTTGTCCGTGGGGAATTGATTGGATGGTTGTGGTTTGCTATTGGTGGATCTCATGTGAGTGACAGGTTGCCCCGCCCTCATCATCAGAGAAGAGGAGGAGTTATTTTAATTCAAGATTACGAGGAACATGAATTTAACAAAAATAATGATAATTATTTACTGCAATATTCCATAAAAACAACAATTGTCATTTATTTATTTATTTATCTTTATGGAGTTTAACCTCTCCTCTTGTCATCCAGGGTCTGTTCAGGAGGAAAGTCTCCATCGCCAACATGCTGGCCTGGAGCAGCGAACCCATCAAGAAGCCCATGATCGTGACTTCCGACCGAACCGTCAAGCGCGAGGCCGTGGAGCTCTTCAAACTGATCCAGACCTTCATGGGCGACCGGCGGGGCAAAGGAGACCCTCTGTCGGTGGCTCTGGAGGTGGCCGTGAGGGGCTGGAGCTGTCAGGGCCTGAGGGACGAGCTTTACATCCAGCTGTGCAGACAAACCACGGAGAACTTCCGCTACGACAGCCTTCAGAGAGGCTGGGAGCTCATGGCCATCTGTCTGGCCTTCTTCCCCCCGACGCCTCGCTTCCACAACTACCTGGAGGGCTACATCTACAGACACATGGACCCGCTGAACGACACCAAGGGTGAGCTTCACATCACATGATAAATCTGGGCTTAAAGGGATAGTTCACCCAAAAATGAAAATGTTGTCATCACAAAGAGAGAGTTGTGCATTGTGTTTGACTTGCGGTTACTGATGTCTGCTTGTGTTTCTGTGTTGCAGGAGTGGCGATAAGCAGCTATGCTAAATACTGTTACCGTAAACTCCAGAAAGCTGCGCTCACCGGAGCCAAGAAGGTTGTGTCTTTTGAGATGTGCGCTTGCAGTGTTGCCACGTCCACTAATTATAAGGGCTGTTCTAGGATTAGTTCACTTTAGAATTAAAATTTCCTGCTAATTTACTCACCTCCATGTCATCTAGGATGTTTATGCCTTTCTTTCTTCAGTCGAAAAGAAATTCCAGGATTTTTCTCCATATAGTGGACTTCACTGGGGTTCAACAGGTCCAAATGTCAGTTTCAGTGCAGCTTCAAAGAGCTCTACATGATCCCAGACGAGGAATAAGAGTCTAATCTAGAGAAACCATCGCTCATTTTCTAAAAAAAATAAACATTTATATACTTTTTAACCACAAATGCTCGTCTTGCACTGCTCTGAGATGCGCCACGCATGACGTAATCATGTTGGAAAGGTCAAAGCGGACGTGCAAAGACTACATCAAACAGCCTTTACAAAAAAAGGTAAAACAGTGATGTTGGACATTTTGAAGTTGGAGGAGAAAATGAGATGAAAATGAGACTGCGGTACCTCCATGACCTTTCCAACATGATTACGTCATGCGTGGCACATCTCAGAGGATCTCAAGACGAGCATTTGTGGTTAAAAAGTAAATAAATGTTTATTTTTTCTAGAAAATGACTGATGGTTTCTCTAGATAAGACTCTTATTCCTCGTCTGGGATCATGTAGAGCTCTTTGAAGCTGCACTGAAACATTTTGAACCCCAGTGAAGTCCACTATATGGAGAAAAATCCTGGAATGTTTTCCTTCATTTCTTTTCGACTGAAGAAAGAAAGACATGAACATCTTGGATGACATGGGGGTGAGTAAATTATCAGGAAATTTTAATTCTGAACTAATCCTTTAAGCTTGGCTCATACAGCGATCGAGTTTATGGAGTTATTAAAGTGGGGGTCGCAATATTTTCATCATAAAGCATTTCCATTTATTTCGTTTTTTATGGGCTTGTTCGCTGATTTGCTTCATCTGCACTCTAAAAAATAAAACATTGGTTCAACAAAAAAAAATATGTTAACGTTTTCCACTAGAATTTTTAACTTAAGCCAACTGGGAGAATTACATTAATTCAAAGCAATATTTTGAGTTGATCCAACAAAATGTTTTAAGTAAGGTGCCACAATAAAAACACATTTCTAAGTAACATGAACATAATAATTGTCAACATGAATGCAACTATTTAAATTGATCCAACATAATGTCTTAAGTAAGGTAAAGACACTTTTTGGACATAATAAAACTGCATTTCTAAGTAACATGATCTTACCAAGCACCGCTTGTCACCATGATGGTACACTCTAAAAAATGCTGGGTTAAAAACAACCCAAGTTGGGCTGAAAATGGACAAACCCAGCGATTGGGTTGTTTTAACCCAACTGTTGGGTTAAATGTTTGCCCAACCTGCTGGGACGTTTTATTTAAACCAACTATTGTTTAAAAATGACTATATGGCTGACTTAAAATGTTATCAAATAATCAGATTCTTTTAAAACTTAACATGAATTTGAAAATTTTATTTATATTTTTTTATAGTGACTATTTTAAAACTTATAATGAATAAACTTAATGAATTTAAAATATTTAATTATTTTGTATTTAAGTAAATAAATATTTATTTGTTTTGTAAATAAATATTTAAGTATTTATTTTTGCATGCAGTCAGTGAAAATAGTGAATATAATCAATATTATTTCATTAATATTTTGACAATATTATTTTAAAACTTATAATATGAATTTAAAAATATTTTTTTAAATAAATGTAATCAGTGATATTTTAAAACTTATTAAATGAATTTAAAATATTTTTTCTTAATACATGTAATCAGTGACAATATTATTTAAAACATACAAAATTAATTTGAAGTATTTTTTTCTGAAGTGACAATATTATTTTAAAATTTATAATGAATAAATTTAATGAATTAAAAAATATTTAAATGTATGCAGTTGGTGAAAATTATTTTATCATTTTGACAATATTATTTTAAAACTTATAATATGAATTTAAAATATTTAAAATGTATGGGACAAACCCAGCGATTAGGTTGTTTTAACCCAACTGTTAAATGTTTGCCTGACCTGCTGGGTAGTTTTAACTCAACTATTGTTTGAAAATGACTATATGGCTGACTTAAAATGAATCTAAAATGAAATTAAAATGTTCATTTATTAATAAATGTTCATTTTCAAGATATTTTGGGTTCATTTTAATTAAGCAATACTGTAATTTTTAAACAATAGTTGGGTTAAGTAAAACTACCCAGCAGGTTGGGCAAACATTTAACCCAACTGCTGGGTTAAAACAACCCAATCGCTGGTTTGTCCATTTTCAACCCAACTTGGGTTGTTTTTAACCCAGCATTTTTTAGAGTGTAACTCTCCAAAAACCCACATTAACACATTAACTCTTCTAAATTAGCATAACAAAACCCTAATTACTGCTAAATCTCCTTACCATTAATCTTGTGCAAAAAATCATATAACACTTAATTTTAGCATTTACTCTCCCTTTCAAGTGCCATGGGCAAAGCATGATGGGAAATATAAATCCCAGCCCAGTTAAAAGAAGTGTTCATACAACTAAAACAATGAAACACGTTTACACGTCATCAGATTGTATTTTACATTAACAGAACTTAAAATTAAATACATTTTAGATTAACTGAAAATGTTAAACTATGACAAGTCATGATAATATATCGAATCAATAGGCATAATTTGTGTGTCATCCAAGCTCAATAAAATAACAAGTCTTACAGCATTTCAGAACTTGATTTTTTATTTCACAACAATATATATATATATTTAAGTAATGACTAAAGGTCCCCTGAATTCGTTTTTAGAGTGTGGAAACATGAATGAGTCAAGGCTTGCACCGCTTTCCCTGTGATTTCTTGCACCGCACATACAGAAGAGATAAATCTTATTAGTTAAAATATGTATTTTTTACGTGCAATTTGACAAATAGGCAAGTACGCTCAAAATTTTGGTGTATAAACAGTTTTCACTCAGAAATTGCTAAATTTCACAAACAATTACAAAGAAACGGCAAATAACACACTGAATTAAACATGATCTGAAATAGTATTTTCTTGTAAAAGTTGTAATACTTTCTTTTTTATTCAAATTTCCATCAGAAATTGCGAGTAAATTTCACAAATACTTTCAAAGAAACTGCAAGTAACATTAAATTGAATGTGCCATTTTGTAGTAGAAAGACTGAAATACTATTTTCTACACTCCAATAATCTTTGTTTTATTTACAACTTCTGAAAAATAATTTTTTACAGTGTACTTTCATCATAAATTGTTTATGATGGTGTTCTGCCTCTCGGTCTGATTCATATTTACTGTGTTTCGGCTGTGATTGTATCAGATGGGTTTGCACCGTATGTGCTAATTGGCCGTGAAGTGGTGGGAGGGCCTGGTATTTAACATTTTTTAATTAACATTCAGTTTCCAGAATTTGCCTATTGCCCTGGAGACGTCGCCATGACAACGGGCGCAGTGTCTTAAATAGGCTTGTGATGATTTACACGCTGACCGCATTGTTGCGTGATGGAGTGTCATCGCACCTGTGTGACGGGATCTTCCTGATGCGTTCTTGGGTTTATATTCCTGCGCGTGAAAGACGCCGGTGTGCGTATGTGTGAAAGTTTTAATTGCATGATGCCAGTCGCCTGTGGAGATTCCAGTCGGTGAAAACGCTAGTAAAAGGGAAATGTGTGTGTTTGCCAGACGCCCAGCAGGGTAAAGCTTGAATTGATGGCTCTGTTCCAAAACCTAGTGTGCTGCCTACATAGGCATCATTTGCATGCTCATAAAGACAGCAGCGTATTTTACCTTCTTTTGGCCAGATACTAATGCAGGGTTCATATCCAGTATGGAAAACTATGGAATTTGATTTTAGTAATTTCCAGGTCTGGATAAGTATGGAAAAATTAAAACAGAGTATATAATAAAAATATTTGTGTTTCCAGACTGATGTCTAAAATCAAGAATTTCTAAAAATAAATTTATCATACAAGCAGAGTGTTTTTAATGACGTTTAAAGCGGGGGGCAAATGTTTATTGACCATTTTAACACGACTGAGTGAATACAAGATGTGTATTTTTTTATTATGCAAATAAATGATTTCCTCTGTAAATTTATAGTAGAGCAAACATTATTATATACTGGAATATCCTGCTATTATTTTGAAAATAATATTTTCTAAATGAATGTAATCAGTGACAATATTATTTTAAAAGTAGAAATGAATAAATTTATTGAATTTAAATCATTTAAAATATATGCAGTAAAAATATTATTTATTTTATTATTATTTTGACAACATTATTTTTAAAATTACAATATAAATTAAGTATTTTGTTTACTAAATAAATCATTAATCATTAATTAATCATTTTTATTTTATCATTTTATTTTTTATTAGTGATTATTTTAAAACTTTTAATGAATAAACTTAATGAATTTAAAATATTTAAGTATTTTGTATTTAAGTAAATAAATATTTAAGTACTTATTTTCGTATGCAGAAAATAGTGAATGTAATCAATATTATTTAATTAATATTTTGACAATATTATTTTAAAACGTATATGAATTTTAAATATATTTCTTAATACATGTAATCAGTGACAATATTATTTTAAAACTTATAATATGAATTTAAAAATATTTTTCTAAATAAATGTAATCAGTGATATTTTAAAACTTATGAAGTGAATTTAAAATATTTTTTTCTTAATACATGTAATCAGTGACAATATTATTTAAAAACGTACAAAATTAATTTGAAATATTTTTTCCAAATAAATGTAATCAGTGACAATATTATTTTAAAAGTAGAAATGAATAAATTGATTGAATTTAAAACATTTAAAATATATGCAGTAAAAATATTATTTATTTTATTATTATTTTGACAATATTATTTTAAAACTTACAATATAAATTAAGTATTTTTTTACTAAATACATGTAATCATTAATCAGATTTTTTTTTAAACTTATAAAATTAATTTGAAAAATTGTATTTATATTTTATATTTTTATTAGTGACTATTTTAAAACTTATAATGAATGAATTTAATGAATTTAAAATGTTTAAGTATTTTGTATTTAAGTAAATAAATATTTGTTTTGTGAATAACTATTTAAGTATTTATTTATGTATGCACAATATTATTTTAAAACTTATAATATGAATTTAAAAATAATTTTTCTAAATAAATGTAATCAGTGATATTTTAAAACTTAAGAAATTAATTTAAAATATTTTTTCTTAATACATGTAATCAGTGACAATATTATTTTCAAAACGTACAAAATTAATTTGAAGTATTTTTTTTCTAAAGTGACAATATTATTTTAAAATTTATAATGAATAAATTTAATGAATTTAAAATATTTAAAATGTATGCAGTTGGTGAAAATGTGAATGTAATCAATATTATTTTATCATTTTGACAATATTATTTTAAAACTTATAATATGAATTTAAAAATATTTAAAATGTATGCAGGAAGTTTAAAAGCGTATCAAACGTAATCCTGTTTTTTAGCATTGCAGGTTTAATAACTTGTCTGGGTTTGGTACAATATTCTGCCAATTATTTGGCAACAAAGTACCATACATTTTGAGAATGTAACATACATTTTAACAGTTGGATTGATGGAAATTTCAGTCTGGAAAAGTATGGAACTTTGAAATTTAAAATGTGTCACATGCATCCTTTGCAGAGACAGGAATCCCAGAATGCATTGTGATGAACTCACTAGATTTTGCTACAGAGCCACATGTACATTTTTTCTAATCTTGTCTGATTAGCAAATTTTTCTTTTCTCTCTGTCCGCAGGGTTTGAACAAGCCCTCAATAGAGGAGATCGCTCACGCTCGCAACGCCATCTTTAGACCCTCCATGTTCGGTTCGTCTCTGGAGGAAGTGATGGCGATGCAGAAGGACCGTTACCCTGATCGCCAGCTGCCGTGGGTTCAGACGCGTCTCTCAGAGGAAGTGCTCGGCTTGAATGGAGACCAGACTGAGGGCATCTTCAGGTCAGACATGCTCCGTTATTAAAGGGGACCTATAACGCCTCTTTCACACGATGTAATATAAGTCTCTGACAATGTGTCTGTGAAGTTTCAGCTCAAAATCCCCCACAGATTATTTATTATAGCTTGTCAAATTTGCCCCTATTTGGGTGTGAGCAAAAACACGCCGTTTTTGTGTGTGTCCCTTTAAATGCAAATGAGCTGCTGCTCCCGCCCCCTTTCCAGAAGAGGGCGGAGCTTTAACAGCTCAACAACAACAAAGCTGGAGAATCTCACGCAGCCAAAATGACGACGATGTTCAGCCTTACATTGTTCAAACCGGAGTCGACACTGATGGAGAGAGTCTTTGAACTTTGAAAATTGAACTTTGAGCATCATAACTTTGCAGATGTTACTTATGCTCAAACATCAACATTACACACTAACTGAAGTTAAGTGAAATCATAATTAAGACCCTTTTAAAGCTTTAATTGCTATATTAAATTGATTCCATGCAGTGGCTGAGAGACAAAAATATTTATCATTATTTTTTAGCTTTTTGATCATGTGCAGGAAGCATCATTTTGAATAAAAGAGTCATTTGTTGTGAAGTAAAAAACCGTAAAGATCTAGTTAAAAAGGAAAATGCACAGGAAAAATTATATTTCATTATTTTCTTTTATTATTATTTTATCATATAAAAGTTTGGGCTCAGTAAGAATTTTATGGTTTTTGGAAAAGAAATTAACACTTCTATTCAGCAAAGACACATTAATTTGATCAAAAGTGACAGTAAAGCATTTATAATGTTACAAAAGATTCTATTTCAAATAAATGCTGTTCTTTAGAACTTTTCGATCTTCTATTCTAAAAATGTATCACATAAATGTTTCTTGAGCAGTGAATCAGCATATTAGAATGATTTCTGAAGGATCATGTGACACTGAAGACTGGAGTAATGATGCTGAAAATTCAGCTTTGATCACAGGAATAAATTATATTTTACTGTGTATTCACATAGAAAACTGTTAATTTAAATTGTAAAAATATTTCACAATATTACTGTTTTTACTGTATTTTTGATCAAATAAATGCAGCCTTGGTGAGCAGAGGAATCTTTCAAAAACATTAAAAAATCGTACCGAACCCCAAACTTCTGAACGGTAGTGTATGTTTGTACTAAAACATTTAGTAAATGAAAAATGCCTTGTGGAGACCATGAATATTTTTGTGTGATAATGCGAACATATAGTAGAATCAGAGTTTTGAATCGATTCATTCAAACAGACAAATTTGAACTGATTCAAATTTTTTAACTGCATTTTTGCTTTACGCTATTAAACATCTCAGTCTTAACGCTCTTATACTCGTGAAATTAACCTAATGACACTAGGAAATTTAATTACCAAATAAAAAGTGCATTAAAATGACTGCAGTGGTCACAGTGCCTGCAAAATCATTGCAAATGTATTGTGAATTTTCAGCCCTAATTAACCCACATTGACCTGCATGAAGGCCATTAACCCACACAGTAGTTACTCATGAGATAATGTAAAACTGTGTGGTGGTGGTTGTAATTAATAAATCAGTCTTTGAGTTCTAACTAGACCTTGATCATTCAGTGTTGGTGTGTTTACTGAACTTCACTCCTGACTGTCGGGTTTTTCACGGTCGGCAGGTTTTGTTGGGACTAAACTTTGGCAACAAACTTTGATTGGAAGCAAAAAAGTGTTTGAAAATCGAACAAAAAGACAAAGGTACAAGACTGCGAACTTAACGGCTTTACTGATAGAAAGAACTACAATCCCATGAAGCATTGCAAACAGCATAATGATGGCGACATTTTATGGATTGAGAAAACATATGCATATATATTCAAATATTTAAGTATTTTGAGAGCGTAGATCGATTACATCATTTGCTGTGCTTCATTTTCCTTGTTTCGACTCTCAGATTGGTGTTATTTTCTGTACAGCATCATGGGTAATGTAGTTGTTCCTCACAAATTCCGGTGCAGGCTGACAGCTTCAGCAGACGTAAATACCATCAGTTTCTGTAGTTTTCAGTCACTATGTCCAAACTGCTGATATTTTGCTGAAGTGTAATGTGTGTTTGTGTGTCTCAGGGTGCCTGGAGACATTGATGAAGTAAACGCGCTGAAATTACAGGTGGACCAATGGAAGGTGCCGACCGGCCTGGAGGACCCACATATTCCAGGTATCCCACAATTCCTTTGTCTAATCTAATATAAGCAAATTAAACGTAAGATGCAGTGGATTCTGGATAATATTTGCCCAAGTAATATACATGATATAGCAAATTTCTCACAGACCTCTAGGGCCACGAGTCAAACAAGCCCAGCGAGTTTCATTCTGATTGGCCTCCGTTAACATTGTCTAATGGGTGCTCCAACTTCATTGGCCGATGGTGGCCATGTTTTTCAAGATATGCAAATGTCCTCAAGGACACTAATGGCACATTGGAAAAAGACACTGCATGCCAATTTTCAAGTCAATCGGACAAATGGTTACGTAGTTATAGCTGTTTTCATGTTTTTTCGTGTTATAGCGCCCCCAAGTGGTAAAATCCCGCAATTTTTTACTGTGACCTCAGATTGAGCTCTTACATATGTGTACCAAGTTTGGTGTAAATATCTCAGTACATTAAAAAGTTACAGCCATTTTAGTAAAAGTGGCCCCGCCCACTTCAAACGTTCCGGCGTCCCATCGCGACCGTGAATCGAAATTTCGACTTTTTTCTGATAAAAATTGGTATTCAGACTATTCCACTGGAAATAGTATACCATCTAAGCATGTTTGGCATACTGTGTTCAGCATACTAAAATTTGTGATGCACTAATTCTATTCTTACTACACTGTAGGATTTACTTTGAAACAATTTCCACTTAGAAATTGCTAGTAAATTTCACAAATAATGAAAGAAATGGCAAGTAACACACTGAATTAAACTTTACATTTTTATGTAGACAGACATAAAAATGTAATTTTTTTTTACAGATTATATAGTAAAAATAGAATTCATGTTGTCCTGTGGCTGAGAAATGAACCGTGTCGGATTCGTTCTCTGATTATTTGTGTTGGTTGTTTTGAGCGAGTGTTTCATGATGCATTATTGATAAAGATCCTCTGTTGCTGTTTCTGCATGCAGACAGCTGTTTGTAAATGGAACAAGCAAGTACAAAATATCTTTACAACATTTTACAAAATTACTGAAGTTGAGTTACATCAGTGCAACATTTCCTGACATATTTTAGTAATCATCATAAATTCGAAAGCTTAAACACTCAGAATTCATCCTGTGAAAACCGTTTTGAAATTAGAACTGCATGAAAATGGACTTTACTTTAAAACCTTTTAGCGGCTCAATTTTTGTGATATCAAATGATAGACATCATGTAAATATATGTATTTTGTATAAAATCAAGAATGTTTAGCTCAGTCCATTTCCTTTACACTAAACTTAAAGGGGTCATGAACTGAGAAATCAGCTTTTGATATATAAGAGGTCATCGTACTATAAGAATATCCTGTAAGTTTCAGAACTGAAAACTTCCTTGTTAGTCCAATAAAAGCTTTTATTGACACCAGAGAACGAGTGATCGTGGAATGTGCCTATAGATAGGTGAAACTCTCCGCCTCCACAGAAGAAATCAACGCCTACTTCATCATTGCAACATTAGCTCCGCCCACTGGCGTGTTAGTGAGATGATGAGGAGAGAAGAGCGATACAGGACTAAAATAACATTACCTTTCAAAGGATCCTAATGCTAGGAATATGGTTATTTATTTCCAACAATGTGAATGTCTCAGTTGAGCTTTATTTATTTGTATTGATATGCAATGATTCATGTACAGTCAGATGTCTGTGTGTCAGTAAATCAAACGAGTGACTAATCGCTCAACTTCACGTTGTTTCTCTTAGTAGGAAGAAAATAATCTGTTATTTAAACTGTGATTATATTAACCCTCAGGGGTCTGAGGCTGATTTGGGGCCTGGAGAAGTTTTGACATGCCCTGACATTTGTGCTTTTTTCAGTTGTTCATAAACATATTAATGGAAAAAGTGTCATTACACTGTATTCAGCACAAACTAGGCTACAATAATATGTAAGGAACATGTATGTACATGTTTGTGTTTTTGAAGGAATAACGTTTATGCATGGTTATTGAAAAAACAAAAAACTTAAGTCACTGAAATAAAGCCAAAAAATATATATTAAATCTTTTGTTCACAAGACTTCTGGGTATTGGAGGTTGTAGACTAGAGTTTTTGCTTCAAAATTATGTCAAAATTATCATTCCTACTCCTTCATATAAAACAATAGAGAGATTTAAATTTTCTAAAACATCTTTGGTCAAGAAACACAGTATGCGTGGAGGCGTGAATATCATGAATAATGGGTGATTCTCACCTGAGAAGACAAAAGAATCGCATAAAAGAGCTCTAATGACCTGCATAAATAATGAGCTCTTTCAGTCAGGTAGGCTGTGAAAAAACCCTCTGTTGATCATGTCTCAAGCTCATCATAATGTAAATCAAACATACAGAAAAACAGCAATACTGTGAAATATTATTACAATTTAAATAATGGTATTCTATTATTAAAATATAATGCATTTCTATGATACAAAGTGTCTGAACAGTTATGTTACCTCTATGGCATTTCATAGGCTTTTAGCTTAAAAGCATGCACATTTGGAGAAATATTGATGGATTCTCATGTTTATGTCAATTTTCTATAGAGGAGTATTTATTCATTATTTATTGTCGTCACTGTGAACGCTGGATACTGTGTTTTCAATTCATACTTGCAGCCGGAGGACGCTCTGTACACCTTTAGTCCACAAATGCCAATGCTAAAGAAGAATAGGCAATCCAGGAAATAACCGAACTAACAGAGGCCAGAGATCGCTAACTATGGCTATTCAAAACACTTTTCAAGACAATAAATACACGATTGAGACGATGAATGCATGTATGACTGAATTTGCGTCTGAATAGCGCTGGATCCGTGGGCGTGGCCGCATTAGCGGATAATGAGCTGAATCACAGACTTCTGACATGGCTCTCTTTTCATACAGATTACATAAACACAGAAGGTTTGTTTTAGATTTGACTTACACGATTTAAAACCTGACATTTCAACGTTTCTTTAGACACAAGTCAAATTTTTTTGTGATTAGTATTCACTAAGTTACAGTTCATTTTCTGAGAACTATCAGATTGGACTTCGTTCAGAGGGAGACGAGAGATCACGCATCATGTTAGTTTTCTTTATTTTACAAAAAGCACAACATTTTGTTTTTACTCTGAGTGTACACAAATAAAAGAAGATATTCCACAGATTAAAATGGTGTATAACTCTTAATTGTATGTGCAACATTGACAGAGTATTTTGAGTCTCTTTCACACTGGTTAGAAAAAAAACGCGGTGATCACGCCGGCGTGACCGCCGACCTGAGGGAGTTAATGTATAGAAAGCGATCAAAGAACGCTCCCTTTACAATCGCTGGAGCTGTCAATCAAACAGCACGAGTTTATCAGTGGGCTTGCGCCAAAACTCAAGTTTTATTCAACAAATCTCTTAGTTACATCGTGTTTGCACTGTTAGTTATGATGAAAGCATTCATTAGTGTGCAGAAACTGAGTTGCAATGATGAGATCACTGCTTTCATGAGCTCAACAACATGTCTGTGATCGACTACAATGTTCATCACTGCAACCTTTCATGCCACGATCTAAACATAAAGCCATAGATCTAAATGTAATGCTATAATCAACACTTTTCATGGTTAACCTTGAGAGCTGTAATAGTAAAAACGTGCTAAAAGTTTTTGAAAGAGTAATATTTCATATGCAAATGTGTCAGCCAATCACAGCAGTGGGCGTTTACACTGAAGTCTCACAGCAGACACGCCCCTTAAAACAGAGCGTTCAAATCAGAGGCTAAAATCAGGGATGAAAAATGCCTTTTATTTCTAAATTATGACAATTTTTGATGTAAAAAGCATACTAACATTATAAGTGCACCCCAGGAAACATTATAAAACATTAAAACAACGCAGTTCATGACCCCTTTAAACTTCTATAACTATTTACACTTTCATTTTTTGAAGCTGCTTTTACTTCATTAATCTCCTGAGTGTCTTCTTTAAAAAGGTGTATATTAGAAAGCATTCAGGAATTACAACCATTTAAGTTCAAGTACTTAGAATAAAAGTTTTTTCTCATCCTTTCATGACTTAACAGTAATATTTCGACTGTAGTTATTGTAGTTGGGATTAGTCCAGCTCTTTATCATGTAATACACACACACACACACCTGTAGCCTCAGGCGTTCTGCAATGCCCCATTTCTCTCTGAATATAAATAGCTCAAACTTCCCACACACAGTGGGAGGATCAACAACTCTTACAAGCCTTTTCCTCAACAGAATATCTCTTTCTATGCTTTCTTCTATTGCAGCACAGTGGGATCCAAACGTACGCGACCACAGCGATAATCTTCAGTTTGGTTTGGAAGAATCTTTTGTGCATTTGTATGTAAATAAAATTGCATTTTCTCTAGTGGTCTTAGATGTTTGGACTCCTCTGTGCATCTCTGGCTGATCCTGATTATATCTGTGATTTCCCAGGTTGTTGCTGTTCCCTGAAACGGGTACCTATCATTTACAAAACTGCTTTTATTCATTGACCTATATTCATAAAGTGTCTCCCATCGGACCTATTTCTGGAAATCTAGAAGCGTGAGAAGCCATTACTCTTAACCTGGTTTAAGAATACCAGGATTTCACAGATTATACTACTAACCTGCGACCTCAATGCAGCATCGCTGTTTTTGTCTTACTTTCTGTTCATCAACGAATCCTGAAAAAAAACAAAAGATTTCCACAAACATATGAAGCAGCACAGCTGTTTTCAACATTGATAATAATCAGAAATGTTTTTTGAGCAGCAAATCATCATATCAGAATGATTTCTGAAGGATCATGTGACACTGAAGACTGGAGTAATGATGCTGAAAATTCAGATCACAGAAACAAATTACAGTTTACTATATATTCACATAGAAAACAGTTGAACGTAAAAAAGCATGATATGACTCCTTTAATGAAAACAGCTTGTCTTTGAATGATTTTATTTGAGCAACTATGGTGAACACCAGCCAATCAGAGCGTTGAGGTTGAGACTGATTGCACACTCAAACACAGGCGATCAGGAGTTGTGTTTCTGTATGGTTGTGTCTGCTGATATCCTGTGATCTGTCTGACCTCAGATCTGTCTCTCATGTGTAGCGTCCCTGCTGAAGCTCTGGTACAGAGAGCTGGAGGAGCCGGTGATTCCTCACGAGTATTATGAGCAGTGTGTCATGAACTACGACAGTCCTGCAGCTGCTGTCAACGTCGTTCTCAACCTCCCTCACATCAACAAACTGGTGCTCTGCTACCTCATCCGATTCCTACAGGTCTGTCTGTCTATCTGAATGTCTATCTATCTGTCTATCTATCTATCTATCTGTCTATCTATCTGTCTGTCTATCGATCTGTCTGTCTGTCTATCTGAATGTCTATCTGACTGTCTATCTGTCTGTCTGTCTGTCTGTCTGTCTGTCTATCTGAATGTGTAGCTATCTGTCTATCTTACTGTCGGTCTGTCTATCTATCTTACTATCTATCTGTCTGACTGTCTATCTGTCTATCGATCTGTCTATCTATCTATCTATCTTCTATCTATCTGTCTGTCTATCTGAATGTCTATCTATCTACTGTCGGTCTGTCTATATCTCTATCTATCTGTCTGTCTATCTTACTGTCGGTCGTCTATCTTACTATCTATCTGTCTGACTGTCTATATCGATCTGTCTGTCTGTCTCTATCTATCTATCTATCTATCTATCTATCTGTCTATTGTCTGTCTGTCATCTGATCTATCTTCTACTCTGTCTGTCTATCGATCTGTCTGTCTGTCTATCTGACTGTCTATCTGTCTATCTTCTGTCTGTCTATCTGTCTATCTATCTGTCTGTCTGTCTATCTATCTGTCTGTCTATCTATCTATCTGTCTGTCTACTGTCTCTGTCTATCTATCTTACTATCTATCTGTCTATCTGTCTCTGTCTATCTATCTATCTATCGATCTGTCTGTCTATCTGTATCTACTGATCTGTCTATCTATCTCTATCTATATCTATCTATCTGTCTGATCTGTCTGTCTATCTGTCTATCTATCTATCTATCTATCTATCTATCTATCTATCTGTCTGTCTGTCTGTCTGACTGTCTATCTGTCTATCTATCTATCTGTTATCTGTCTGCTGTCTATCTGTCTATCGATCTGTCTATCTATCTATCTATCTATCCTCTATCATCTGTCTGTCTATCTGTTTCGTCTGTCTATCTGTCAGTTCTGTCTATCTATCTATCTATCTTCTGTCTATCTGTCTGTCGATCTATCTATCTATCTATCTATCTATCTATCTATCTATCTGTATTGATCTGTCTGTCTATGGTCTGTCTATATGTCTATCGATCTGTCTATCTGTCTGTCTGTCTATCTGAATGTCTATCTATCTGTCTATCTTACTGTCGGTCTGTCTATCTATCTATCTGTCTATCTATCTGTCTGTCTATCTTACTGTCGGTCTGTCATCTATCTGTCTATCTGGTTATATCTGTCTTCTATCTATCTGTCTGACTGTCTATCTGTCTATCGATCTGTCTGTCTATCTATCTATTATCTATCTATCTATCTCTATATCTATCTATCTATCTACTATCTATCTATTGTCTTCTGTCTGTCTGTCTGTCTATCTATCTATCTATTATATCTATCTGTCTGTCTGTCTGTCTGTCTCGCTCTGTCTATCTGCTGTCTCTCTTCTGTCTCTGTCTATCTTACTGTCAGTCTGTCTATCTTACTATCTATCTGTCTGACTATCTGTATCTATCTGTCTGTCTATCTATCTATCTGTCTGGTCAGTCTGTCTAATCTTACTATCTGTCCTGTCTATCTGCTAATCTGTCATCTATCTATCTATCTCTCCTATCTGTCTGTCTGTCTATCTGTCGTCTGTCTATCTATATCTATCTCTGTCTTCTGTCTATGTCTATCGATCTGTCTGTATCGTCTATCTGTCTATCTATTATCTATCTATCTGTCTGTCTGTCGTCTGTCTGTCTGTCTGTCTGACTGTATTCGTCTATCTATCGTCTGTCTATCTATCTTACTATCTATCTGTCTGACTGTCTATCTGTCTATCGATCTGTCTATCTATCTATCTATCTATCTATCTATCTGTCTATGATCTGTCTCTTCTGTTGTCTGTCTGTCTGTCTATCTTACTGTCTATCTTACTATCTATCTGTCTGATTGTCTATCTATTGATCTCTATCTATCTATATCTATCTATCTATCTATCTATCTATCTATCTATTGATCTGTCTGTCTATCGTCTGTCTATCTATATGTCTATCGATCTGTCTGTCTGTCTGTCATCTGTCTATCTATCTATATCTATCTATCTATCTATCTATCTCTATCGATCTATCTGTCTGTCTGTCTGTCCTGTCTGTCTATGTCTATCTGTCTATCTATTGTCTGTCTGTCTATCTTACTATCTATCTGTCTTCTATGTTTCTGTCTATATATCTATCTATATATCTATCTATATCTTGTCATGTCTGTATCTATATGTCTGTCCTGTTCTGTCTGTCTCTCGATCGACTGTCTATAGATCTGTCTATCAATCTAATCTATCTATCTGCTTGTCTATCTATCAGTCTTGCCTTGCCTGTCTGTCAAACTATTAATTTGTCAATCTGTCTGTCCATTAATCTATCTATCTGTCTGTCTATATAGTGGGTCACTCATATATATCTTGTCCTTTACATGCTGCAAGGCTACGATGGTCTACATGTTTCACCAGAAAGCACATGCGGTTATCGTTTTACTAGCTATGTTTTGCTGGTGAACAGCATGGTCTTTCAGATGAAACTACAGTAGTTAACCCAACACTAACAAGCAAACACATTCTAGACCAGTACAAATTTTCATTCTGGTTTATGCTGGTTAGTGCACACAATCAGTATCCAAAACACAATAAATGTTGCTCTTTTCAGTCAGTTAGCGATTTGTCACGTCTCTCATCTCAGAACAGTAAAGACATTAAGAGATCTGTCTGTTTCCATTAAAGGTGTTTGCTCAAGCCGCCAGTGTGTCCATGACTAAGATGGACGTCAGTAATCTGGCGATGGTTATGGCCCCCAACTGCCTGCGCTGCCAGTCCGACGACCCGCGCATCATCTTCGAGAACACGCGGAAAGAAATGAGCTTCATCCGCGTGTTGATCCAGCACCTCGATACGAGCTTCATGGACGGGGTGCTATAGCACAAACACTTCAAACACACACATTAACATTCACACCTAACAAGTTTTGCGGGTGAAAAGAACCGTTCGCCCACACATGAATCACCCAGCAAGCTCCTATCTTTTACACGTACTCGCATTATACGCAACGTTTAGATCAACACCATCCCCGATGATTTCTGAATGTTTCTGAATAGATAAACCATCCGTCCTCACATGATAGTGACTGTCCTGCTTTGGTTTCTAGCGTGCATGTATGTACTGAAAGTGTCCGTTTCTGTTTTTTAACTCGACTGACGTGTAGAACAGTCTGTCTGATTTTATATGATTAATTTATTTATTTATTTGAATAAGGGTTTGTAAGTATTGTACTGCCTTTTGAAATAGAAACATCTGTCCTCACTGATGATCACATGCATTGATCTGTGTGTGTGTGAGAGAGTGAGCGAGCGAGCGTGTGTGTGTGTGTGTGAGTTCATCACATTCAGCGCTAATTGTTTTATACACTATTGTGTACGTCTCACTGAAATGGTGCAACACAAGTGCCCCTCATAGCAAACTACCTTCGGTAAAGGTGAAGTGACATGATTTATACACTTTCTGGTTGAATCAGAAAGTGTTTAACATCCAGAATATCACCTTTAAATTCTCACATATACAAACAAGCATCCAAACACCATCATTTACACACACACTGATCTGGTTTGGTGCTTGTAATGATCTATATCACACTGCCAAACACACAATATTGATATTGACGCCCGTTCCTGCCTCCAGGAGGCTATTGGTGAGAAACAAATGAGACAAAAGAGAGACAGACAATAATGGAGGGAGAGATAAGCAGTTGTGAGCTTAAGAAATTTCCGGGTCATATTTCACCACAAAATCGAGAGAATTTATGTCAGAATATATAAAAAAAATTTTGAGGTGAAATATGAATTTTCGACAGACATTCGTATGTTTGGCTTCTCCACATTTCTGCACACCCTGATCTGTCATGGTCACATGTTCACGTCCTCATCTGTACAGAACAATGTGTAAAAATACAAATAAAAAGCTAAAACGAAAGAAAACAAAATAGTTACTATTACAGTATTTGACAGCAGGAGCGTTTAATATTCACGTTTAGGTTTGGATCTCAAAACTCATCCATTAGCAAAAACTTAGATTTAAAAAATAATAATAATGCAGATATGGTATGAAATATGATTATATGTCTGATATAAGATGTTGAAGGGAAGAAAATCCGTGACTTTGACCTGCGTCCTGAGACCAGCGCACACAAACACACGGGATTATGGGAGATTGTGCTGTACGCAGAGCTGTTTCTCGTTACAGGTTTACGCTCATGGTGTTACTGTATTTATGGAGTCATGTTAATAAACCCCCTCTCCCTCCTTTTGTTCTGAGGTCAAAGGTTACTCTGGACGTTACGGTCGAGCTGAACGTTGTTTATTAAACAGTTCGAAGGATTCATTGGCTGCTGTGATCATTTCTGCAATGCACACATTGTTTATCTACTCGTAGAAGACCTTCCTGATGAATACTAAAACATAATATAGGTTTAATATATTAGAATTGTTTGTTTCCTTCTAAGATTTACTTTCATATTGGTATTGAATAGTAATATATACTGCAAATTAGCATTCGGTATCATTAAACATGAAATCAGTGATATATTAAAGAATGATCACTTTACATTTTTATAAGATTGATTTAGATTTATTTGTTTCAGAATCGCAATATAATTACTATATTCAAATAAAATATACAGTAGCTACAAATTTATGTGTAATGCAACTATGAAGATTGGTTGCAGGAATTAAAATACTTTAATTGAGAATCGGACAACTGTGGTGAATGTAATACTTTTACCTTCATTAATAACATTAAACAATTTTATATATATATATAATATATATATATATATATACCAAAAATTATTCAGACACTAGAATTTTTTATATTTTTTTACTGTGTGTGCAGGACATAGTTCATTTCTGTAAGTGAGGATAGCAAAATAAGTAAATAATAACCCCAAAAATTCTTCATACAGTAAAATTGATAAAAAAATTTGAGACCAAAAATTATTCAGACACTTTGATCTGACCATGTTTTGTAAAGTGTTATCTGACATAATTTAGATTAATTTTTTCTGACAAGATTAACTTGGATCGTGTCATATTTTTTAATTTTTTTAAAACTATATTGAATAAACTGAATTTCTGAATGAAATAAATTTTGGTTTGACTATATATATATATATATATATATATATATACAGTACAGTCCAAAAGTTTGGAACCACTAAGATTTTTAATGTTTTAAAAGAAGTTTCGTCTGCTCACCAAGGCTACATTTATTTAATTAAAAATACAGTAAAAAACAGTAATATTGTGAAATATTATTACAATTTAAAGTAACTGTGTACTATTAAATATATTTGACAAAGTAATTATTCCTGTGATGCAAAGCTGAATTTTCGTTACTCAGTCTTCAGTTCTTCAGAAATCATTCTAATTGATGATTTGCTGCTCAAGAAACATTTATGATTATTTCAATGTTGAAACAGTTGTGTACTTTTTTTTCAGGATTCCTTGATGAATAGAAAGTTCAAAAGAACGCATTATCTGAAATACAAGCTTCTGTAGCATTATACACTACCGTTCAAAAGTTTGGGGTCAGTAAGAATTTTTATTTTTATTTTTTGAAAAGAATTAAAGAAATGATACTTTATTCAGCAAGGATGCATTAAATCAATCAAAGTGTCAGTAAAGACATTTATAATGTTACAAAGATTAGATTTCAGATAACACTGTTTTTGAACTTTCTATTCATCAAATAATCCTGAAAAAAAATATTGTACACAAATATTTTGTACAATTGTACACATTAAATGTTTCTTGAGCAGCAGATCAGCATATTAGAATGATTTCTGAAGGATCATGTGACACTGAAGACTGGAATGATGCTGAAATTCAGCTTTGATCACAGGAATAAATTACTTTGTCAAATATATTCAAATAGAAAACAGTTATTTTAAATTGTAATAATATTTCACAATATTACTGTTTTTACTGTATTTTTAATTAAATAATGTAGCCTTGGTGAGCAGATGAAACTTCTTTTAAAAACATTAAAAATCTTAGTGGTTCCAAACTTTGGACTGTACTGTATATATATTATATATATATATATATATATATATATATATATACAATAAACAAAAAATAACAAATAAGCAATGAAAACCCACATGAAAAATGCAACAGTAATTATAGTAATACTATAGTGTTTTAACCATACTATAGTAATTGTACTGTAGTATTTAACACTTGAATGCTACAGCATACTGAAGTATTAAACTATAGTGAACTGATAAACTGTAATAAGTACTGTAGTATACTTTAGTTTTTACTACAGTAAACTGTAGTGTATTGTTGTAGAAAACTTAGTACAGGATTGGGTAAAGTAAATTGTTTATATATTACCACAGCAACTATAGAATTACCACAACAAACTATTTCAAGTTCTTTACTATAACACACTATAGTATTTACTCTAAATTACTATAGTATTTTTTCTTGGTACACTATAAAGTAATTATACATTCAATACACAAATTAAAAGAAGGAATTTAAGATATTGTAGACTTGAAAGTCCTTGTAATGTTTCCAAATAAAGCTGCATTTCGTTCTTGAACCTTGACAGTCTTTTTTTTTTTTTTGACATGTAAAAGCAAATGTTCAAAGAATTTAACAGCAATAATAGAATTATAAACAAAAATAGTAAACAAAAACAAAAAATACAAAACTATGAGCCAGAGGTAATATAACAATGTAAATTAATATTGAAAAAAGGAGAGAAAGGTCCCTTTTTTTTTCTTCTTTTTCTTCCTTGTACATCATAAAAAGGCATAAATGTTATACTTTGTGGACAACAAACTGGACTTTAGGGCTTTGACATTGCTGGAAGAGGAGATAGTGCCCAAATAACATTTCAAGTCGTGACAAAAAATAATAAAAAGAGGTTAAACAGACAAAAATGTACACTTATGTATAAAAAACTTGGCTAGATAAATAAATAGGTTTACAAGAAAATACTTGTCTTTTAGATTTTTATCAAAGTTATATAATCCAAATAATACATCCTTAAACACCAAAGAAAAATTTTCAAAAAAAAAAAGCATGAACAAATAAACAAAATTTCTTCCAAAAAATAGCTACATGATTACCTTGACAGGTTTTTTTTATTTTTTATTCAAGAGGTATTACATATTCACATTATCATATTAACATTAGCTGCCAGGGAGAAAAAAAAAGGAAATATTACATAAATTTCAGTGCTTTCAGAGCATTACATGTTTTCAGTGCTTTTTTGTTTTTAGTTTGTTCCCAGAGATTTACATATAATTTAAAGTCAAAATGTGAAAAATGTGGTTTACATTGAGCTCACTTCTTCTTATGTATATGGTATTTTCCTAATAAAATAAACAAATGTAGCCTATAATATGTACTTCTTTACATTTCAAGTTTTCATTATCTGTATAAAAAAGTACGTCAAATACACACATTTTTATCATACAATCAAGTTTTATATAATATTTGAAAGTCTTTTTTCCATTTCTTTTTATTAATGAAAATAGAACAATTTACAAACAGAGCACAGAATAAGGCAGTGCAATACAAAGTGTGATATTAATTAGTAACAGGGGATCCGAAAATAAAATCATAATATTTTAAGCATGTTAATGACTTTATATCAAGATATAAAACAATCAAATTCCACTAAAAATACCTTAAATATTGGTGATGAATTTAAGTATTTTTGTTTATGTATATACATTTTTGCCAGCAATATGAGTAAGTTAACAATGTATTCAAGACCTTTGTTAACATGTTTTCATAGTACACAATAATATCCTTTAAAGAAAAACAGTATTTATCCTTTACTAGATTAAAAATAAATTCTGCCATTTCCTTCCAAAAATTTTGTTTAACTTTACAATCAAAAAACAAATGTGTTAACACTTCTTTCTCATTTTTGCAAAAGGAGCATAAATCATCAATATCAGAGTATCTTGAAATTATTGATTTAACAGAATTGTAAAATGCAGCTATTTCTTTAGCTTTGTTATTGATACAATATTTAAAGGGGATTAACCGAGCAACCTTCCAATAAATATTATCAATAATAGAGTTTTCCTCTAGGTGTTATTTTATTTTGTTTTTGGAAAATAGTATAAATATGTTTGTTCTTTAATATTTGACAGTCGTAAAACTCTGAAAGAGTTTCAATGACGTCAAGGCTATGGTGTGATTGGTTTATGAGGCACACGTGATCCACGCGCACCGTTACGCATTCTCCAATGGTAGAGCCGCAGAGGATGGTATCTCTTCACATAAAATCCCTCTCTCTCTCTCTCTCTCTCTGTATATAGATAGATAGATAAATAGATAGATAGATATCAAGACGTCTCACTCGGATTACTATGAATAGGAAAAACTGCAATAAATCGGAATAAAAGAGCCAATCGCCATTGTAAGTCATCATGCTTCAGTGTCCTGTGAATCGCTTTAAGAGCTGCGCATGCGCACTGGCTGGACCAACCGGAAACGCTTTTTCCGCTATTTGAGCGTAAGCAACATTTACGCGTCAGATTTTACTGTTCATTCAGGTTTTTCCACATTCCAGAAAGTAGGAATTGATTTTGCATGAGCAAAACAGCTGCCCAGAGGCCATGAAAATATGGCCAGAGAGTGAAGTGACTTTCCTCCATAAGGACTTTGACAACAGTGACTCCAGAGAGCAGGTAAATCATTGATTCCGTCAATTATTAACAGAAATAATAAAACAATCATTCATTTGATATCACGGTCTGCTCGTTTTAGACACTTTGCAGTGTGTGTTGATCTCAGAAAATGATCTTTTAATCTTATCTGAGAGTTTATAAAGTTCATTCATTGAGTGTTAAAGCATGCATGATCATTGTAAAGCATTTGTGAGATATATAAATCCAGTGTGTTTCTTGTGTTTTGTGGTCATTGCACAAGTTAAAGGATTAGTTCACTTTCTAATTAAAATTTCCTGATAATTTATTCACCCTCATGTCATGTTCATGTAGCATATATAGGTATATATATGATTTCTGTTCCTCCCTACAGCTCACAATGAACTACATACAGCTGACAGATATCAAGTTAAAGGGATACAATTCTGCCATCATTTACTCACCGTCAATTTGGTCCCAAAAAAAGAAAGATATTTTGAAGAATGTTGGTAACCACACAGTTGATGAACCCCATTGACCTCCATAGTATTTTTTCCAACTGTTTAGTTACCAACATTCTTTAAAAAAAATCTTTATTTGGAACAAATTGACTGAGTAAATGATGACAGAATTTTCATTTTTAGGGAGTTGTCCCTTTAAGCACTTATACGCCCTTTATTTCAATATGACAACAATATGGTGTTAAAGGATTAGTTCACTTTCAAATTAAAATTCCCTGATAATTTATTCACCCCCATTTCATCCAAGATGTTCAGTCTTTCTTTCTTCAGTCGAAGGTTTTTGATGAAAACATTCCAGGATTTTTCTCCATATAGTGGACTTCACTGGAGCCCAAACGGTTGAAATTACATTTTACACCGATCCCAGACGAGAAATAAGAGTCTTATCTAGAGAAACCATCGCTCATTTTAGGGCTGGATGGTTATGACTTAAATTCAGAACCTCAATTAATTGAACATTTTACCTCGATTACGATTAATGAACGATTATTTTGTTTGTTTGCCCTCATAGTTCACTTACAAGTAGGGCTGCACGATTTATCGCGATAAAATCGCACGCGATATGGCAAAGGCTGCGCAGCTTGTCAGAGCTGTACGGCTCTGTGATCAGTAGTAAATGCTTCTCCATCTGAAAGCCAGAGGGCGCTCTTGTGCAGAAACTCAAAATATGCCCTGCAGCAGAAGATAACACGCATCATTTCGCTGTAGCTGAATAAACAGAAGATTGAAACGCTTTGATTAATTAAACATGACTAATAAACACACAACAGCCTTATTCTGTGTAAGAAGCCACATCATCTCACAGAAGGACGCTCAGCTGTCGTTATGAAGTGAGTTTGGAGTAAAAACATGTTATTAAATGTCTTTTGTTGGACAAGATGTTAATAAATGCTTCTCGAGTCTGAAAAGAAGTTTGACACGTGTTGCTTTTTCAAATGTCCATTATAAGCGACTCAAACTCGCAGTGCTTTCAGATGGATTAGCATTTGGAGCATAAAAAACAATCGCAGCCTTTGCGATTTCATAATCACACTAAGAATCGCATTTAAGCGATAATCGCGTTAAAGTTCAATGTTATTTTTCGTATCGTGCGATATATCGTGCAGCCCTACTTACAAGGTTTGTACTGTAAATATGATTGACTATTAAAGATAGTCACGTGGCAACACGCGCGCTAGTATGTTTTAAAGTGGGAAGTATCAACAGGATTAAAAAAATGAAATAACCGGCATGGGAAAATTACGTCGGTTAGAGATTCTGAATTTCGGTTTCAATTACTTTTCGATTAATCGTCCAGCCCTAGTTCATTTTCTAAAAAAAAAAAAATTTTAATTAAAATTTTATTAAATTGTCATATATAATGTGCTAGTGCAAGTATATAACAATTAGTTCAAACTTTGGCCTGTGGAGGGCAGTAATACACTTAGCAGTGTCTACACTGCTGGAATTCAAATAGAGAAGAAGAAGAAGAGAGCTAGTTCAAGATGAGCATTTATGGTTAAAACTTATGTATTTTATTTATTTATTTAGAAAATAACCGATGGTTTCTCTAGATAAGACTCTTATTCCTCGTCTGGTGTCGTTTAAAGCCTTTGGAGCTGCACTGAAACTGTAATTTAAGTTTGGGCTCCATTGAAGTCCACTATAAGGAGAATAATCCTGGAATGTTTTCATCAAAAACCTTCATTTCTTTTCGACTGAAGAAAGAAAGACATGAATCTTGGATGACATGGGGGTGCAAATTATCAGGAAATTTTAATTTGAAACATTCTTCAAAATCTTTCTTTTTTGGACCAAATTGACGGTGAGTAAATGATGACAGAATTGTATTCCTTTAACTTGATATCTGTCGGACAGAGTCAGCTGTATGTAGTTCATTGTGAGCTGTAGGGAGGAACAGAAATCATATATACCCCTACAAAAGTGCTGTTGTGCTGCTATAGTACATCAATGGAAATCTGATGTATCAGATGACAATACCATGATGCGCTTTTGAAGACAATAGTCTAACAAAGAAGTACCGCTCTATTGGTAACCATGGTAATTTTTGACTTTCCCTTGATGGTATATTTTGTGAATGTGTGCTTATTGTATATGACCTGTTGAAGTATACATAGATAGATTATCACAGTTTTTGCACATACAGTGCCTTGTGAAAGTATTCCTTTACATTTTGTTATGTTGCTGCTTTATGTTATGTCTTTATGTTACGTTATGTTTTTGTTATGTTGCTACTTTAAATAGTTTTCTCCTGGAACTTTCGCAGCTTGTGAGCCGGCCCTGATCTCAGTGCGAGAGGTCCTGGGTTCAAATCCCGGACGAGCCCCCATTTGTCACGGCCGGCTTGCAAGCCGTGTCATGCAGTCATGCAGCAGGCTCTTTTGCCACTCAGTCCAGCTGAGGGTGTGTGTTCCGACAGGAAAGTGACGTCAGTGCATACCCTCTGTATTCTCTGGTCTGATGAACCTCAGGTCCAAGCATCATGTCTGGAGGAAACCAGGCACTGCTCATCACCTGCACAATACTATCCTAATAATAAAGCATGGTGGTGGGAGCATCATGCTGTGGGAAGTTTTTTAGTTAATTTATTTGACAAACTATTTTTTATGTGTATTTAAATGTCTGAAACCTAAAATAAACATTGTGGTTGATAACACTGAATACAAGCACTGAGCGTGTCCATCTCTGGCTCAATGCCAGCCAAAGCGCAACCACACATTTGAATTTAGCAGTTGATCATGTGATGCACTGAATATTTCAATCGACAGTTCAGGCATTTAAGTGGCACTGAAATCTGCGTTCTATTTACCAGTCATATAGGTACATATAGGTCGTATTGGCACTGGGTTTCGGTACCCAACCCTACCAGCCAGAGCCTGAGCTTGAACCCAGTTGAACATTTTGGGAAAAACCTGAAAATGTCTGTCCATCGACGGCCCCCATCCAACCTGACTGAGCGCGAGAGGATCTGAGGAGAAGAATGGTAAACAAATGCAGATGTGCAAAGCTTGTCTTATCATACCTAAAAAGACATGAGGCTGTTCAACTAAGTACCAGTTGTACATCGTCATTTTTTTTTTTACTTATGTCAATTTAAATTTGCAAAGTTGTCAAAAATACCTGTTTTTTTTATTTGTCATTATTGGGTGTAAATTGATGTGGGGGAAAAGTGATTTAAAGTAGTTGATCATAAAGCAACAACATAACAAAATGTGAAAAAATGAAAGGGGTATGAATACTTTCGCAAGGCACTGTATGATAACTACTGAAGTGTTCATCAAACCTCATCTCTATCTTTCTCAGATGGACGGGCCGGTCGGGGCGATGCGTGTGTTGGTGACGGGCGGCAGTGGACTGGTGGGGCGAGCGATAGAGCGGGTGGTGAAAGAGGAGGAGGAGGGAGGGAGAGAAGGAGAAGAATGGATATTCCTGTCATCCAAGGACGCTAATCTCATGTAAGGGCTCCTGAACAAACACTCGTCAGACGGCACACCCGTTAGACAACATAATCATTAAAATATATATCATTAGATGTATTATAACATTTACTTTATATTCTAAAAGTGCATGTTATAGAAAACATGGTGTTAGAAGTACTAATAGCAAAGTCCCTTTAAGACAAGTCATTTTACTCGGCGGCCATCTTTGAAACGCCTCTCGGGCATTCAAGTGCAGCTCCTATCTCTTTGAATGGGGAAACATCAAATTCTCCAAAGCTGTTTGCCAAGATTACGATTTGAAATAACCAATGAAATCTGACAACAACTGTCTCATAAACTTTGTTTCTAAACACTCGAATCATGACATAAAAACGGTATTATTCAGGCTGGAACAAGCTAATGCGCATGTGCAGTCCTAAATGTGCGTCTCTTGTCTCATTTCGGAGGCGCGCATTTGACTGTTTCTATAGGAACCGGAGCTTATGACGGCCACTGCAGTGACGCAATGACTTTACCAGTCGGCGATTGGCTGTTATTTAGAAGGCGGGATTTATTCCGCCATATTGTGCGTTGCACTTTCTCCCATTCATAATAATACAAGCGTCTTGTGTTATTCTATCCACCTTATTCCTAAGCCCCATGTGAATTATGGGTGTAACTTCCGTTAAACTATAAACGGTCAGTGAAAGGCTCACTCTATGAACGCAATAATATGTTTTTTTTTTTTTAAACTGGATACAATGAGATGACATTATTCTACTCACACTTCAACCAACGAACATTAAAAGGACATTTAAAAGTGTAAAAGCATCAATGAGATACTTTCAACTACGGAAGAGGATTAGGGCCAAGCAATAATAAAAAAATAAAACCATCTCGAGATTAAAGTTGTTAAATATTGAGAAAAAAGTCGAGATAAAATTGAGAATAAACTCGTTAAATTACGAGAAAAAACTGTTAAATTTCGGAAAAAGTTGAGATAAAATGTTGAGAATTAAATTACGAGAAAAAAAACTTGTTAAATTCGAAAAAAAAGTGAGATAAAAATGTTGAGAATAAACTCGTAAAATTTCGAGAAAAAACTTAAATTTCGAGAAAAAAGTCGAGATAAAATGTTGAGAATAAAGTCGTTAAATTATGAGAAAAAGTCGTCGAGAAAAAAATTCAAAATTATGAGAAAAAAAATAAAAAAAAATTGAGAAAAATGTCGTTAAATTTCGAGAAAAAAGTCGAAAAAAATGTGAGAATAAAGTCATTAAATTATGAGAAAAAGTCGTTAAATTACGAGAACAAATTCGTTAAATTACGAATTTGTCTCATAATTTAACGACTTTTTTCTCAATTTTATGAATTTGTTCTCATATTTAACGAATTTTTTTCATAATTTAATGAATTCGTTCTCGTAATTTAACAACTTTTTTCTCGTAATTTAATGACTTTATTCTCAACATTTTCTTGACTTTTTTCTCGAAATTTAACAGGGATAGTCTTTGCTAATAGTAATGATCCATTCACTCCAGAATAATAACTTATAACTTGTAAACTTAATAACTTAGCCAGTGGCTAAGTTGACCCACCCCTGTATCTTGGCAACCGTACCATTTTATTGCCATGTGACCTATATTTTAGAACCACCCATAATTTCTGCCAGACTGAAAAGGAGAAGCACATGCTTTATTTACTTAAAAAGTTTTTGGCTTGTCAAAGTAAAATTTTAACAACAGATGTAATGGCTGTTTCATCAAAGCAAATTTGTCCAAGTCTAAAACTATTTATGATGATATTGGTGATTTAGCAACGTATAAAACCATGCAAGACATTTAGCTAAATATTATTGAACTGGTAAGCTAGCTAGCTTTTCCTAAAATGGCAGCAATGGGGCAAAGTGAGCCAATGCTGTGGGGTAAATTGAGCCAGAGTTTTAACTTACCCCACCATAAGGCAATGAATTTAAGTTAAATCTGAAGTATAAACGTGTCATTTCAATGTAATATTACGCACTGGTTTATTATCTTTATTTTCGTTTTATTGATAGGAACAGTGTACAAGTCCACCAAATCCTTCTCTGATACGAACCAGAGGATGTTTAATCATATATATCTCTCCACCTGTAGACTCTAATGGCCTAACATGGTCGACATTGCAGAAAAACTACCATGTCAAGAACCTTTTGACTAAAATGTTATTAGTTTCAGTGACATTTATTCATTTATTAGTTTTATTTAATTTTACTCAACAAAACTCTCTGTTCAGTCGTTTATAGGAAGGTTTGATGTTCAACATATTGTTTCAGAAATGCAAACAATTAAAGATACGGAAATTTCAACTTCATTTGGTTGGTTTTGTGTTGTTTAATTTAGCTTTAAAAAAAGAAATGTTTGTAATATGTTTTTTACAAAAAATATTCGTAAAAGGAAATTTGATTATTAAATTATTTTTAAAATAGGTACAATATCTTTAAAATTTCACATGGGTTTGATTCAGATTCAGTTAGATGGTCAGTTTACACCCACCTACTGACACGGCTCAACTTACCCCTAACCTGGGGTAAATTGAGCCAGAGGAACACTTTTTTTTATAAGAAGCCATATTTTTAGAACCCTTTGTCATAGAAACATTCTGATCATTTAAAATGATAGGAAACATCCTGAAATTACTTTAAAAACTTTCATTGTACTTCTGCCTCATTTCCCCTCATCTCGAGGACCACATAAGTAATTTAAATCTTTATCGATAACTTTATATCGTCATATCGCTCAGGCCTAAGCACTGCACGTGAAGCCACGCCCCTGGTTATTTTGCCACTAATGGTAAATCGCAATGATATATATCGTCATACTGCCAATATCTAAATTAATTAATGTTTCTCAGGACATGACAAATATATTTACATGTGCTGCTTCAGGAGCGCTGAAGAGACGAGATCAGTTTTCCAGAAATATCGTCCGACACACGTCATTCATTTGGCCGCCATGGTAGGCGGGCTCTTCAGAAACATGAGACAGAACCTGGACTTCTGGGTAATTATTAACAATTATTATTATATAACATTGGAAATATGTAATAAAGCCTGAAAATGTCACTGTTGAATAATTAAACTGTACATTGACTTGTTTTCAGAGGAATAATATATTTATCAATGACAACGTGCTGCAGACGGCTCATGAGTTTGGGGTGGTGAAGGTCGTTTCTTGCCTGTCCACGTGTATATTCCCAGATAAAACCACCTAACCCATAGATGAGACCATGGTAATCTCACACACACACACACACACTTTAAGAGACAGATGTTAATACCATACCAGGGCTTATACCATGATACATTTTCCTTAATCATTTGCGATTCATTGTCAATGAAAACATACTGTAAACTGCAGAATCATTAGAATCCAGTGGATCGATTTTATTTTAAACAAAATCATCAGCTCCAATTGTTTTATGATTTGAGGGAGATGATGACTAGACATTTTTTTTGGAATTGTCCTATTTTTGTCATCTACACAGACGTGTTTCTCTCTCGCTCTGTTTCAGATCCACAACGGTCCTCCACATGAGTCTAATTTCGGTTATGCCTACGCCAAACGCATGATTGATGTCCACAACAGGTCAGTGTTAAAGTTCATTGGTCATGAGCTTTTTTGGGGGGGTGTATCACATGTCTAGGTCACATTTTGATTGGGAGCATCTTTTTTTAAATTTTCTACATTGTCGTATTATCATCAAATCATAAGATTTTTGCAGTAAAATATCCAAAAACCACTAGGTCAGTGTTATATATTTTGTTCACTTGAGTACTTACAATATCCCAAATGTTTGCAACTATTTGTAAATCGTGAGAAAATTGCAATTTTAACCAAGGCTCCGGGACGTGTGAGGAGTCGCCTGTCAATGGCGTCATACCCGCGTTACCCTCGGTTTCCGCTTTTATTTTGTAGAAACCATGGAAACACCAAAGACGTTTTAATATTTACACGTTTTAATAGACAAGGGAACAACTGTTTTGATATATTTATAGACAGAAAACTAATTATTGTTATATAGCTCAACACGTTTAGTCTTATTGTTTAAATCTAATTTTCTTGATTTTTGCGAGTACCATGCCTCAGAGAAAAACACTATTTTGTGAAGTAGCTAACATAGCATAATCAGATGCAGCTTTATTTTTAGTAACAGTAATACAGCATTTTCTCCATCATACAATACGTTTTAAAATGAATTGCATGCCATTTATCAACACAATCATCCAGCATTTAATATATTGTAAAATCGATCTATCTTTACTGCAGTGTGTAACAGTGTCTCACAGCAGCCGCCGAGCGAACGCACAGAGTAACGTTATAACATCATTTTCAACACACTCAAATGTATCTAATATGATAAACAGAGCTGCGTTACCTCATCTGTTCTCTGCTTTATACTACAGTAACGTTAATAATCGCATCCATGAACATGATTTCTTCCCGAGTCCAATCCCGATTATTTTGCACTGTCCGTTGAGGTGGAGACCACATGTCCCAAGATTCCATGCTCAAACTTGCCATCATCAAGCTACGCCTTTATTTGAATAGGCCTCTAGCGACCTCTAGCAGAATTCTTACATACTGCACCTTTAAACACATTTTTGCTCCTTATTTTCATTACCGCAGTTCATCCAGACATTTTCTTTATTTTACTTTTGCGTGTGTGTGTAATTCTCATTCTCATTAGTGAATTTCATTAAATTACTGATACAATAAATTTTTACATTTAAATCACCATAAATGAAATGCAGCACAACATGTGCAATAAATATTTAGAAATTTTTTTTTTTTTTATGTATATAATGAACTACTATTTTTATGACAATAATGAGAATTTGTGAGAAATGTGTGTAATTGTCATGAAAATAATGTCAAGATATATTTATTTTGAGATTTTGGGGTGAAGTTTTGTTTATAGCTTTCATAAATTTAACAAAGAATTCATTTGTTTTTGTCCATTAGGGCGTGTTTTCAGCAGTACGGTCGGCGATACACCGCCGTCATCCCCACCAATGTTTTTGGACCCCATGACAACTTCAACATTGAGGACGGTCACGTTCTGCCGGGGTTGATCCACAAGACTTACCTGGCAAAGAGTGAGAGCCCCATATTTATAGCATCAAATAACAAACAAAAACCCAAAGTTATTGGAAAAACAAACACTTGAGCATATGTCAACATGATGAGAGCTACCTAAAATGACAGAAAAAAATATTTAAGGTTATTTTTTTTAGTTTAGCTCACGTCCCAGTTGATTGCATGGAAAAGATGGTGTTTACAACCTATACTGCAGCCAGCCACCAGGGGGTGATCAAGATGTTTTAGCTACACTTTTTTTCAGTGTGCGACACACTTGATCTAGAGCCGCATTTAAGCAAAGTTTTGTTCACATGGAAAACATTTTGTGTGTTTTGTAGAGGAAGGTAAACCTCTGCAGGTCTGGGGTTCAGGTCGCCCTCTGCGGCAGTTCATCTATTCTCTGGATCTGGCTCGTCTGTTTGTGTGGGTTTTGAGGGAGTATGACGAGGTGGAGCCCATCATTCTGTCAGGTACTCGAGCCGTGATTCCCTTACAAATTCAGTTTGATCAAAAAAAATTCTTTAATGGTATAACAAAAGATGATGTCTAAATTTTGGAGACTGATTTGTATGTATTAATATGTTGGTACATAAACCAATTTCAATATGTATAAGAAAACATATTAGGCAAATTTTCATGTTGCGATTAATTGCTGAAGCTTTTATCACGGTATACGGTATTATCACGATATTTAAATAAGTTGCAAAAAAAAATGTTGTCATAGTATAACAGGTTTAAGAACTCTGAATGTTTAAATACAATAATACAATATACCAAAAATATATAAAGTAAAATTTTCAAACAGATTAAAGTCTCATTATTTAATGCATTAACTAAGATTGAGCAATAGCTACATTTGTTACAGAAAGTATTATTTTGTGTTAATATTAGTTAAGAAATACAACTGATCATCTCAGGTCCATTAAATAAGTTCTTTTGATTTAAGTAATGTTACTAAACAGTAACTAAGAAATTAACATTAACTAAGAATAATTAATGCTTTAAAAGTTTTTTTCATTGTCAGTTTGGTAATAATGAATTAACATGTTAACTAATGAAGTTTTACTGAACAATAACAAATAATCAGAACATTTCAAATCATTAGGGCATGTTGTAGTCCAGATTAAAATATAAAAATGTTTAAGTTTGAAAATAAATAGCCTATTAAGTTTTTAATTATTCAGTATTTGGTGCTGAGATGAACAACATTGAGATTACAAAAAAATGAATGTCTGTTTGAAGCATTTTAAAAACTTCACTAGCAGCTGCTTTGTTTGCGGGGTTTCCGGGGTAACCGCTGCATTTCTGCTGTTCCATCAGCGCCCTCTGCTGTCAGAGAGTGAACGTGCACTTTCATTCAGCGCGTCTCCTTCATTCGTTCCTCCATGTGCTTCTCGTGCACGTTGGGCTTGTTTACATCTGAGCGCGTGTCCCTTTGACGCAGAATACGGTGTTGTGCATTTTATACGGTTGATGGGGAAAGTATTGTTAAATGCATTATAAAAATTTTAATAATTGGTAATAAATTATTTTGAAGTGCCCACGATAACAATATCGTGCATATTCATTATCGTGATCGCATTACCGAATATCGGCACGTCTAAAATATATCTTTTAAACTTTCTGTTACCTTGTTGTACATTTTAATGGGCCTTTTTAATTAATAAAAGAATCTGAGATATCTAATTTGTTTATCTTTGTTGTTTTTTCTCTCTCTCTCTAGTTGGAGAAGAGGATGAGCTGTCCATAAAGGACGCTGTGGACGCTGTGGTCGAAGCGTTGGGGTTCAAAGGTGACGTGATTGTATCCTTTCACACAATTAACACATCTCGATGGTCATGGTGAAAATCTGCAGTTGTTCTCAAGCAGTCCTTGAATGACACAGTTTTCCTTTTGGTGTGATCTGTCCCTTTCATCCACAAACCTTAACTAACCGCTCTCAGTATGACACTAGTAAAGCAGACGGTCAATTCAAGAAAACTGCCAGTAACGCCAAACTACGCAAATACCTGCCAGACTTCAAGTTCACACCGTTCAAAGCAGGTGATCAATCTTCACTTCTCAGCATTTACTAAATGTTCTTCAATAGCAGTCAAAAGAACAGTCATTATAGGTGCTTTTCTTTTTTCCAGCTATCAAGGAGACGTGTGATTGGTTTGTGGCCAATAATGACATCGCCCGTAAATGAAGATCTGCACATCTCATTGGCTGTGGGGTAGTTTCACGGAACATTCAGACTGACGGCAGGTCTGGATTCCATAGTAGCTTTCATTGGCCAAGGACCCGCCCAGAGGCCGTCTGACTGACATGTGAAACAACCAATCACAGTTTGTTTTGTTCTGCAGGGGCGTGAAAACGTAAAGTCAATGTCCCTACGATAACAGAACGGCTTGTAAAACATATTTAAAGAGTCTATGCTGCAAACTTCTCATACTTTTGAAAATCCAGTGTTTAGTTGGTCATGATAAGCACTCGTTGTCACAGTTGTAGAATTCAACCAATCAGATGATGACTTCGAAACTCCTGAAGTGTTTCCAATTTTGTGCCATATGAAACGTTCATACAACGTTCTGAGGCTGAGAGTAGCTGTGAGTCTGAACACTGTTAAATGCTAGAAACCAACCCTGACTGATCAGACCCTTTTAATATTTTTTTATGATTACAAAATCATTGAACACTGCTGTTTTAGCTCTCTTTACATGTTTATTTAAAGTTTTATAATATATATGGGTGTTTCTGCAACTACGGTCACTTTTAACACTGCCAATTTAAAAAAAAAAATCAACCTCTATGAATTTAAATTTTAACCATCAGTCTGTAATACATACAAAAATGTAGACAAAATTCATCACTTCTTACAAAATGTCCTTACCGCAACAATACAATAACAGTAATTTTATACACTTTTCTTTTTTAATTTCTATAAAAATTTAATGCATACATTTACATAGTTACTTTCAAGATTTGTCAATTTTTGTAAATACAAATATTAAAAAATAATTTAAAATTAGAGGATTTTATGATATTCTTTATGCCATGGAAAATTGATGCTAACCTATATACAAATTGTTTTAATACACGACAAAGATAAAATATTTAGCTTTTTACGACAAATATTGTCATTTTAATGTGTAAATCATCTCTAGTGAAGGGTTAAAACAAAATATTTTGTTTTGTCCTCAGGTTTCTTTTGTTCATCCTCCACTGTCTTCTTTTCTGATTTGTCAGTTTATCTGCTCTTTTTTTAATGTTCTTTTCCCATGACTATTCATATCTGTCAGGGTCGTTTCTCATTATGTCTCTGCATTTCTGTCATCTTATTATCTGATTTGGTATCATCTAGGCTTGCAAAAATGGCATGTTTACATTTAGATTACAGTTTAAAACTTGAATTTGTCTCTACCGCAACGCAAGGTCTTTACCGCAACACCTAAAATGTTGCAGAAATTACGTTTTTGCTAATATTAGCATCAGTTTTGACTTTTAGCACCACATATACATGTATTCAACAGTATTATAAGTTCATTTTTAAAATGTGGTTTAAAATACACTATTACTAGGCTGAATGGTAAGGACACATAATAAATACTTAAGAAGAAAGATAGTTTTCTGGATCTTGTGAGTGACCAAATGGGGTCTGTAAGCCATGTGCTCACATGCAAATTTCTGTTTCCATAGAAACTACATTTGTTTGGCTTTGAACAAATGTCATATTAAGAGTCTTTTTTCAGTGTTGCGGTAAGGACTCAAAAGTGTGGGACAGATGTATTTAGATGAAAAAAAAAAAAACATATAAATGTTTAGTAAACAAAAAAGAACTTTTAAGATGGTTTAAAATAACATTTATATGAAACTAATTCATTTAAAATAATGTCATATAGTAAACGAATTTGCTAATTTTACGCATCTCAACATTGAAACCACAGATTTATGAGCAAAAAGGGTGTTTGGACCTATAAATGCTTCATCATTTTTAATTAAATCATTATTCATTCATTATTTTTAAGTCAAGGTGTGTAATGACACTGTTTACATTTAAGAAGCTTTAGATGACTAATTGTAACAAACCTTAAATTTCACTACTGGGAATTAAAAGTGCCCGTAGTTGCAGAACCACCTATTATATATATATATATATATAGATATAATATAACACACACACACACACACTTTACTGGTGTGCAATTAGTAAAACTGCAAATGCTGCGTTTTCCAATACATTTATATAAATGCATGGACTGCTCCCTTCACACATCATCGTGCACGAGCTAGTGGCGCCATCTTGCGGCTGTGCACGGGACACAATTTGTATCTCAGCCAAAGTCCAAAATTAAATGAACACCCACCAAGCGACAAATGCGAGTGAAAAATTAGCTTTGTCCAGAATAGAGATGTATATATATTTGTCATTGATTCTAAGTATTGCAAGGCTGCGATGTATTTATATAAACCGACTATAGGATGGTTTCAACGGCAATAACATAAACAAACTTAGCTTCCGGTAGACTTCCACAAAGAATCAAAAACAACAGAGTCCGTCTAAACTAGATTATTTCTGATTACAAGCAAACTAAATAAGTAAACTACATTAGATAGCAAGTTGAAACTATGTCTAGCCAGTATTTTGTGTTACCAGTAGATGAAAAGAACCGTTACTTGGCCATTCAACAAACACAGACCGGAAGTTTACTTCGGGCCAGGCGCGTTACCGTGGTATTTCAGAGTGAAGCAGTTTTCAGTGTCTCGGCTCCACACGAAACACTGTAATGAGAATTTGTAAGACAGTTTTATAAATCTGTTGTCGACAAAAGGTCTCCCAGCTTTGCGTAGCTCGATCTAGTGATGGGCGCTTTCGAAACTCATTAAGCTTCGAAACATTTACGGATCTTTTGTTTCGAATCAGTAGCTCGCCTCAGACTCGCCAAGTCACGTGATTTCAGCAAACTAGGCTTCGTGATCTGCTGAACCCATGATGATCTCGGGTCAGTTTTATATTGAAGGTTGATTTTTAATTAATTTAATGATTTTCTATACTTAATTTACAATATGAAACAAAATGAAAACTATACTTAATTGATTCTAATTGATCTAATTTTCTAAATAACACACAAAACAAGGACACATTTTACAGAACCTTCCTATTTAATGGTAATTAGATCACATTTCGTAGATTAAACAATGTAATGACACCTTTACAAACCAAGTTTAATCTACGAAATGTGATCTAATTACCATTAATTAGGAAGGTTCTGTAAAATGTGTAAATACACACGTTTACAGCAGGTGGCTTCAAAGAGCTTCGTTTCTCCAATCACGAGCCAGACTTTTGACTGACAGGTCTGGGCTCTATAGGACCGCCTACTTATTCAAGAAGTCGTCGTTACGTCATGTTTGGGGGCGGGTAGAGGGAAAAATTGACGAAAAGTTCTTGCTTTGTTTTGGCATTGGATTTCTTGACTCGCGATCATGTTGCAGTGCTTTCTTGGTAACCTTGGATGTAATTTAAATGAATAAAAGTAAATTTAAATATTTTAATATATATAAAATGTTTAAGATACCCAAAGTACCGGCTGTTTAATTTCCCCCATCCAGTTTTATTTTAATAAATGGAGATTACTCGGGAATCCTTTCACATTTCGACAACTGAAGCGGAAAGAGTTTATTAAATAATAACTATAATAATAATAAAAATATAATAAAATAGTCGAAACATGTTTTGGGCATGTGCAGCAAACATGAAGGGGCGGTTCAGGTTTTCCTTTGGGATTTTTTTTTTTTTTCCTTGGATGATCACATGGTTTTATTTGTGCTCTGTACGTGTTTGGTGCTGTACATTTTCTTCTGTTTTTACTGGGTATGTTCTTGTGTTTATTTTATTTTAATATGTGTATTGTCAATATGAAGGATTTTTGGAATGTTTTAAGGGTTCCGATTATAGAAAAGCAGCGGTTTTAATTCATTTTCAGTATTATAATAAGCTCTTGGGGAGAATGTTTGCTTCTTGTTTAAAAGTCATGAACTTTATGAGGTGAGTTTTGCAAACAGAAAAGAAAACGTGTAAAAAAAATGAGTAAAGAATTTAAAATACACAATGGTAGTATTTGTTGTACTGAATTACATTTTTGCAGATTTTAATAAATTGTGTAGTAATGGGATTATTATTTTCTTTCGTTCTTTTATACTTGAGGTGAAATATAACCCGGATGTTTATTTTGCTAAGCTGTATGCAAATCTACCTTCCTTAAATGTAGGTGTGTGTGCATGAACCAGTAGTAAGCTGGTAAAGTTTTCTCATTACCTCAGGATTCACAGAGCGGGATCATCGAGCGAGCGAGAGAGAGAGAGAGCAGGTAACGCGTTTGCACTTATATAATATAAGTATATACTAATACACGATTCATCAGATCTGACAGTTTAAGCGATTTTTTTTTATTTTAATTTGAGCTGAAAAGAGTTTATAAAAATCATTGAGCGTTAAGTCTGTATTGTAATTTTATGCATGATGGTCTCATCAGATTTTATTGATAAAGTATTAATATATATATATATTTTCTCTGTGTTTTGGGTTCATAATGCTACCTCAACCGTGATGGCTTGACTTTACATGGGAGTGTCAGTGGTTAGAACTTGCTTTACCTGTTTCGGCTGTCTAGTAGTTCATTGTGAGCTGTAGGGAGAAAGAAGAGCTGCTTTTACTAAGATAACATAAAGCCTTACAAAAATGCTTCTATTATAAATATAATGTATCAGATGACAGTCCCATTGGACTTTATAATCACCATGATACAGGTTGAAAACAAACATGGTATTGCCATGGTTTCTCGACATGGGAATAAATTACACTAACAAGTACGGCTTGATCACTAATAAACATACTGTAGAAAACTGTAGAGTTTAGATAGATCCAGTATGAATTATATATTGGTCCAGGCTGGTTTATGCTGGTCTTTTGTCATTCTATTCTCGACTGAGCTGGTCAAACTGGTCTTTCTGGTCAAGGTTGAACAATATAACAATGTAATATACTTATATAATTATAACTTTGTAATTTCTTGTGCTCACTCTGTTGAAAGTAACTGAAAAATTTAATTGTTTTAGATAATAAAGTCATCTGATGTTGTAAATAAAAAAACTACAACAAATACAAGTGCTCCATTTTACATGCATGTTAAAATGCACAAATTATTTAAGAGTTAAAAAGACTGCAGAACAAAAACATTTTAGATGCACCAAATTAAGGCATAATAATAAGCCGTTTGTACAATAAAATGTATGGAGAAGAGCTCTTTCAATGTTATGTTTAATAACTTGTTAATGAAAGCTTAACATTGAAAGTTGCTGTTTTTTAAAGATTGATTGTATGCGTATTTGGGAACTCTTGTGTGTAAATATCGAGCTGAAAGACACTGAATCCAAATAGTGCACATAGTAAAAGGTATTAAACTTCATACATAAGCATTTATTTATTTCATCTGCATTTAATACTGTACTATTCAACCACTTCTTTTGGCTGAGCAGTTGTTGTTAGAATTTGATATTCATGAGAGCTTTGTGGGTTGGATTTTAGATTTTAATGGAGAATAACGTGGTTGTGTTATTCTGTTCTCTTTATCTTCTTGGAATTATTATTAAAGGACTGTTCATTCTTTACTCGTTCATCTTCGTGCAATCGATACAGCCATATATGTTACAGAATACAGCTGAAAGGATTTTTTGCATCTTTTTTTCTCTCTCCCCCTCACAAATGGATCTACCTGCCATCCAACTGCATTGCCTTGAGCAGAAGGACCGTTCCTTGGAGAACCACACTAAGGACTTTTTAGATCTGGTGTACCTTACCCACTTTCCAAACTGCTTACTCTGCGCTTTTAACATCAGCAGCCTCAGCAAGGCACTCCTTTCACGGTCCTTGAGAGGATTTTGCCACTTTTGTGGAGTGGGTGCTGTTGAATAATGGATCGGCATTCACCATCTGCCCAGCGGAGGACATCACCAGCCCAAAGCCCAACAAGCCATACCCCGCTGACATGACGCCAGAGCCCACCGCAGACAGAGAGCTAGAGCCTGCCGCGATGCACAAGTCAGTGCCATTAAAAAAAAGACTAGGCTCCACAGTGAGTCTGACCAAGTGCGAAGACACCGACCACACTCCATCCACTGAGGGTGAGCTGCTGCTGGCCTCTGCATTGTTTTATGAATTGGAAGAGGTTGTTTACCTTATTCTTCTGTCCAACTCGAAGTCTCCTGTGTCCCCTGCTGGTTCCACCCAGCTCAGTCTCCTGTGTTCCCATTGGTTCCGCCCAGCTTGAGTTCTTCTGTGTTCCCACTGGTTCCGCCCGGCTTGAGTTCTCCTGTGTCCCTGCTGGTTCTGCCCAGCTCAGAGTCTCCTATGGCCCCACTGGTTCACCCAGCTTGAAGTGTCCTGTGTCTCCAGAGTTCCCACAGAGTCTCCCTCTCCCACCTCCTCTTCCAAAATCAGCCAGTCCATCAGCCCCGCTTCCGCTGATTCCCTTCAGCCCCTCGGCTTCTCCTCTGAAGCCACTCTATGGTGTGGATTTGCCTTTGCCTCTGGCCTAGTAAAGAGGATTCCCCTTCTCTGCCTCCAGCCACTGATCCCATCACTCCATTTCGGCCCGTCGTCCTGTCAGCTCCGCCTTGCCTCCTCCCTCCGCTCCATCAGAGACCATCGTCCTTACGGCTTTACCGGGCTCCCTCGTCCCTCTAGCTCCACCTTGGTCAGACGTCACTCTGCCTGTGCTATGGACTTCTGAGCCGTCCGCTGCACTCTGTCTCTCCATCCCTTCAGCTCTGTCTGGCTCCGCCTTCCCTCCGGCTTCAGCCCTTCAGCTCAGTCTGGCTCCGCCTTCCCTCCGGCTCCGCCTTGGTGCTCAGTCCCACTGGCTCCACCTCAGTCCTCTGGCACCCTGGCTCCACCTTGGACACTCATCACTGCGGCTCTGCCTCGGCCTCCAGAACATTGGGGTCACCCGGTCCCATTTGCTCCCGTCCTGGCCTTGGGCTCCACCTCCATCAGCTCCATCTCTGTCTATTGTACACCTGGTGTCGACATCCAAGCTTCCACCATGGCTCCTCCCTCCCTCAACTCCACCATGGGCCATTGTCTGGCTCTGCTCTGGATCACCACCTGGCTACTCCACCGTCATCGCCACCCTCTCCTTCTGTTCCTGCCCTTCGCCAGCCTTGTCGCCTCCCCCACCCTCCCTCTCATTTGGATTGTTTACTTCGTGAGGACACTTTTCCCAGGGAGGGGGGCGTAATTTCATGTGTAGTCTGTTTTGCCTGCCTTCCTAGTTAGATTCCCTGGCTATTACTTATGCCGCTTTTCCGCCGTGTGGAACGACTCAGCTTGGTTTAGCACTGCTTGCTTACTTTCGGTTTGCTTTTCCAATGCAGTTAGTACTGCTTCAAAATGGGTGGGATTATAGACTGATCATTATAGTTGTGCCACCTATACTGCTGTGGATCCGCTCCTTGGCTAGTTACCGAGTCTGCACCTCATCTACTGACCATGATAAAGCCATTTCTTTTTTCAAGTTGCATGCAAGCAAGTAGTTTAAAAAAGCTGCGCAAATGATACTGTGCGGTAATGATATTCTAGGTAATGATAATCTAGCGGGTTTGATGTCTTGTGTTTCAAATCCAATGATGCTGGTAATGACGACTCTCTCTGACCAATCAGTGATCTGCAATGTTTACACGTCAACATTTAGTATCTGTACGGTATGTTTGGAACGTCAACCGAGGTGGTACTATTTAAGCGAGCCATACCGTTCCATACCGAGCCGTCCCGTGCAGTGGAAAAGCGCCAAAAAGTGAGCCGTACCATGCAGTGGAAAAGCGCCATTAATTTCCACACTCCTGTTTCTGTTTCCTGATTACATGCCCTGTGTATTTAACAGGGCTGCCAACTTTTGAGTTCAGCCTAGAGTGAGATTTTGGGGCGGTGCTTATGGAGGGGCGTGGCTTGCTTTTGTACTGTTTTTTTATGATAAAGTTATGTAAAATAACTGCTCAGTGCTGCAAAACAAACAACTCTGCTAATGCTAACTTAATTCTATAAACTATTAGGGGTGTGTGACGAGACAGGTATCTCACGAGACAAGATTGCGAAATACATGACTAGAAAAATGGTCTGCAGGTGTATTGAATGTTTTAACTAATCATCTGTAATGAAGTCATTAAGTTCTACTTTCTGAGTATGAATTTTCATATGCAGTAAAAGACACCAATACTCAAGTTGTAAAAGGTTTTGCCACTAACTCGACTGACTTCTCTTCTGTATGATTTATATGACTCTTCAGACCTTACTGTACATGATTATGAGCTCTAAACTTTTGACCTCCTAACTGAACTCCTTCCACAACTGATCATAGAAATAAAACAGTATAAATAAAAATGGTAACACTTACATAAGGTTTCATTATTAACATTAATGTATTAATAAAACATCAACTAACAATGAGCAATACCTTTGCTACAGTATTTATTAATCTTGTTTATGTTAGTTAGTTAGTTCATGATAGTTACAGAGCATTAACTAAGTCAAATGAAACCTTACGTTTGTGCTTAATAAGATTAAGAGAAAACTGTTATTTTTATGGTAACACTTTAATAAGTGCAACCATTCTCTCAATATTCAAAGTGCAAATAAGACCAATTTTCTCGATACAGAGCTAAGAGATGGTTACAACTACACTGCCAGCCTAAAATAGCTTTCATATTGAGAGATATCTGTATTCATCAGGGAGCCGCTTTCAAATGCGGGTATTGAAATCGCGTTTGAATGCGCGCTCGCGTTTACTTTCACTTCAGCGATCGCCGCGTAACTCTGAATATGGAGCGGCGGCGAAGAATTAAATGGTTTTTTTTTATTTAAATACAAGGCAAATCGACAGTGGAGGCGTAATGTAACGTAAGGTGGCATTCTTTCCTAATCATCCTAACACTCTGTCATGGAAATCACGAGACTACTTTTCGCCGAGACAGAATCTCGTCACATATTCTTCTCGCTCGTCACATAACTATGCATAGTTAGGGGACGAAGACACGGAGCGCCCTGTAACTCATGACCTGCCTGCGTTCACAATTCACACGGTGCAGATGGGATGACTACACAGTTTATGGGAATAAATTGTATATTTCCCTCACAATGTCACAAAAACTCACTGTACACTGTCTGTATGGTCTCTCTGCGCGTTGCTTTGCGAGATCATACGGCGCGATTTTTTTCCCTCACTGCTGCAAGAGTCTGCGTGAGAATATGGGGGTGTGGCGTGAGAGCGTGAGAATGGGTCAATTGCGTGAGTTCATGAATCGTGAGAGTTGGCAGCCTTGGATTTAAGCCTTGAGTCTTTTCAGTGTCCAGTATTGTTAAACATGGTTGTGTTATTCTGTTCTCTTTTGTGTATCTTCTTTTAATTATTATTAAAGGACTGTTTATTCTGTACTCGTTCGTCTTCGTGTGATCAGTACTGCCATTAGTGGCAAAGATGTGACAATAGATTTTTAGAAAACAGTTGATGTCTCACTAAATAGTTATTGCTAGTAATTGAGAAAGTTAGCTCATATAAGTACCTTGCTATATAAGTACAGTAATAAGTTAAACTGGGTGGGAAAACACAAATCTGGTAGTTTTAAAAGCACAAATGCGATTATATTTCCTTAGGAAGGTTAGGTCCTTTGATGTGGATAAATTGGTACTTACAATGGTTGATGAACCTTTCATTGAATCTGTTTGAACTTTTTCTATGATTTAAATGTTAAAAGCAGATCGCAGTTATAGAAAGTTGTTAACCTTTGGGTTCAAAGATTATAGGCACTTAGGAAGTATTGATTATTTTAGATGATACACCTCACATCTTGTATTCAGAATTTGAACTGACACTATTGCAAAGTTAACTGATGATAGGACAAAATATTCTGTGGTAAGAGATGCTGGTTTCCTGTATAATTGACAATAACCGCTACTTTCCAACCCCTGTCATGTAGCTACAGCTTGTTTCTAGTTTGTGTAGTTTTTTTGATGCATATGATTCTTGCATTCTGCATTGACCTCAATTGACAGCATTGCACAGACACCAGAAAAAAGGTAAGGGTTTCATACGAATTTTAACAGGACTATAAATGCAATAATTCATCATGGTTTGCTCGTTTTAGACACTGTTTAGAGCCGCAGTTGATTGCAGAAAATGATCTTTTATAATGTGATTTGGTTCTTGCATGATGGTCTCATTAGCTAGATCAATAATCACATCGAGTTCAGACAGAAATCTTGGGGAAATCTTTGATGACAATGACAGCAGGATCACAACATCAGGAAGATCAGGCCCTTCCCAACTGGGAATGCAGTGCAACTTCTCTTCCAGGCCCTTGCCATTTCTAGACTAGACTATTGCAATGCTCTTCTGGCTGGACTTCCAGCATGTTCAATAAAATACGTCTTGGTTTTGATGCAGTGGAGAATGCCCTTGGAGTGACCAATATCTGAGCACGTTTACACCTACGCTTCCCTCTGGTTGGTGGCATTTCTAAAGGTTGTAGCCTGTCCTTCTCACTGAAGTCAGAGAAGTTACTGCTTCCAATGAGCCTCTCAGGCTAGAATATGTTCTTCTTGGGACACTGACTTTAGCGAACAGAGCCACTGTACAAGTCACACAGGTGTTGACATGCTTTTTGACTTTGGCTAGTTCTGATTCAACACCCCTCTCCTTCCCCTTCTCAGGAAACCGGGTTGCATAAGCAACCTAAGACATTCAGAAACCCTTATAAAGCCTCATCTCTTTCTCTCTGTCAGATGGACGGGCCAATGCGTGTGTTGGTGACGGGTGGCAGCGGGCTGGTGGGGCGAGCGATAGAGCGGGTGGTGAAAGAAGGCGAAGGTAGAGAAGGAGAAGAATGGATATTCCTGTCATCCAAAGAGACCAATCTTGTGTAAGAAAACCCTCATTGGAGGGTTATCACAACATATCAAATCATCACACATAACTTGTACTTTATAATAAGCACTTGTTATAGAATTAGCTTCTATTTTATTTTGTTCTTTCTTCACTAGTGTTTACAAGCATCCCAGGATGCATCTAATGAAGTTGGCTCATGAATGGAATCTATACAAAGAATAAGCTTAACTATAAGAGAGTTTTCATGCATGATTTACCTGTACTGCTTCAGGAGCGCTGAAGAGACGAGAGCAGCCTTCCAGAAACATCGTCCGACACACGTCATTCATTTGGCTGCCATGGTAGGCGGGCTCTACAGAAACATGAGACAGAACCTGGACTTCTGGGTAATTATTAACACTAAGTAACATAAGGTTGGAAATATCTCTGTTGAATGATTGAACTGTACATTGACTGTATTGTGTTTTTGTTTCCAGAGAGATAATGTGCACATCAATGACAACGTGCTGCACATGTCTCAGGAGTTTGGGGTGGTGAAGGTCGTTTCCTGTCTGTCTACATGTGTTTTTCCTGATAAAACCACATACCCTATAGATGAGACCATGGTAAACTCAAACACGCACTTCTAATGGTTATGTACAGCTTTGGTTTAGATTGCACTGTGTTCTGTTCCTGTTTTGCTTGCCTTAGGTCTCTTAGTAGTTACACTCCCCATGTATTTAAGACCTGTGTTTTGTTCAGTTTGTAACAAGTGGGATAAGATGTGGCCCTTTTAGAGGGACAGTTCTATGGAGTCAAAATAATGCCGCATATATATGCAAAAAAATAAAGTTTTGCAAACGAAAATTAAAGTATTGAGGAAAATAAATGTGCTTTTTGCAAACAAAAATAAAGAATTGCAAAAGAAAATAAAGTTTTGGGAGACAAAAATGAAGTTTTGCAAACAAAAATAAAGAATTGCAAAACATAAATGAAACGGCGTGAAAAGCAATGATTTTGCAATACATATTTTCCATGGTCATATCTATTAATTTATTTGCAACGCTGGTTTTATTTTGCGGGTCAGTCTAGTTTGAGCTTGCGATGCCGTTTTCCCTTTGCGCTTCATTTTTCTGCGCGTCTCGCTTTGTGGCACTGTTTTGACGTGGGGGGTGGAGTCATGGGACGGGGGCGTGTACAAGATGCCTCCCTGGAAGTGACGTCATCAGCCCGAGACGCAGCTCACTGATCCAGGTACTGTCATGATGAGCAGAGGCTTGCGAGTGGATCGCTTCTTTTTATTCAATAGCATTAAAACATGCATGTTTTTCGTTTTATTAACAAATGTATATGTGTATTAGCAGTGTTTGCTCAAGTTAAAGAAGTTGTTACCATGAACATCTGGCGTTTATTTCTCTCGATGTGTACACTTTTATAGCATTAAAATGTGTATTGTTTCATTTAGTTAACTGCATGTGTATTAACAGTGTTTGTTTAAAATCTCTTAACCTGTGGGAGGACGCCAGCGCACAGAAGCGTTGCAAATAAATGAATAGATATGACCATGGAAAATATGTATTGCAAAATCATTGCTTTTCACGCCGTTTCATTTATGTTTTGCAATTCTTTATTTTTGTTTGCAAAACTTCATTTTTGTCTCCCAATACTTTACTTTCTTTTGCAATTCTTTATTTTTGTTTGCAAAAAGCACATTTATTTTCCTCAATACTTTAATTTTCTTTTGCAAAACTTTATTTTTTTGCGTATATATGCGGCATTATTTTTGACTCCATACAGTTCACCCATTTATGAAAATTCTGTCATCATTTACTCACCCTCATGTCATTCCAAACCTGTAAGACTTTTGTTCATCATAACTTCACATACTTGTTTCTCTGAAAAACAATGGTTCAGACAGTTATTTTACTTTGAAATGTGCATTCCATGTCAGAATGTTTATTTTGGTCTGTGTGACTCCTCCCACTGCCAATTTACCCAATAGCCCACCCTGGGTTGCCAGTTGGCAGAAAATACATGGAAGATGGCAAATGAACTGGGTCAGAGATAGCAGATTTTACCCAACCTAAAAAGCCAGCATCCATCTAAAAATTTCTATGAATGGGAGCATATTAAAACAGGGATAAATCAACTTACAGTGTGTAAGTCTCCTCGCCTTCTATTGTCAATTGCGGTCGTTCCTGTTGCATGTCCTCAATCTGGCAACCCGCGTGAAAGTCGAATCTGAGGAGAAGGGGGCAGTGTAAACAATTCTCTCCAATATTTTGAATTTTGACTGCAGTACCCATTTCAACCACTAGCTGTCAATATTACATACTGCACCTTTAAAGACTGTTCTTGTCGTTTATTCCTTCGTTGTGCACTTTCATTACAGTGACTCAACTGTGACAACACTTTAATAGGCAGATGTTGGGTGTGTTTTCCTTTAAAGAGCTCACATCACGAGATGTGTTTCTTGATTTTTTTTTTTTTTTTTTTTTTTCTTTCATTCACTCAACTCAACTCAACTCAAAGACTGTTAGTTGAAACTAAACTGTAAAAACGACCCTTGGATTTTTGATGTCAGAAGCATTGATGTACATGACCGCCAACATTTATATACCTGTTTGGTGTTTAGAAACTTGTCCCATCCCATCCTGGTGAGAAATACTGATTAAAAATGCATGAATGTGAGCGATTTAAGCCAGTGGATGTCTGTTTGGTTTCATGAGTCTGTTTGCATGGATTGTGTTTCTGCTTTTACTGATGTGTTTCTCTCTTTCTGTCTCTGTGTCAGATGCACAACGGTGCCCCACATGAGTCTAATTACGGTTATGCCTACGCCAAACGCATGATTGATGTCCACAACAGGTGAGTTTTGCTCTCTTGGTTTCAAAATTCATTGGTTCTTGAATGGGTGTCCAGATCACATTTCTGTTACGAAATTTTGCTTGGTGAGAATGAAGTCTAAAGAAGTTTAGACCCATTATGGTTTTGTCTGCATTGTCAGGGGTGTAGCTTGACATCTGGACAGGTGGGCAAGACTGTTATACTGGTTATTCAGGTTTCTAGTTTCACATTGTTCATTCAGGCGACGTGTTTAAAGATGCTATATATATATATGTACAGTGCCCTTCCACTAATATTGGCACCCTTGGTAAACATGAGCAAAGCCGGCTACAAACATGAAACTGTCCAACCATGACTTCCTGTTCCACAGGAGTACAAATATGAGGAAACAAAAAGGCCAAATTCCCTTAATCATTCATCATGATGTGTAAAACCAAAGAATATAGTTCTGATGTGCAGCAAAAGATTGTTGAGCTTCACAAAATAGAAAGTGGCTGTAAGAAAATAGCTAAAGCATTGAAAATCCCCATTTCCACTATCAGGGCAATAATTATATGCGGTGAGGAGGAAAGTTTGAGTGGACAAAGACTCTCCAAGGATCACAGCTGGAGAATTGCAGAAATTAGATCAATTAAAAAATGATCAAACACCACAAGTTGTTTGGGAGGGTTTCAAGAAAAATCCTCCTCGCTCATCCATGAACAAACTCCAGTATATTCAGTTGTCAGACACGACTGGAACTTCAAACGGGACTGGCTTCTATGCTCAGATGAAGCTAAAAAAAAGAGCTTTTTGAGCTCACCCTCATGTCGTTCCACACCCGTAACACCTTCGTCCATCTTCAGAACACAAATTAAGATATTTTTGATGAAATCCGATGGTTCAGTGAGGCCTCCATTGACACTTTCAGATGCCCAGAACGACATATTTAAATCAGTTCATGTGACTACAGTGGTTCAACCTTAAATGTTATGAAGTGACGAGAATACTTTTTGTGCGCCAAAAAAACAAAATAACGACTTTATTCAACAATATCTAGTGATGGGCGATTTCAAAACACGGCTTCATGAAGCTTTATGAATCTTTTGTTTCGAATCAGTGGTTCGGAGCGTGTATCAAACTGCCAAAGTCACGCCCCCCAGTGGTGAACCATTGAAATTTTGAAACACTTATGACGTAACAAAGCCTTGTTTACTGAAATCACGTGACTTTGGCAGTTTGATGCGCGATCCGAATTACTGATTCGAAACAAAAGATTCCTAAAGCTTCATGAAGCCGTGTTTTAAAATCGCCCATCACTAGATATTGTTGAATAAAGTCCTTATTTGGTTTTTTTGGTGCACAAAAAAGTATTCTCGTCGCTTCATAACATTAAGGTTGAATCACTGTAGTCACATGACTGTTTTAAATATGTCTTTAGTAGCTTTTTGGGCATCTGAAAGTGTTAATTGTCTTGCTGCCAATGCAGGCCTCACTGAGCCATCGGATTTTATGAAAAATATCTTAATTTGTGTTCTGAAGATGAACGAAGGTCTTACGGGTGTGGAACGACATGAGTGTGAGTAATAAATGACAGAATTTTCATTTTTGGGTGAACTAACCCTTTAAGGCAATCCTGACAATCTGTCAGTGACATTTCCAGTGATCTCATTTTTCCTCCTTCTAGCAACAAAAGTTACATATAACCTTAATAATGAACAGTATATATAATGCATGCATCTTGTCTCCAAAAGCTCAGAAAAATCGTGTTCATACGTGTAAAACACACTGTGAGAGTGAATTTAACCATTTCAGTAAGGATCATTCAGTTGAACATAGTTAAAATAGTGTTGTTTTAAGCGAATAATTCAAGTGAATGGGTTAAAAATAATGATAGGGCCTGTCCAAATACCCACACTTGCGGGCACTTATCTACTTACATGGTGCATTTCCTGTATTTTGTGTGTGAAAAACATTTGATTACCTGATAAGACACACTTATAGTGTTGCAAAAAAGCAAGTGTGTACAGAGCTTTATTTTGATTTTCAGTACTTTGCATTTTAAAATAAACTTCTAAATGTCTGTTCAGTAGTCCCTATGTAACAGAAGACACACTTTAGTAATTGTTGTGCTTCTAATTAAGTTATAAAAAGCATTTGCAAAATATGCATATCCTACTCATCTTTGTACCAATAAAATGGCAGCACTACCAAATTATATGTAAAATCTACAACCCAAATTCCGGAAATGTTGGGACGTTTTTTAAATTTGAATAAAATAACAACTAAAAGACTTTCAAATCACATTAGCCAATATTTTATTCACAATAGAACATAGATAACATAACAAATGTTTAAAGGGAGAAATTTTATACTTTTATCCACTAAATGAGCTCATTTTAAATTTAATGCCTGCTACAGGTCTCAAAAATGTTGGCATGGGGGCAACAAATGGCTGAAAAAGCAAGAAATTTTTAAAAGATTCAGCTGGGAGAACATCTAGCAACTAATTAAGTTAATTGATATCAGGTCTGTAACATGACCAGCTATTAAAGGGATGTCTTAGAGAGGCAGAGTCTCTCAGAAGTAAAGATGGGCAGAGCTGTGAAAAAGTGCATAAAAAGATTGGAAAACAATGTTCCTCAACGTCAAATTGCAAATGCTTTGCAAATCTCATCATCTACAGTGCATAACATCATCAAAACATTCAGAGAAACTGGAGAAATCTCTGTGTGTAACGAACAAGGCCAAAGACCTTTATTGGATGCCCGTGGTCTTCAGGCCCTCAGACGACACTGCATCACTCATCGGCATGATTGTGTCAATGACATCACTAAATGGGCTCAGGAATACTTCCAGAAACCACTGTCAGTAAACACAATCCGCCGTGCCATCTGCAGATGCCAACTAAAGCTCATTCATGCAAAAAGGAAACCATATGTGAACATGGTTCAAAAACGCCGTCGTGTCCTGTGGGCCAAGACTCATGTGGAAAAGTGTTCTATGGTAGAGAAGAGTCCAAATTTGACATTCTTGTTGGAAATCACGGACACCGTGTCCTCCGGACTAAAGAGGAGGAGACCTTCCAGTGTGTTATCAGTGTTCAGTTCAAAAGCCAGCATCTCTGATGGTATGGGGGTGCATAAGTGCATACGGTATGGGCAGCTTGCATGTTTTGGAAGGCACTATGAATGCTGAAAGGTATATAAAGGTTTTAGAGCAACAAGTGTTCCCCTCCAGACGACGCCTATTTCAGGGAAGGCCTTATGTGTTTCAGCAGGACAATGCAAAACTGCAGCTATTAGCATGCTTCGTCGTAGAAGAGTCCGGGTGCTGAATTGGCCGGCCTGCAGTCCAGATCTTTCACCTATAAAGAAAAATACATCAAAGACCACAAACTCTTCAGCAGCTGGAAACCTATATCAGGCAAGAATGGGACCAAATTCAACACCAAAACTCCAGAAACTCATAACCTCGATGCCCAGATGTCTTCAAACTGTTTTGAAAAGAAGAGGAGATGCTACACCATGGTAAACATGCCCCCGTCCCAACTATTTTGAGACCTGTAGCAGGCAACAAATTTGAAAAGAGCTCATTTTGTGCATAAAATTAAAAAAATTCTCAGTTTAAACATTTATGTTATCTATGTTCTATTGGGAATAAAATATTGGCTCATGTGATTTGAAAGTCTTTTAGTTTTAGTTTTATTCAAATTTAAAAAACATCCCGACATTTCCGGAATTCGGTTTGTAATTAATTTAATTTACAGTTGAATGTTTTCCTCGACATCTCGGGATTTTGGGGCACGTGTTCCAGCACAAAATGCATGATGGGATAAAGCGTGAGTTTAGTGTGGCATCTTAAAAACATGGGACGGTCTTGCGCACTTACTGTACTTCCTGTCGCGTACACGCACTCTCAAGTGACCAAGAGCGCAATTGTGGGTATTTGGATAGACCCATATAGTATCCCTGGTTGTTAATCAGTTTGCACACCTATTCCGTTTTATCCTTGATTGCATTCAAGCTTGCCAGGTTTTCACAACAAAACCCGCCCATTCTGAGAATATATCGCAGTTGAATTTAATAGTTGTGGCTCTGTTGTTAATTTTAACCTTTAATATTATATAATGTACAGTAGGCCTACCCAAGAGAGAGGGTTTCCTGTATAGTTTAGCTGGAGAGAAATGATTTTTTCCTTAAGAAAAACTGGCATGTACCTGAAATGTTTCCAAATACAGTGTGTGTGTTTGTTCATTAGGGCGTGTTTTCAGCAATACGGTCTGCGATACACCGCCGTCATCCCCACCAACATTTTTGGACCCCATGACAACTTCAACATTGAGGACGGTCACGTGATGCCGGGGTTGGTCCACAAGACGTACCTGGCAAAGAGTAAGAGACGTGTTTATCTTTCTGGAAGGATCAGTCACATTCATAGCGTCCCACGTGTTGGTAAATGTGTGTGTGTGTGTTTTGCAGAGGAAGGTAAACCTCTGGAGGTTTGGGGTTCAGGTCGCGCCCTGCGGCAGTTCATCTTTTCTGTGGATCTGGCTCGTCTGTTTGTTTGGGCTTTGAGGGAGTATGACGAGGTGGAGCCTATCATTGCGTCAGGTACTCGAGCCGTGTTTGACATGATCACACATGTTGGATCTGTTTCATCAGAGCTCAATGGCTGATCAAATATCAAGATCATGTCTCTCTTGTTTCTCTTTGTCTTTGTTTCTTTCTCTCTAGTCGGAGAGGAGGAAGAGCAGTCCATAAAAGACGCTGTGGATGCTGTTGTTGAAGGGTTTGGGTTTAAAGGAGAAGTTATTGTATCCTTTCACACATAAACAGAGTCTGCAGTTATTTAGGAACATAAAATAAGAAATTTTGCAGAATTTCCAGAGTTTTCCTTTTGGTGTGAACTAACCCTTTCATCCACAAACCTTAACTAACCATTCTCAGTATGACACTAGTAGATCAGACGGTCAGATCAAGAAAACTGCCAGTAATGCCAAACTACGCAAATACCTGCCAGACTTCAAGTTCACACCATTCAAAGAAGGTGATCGATCTTCACTTCTCTGAAGACCTTCAGTGTTTACTAAATGTTTCTTCAGTAGTAGAAAAAAAGTGGTGACCAAAACAAGTATCTTTATAGGTGTTTTTTTCTTTCTTTTCCAGCCGTCAAGGAGACGTGTGATTGGCTTGCGGCCAATTATGAAATCGCCCGTAAATGAAGATCTCCACATCTCATTGGCTGTGGGGAGCTTCTCAATGCTGGAAATCAATGATTGATCAAACCACTCTTAATAATTTGCAAAATAATGCAATCATTGAACACTACCATCTTAGTGCTCTTTTCATGAAATAAACACGAGAAGAGCACTAAGATGGCAGTGTTTGTGTTCTTTACGTATTTAGGTTTTCTTTGGATTTTTATGTGTGGGCTCTGCTGTGTTTGGTGCTGTACATTTTCTTCAGTTTTTTTTACTGGTCTGTCAGTCAGAGTGTGTTCTGGGTTTATTGTCTAATGATCTGCACTGTATATTTCAATAATACACTCCTGTTTTAAATGATGTTTAATGTCTTTTTTATATACAGAATTTTTGGAATATTTTAAGGTTTCCAAATTCATACATATCTAGAATGTCTACATGTCATACATGTCTCGCTAGAAACGACAACAGAAGTGGAAAACATTGGTCAAAAACATACATTTACACACAAAATGACCAGAAAGTGTTGCGTAACATGAGAATGAACCTCATTGGTTCTTGCGGAAGCTCAAAGGTTCTGCGTAACACAAGAATGAACCTCATTGGTTCTTGGAGAAGCTCAAACATGCTGCGTAACAAGAATGAACCTCATTGGTTCTTGCAGAAGCTCAAAGGTTCTGCGTAACACAAGAATGAACCTCATTGGTTCTTGCAGAAGCTCAAACGTGCTGCGTAACACAAGAATGAACCTCATTGGTTCTTGCGGAAGCTCAAACGTGCTGCGTAACACAAGAGTGGACCTCATTGGTTCTTGCGGAAGCTCAAACGTGCTGCGTAACACAGAGTGGACTCATTGGTTCTTGCGAAGCTCAAACGTGCTGCGTAACACAAGAGTGGACCTCATTGGTTCTTGCGGAAGCTCAAACGTGCTGCGTAACACAAGAGTGGACCTCATTGGTTCTTGCAAGCTCAAACGTGCTGCGTAACACAAGAACAACCCTCATTGGTTCTTGCTGAAGCTCAAACGTGATGCGTAACACGAATGAACTCATTGGTTCTTGCTGAGCTCAACGTGCGTAACACAGAATGAACCTCAAAGCTCAAACGTGCTGCGTAACACTGGAATGAACCTCATTGGTTCTTGCAGAAGCTCAAAGGTTCTGCGTACCACGAGAATGAACCTCATTGGTCCTTGCGAAGCTCAAACGTGCTGCGTACCACAAATGAACCTCATTGGTCCTGCAGAAGCTCAACAACTGAACCTCATGGTTCTTGCAGAAGCTCAAACGTGCTGCGTACACCGAGGAATGCTGCGTAACACAGAAGGTTCTTGCAGAAGCTCAAACGTGCTGCGTAACACGAGAAGAACCTCATTGGTTCTTGCTGAAGCTCAAACGTGCTGCGTAACACAAGAATGAACCTCATTGGTTCTTGCAGAAGCTCAACTTGCTGAGTAACACAGAAATGAACCTCATTGGTTCTTGCGGAAGCTCAAACGTGCTGCGTAACACGAGAATGAACCTCAAAGCTCAAAGTGATGCGTAACAAAAAATGAACCTCATTGGTTCTTGCTGAAGCTCAAACATGCTGCTTAACAAGAACCTCATTGGTTCTTGGAGAAGCTCAAACGTGCTGCGTGAAGGTAAGCTCAAACTGCTGCGTAACAAGAATGAACCTCATGGTTCTTGAGAGCTCAAACGTGCTGCGTAACAAGATGACCTCATGGTTCTTGAGAAGCTCAAACATGCTGCGTAACAAGAATGAACCTCATTGGTTCTTGGGAAGCTCAAACTGCTGCGTACACAGAATGAACCTCATTGTTCTTGCAGAAGCTCAAACGTGCTGCTAACTGACCTCATTGGTTCTTGCAGAAGCTCAAAGTGCTGCGTAACACAAGATGAACCTCAACTCACGTGCTGCGAACACGAGTTCATGGTTCTTGCGGAAGCTCAATGCTTAACACAAGAGGGACCTCATTGGTTCATTGAAACACAAGATTTGGTTCTTGCTGAAGCTCAAACATGCGTATGCTAACAAATGCGTAACCCTCATTGGTTCTTGCTGAAGCTCAAACGTGCTGCTAACACTGGAATGAACCTCATTGGTTCTTGCAGAAGCTCAAAGGTTCTGCGTACCACGAGAATGAACCTCAGTGGTCCTTGCAGAAGCTCAAACGTGATGCGTAACACAAGAATGAACCTCATTGGTTCTTGCTGAAGCTCAACGTGCTGCGTACCACGAGAATGAACTCATTGGTCCTTGCAGATGCTGCGTAACACAAGAATGACCTGCGAAGCTCAAACTGTGCGTATCGGAGAAGCTCAAACGTGCTAGTACATGATTGGTTCTTGCGGAAGCTCAAATGTGCTGCGTAACACAAATGAACCTCATTGGTTCTTGCAAAGCTCAACGTGATGAACCTCATTGTTCTTGCAGAAGCTCAAACGTGCTGCGTACCACGAGAATGAACCTCATTGGTTCTTGCAGAAGCTCAAACGTGCTGAGTAACACAAGAATGAACCTCATTGGTTCTTGCGGAAGCTCAAATGTGCTGCGTAACACGAGAATGAACCTCATTGGTCTTGCTGAAGCTCAAATGTGCTGCGTAACAAAAAATGAACTCATTGGTTCTTGCTGAAGCTCAAACATGCTGCTTAACACAAGAATGGTTCTTGAGAAGCTCAACATGCTGAGTAACACAAGAATGAACCTCATTGGTTCTTGCAGAAGCTCAAATGTGCTAACACAAGAATGAACCTCATTGCAGAAGCTCAAAAAACACAAGAATGAACCCATTGTTCTTGCAGAAGCAAACATGCTGCGTACAAATGACCTCATTGTTTCTTGCAGAGCTCAAACGTGCTGCGTAACACAAGAATGAACCTCATTGTTCTTGCAGAAGCTCAAACATGCTGAGTAACAAAATGACCCCATTGGTTCTTGCAGAAGGCTGAGTAACACAAGAATGAACCTCATGGTTCTTGCAGACTCAAACGTGCTGCGTAACATGAAATGAACTCACTGGTTCTTGGAGAAGCTCAAACATGCTGCGTAACACAAGAATGAACCTCATTGGTTCTTGCTGAAGCTCAAATGTGATGCGTAACAAAAAAATGAACCTCATTGGTTCTTGCTGAAGCTCAAACGAGCTGCGTAACACGAGAATGAACCTCATTGGTTCTTGCAGAAGCTCAAACGTGCTGCGTAACACAAGAATGAACCTCATTGGTTCTTGCAGAAGCTCAAACGTGCTGCGAAGAACCTCATTGGTTCTTGCGTGCTGCGTAAGATCAAAGCTCAATGATGAACCTCATTGGTTCTGCTGAAGCTCAAATGTGATGCGTAACAAAAAATGAACCTCATTGGTTCTTGCTGAGCTCTCGTAACACAGAGCTTGCGAAGCTCAAAAACACGAGAATGAACCTCATTGGTTCTTGCTGAAGCTCAAATGTGATGCGTAACAAAAAAATGAACCTCATTGGTTCTTGCTGAAGCTCAAACGAGCTGCGTAACACGAGAATGAACCTCATTGGTTCTTGGAGAAGCTCAAACGTGCTGCATAACACAAGAACGTAAACCTACTACAAAAGGTTTACAAGCTTCAAAGGTCAAAAAACTTTCATTTTCTAATAATATTAATTGCATATCACCATTGCACATTTTCCAGTGATTCTCAAACAACTCATTCGAAGATTCAGTCTCTCTAAACCCCTCCTTTGCGAGAGCTGCTCTGCTCTAATTGCCCAGATGGCACAGTCTGTTCTGTTGTGATTGGTCTACCACTTACAGCATCTGTCGGAAAAGAAACGCCCATTACCATAACTGAACTTCAGCTCCGGAGGCTTCCTAAAGCTCAGTGACCGTACATACTGTAAAGACAATAACAATGGTGTCAATTATCAATTCAAACGTAAGTCTGCTGATGAAACAATGGAAGAACTAGTTATTCAACATCACAAGGATGTCTTGAGCAGGGCGTTTCTCAGTGATAAGTTTTTACTCAGTTTGCCGTAAAATATGAGTCATTGCAACTGTAATTCCTCTTCATCAGCATTAACTGATGTTTGCATTGTTGGGGAATTTACAGTTAAGACCCAAAGACCAGATATGATGAATGAAGACCCGGAGTCAGAGATGAAAAAATAAATTGAAGGAAATTTTACTGATGAATACTTTGCAGTTTCATTAGCAGAAGGGACTCACAGGGAGTTCGTAAGCCGACTCCTGTACATTCACATTTCCACAGCAATTATACCTTACACAAGTCACTAAACTACATCATAACTTCAGGTTGAATGATTCTGATTGGCTGATTGTCCACATATGGACTGATAGGCAGTAACACATCTCCATCGATTATCCTGATGACACCAAGACCATGGTTTAGGCACGAGGTGACCAAGGTCACAGATATGCATTTCTGTGCACTAGTTTGTCTTCCTCTCCAATACAGGATCTGTGAAAAAAAATCTAGCACAGATACACAGCAACTTCAAGGTTGTTGAGTTCTAGCTCTAATCAGGAACTTTCCCAAAACATACAGATAAGTTGTACTTTTCTCTCAGCGAAAGGTTCAGACAGCATTCATCATGATTCTCTAGTGTTTGAAGATGAAAAGGAAAATAAATGCTTTAAATGCCCCTTTTCACAAGATGTAATATAAGTCTCTGGTGTCTCCAGAATGTGTCTCTGAAGTTTCAGCTCAAAATCCCCCACAGATCATTTATTATAGCTTGTCAAATTTGCCCCTATTTGGGTGTGAGCAAAAACACGCCGTTTTTGTGTGTGTCCCTTTAAATGCAAATGAGCTGCTGCTCCCACCCCCTTTCCAGAAGAGGGCGGAGCTTTAACAGCTCAACAACAACAAAGCTGGAGAATCTCACGCAGCCAAAATGAGGATTGTCAGTAACGGTGTTCAGCCTTACATTGTTCAAACGGAGTCGACACTGATGGAGAGACTCAGGAAGAAGTTACAACTTTTAGACGTTTCTGAATGGTTAGTGGATAAATTTATGTAGTTGCTGTGGAGTTGATTCAACTCATCCACTAGCATGTGTCGTCATGTTCATCTTTTGTGTTGAATTGACCCTCGTTTGTGAAGCAGCCCGGCGTAAAATGACGGCATGACAACAACACTCTACTACAACAACTCTTCCTCTTCTCTAAAGCAGCCCAACATGGCTGTTGTAACTCAGTCAAACAATGTCCGATCTGCCTCACACTTCATATGTGTGATAAGAGTCCTGGCCTAAAGGCATCTACATGCCAATATTCAGTTAGTCATAGCGCCACCTTCTGGCAATAGAAAATGGCATGTTTTACACTGTAATTCACTTCCAGAAACACATTTCAATATGCCATGAAGTACCAAACATGCTAGAAATACATTAAATCATGATTGTTGATAATGATTTCATTCTATGTTGAATCACACTTTGGCAGTTGTAGTTTTTTATGTGTGCTGGAAATAAAAAGGAAGCAGCGAAAGAAGAAGGGAAAAGTATGGAGTCAAAATAATGCCGCATATATACGCAAAAAAAGTTTTGCAAAAGAAAATAAAGTTTTGCAAACGAAAATTAAAGTATTGAGGAAAATAAATGTGCTTTTTGCAAACAAAATAAAGAATTGCAAAAGAAATAAAGTATTATTATGATTATTATAATATAATATCATAATATAATATCATAATATTATGATTATTATTATTATTATTATTATTATGACACTAGTAAATCAGACCGTCAGCTCAAGAAAACCGCCATTAACACCCAAACTACGCAAATACCTGCCAGACTTTAAGTTCACACCGTTCAAAGCAGGTGATCAATCTTCACTTCTCTGAAGTGCTTCAGTGTTTACTAAATCTTCTTCAATAGAGGGTATGCATCGACGTCACTTTCCCGCCGAAAGCGCGCTCCCTCAGCTGGACTGAGTGGCAAAAGAACCTGCTGCATGACTGGATTTAACAGGGGAAACTGCGAAAACGCGAGTAAAACTAACGAATTACACTAAAGGTTGGAATTGAATGTGTTCCTTACAACTTGTCAAATAAACCTAATCCATGGATATTGACATGCAGCCTGGAGTCGTGTTTCCTGACATTTATATGTGCCTGATTTCGACGGCGGGGAGACACATAAAGCAAATCTGCCTGTAAATATTTTATATAACTACAATATCGGTAGGTTTAAATCCGCGTAATCACTTGTATCAATGTTATATCGTCATATTGTCCAGCCCTAAAACATATATAGTTTTATAGTGTAGTTTTTGTCAGTGTTGTTTATTGAAAAACACCCAATTATGCAGAATATAAGATGGAAAATAATTAATTGATGAGTTGTCAAACTATAACAATGCAATATATACGGTATGATTTTACCTCAAAATCCAACAATTTGACACAAAATGATAACTAAAACATATTGAGAATTGCAGTGATCCATTTGCTTTTTTCCCTGTTGCTTTCTGCAGTTTTTAAATATATACCTCAGGGTTTGTGTCAAAGCTATTTGTACAGTCAATCACAAAGCTCTTTCCCGTTTTGGATGTGTTTTGTGTGTTTTTCGCGACATTCACGCTGAAAACCAATGCTGCCGCTCATGGGGCTCGCACACCGGACGCGAAGCTCAGCGCCACGACACGTCTTTCAAATTCGAACACATTGTTTTATATTTTTTTCTGAGTCGTAGCTGGGCGCCGCCGGTGTTCGTACACTCATAACAATGCGTTCGAATTTTAAAGACGTGGCAAGGCGCTGAGCTTCGCGTCCGGTGTGTGAGCCCCTTCAGTCTTTTGCCACTCAGTGGCCGTGACCGCAGTCGTAACGGTCGACGGTGACGTCACGTGCATACCCTCTATAGCAGTCAAAAGAACAGTCATTTTAGGTGCTTTTCTTTGTTCCAGCCATCAAGAGGACGAGTGATTGGTTCACGGCTAATTATGACATCACCCGTGAATGAAGATCCTCACATCTCATTGGCTGTGAGAGTCTGAACAATGCTGCAAACCAATGTTTGATCAAACACTTTGAACAACCCTTAATTTTTACAAAGACAAAATCATTAGCTCTCTTATGTTTATTTCAAAAATAAACATTTAATTTGTGCTGTGTACGGTTTGGTGCTCTTCTGTTTTTACTGGTCTGTCAATCAGGGTTTGTTTTCTAATGATCTGTACTGTATATTTTAATAATATATACACTCATGTTTAAAATAACCTAATGATGTTTGATGTGCTTTTCTATATGCAGAATTTTATGGATATTTTAAGGGTTCCCAAAAACATGTTAAAAATTTTTGCAGTTTTCATTTCATTTTTAGCATAATGTTTCCAGATGATTTTTATTCAAAACCATGTCATTAAGATAAGTGTGATTTAAGCAAGAAGCTCTGCACCAGGGGTGTCCAACCCTACACCTTAATTAGCTGGTTCAGGTGTGTTTAATTGGGGTTGGAGCTGAAATCTGCAGGATGGTAGCTCTCCAAGAGCAGTGTTGGACACCGCTGCTCTACACTACAGGACCTTAAAGGGTTAGTGTGATATTCTTTAGTGCAGAAGAATATGAAGACGAAGAGATACTGTATTTGATCTGGCTTTATTTACAGAAGTCTACACTGGAACAAATGAGTGGGATCTTCTACTAAGCCCGGGCAACAACAACAACTCTTTGCTAACTCTTAGAGGTAAGACCATTTGTTGTACAAGTACACCCTCTAATGGTCACACTCCCAAATAACATTATTCTGCTCCTCCACACACAGGGACGGATTTATGCATAGGTATTCTAGGCATGTGCTCAAATGCTCGCTCGTCCAGGGGGGATGTTTTTAATATCACTTCTACATACTTGAGGGTGAGTAAATTATGAGATCATTTTCATTTTTGCCGATTTAATAGTTCCATATCAGCACTGTGTTAAAGGATTAGTTCACTTTTGAATGAAAATTTCCTGATAATTTACTCACCCCCATGTCATCCAAGATGTTCATGTCTTTCTTTCTTCGGTCGAAAAGAAATGAAGGAAAACATTCCAGGATTTTTCTCCATATAGTGGACTTCACTGGGGTTCAACGGGTTGAAGGTCCAAAAAGTACCACGGCAGGGCGAAAAACTTAATCTAATTTTCTCCTCCAACATGAAAATCATTATCGTAAAAACATTGGAAATGTTTCCTGATAAATAAAAAAATAACACTTCACTTTAGGATTTAACAAAAGTTCTTCTGGATTTTTTTTTTTTTTTCCCAACTGAGCATGCAAATGACAGAACAATCACAGCTATGTCTAATTATCCCCATATTGATCCCCATGATGTCTTTTCCATATACACAATTATTTTAAATAAACCCCCAGGAGTAAATTTTAGCTTTGCGGTTGATCAATTTAACCACTTGTAATTCCAATTTTTTGTAATTTTTGTGAAAAGCTTGCGAAATTGAAATAAACCTTGTAAAAGTGCTGCAGAGTTGCTAATTTCACCATCTCACCATGTTTCTAATCATATAAAGCATTGTGTGTTTTGCGGAAAAAGATGAAGATTTACAGGCATTAATTCCTGCATGTCAAAAACACAAACTAAATTACATTCTCAAAACTCTAAGATAATTTGGCAAAACAGTGCCCCCAAAATGCTTCATCCCTTTGGCATTGTGTAGGCACTGCAAGTCAAAATGTTTAGATGTTTTGTCACTATGGCACAATGGTTACTGTACTGTTTTTTTTTTTTTTGTCTAGCTAACAGAATACAATGGTGTAAATAAAACTGAAAAAAAGAAATATGATTTTTCTTGAGCCCTACACTTATACACTCTCCACCTCCAAGCGGTGAAAAACTCCTCAATAGGATTGAGGAAAGGAGAGTAAGGTGGTAGGAAAACCATGACCATCCTTGGATGAGTCGTGAACCAGGCCCTGATGAGCGGGCCACGGTGGAAATTCACATTGTCCCATACAATAACATATTGTGGTAGGTGAGGCCCTATGAGACCTCTCTCATTTTCAGGGACCAAATCAAAATGAAGGCGGTCCAAGAAGACGAGGAGCTTCTATGTATTGTATGGGCCAAGACTGGGGATGTGAGTGACCACACCATTCTCAGATGAAAATGTTGAAGTCATATAAGTCAAGTACTTTCATACCTGGAATACCATAGGTTAACTGCGTTACCTCAGATGGATGAATTGTTGGATTCCACAACTGGTAAAATAAAACATATATAAGACAATACAACATTTACTGTAGGATCATACAATTTACTGCTGACTTAATTTAAAAACTGTTCTATTGCGCTTCTGATTTGGCAGTGAAATTCGTCGATTTTGCGTGCGTAAGATGTGAACGATTCAATGGTCCAGTTAGTATTTTCACCCCATAATGGCGGCCGCGCTACCGGAGCGCCATCAAGTGGCTGTTACCCAAAAAGTATCAGTGCCTCTTCTTGCTTTCCTTGAAAAGGACTTTAACTGTAGTAAATCATCCAAGTAAAACTTTTAGAGCTGTAATGAATATAGGTGGGACATTGTGTGTCTAGAAAACTAATTTTAGCCCTTAGATTTAAAGACTTTTCAAAGTGTGTTCAGACTGTACTGATTTATACATGTTTATAAATCCATTGATCCAGTCCAGCAGGTGTCAGTGTATCTCATGTTGTTTCTTATATGCAAGTAAAGAAGAAAATGTTATCCATATGACACGAGTTTATCATTTAAACACTGATCTGATTCACACGGAGCTGCATGAACAATGAATCTTTCAGAGAGTTCAGTCAGAAGCAGTGATTCACCAGCGATTCAAACCGTGAGTAGTTGTTGTTAACCTCGTGATTGAATGTTTTTGGTGAACATATGGCAGCAGCATCACATAACACCATAGTTAATGTGTTTGTTTTGAGTTCAGGATGTGTGTCAGCTGAAGATCGGATTCATCGGAGCGGGAAACATGGCGTTTGGAATCGCGCAGGGCATCATCGCGTCAGGTGCACATTGGGTTTAAGTGCATTATTTGTGCATTTATTATAAGTGCATGCCCTGCCCTCGCTGACTTCCCTCAGTGTCGTTGACTCGGATGTTAGTCATTGCTTACGTTGCACGAGTGCCCTCTACTGGCGGAATTGGAACGTTACCTTTTTTTCCTTGCAAAACTGTTTAATGCATCATTCTACATGTATATAGATGTGTTTGGGTTGTTTTAGATATTTAAAATATATATATATATATATATGAGTCATTCCATGAAACTGGTACGATTTGGACTTACACTTTTACCAAAATGTATTACTTTTCTGAACACCCCACAACATTAATGACATATTTAACTTCCAGAAAAACATATTTTCCCATCTCATGCATCAAATCCCTATTATTATTGGTCATTATTTTAAGTTATGGACACTATGGGAGCTCTCTGAATATTATTATAAAATGTATTTGTGATCAAATCAACATTTTCCTATTAATCAGATGACCCTCACACTAATTCAGTCATTGCAATATAAAAGTGACATAAAATCTCACACTTTTGCTACTAAAGCCTGAAATGGACACTTTTTGTGACAGAAACCTCATCATTTCTGATCAAAGGCTTCACTTCAGAATTTGAATTGAAATCAGTTTTCTTATGATTGATCTGAACATTTCAGACAGAGTTCAACTAACTTTAAATTACTTCTTCATAAACTTAACATAAATAAAATAATAATAATAAAATGTAGGTTGACGGGTTGAGATTTTTTTGGCCACTGCTCTAAATCTAGTGAATAAATGGAGATCACATGACATGCGTGATATTAAGAAATCATGAATAATGTTGATCATTTTCACAAGTAATAGTTTTCTATCTTTAATTGACGTAACGAGTCGTTAAGCTCGACAAACACAATTTCACAACATCATTTAGTCATAATTATTAAAGAAGGTGCTAACTCACCTGTTCTGCTCAAATGACTTCTATGATGTCACTTCCTATTAATGATGTCACATAAATATCAGTTCATTATGGTTTGTGTAACGGGGTTGAGGGGTTACTGAGGTACGGAACTAAATCACGTGATTTTAATGAATAATCATGAAAAAAAATCACCAGCAAAAAAGCACAGATGGATATTTGTGGGAATGGCAAAATGAAGGATTTTTTCCTCATTTTATTATTCATATCCCAAGAACACTTTCATAGAAGGCCTTGAGGGACGTGACAAAATAGGTGGTGTCAACTGAAAAAAACTAAATAATTTCTAATATGAAGATAAAATGTATGTCATGTTTTTAAACATTATTAAAGGAGACATTTCAATTAATACAGAAAGCTTTTAAAATATATTTTGGTGATACACTTTGAGGGACTCCAATCGTACCGGTTTCATGGAATGACTCAAATATATATCATAGAGTTGTCTGTGGTGGGGTAAATTAAACACGATATGCAGTGACGTCACAATCATGTTGCATTGTGGTATATGGAGCTGCCTGAAGTGTATATATGAAGTAGACTCGCTCCCTCGATTTTGATCGTCTTTGGTAGAACATCACATGATGTCATAACATGTTGTAATTATGACATGGCATGAATGCAGCATACCAACAAATGTACAAATAATTTGATACTTATATATATTGAAGTTAATGTAAAAACAAAACAAATTCAGCCATTGAGATTTTTAAAAGGTCTTTTATTGGGAAATTTCTGTGGTTTTGTTGACATGTTCTACTGTTTTCTGTGCTGTAGGGAAGATTCCACCTTCTAATATCATTATTAGCGCTCCGTCCACGAACAACCTTCCTCGCTTTCAGGTACGACCTGTGACGTTATTAAAGGGTTAGTTCACCCAAAAATGAAAATAATGTCATTAATTACTCACCCTCATGTCGTTCCACACCCGTAAGACCTTCGTTCATCTTCAGAACACAAATTAAGATATTTTTGATGAAATCCGATGGCTCACAAAAGATTCATAACGCTCCGAAGCTTCCTGAAGCAGTGTTTTGAAATTGGCCATCACTATATAAGTCGTTATTTTGTGTTTTTGGCGCACCAAAAATATTCTCGTGGCTTTATAATATTAATATTGAACCACTGTACTCACATGAACTGATTTAAATATGTTTTTAGTACATTAATGGATCTTGAGAGAGGAAATGTCATTGCTGGCTATGCAGGCCTCATCGGATTTCATCAAAAATACCTTAATTTGTGTTCTGAAGATGAACAAAGGTCTTACGGGTGTGGAACGACATGAGGGTGAGCCATAAATGACAGAACTTTCATTTTTAGGTGAACTAACCCTTTAACATTTTAATTATAAAGATTATTTATTGATTAATTTTAAATTATTAATCAAAGTCAAGAAATGTTATGGTCATATTTCACCTTAAAACTAAGATAATGTAAATATTTTATTATATTATACATACAAATGTTGTTTAAAATTAATATAAAAATATTTTTTAGTTTTAAAATAATATAAAAATATTTTGCATAAAGCTTTTTCCATTGAACCTATTTATTTTTTTGCATTGTTACGTTACACATGCATATTAATTGTGATAAATCAAAAATTGTTAATAAATTGATTATAATTGTGTGATTTCATAACACTAGTACAAATTAGTTTTTTGTTGATTTTGGGGTGAAATATGACCCAGATGCTTCTTCATGAGATTCACCTGCTTGCTAAGTATATACACACACCTGGATTCCTTAAATAAGCCAGTAACGTGTAAAAGTTTTTCCCAGTAACTCTTGTTCTCACAGGAGAGAGGCGTCTCTGTCACTCACTCGAATGACGAGGTTGTCGAACGCTCTCGGTTGGTGTTTCTGGCCATCAAACCTCACCTCGTTCCAAAGGTTCTGAACGGAATCTCCCGGAATGTCACTCAGGAACACATCATCGTTTCCATGGCAGCTGGAATCACTCTAGAAACACTTGAGGAGGTGAGGATTTATCATTACCCAAGTCTTTATGGACAAATTTTTCTAACCTCAGAACATCAGATATCATTTTGCTGTCTGTCTCTCTAGCTGTTGCCTGCTGGGACACGCGTGGTTCGTATGATGCCAAATCTTCCCTGTGTGCTCCTGGAAGGTGCGCTGCTCCTCGCCTCGGGCTCGTGTGCTGGAGAGGAGGAGGAGACTCTCCTGAAGACCCTCCTCAGCCCGTGTGGATTGGTGGAGGCGGGGCCTGAGCCCTGGATTGACGCCCACACGGGCTTGAGTGGCAGCGGCGTTGCGTTTGTGAGTGTTACCTGTGAATCAGGATTTTCTGTAAATTACACACAAATTACTTGAATGAAGTATGCAGGGGTTTTCAAACTGAGGTCTGGAGAAACATTTAGAGTAATATTGTAAATAAATAAATAAATAAATAAAAATAAATGTTAATATAAATAAATAAATTTAATTACATAGAATCTAACAGTACAATATTATAGTGAGTAGAAAAAATATAATATATATAATGTAACATAATAGAAATAAAATATTCAATATTTTCCAAATAATATTTTACATATATTTATAATATTAATTTTCCACAATGTAATTGGGGTTTGTTAGGAAATTTAGAGTAAAACCATAAAATAAAAAAATAACACTCAACTAAATAAATCAATAATTAAAATAAACAAACAAATAAATACATTTAAATAAGTAAATAAATAATAATCTAACTATTGTGGGTAGAAAAACATGTAATAATGCACATAATAGAAATGAAATATTTGCAAATAATATTTTACACTTTATAATATTAATATAAATTGTTTGCTAGGGAATTTAGAGTAAAATAAATAAATATATAAAATAAAATTAATCATTAAAACGAATAAATTTAAATAAATAAATAAAAAAACAAACTGACAATAAAACATTAAATAAATAAAAAACAACATCAAACTAAATAAATCATTAAAATAAATAAATATGTTTAAATAAAATAATAAATAATCTAACAGTACAGTACTATTGTGGGTAAAGAAAAAAAATAATAATGAAACATAATAGAAATAAAATATTTTCCAAATAATATTTTACACATATTTATAAAAATAATTTATATTTAATTAATTCTTATTATGTTACATTGTTACAGTTTTGCCTGCTCACTATAGTACTGTACTGTTAGATTATTAATATTTCTTACTTTAAATTGATTTCAATCATTTTATTTATAAATAAAATAATAATAAAACTTTCACAGTATAAATTGGGTCTTTATACATTTATAAAGAATTCTAGGGGTCCAAGGAAAATAATACATAACACTAAGATTAAACTAAAACAAATGATTGAAATAAATTTGTACAAAATTGTAACAATGTAACATAAAAGAATTGAAATATTTTCCTAATAATATTTTACACATATTTATATATCAATTTTGCACTCTATAAATTTGCTCTTTATACATGAAAATATATAGCTGTCTTTTAAATGTTCTCATTCTCACATGAGGATGATCATGTTTGGCAGTCAAACCTCTGATCTGGAGTCAGTCCCATGATTGATTTTTTTTTTTCCAGCTCTTTGCAATATAAACCATATAGGTCTGTGAATATTCTGCTCAACATTAGCTTCCTGATCTTCATAAAGAAAAGTTCAGTTTTTGTATAGTGATTCTCTGTTTCTGAAGCCGTCTGATGGCTGTGCTCCGTCTCACAGGTGTATGTCTTTGCGGAGGCGCTGGCGGAGGGTGCCGTAAAAATGGGCATGCCGAGCGCTTTGGCTCGACGGATTGCAGCTCAAACAATACTGGTAGGAAATATTTCACGAATATTTTATACAAAGTTTACAATATTTTGCAATCACATTTTTACCAGTGTAAAACCCAGATTTGTGTGATTGTTGTTATTGAAGTCTGAAGTGTCTGGCTGCTTGTAGGGCGCTGGAGTGTTACTGCGTGACACCGGGAAGCTCCCGGCGGAGCTGAAGGCCGAGGTGTGCACGCCCGGAGGGACCACAATTCACGGGATCCACGCGCTGGAGAAGGGAGGATTCAGAGCGGCAGCGATGGGAGCCGTAGAGGCGGCCACTGAAAGAGCCAGAGAACTCGGAAAGAAGTAGATGTTACAGGAACTGAATGTACATCAGTTTATAACAGGGACTTAAAAACCATTCATGTCTTATTTTATGCACCAAGATGTTTTGAATGTTGACTACTGGTGCTAAGGGATGCAGAGCTTTGATAATTGATTCAAAGGTGTTTTTGAAAGTACAGTATTTACAACTGAAATCATCCAAGGATGAGAAGTCCATGTGTTTTCTATGTAAAGCAGAATAAAGTCTTAAGGGAACTATATAGTATGGTTTGTAGTATGATTTTTAAGGTACTTGACGACCAGAAACTAATTCAGAAACCAAAGCAGCTCTAAGATGATGATTTCTACAAAGAATGTATATTTAATATGTAAAATTAGCTTTTATCGGCTGATATTTTTTTGATATATAATTAATAATATATAGATGCACTGATATATCAGCCAATAATCGCTATCGAACAATCAAAGCTACATTTTTATATATATATATATAAATATATATACACACACATAATTGCGATGCACTGATTATCGGCCACTACATATATATATATATATATATAATCACTCACCGTAATAAGCCAATAATCGGTATCGGCCAGCGATGCACCGATATATCGGCAATAGTAAAAGCCATATATATATTAGCGATGCACCGATATATCGGCCATAATCGTAAATAAAAGCTAAATCGATGCACCGATATATCGGCCAATAATCAGTAATAAAGCTCATTTTTACACTTTGGCTATCTGCCAATAGTTTAAAAACTGCCAGTATTCAGGGCCGATATCTCCTGTCAGTCAAAAAGAGGGCAGGAAAATGCACTGAATTTGTACTTTGTGTATAGAAAATGCTAAGAAACCAGTTTGATTATTAATAGTATTATATGAATAATAACATTCAGAAAGTTGATAAATATTAATTTAATCTTCAGAATATATGTGTGTTAATATTTGTTTATAATTGATACCAGTTACTCTGAAACAAGTTGATGAAATGGAGAGAATAAAGTTTTTATCTGCATTTCTTTCAAAATATAATTAAACATATAATTATGGCAGATATCACTTAGAATAATCAGCTATCGTTATCGCCGGAGAAACTTAGTATCGGTGCATATATACACACACACACTCTGAATGTATGATATTAATTTTTCACAATATAAATTGGGTTTGCTTGGGAAAATATACTATCTGTCTATCTAGCCTATCTATATATTTATTCCACACAGATTCAAACTGTAAACATGTAAATTCAAATATGTAAACATATGAAACTGTTTCTGTGAATAAATTGATCTGTTAAATTCACTTTAAATTAGTTTTGTGTGCCCTTATAGCCTTATTTATTCACACCGTGTAAATTTAACAATAAAATATCTGATCTAGGTAACATTTTGGATATAAGATATAATTATTAAAAAGTATTTTTATTTAATAAATATGTCTTTAAGAATACAACCAAAAGTCTATGCTTTTACTCTTATTTCCACAAAAAGAGCAGATACAGTATTTCACTATTTCCTTAGAAATGGGCCTTTCCCATCATTTGATGGCGTCATGTACGCAGTCGTGCTGGGAAACGGTGACAGAATGTACCATGTGCTAAAATATCATGACAAAATATGTTTTAGAAAGACTTCTACCGCACTACTGTGATTTATGTCTATATGTATACTGTTAACTCGTGAGTACACATACATTTAAGCTTCATCAGTGTAATGTTTGGTAGTTTTGAGGCGGTTTTGTGGTAGTGATCTCCCCCGCTCGAGAGCACGAATGGTTCGCTCGGGTCTCGCTCGCTCCTTCTGTTCCTTGAGCGCGCGGCGAGACGCAGCGATTCATTCAACACCAACTAAAGCGTTTAAAGTGAGTATATGTTTGAAAAATGATGGTGTTAATCCTCATTTATAGCTTTTCTTTGTTTAAATGAGTGAATAATGCGGTGCTGTAAATGTACGGGGTGTTCAAAAGCCTGTTAGACGTCTTTCATCTGTTTATTTATTCATGTAAAAATAATCAATATATGATTGTTACGTGACAGAGAGCTCGTGCTGATGTTTCAGTCACTGTCATAATGAAAATCCGTTTAATCTCTTATAAATATGTAGTATGTTGGTGTTCATGGGCCTGACACCTCCATGTGCAGGAAGTCCAGACAGATTATCTTGAATAATGACGCATTCTCATGTTTAATCTGATGATCTCCAGGTAAACCGGAGATTTCTACAGATTTATTGATTTTATGATCTCTGGATAACACCTGCTTCTTTTCGAACCTACAAAATGAGTGATTAGGCTTTAATATGATAAGATCCACATTAGTCTATTTCCCCTAATTGCAGGTTCAGTACTTGACAGTCATAGTCACTGTCATTATAATGTAAAGTTGGCATAGTGGTGGTAAATAATGTGTGTGTGTTTGTGTGTTTAATTCTAGTTATAGTGAAGTATTTTTAGTGTTTTTGTAAAGTTAAATGTTAATATCAAATAAATCACCAACACATTAAACATTTTGATTCTACATAATATTAGCCTAAGTCAGGGGTTTTCAATATTTTAGATGCCACTGACCCCCAAATATGATCTTCCTATGGAAGCTTGTTTCCACCACTGAATAAAAATAAAAAGGGTATTTGCCACTTTTTATCTCGCAATTCTGACTTTTTTTCTCAGAATTCAGTGATATAAACTTACAATTGCATGTTATAAAGTCAGAATTGCAAGATGTAAACTTGCAATTGCGAGAAAAAAAGTCAGAATTGTGAGAAAAAAGTCAGAATTGTGATAAACTCGCAACTGCGAGAAAGTCAAAATTGTGAGATATAAACTCAATTGCAAGAAAAAAAGTCAGAATTGCGAGAAATAAACATGCAATTCAGATTTTTTCCCCTCAGAATTCAGTGATATAAACTTGCAATTGCTAGTTATAAAGTCAGAATTGCGAGATATAAACTCGCAATTGCATGATATAGCCTAAAGTCAGAATGTGATATATAACTCAGAATTTTGAGTTATAAAGTCAAAATTGCGTGATATAAACTCAATTGCAGTATAAGTAGAACTGCAATTCTGATTTTTCCCCCCCCAGCAGTGTATAAACTCGCAATTGCTAGTTATAAAGTCAGAATTGCAACTTGCAATTACGAGAAAAAAGTTACAATTGTGAGAAAAACTCGCAATTGCGAGAAAAAGTCAAAATTGTGAGATATAAACTTGCAATTGGTGATATAGCCTAAAGTCAGATTTGCAAGGTAAAAAAATCAGAATTGTGAGATATAAACTTACAATTGCAAGTTATAAAGTCAGAATTGCAAGACATAAACTCGCAACTGCAAGTTATAAAGTCAGAATTGCAAGATATAAACTCGCAATTGGTGATATAGCCTAAAGTCAGAATTGCGAGATACAAACTCGCAATTGTGAGGTAAAAAAATCAGAATTGTGAGATATATACTTACAATTGCAAGTTATAAAGTCAGAATTGTAAGACATAAACTCGCAACTACAAGTTATAAAGTCAGAATTGCAAGACATAAACTCGCAACTGCAAGTTATAAAGTTAGAATTGCTAGATATAAACTCGCAATTGCGTGATATAGCCTAAAGTTAGAATTGCTAGATATAAACTTGCAATTGCGAGGAAAAAAAAAATTAGAATTCTGTGATATAAACTCGCAATTGCAAGGTAAAAAAAGTCAGAATTGCGAGATATATACTTAAAATTGCAAGTTATAAAGTCAGAATTGTGTGATATAAAATCGCAGTTGCGAGTTATAAAGTCAGAACTGCGAGATATAAACACGCAATTCTGATTTTTTTTTTTCCCCTCAGAATTCAGTGGTATAAACTCGCTAGTTATAAAGTCAGAATTGCAACTCGCAATTACGAGAAAAAAGTTAGAATTGTGAGATAAAAAGTCAGAATTGTGAGAAAAACTTGCAATTGCGAGAAAAAAAGTCAAAATTGTGAGATATAAACTTGCAATTGTGTGATATAGCCTAAAGTCAGAATTGCGAAACAAGCAATTGTTTCCTCTCAGAATTCAGTGATATAAACTTGCAATTGCGTGATATAGCCTAAAGTCAGAATTGCGAGATAAAAAAATCAGAATTGTGAGATATATACTTAAAATTGCAAGTTATAAAGTCAGAATTGCAAGACATAAACTCGCAACTGCAAGTTATAAAGTCAGAATTGCAAGATATAAACTCGCAATTGCGTGATATAGCCTAAAGTTAGAATTGCTAGATATAAACTCGCAATTGCAAGGGAAAAAAAATTAGAATTCTGTGATATAAACTCGCAATTGCGAGGAAAAAAAAAATTAGAATTCTGTGATATAAACTCGCAATTGCGAGTTATAAAGTCAGAGATATAAACATGCAATTCTGATTTTTTTCCCCTCAGAATTCAGTGGTATAAACTCGCTAGTTACAAAGTTAGAATTGAAACTCGCTATTACGAGAAAAAAGTCAGAATTGTGAGGAAAAAAGTCAGAATAGTGATAAACTCACAATTGCGAGAAAAAGTCAAAATTTTGAGATATAAACTCAATTGCAAGAAAAAAAGTCAGAATTGCGTGATATAAACTTGCAATTGCGTGATATAGCCTAAAGTCAGAATTGTGAGATATAAAGTCAGAATTGCATGATATAAACTCGCACTTGCGAGGTAAAAAATAGTCAGAATTGTGAGATATATACTTACAATTGCAAGTTATAAAGTCAGAATTGCAAGACATAAACTCACAACTGCAAGAAAAAAATGTCAGAATTGCGTGATATAAACTCGCAATTCTGATTTTTTTCCCCTCAGAATTCAGTGGTATAAACTCGCAATTGCTAGTTATAAAGTCAGAATTGCAACTCGCAATTAAAGTCAGAATTGTGAGATGTAAACTAGCAATTGTAAGAAAAAAAATTTAAATTGTGAGATAAAAAGTTTTAATTGTTTTTATTCCATGGCAGAAACAAGCTTCCATATCATCCTCATGTGAGGGACCTAATTCTTAAATTTAAACCTTTCCACAGACCCCTAGCGGCCCCTGGGGGTCCTCAGCCTGGACTCCAGTTTGATGCGAAGTTTTATGCAAATTAAGTTAGTTTAATCATTAAATTATGACTGTCTACAGTGTCCAGTCATGCTATTCTAACAAAGTAGTACAAGATACTACATACTATCATGTATGCTGTACCATGATAATACCATATTTTTGGACTTATACCATGGTAAATACTATGGTAATCATTCAGTACCATGGTATAGCTATAATATATCAAAGTACCTATCTGATATCATCACAGTACCATGTTTTCACCATAGAGCTTCTTTGTAAGGGCATGTAGGATTGAAGTCCTCTTATGAGATTCAATATACATAAACACTTTTCTTGTTTACACATTATGGGTTATTGCTTACCTTTGTCTGGATGAGAAGAACGAGTTGAGCTCCATATCGTTTGTTTGGTCGCTTTTCCTGTTTGCTGAAGGTGAGTTTGGACAAACTGTCTCCCATCAGCATGCTGGATGCAGGATTTGGCTCATATTATTTGTCCCATGATGGATTCGAGTGGGTGTTTTGTCCATTCTGAATCTGATTGTCCTTTTTTTTACTACATCATAATTTCAGTTTCTTCTTTTTATTCATTTTCAGCTTGACTTCATTGTAAAGCTCAGTGTTTAAATTTAATGCAACCATAATTGTTTCTGTGTGATTTTGTGTGTGTGTGGCTTGTTTTGTCTTTAAAGCTGAAGTGTGTAATTTTTGCTGTACCAAATGATTCAGTAAAAATAATTATTGTCTCCTAGAGCTGCATGATTCTGGATAAATTGAGAATCATGATTTTTTCCGTTTCAAACGGAGTTCATGATTCTCCCGCGATTCTGAATAGACAACTAAACAAAACAACATGCGATTTACTAGAGGTTCTGACAAAATAATTGCTGCAGTCTATTTGTTTAAATAGTTTAATTAACCTGAATTATTTAAAAAAAAAAAATGATTGAGTGAATGATTCAATGACTCACTGATAAATAATTCACTTGTTTCATTCAGTGTTTGAATCAGTGTTTTTGAACAAATCTCTTGAATGAATGATTCAATGACAAATACATTTCTTAAGTCACATGTTGCCATCTACTGGCGTAATGATGTAATCGATTAAATCATTATTTGAAGCGTCAAGTTACTTTCAAAAGGGGATTTGCTCTATTTTGTTCGCTACTGTAGACATCAGTGTTTATATCCAAACTATACTTCCAAACTTTTATCCCAGTACCTCTGTGATAATATTAATATTTCATACCTATACATGACATTGGCTCTCTCTGGATCATCGGCAGATTTGAATTCCACGGTTTGATTTTGTCAAAGATTTAATAGACAGAGCCGAACCGTTGTCATTTAGGAATGAGATCGCATTGGTGTTTGAATCAAGATCGCGATTTTTAGCGATTAATCGTGCAGCTCTATTGTCTCCAAAACAGGTTTTTCAAACACTCGTTTTATATTAAATTTTTAATTTTGTGTACTGTGCTAATATTAACCATTGGACTATCAGTATGCTAAAAAGCTCTCAGAAAAGTCTCTTTATTATCTATAAAGCACCACCTCTACATCCATTAAAACAGCGGTTTTGTAACAAATCAGTTTTACGTTTCTTTTGTTGTTGTTTTTTCCAACTTCTTGTTATGCCGTGTCAAATTAAAACATTAAACTTTTAAAACTTCTGTCACATGACCCTAAACCAACTGCATCCCGCAGTATTACAAACCACACCCCTCCCTCTGAAATCGCTGATGTCGTCACTCTTCTTCTTCACTTTCCTCACTTTTTAAGCTTCACTATCGCCACCTAGTGATAAGGCATACAGATTGTATAACATAGACTATCAGACGCCATAGTAAAAATGCCACATTTTAATAATGAAACTCTACAGTCAATTTTATTTTTATGGAAGGGGTAGGTTTCGGTGTGGCGGATAGGTTTTTAGCTATAATTGCTATGAGTCTGTATTAATTTGATAGTATAATTTATTTTATGCTTCACTACTAGCTGTTATTTCATACTTGATAAGATTCGAAAGCAATATAAGCTCGTCTTGCAAACGTTTCATACATAAAACATAAAATAATTTACTTAAAAAGATTTAGTCCGTGACATCCACGCATGTTTCTTCACGCGAGGCGTAACTTGTAGTAGGCGTAATTTGAAGGGGTGTGGTTTGTAGACCCTTCTCCCCTAAACAAACATAGTTTAATTAGCAAAATACATTTGTACATCGCAAAACACAATTTGCACACTTCATGTTTAATGTTAACCTATTGCTGTGTAATTTTAATTCTCCAGTTCCCTGTCACTCTCCTTTTCCTCTTTTTCATTTATTTATCAATCCTCCACCTCTATATTTCTGGACACAAGAAAATGCGCAACAGAAGCCATCGGAATTCTTTGAATCAGTCCGGTTCTTCCGAACGCCAGCCGGACCGAACCACTGCCAGCGCTGAGGGGTGTTTGTCCAGCGCGGCTCTTGAAGGTTTGAGATCGGAGTATTCGACTGTCTGGTTCGACCGCGGCATGTACGAGAGAGCGGAGAGCCTTTACTACCTACGACTCTTGCAGCAGCAAAATGGCACAACTGCTCCTGCGAGCTCTTCCGCTTCCTCCCGAAAGCAAGAAACCTGCCGCCATGGAGAGCAAGAGGCTTGTCACCATGTCGTTCAGGCCGTGTGGGTGAACAAACCCAACTTTGACCAAGCTGAGAGCAAGTTTGTGGGCCGCTTTCCCAATCAACCAACAACCCCAAGATCCCTCCAACTGCAGCCGAACAGCCAGACGCCCTGCGACGAGGGCTATCAATCACAAACCCCGACCCCGCCCACACCTGCTTCAAGGCCAATCAACGGCCTTCCTTGCCTGCCGCCATCCCCAATGGGGGTGTGGCTACAGAAACCTCTTTTCGATAAAGCTGAGGCGTCTTTCTATCAGAACTTGTACTCGCCACAGAGAAACCCGGAAACCAGCAGCGATGAATCGAGCTCCAATCGCCGAAATAACGTCGTTTCTCTGCGCAAAAAAAGCCTGTGGTTTGCGATCGGCGGGATTCTGACGATGTCAGCACCAATCAAGGAGCAGCGCTGCGCTATTTCCTGCATGCCGACAGCGAGAGGGTGTGGCTAGATCGTGGTCGCTATGTGGAGGCGGAGACTCGTTTCTATGAAGAAGCCGCGGCGAGATCCGCCAAAACATCTATAAACCATTCTAGCCGGAAGCAGAAGTATGACTCTATACTCAAGAAAGATCGCACACACTTTCCCCACACATTATAGTTAATTAGTTCACTCACAACTTAAAATTCTGTCATTTTAACCCTCTTGTTGCTCCAAACCTGCATTACTTTTGTTTCTTGAACATCCTACAAATCATCTTCTTCTGCGTTCCATAGAGGAAAGTAAGTCATACGGGTTTGGAACGATATGCAGGTCAGTAAATAATGACAGAATTTACAGTTTTTGGTGAACTATCCCTTAAAAACGATGTTTAACATCAATCCCACCCATTGTATATTTACATATAAAATGTTTACAACCTTTTCTACTTCTTTTGTCCACCATCTTCATTGCATATTTTTTTCTTTGATCTCTTTGTACACGTTCATTCTTGTTGTGTTCTGTCCGTTGTGTTGGCTTGAAAGATTCATTTGTCTGAATTCAGTTCTGAGTTTTGTTGATGTCATTTTTGCATGGTTGCGTTGCATTAACATTTAATATTATTAGTATTACATCCATTTACCAGTTTCCACATTCATTTTAATGCTTTAGTAAGTTTTTTGTTTCATTTTTATTGTTTTTTTTTTTAAAGTCTATATAGTTTTTATTTCAGTTTTAGTTATTTTAGTACATCAAGTACTAAATATCACATTGGGAAGCGATTTATTTCATATTATTTCTTATTATGTTCATAATTCTTGTTGATTTTTGTGGTGGATAAACTTTCGTTACATTGATTGTAAAATATCATCTGATTGAAATAAACAAAAACTAGCATTTTATTAGCTCCCCAACATCCTTTCATTTTCATCAAGGCAAAATATATAGAAAATCAAATGTTCATCTCATTTCATCATTGCTCAATCAATGTTTATTTCAGGTAGTATTTTGTGAGGTTGTTACAGGTCTTGTGTGTGTTTGTGCAGGATGACTGCAGCGGACTGTTTGGCGCAGGAGAGGATCTGGTTCGATAAGCCGCGTTATGATGAAGCAGAAAGGCGTTTTTACGAGCAGATGAATGGACCTACACAACCCAGACAGGTAATAAACTCCAGATACATCTCATATTAACATGCTACTTGTGCTATTGCATCAGTATGCATGATGCACTACTATTCCACATGTTATTTTTGAAGAATTCACTGTTTAAAGCTACAGAAACACTTGCTCTATACCAGCACACACTGAGGTTTCTCTTTCTCGTCTCAGGACACTGGAGCTAACAGTATTCTTCAGGACATCGCTAGAGCACGAGAAAACATACAGAAATCTCTGGCTGGGGTGAGTTGAACGAAAAACCTATGACTGCTCTTAGAGAGACACAACTAAGCTCTGTTGTAGGGCTGCACAATTTGGGGGAAAAATCGAATTGCTATATATATATAGCTGTCAATAGATTTAAATTTTTAAGCGCGATTTAAAACTGAAGTTTCTGTCATTTATTACTCACCCTCATGTCGTTCCACACCCGTAAGACCTTCGTTCAGAACACAAATTAAGATATTTTTGATGAAATCCGAGAGGTTTATGACTCGTCCATATATAATCAACACTTTCAAGGTCCAGAAACGTACTAAAGACATCGTTAAAACAGTCATGTGACTGCAGTGGTTCAACCTTAATGTTATGAAGAGACGAGAATACTTTTTGCGTGCAAAAACAAATCAAAAATATCGACTTTATTCAACAAATTCAGCTGTCCCCTGTCATTATCCTTATGCAGTAACAGTGAAGGCTTCAGTGTTTACGTCCAAATGCAGGCTCAGTATTGGCCAAAGCCGATCATGTGATCAGCACGACGCATACGTGTGATGCTGACTGCATATACTACAGTACACGGATCCATTCAGAATTACTAAACACAGCAACAAATCCAAACATGATCCTGAATGTGTGTGGAAACGACGTGAATGTACATAAATACAGTGTGCGATCAGTGCGTCGAGAGCGCATATAGCGGACTCACGCATGCTTACTGTACGTCACCGCAATCCTCATCCATTATAACTTTACTAGCGAGACGTTGGTTTGCTTTATCCAGCTGAGAATTCAATCCAATCACTGCGCTGTATTATGAGATTGCATTACATTTCAAATGTCACAAAAAGACTGTTTCTGTGTTGTTCCTTCACTTCTGCCTGTTCAGCTCTAAATGTTTCTTCAGTACAGTAAAACAAATGTCACTTTTATGACACTTTAAAGCTTCTGTTTTGTTGTCAACAGCCAGTTTATAATCGGTTTTATCACAATTAATTGTGTAGCTCTACTCTCTTCCTAAACTCTAGTGAGCTGTCTACTGCAGGGCTTCACATGATTCTGCTGTCTTAGAAGGCAGTATGATCATGTCGCCTAGCCTTTGGAGCAGCCTTTGCGTCTGTGATATGCTGTCTATGTAGGCGGCTCACTAGGTTTTAGAACAGAGCCCCAGTTCTTCTCTCCTAAATCATCTGTTGACTTCCTTGATCTGCACTTTCCTTATAAATGATCTCTCCTGTAGCTGAAGACAACCTTGCAGCCAAGTAGAGGCTCCGCCCCTAAAATATCAAACCCCTCCCACCGCTCCTCTTCTGTAAGTGTGTGTGTGTGTGTGTGTGTGTGTGTGTGTGAATGCCGTTGGCCAGACACACACCAAAGCGGCTCACGTCAAAGTCGGCTACTGCGTGAAGCGTGTGCATGCTCGCATGCGTGTTGTTTTAGGAAGTTTCAGAAGAAATCTGTTGCATGCGTTCCTGTGTGGATTTGTCGTGATGTTTCGTGTGTAGTGCTGTGGAAGGTCCAATTTTGCAGAAACCATAAATAAGAGCATATACACTTGTATCTTTGTTGTGAGGTTTGTATCAGTGTTATTTTAGTATCATTGAGAGAGTTTAGTTAACTATAATAACCCTGGTGTGTGTGTTATTCTAGGCTGTGCTGTATTTATGTATTTGCTCGGTAATTACCTATAGGACAGTGTTTTGTTTTTTTTTTTCAGTGAGAACCATCATTTTAACCGAATAGAATTTAAAAACTTTCATGCAAGAAGTATGATTAAGTTAATATAATCACTAAATGAGCACAAGAAAGAATATTTTTCATTTATACACACAATTTGTGAACAAATGAATTAGATTAATTTTTAGTCATTTTACTATGTGCTTTTGTCAATTGTATAGTTTTTGTTCTTTTAAAAAAAAAAAAAAATAATATTTTGGTTTAATTTTACTTCAGTTTAGATACAGTGCTATTTTAATATTATTTATAAGCTGTTATAGTGTTTATTAATATTTTGCAATAGCTTTTATTTTTGTTTTTATATTTAATTTTAGTCTAATTTTTAGTAACTTGACTGAGCTTTTGTCATTTTTATTAGTTTTTGCTCTTTTTAAATATTATTTAACTTTAATTTTATTCAATTTGCATGCAGTGCTATTTTAGTATTATTTATAAACTATTATAGTGTTTATAAATATTTTGCATTACCTTTTATTATGTTTATATTTTAATTTTAGTTTAGTTTTTCAGTAATTTTACTGTGCTTTTAAATATTCTATTTGTTTAATTTTATTTCAGGTTGAATGCAGTTTTTTAGTATTATTATATACTATTATAGTTTTTATTAATATTTTGCTTTAGCAATTGCATTTTATTTTATATATTTTTTTGTTTAATTTAATCATTAAGTTCAAATAATCACTAAATGAACTAAAAGAATATTTTTCATTTATACACAATATGTGGACAAATGAATTTAATTTGTACATTTTTGTATTTAAATTTTAGTTATTTGTTTTTAGTAATTTTACTATTGTTTTTGTCATTTTTATTATTTTTGTTCTTTTTTAAATGTTATTATTCAGGTTTAATTTTATTTCAGTTTGCATGCAGTGCTATTTAGTATTATAAACTAATATAGTGTTTATTAATATTTTGCATTATCTTTTTTGTTTTTATTTTTAATTTTAGTTAATTTTTTAAATATTTTACTGTGCTTTTGTCATTTTAGTTTTTGCTCTTTTTTATTTCAGTTTGAATGCAGTTAAAAAAAACAATCAAAATAAAACGCTAAAAAAAATGAAATGCTTTATTTATTTACATGCATGTGTGACCATTGATCACATCAGAGAACCGTGAACATGCAAATGTGTTGTTAAATTATTGAAATTAGCTTAAAATCTCAGGGGGATTTTAAGTAAAATATTTTGCTCAAAGGGGTTTAGCTGACAAAAAAGTCTGGGAAACCTGTACCAACATAACAATATGTGTTCATAAAAAACAATTTATAGCGTATTAAATATTGCACAGAAACATCTGTGAACATGCAAATGAATCATTTGAATTTTTTTAAAGAGTTTTGAATCATTGAAAATGATTGGGATTCTCATAAACAAAATGAACATGCCAACTCCAACTGCAAAATAAGTTCTGACAAAATGTAGCAAAATTCATGTTTCATCTCAGTGATACATCAGCAGACTGTCACTGTAGTTGTTGTGTAGTAGTGTTTGTGATTCTCTCACTGCACAGGTGTGTATCAGAGCAGGGGCTGATGGGAACTGTGATGTGACGTGTGTGTGTGTCTTCTGTGTGTGTTTAGAGCGGCGGAGGCAGCGCTGCTGATTACGGGGAGCTCGCCGCACGCATGAAGAACCTGGAACTAGAGAACCAGAGTCTACACAAAGGTTTGTGTCTCGTGGTGTTGAAGAGATTCTCATAACTCATCTGCATTTCGGAAGGAATTGAACAATTCCAGTTCTGCTTCCTTCATGGCTCCTTTTTTGATTCTTTTGGTAATTTTTAGGAAAACGAATGGACAGTTTGGAAAAGTGTTCAGTACTCTCAAACTAACTATTCAGTAAATTTAGATTTCAACAGAACAATAATAACAAGTCCAAATTGTAAACAAATTAATTAATTTAATTTTTAGTAATTTTACTATGTGCTTTTGTTATTTGTAATACGTTGTTCTTTTTAAATATTGCTATTTGTTTATTTTTATTTCAGTTTGCATGCAGTGCTATTTTAGTATTATTTATGAACTGTTATAGTTTATATTTATATTTTGCATTAGCTTTGATTTTTATATTTTTATATTATAATTTTAGTTTAATTTTTGAGTAAATGTACTATGTGCTTTTGTCATTTTATTGTATATTAAGTATTATTTATAAATTATTATAGTGTTTAATATTTTGGCATTAGCATATTTTTTTCATAATTGTTTAGTAATTATATGTGATTTTTGTTTTTTTTATTAGTTATTTAAAAAAATACTATTTAGGCTTAATTTGATTTCAGTTTGCATTCAGTGTTATTTTAGTATTATTTATTTACTATTATAGTTTTATTAATTTTGCATTAGCTTATATTTTTATATTTTAACTTTAGTCTAATTTTTATTAATTTTAATATGTGCTTTTGTCATTTTTATTGTTTTTTTTTTTAATTTACTATTTAGGTTACTACTGTATTTAATTTTACTTCAGTTTGCATTGTGTTATTTTAGTATTACTTATAAACTGTTATAGTTAATTAATATTTTACATTAGCTCCTTTTTATATTTTAATTTGTTTAATTATTTAGTAATTTTACTGTGCTCTCGTCATTATTCGTTTTTGCTCTTTTAAATATTGCTATTTAAGTTTAATATTATTTCAGTTTGCATGCAGTGTTATTTTAGTATTATTTATAAACTATTATAGCTTTTATTTTATATTATAATTTTAGTTTAATTTTTAGTAATTTTACTATGTTTTTGTCATTTTTATTAGTTTGTCTTTAAAAAAATACTATTTAGGTTTATTTTTATTTCAGTTTGCATGCAGTGTTATTTTAGTATTATTTATATACTATTGTGGTGTTTATGAATATTTTGCTTTAGCTCTTATTTTATATTTTAATTTGTTAAATTTTGTTTTAATTTTACTATGTGTTATTACTATTTAGGTTAAAAAAAAATATTTCAGCTTTTATTTATTATTTTAAATTATTTATTTATTTGTTGTTCTTCTGTTTCTGTGTCTCAGTGGTGGAGGAGCTGCGTTCTGCTCTCAGTAAGATGGAGAGTCGAGTGTCGACGCTGGAGAAGCGGTCAACAGCACCGACCGTTAACGGCACCGGTCCCGCCGCTCTCCAGAAAGCCTCGTCAGCTCCAGTGAAGGATGAGGATGAAGATGAGGATGACATTGACCTGTTTGGCAGTGATGAAGAGGTGGACGAGGAGGCTGAAAGACTGAAAGAGCAGCGGCTGCAAGAATACGCCGCGAAAAAGGCCAAAAAACCCGCCCTCATCGCAAAATCATCCATCCTATTAGACGTCAAACCTGTGAGTGTCTGCGCCAGTGATTCGGTTAGGCTGCTGTCACTTTAAGAGCGAATGCACACATCCAATATACTGATACTGTACACATGCGTTTACTTTCTCATGCTGCGTCTCACTCTCGTGGTGATCACAGTGGGACGATGAGACGGACATGGCGAAGCTGGAGGAGTGTGTGCGGTCGGTGCAGGTGGACGGGCTGCTGTGGGGGGCGTCCAAACTGGTTCCTGTGGGTTACGGCATCAAGAAACTGCAGATAAACTGTGTGGTGGAGGACGACAAGGTGGGAACAGACTTCCTGGAGGAGGAGATCACCAAGTTCGAGGACTACGTGAGTAATGTTCCCACGCAGACTGAAGCCGTTAGCGCACAGTTCCAGTGTCGTGTAAAGCTTGATGTGTTTGTTTTGTGTGTTTCAGGTTCAGAGTGTGGATGTCGCGGCGTTCAACAAGATCTAATACACACTCATACATGTAAACACTCACATGCTACTGCTGCTGGATGAATATCGGTTAATAAATGAGTTTGAAATGTATTTGTCTTGGTGTCTGTCTTCCATATTCCTCACATCTCATTAAACATGTTTATTACACGGTTCAGTATTAGAATCAACATTTGTGCCATTTAAGATCTTTTTCATGTGTTCGCGATCCTGAGCTCATATGCTGTGTTTGGTTTTCTGAACTCTGGTGGACATCAGCGAGACGCAACAGAGACGGTGGTTTGGGTTCATGAACTCTGATTGATAGATAGACAGATATTCGGATAGATATTCAGATAGAACGATATTCAGATAGTTAGAAAGATATTCAGATAGATAGATATTTGGATACATATTCGGATAAATAGATATTCGGATAGATATTCCAGATATATAGATATTAATAGATTATATTTAGATAGATATTCGGATAGATATATATTCAGATAGATAGTTATTCAGATATTCAGATAGATAGATAATATTCATATTATAGTATTCGGATAGATAGTTATTCAGATAGATATAGATAGCTATAGATAATTCGGATAGATATTCAGATAGTTATAAGATAGATATATAGATATTATTCAGATAGATATTAAGATAGATATTCGGATAGATATTTGGATAGATAGATATTCAGATAGATAGATAGTTATTCAGATAGATATGCAAATAGATAGATATTCTGATAGATATTCGGATAGATATTCAGATATTTCGATAGATAGATAGATATATTATTCGGATAGATATTCAGATAGTTATAAGATAGATATTCTGGATAGATAGATATTCAGATAGAAGATAGATATTCGATAGATTTAGATATATATTCAGATAGATATTGGATAGATAATAATAGATATTCGGATAGATATTTGGATAGATATAGATATTCGGATAGATATCAGATAGATAGTATTCGATAGATGATTATTCGATAGATATTTTTGATAGATATTAAGATAGATATTCAGATAGATAGATATCGGATAGATAGTTATTCAGATAGATATTCGGATAGATTAGATAGATATTCAGATAGATAGATATTCGGATAGATATAGATAGATAGATATTAAGATAGATATTTGGATAGATAATATTCAGATAGATAGTATATAGATATTCGGATAGATAGATATTAAGATAATATTCAGATAGATAGATATTTCGAAAGATATTCAGATATTATTAAGATAGCTATCAGATAGTATTGGATCGATAGATATTCGGATAGATATTATAGATAGATATTCAGATAGATATAAGATATATTTGGATAGCAGATATTCAAGTTATTAGATAGAATTCAGATAGATAGATAGTTCAGATAGATATATTGATAGATAGTTGATAGATATCTAGATATTCAGATAGTTAGATATATAGGATAGATAGATATTAAGATAGATTAAATAGAGATAGATATTCATATTTGGATTATTATTCAGATATTCAGATAGATATCGGATAGGATATTCAGATAGATAGTATTAAGATAGGATTATTCAGATAGATCGATATTTGGATAGATATATATATTAGATAGATAGATATTTGGATAGATATGAGATATATATGATAGATATGATAGATAGATAGTTATTAGATAGATATTCAGATAGATTTCGGGATGGATATTAGATAGTTATTCAGATAGATATTCAGATAGATATTCGGATTAGATAGATTCAGATAGTTTATTAGATAATATTCAGATAGATAGTATTGGGATAGATAGATTCGATAGATAGATATTCAGATGATATTATAGATAGCTATTGATAGATATTTGGATAGAATTCGGATAGATATTGGATAGTATTAAGATAATTCAGATAGATATTCGGATATATTCAGATAGTTATTTAGATAGATATAGATAGATAGATAGATAATCAGATAGATATCAGATATAGATATCTAGATAGATATCAGATAGAATTCGGATAGATATTATGATAGCATAGATATTGGATAGATAGATATTCGATGAGATATTAAGATAGATATTTGGATAGATAGATATTCAGATAGATATTTAGATATCTAGATAGGAAGATATTAGATAGATAGTAGATATTATGATATTCAGATGTTATTAAGATAGATTATTAGATAGATATTCGGATAGATATATTTGATCGGAGATAGATATTCAGATACTAGATATTCCAGATAGATATTCGGATAGATATCAGATCAGATTCAGAAGAGATAGATATTCAGATAGCAGATAGATAGGATGGATATTCAGATAGTTATTAAGGATATTCATAGATAGATATTCAGATAGATATGTATTCAGATAGATATTTGGATAGATATTAAGATAGGCGGATAGACGATCGCAGATAGTTCTTTCTTTCTCCAACTGTAGCACATTGCAATCCTTTATTGTTGTTATACCATATAGACTTGGAATGGGCAGGAAAGAGTTAAACTGCAGGATGTGGAATCAGGTTCTCCAGCGGGAGTGACTGTGAGGAAAGCGACTCTTTGCTCTGACTCGCGTCTATTCGATTCAAACGAACTAATGAATAAAATCTTTTGACTTGATCATTACACATTAGTGTTAATATTATTAAATATGTTGTTAACTGTATTAAATATGAATGCTGCGTTTTAATCCGCTGTGGAGTGTGAACAGAGTCACGCGAGTCTTTTCTGAGCATGTCGTGATTCCCGAGTCAGTCAAAGAGTCGTTCAGAATTCAAGCATCGGGATCGTGCTGTTGTGCTGCGCGAGATCTCCGCAATTTCAGGTGTGTGTTTTTAAAACTGAAATCATAAATCAGATTAACTGGGACTGTTTTTCTGTAGTTTGTTGATGTTTATGTTTTCTTTATGCATTGCAAATCCTTTCATGAGTGCAACTGATGCATTTACTGCAATGCAACAAGAAATCTATGAATGTAAGTTATATAAAAGTGTTTCTGATTATTCCTAATTTGTTTGTATGAATCCCTAAGAGTCAGAACCAGGTTTGCATGACAAATAGCCAATATAGAGGTTGTATATGGGAATATGTGTGTGTGTGTGTGTGTGTGTGTGTGTGTTACAGAAGGATGGTGGCTGTGTGCTTCATGTCTGGACATGACAGCAGCTCGACCCCCAAACCTGCAGCAGTTTTATGAGCTCTTTGTCTGAACTCAGTTCCTCTGAAGTGTGTTTTATGGGCTCTACAGACTGAAGTGTTGCATTAGTTTAGATGGTTCTGGATTCTCAGATTGTGAATGAATGATGTTTCTCTGCAGGATGTCATTCAGGCTTCTGTCAGTGTTGCTCATGTTGTTCGTGACTGAAGCTCTCTGTGCTGAACGAGAGAATGAAGTTCTCAAACACTCAGACACACAGGACGCCACAGAGCAGGTGAGATCCAGGGTGGTTTTACATTGTTTTTACATCATTTACCTCTCAAATTCTCTATTACAGTAACGATCTGATCCAGACACAAAGGTCTTGTTTTTAACTTGAGTACGGCAATGCCACTGTAATGAATACTTAAAATGTACTTTACAATTTGCGTAATTTTTTATTATTTTCCCTGCATTACAGCAATAATTTGGGGGGAGATGGGATAGGCTTTATTTTCTTTATGCTTTGAAATATACATACAGGGAGTGCAGAATTATTAGGCAAGTTGATTTTCTGATCATATTTTTTTTCCAAGCACATTTTACCAATTCCAATCCACATCAATCTTAATAACTACTATTAATATTGTTTTTAATCATTTATAAGTGATATATAATTGTTCATGAAGGCTGGAAATGAAAAATGCCCTATATTCAGGTGTGCAGAATTATTAGGCAGGTTTTCTTTTACAGATAAAATGAGCCAAAAAAGAGATTTAACTCAGACTGAAAAGTCAAAAATTATTAAATACTCATGAGAAGGACGCAATACTAATGTAATACTAGAAATTGCAAAGTTAAAGCATGACCATTGGACAGTGAAATGCTCATTGGGTCAGCGGGGTCATACAAAAACAGCTGGAGAAGAAAAGACACGTTAACTGCAAAATAATTAAGAATTAAGGTGAAGAATTAAGTGTGAAACCATCAGGAACCCTTTAGTCTCCAGCGCCACCATTTCCCAGTACTGAAACCTACCTGGAGTCTCAGAAGTGTGAGGTGTCAGGATCAGAGACTTAGGTTAGGTGAAGAATCCTAAAAAATGACCCGCTCTTAATAAAATCACAAGCTGAAGTGTTATAAAGTACATGAAGACTGGGTTTTTATAGGCCTTATAGACAGACAGCTTGAGAGTGACTCCTGAAGGACCAGCACCACATCCTCTTGTACCACTGTTTGAAGAATTTATCTTCCAGAATCTGGCAGTAAGGTGTGGGAGTTCACTTAGTCCATCTCTTATCCTGAAATGTCCATCTTGCAGAGATGGACTAAAATGATCTTCCAAAACTTACTGCCAGATTCTGGAAGATAAATTCTTCAAACAGTGGTACAAGAGGATGTGGTGCTGGTCCTTCAGGAGTCACTCTCAAGCTGTCTGTCTATAAGGCCTATAAAAACCCAGTCTTCATGTATTTTTATAACTTCAGCTTGTGATTCTTATTAAGAGCGGGTCATTTTTAGGATTCTTCACCTAACCTAAGTCTCTGAGATCCTGACACCTCACACTTCTGAAGACTCCAGGTAGGTTTCAGTACTGGGAAATGGTGGCGCTGGAGACTAAAGGGTTCCTGATGGTTTCACACTTAATTCTTCACCTTAATTCTTAATTATTTTGCAGTTAACGTGTCTTTTCTCCAGCTGTTTTTGTATGACCCCGCTGACCCAATGAGCATTTCACTGTCCAATGGTCATGCTTTAACTTTGCAATTTCTAGTATTACATTAGTATGCGTCCTTCTCATGAGTATTTAATAATTTTTGACTTTCAGTCTGAGTTAAATCTCTTTTTTGGCTCATTTTATCTGTAAAAGAAAACCTGCCTAATAATTCTGCACACCTGAATATAGGGCATTCTTCATTTCCAGCCTTCATGAACAATTATATATCACTTATAAATGATTAAAAACAATATTAATAGTAGTTATTAAGATTGATGTGGATTGGAATTGGTAAAATGTGCTTGGAAAAAAAATATGATCAGAAAATCAACTTGCCTAATAATTCTGCACTCCCTGTATAGTTTCATTTTTTTATAATATGAAATTTTTATGTGTGTTTGTGTTTAGAATGAAGTAACAATCGCCACTGGCAACTTGAGCGATACGACACACAAACCTTTATTACCAGGTCAGAACACACACACACACACACACTCACTCACTCACACACGCATGCATACACACACACACACACACTCACACACACAAACAAACAAACTCCTCACTCACTCACTCACTCACTCACACATACACACCAAACACACACAACACACACTGATACACACAAACTCACACTCTCACACTCTCACTCACACATGCATGCATACACACACACACACACACCACACACACACACACCTCTCACACACTGACTCACACACACTCACACACACATACATATACATACACACACACACACACAGACACACACACTGACTCACACACACATACATACACACACACACACACACACATGTTTGTTTTTGTGAATTGTGGGGACTTTCCATAGACTTCAATGCATTTTACACTGAACAAACTGTACATTCTATCCCCCTACCCTGCCCCTACCCCTAAACCTAACCCTCACAGGAAACTGTGCAAACTTTTACTTTTTCACAAAAACTCATTCTATATGATTTATAAACCCATTTACATTGTGGGGACCGCTGGCTGGTCCCCACGATGTAGGTGAACTCAGGTTTTATTACATCATGGGGACATTTGGTCCCCACAATGTAATATAAACAAAAGCACAGTGAACACACACACACTGGTACACACACAAACTCCCACTCGCACACTCTCACTCACACATGCATGCATACACACACACACACACACACAACTCACACTCTCACTCACACATGCATGCATACACACACACACACACACACACACACAAACTCACACTCTCACTCACACATGCATGCATACACACAACACTGACACACACACACACACACCACACACATGTTTGTTTTTGTGAATTGTGGGGACTTTCCATAGACTTCAATGCATTTTACACTGAACAAACTGTACATTCTATCCCCTACCCTGCCCCTACCCCTAACCTAACCCTCACAGGAAACTGTGCAAACTTTTACTTTTTCACAAAAACTCATTCTATATGATTTATAAACCATTTACATTGGGGGACCGCTGGCTGGTCCCCACGATGTAGGTGAACTCAGGTTTATATTATCATGGGGACATTTGGTCCCCACAATGTAATATAAACAAAAGCACATACATATACATACACACACATTCTCACACACTGACTCACACACACATACATATACATACACACACAGTTTCACACACTGACACACACACAAACTCACACTCTCACTCACACATGCATGCATACACACACACTCACACACACACACACACACACTCACACACTCTCACTCACACATGCATGCATACACACAACACTGACACACACACATACATATACATACACACACACACATACATACACACACAGTTTCACATACTGACACACACACACAAACACTCTCTCACTCACACATGCATGCATACACAACACTCACACACACACACACACACACACCACACTCTCACTCACACATGCATGCATACCACAAACACACACACCACAAACACACACACACACACACACACACATACATATCATACACACACACACATACATACCACACAGTTTCACATGGGACACACACACAAACTCACTCTCACTCACACATGCATACACACACACTCACACACACACACACACACACACACATGTTTGTTTTTGTGAATTGTGGGGACTTTCCATAGACTTCAATGCATTTTACACTGAACAAACTGTACATTCTATCCCCCTACCCTGCCCCTACCCCTAAACCTAACCCTCACAGGAAACTGTGCAAACTTTTACTTTTTCACAAAAACTCATTCTATATGATTTATAAACCCATTTACATTGTGGGGACGCTGGCTGGTCCCACGATGTAGGTGAACTCAGGTTTATATTACATCATGGGGACATTTGGTCCCCACAATGTAATATAAACAAAAGCACACACACACACACTCACTCACACACTCACACACACGCTCGCACACTTCACTGGAAGTGTTATTAAAATAATGAATATTAATTCATAAGTAGTAAATTATTATCTTTCAGATATTGATGAGTGTCGCCAGGGCGACCCTGGGCCTTGCGGTTACCATGCCAACTGCACAAACACACCTGGATCCTTCCTGTGCAGCTGTGTTCGTGGTTACCTGATGAGTGCGGACGGATGTGAAGGTTCGCATCAGAAACTCCTGTGAAACAACCGAGAATCTAACTTTAACCTTCTGAGCAAGATTCTTCAAATTAAAAGAGAAAACAAACTAAAGCAAACATTAACGTTAGCAAATTTTAATTCTACATGTTCTTTAAACACTAATTTTGTCACACATTGTCAGTTATTGCGTTTGGTTTGTGTGTTGCAGATGTAGACGAGTGTGTGTTAGCTGCAGTAACGGGTCTGCAGGCGTGTGGAAGTGGAGCCGAGTGTAAAAACACACCGGGATCTTTCACCTGCTCCTGTCCGGCGGGATTCGTGCTGGCGCTCGACGGACACAGCTGTGTCGGTGCGTTCAGGATGAGTGTGTTTGAGAATCTTCCGGTGAAGCGTCAGACTTCTCTCTAGTGATGCATGCAGGATTCAAATCATTTAGTCTGATTAAGCCCCGCCCCCACAAGCACACGCTCATCTGCATACAAGTGCCACGCCCACATCTCAGCATCCAATCAACAATCAATGCACAGAACCAAGTCCCGCCCTACATTTTTTCTTTACACTCAGATGGAGGTCACAATCAAAATGTTATTGTAGTATCATTGAGATACTTATTATAGTTTTTATTAATAATTAGTTTTAATTAGTGCTGTCAAATCGATTAATCACGATTAATCGTGTCTAGCATAAAAGTTTTTATATATATATATATATATACACCCACAAATTATATATTTACAAACTTTTATGTTAAATGCGCTTAATCGAGATTAATCGATTTGTCAGATTTAGTTTTAATATTTATATTTTTATATTGTGTGTTTTTGTCATTTTTATTATTAGCGTTTGTTCTGTTAATATCAAGTTTGGCAATTAGCTGAAATAAAATACGTTTAAGTTTTTTAATTTATTTTATTTCAGTTAACTCTTTCCCCGCCGTTGGCAGAATTTTCCACTGATTTTTTTGCACCTTTTTTATTTCAGTTAAAGTTTATTTTATTTCAAGTAAAGAAAAAATGTTTTTTTTATGGTTTTTATTTTAGTAAAACTATAATTATCCTGGTCTCAATACAGAAAAAAATCTGTTGCTATTTCTGTTTCATTGCAACTTGAAAGTGTTATTAATTTTCTTGTGTTTTGTCATTAGTGCTGTCATATCGATTATTCGCAATCAATCGCATCTAAATGCGATTAATCGATTTGACAGCACTAGTTTTAATCTATTTTTATATTGTGTTTTTTGTCATTTTTATTATTAGTATTAGTTCTTTTAATATCAAGCTAGACTAAAAGAAAATGAGAAATGATTATTTGGCAACTAGCTGAAATAAAATACGTTTAATTTTTTTTAATATATTTAATTTCCGTTGACGGAATTTTCTGGCAATCCGTGTTTTGACTGTTATACGGTAGGGGGCGCCATTACTCATCTTCTGAAAGAGTACAGAATCTCCAGATCAAAACACAGACGAAGAAGAAACAAGCATTGCTGACGCACATAAATTACACAAAAACTGTTATTGAATGAAATATCGAACCCATGAAGAGGAAACAACTGTGAAGCTTTGAGTGTGTTGATGGACTTGATCTACTCCATCTAACACAGGCGGGAAAAGAGTTAAAGGTGCAATATGTAAGATTTTTACAGTAAAATATGCAAAAAGCACTAGGCCAGTGTTATATAATTTGTTCACTTGAGTACTTACAATATGTTTGCAACTATTTGTAAATCGTGAGAAAATTGCAATTTTAACCAAGGCTCCGGGACGTGTGAGGAGTCGTCTGTCAATGGCGTCATACCCGCGTTACCCTCGGTTTCCGGTTTATTTTGTAGAAACCATGGAAACAGCAAATATGCTTTAATATTTACATGTTTTAATAGACAAGAGAACAACTGTTTTGATATATTTATAGACAGAAAACTAATTATTGTTATATAGCTCAACACGTTTAGTCTTATTGTTTAAATCTAATTTTCTTGATTTTTTGCGAGTACCATGCTTTACCATGCCTCAGAGAAAAACACTATTTTGTCAAGTAGCTAACATAGCATAATCAGATGCAGCTTTATTTTTAGTAACAGCAATACAGCATTTTCTCCATCATACAATACGTTTTAAAATGAATTGCATGCCATTTATCAATACAAGCCATCCAGCATTTAATATGATATTAAAATCGATCTATCTTACTGCAGTGTGTAACAGTGTCTCACAGCAGCCGCCGAGCGAACGCACAGAGTAACGTTATAACATCATTTTCAACACTCTCAAATGTATCTAATATGATAAACAGAGCTGCGTTACCTCATACTCATGACCGGAAAGCGGCAGCGGCGCCGGCGACTGTGTCATAATAAAAGTCCCGCTGCTCGTGAGGCGTGTGTTGATCAATCGCTCCAGCTCCTCGTTCAGCTCCACAACACTCGCTCCTGCTCTGCTTCACACTACAGTAACGTTAATAATCACATCCATGAACATGATTTCTTCCCGAGTCCAATCCTGATTATTTTGCACCGTCCGTTGAGGTGGAGACCACATGTCCCAAGATTCCACGCTCAAACTCGCCATCATCAAGCTACGCCTTTGTTTTGAATAGGCCTCTAGCAGACAGAAATCCTACATACTGCACCTTTAACATTTATAACATTTATGGTTTTAGTTTTGCACATCACTAGTTTAATTACAGTGTAAATATTAGACGAATGTTTAAACACTCTTCTCTGTCTCCGCAGACATTGACGAGTGTAATTTCGAGGAGAGCTGCCGGAGGGAACTGGGTAACGTGTGTGTGAACACAGAAGGAAGCTACACGTGTGTGTGTCAGGCTGGATTCAGAGAGGAGCGGGCCGCGTGTGTCGGTGCGTGTGCGTCTGTGTGTGGTCGTTGTATTAACCCGTATGTCTTGCGTTGCTTTATCATGTGCTCTGTCTGGTGTGTCTGTATCTAGAATCAGTTAATGATGACTAGTTGCATCCCAAAGGACACACCATGCACTTATACACTACTATATGACAGCATGGTGAATGTAATGCTTCCACATGCTTATTAGCATGCATATTACTAGAATATTTATTAGTACTTATAAAGCATATATTAATGCCATGATCATATTCCACATCCCTAAATCCTACCCAATACTTAACTACTATTAATAAGCAGTATTTAGGAGTTTATTGATGCAAAGTCATAGTTAATAGTGAGAATTGGACCCTAAACTAAAGTGTGACCCTGTTTTCATTGATTTAATGAATCTACAAATGTCAGGTGGATAGTAATGTTTTTGTAAGGTTTCATTTGTTAACATGAACTTAAACAATAATTAATAAATGCTGTAAAAATATATTGCTCAATGTTAGTTAATGCATTAACTAATGCAAACCTTATTGTAAAGTGTTACTATTTTAGGTGAACCTTGAATACATGTGAATGTGCATCTTAAGTTATTTATTTATTTTAAATAATTTTATCACTTTTGATTTTGATTTTTTTGATAAATGAATGTTTTTCTGAACAATATTATAGGTTTTTCAGAATTTCAGCCTTTTAAACCAACATTTGAGATGCCGTGATGTGATTGGTCCGCTAGTTAGTCTAGTTATCCAATCACAGGCAAAAGTCACGTGACATTTTTGTTGCATATCGAGGGATTTATTTATCATTTCTATCATTGTTGATGCTCATCGTTGAGAGTGTACCTTTTTTTAATGCGCATTTTTAGAATTTATGCACATCTTGGCGGTTCCATCTAGCGTTTTTTTATGCGATATCAAAAAATGCACATACAAATAGATGGATTTAAACATAGCTAATGATGTTTTTTGGCGTTTTTTACTTTTTGCCTCAAAATTTTATATTAAAAACTCAGAAATTGAAAGTATGAATCCCATTTTTTTGTATTTTTTAAATAATCATAACATCAAGAATGTCTCATCATTGAGCCAGTTGCATGTTTGTGTGCTCATGTGTGTCTGTGCAAGCTTTGGCTGTTGTTAACCAGCTTCTGTCTGTCTCTCAGGTGGTCTGTGCCGAGGTTTTCTTATATGTGAAGGTAGCTGCTGAACTCATCCATTATGCTGCATTTTGAGTCTGTCCGTGTTTGTTCTTCTCTTCCCTCTTTTATATGTTTCCCCATGATTTACTGCTGATATAATTAAATGCATGCTGAACTTAAACGCATTACAGTGTAAACTCTCTAAGAGTCTGATTTCAGCTGCGTTTCTGTTGATTTGTACATGAATAATGTGCTGTTGTGCAGATGTGGATGAGTGTGTGGAGGAGCAGCGCGTGTGTGTCGGTCGAGGGGAGTGTGAGAACACACTGGGCAGTTACAGGTGTGTGTGTCAGCGCGGTTACCGTGGTAACGGCACACACTGCACAGGTGAGTGACATCACAGTTCCATCTGATGCAGGGCCTGTGAGGGGGCTAATAATTAATTTGGTCTTAAAATGTAAAAATTAAATTAAATAAATAATTTAAAGTCAATTAAAATAAAATAAAATAATGCTAAAAAATATTAAATATTTTATTTGTTTACCAGACATCAGAGAACTGTGAACATGCAAATGTGTTGATTAATTATTGAAATATTAACTAAGTTTTCGGCCAAAGGGGTTTGAAATCTGATCAGATTTATTATAGTTAAGTAAAACTAAAACCATAAAAATACATTTTTGTTACTTAAATGTTAACTGAAATAAAAAAATATTTTATTTGCCAAGCAAACATTTTAAATGAAAACTTGAAATACTAAAATAACTAAAACTAAAATAAAAATTAATAAAATCTACATAGACATAATAAAAATGATTAAAACTTTAACAAAAATTGAAAGAAAAAGGAAAATATAAAAATAAAAGCCAATTCAAGCTAAGTATCTCAATAACACTTTACAATAATGTTTCATTTGTGAACATTAGTTAACATGAACTATCAATAAACTTCTACTTCTACAGCATTTACTAATAATTTCTGTTTACATTAGTTAATGCACAGTGAACTAACATGAACATGAACATTTTTAATGACCTGCATTAACAAAGATTAATAAATGCTGTAAAATATATGGCTCACTCTTCATGTTGCTTATTGTGAAGTGTCAGCAGAGTCTCACACTGATGTGTTCACGCAGACATAAACGAGTGTCTGACCGGGGATCACGGCTGTGACGTCAACGCTCGCTGCGGGAACGTCATGGGCTCGTATTTCTGTCAGTGTCATCAGGGATACAGCGGAGACGGACACTCCTGCTACGGTCAGTGCTACGGATCCATGGAGACTGATGCTGATGCTGAATAGGGATGTCTATTTAGATAATAATCTATCGTTGTTTAAATTAAACGATTAATTGTTAACCTTAAACTATTTAATCCGAAGTTACTTAAAGGGTTAGTTCACCCAAAAATGAAAATTCTGTCATTAATGACTCACCCTCATGTCATTCCAACCCGTAAGACCTCCGTTCATCTTCGGAACACAGTTTAAGATATTTTAGATTAAGTCATTTAATTGATTCCATTGAATTGATTCCATTGAACTGATTCCATTGAATCCTTTCATCTGTCGGCGTTGGTAATGCACTTTTACGTCGCCGTGGTTGTTTTTGGCGATTAGGACATCCGCGACATGCACACTTACACACCATTTTAAAAAATATAGCAATACCAAAATACAAACAATGTAGAATAGCTTGAATACAGCGTGCGTCTCCCTCAGACTGTAAACGAAGCTCGGCGCACCGATACACGTCAGCAGCGTCTTACATCAGCAGCGTCACTGCGGAGTCGTGAACCACACTCCGGAGCAGAAGGGGGCGGTAATGCACCAATAAGCTGGATGCCAACTGCCGTAAAACAGGAAAGAAGAAGAAGCGGAGTCGTGAACGCGGATTGACAACAGACCCGGAAGAGAATACAATGCTGAATAAAGTCGTAGTTTTTTATATTTTTGGACCAAAATGTATTTTCGATGCTTCAAAATGTCGCAGATGTCCTAATCGCCAAAAACCATGGCGACATAAAAGTGCATTACCAACACCGATGAAGGATTCAATGGAATCAGTTTCAATGGAATCAGTTCAATGGAATCAATTTCAATGGAATCAATCAATGGATCAGTCAATGGAATCATTCAATTGAATCAGTTCATGGAATCAGTTCAATGAATCAATTCAATTGAATCATCAATTGAATCATTCAATGAATCAATTAAATAGAATCAGTTCAATGGAATCAATTCAATGGAATCAATTCAATGGAAAGGATTCCGGAAGAGAAGACAATGCTGAATAAAGTCGTAGTTTTTGTTATTTTTGGACCAAAATGTATTTTCGATGCTTCAACAAATTCTAACTAACCCACTGATGTCACATGGACTACTTTGATGATGTTTTTATTACCTTTCTGGACATGGACAGTATACTGTACATACATTTTCAATGGAGGGACAGAAAGCTCTCGGACTAAATCTAAAATATCTAAAACTGTGTTCTGAAGATGAACGGAGGTCTTACGGGTTTGGAACGACATGAGGGTGAGTCATTAATGACATCATTTTCATTTTTGGGTGAACTAACCCTTTAAAGGATTGGTTCATTTCATAATTAAAATTTCCTGATAATTTACTCACCCCCATGTCATCCAAGATGTTCATGTCTTTCTTTCTTCAGTCGAAAAGAAATGAAGGTTTTTGAGGAAAACATTCCAGGATTTTTCTCCATATAGTGGACTTCACTGGGGTTCAACGGGTTGAAGGTCCAAATGTCAGTTTCAGTGCAGCTTCAAAGAGCTCTACATGATCCCAGACGAGGAATACGAGTCTGATCTAGAGAAACCATCGGACATTTTCTAAAAAAAAAAAAAATTTATATACTTTTTAACCACAAATGCTCGTCTTTCACTGCTCTGTGATGCTCCATGCATGACGTAATCATGTTGGAAAGGTCAAAGCGGAAATTTTAGTTATGAAGTGAACTAATCCTTTCATTTTTCCTCATGTGTCTGCTGCACGTTTTGCGTACCTCATTATCGGCATTTAATCGATCGTCGATTAATCGTTAGCATCACTAACGCTGAAGGATGATGTCGCTCGTGTCTTTGGCATCAGATGTGGATGAGTGCGCTCAGGATAACGGACTCTGTGAACACGACTGCACAAACCAGCCGGGAACGTACAGCTGCCGCTGTAACACCGGATACACAATCACTGCAGACGGACACAACTGTACAGGTGCAGACACACACTGCTGACACTTCAGTTCAGTTCGGTTGAATTCACTTTAATTTCAGTTTCAGTTTCATTTGTTACACTCAGATGCATGTGAATCATATTTATGAAAATTAATAGTTACACTGTAAACCCAAATAAGTTGGCTAAACTCAAAAAATTTGAGTTTATATTTTTTGTTTTTCCCACTTAATATTAATCTTGCATGAAAAAAACATTATGTAACACTTATTTTTAGCATTTACACTCCCTTTTGAGTGCCATGGGCAAAGCATGCAGTTTCAGTTAAACTTAAGTTCGTCTAAATTAAAAGAAATAGTTCATAAAACTCAAAACAGTGAAACAGTTCAGTTTACTTAAAATATATCAGTTCAGTGAACTTGAAAGTTAATTTGACTAAACTAATTCGTTTAATTTAAGATTGTACTACTCAAACATTTTGAGCATTAGGGTTCTGTATTAGAGTGTAATTATATATTTAAGTATTGAGTAATAATAATTAACTACATGTATTTAGTACGGAAGAGGATTAGGGCCAAGCAATAATAAAAAAATAAAACCATCTCGAGATTAAAGTTGTTAAATTTCGAGAAAAAAGTCAAAATAAAATGTTGAGAATAAACTCATTAAATTACGAGAAAAAAGTCATTAAATTATGAGAACAAATTCGTTAAATTACGAGAAAAACTCGTTAAATTTCGAGAAAAAAGTCGAGATAAAATGTTGAGAATAAAGTCATTAAATTACGAGAAAAAAGTCGTTAAATTACGAGAAAAAAGTCGTTAAATTACGAGAACAAATTTGTTAAATTACGAGAAAAAAGTCGAGATAAAATGTTGAGAATAAAGTCATTAAATGACGAGAAAAGTCGTTAAATTACGAGAACAAATTCGTTAAATTATGAGAAAAAAGTGGTTAAATTTAGAGAAAAAAAGTCGAGATAAAATGTTGAGATAAAAAATTCGAGAAAAAGTCATTAAATTACGAGAACAATTCATTAAATTACAAGAAAAAAGTCGTAAATTATGAGAACAAATTCGTTAAATTACGAGAAAAAAGTCGTTAAATTTCAAGAAAAAAAGTTGAGATAAAATGTTGAGAATAAAGTCATTAAATGACGAGAAAAGTCGTTAAATTACGAGAACAAATTCGTTAAATTATGAGAAAAAAGTCGTTAAATTTAGAGAAAAAAAGTCGAGATAAAATGTTGAGAATATAGTCATTAAATTATGAGAAAAAAGTCATTAAATTACGAGAACAAATTCATTAAATTACGAGAAAAAAGTCGTTAAATTATGAGAACAAATTCGTTAAATTACGAGAAAAAGTCGTTAAATTATGAGAACAATTTGTTAAATTATGAGAAAAAAGTTGTTAAATTTTGAGAAAAAAAGTCGAGATAAAATGTTGAGAATAAAGTCATTAAATTATGAGAAAAAAGTCATTAAATTACGAGAACAAATTCGTTAAATTACGAGAAAAAAGTCGTTAAATTACGAGAACAAATTCGTTAAATTACGAGAAAAAACTCATTAAATTTCGAGAAAAAAAGTCGAGATAAAATGTTGAGAATAAAGTCATTAAATTACGAGAAAAAAGTCGTTAAATTACGAGAACAAATTCGTTAAATTATGAGAACAAATTCGTAATTTAACTGGATGTAATTTATTCTGGATGTGATTAATCATGATTATTAATTGTTAACAGCCGTACAGGGTTAGGGTTAGGTTGTGGTTAAGGTTATTTGCATGTAATTATGCACAATTTATAGTAATTACTATAATAACTGCATGTAACATCTATTAAATTCAGTGCAATGCAATTGAGTTCACCTCATTCAATTAAATTCTGTTCATTCAGGTCAATGCATTTCAGGTGAATTTCCTTTTAATTTAAATTAGTGTACTTTATTAGCATGAAATCGACCTGTATATTTGTATTGCCAAAACATTTATTCATTTGTGTCCGGTGTAAGTGATGCACAATGGACTAAATGACCAGTGCACACAGAAACTGAAGTGTGTGTGTGTGTGTGTAGATGTGGACGAGTGTGTGAGCCGTAATGACACATGTGAACAGACCTGCAGGAACACACTGGGTTCGTTCCTCTGCTCGTGTCGGCGCGGGTACCAGCTGCACATCGATGGACGCAGCTGTGTGGGTCAGTGCCATTAAATCTCACATCACGGTCAGTTAAAGCCGTTCTCAATCTTTCAGATGACACATGATGGGACCCCCATCCTAAACACCATTACACTTAACTAACCCAATTTAAAATGAACATTATAAATGTAATATTATAAAAATATTATTTGGAAAAAAAAATCTATTATGTTATATTATTAATTTTTTTCTACCCACAATAGTACTGTACTGTTGGATAATTTATTTATTTAGTTTAATCTAATATTTAATTATTTATTTAGTTTTGTTTCATTTTAATTTTTCTATAGATCCCCTAGTATTCCCTATCAGACCCAATTTATACTGTGAAAAAAATTATATTATAAATATGTGTAAAATAGTATTAGGAAAATATTTAATACTTAACACTTATTATTTAATACTTATTAAAATTACTTAATAAAATATGTAGTACTTTTTTCCTACTTACTATAGTACTGTACTGTTAGATTATTTATTTATTTAATTAAATTTATTTATTTATTTCAGTTTTATTCAAATTTTTCTATGGACCCCCTATTATTCCCTAGCAGACCCAATTTATACTGTAAAAATTATATTATAAATATGTTTAAAATATTATTTGGAAAATATTTAATATTTTCTTTCTATTATGTTACATTATTAACATTTTTCCTCTTCACTATAGTACTGGACTGTTAGATTATTTATTTATTTATTTATTTATTTATTTATTTATTTATTTATTTATTTTAATCTTATTTATTTATTTTTAATGTATTTTGTATTTATTTAATAATTTTAAACTTACTATTTATTTAATGTATTAATTTGTAATTTTATTATTAATTTATTTATTTAATGTATTTATTTATTTTATTAATTATTTTAATCTTTTTATTTAATTATTTATTTTGTATTTATTTTAATAATTATTTTAATCTTATTTATTTATTTAATGTATTTATTTTGTATTTATTTTAATAATTATTTTAAACTTATTTATTTAATGTATTTTTTGTATTTATTTTAATAATTATTTTAATCTTATTTATTTAATGTATTTATTTTGCATTTATTTATTATTTTAATCTTATTTATTTAATGTATTTATTTGTATTATGTGTTTAATCTTATTTGCATTTCTAATATTATTTTAAACTTATTTATTTAATGTATTTATTTTGTATTTTATTTAATTATTTTATTTTTTTTTATTTATTTAATTATTTATTTTTAAGAATTATTTTAATCTTTTTTTATTTATTTAATGTATTTATTTGCATTATTTTATTATTTTAATCTTATTTTTTTAATGTATTTATTTTGTATTTATTTTAATAATTAGTTTAATCTTTTTATTTATTTAATGTTTTATTTTATATTTTAATCTTATTTATTTATTTAATGTATTATTTTGTATTTGTTAATTTCTAATAATTATTTTAAACTTATTTATTTAATTATTATTTTGTATTTATTTTATAATTATTTTTCTTTTTATTTATTTATGTATTTATTTTAATAATTAGTTTAATCTTATTTATTTATTTAATGTATTTATTTTGTATTTGTTAATTTCTAATAATTATTTTAATTATTTATTTATGTATTTATTTTTATTTGTTGTATTTATTCATTTATTTTAACTTTATTTTGTATTATTTTATTATTTTAATCTTATTTATTTATTAAATATATTTATCTTTTATTTATTTATTTTAATAATTATTTTAATCTTTATTTATTTATTTATTTATTTATTTCAGTTTTATTCTTTTCTATGGACCCACTAGTATTCCCTAGCAGACTCAATTTCTATTGTGAAAAATTAATATTATAAATATGTGTTTAAAAATATTGTTTGAAAAATGTGTCATTTCTATTGTGTTACATTATTCATTTTTTTCTACTAAGTCACTATAGTACTATAATTTTAGATTTTATTTATTTAAATGTATTTATTTATTATTTATTTATTTATTTAGTTTAATCTTATTTTTATTTATTTTTTGCAGTTTATTCTAAAAAAAAAGACCCCTTAGAATTCAGAGCCCAGTTTGGACACCCCTGCGTTAAGAGTCTGTTTTCGGTTCTGGAGCAGATTTTCTCGTTCACTGACATCTGTGTGTGTGTGTGTGTGTGTGTGTGTGTGTGTGTGTGTGTGTGTGTTACAGACATCGACGAGTGTAAACTACAGAACGGAGGCTGTTCTCACGAGTGCACGAACACAGCAGGCGGTCACACGTGTCACTGTCCCTTCCCTCTGCTGCTGGACCAGCGCAACTCCAGCTGCGTCAGTGCGTGATACACCCGTGTGCTGTGAAGTGTGTGTTCACTGTTTCACATGCATCATTTTGATAAGTAATGCCTGTGTGCATCTCTCTCTCTCAGACGTGACGTCGTGTGCACTGAGGAACGGAGGATGTGATCATATCTGCTCTCTGGGGGCAGAAGGTGGCGTCCACTGCAGCTGCAGGGCAGGATGGGAGCTGAACGCCGACCACAGAACCTGTGACGGTAACACACAAATACACACTGAATCATTCACAACAAGAGCAGCAGGGATGGGGTTTTTCTGTATTTACACAGATTTCTGAATAAATATGATCCACATGAATTACATAAATCTGAGATTTTTGTTGTTTTTGTGACTGTATATCCATCTCTTGTCAACAAAATATTTACATTTTTAAAAAGCTGTGTTTTTCCGCCAAAATAAAAGCTCTGTGGTTCAATATTTGAAAGTAAAGAAATTAATACAGACATTAATAATAGTATTGCAATTTTACTGTTTTTATCAAATTTCCATTTTTTATTTTACAGTACTATAATATTGTTTTAGTAGTAATTTCTTTAGTGATTTATTATAATTTAATAAAATAAAAATAATTATTATTATTATTATTATTATTTTTAAGTATGCAAATGTTATTTTTCAGTACAGTAATAGTAATTTCTTCACTGATTTGTTTAATTTTATATACAGTATAAAATATTAATATTTTATATACAAATTATTTAATAAAATAACATTTATAATAATAATAATTGTAATTGTTTATTATTATTATTATTAAATACTATTTTTATTTTACAGTACAATAACTGTATTAGTATTTACATCATACATTATTCTAATAATACTAATACTATAATAATAATAATAATAATTACTTTATTGAGTTGTTTTTTTATAACTTAATAAATTATTTAATAAAAATAATAATAATTATTATTATTCAGTACTCAGTTGTTATTTTGCAGTACGGTAATAATATTGCAATAGTAATTTCTTCATTGATTTGTTTAATTTAGTATTTTTAACATTTGTAATAATAATTACAACTATTATTATTGAATGCTAAAGTTTTTTTATTTTACAGTATGATAATAGGTTATTATTTGGTTAATTTTTAAAATGTAATAAAATAAAAATGTCTTTAATAATAATCATAATAATTGTAATAATAATAATAATAATTATTATTATTATTATTAAATATTTAATTTGTATTTTACAGTATGATAATAGTATTGCAATAGTAATTTATTGATTTGTTTATTTTTTAATTTAATTTAATAAAATAAAAACATTTGTTATAATAATTGCAACTATTATTATTAAATGCTAATGTTTTTTTTATTTTACAGTAATTTATTTATCGATTTGGTTAATTTTTAAAATGTAATAAAATAAAAATAATGTCTTTAATAATAATCATAATAATTGTAATTATTATTATTATTATTATTAAATATTTAATTTGTATTTTACAGTATGATAATAGTATTGCAATAGTAATTTATTGATTTGTTTATTTTTTATTTAATAAAATAAAAACAACATTTGTTATAATAATTGCAAATATTATTATTATTATTAAATGCTAATGTTTTTTTATTTTACAGTAATTTATTTATCGATTTGGTTAATTTTTAAAATGTAATAAAATAAAAATAATGTCTTTAATAATAATCATAATAATTGTAATAATAATAATAATTATTATTATTATTATTATTAAATATTTGTATTTTACAGTATGATAATAGTATTGCAATTTAATAAAATAAAAACAACATTTGTAATATTAATAATAATACTAAGTAGTAGTAATAAAATAATAATAATAATAATGTTTTAGACTCTCTCATCAGCTGACGTGCTGAACAACATCTCTCTCTCTCTGCAGATGTGGACGAGTGTGTGAGTTTCAGCGGCGGCTGTGAGCAGGTGTGTGTGAATCACGCTGGCGGTTTTAATTGCAGCTGTCTCTCGGGCTTTGAGTCGCGGAAAGACGACCCGACAAAATGCCAACGTGAGTCACGGCTGTTCACACACACACACACACACACACACACACACACCACACAACACTGATGCGTATGAACCCTCCTCATGACCGTACGTGTTTTCCCAGCGGTGTGTGAACCTGTCTGTCAGAACTCTGGAGTGTGTGTCGCTCCGAACACCTGCGACTGTCCGGCCGGATACCCTGGACCGGGATGTTCGGGTAACAGTCGTGTGTTTGAGGTCAAAACATAGTGAAACAGGGTGTGATTTTTCCATTTTCATACAGACTTCCATATTAATAAGAGATTTTTGCTTTTTGTTGTCAACAAAAGAGAAGCTTCAAAATAAAAGCTCTGTGGTTTAACATTTGAAAGCAAATTAATATTTAAGAAAATAATTTTACTGTAAAAATGATTAGCATTGGTTTTGTTGTGAAATATTTTTTTTTTTACAGTACAATAATATTATTGCAGTAGTAATTTCTTTTGTGATTAATTTTAATTTCTGTAATTGAATCAAATAAAATTTGTAATGATATTAAAATTATTATTATTAATAGTATTGAATATTGCAATACTATTAATATACTGTAAAATAAAAATTGTATTTAATAATAACAAATATATAAATAATACTTTTATTTTAAAAAATTATATCATTATTAAATTCTCATTTTTTATTTTACAGTACAGTAATAGTATTGTAACTTAAAGCACTAAGCTATTATGTTTACACACATTTGACTGACAGTTACGCTGTAAAACAGCTGATAATGCATGGTGGTGGAATAATTAATTAAGTCTGTTTTCTCAGATTGAACTATTTTATTATGCTTTTAAGTATTGAGTTGTACGCATACTTAGAATAAATATTTGAAAATTTGTCATGGTGCATTCTGGGACTGCCTTCACCATGAAACCAAAAAGTTTTGTTTTTGAAAGAAGTCTCTTCTGTTCATCAAGGCTGCATTTATTTGATGCAAAAAATACAGTAAAAAATATTAAATATTATTACAATTTAAAGTAAGTGTTTTGTATTTTAAAAATATTTTAAAATGTAATTTATTTCTGTGATCAAAGATGAATTTTCAGCATCATTACTCCAGTCTTCAGCGTCACATGATCCTTCAGAAATCATTCTAAAAAACAGCATTTATTTGAAATAGAATCTTTTGCAACATTCTAAATGTTTTCAGTGTCACTTTTGATGCATTTAATGCATTGTTGATAAATAAAAGTATCACTTTCTTTCAAAAAATCGGAATTTTGAAGGTTGTGTAAATGTGTTTCATGTGTTTATTGTTGTGTGTGTGTGTGTGTGTGTGTCAGCCATGTGTTCTCCACCCTGCGCTCATGGAGGCTCCTGCATGAGGTGGAACGTGTGTCTGTGTCCTCCAGGCTGGACGGGCGACGGATGTCACACAGGTAACGGTTGACCGTATCTCACACACACACACACACACACACCCCGTAACACACTGATGATGTGTGTGTGTGTGTCTCAGCCGTGTGTGAGCTGCCATGCGGTAACGGTGGACGTTGCGTCGCTCCAAACACCTGCCAGTGTCCCTCAGACTACAGCGGGCCGCAGTGTCTCACCCGTGAGTTTGTGTGATTTTAAAGAGGCCATATGATGCTTTTTAATGTTTTTTCTCGTCATATGGCCTCGTTGTGTATATGTGCACTGAAGGTGTGTGTTTGCAGCTCTGTGTTCTCCTCCGTGTGTGAACGGTGGGAGGTGTGTGGACATCAACACCTGCAGCTGCGCAGATGGATGGACGGGAGCTCGCTGTCAGATAGGTGAGCGAACACACACACACACACACACACACACACACAAATGATTTAAATGGGGACATCTATTGTTTTTTTGTACAGCTAGTTATAGATACTCTAACCAACACCTAAACCTAACAGGAAACTCAACTTTATTTACTTTAAATAATTCAAAATATGGTGAAGTACGTATGTACGCACATGCAAATGCAAATGAGGACTACCATAGACTGCTCTTGATCTTAAATTAAGCTAATGTTAATGACTAAACCAACCCCTGAAACTACATTTAAACTATGAGAATAAAACAGTATTTATTTACTTTATTACTCACATTTTTATTACTATTGCTTTATTTTTGTAAATAACATTGTTTCTTGGTATAATATAATATGGATATAATGTTTCTTGAGCAGCAAATCATCATATTAGAATGATTTCTGAAGGATCATGTGACACTGAAGACTGGAGTAATGATGCTGAAAATTCAGCTTTGATCACAGAAATAAATTACACTTTACTATATATTCACATAGAAAACAGATATTTTAAATTGTAAAAATATTTCACAATTTTTACTGTATTTTTTATCAAATAAACGCAGTCTTGGTGAGCAGAAGAGACGTCTTTCAAAAATATTTAAAAAATCTTACCGACCCCAAATGTAAAGAGAGTTTAATTTTCCAAATCATGCAATTTTGTCCTCAAATAACTAGTGAAGATCACAAGTGTGTGTGTGTGTGTGTGTGTTCCTCCTCAGAACCCGTCAGATGTGTGTCGGCGTGTAAAAACGGCGGTGTGTGTGTGGGACTCAACAGATGCCAGTGTGTGGATGGATTCAGCGGAAACCTCTGCGAGACGGGCACGTGACCGAACGACATCGTTCATTCCATCATGACATCATGTTCAGTGTGACATCATCCATTATCATGACATCGTTCACTCAAGTCATCATAACATCATCCTTCATTCGTTAATTCGCAAAAAAATATTATTCGACGTCATTTATTCATGATCAATGAAGAATTTTTGTGTCTAGAATGTCTATTTATTAATTGATATATTTAATCGTCAATAATATGATATCATTTATTCATTAATTTTTCAAATATGGCATCATCATCATTCAAGAATTAATTCTGAGTGATGTAACCATTATTACTGAATGAAGAATTATCATCAGAGCAACATTAATTGATCGACATTGTTAATAATAAATTTATTAATCATTCATTCTTTCATGTTCATAATCCATTATGACGTCACAGATGATTATCATGACATGATTTATTTATTAATTCACCATGACATTATTCACTCATTCAATGCACTATATGCACGGAGCGTTCTTTCGAACTTCCGCATTAATATAAGCCAGCTGGAAAACTTCCGGTGAGAGTCATGTGCTGGTGTGTTGAGCATCAATAGTGTAATACTGAGTTTATAATCACAATATAGTCATTTAAATAGTCAGGCATAGCGTTAATTTAGTTATTCAAACGTAAGACGGCATAAAAAATAAATAAATAAAGACGTACCTCAGTGTTCCTCCTCGACTAAATTCAATTCGACCATCAGTTTTTACACTTTTATGTGAAAAAAAGCTTCAAAAATTAAATATTTATTATGCAATTTAGTTAGATTCATTGAATAAAATGTGTTTTTACAAGTGTGCTGAAATCATTGATCTGACAGCTGCTGTGATTATAAAGAGAGAGCGGCGCTCGCTTTCTGTGTCATTCATTCACGAGAAAAGTTATTGTTTTTCATGAGATTTTGTGAGTACTTCATACTTCACATTGACAAAATGTATTTTTAAACCTAGTTATTTTATAATATTTAATATTTAGTCAAAAACAAAGTGAAAAATGATTAGATATATGCGCAAATAAATGCTACTCTGCCGCCACCTGCTGGATAAAGTGGTAATTATTGTCTTTTTTATTTTTAAATACGTGTTTTCTATCAAATGTTGAATTTCCTACATTTTTAAACGTTCGGTTCTCAGAAGAACAAGTAATGTTTGTGGTCATCACATTAAAAATAACATTTGAAGTTCTGGGGAAAAATAATGCATATGCGTGTCTAATTACAGATACAGCATTTTTAAACGGTCCCAGTAGCTTCGTCTTTTTTGCAATCAATAAAACTGGTTTATTGGCAAATTAGGTCAATGTGATAACTGCATTAAAATATGAATACAACATTAAAAAGTCAACCATTGATAGTTTTGTGTTGATGTACAGCGACTACAGAATGAACAGTTCACCGGAAATGCCCGAGCTGGCTTAACCACAACCAGGAAGTAACCGTGCATATAGTCCATTGCATTTTATTTTTGTTTCAAACTGCTTTACAAAAATTCATAACATGATGATTATAATCCTTTCATTATGACATCATTAATCATTGAATCATTCATATGACATCATTCATTTATTCAATTTCAGTTTCATTTGCAGTGATTCTTTCATGTTCATCCTTTCAGTTCAGTTTGCAGTGTTTCTTCTGTTCATGCAGTGGTGTGTGTGTGTGTACATAGTGTGTGATCATGTAATTGTGTGTGTGTGCAGCTGTCACTACGCCGTGTGTTCCTCCCTGCCAACATGGTGCAGCCTGCGGCCCTCTGAACACCTGTGTGTGTCCGACGGGGACGAGCGGCATACGCTGTGAAAAACTGTAAGAGAACAAACACACACACACACACACACACAGCACTCATCATGTTAATGAATTAAAGCCCATCATCCCGTCCTCTGGGGTTTCAGCACGTGTCCTGTCGTGACGACAGTGGTCAGTATGGCCCGCGCGGTGCGGAAAGGCTTTCGGGAGAGTTACGTGGACCGCTGCGGACCCCTGGGAGTCCAACTCTGTACTAAATACAGGTCAGTCACACACATACTCACACATGAGAATTAAAATGGACATATTCTGCTTTTTTTCCATGTTCATCTGTGTTTAGTGTGTTGAGCAGGAAAAAGCTCTTCTCTAGATCAGTGTTTCTGAACTCCCTGAAATGAGTTTTCTTCACAATATTCCTCATTTAAATAATTCATACGCAGAATAAAGGGGCGGGGCCTGGTTGAGTTAGTTAGTAGTGTGTTGAAACTGGTGGATATGGTGGTTAAGGGGCGGGACATTTCCCAAACACCAATCACAGCACACTGCTCCATCCGACCAATCAGAGCACATTGCGATAAGATAACCATGTACTGTAGCAAAGCTCTGTTTGTACTGTATAATCAACTGAATGAAATACTTCTCATCTTGATAGACACAAAGCATATAATCAAATGAATGAATGACATTCAGATTATGAGTTCAAAACTAAAGATTCAAAACATTATAATCATATCAGATGAGCTGTACAAAGATTTGAGGTCGGCAAGATTATTAAAATGTTTTTGAAAGAGTCTCTTCTGCTCACCAAGGGTCATTTATTTGATTAAAAATACTGTAAAAATTGTGAAATATTATTACTATTTAAAATATCTGTTTTCTACGGAAGAGGATTAGGGCCAAGCAATAATAAAAAAAAAATAAAACCATCTCGAGATTAAAGTTGTTAAATTTCGAGAAAAAACTTGAGAAAAAAATGTTGAGAATAAACTCATAATTTAATGACTTTATTCTCAACATTTTATCTCGACTTTTTTCTCGAAATGTAACAACATTTTTCTCATATTTTAACGAATTTGTTCTCATAATTTAACAACTTTTTTCTCATAATTTAATGAGTTTATTCTCAACATTTTATCTCGACTTTTTTCTTGAAATTTAACGAGTTTTTTTCTCATAATTTAATGAGTTTATTCTCAACATTTTATCTAGACTTTTTTTCTCTAAATTTAACGACATTTTTCTCATAATTTAACGAATTTGTTCTTGTAATTTAAGACTTTTTTCTCATAGTTTAATTACTTTATTCTCAACATTTTATCACAACTTTTTTCTCAAAATTTAATGATTTTTTTTCTCGTAATTTAACGAGTTTATTCTCAACATTTTATTTCAACTTTTTTCTCGAAATTTAACAACTTTAATCTCGAGATGGTTTTATTTTTTTATTATTGCTTGGCCCTAATCCTCTTTCGTAGTAATTTATTCATCAGTAATTTATTCGTAATTTATTCATGTGATCAAACCTGAATTTATTTGATTAAAAATACAGTAAAAATTGTGAAATATTTTTACAATTTAAAATATGTGTTTTCTATGTGAATATATAGTAAAATATAATTTATTCCTGTGATCAAAGCTGAATTTTCAGCATCATTACTCCAGTCTTCAGTGTCACATGATCCTTCAGAAATCATTCTAATATGCTGATTTGCTGCTCAAGAAACATTTCTAATGTTGAAAACAATCATATTTTTGTGGAAACTGTGATGCATTTTATTTTCCAGGATTTGTTAATGAATAGAAAGTTCAAAAGAACAGCATTTATTTGAAATAGAAATCTTTTGTAACATTATAAATGATTTTAGTCGCTTTTGTGATCAATTTCCATTTAAATCCTTGCTTATTAGAAGTATTAATTTCTTATTCTAAAATCTTACTGACTAACTTTTTAAGTGTAGTGTATATGAATGTTGCAACATTGCTTATTATTGCTTTAACTGGTATAGCAGAATCTCTTTTGACACAAAATACACGTCAGACCAGCCTGACTGTCAGCTGTGAAATAGTCATAAACTTTCTCTTAAATGTGTAAGTGTGTGCTGCTCTTACTGTAATGTGTGGTGTTGTTTTCTGTGTTTGCAGGATAAACCAGGCGCGTGTGTATCTGCAGGCGTATAGAGTGGGCTACAAGATCCAGTGTCCCGACAAAACAAGATGAACCACAAGACAACAACACCAAGTCCAGGATAAAATCTCCCAAACAGGGATCCAAACACAACACTGCCTCACTCACGGCAGAACAAATGATCTTTATTGACGTTGATGGATCCATGAAGAACCTTTAACATTTCCATTCCACAAAAGCTTCTTTAGATTTTTAAAATGTCCTTCACATTAAGAAAAAAACAGTTATTTTTTAAAGCAAATCACTGAAAGGTTCTTTGGGGAAGCAAAAATTATTATTTTATGGCAATGATTCTGTATGATTGTGTACATTGCTTTTGCACATTGTGCATGTGTATTTTTTTCATACTAATAAAGATATTTTTATGTGACTGTTTTACTTCATTGTGTGATGAACTTCTGTGCAAGTATGTAACTGAGTAAACCCAGGTGACCTGAAAACAAACTCGTTGAAATGCTGGTCACTTCTGTTTACAGCAGCAGTGTGAAAGAGAACCTGTGCTGTATAGAATCATGTCGTTCCACACCCGTAAGACCCTTCGTTCATCTTCAGAACACAAATTAAGATATTTTTGATGAAGTCTGAGAGGTTTCTGTCTCTCTATAGAGATCCAATCCAATTTTGACCTTCAACCGTTTGGGCTCCATTGAAGTCCACTATATGGAGAAAAATCCTGGAATGTTTTCCTCAAAAACCTTCATTTATTTTCAACTGAAGAAAGAAAGACATGAACATCTTGGATGACATGGAGGTGAGGAAATTATCAGGAAAATTTAATCTGAAAGTGAACTAATCCTTTAAACTCAATTTTATGAAGTGATGTGAGTGCTTTGTTTGCGCAAAAAACATAATTTACCATTTTGTTTACAAAAACGCATATTCGCGAGAGCTTCAAGGCACGTGTTTAGTGTTCACGCGAGAGCTGTCATTTTTTTGTAAATGCTTTGGATAATGTTATTTTGAAAATAAAGTAGTAAATTGTGTTTTTTTGCACAAGCAAAGCACTCATTCGCTTCATAAAATTGAGTTTAAGCCACAGGAGTCACATGGAGCACTTTAATGATGTCTTTTTCATACCTTTCTGGACCTTGGAGTGATAGTTTTGTTGGATCTCTATGAAGGGACAGAAACCTCTCAGACTTCATCAAAAAAATCTTAATTTGTGTTCCGGAGATGAACGAAGGTTTTACAGATGTGGAATGACACAAGAGTGAGTAATTAATGACAGAATTTTCATTTTTGTGTGAACTAACCCTTTAAGGCTCGTTCACATCAAGAACGATAACTATAACGATAAGCGTATCAGTGTATACACAAACTCACTATATCGATCTGTTTATTATTAACACACAGTTTTGTCATGTGTCGCTTTAAATGCTCGCGCTCTTAAAGCATGATGGATTCTGATTGGCTGTCAATGTTTTCATCCGCTGGAAAAAAAAAAATCGTTCTGAAATTGATTCCATCCATATTGTTTCAATATGCCGTTATCGTTATAGTTATCATCATTGTTTGAACGCACCTTTACTGGGACACTGAGCTCAGCAGAAGTTAATGCAGTCAGATATTAACGGAGTGAGAGAGCTTCACTGACCTGTTTATCAGAAGACATCTGAGGACATGTCTGCTCTGAAGAAGACCACCAGACCACCATCAGCTGAGGAAGAGACTCGCGACAATAAACAGGTGAAAAACACACAAGTCATATAAAAATGTTATCAACTGAAAATTTATTGTAAAATGGGTAACACTTTACAGTAAGGTTCCATTTGTTGACATCACATATTTTTTGATAGCCTGTTGCATAAAAGGGTTTATCTATTATCTTAATGATAAATACTTTTTTAGGCGTTATGTCTTACAAGTGTAGTTAAAAGTGCATGATATAAATATGTGAAAAGTTTTTTTTTTTTTTTCGATGTAAAACTGTTTATTTATTGTGTATTTATTATCTATTTCGTTTTGGTCAGTGATGGCAATGGGTATTATTAACATAAAAAAAAAAAATGGAAAAGAAAGTAGAATAATCAAAGATATACTGTGAGAAAGAAGATTTGTGTCCTTAAAAATGTATTTATTGTATAATTAAATTGAAAGACATAATACAATATAAAAACATCTTAATGTTAATTCCAAAATGTACTAATACATTATTAATATCAAAAGTTGTATTTTTTAACATAATTTACCTGACCTGAGCATGACATTTTTATTAACTATTAATATTATTTAATGCATTAACAACATAAATTTTATTGTAAAATATATGTTTTTGGAAATAAAAAGAAAGAAGAAATTATTTTATCTGATACAGCATAATTTTATATTAAACATTTACATTAAAATGTTAAAATTATGGTTTTTTTTTTTGGGTCTAATAATCTTTTATAAAAATATTGAAGTTTTTCTTCATTTATTATTAGTTTTATGAAGATATGGAAGTTTATGTAAATGTGCGCAGTTATTGTTATTTTATACTTATGCTTTCTTTCAGTATCAACTTTGATTCAGATGTTTCTCCTAAAATAAAATTATTAATATTAATAATAATAATAAAATATGAAATATCATTATAAAATATTAAAATATATAAATATTACAATTATATGTAATACTATATTTTATATTTATTTATTAATTTTAATTAGTGAAATCAAGGAAGTAAAAACAGATGCAAATGAGTAACTGTTTGTCATCCAGTAAGAGTACAGAGATATAAAATGAATGTGAAGATCTGCTCAGATCAAATGAAAAGTATATCATTATAATTTTAAACGTCACATCTGTCCTTTCACAGGGGATGAATATGAAGAAGGTTCTGGATTTGAGTTCTGGAGACTCTCACAACGCTGGAGTGAAGCCAATAACCTTTGTTAGACAGGTCTGATGTTTTGTTAATTGTTGCTTAAATAAGTGATATATCAAACATATGGTTATACTTATGGCAAGCCGTTTTGACTTTTATTCATTCTCAGGATATGAATTCTTGATATCAACAATTCAATTTTCACTAGTTAAAATGCTAATTTTGATATCAAGAATTATATTTCCACTAGTAAAAACTATAATTCTTGTAATTGTATTTTCACTAGTGAAATGTCACCATAGGCTGCCATTCAAATTTTTGTTGATATCAAGAATTGAGTTCTTACTAGTTGAAATTCCAATTTCACATATCAGAAATACAATTCTTACTATAGTAAAAATAATTTTTGATATCAATAATTCAGTTGTCACTAGTTGAAATGTCAGTTCTTGATAACAAAAATTGAATTGGTACTAGTAAAAATGTTAATTTTTGATATCAATAATTTGATTTTCACTAGTGACAATGTTAGTTTCTGATATCATGAATGTGATTGTTACTAGTAAGAAAGCCATTTTAGATATCTGAAATTATATTGATATCAGAAATACATTTTCAGATATCAAAAATGAACATTTTTACTAGTAGCAATTCAATTGTTGATATCAAAAATTACGATTTTTACTAGTAAGAATTGTATTTCTGATATGTGAAATTGGAATTTCAACTAGTAAGAAATCAGTTCTTGATATCAACAATTGAATTTGAATGGCAGCCTATGGTGACATTTCACTACTAAAAATACAATTACAGATATCAAGAATTCTAGTTTTTACTAGTGGAAATTCAAATGTTGATGTCAAGAATTAACATTGTTACTAGTGGAAATGTAATTCCTGATATCAATAATTGAATTGTTGATATCAAGAATTCATATCCTGAGATGTGAATAATATGGAGTCAAAATAATGCCGCATATATATGCAAAAAAATAAAGTTTTGCAAAAAATAAAGTTTTGCAAAAGAAAATAAAGTTTTGCAAACGAAAATTAAAGTATTGAGGAAAATAAATGTGCTTTTTGCAAACAAAAATAAAGAATTGCAAAACAAAATAAAGTATTGGGAGACAAAAATGAAGTTTTGCAAACAAAAAAAAGAATTGCAAAACAATCCAAGCAATGATTTTGCAATACATATTTTCCATGGTCATATCTATTAATTTATTTGCAACGCTGGTTTTATTTTGCGTGTCAGTCTAGTTTGAGCTTGCGATGCCGTTTTCCCTTTGCGCTTCATTTTTCTGCGCGTCTCGCTTTGTGGCACTGTTTTGACGTGGGGGGTGGAGTCATGGGACGGGGGCGTGTACAAGATGCCTCCCTGGAAGTGACGTCATCGGCCCGAGACGCAGCTCACTGATCCAGGTACTGTCATGATGAGCAGAGGCTTGCGAGTGGATCGCTTCTTTTTATTCAATAGCATTAAAACATGCATGTTTTCGTTTTATTAACAAATGTATATGTGTATAAGCAGTGTTTGCTCAAGTTAAAGAAGTTGTTACCATGAACATCTGGCGTTTATTTCTCTCGATGTGTACACTTTTATAGCATTAAAATGTGTATTGTTTCATTTGGTTAACTGCATGTGTATTAACAGTGTTTGTTTAAAATCTCTTAACCTGTGGGAGGACGCCAGCGCACAGAAGCGTTGCAAATAAATTAAAGATATGACCATGGAAAATATGTATTGCAAAATCATTGCTTTTCGCGCTGTTTCATTTATGTTTTGCAATTCTTTATTTTTGTTTGCAAAACTTCATTTTTGTCTCCCAATACTTTATTTTCTTTTGCAATTCTTTATTTTTGTTTGCAAAAAGCACATTTATTTTCCTCAATACTTTAATTTTCGTTTGCAAAACTTTATTTTTTTGCGTATATATGCGGCATTATTTTGACTCCATAGAATAAAAGTCAAAACGGCTTGCCATATATACTGGCTGAATTACAAATGAGCACAATGTGTCCTGCACTTTGGTTTTGTAGAGCAGAACGTCCCGTTATAATCGTCCTGCGATGAGGTCAGCATGAAAGCTGACTCTGTTCACTCTCTTAAACTGTAAATGATTGATCAGTGTATGTTAACATGCAACATCCTTTTCTTTTAAATCAACTCACATTCTTTTTTTCTTGCTGTTTTGTCTCTGAATGTCGACTTGTTTCAGGTCATAGCCGGATGTTTGTATCCCAGTCTCCTGCAGAGCGACGCTCTTCCTCCTGACGCTCGTCTCAGAGCTCAAATGTTACTCCGTCACTTTGATGGAGGCAGTATTGGTGAGATTATACATGCACATCAAAAAGTTTGGGGTCAGTATGATTTTTTACTGTTTTTGAAAGAAGTCTCTTCTGCTCACCAAAGCTGCATTTATTTATTTTCAAAAATACAGCCACTGTCTACTAATGCTGTCATGTGACCTGTGATGCTCACAATGTGATTGGCTGTCTGGTCGCTTCACTCTTCAGGTTCGTACACTGATTCATGTGGATCGATGTACGTGAGAAACACTATAGCAGAGTCCATTTCTCTGCGGGACGGAGGCGTCCCATCCAGTCCAGAGCAAGTGTTCATCACTGTTGAGACCCAGAGGGGTTTGATGGTACGATCCAGAACCATTCGTTTATGTTTTATGTGCTTCATTTGATTAGAGACATGACTGTGCGCAGGTGATGATGCGACTGCTGTGTCAGTCAGAGGGCGTGTCTGCGGTTATGATCCCAGACCCCGCCCCTCACACTCTGGCACGCCTCCTGGAGAGGATGGGCGTGGTTCCTGTGCCCTATCGGCTGCAAGAGCAGTGTGGGTGGAGCGTGGAGAGGGCGGAGCTTAACAGAGCCATCCAGGCGTCGAGAGGGCGGTGCTCTCCACGGGCAATTTATATGAGTAACCCCGGCGACCCTACAGGTACGGGACAATATAATTAAGTTTAATTAAATAATTTTGCGATTCTTCTTGGTCATGTGACGCGTTTAACACGCGAAGTGTTAAATTTAAAAGGTCAGTGTAATTATATGCTTACAAAACATAAGCACACTTCAAGTTCATTTTATTAAGTATACTTAAGTAAAGTTCAAGTATATTATTCTGTAGTAAGTATACTAATATCCATGCATTAGTAGTATACTTGGAAGCGTACTATTTCAATACAATTTGGGATTAAATTGGCCCACTTTTAAAATACTAAGTATACTACTTTAAGTGTAACAGTAGTAAACTTTAAGTAGTTTACAACTATGTTTTTCATTTCAACTATAATACAAGTGAACTTATAAGTATACTAAATAAATTAAATATTTGTAGCACATTTTTAGTTTATGAAAGTACACTTTGCAGTATACTACTACTAGTATGTTATACTGCAAGTAAACTTGTGAGTTTTCTTTACATACTTAAGACATTATGTAAAACTATGTGGAAAAGTATTTAATATGCTTCTAAAACAAAAGTGTAAACACAACTACAAGCCAAGTATACTAAGAATACTTAAGTATATCTCAATCAAAAGATTGAGAACAAGTGTAAAATCCTTAGACTTTTCTGTCAGTAAGTCAAGTGTACTTGAGTGTAATTTTAAGTATATTTCTGAGAAGTACATAAAAAGTAGACTGAAAGTTTAAAAGAAGTATACTAATGCACACTTAAATAAACTTCTTTAAGGGTGATATTCCAATGAAAAACACCATAGTGTCACCACATAGTTTTTGTAAGTGAACTGATCAATTGTCATATAAATATTATACAGGGCACGTCCAGAGCAGGGAGTCCATCGAGGATGTGATTCGCTTCGCTGCCGACGAAGAACTTTTCTTGTTGGTCAACGAGGTGAGTGTTTAGAGTGTAATCTTCATTTTCTGGTTTGGTCATGTTTGTTTTCTTGGGAATTATGATTTTTATGTGTTGCAGGTTTATCAGAACACAGTTTTTGCGGACGGCTCAGAGTTCGTGTCCTATAAGCGGGTTCTGGCTGAGATGGGAGCCCCTTATTCTGAGAGAGTTCAGCTGGCCTCGCTCCATTCGCTCTCAAACGGCATCATGGGAGAGTGAGTTTTTCAAGTCAATCTTTTATGATGTCAGAGCTGATAAAACCAAACTAAAATTGACATGGTTATCTTCTTACCTTGTTTTTTACTAACATTTACTAACAATTTTACTAACAAAAACCTAACAATGTCCATTTTGATTTAATGTTGAGTATTATGTTAGTCTATAATGACCTTAATTTAAAAACAGTAAAAGTCGAAGTCTCTAAAAAGACTGCTAATTCAGTGTTGCTCAATGTGTTTGATGCAGGTGTGGTTTCAGGACGGGATATATGGAGCTGGTAAACGTCGATCAAGCTGTAATGTTATACACTGAGGTTCTTCTGACAGGAGATTTGTGCCCTCCTGTGATTGGTCAGATCGCTCTTGATGTCATGGCTGATCCGCCCCATCCTGGAGAACCTTCCTACACTTTATACACACAGGTACATGCTAAAACACATTGTTTTATAAATTGCATTGTTTAATAATATGATTTATTTTTAAGAATTGTTTAATAATATGATTATTGATTATTTAATATGATTAAATGAGTCCACCATGTTATTACTTAGTCCACTCTATTATTTTGTCTACCCTGTTATTACTTAGTTAGTCCACCCTATTACGTAGTCCACTCTGTTTTTATTTTGTCTAACCTGTTATTACTTAGTCTACCCTGTTATTACCTAGTCCACTCTGTTATCATTTTGTCTACCCTGTTATTACTTAGTTAGTCCACCCTGTTATTACTTAGTCCATTCTGTTATTATTTTGTCTACCCTGTTATTACTTAGTTAGTTCACCCTATTATTACGTAGTCCACTCTGTTTTTATTTTGTCTACCCTGTTATTACTTAGCCCACTTGTATTACTAGTCCACCTGTTATTACTTAGTCCACTCTATCATTTTGTCTACCCTGTTATTACTTAGTTAGTCCACCCTGTTATTACTCAGTCCATTCTGTTATTATTTTGTCTACCCTGTTATTACTTAGTCCACTGTTATTATTTTGTCCACCTTGTTATTACTTAGTTAGTTCACCCTATTATTACGTAGTCCACTCTGTTTTTATTTTGTCTACCCTGTTATTACTTAGTCTACCCTGTTATTACTTAGTCCACTCTGTTATACTTAGTCCACCTGTATTACTTACTCCACCCTGTATTACCCACCCTGTATTACTTAGTCCACGTCTACCCTGTTATTTAGTTAGTCCACCTGTTATTACTTAGTCCTGTTAATTTTGTCACACTGTTATTAGTTAGTCCACTGTTATTATTTTGTCCACCCTGTTATTACTTAGTTAGTTCACCCTATTATTACATAGTCCACTCTGTTTTTATTTTGTCTAACCTGTTATTACTTAGTCCACTCTGTATTTGTCCACCCGATATTACTTTAGTCCACCATTACTTAGTCACTGTTATTATTTGTCCACTGTTATTTAGTTAGTCCACCCTATTATTACGTAGTCCACTCTGTTTTTATTTTGTCTAACCTGTTATTACTTGGTCCACTCTGTTATTTTGTCCACCTTGATATTACTTAGTTAGTCCACCCTCTTAGTCCACTGTTATTATTTTGTCTACCCTGTTATTACTTAGTTAGTCCTCCCTATTATTACATAGTCCACTCTGTTATTATTCTGTCTACCTGTTATTAGTCAACCCTGTTATTACTTAGACCACTGTTATTATTGTCTACTCTGTTATTACTTATTCCACCCTCTTATTACTTGTTTAATAATATGATTATTGATTATTTAATATGATTATTATTAATAATACATGTAATTATTTAGAATAGGATAGACTCTTTACAGACACAACTGTAAAGGACTGATTAAACATTATTTAATGTGTACAGTTAATATGTACATTTTAAATGTGTGTGTTTAGGAGGTGGCATCCAGACTAATGACTCTGAAGTGTAACGTTTCCAGGGCTGTCGAAGTCATTAATGATCTTCCGGGATTCAGCTGTCTGTCAGTTCAGAGTGGAATCTTCCTCTATCCGCACCTGACTCTTCCTCACTCAGCTCTGACACATGCACAGGTACAAACACATACACACACTCGTCACGGGGTTGCCATGTAGTTAAATCCCAAAGGAAGATGCGTGATGCAGAATGAACGAGAAATAACACTTTTAATAAAAGAACGAGAACACTACACAACTAACATAACATTAATAAGAGACCAAGAACTGAAGGCTTGGAGGCCGTTTACACGACACCGTTTTCAACTAAAAACGTAAAACTTTTTGTAAAAGAGCAGCTTGAACATTCTGTACAATATCATCTTTGTGTTCCTCGGAAGTCAGAAAGTGATACAAGTTTGGAATGACATGAGGGTGAGAGTGAATTCTTTCCTTAAGGTGTGTGTGTGTGTGTGCAGTCTGTGGGGTTGTTGTACAGCAGGAGGTTGTTGGAGGATCAGGGTGTGTGTGTCGGGTTCAGTGAAGATCACACACATTCACGGAGCTGCTGCCACTTCAGGTACAGTGACCTTTTTAGACATGCAGTCTACACACACATACACACACACTCAACACCCTGTCGCCGTGTGTGTGTTTTAGGTTGTGTGTGCTGATGCCATCAGATGAACTGGAGGAGGCTCTCCGTCGCCTGCGATGTTTTCACTATCAGTTCCTCAAAGAATACTGTGAAATTACAATTAGTGCACCACAACAGAGCAATTAAATAACAGTTTAATTAATGCACAAATTCATATAAGCCTACAGATGAAACTATACTTAAGTCATTTCTATTAGGCAGTATATTTTCAAGTAAATCATATTACTTGATGATATCATTATAAAATAGCAGCACAAACATTCTGGGATAATTTATGGTGTTAGTTTGATAAAATTATACAAATTTTAAAATAAAACATAAAATTTATACATAAAATTAACATTTTAAAAAAGCGACCTCCTCATGAAACAGTAACTGTCAATTTTTTGTTAAGGTTTAAATAGTCAATTATAATTAATAAAGTTGAGAATATTTCTAAACATCTGTTATAGAAACTCTTCCCTTAAAGGGATAGTTCACCCAAAAATGAAAACACTGTCATCATTTACTCATTATTTCAAACCCATAAGACCTACATTCATCTTCAGAACACAAATTAAGATGAAATCTGAGATTTCTGTCCTTCCACTGACAGCTATGTAACTGACACTTTGAGTTCATAAAGAAATAGTAAAACCAATTTATATGAATCAAGTGGTTTAGTCCAAATTTTCTGAAGAGACTCGATCACTTTATATAATGAACAGATTGAATTTAGTCTTCTACACTGAGAGTGAACATAGTGATTGTGAAAGTAATTTATGTTCAAAGTTGAAGAAGTAGTGTATTTAATGTTCTTTGGTAATGTTTTACATATTGCTTCCTATCAAAATCACAAAAGTAATATTGTAATTGGTTGTATGTGAGAGATAGGAAATCATCCAATTTTTATACCACTTGTCCACCCTGTTATTATTTTGTCCACCCTGTTATTACGTAGTTAGTCCACCTATTATTATTTAGACCACTCTGTTATTATTTTGTCTACCCTGTTATTACTTAGTCTCTATTTTTGTCTACTCTGTTATTACTTAGTCCAACCTTTTATTATTTAGACCACTGTTATTATTTTGTCCACCCTGTTATTACTTAGTCCCCTCAGGTATTATTTTGTCAACCCTGTTATCACTTAGTTAATCCACCCTATTATTACTTAGACCACTCTGTTATTATTTTGTCTACCCTGTAATTACTTAGTCCACTCTTATTTTGTCCACCCTGTTATCACTTAGTTAATCCACCCTGTTTTACTTAGTCCACTCTATTATTTGTCTACCTGTTATTACTTAGTCCACTGTCCACCCTGTATCACTTAGTTAATCCACCTGTTATTACTTAGTCCACTCTATTATTTTGTCCACCCTGTTATCACTTAGTTAATCCACCCTGTTTTTACTTAGTCCACTCTATTATTTTGTCTACTCTGTTATTACTTAGTCCACCCCATTATTATTTAGACCACTGTTATTATTTTGTCCACCCTGTTTATCACTTAGTTAATCCACCCTGTTATTACTTAGTCCACTCTGTTATTATTTTGTCCACTGTAATTACTTAGTCCACTCCATTAAGCAGTTTTCTTTACAATAATTTCATGAAAATATCAAAAATATACTAATAATTCAGTGACTTTGAAAATGTATTGGAGTATTAATAATGTAGTACTAAAGTTAACAAAAAAGCCTTCAGGGCATTTGTATCTGAAAACGAAAAATGTAAAATGAAGCATTTGTGAGAAAGTACAATTCATACATAGCCTAATATATATATTTTCTGATAATTTACTAACTGATATGCTTTTAAAGGCACAAAGGGACATGAGTTGTCTAAGAAAATGTACAGAATGACCCATAAATTAGAATCATAAATATTTTAAACTGTTGTTCATTTGTCCCTAACAGGGTGGACATTTCTGATCTACCATTTCATTGATTTTGTTTAATAAATGGTTAAATTTATTTACCCGAGCTTTACCAAAAATAATTTTTCAGATGTTTTACATCACTGTATGATTACACAAAAATGTCGAGTTTGATTTTCATGGGTCCAATCGTGTGAATTTCTATCGTGTCCTTCAGCATGAGTCAGCTCTGAACCGTAGACAGGTGAAGAGCTCTGGATCATTGATCGGCACTGATGATGTCACAGCTGCATGTAGATCGGTGCCGTTTTAACGGTATTTACTACATCTACATGCATGTGTCATGAGCGCGTGTAACGCGTGAATGAGGGACTCGCGCGCGGAACATTCGCCTCTCCGCCGCATCAGTGCAGATTCTCCGTGCCGAACACGTCATCCCGGTTAGTAACGGTAGTACGGCAGCAGGATTCCACGCGCTCTGGATGTTTCCGTTCATCCGTGTGCTGCATCAGGGCGGGATGCGATTGACGGTCTGTGCGCTTCTGTTTCGCGTGTGTCGTGTCGGTTGATCGGTTAACGGAGCGAGGAGGAGTCTCCATCCCTCCCCCCTGCTCGCGCTCTTCCGTGTCTCTGCCGTGACTGTCCCTCGCCGTTAACGGGGGCTGCACCGGGGGTCCCGCGGCTCTGATGGCGGCGGCGGCGGCGCCCGAGCAGGAGGATGTGGACCGGCGGCCCATCAGAAGAGCCCGATCCAAGAGCGACACCCCGTACCTGACCGAAACCAGACTGTCCTACGCATTACAGACAGGTGAGTGTGCGCGTTCACTACTGTACTGTGGTAATACCATGCTATTGTGATGTATACCACGGAACAGAATGAATACCCTGTTCATATTGAACTAAAAATAATAATCAACATAGACATGATCAAATATCATAGTGGTAAATGGTACAAAATGATTACCATATACATATGACAGTATATTTACTATACTCCAAGCTATTTTAAAATACCATAATACATAGTCAACAAATAAATCATATAGAGCATTATATCATGTTAATTAGAGTATTTACTCCAAAGTACTTTAAAAAATTCCAATACTACCATGGTACATGTGCAAAAAACATGGTATTACCATTACCAAATACACATGTGCCATACATATTACTCCAAGCTACTTAAAAAATACCATGGTGCATTGATATATACCATGTTATTTAGAGTATTTACTCCAAAGTACTTCAAAAAATCGAATTTTATTTGCAAAAAACATTATTTACATAGTACTCAAAACTACTTCAAAAAATACCATGGTACATATGTCATGTGCATTAATATATACCATGTTATTTAGAGTAATTACTCCAAAGTACTTCAAAAAAATCCAATATTACCATGGTACATGTGCAAAAAACATGGTATTACCATTACCAAATACACATGTGCCATAATATTTACATATTACTCCAATCTACTTAAAAAATACCATGGTGCATTGACATATACCATGTTATTTAGAGTATTTACTCAAATAATCCCAATATTACCATGGTACTTGTCCAAAAACACATGCTTTTACATAGTGCAAAACACATAGCCTACAAATGCCATTATATTTACATAGTACTCAAAACTACTTCAAAAAATACCATGGTACATATGTCATGTGCATTAATATATACCATGTTATTTAGAGTAATTACTCCAAAATTACCATGGTACATGTGCAAAAAACACAGAATTACCATGGCACTGAATGATTGCCATATCCATATGGTACTATTTACAAGGTACTCCAAAGTATAATGAAGATTACCATGGTACAGTGCCTAAAAAAATAATACTGGTACTGATTGATTAGACAGACCAAATATCATAGATTATACCATAGTATATAAACTTTGATAAGGTACCAAACACACATGTGCTATTATATTATGTCAAAAATACCATGGTGCATTGACATATACCTTGTTATTTAGAGTATCTACTCCAAGGTACTTCAAAAGATCCCAATATTACCATGGTACATATCCAAAAACATGGTATTACCATGGTACTGAATGATTACCACATCCATATACTGCATTATTTACATGGTACTATAAAGAATGGTTTTTATAAGTGGTAAAGCTGCTCCAGAGGTGTGTTAATTCAGCAGATGTTGCTTTCCGAAGGGGAAACACACACACACACACACACACTCGTGAATGCACAGAAATAAACTCAGCACTGTCTTCACGTGTGCCGTTGAGTCATGCAGTTCAGAGGCCGAGGATGTCATGACATGAACGGTAAAGACTAATGACAGGACTTCAGTTGCGTGTGTTTATATCAGCGACATGAGCTTCCATTATGCATGCATGAAAGTCGATTGAAATTGATAGTGTCCGTAGCTCTTGCAGTTGCTTTTTAAAATGTGTTGGATCACCAATGCAACACGTTCAAAAGAACAAAATCTGAATGTGAGCACAAAGTTATCATAAGACTTTGGGTTCCTCTTTCAATGTGTGTCTGTCTGGTCAGCAGGTAAAAATGGTCTGATCAAAGTAGAGAAGTAGAGATAGTGCCAGTAATAGTGACATCATCACTGTTACTCTAGAGTGAGTATGACATCATACTGAAGCAGTGATAGATCATGTCACTGTGACCTACAGGCTGTTTTCCTGTCATGAAGAATCTTGTAAAGTGTGTCAGTGATTGTGAAGCTGTTTCATTTAATTAGTGTTTTCAGGGCAGATCTGTGCTGATGCTCCTCAGACATTCGGTTTAGTGTTTGTTCCCTTCCTTCAGCTCAAACCACTGCATTCAAACTTTGTTTTATAGGTCATTTCAGTTGTAGATGTGCATTTGTTTTGTTGCATTTTACAATCTTAAAGGGTTAGTTCACCCAAAAATGAAGTTTCTGTCATTAATTACTCTCACCCTCATGTTGTTCCACACCCGTAAGACCTTTGTTTATCTTCAGAACACAAATTAAGATATTTTTGATGAAATCCGAGAGGTATATGACTCGTCCATAGACAGCAGTATAACACTTTCAAGGTCCAGAAAGGTACTAAAGACATCATTAAAACAGTCATGTGACTGCAGTGGTTCAACCTTAATGTTATGAAGAGGCGAGAATACTTTTGTGTGCAAAAACAAAACAAAAATAACGACTTTATTCAACAATCTCTTCTCTTCCCTGTCATTATCACAGTGAAGGCTTCAGTGTTTACTTCCGAATACCGGCTCAGTATTGGCCAAAGCTGATCATGTGATCAGCACGATGTACGCGTGTGATGCTGACGCCGGCCAATAATGAGTCGCCGTTCTGATGTAGAACCTGGAAGCGCTGGACGTAAACAACGAATGAGAATGACACAGAAGAGAAGAGATTTTTGAATAAAGTCGTTATTTTTGTTTTGTTTTTGCGAACAAAAAGTATTCTCGTCTCTTCATAACATTAAGGTTGAACCACTGCAGTCACATGACTGTTTTAATGATGTCTTTAGTACCTTTCTGGACCTGTTGATTATATTGCTGTCTATGAAACCTCTCACATTTCATCAAAAATATCTTAATTTGTGTTCTGAAGATGAACGAAGGTCTTAAAGGTGCCCAAGAATGCTTTTTCACAAGATGTAATATAAGTCTAAGGTGTCTCCTGAATGTGTCTGTGAAGTTTCAGCTCAAAATACCCCATAGATTTTTTTTAATTAATTTTTTTAACTGCCTATTTTGGGGCATCATTAACTATACACTGATTTTGGCAGCGCGCCGCCCCTTTAATTCGCCTGCTCCCTGCCACACGAGCTCTCGACTATATTACAGTGCATTTACAAAGTTCACACAGCTAATATAACCCTCAAATGGATCTTTACAAGATGTTCGTCATGCATGCTGTATGCATGCTTCGAATTATGTGAGTAAAGTATTTATTTTGATGTTTACGTTTGATTCTGTATGAGTTTGAGGCTGTGCTCTGTGGCTAATGGCTAATGCTACACTGTTGGAGAGATTTATAAAGAATGAAGTTGTGTTTATGAATTATACAGACTGCACGTGTTTAAAAATAAAAAAAACGACGGCTCTTGTCTCCGTGAATACAGTAAGAAACGATGGTAACTTTAACCACATTTAACAGTACATTAGCAACATGCTAACGAAACATTTAGAAAGTCAATTTACAAATATCACTAAAAATATCATGCTATCATGGACCATGTCAGTTATTATCGCTCCATCTGCCATTTTTCGCTATTGTTCTTGCTTGCTTACCTAGTCTGATGATTCAGCTGTGCACAGATCCAGACGTTAATACTGCCTTTCCTTGTCTAATGCCTTGAACATGGGCTGGCATATATGCAAATATTGGGGGCGTACATATTAATGATCCCGACTGTTACGTAACAGTCAGTGTTATGTTGAGATCCGCGTGTTTTCCGGAAGTCTTTTAAACAAATGAGATTTATATAAGAAGGAGGAAGCAATGGGGTTTGAAACTCACTGTATGTCTTTTCCATGTACTGAACTCTTGTTATTTAACTATGCCAAGGTAAATTCAAATTTTGATTCTAGGGCACCTTTAAGGGTGTGGAACGACTTGAGGGTGAGTAATTAATGACAGAATGTTTGGGTGATTATCCTTTTTCAGTATACTTTTTTATTTATTTTTATATTTTTAGTTTAAGTTTTAGTCATTTTGTTGTGTGCTTGTTTTGAATAATTTAAAATTTTAATATTTCTCTTTAGCTTTTATTTTAGTTTTAGTCATTTTAGAACTTATTTTATTTCAGTTAGTTGAAATAATATAAACAAAAGTTTCTTAAGTTTAATTTTCTCATCTAATATTTTATTTTATTTCAGCTGTATTTCAATGAACAAAAATGATTTTTAATACTTTTATTTAAAAAATAACTGTTAACACTTTACAATAAGTTTTCATTTATGACATCAGTTAAGTTAAAGGGGCTACATGTAAGAATTTTCATGTATTTATTACTTTTTCTGTATATGAAAGCTGATTTTTATGTGAACGTTTTTGCCGGGAAATAAAGTGGATTTGACGGTTACGCGCGCTCCCGAGAACCTCTCGACACATGAAACTACAGCATACGTACAGGATTATGCTGAAAAAAAGCCATTCTGTACTGTAATGTCAGTGTGTCAAGGGATTAATTCAAACTATAGCCTCACACAGACAGATATAGTCTATAGTCTCAAATATATACTCAAACTATCATAACAGTGTAATTTTAATGACCTCATCTGTCAACATGATGCCGGTGAATCACAGAGCTGGTGCAAACATATCCACATCGCTATGATGCTTTCTGAACTGTGTCATTTTTTTTTGTTAAATTGAGAGGTAAGCATGCAGCACATAATTACATATTAATCGCTCTGAGCTGTGTTGGCGTCTGAATGTTCGTCAGTATATCACCTCAAACGTATTTCCAACGTCTTTTTGATGCTAATCAAATCATTAAAAAATAACTTTGGTGTAAGTTTATGAGGGCATTGAATCACGTCAGTCAGTTGTACGTTACGTGTGCGAGCACGAGCAATAAATTGCTGGGCTGCAGTTCACTTAACGGCCACCGGTGTCGCTAATAACAAGGGTTTCTGAATTCTACATAGAGCCCCTTTGAACTTGCAATGAAAAATACTTCTAAAGCATTTATTAGTCTTAGTTAATGTTAATTTCAGCATTTACTATTTAAACTTTTTTACAATTAAAAGTTTATTTTTTTATTAGCTAACACTGACAATGATTATTAAATGTCATAAAATGCTCACTGTTAGTTCATGGTAGTTAATATATTAACTAATGTTAACAAATGAGACCTTATTGTAAAGTGTTACTCAATAACAACACTGCTGAAGTGTGACTAGTGTATTTCACTGCTGTTCTTGTGGTTGAATGAGCTGATAGATCAATATGCTGTGAGGGTATTTTGCTGAGGCCAGACACAACAGACACTCATCTGATACTCACACAGACATCGCCTGCAGGCTGAGTGTGTGTGTGTGTGTGTGTGTAACGATGACAGTTCAGCTCAGAATAAGCCAATCACTGAAATGTGTTAGAATGTCAGATGTATTACTGCTGTATGTGTGTGTGTGTGTGTGTGTGTGTGTGTGTGTGTGTGTGTGTTAAAGGGATACGGTTGCATAACAGCATGGATTAAACTGTTTGTCTATGCAACGCATCAAGCTGACTTCTGTAGCAGACGGATGAGTTACAAAACAGTCATTCTGCTGCACCGCACAGCGATTTAGATAATAATGACCATCATTTGCTTCGTACAAATACTGTCATTTACTAGTTAAATTAGCATTCGTTTAGTCATTCTGTAAACGAAGCCTAATTGCCTAAGCTTTTTCCAGGAACATGTAGCCATTGGGTAAATGTATTGAAAATGGGTTACATTTCACCCCAAAAGAGGTAATATATCATTTTGCATAAAGGAAATTAAGTCTTTTTTCTTTTTTTTTGCCTATTTTCATGTTTTTGAGGTCTTTGGGGGTTGCATCATGTGACCTGAACATGATTTTGTGATATTCAACACATGACAAAGTATATACGTTTAATTAATGTCGCACATATAGGCTACTTAAAATGACGAGGGTTAATTTTCTCACACACAGAATGATTGCCATCTGCTGGAGATTTGGAGAGAGAGAAAGCATGAGAAGATATTCCTTCCAGCATATGAGTCACGGTTCGATTTATCCTCCTAGATAATATTTCATCTGCACATGTTCCTCAGTTCTGCATCTGTTCATCTGTTCTGGGGCCAGTTTAGTGAAGCAACCACAAAATGATCAAACATCTGATCAAACATCTGCACAGATGTTAGTAAATATGTGATGATGATGCTGTGCATTTAACCACCAATAATTCTTCTTTATTAGCAGTTTTCTGCTTATAATCTTTCGGACCCCCAAAGATGATCATCCTCATGCGAAAGACCCTACAGTCTAAAAAATACTGTAAAAATGTTAAAAAAGTTGGGTTGAAAATGGACAACCCAGCAATTGGGTTGTTTTAACCCAGTGGTGGGTTAAATGTTTGCCCAACCTGCGGGGTAGTTTTATTTAACTCAACTGTTGTTTACAAATGACTGTATTTCTTGCTTAATGAACCCAAAGTATGTTGGAAATTAACATTTATTAATATGTTTAATGAATAATAATTAAACAATAAACATTTATTAAATTGCTTATTAATAAATATTCACCTTTTGATTATTATTGTCTAGTAATTATGTGTCTGATTTTTAATGTTCAACCCATTTTGGGTTCATTTTAAGCCAGTCATATAGTCATTTTTAAACAATATTTGGGTTAAACCCTCTGGTCCTCTTCGGTCATTTTTGACCGAAAAATTTTATATTTTGAAATGTTAAAAATTGTAGCTTCATTGGAATGAGATGACACTTGGTGACTTTTGTCGCATTAGCAATATGAACACACAAAAAAATCAAGGACATGATTCGGACATGTTAAAAAGTCGTAAAAATATAGTCACTTTTACCTTCTTTGCGGTCAAAAATGACCGACATAGGAAATGAATGGGAAATACGAAAAAATACGAAAACTCAGAGAATCATTTGTTGGCACAAACTACAAATCAGACCCTGTGCAGAAAAAAGTGCAGAGCAATGAAGGGGTGACACTGCTAAAGTGCAAAATAGACACATTTATTGAATTTTGATATTCAGGTTAGTAAAATTAATGCAAAAACTGACACTTCAAATCAACATTTCAAACAAACAAAAAAAAAAAAAAACCTTCACAAAAAGTAGTCTTTGAGAATGTCTAAGTATAAATCCAAATATTTGTGTCTAAAAACCACTAGAGAATTTATAAGCCACTTTATATAGAACTTCATAGGAATCTGGTGGTTACACTAGGCATTACATAAGTTTTTCTTTTTTTACTCCCACCAGATGGCACTAATCTACCTTAAAAAAAATGGATTTTAAAGGTGCCATAGAATGCTTTTTCACAAGATGTAATATAAGTCTAAGGTGTCCCCTGAATGTGTCTGTGAAGTTTCAGCTCAAAATACCCCATAGATTTTTTTTTTATTAATTTTTTAATTGTCTATTTTGGGGCATCATTAAATATGCACCGATTCAGGCTGCGGCCCCTTTAAATCTCGTGCTCCCTGCCCCCCCGAGCTCGCGACTCTAATACATAAAATAAACAAAGTTCACACAGCTAATATAACCCTCAAAATGGATCTTTACAAGATGTTCGTCATGCATACTGCATGCATGCGTCGGATCATGTGAGTATAGTATTTATTTGGATGTTTACATTTGATTCTGAATGAGTTTGATAGTGCTCCGTGGCTAAAGCTAACATTACACACTGTTGGAGAGATTTATAAAGAATGAAGTTGTGTTTATGCATTATACAGACTGCAAGTGTTTAATAATGAAAATAGTGACGGCTCTTGTCTCCGTGAATACAGTAATAAACGATGGTAACTTGAACCACATTTAACAGTACATTAGCAACATGCTAACGAAACATTTAGAAAGACAATTTACAAATATCACCAAAAATATCATGATATCATGGATCATGTCAGTTATTATTGCTCCATCTGCCATTTTTCACTGTTGTCCTTGCTTGCTTACCTAGTCTGATGATTCAGCTGTGCACAGATCCAGACGTTAATACTGGCTGCCCTTGTGTAATGCCTTGAACATGGGCTGGCATATGCAAATATTGGGGGCGTACATATTAATGATCCCGACTGTTACGTAACAGTCGGTGTTATGTTGAGATTCGCCTGTTCTTTGGAGGTCTTTTAAACAAATGAGATTTATATAAGAAGGAGGAAACAATGGAGTTTGAGACTCACTGTGTGTCATTTCCATGTACTGAACTCTTGTTATTTGACTATGTACTTCTATATATTTACTATAAGATAAATTCAGTTTTCAATTCTAGGGCACCTTTAAATGCCATATCTCTATTTTAACATGGAATACTGCTTTAATTGAAAAATAATTTAAAAATACATTAGAAAAAAATTGTGTATTATTTTCAATGGGGAAAAATAGCTAATAAAAATTGTATAAATATTGCATAGTATCATAAAATACCTTCAAAATTTACAATAATCAAAAAATATTATTGAACAAAAATATATTACATTGGTTTTCCTCAAAAACAAAAAAGTTACATTTCAAGTCTTCGGTCACTTTTGACCGTAAAGAAGGCAAATGTGACTCCTAAATGAAGTTAGTCAAACATTTAACCCAAACAACCTGTCCTTGATTTTTTGTGTTCATATTGCTATGCGACAAAAGTCACCAAGTGTCATCTCGTTCCAATGAAGCTACGATTTTTAACATTTCTAAATATAAAATTTTTCGGTCAAAAATGACCGAAGAGGACCAGAGGGTTTAACCCAAATATTGTTTAAAAATGACTATATGTCTGGCTTAAAATGAACCCAAAATGGGTTGAACATTAAAAATCAGACACATAATTACTAGAGGCGACAATAATAATCAAAAGGTGAATATTTATTAATAAGCAATTTAATAAATGTTTATTGTTTAATTATTATTCATTAAACATATTAATAAATTTTAATTTCCAACATACTTTGGGTTCATTAAGCAAGAAATACAGTCATTTTAAACAATAGTTGAGTTAAATAAAACTACCCAGCAGGCTGGGCAAACATTTAACCCAACTGCTGGGTTTGTCAAGTTTCAACCCAACTTAGGTTGTTTTTAACCCAGCATTTTTAAAAATTAAAAATGTAGCTATATTTTAATGTATAAAGTCCCAATTTATATTAAAATTAATATTAGGCTAAATATGTGTAAATAAAATATTATTTGGAAAATATTTAATTTCTCTACTGTACTGTTTATGTGATTATTAGCCTATTTTACTCAACATTTTTCCACAGATTTTAATGCAGACACAAAGATTATAAATATGTGTAAATATTATTTGGAGAATATTTAATATTAACTTCTATTATGTTACTTTTAAAAATATATATATTATTTATATTAATAATTTGTTTATTTATTTTACTCTTGTTTTTAATTTATTTTACTCTAAATGTTTCCCTTGCAAAAACAAAAATAATGTGTCATTAGAGTCTATTTTATATCATTATGGTATTTATAGTAGAGATTTATAGAGATATTTCGTTATGAATAATAGATATATTAAAGCAGCATTTAGCAATAGGTGTGGACACAGACAGTCTTGGGGGAAAATGGTTACAGTTATTATTTTTATTATTTTTATTTTAGTACAGGCTTCAGAAAGCGCAGCCATTCAAAACACGGTGACGTAGGCGGGGTCTCTCGGTAGATCCGGTCTGGATTCTCTTTGTTTATGGACTAAAAATAATACTATGGCGAAGGCTTAGCTCTCATGAATAAGTTCACGCTGCCTGGTGATTAAAAAATAAATAAAATCTAAATAAATGTTAAACACTAATAAAAAAATAAAAATAGATGTTAACGGTTACCATTGCGTCATTAATATTTATGAGCCAAGCCGTCCCACTTAACAGCGGCTTCCAATCAGATGTGCCTGCTGGTTGGCTCATTAATATTCATAAGACAAGTTCTCGCCGTAGTAGGATAGGATCCGTGAATTCGCTCCCGTTAACGGTGGATTCCGGTCCGCGTATTTTTACGTGGACTTCACGGCATTGTGTCACGTTGATGAATTTGAAGTGATGCTACCGAGAGGCGCATCCGTCCGCGTATGATAAACATTCATTTGCGCGTAAATAACGACGGATTTTAAAGGTGTGATATATATTTAAAAAAATAAAATAGGAAAGTGTCTTAAATCAGCGTGTTTATGTGTGTAAATATACACACACGCGCGCTTCTGCTCAGGTGGGCCAACGTTTTTGCGCGTGTCGTCGGTGGTCTCGCGCACGGGACGGTAATATATACCCGGTTTGCGCGGCTCGGGATGATCGGTAAGGCTCATGCACGCGCTCTTCCGTTCGATATCCGCACCATCCCGGGGTGTGACGGATAGACACGGATCCGCCGCTGCGCCCATGGCGGGTCCCGCATTCACGGGAGCGCACGGGACCTGGATCACATCTCGGCTACGGGAGGACGCGTCATCTTCTTCATCATTATCATCATCGTCGTCCGCAGAGAAACCGCGCAAACGGAGAGCCTTTAACCTGGTCAAACTGCGGCAGCCCACCGCCCCCGGTAACAACAACACTCCGTTTGTGATCTCCGGTCATATCAAGCACATCTGCAGCAACTGCAGCCGCGGGAATGACATCCGGGACGGTGAGTGATGAGGATGATGATGAGGATGATGATGATGGACCCGTCCGGACCGATGCTGTACAATCAATTTATTCATGTTTATGGTGGCCTATTTAATCCTTAACTATTTAAAGGGACAGTACACCAAAAAAAAAAATCTCGCCCTCAAGTTGTTCCAAATCTGTTTTTTTTTTTCTTCTGTTGCACACAAAAGAAGATATTTTAAAGAATATGGGTAACCAGACAGTTTTGGGGCATCACTGACTTACATAGTTTGAAAAAAAAAAGAAAAATACAATGGAAGTCAATGGGGACCATCAATTGTTTAGTTACAAACATTCTTCAAAATATCTTCCTTTGTGTTCAACAAATTTGAAATTTATACAGGTTTGGAACAACTTGAGGGTGAGTAAATGAGGACAAAATTATTTTAGTATTTTTTTATTATTATTTTTTTTGGTGTACTGTCTCTTTAACACTTGTCCACATTTAAAAAATGCAAAATATATTGTTTACTTTAATGTAATGTGTTTGTATAACAAAATAATATAAAATTTATACAGAATAACATGTATTTCCATAAATGTTACAGCTGCAACTTCATAAACAATTAATATTTAAGTTTATCATTTTTAATCCTTGCACTTTTGACAATATCATCTGTTAACTAGCAAAATTAGATACTCTAATATTACCATGATGTCATATTTAATGTAAAAGTTTACTATAAAATACTTTGTTTCTTTTACAGTCAAATATCTTTAAAATTAGTGTTTTTTTTTTTTTGTAAGTAGAAATTATGAGTCACCTTGTAATTTACAGTGAACAACAGGATGTGATGTATCATTAAATGTACATTTTATATATAAATATACAAAAATATAAATGTTTAATATATACAATTATTAAATAAAATATTAAATAATAAATAATTTAAACAGTTTATATATTAAATGTAAGAATTATGTATAAATATTATATTAAATATTTGATATAAAATATATAATCTAATATTTAGTAGTAGTATGTAGTGGGTCACATGTTACCCTGATGATGTTATGTTATAGTGTGCACCATTTAAATAAGAGTATTTCTTACTCAGTGTTGTTGATTTCTTATGTTATCTACACTAACTAATATGCTGGCACTGAACCACATTTTATTGTTTGGTAGTTTTATTTTCTTGCGTTCTGTATCGTATGAAGTCAGTAGTTGGTTTGACCTACATTCATCGGTCAGATGTGGAGCTGAAGTGAATGTTCAGCCTCCTTCAGCAGAAAAGCCCTTCTGGAAAATCGAGCATGATTCTTTCCTTTACCTGCTGACCTGTTTTAATGCACCAGCAGCCTATTTTTACAGCAGCGTCGTGGCGAAAGCATCCAGAATGCTTCCAGTTTTCCCAGAGGAAGTTTCCAGTGATTTCAGAGCAGCTGTTGTGCTCTTCGGACCAGACAGATATAGCCATTTTTGTTGGTGAATTTAGCTTTTATTTAACTTATATATATATATTTTAGTCATTCCACGAAAACCGGTACGATTGGAGTCCCTCAAAGTGTATCACCAAAATATATATTTTAAAAGCTTTCTGTATTAATTGAAATGTCTCCTTTAATAATGTTTAAAAACATGACATACATTTTATCTTCATATTAGAAATTATTTCGTTTTTTTCAGTTGACACCACCTATTTTGTCACGTCCCTCAAGGCCTTCTATGAAAGTGTTCTTGGGATATGAATAATAAAATGAGGAAAAAGTCCATTCATTTTGCCATTCCCATAAATATCCATCTGTGCTTTTTTGCTGGTGATGTTTTTATTCATTAAAATCACATGATTTAGTTCCGTACCTCAGTAACCCCTCGACCCCGTTACACAAACCATAATGAACTGATACTTATGTGACATCATTAATAGGAAGTGACATCATAGAAGTCATTGTGAGCAGACACAGGTGAGTTAGCACCTTCTTTAATAATTATGACTAAATGATGTTGTGAAATTGTGTTTGTCGAGCTTAACGACTCGTTACGTCAATTAAGATAGAAAACTATTACTTGTGAAAATGATCAACATTATTCATGATTTCTTAATATCACGCATGTCATGTGATCTCCATTTATTCACTAGATTTAGAGCAGTGGCCAAAAAATCTCAACCCCGTCACACCTACATTTTTATTATTATTATTTTTGTTAAGTTTATGAAGAAGTAATTTAAAGTTAGTTGAACTCTGTCTGAAATGTTCAGATCAATCATAAGAAAACTGATTTCAGTTCAAATTCTGAAGTTAAGCCTTTGATCAGAAATGATGAGGTTTCTGTCACAAAAAGTGTCCATTTCAGGCTTTAGTAGCAAAAGTGTGAGATTTTATGTCACTTTTATATTTGCAGTGACTGATTTAGTGTGAGGGTCATCTGATTAATAGGAAAATGTTTATAAAATATTAATTTATAATAATATTCAGAGAGCTCCCATAGTGTCCATAACTTAAAATAATGACCAATAATAATAGGGATTTGATGCATGAGATGGGAAAATATGTTTTTCTGGAAGTTAAATATGTCATTAATGTTGTGGGGTGTTCAGAAAAGTAATACATTTTGGTAAAAAATCTAAAAATGTGTAAGTCCAAATCGTACCAGTTTCATGGAATGACTCATATATATATATATGGTATTTAACTGCTACTTAATTACTTTCAGTCTACTTTTTTGTGTACTTCTCAGAAATATACTTAAAATTACACTTAAAGGTGCAATATGTAAGATTTTTGCAGTAAAATATCCAAAAACCACTAGGTCAGTGTTATATATTTTGTTCACGTGAGTACTTACAATATCCCAAATGTTTGAAACTATTTGTAAATCGTGAGAGAATTGCAATTTTAACCAAGGCTCCGGGACGTTACCCTCGGTTTCCGGTTTATGTTGTAGAAACCATGGAAACACCAAAGACGCTTTAATATTTAAGTTTTAATAGACAAGGGAACAACTGTTTTGATATATTTATAGACAGAAAACTAATTATTGTTATATAGCTCAACACGCTTAGTCTTATTGTTTAAAATAAATCAAATTTTCTTAATTTTTTTTGTGAGTATTAAATACTTGAAAAAAAATAGTACATAATAAATACTTTTATTTACACGCTGTCTTATAAACTTACATGTTTTGGCATCCAATACAGTAGATTTGTTTGAAATATTGATTTATAAAGAAAACAGATATGTTTATGTGAATTTTTGTGTAGTCCACTGGTAGTGAACATAGGAAAAGTACAGTTATAGGTATATTTCAAGTATACAAATTAATTAATACCTAAATAGGAACACAGTAGTATACATAATAAAGTGCAAAAGTATAAAACTACTAAACTAGTAGTTTACTGAGAAGTGTACTTTCATAAACTAAAAATGTGCTACAAGTATTTAACTAGTAAACTATCAATATACCTATAAGTTCACTTGTATTATAAAACGAAATATGTTACTAGTTGTGTTTACTCTAAAAGTATACTTTTATACACTAAAAAGTGGGCCAATTTAGTCCCAAGTAGTTTTGAAATAGTACACTTATAAGTATACTACTAGTGCATTGACATTCGAATACTTACTTCATAAAATATACTTGAACTTTACTTAAGTATACTTAATTTGAATTATACTTATGTTTTAAGGGACCTTATTAGTCACTCTTTGAAATTAATAGTGGATTATTAGAGAGCAGAAAGCTCTGCTGACGTGAAGTATATCTGAAGATTATTCTCCTGAGGTCAGAAGATGGGATTAGAAATTCACACTTTACAGTCGTTTCCCCCTTAATCTAAGAAAAATGAATGTTCTTCGCCCTGTTTTATATGAGTTACCAAATGGAAAAAGTAATAAAAAAGGTCTGAAAACTTCAGCGTAATCATATATGTGTGACACAAAATGGGAAGAAGGGGGGAAAAATCCATGAGTTTTTCCACTTACTTGATCCTAAAGGTATTTGGACTCTGCTGTGTCATTTATGATGCAATTACTCACTTAGTTTCTTTACTTTCTAAATTCTTTTGACTCATTTACTTGATTCATGACCGTTCGGTTTATTTAATACCTTGACGTTTTAATTGCAGCTACTGGAAATTGTTAGTGTAATCTCACTAGTTTATAGATTTGGTTTGTAGATTTACTTGTTAAAGGAATAATTCACCCAAAAACTGAAAGTTATTGTCATTTACTCACCCTCATGTTGTTTCGGTTTCATTGAACACAAGATATTATGAAGAATTTGAGTGCTGTTTTTTTTTTTTTTTTCCTGTTAAAATTGTAACAAGCCAAGGGTAAAATTGAAATATTCTGACTGTTTAAGTTTGGACTCTACTTTTATTAAAATTAACCATTGGACATCCATAGTATCATACATTTAGATCATGATAACCACAGGTAAAATGTTATGAAAAACAGTAGCCTAAAACATTTAGTATACATGCAAATGCACAAATAACAACAAACACATTAATTATATTCCATTACTCCTTTAATACATTTAATACATTAATAATATAATACAATTCAATATGAATATCCCACATTTTGCCACAATACCATGGTGCAATTAGTCTTACTACAGTAAATCCATTGTAAATGTTGGTGATTTGTAGATTGAAAAGCCTTCTAACTGAAACTCATGTTTGTCAGTGCCGTTTATATCGAACTTTTGTTATAATTTTATCGAGGAAAAATTATATCACGATAATTATCGTTTTATCGCCCAGCCCTGACTATTGACATTAAATTATGGCATCATTTTCATATTTGGGTGACTTATTCCTTATAAGCGTGTTTGTGTGTGTTCAGCAGAGGGTGCCGAGCGGCTGGCGGCCATGCGCTCTGATTCTCTGGTGCCCGGGACGCACACGCCGCCGATCCGCAGACGGAGCAAACTGGCCAGTCTAGGACGACTCTTCAAGCCGTGGAAATGGAGAAAGAAAAAGAGCGACAAGTTCAAACAGACGTCTGCAGGTTCGTCAGATGGACAACACACACACTGTTTTCAGTTATACACTAGCGGTCAAAAGTTTGGAATAATTACAATGTTTTTAATGTTGCAAGATGACACTTATGCTCATTAAAAATACATTTTGCAGCTTTTTGTGGAAACTGATACATTTTATTTTTCAGGATTCTTCAGGAAAGTTCTAAAGAACAGCATAGAATCTTTTGTAACATTATAAATGTCACTTTTGATCAATTTAATGCATCCTTGCTGAATTAAAGTATCAATTTCTTTATTTTTCTTTCTTTCTTGTTTTAAAAATCATATTTACCCCAAATTTTTGAATGGTATGCATCACGGTTTCCACAAAATGTGACTGTTTTCAACATCAAAAATGATTCTTGTGCAGCAAATCAGCATATTAGAATGATTTCTGAAGAATCATGTGACACTGAAGAAAAAAAAGCTAAAAAATTCAGCATTGATCACAAGAAATAAATTACATTTTACAATATATTCACATAGAAAACTGCTATTTTAAATTGTAATAATATTTCACTGTTTTTACTGTATTTTTGATCAAATAAATGCAGTTTTGTTGAGCAGAAGAGACTTAAACAACCTCAAACATTTGAACGGTAGCATAAGTGGTTTTGTGAATGCTTTGCAGTGCTGGAGAGGAAGATGTCGACCCGTCAGAGCAGAGAAGAGCTCATCAAGAGAGGCGTGCTGAAGGAAGTGTATGAGAAAGGTACACGCCTACATTATACAAACTCATTATTGACTTGATTCAGAAATTTTGGTCTTTATCCGTTCAAGCAGAATGTGTTTTACTGCAACTAAGTGAGAGTGAAACGTCTTTCTCTCTGTCAGTAGAGGAGGTCAGCGGTGACATTTGTGTGAGTGACCTGGACAGACAGACTGTCATCAGTCCAGTATCAGAGTCTGTAGACACCAGCGTCACAGTGGCAGGTGAGTTACACTACACATCTTCACCAGCTGAAGTCCACTTGTAATGTTCTTGCACCAAATACAGGCATACTTTGCTCTTTGGGGGATCATTTTTTTAACCCTCTTCATAAGGCAATTCCTGATACCGTACCTGTATTTCACACTGATGTGCATCAAGAATGCTTAGTGTGTGTTTATATGCAAATTAGGGTGGTTATATGTTAATGAGATGCTGATTGGTGTCAAACCTGATGTTTTTGCTGTATAGTTTCAATAAATGTTGCCATGAAATATATCACGGTTTCCACAAAAATTACTGTTTTCAACACTGATAATAAACATAAATGTTTCTTGAGCATCAAATCATCATATTAGAATGATTTCTGAAGGATCATGTGACTCTGAAGACTGGAGTAATGATGCTGAAAATTCAGCTTTGATCACATGAATAAATTAGGCTTTACTATATATTCACATAGAAAACAGCTATTTAAAGTTGTAATAATATTTCACAATATTACAGTTTTTACTGTATTTTTGATTAAACATATGCACTCTTGGTGAGCATAAAGGCCCGTTCACACCAAGAACGATAACTATAACATTTTAGTGTTTGCACCAGCGCACAATATTATAATATTAAATATTATAAGCATGCGCTGCAGTTTTGTTGTCTGTTGCTTTAAATGCTCGAGCTCTGAAAGCAGGATGGATTCTGATTGGCTGAGAATGTTTTATCGTTCATCTGCTGGAAAAAAATTTGTTCTGAAAGTGATTCCAACGATATCGTTTCTCTGTGCCATTATCGTTATAGTTGTGTTGTGTGCTATTCTTTTATATTTAGAATAATTTTTAGAACTATATCTTTATCATTATCATTATAGTTATCATCCTTGTTGTGAATGGACCTTAAGAGATGTAATAAATTTAATATATATATATATACATATATATTAGGGCTGTCGGAAAAACTAAAATTTTCGCATTCTATCTCATCTAGTGTCGTTCTCAGAGGTCCAGTCATCTGGAGAAACTGTGGCGTGTCTCTCAGATCTCGTCCCAAAGCCATCTCAAGCCCCGCCCTCTGTGAAGCCTGTGTCGTTGCCTGGCGACAGCACTGACATCACTCACGTGAGGCCGTCGTCACTGAAACAGCCTCCTGCCTTACCACCGAAGCCATACAGCAGAATTCCCAACCATCTTACAGGTGACGCCGCTGTACCGCTCGTCTTTCGCTCATGAAAACCATCATGGAAAACATAACTCTGTCTCTTCTTCTCTTCAGAGACGCTTGCCAGACTGTCACCGCCTCTCCCTCCAAAGAAAGTGATGATATGTGAGCCAGCGCCCTCGTTTTCCCTCAAATGCCTGCCGTCCCAGGGCACGCACACGCACACACATGCGCTCGCACACGCTCACTCGCAGCAGTTCGCCACCCTGCCGCTGTCGCTCCACCCGCCCAGCCGCATCATAGAGGAGCTCAACAAAACACTTGCGCTCACCATGCAGAGGCTCGAGAGGTGAGGACACATACTCTTACACACACACACATTTACTAGCTATCTAAACGGGGACATATTACAAACAGCAAAAGAACCAAAACCCACAACAACACTGACCAAGCAAATAAACATAGTAAACAATAGGATAAAAATGACAATGTTTTTTGCCACAAAATTATGTTTTATTATGTACGGAAAGCCCATACTCTCTTTGTCCCTCTCTCTCTCTCCCAAAATTTTCTGTAGCAGTTGCAGTGCGCTTTCAGAAAACACTCAGAGACTAGCAGTAACAGCAGCAGCAACAACAGCAGCAGTAATAACAGCAGCAGCAATAATAGAAGCAACATCAGCCATAATAGCAGCAGCAGCAACATCCGCAGTAATAACAGCAGCAATAACAGCAGCAGCAATAACAGCAGCAGCAATAACAGTAGCAGCAAAAACAGCAGCATTAGCAATAATAGCAGCAGCAACATCAGCAGTAATAACAGCAGCAATAACAGCAGCAGCAATAAAGCAGCAGCAATAATAGCAGCAGCACAGCAGCAGCAGCAATAACAGCAAGCAGCAGCAAAAACAGCAGCATTAGCATAATAGCAGCAGCAATCCGCAGTAATAACAGCAGCAATAACAGCAGCAGCAATAATAAACAACAGCAGCAGTAATACAGCAGAAATAACAACAGCAGCAATAACAGCAGCAGCAGCAGTAGCAATAACAGCAGCAATAGCAGCAGCAGTAACAGCAGCAGCAGTAACAGCAGCAATAATAGCAGCAGCAACATCCGCAGTAATAACAGCAGTGATAACAGCGCAGCACAGCACAGCAGCAACATCAGCAGTAATAACAACAGCAGCAGTAACAGCAGCAACAGCAGCAGCATTAATAGCAACAGCAGCAGAAACAGCAGCAGCAGCAGTAATAACACAGCAGTAATATCAGCAACAGCACAGCATAATAGCAGCAATAACAGCAGCAGCAGCAAACAGCCAGCAATATAGCAGCAGCAACATCCGCAGTAATAACGCAGCAGCAGCATAATAACAGCAACAGCAGCAGAATAACAGCAGCAGCAGCATAATAGCAGCAGCAAGAACAATAGTAGCAATAACAGCAGCAACAATAATAGCAGCAGCAATAGCAGCAGCAACAGCAGCAGCAGCAGCAGCAGTAGCAATAACAGCAGCAATAGCAGCAGCAATAATAGCAGCAGCAACATCAGCAGTAATAACAGCAGCAGCAACAAGCAATAATAGCAGCAGCAATAACAGCAGCAGCAATAATAGCAAGCAACATCCACAGTAACAGCAGCAGCATAACAGCGCAGCAATAATAGCAGCAGCAGCAATCAGCAGCAATAACAGCAGCAATAATAGCAGCAGCAACATCAGCAGTAATAACAGCAGCAACACCAGCATAATAGCAGCAGCAATAACAGCAGCAGCAATAATAGCAGCAGCAACATCCACAGTAATAACAGCAGCGATAACAGCAGCAGCAATAATAGCAGCAGCAACATCCGCAGTAATAACAGCAGCATAAACAGCAGCAGCAATAACAGCAGCAGCAACATCAGCAGTAATAACAGCAGCAGTAATAACAGCAACAGCAGCAGCAATAATAGCAGCAGCAACATCCGCAGTAATAACAGCAGCAATAATAGCAGCAGCAACATCAGCGCAGCACATAGTAATAACAGCAGCAAGCAGCAGCAGCAGCAACATCAGCACAGCAGCAGCAGCAATAATAGCAGCAGCAATCAGCAGCAACAACAGCAGCATAATAACAGCAGAACCAGCAGCAGCAGCAACATCCGCAGTAATAACAGCATAACAGCAAGCAACATAGCAGCAATAGCACATACAGCAGCATCAGCATAACAGCAGCAATAAGTAGCAACAGCAGCAAAAATCAGCAGCAAGCAGTAAACAGCAGCAATAACAGCAATAACAGCAGCAGCATCAGCAGCAAACAGCAGCAGCAATAGCAGCAACAGCACAATAACAGCAGCAGCAATAATAGCAGCAGCAATAGCAATAACAGCAGCAATAGCAGCAGCACAACCAGTAGCGCAATAACAGCAGCAATAGCAGCAGCAGCAAGCAGCAGCAATAACAGCAGCAGCAGCAACATCAGCAGTAATAACAGCAGCAATAATAGCAGCAGCAACATCGCAGTAATACAGCAATAACGCAGCAGCATAACAGCAGCAGCAACATCAGCAGTAATAACAGCAGCGCAGTAACAGGCAGCAACAACAGCAGCAGTAATGCACCAGCAGCAGCAATAATAGCAGCAGCAAAAATAACAGCAGCAGTAATAGCAGCAGCACATAGCAGTAATACAGCAGCAAACAGCAGCAGCATAAGCAGCAGCAACATCAGCAGCAATAACAGCAGCAATAATAGCAGCAGCAGCATAATAACAGCAGCAATAACAGCAGCAGCAATAACAGCAGCAGCAGCACAACAGCAGCAGTATACAGCACAGCAGCAGAAATACAGCAGCAGCAGCAATAAGCAGCAGCAAGCATAATAACAGCAGCAATAGCAGCAGCAATAGCAGCAGCATAGCAGCAGCAACAGCAGCATAATAGCAGCAGCAGCATAACAGTAGTAATAACGCAGCATAGCAGCAGCAATAATACAGCAGCAAGTAATAACAGCAGCAGCAAGCAATAATAGCAGCAGCAATACAGCAGCAGCATAATAGCAGCAAGTAATAACAGCAGCATATCAGCAATAATAGCAGCAGCAGCAATAACAGCAGTAGCAGCAGCAGCAATAATAGCAGCAGCAATAACAGCAGCAGCAATAATAGCAGCAGCAACATTAACAGCAGCAATAATACAGCAGCAGTAATAACAGCAGCAGTAATACAGCAGATAACAGCAGCAGCAATAATAGCAGCAGCAACATCAGCAGTAATAACAGCAACAGCAGCAGCAATAATAGCAGCAGCAACATCAGCAGTAATAACAGCAGCAGCAGCAGCAGCAATAATAGCAGCAGCAGCAACATCAGCAGTAATAACAGCAGCAGTAACAGCAGTAACAGCAGCAGCAGCAGCAGCAACAGCAGCAGTAATAACAGCAACAGCAGCGCAGCAATAATAGCAGCAGCAACATCCGCAGTAATAACAGCAGCAGCAGCAACATCCGCAGCAGCAGCAGCAGCAGCAATAATAGCAGCAGCAGCAGCAACATCAGCAGTAATAACAGCAGCAGCAGCAGACAGCAGCAGCAGCAATTATAGCAGCAGCAAGAACAATAGTAGCAATAACAGCAGCAATAGCAGCAGCAATAATAGCAGCAGCAACATCAGCAGCAGCAACATCAGCAGTAATAACAGCAGCAATAACAGCAGCAGAAATAACAGCAACAGCAGCGGCATAGCAGATCTATTCCACCAAGACTAAACATATCAACATTGCCATATCCAGTACCATGCCAAACACTCTGAGAGTTGTCATGACAGAAATCTAGTTTAGTGGTAAATTTTGTGCTTTTGTGTGGTTTGTCTCATTTTCTCTCTCTCACAGAACACAATGAAACACTTCACACATTTACATAATGTGACATTAAAGCTGTGTTAATACTTAAAAAAAACTTTCAGTATTTTGCTTTTTTATTCTTATAATTTACCGTCTGAACTTTACACCCCTGAAATACACACCTGTCGTGTGCATACGTGCATCTCACTGCGTGTGTGTGTCTGTGTGTGGTGTGTGTGTGTGTGTGTGTGTGTGTGTGTGTTAGTTCTGTACTGCAGGCGGTGCCATCTGTCCTGATGGAGACGGAAGAGGAGAAGGAGAACAGAGATTCAATGCACCAAACTCCCGCCAACACACACACGCTCATCACACACACCTTTAGCTCGCATGAGGAAGAAGACGAGGAAGAAGAGGATGATGACGACTCACTGTTTACAAGTATGAGATCTGGCAGGAAATACAGCATGTGATGTGTGTTTATATGAACTAAATTTTATTGTTTGTGTGTGTGTGTGTGTGTGTTTATGTGAACTAAATTGTGTGTGTGTGTGTTTATGTGAACTAAATCCGTGTGTGTGTGTGTGTGTGTGTGTGTGTGTGTGTGTGTGTGTGTGTGTTTACGTGAACTAATCTGTGTGTGTGTGTGTGTGAACTAAATCTGTGTGTGTGTGTGTGTGTGTGTGTGTGTGTGCACAGGTACACTGGCTTTAAGGATCTTGCGGAAAGATTCGCTGGCAATCAAACTGAGCAATCGCCCGTCGAAGAGGGAACTGGAAGATAAAAACATCCTACCCATGATGAGCGACCAGGAGCGACTGGAGTCCAGACAGCAGATCGGCACCAAACTGACCCGGTGAGGAACAAACACACACGTACAGCGACAAAACAACAAACAGAAATGAAATAAAATAAATAAAAATATATAGACATATTTTTTAAAAAACACAACAAAATACTAAAACTTTAATAAAAATTAAATGAAAACAGAAAATATAAAAAAAAAAATTAAATAAAAATTTATAAAATCTTTATAGACATTTAAAAAAAAGTATAAACTAACGAAAATTAAAATGAAAACGGAAAATATAAAATTTATAAAATCTACATAGATATTTAAATATATAAAAAATGTCAAAATCAACAAAATTTCTAAAACTAACGAAAATTAAAATGAAAACAGAAAAAAAATTAATAAAATCTACATAGATATTTAAATATTATATATATATATATATATATATATAAAAATATATCTAAAACACACAACAAAATTACTAAAACTAACGAAAATTTAAATGAAAATGAAAATATAAAATAAAAAATTAATGAAATAAAAAGTAATAAAATCCACATAGACATTTAACAAAGTATAAAAATGTCAAAAACACAACAAAATTCATACAAGATGCTTAACCCTCAGGGGTCTGAGGCTGATTTGGGGCCTGGAGAAGTTTTGACATGCCCTGACATTGTGCTTTTTTCAGTTGTTTATAAACATATTAATGGAAAAAGTGTCATTACACTGTATTCAGTACAAACTAGGCTACCATAATATGTAAGGAACATGTATGTACATGTTTGTATTTTTGAAGGAATAACGTTTATGTGTGGTTATTGAAAAAACAAAAAACTTAAGTCACTGAAATAAAGCCAAAAAATATATATTAAATCTGTGTTCACAAAACTTCTGGGTATTGGAGGTTGTAGACTAGAGTTTTTGCTTCAAAATTATGTAAAAATTATCATTGCTACTCCTTCATATAAAACAATAGAGAGATTTAAATTTTCTAAAACATCTTTGGTCAAGAAACACAGTATGCGTGGAGGCGTGAATAATCATGAATAATGGGTGATTCTCACCTGAGAAGACAAAAGAATCACATACTAATGACCTGAAATGACTTGCATAATAATGAGCTCTTTCAGTCAGGTAGGCTGTGAAAAAACCCTCTGTTGATCATGTCTCAAGCTCATCATAATGTAAATCAAACATACAGAAAAAACAGCAATACTGTGAAATATTATTACAATTTAAAATAATGGTATTCTATTATTAAAATATAATGCATTTCTATGATACAAAGTGTCTGAACAGTTATGTTACCTCTATGGCATTTCATATAGGCTTTTAGCTTAAAAGCATGCACATTTGGAGAAATATTGATGGATTCTCATGTTTATGTCAATTTTCTATACAGAGGAGTATTTATTCATTATTTTATTGTCGTCACTGTGAACGCTGGATACTGTTTTCAATTCATACTCGCAGCCGGAGGGCGCTCTGTGCACTTTTAGTCCACAAATGTCAATGCTAAAGAAGAATAGGCAATCCAGGAAATAACTGAACTAACAGAGGCCAGAGATCACTAACTATGGCTATTCAAAACACTTTTCAAGACAATAAATACACGATTGAGACGATGTTTGCATGTATTGACTGAATTTGCGTCTGAATAGCGCTGGATCCGTGGGCGTGGCCGCATTAGCGGATAATGAGCTGAATCACGGACTTCTGACATGGCTCTCTTTTCATACAGATTACATAAACACAGAAGGTTTGTTTTAGATTTGACTTACACGATTTAAAACCTGACATTTCAACGTTTCTTTAGACACAAGTCAAATTTTTTTGTGATTAGTATTCACTAAGTTACAGTTCATTTTCTGAGAACTATCAGATTGGACTTCGTTCAGAGGGAGACGAGAGATCACGCATCATGTTAGTTTTCTTTATTTTACAAAAAGCACAACATTTTGTTTTTACTCTGAGTGTACACAAATAAAAGAAGATATTCCACAGATTAAAATGGTGTATAGCTCTTAATTGTATGTGCAACATTGACGGAGTATTTTGAGTCTCTTTCACACTGGTTAGAAAAAAAACGCGGTGATCACGCCGGCGTGACCGCCGACCCGAGGGAGTTAAAGTGCTTGAATTTGAGTTTTTGAAAGTTAAAACACTTAAAAAGCCATATTTATGACAAGTGATTGAATTAATGAAAGACAATACATATGAAATTCGTGTTTTATTATTTTCAATAAAAAACAAAATACGATCTTTTCACGCAAAATGACTGCTGCAGCCCGTCTGATGAAGATATAGAGCCATTTTGAATGGCTATGATCGTGATATTGCTTATATATTTCCAAATATATGATACAGCTTTCATTCTTCGTATATTAATGAGGAAAAAATCTGTTCGAATGAGGAAAGCGATATCTTTGTCATAGTATCCTTTCAATGATTAAGGAGATCTCCCATGACTGGGAAGCGTCAGATTCAGCTTCATCCCGGAGCTGCTTTGCATGTCATTTGAACCTTATAAGGTGTTGTTCAAAGTTAAAATAATTTCCTTGTTTACAACGTTCCAGAATGAATCAAAATGCATTGTGTTTTGAGTCAGAAACTGCTTTATGGTCAGTTTGTGCAGTTGATTTTTTGTTCTTTTTTTAATGAATAAAGCTTTTTTTCAATGTGTGTCCAGTCGTCTCAGCCAGAGACCATCCGCAGAGGAGCTGGAGCAGAGAAACATCCTCAAACGTAAGTGGTTCAGGCATCATGATCGGAGTCATTGAGCTTCACATTCGCCTCTGTTTCAGCGTTTGATCTCTTTCTCTCGTTCAGCTCGCAACGAGCAGGAGGAGCTGGAGGAGAAGCGGGAACTGAAGAAAAGACTCTCGAGGAAGGTGAGAGGATGAGATTTCCCTAAATCCAGAGGTTTTTGGCTGTTTCTATAGCAACGAGCTATTCTAGGTCGCGGCACAGATTAGATTAGAGTTATGCAACATCTTTAGGTGGTTTTTTTCTGTGCTTTCATTTCATTTCCTCTGTGCTTTGTGTGTTCAGCTGAGTCAGAGACCCACCGTAGAGGAGCTCAGAGAGGCCAAAATTCTCATCCGCTTCAGCGATTACGTGGAAGTGGCCGAAGCTCAGGATTACGACCGTCGAGCGGACAAACCCTGGACGAGACTCACCGCTGCCGATAAGGTTCAGCAGCTTCAACTCACCCGATGGTTTAACATTGAAAATTCCAGTGTTTTACAGTTAAAAAAAGAGTTTTATGTATAGCACAGCATGTCTGATTCTGGATTTGTCTCTCACAGGCTGCCATACGCAAAGAACTCAATGAGTTCAAAAGCACAGAGATGGAGGTGCACGAGTCGAGTCGACATCTAACCAGGTGAACACACACACACATGCACACCTGACATGGATCATCCTACAAAACAAGCCCTCATTAATGTGTAAATAATGAATAGCTGATGCTAACTTATAATAATATAATAATAATAATAATAATAATAATATAATAAAACAGGCATTTTTTAACACTTCAGGAGTCCAGTAACTTTATTTTATTTTTATCTTTTTTTTTTTGTCCATTTCCAGCCCTCTTATGTTTTTGCAAAATGCACATTTTAAAAGCAAAGATACAGAAATAAGCTTCTATTATTTTAATTACTGTATTTATAGTAAACAGTTTTTGAACTTTCTAATAATCACCTTGTATTTTCATGTATTTTCTTGAGCACAAGACTAACTGAAGACATAAAAACCCCACATATATTGAAATATGTACACTAAAGTTGTACACTAAACATTAAAGATTTTTTATTCATCAAGGATGCATTAAATTGTTCAAAAGTGACAAATAAATACATATACATTGTTATAAAAATTCTATGTCAAATAAATGCTGTTCTTCTGAACTTTCTATTCATCAAAGAATCCTGTAAAAATAAAATGTGTGACGGTTTCCACAAAAATATGACTGTTTTCAACATTGATAATAATCATAAATGTTTCTTGAGCAGCAAATCATCATATCAGAATGATTTCTGAAGGATCATGTGACAGTGAAGACTGGAGTAATGATGCTGAAAATTCAGCTTTGATCACAGGAATAAATTACACTTTACTATATATTCACATAGAAAACAGCTGATTTACATTGTAAAAATATTTCAGAATTTTTACTGTATTTTTGTTCAAATAAATGCAGCCTTGGTGAGCAGAAGAGACTTCTTTCAAAAATATAAAAAAAATCTTACCAACCCCAAACTTTTGAACTGTACCATACATTTAGCATGAACAATGTTTTTTATATATACATATTTAAAAAAGAAAGTATGAATATTTAAAATCATACAGAAAAAATGAGCCTCATACATATACTGTTTGGAAATACTAGGTTACTACTTATTAGAGCAATTCTGGATAAATTGAGAATCACAATTTTTTTTTGTTTGTTTAAAACAGAGATCACAATTCTGAACAGACAACTAAACAAAAAATAACGCTATTTACTAGAGGCTCCGTAAAAATGCTAATTGTTGCAGTCTGTTTAAAAAATATTTAATTAATTTGAATCGGTTTGAGTGAATGATTCAATGACTCACTCATAAAGACTTCACTTGTTTCATTACTGAATGAATCAGTGTTTTTGAACAAATCTCTTGAGTGAATGTTTCAATGACTCGCTCATAAACACTTCACTTGTTTCATTACTGAATGAATCAGTGTTTTTGAACAAATCTCTTGAGTGAATGATTCAATGACTCACTCATAAAGACTGTTTCATTACTGAATGAATCAGCATTTTTGAACAAATCTCTTGAGTGAATGATTCAATGACTCACTCATAATTCACTTGTTGAATGAATCAGTGTTTTTGAACAATCTCTTGAGTGAATGATTCAATGACTCGCTCATAAACACTTCACTTGTTTCATTACTGAATGAATCAGTGTTTTTGAACAAATCTCTTGAGTGAATGATTCAATGACTCGCTCATAAACACTTCACTTGTTTCATTACTGAATGAATCAGTGTTTTTGAACAAATCTCTTGAGTGAATGATTCAATGACTCACTCATAAAGACTTCACTTGTTTCATTACTGAATGAATCAGTGTTTTTGAACAAATCTCTTGAGTGAATGATTCAATGACTCACTCATAAAGACTTCACTTGTTTCATTACTGAATGAATCAGTGTTTTTGAGCGAATCTCTTGAGTGAATGATTCAATGACAAATACATTTTTTAACAGTCACTTGTCTCCACATACTGGTATAACAACATAAGTGATACAATCTTTATTTGAAGCATCAAGTTACTTTGAGAAGAGGATTTACTCTATTTTGGTCTCTACCGTAGACATCAGTGTTTATATTTGAACTATAAACTTTTATCTCAGTACTTCTGTGATCATCTGAATGATTGTAAGACAGAAATAATGATACTGTGATTGAAAAGACTGTTTGTGAAGCTGTTTCATGACTGTTTCTGATCTCTCTGGATCAGAACACAGATCTGAATGATCGTTGTGACATGTTAAAGCTTTAATAGACACAGAGCCGAATCACTGTCATTTAGGAACAAGATCACATGGGTGTTTGAATCAAGATTGCGGTCTTTTAACGATTAATCGTGCAGCTCTACTACTAAATATGAATAAAGCTTAACTCTTGGCACTCAAATAAAAAATGATCAAAGTAAAGCATTGATTGCATTGTGGGATGGTTTTCCATGTTGTTTCTGAACCGGTCTTATGTTCTCCACAGGTTTCATCGGCCATAGTGACGCACTTCAGTCAATCAGTGAACTCTCTCTTTTGGAGCCGTTAATACTTTAATGGGACACTGAACAGACTGCTGCACATTTTGATCAGGAATCACATGGAGGAACGACCCGCCGCTCGGAGCAACAGATCCTGAGCAGATCCTCCGGGACTCTCGCCACATGTCCACCGTTCAGATGGATTTGGAGTCCCGTCGATGTGCCGGTGGATACGAACCAGCTGATGTGCGGATATTTGTGTATATTTTGACAAGATATTACGTGCTCTTGAATTACGCCATGAATTTTTCTCCTTTTTTTTTCTTTCTTTCTCCAGGCGATGGTTTTTAATGCAGCAGATAATGTAGTTGATTTTCTACTTGTAACTGAGAAATTATTCCACAGTCCTTTTAGGTTATAAAAACATTGAAAACACAAGGGAAATGACTTTTCTAATGCATTATCACACACAAAATATAACCGTCTTTTCATTTTAAACATTTATGCATCTGTCAGATGCTTTTATTATCAGTTCATGCATTTCCTGGGAATCAAACCCATTACTAACGCTGTTAATGCTACAGAAATTCATAAAAAAACATCTTTATAGAGGACCTATTATGCTCCTTTTACGGAGTCTTGTTTTCAGGCTCTGAATGTTCATTATTATTTTCCTCATATTCTCCATTGTTGCAGCTCCTCTCTTCCCAGTCTGTCAGTAACGCTCTGTTTAGTTCCTGTCTCTATGAAGCCCCTCCTTCTGAAAAGCACAATGTGCTCTGATTGGTCGGCTGGAGCAGTGTGTTGTGATTGGTGTTTGGGAAATGTCCCGCCCCTTACCATAACCAACAGTTTCAACACACTACTAACTAACTCAACCAGGCCCCGCCCCTTTATTATGCGCATTAATTATTTAAATAATGAATATTGTGACGCGTTTGTCTCAAGGCTACACTTTTCATGCTCAAACATCAACATTAAATACTAAAGACAGTTGAACATGGACATAAGCATAATAGGTCCTCTTTAACCAATAGCAAAAAAGCAAACTTTTGTCACGCCCACACTACTGACCAATCACAGCGGAGGCGATCTCGACAGGCTCATGCTGCGGTTGAGCAACAGGACAGAGCAATAATGTGACTGTCAGACTGTATATTCATGCTCTTTTATTTCTCCTGTATCAAAATGCGCTCAAAGGTGCTCGCGGTCATGTGATTGAGTGTAGAGCGCGCCCTTTAAACTCCGCCCACTTTACAGGGCGTCGTGTTGCCAAAATAAAAACCAAAACATTCAAGAAACTCAAAATAATCAGTGTTACATTCTTTTTTTTTTAGTATTTTAGTCACAGTGTTCACAAAAATTGTAACAGTAACACTTTACAATAAGGTTTCATTAGTTAATTAGTGTTATACGTTTTTAAGATTAAAAGTTGTATTTGTAAACAGTCAATGCATTGTGAACTAACATGAACAAAAGTATTTTTATTAACTATGACTTGAAAAGATTAATAAATATATTGCTCACAAAATATGAGACCTTATTGTAAATGTTACTATTGTACCATTTTTATGTTAATATATTATTTATAAATATTTTTAACTGACTTTGATACTGAACACATTGACAGGGCATTGGGCATTAAATGAAAAAAATCAACCAAAAAAAAATAATAATATATATATTTCTGTCTTTATTCACACTCATTTATTCCAAAACCTACGTTATTTTGTTCTGTGGATCATATAAAGGGAATTTCTGACAATTTTAAGCACTTTTCCATGAAAAAAGATCAAACAGGCTTGGAATAATCGGCTCATTTCGTGGACGATCTGCTTCTTTGAGTGATCACACGCCCTCTGGTGTCACAGAAGAGCAGAAGTCCTCATGTTCTGAATGACAGATGTGTTTTCTGTTTACAGTCTGTTAGTGTTTCTCTCTTCCGCTGCTGCTATTAGCTCAGAGACCGCAGGAAGAGAGCGGACGGGCATGTCGTGTAACGTACTGTCACTCCTGAATGATGTATGCAGATTCTGATGTAAAGGAACCTAATAAATGACAAACTACACACACATCTGTGAGCTTGAGTTCCTGTCATCCGCATCTTTGAGTCTGTCACAGTCTCGTCCTCTCACACAGAGTGCATGGGCGTCCCGCAGTGTTTGTGCCACAGATCGATGGCTTTAGTGACGATGGCGTCTGTGTTTTCCTGTGGCATCTGTAGAAAGAGGGTGAGATCCCTTACAGACGTGCAGAAGAGCTTTAGCTTGTTTATGTAGGTGCAGATGAACATCAGAGAAGGTCAATTACAGAAAAAAGATTCTGGGTTCAATATAAGTTCTGTCAACATCATTTGTTATGATGTTAATATAATTATGAAAATTAAATAATTTCTTGTTACTCAATTAAAAAAAACAGTAGTTCATATAATAATAATAATAGTAAATAAAATTATAAAATAATTCCTTGTATTAGACATGCAGTGCATATACTTTATATATATATATATTATATATATATATATATATATATTTATTTATTTTTAAAATTTTTTTTTGTCATGTTTAGAATTTTTTTTTAAAAACTGAATATTCTAAAAAAAAAAAAAAAAAAATTACTTTTTTAATTCAGTATTTTTTGTTAATTTTAGTTAAAAGTTTTAGCAATTGTTTTGTGTTTGGTCATGTTTAGAATATTTTAAAATACTTAAATACTGTAAAACATCATAGAAAATCTAAAAAATTATACTTTTAAGTATTTGTTATTGTCATGTTTAGAATATTTTAAAATATTTAAATATTCTAAAAAGTTAGAAAATCTAAAAAATTATACATTTTTATTTCAGTATTTTGTACGGAAGAGGATTAGGGCCAAGCAATAATAAAATAAAACCATCTCGAGATTAAATTGTTAAATTTCGAGAAAAAACTCGTTAAATTTTGAGAAAAAAAGTCGAGATAAAATGTTGAGAATAAACTCGTTAAATTACGAGAAAAAACTTGTTAAATTACGAGAAAAAACTCGTTAAATTTCGAGAAAAAAAGTCGAGATAAAATGTTGAGAATAAACTCATTAAATTATGAGAAAAAAGTCATTAAATTTCGAGAAAAAACGTCGAGATAAAATGTTGAGAATAAACTCATTAAATTATGAGAATAAACTCATAAAAGTCATTAAATTACGAGAAAAATGTCGTAATTTAACGACTTTTTCTCATAATTTAACGACTTTATCTCAACATTTATCTCGACTTTTTTCTCGAAATTTAACGAGTTTTTTCTCGTATTTAATGACTTTATTCTCAACATTTTATCGACTTTTTTCTCGAAATTTAACGAGTTTTTCTCAATTTAACGAGTTTATTCTCAACATTTTATTTCGACTTTTTTCTCGAAATTAACAACTTTAAAGATTTTTATTTTTTTATTATTGCTTGGCCTATCCTTTCCGTATTTTGTTATCGTCATGTTTAAAATATTTAAACCTGAATATTCTAAAAAATGATAATCTAAAAACAGTTTTTTTTGTTTTAGTTGAAAGTTTTAGCAAATTTGTTGTTTTTGTCATGTTTAGAAATATTTAAAAAAATGAATATTAAAAAAAGAGAATTTTTTTTAGTTTTATTCCTGTATTTTTTTAAATTTAGTTAAAATTTTAGTAATTTTGTTTTTTGTCATATTTAGAATATTTTAAAATGTTTAAATTTTGATTTTTTTTAGAAAGTCTAAAAAAATTATAAATTTTTATTTCAGTATTTTTTGTTAATTTTAGTTTAGTCTTAATTTAGTTGTATTTTTGTCATGTTTAGAATACTTTAAATAGTCTAAATAATTAGAAAAAATATTTATTTCAGTATTTTTGTTAATTTTAGTAATTCTGTGTTTTGTCAAGTTTAGAATATTTAAAAAAAAATATTCTAAAAAACAGAAAATCTAAATAAAAATAGAACAAATTTTTTTTTTAATAATTAAATTCAGCTAACTGAAAGTTTATTTTTATTTCAAGTAACAAAAATGTTTTTTTTTTTTTCAGTTTTAGTTAACTATAATAACTGAGCAGTTTATGGAGAACTGGAGGATTTAAAAGAAGATATAATTAAAAAAAAATTAATTCTGTGAATTAACACATATTGAACCCGGAACATTTCTTTAAAATAATCCACTTTTGCACAAAATAAGTAACTGAGTAAATGATGCCATTGTGCTCACATGAGACAGGAAGTTGTAAACTGCTTCCGGGTGACTCATTCCCATCAGCATGATCTTATAGCTGAGCAGAATCTCCACGGCAACAAACACCAGAATCTTACAGGAGCCGCTGATCACTTTATCCCACACCCTGCCGGCCAATAACACAACAGCACAGTCAATCCATCAGCCAATCACAACAAACCAAAAACTGTGTTCTGAATACTGTAGAATATCTGAAGCAGCACAACTGTTTTCAACATTGATAATAATCATCAAATCATCATATTAGAATGATTTCTGAAGGATCATGTGACACTGAAGAATGGAGTAATGATGCTGACAATCAGCTTTGATCACTGGATATAAATTACACTTTACTATATATTCACTTAGAAAACAGTTCATTTTTAAATTCTAATAATATTTCACAATTTTACTGTATTTTTGATCAAATTAATGCTGCTTTGGTGAGCAGAAGAGTCTTGGATGCTCTTCTCTGAATTAAACATGCAACATAATGAGGTCATGTGACAGTATTTCACCCTGACAGGAGTAAGTGATGTGTGTGTGGTTTGACCTCTGCAGGCTGGACTCTGGTAAACATCCCGCAAAACAGCGTCTGAACCAGAGACGGTACGGCAGCGAGTCCAGAGCGCCACACGCCTTCAGATGAGTCAGAAGAACGCCATCCTCCTGAGACAGGAAGTGCTCCAAACTCTTCGGCTGTGGGAGAGACAAGCTGAATTTATGACATCTGAATAAAAGAGCTGCTGCAGCAGACTGAGGGACTTCATATGTAAATAGTAAAATAGTAAATCGTGCGCACATTTTAGCAAATCGAGGGAACGAAATAGTAAATCGTGCGCACGTTTTAGCAAATCGAGGGAACGAAATAGTAAATCGTGCGCACGTTTTAGCAAATCGAGGGAACGAAATAGTAAATCGTGCGCAGCAATCGATTAAATAGCAACGAGGGAACGTGTTTTAGCAAATCGAGGGAACGAAATAGTAACGTTTTAGCAAATCGTAGTAAATCGTGCCACGTTTTAGTAAATCGAGTGGTAAATCGACGTTTTAAGCAAAGAAAAATATCGTGCGCACGTTTTAGCGTGCAACGTTTTAAAATCGAGTGAAAGAAATCGGCGCGTTTAGTCGAGTGAAAGAAATAGTAAATCGTGCGCACGTTTTAGCAAATCGAGTGAAAGAAATAGTAAATCGTGCGCACGTTTTAGTAAATCAAAGAAATAGTAAATCGTGCGCACGTTTTAGCAATAGTAATCGTGCGTTTAGCAAAGAAATAGTGCGCAAATACGCGCACGTTTTAGCAAATCGACATAGTAAAATCGTGCGCACGTTTTAGTAAATCGAGTGAAAGAAATAGTAAATCGTGCGCACGTTTTAGCAAATCGAGTGAAAGAAATAGTAAATCGTGCGCACGTTTTAGCAAATCGAGGGAACGAAATAGTAAACGTGCAAATCGTTTTCGAGCGTGCGCACTTTTAAAATCGAGTGAAAGAAATAGTAAATAGTTTTAAATCGAGTGACAAATAGTAAATCGCGCGCACGTTTAGCAAATCGAGGGAATGAAATAGTAAATCGTTCGTGCGCACGTTTTTAGCAATAGTGAATCGTGCGCACGTTTTAGCAAATCGAGGGAACGAAATAGTAAATCGCGCACACGTTTTAGCAAATCGAGGGAACAAAATAGTAAATCGCGCGCACGTTTTAGCAAATCGAGGGAACGAAATAGTAAATTGTGTACAGGCCTCCGTAAAAAATTAATAATTGTAGTTATTTATTAGCATAAATAAATAAATATATAAATATATATGTGATATATGTTAGGTGAACTGTTCCTTTAACAGGTCAACATGTACCAGGTGAGGGATGGAGTCTCCAAACTTGTGCTGGAACTGGTTAACGAAACATCTGACCAGCCAATAGCAGTCCACCGGGTCATCCACGATCTCCTCCATCGCCCGGGCAATAGCCAGAAAGATCATATCCTCATCATTCTGGAGGAAAACCATCACAAACCTGAGACATGAGAACACAGTGGATTACCCACAATCCCACAGAAGCATCCTCACCGGTGGTCTGAGCTCGCTCCTGCGGGGAAGCTGCTGGTTCTCCAGCTGGTACATGCGGAGGTAAAGCTCCGTCGGCGGAGTGGACGCATGGACGAACCGCATGGCCGTCAGAGCGTCACTGATGTCCTCAAACTGCTGGATGCGACACCGAGACACCAGGGCGTGAGAATCGCTGTGGGGCGGCAGGATACCTGCGGAGACGTCAGGACACAACCGTCATTGAGCATGGCGGCCCAGAGACAGCATGAGGAGACGTCTGCGAATTAAAGTTCATGTTCTCACCCAGTAAGACCTTCCACACGTGTATCCGGTACATGGAGGGCAGTGGGAACCTCTGACTGAACGTGCTCAGCTTCTCCACATCTGAAAACATCACAGATCATCTTTGATTTCAGACAAAAGCCATTTATTCTCAAGAGAGAGAAACAGAGCATTTAAAACTTCACCGTTAGACATGAACCAAAGCAAAGATGAAAGAATAAATACTACTGCACATAATAATAATAATATTTATTATTATTATGTGCAGTAGTAAGTAATTATTATTTACTATTGTGGTAAAAAGAAACAAGTAAAAATCCATTTAGCATGATTAGAATCAAATCATAAAAATAATACAATAATGATAATAATTGGGCAAAAAAGGGCAAAAAAATCTTATTTTATCTTGTTTTATAATAATAATAATAATAATACAAAAACTATAAAAATCTGGTTATTGAACTCTTAAACCAACATTAAAAATGCATAAAAATAAAGTAATAATAATAACTGTAATTATTATAGTGTCAAAAGGAAAAATTAGTAGAAAAAATATGTTGTGCATGGTCACTGAACACATATAAAATTAAACAACATAAAAAATTAATAAAGTAATAATAATAATAGTAACTTTTTATTAGTGTCAAAATCTGTTATGCAACTCAAACCACAATTAAAAATGCATTAATAATAAAAATAATAATAATAACTGTTATTATTAGTCACAAATAACAGAAAAAAATTTAAAACCGTTCTGTATGGTAATTGAACACTTACACCAACATTAAAAATAAAATTAAAAAAAAAATATATAATAATAATATTTATTAATATTTATTATAATGTCAAAAAGTAAAAATAAATAAAAATACTGTATGTTCTGTGTGGTTATTGAACACTTACACCAACATAAAAAAATATTTAAAAAAATTAATTAAGTAATAATAATAATAATAATAGTAATAATAATAACTGTTATCATTACAGTTGTAAAAAAACTGAAAAAAGCATGGTTATTAAACTCATAAACCACAATTAAAAATAAATGAAAAATAATAATAATAATAACAATAAATAAATAATAACTGTTATTATTAGTGTCAAAAATAACAGAAAAAAATTCAAAACCATTCTGCATGGTTACTGAACACTTAAACCAACATTAGAAATAATAATAAATTAATATAATGATAATAATAATTATTATTCTTATTATTAGTATTTATTATAGTGTCAAAAAGTAAAAATCAATAAAAATACCGTATGTTCTGCATGGTTATTGAACACTTAAACCAACATAAAAACTATTTAAAAAATAATAATAACAACTTGTTATTATTATTACTGTTAAAAAGTAAAACTCTGCATGGACAGAACAGATTTTGACACTGTAATAAAAAGTTACTATTATTATTATTACTTTATTAATTTTTTTATGTTGTTTGAGTGTTCAGTGACCATGCACAACATATTTTTTCTACCATTTTTCCTTTTGACACTATAATAATTAGTTTATTATATTATTTTATTTTATGCATTTTTAATGTTGGTTTAAGAGTTCAATAACCAGATTTTTAAGTTTTTTTATTATATTATTATAAAATGTTCAAAAAATATGCAGAACAGATTTTTTTGCCCTTTTTGACTTTATGTAACTAACAGTTATTATCATTAATTGTATTATTTTATGATTTGATTATAATCATGCAAAATGGATTTTTACTTGTTTCTTTAATTACTTATAACACAATAATAATAATAATAATATTTATTATTAAACACCTAAACCAAAATAAAAATCATAAGAATTATTATTATTATAGGCTAACGGTTATTATTTTATAGTGTAAACAAACACAAATAAATCTTTTCACACAGTCAGTAGAAGGCTCTGTGATGAATCTCACCCAGTGGATTGTCCTTCAGCACAATCTCCAGAGATTTCTTCTCCTCCACTCCTCTGAATCCCACCTTCTCATAATACGCCGAGCGGAAGTTTCTCTGAGGATCATCAGCCATGATCACTGACGAGAAGCTGGAACAGAACAACAACATCATGAAGACACTTTACTAGGGCTGGGTAAAAAATATCCATTTCTCGATTTTAATCGATTCTCATTTTTAGGAACCGATATTGATCTTAAATCCCAAGAATCGATTAGTCTAGTCTGTTTTCAGTTGATGAATGAGCAGAATATGTAGCGCCTCCCATCCAATAATCGCAATAATCTTTGTGCTTTGTTACTTTTGATATGAAGCAAAGTCTCAGATTTCAAATGACGTCCATCTTATTATGAGATTCAAAAAATAAATACCGTTAAATACCGTATAATACCATAAATACCGTTTTGGCGCTGTTTAATGTGGCGTGACGGATCGCTTTAGGGCCTCAGTTAAAGAGAAGCATGTGATCATCCTCTCCTCCGCTTTAATACCAGTTACAGCGCGAAATAAACATGAACATCTGAAGGTATGTTAAAATATACAGTAATCCGTATCATGTCTCGTGTAATCGCTCAATCAGTGCTTCAACCTTGGAAAGACGTCAATAAAACAGCTTGTAAACAATGTCACGTGACGTCACATTTACCTCAGAAAAACATATTCAGTGACCATAAACTCAGTCAGCGAGAAAAGTGAACTCTAGAAAGCAGCATTCTGATAAATATAGATATGCACCGTTACATATTTATTAATATTCTTCAATATTTAATGCATGTTTGAATAAATCAGTTATGACAGCTGCGATTTAAATGTTTATATTTCAAAAAAACAAATTGGAGTAGAAATATGATTATGTAATTCTAAACTTTATTTATAATAAAAACATCATTGAGTGTAATTTAAGTGTTTGTATATAAATAAGTTAATTTAACCTTCAATATTATTATAGTAGTACCAGCTGACTCTCATGTTTACAGCATTAGTTGAGAGATTTTTTCCTCTAGAAAATTTGCCATGTGCTGTAACTGAAATACTACATCCAAAATAATCGATATCGAGTCGAATCGAATCGAAAGCATGTGAATAGTAATCGAATCGAATCATGAAAATTGTGTCAATACCCAGCCCTACCATATTAATCACAGTTTGTACTAAGACTGTGGTATTATATCAGATATTGTCATGGTACAGAATGACCATATTCATATACATTGGTATTTTCATGGTACCCAAAAAGAAGTACATTTTCTTTCTTTTAAAGAATACCATGGCTCATGTCCAAAACAATATAGTAATACTATAGTATTTTTGTTAGTGTATAACTGCTACAATAAATATAAAGTAGAATAACATTTCCATAAAATACAAGGTACAACAGTTAATTTAACTACAGTAAAACCATGGTAAATTGACGTAAGACATATCTGCTATATGTCTCAAAGACAAATAATGAGTTAAATGTTTAAAAATCGCAGTTTATTCACCTTCTGACCGCAGAAGTCACCAGGCCTCAGTCACAGCCGCGGGTTTTCCTCAGCGGAGAGCCGAGAAATGACTTCCAATCAATCGTCCGACTGCAACTCACATTTAAACGTCAGGTTCAGGATTTTCATCTTCAGATCTTCATTGGTCTGCCTGTAAATGCGGTTATCTTCACCTTTGTGCCCTCGGAAGTGATTCATGTCCTCGTGTTGTTGTACTTTCGCGCGTGTCCAGCAGGAGGCGCCGCTTTGGCCTGCGATTCGTCTACGAGTCCGCCATATTGGACCGGGCAAGACTGCTCTATAAACAAGAAGCACACTTTGGCATATTGTTTTATTGTTATATGACAGTGATTACAATTGTTGTTACTGTTTTTTCTTTTTTTTTCTTTCAAGCATTTAATATATATATTTTTTTAATTTAAAAAATAAACAAGAAGCACAATAACATTGACATTTCTCAACCGATTTCAACGATGTTATGATCTGTGTGGAGTACGAAAAGGGATCTGTCTTGTCATAATGGATTGTGTTATTTTTCATGGTTAATAATTGTGGAGACATCTCTATAATATAATTTAATGTGCATGAAATATGCATTAAGTGGCTTTTTCTGTTTTCAACACCACCATTCTTAGCTTTTTCTCTTGCACCTCCAGGTCTTAAACTACTGAAAAACAAAATGTTGCTTTAATAATTGATGATCATTGAAGAAAATGGGACAAAATTTACCATAACTGACAAGTCAAAAGAGGGATTACAAAAAAAAATGTAAGGGTTTTGCCATAATATCCACAGTGCATCATTCTACAGTGTTCAGTTTTGTATTGTCATTTGTGTTTGTGAATATTGTACCATTTTCTTTTGAAGTGTCTCAAACGTAAGGGAAATAAGAATTCTCATAAATATCCATCTGTGCTTTTTTGCTGGTGATGTTTTTTCATGATTATTCATTAAAATCACATGATTTAGTCCCGTACCTCAGTAACCCCTCAACCCCGTTACACAAACCATAATGAACTGATACTTATGTGACATCATTAATAGGAAGTGACATCATAGAAGTCATTGTGAGCAGACACAGGCGAGTTAGCACCTTCTTTAATAATTATAACTAAATGATGTTGTGAAATTGTGTTTGTCGAGCTTAACGACTCGTTACATCAATTAAAGATAGAAAACTATTACTTGTGAAAATGATCAACATTATTCATGATTTCTTAATATCATGCATGTCATGTGATCTCCATTTATTCACTAGATTTAGAGCAGTGGCCAAAAAATCTCAACTCCGTCACACTACATTTTTATCATTATTATTTTGTTAAGTTTATGAAGAAGTAATTTAAAGTTAGTTGAACTCTGTCTGAAATGTTCAGATCAATCATAAGAAAACTGATTTTAGTTCAAATTCTGAAGTGAAGCCTTTGATCAGAAATGATGAGGTTTCTGTCACAAAAAGTGTCCATTTCAGGCTTTAGTAGCAAAAGTGTGAGATTTTATGTCACTTTTATATTTGCAATGACTGAATTAGTGTGAGGGTCATCTGATTAATAGGAAAATGTGTTGATTTTATCACAAATACATTTTATAATAATATTCAGAGAGCTCTCATAGTGTCCATAACTTAAAATAATGACCAATAATAATAGAGATTTGATGCATGAGATGGGAAAATATGTTTTTCTGGAAGTTAAATATGTCATTAATGTTGTGGGGTGTTCAGAAAAGTAATACATTTTGGTAAAAAATCTAAAAATGTGTAAGTCCAAATCGTACCGGTTTCATGGAATGACTCACAAAACCTCTTCTAACTGATAGAAAACAAGCTGACAAAAAGATTGAATCCAATATTTGGTGATAAAATAGCGTAATAAATGATTAATAAGCTATTTTTGTAGGCCACCGGAACACCACAAGTGTGACTATGCCTTTTTGTAATAAATAAAAACATTTCAAAACACATTTCCTGTTTAAACATTAAAGCACACTAATGTGATAAACAGTGCAATTTTTTCATATTTTTTTGTAAAATTGACAAAATTATCCACAAAAAAACACTTTTTCACTCAAAAACTGAGGTACATCATAAGCTCGGATAAGTAATGCCTATGATTGATCTGTTCCAAAAATAAATATAAAACCTGTCCTAATGGAAAGAAAACAAGCTGACAAAAAGATTGAATCCAATATTTAGTGATAATTTTTTGTAGGCCGGTCATTTTTGACCGGGAACACAAGTGTTACAATGTGGAAAAAAAAAACACAAAAAATTACAAACATTATTTTTTTAAAAATTGGGAAGTTGTTAGACTCTGGGTGAGTAAAGTCTGTACATTTTAGTCCAATGTGATAACATTAACTAGCATTTTCGGGTACGGGAAAATCCTCTTCGACCCAAACACAACATGAGGGTTAAATGACAAACTGCAAAAGTCTACAGTCAGTATAATATGGTCTGTATTTTATTTTATTTTTTCCAGGCCAGTCCACAGAATACACTCCAAAAACAATGTTTTGGCTCAAAATTAATGCATCAATCTTTTTGAGTTATTACAACTTCTAAATAAGTATGTTCAAGTGAATTTTCTCTGACAAAATATTTAGTGATCAAAACAATTAAAAATAGGTTGAACTTACCGACCCACCACCAGCATTACAACTAATATTTTTTTAAACTTATTTTCCTTAACACGTTCTCTACATTCCTTCATTCGACCCCACAGTTGACAAGTTAAATCATACAATTCTAATATAACTATGATTACTAAATAAACATGATTTGGTAAATGTTGTCTTTTTTCACATCCAGCTGAGAGGAAAGTATTTTCCCTTCACTGTAAAAAATACACTCTATCTACTGGCAACAGATTACATGCAATATTATTAATTAAATTCAACATATAAGAATTGAGTTAGAATTAATCAAATTAATTCCTTAAAAGTCAACCATTTAAAATGTGTAAAATTAGCAAACAACATTACAAAAACCACAAACTGACATAAAAAGCAAAGTGTTGAAGTGCCAAACTAAATGAAACACTGATCATCAATGGTGACCAAACATTTTCAATAAAATGTAAATCCTTCAGTGATTCTGCTTGCTATCTTCAATGTTCGCAATAAAAAATAGTTTATAATTCATCTTCGGCGTCTGTCTGTTATGCAGATATTTTTTGTTTCAATTTGACTTGTTTAAAGGAATGCATCTAATTAATTCTAACTCAATTCTATTTAATTAATAATATTGCTTGCAATCTATTGCCGTAATTTTATGGAGTAGATATAGCGTATTACTTTTTACAGTGTTCTCTCTCTCTTTCTCGTTTTGTCATTGTATGAGCTGCACTGTTGAACATTTCCAGTGTCAATGCAAATGTAGATGATTCAGTGCTTGAGTGATAATCCCTGAACTCTGCAGAGAAAAGAGAATACATTTTGAACACAATCAGAGAAATGCTTTGCAAATATAAAACATGTTTTATTAGTCTTTACTTACAGTATCTGATGTTAAAGGCAACAGGTCCTCTGATATTGAAGCCGAGGTAGAAAGACACCTTGCCTTGTTTGCACACACTGGCCGGTTCGTGAGGGATGACTTGAATCTGTTTCCCATCTCTTATAGCAAACACTTTAAGATCCTTCTTGACCTCCCCGCTGATACGCTGGAGAAAGCTGACTTCATCGTCATTTTGATGTAGTTTTGAGCTGTGAAGCAAACCATTCTCTTCCCCAAAGAAGAACAGAGGCACCAGGTAGCGACCGCGAAGGTATTTCCGATACTTCTTCTCATATGACTCAGCCATATATCTGACACAGTCTTCAAGGTCTGGAGGGTTTGGGATTCTCGGCTGCGCTTCATCAAACCAAAAGAGCAGAAGGATCAAGAGGTAAAACTCTGGGCTTCTGCCTTGTTCTTTGCTCACCCAAAGTTTGTGTAAACTGGCCTGGAGCTCTTCTACTCTTTCAGACGGCTCGTCAGACATACTCAGGATGATGTTGGCAAGAACGTAGAGAATGTTTTGGGTTTCATCATCAGATTGTGGATTTTTAAATGTCTGTTTAAGCACACTTACATCAGATTTTAGGAAATGAAGTAATCCTCCGAAAGACTTCATTTTTTTCTCATTCAGGGTGGCTTCGTCAGTCTGCTTTTCCTTCTTAAAATATCGCTTGTAGCACTCTACAATGTCATTATGAAGGTAGTCGGGATCCTTTTTATTGATCTTTGGTCTTGAGAATGCCAGGTACCATTCAAAGAAATCATATCTATCCTCAACATCACCTTTGAGACACTGATGAATTCACTGATTTTTTGTTCAAGAGGTTTTTTTGCCAAATCATAAATGTTGCAAACCTGGAGAAATCCAAAGTAGCCCCTGTTATTGAAACTGTTGTTGTCTTCTGACTCGACTTCAGCTGCTTTTCTTCATCTTCAAATGCTTTAATGGCAGACTTCGCAATTTCAAAACTGTTTCTGTGTCTGTGTTTTTGGTTCAGCAGGTGGTTTTTGTGAACTTGTCCCAGTGTATCCCTAATATGAGAATTTTCTCTTTCTGTCAATGGCAATATTTGCCCAGTGGTCGGCCTTATCAAATTTGTTTGCCTTTTACCTCAATGTAATACAAACGTGCAAGTGCTTGAGGATAAAAAGGGTCTTCTTTGAACAAATATGAAGCCAGCTCCAACAAATCAATGCATTGCTTCTCTCTCAATGCATTGCTTCTGTCCTTCAAGAGTTCAAGAATCAGTTTCGAAAACCTGCATTTTTCCGTGTCGAGCCTATCTGTTAACATTCTCTTGCAAATTTGCATGTAATTTCCCTCCTTTCCTTTTACCATGCTGTTCAAGAAGTCAGAAGCGATGTTAAATCTTGTCAGATTGTGCTCAGTGAGCATTTTTACACATGCATCAGCAATCATTGGATGCGCCATGCGTATGTAGTCGGTTTTTCCCTCTGAGAATACGACTATAAGATCCATGAAAGGCTTCATTGTCGTTTGCAGTGGGGCGTTTTCCTCATCGGAGGACCGGCCTGTTTTTGCAACGAATTCCTCGCATGAAAGCCTTGACAAGTGTGAGCCTGGGACGTATGAATTGATCAAAGCCAAAAAACTCAGAAGTCTTGTGCTTTTGGACTTTGGATTATTTTTAACGTGTTCTACCATTTCTGCTGTGATCACTTTCTCTTTCTTGAAACCTCCCTGCATTATGTTAAAGGCATGAAAGTTCTGTGACTTTTCCTTGAATTTCTCTTCCAGCTCATGCCTTTTTTCATCAAACCTCGTTTTCTCAGTTGGAGAGAGAATCATTTTAATTTCCACACTATCTTTTGTTGGAAAGTTTGCAGTTCTGCAGTTTAAAATGATCACAGCTGGAGTGTCTGTTTTGATCTCCCTCATCCGTATTTCGTCAATCAGGTTTTCCCAGAGAGTATTCTTGATTGGCTGATCGTTGTTTGTGTTTTCCTTTGTGTCTATTAACAGCAGCACAGTTTTCTGATTAGACAGCAGAAAAAGGTCCACCACTTGTTTCGGCAGCTTTTTAGCATCTAAATCGATAACTCTGGCACATCTGAGGTCTTTGCGAAAATGCCAAAGCACCTGCATGGCGAGGGTTGACCCTCCACTGCCAGGCTCGTATTGTAAAGAAACCTCAGTGATCAGACAGCTTTTCCCTTTTTCTCTCAATTAACTGAATTAATTTTCCAAAGTCATCCCTTTCTACAAATGGCGAGATCTCTGATGTTTTAAAATGCAGCCACTGCGCTGGGGCTCCTTTCAGAAAATCAGCCATAGCTGCTTCAGGGTCATTCGCCGAGTCTCCAGTCTCAAACATGTCAGACCATACAATGTCGAGACATGATAGTGAATCTCTGAGGTTAGTTGGAATTGCTGTTGCATCCCTCTTTTCAGAGCTGGGATCGAATGAGGGTGTGGTGTACATTATCAGTTCAGAATGGAGATATTTGAAGACAAATAATTACTGAGGGAGAACAAAAGAAACAGAAAGAGAGACAAAAATCACTTGATATGGTCTTAGGGTGACATTTATTTACCATTTAAAAATATATTACCTATTAATACTATTTGAAACACCAGTAGTTAAATGATAAATGTACTTGTATAAGACAGTGAAATGCATAAATTCTCTTACCGTTCTGCTAACAGTCAGATGTTGTGCAGTATTCAATAAGGCAGCACAAACCTTTTTATTTGCCAAGAAATGGGTGTAAAGTCCCACCCCCTACTGTCATAACTGTTTGTCGTTCATTTCACAATACACAAAAATGCAGGTATAACAGGTACAAATGCATTTTTGTGTATTGTGAAATGGAAGATTCACTTACAAAGACGATCTGAAAGTATTTATGAAATATGTTGTCTGTTCAAGTGTACTGCTATGAAAAGCATATAAATATATTTACAGGAAAAAGGTTGGGGAGAGTTTTCCATGAAGCAATGTTCACAAAAATGTATTTCATTTCTCTGAAAATGAAAGTTAGGACACAATTACCTGCTTTGAGTGTGGTAGAACACACAACAGCAACTCAGCCAAGTGGTAGGCCATGTAAAATCACAGAGCGGGGTCAGCGCGTGCTAAGGCACACAGTGTGCAGAAGTCGCCAACTTTCTGCAGAGTCAATAGCTACAGACCTCCAAACTGTGTGGCCTTCAGATTAGCTGAAGAACAGTGTGTAGAGAGCTTCATGGAATGGGTTTCCATGGCCGAGCAGCTGCATCCAAGCCTTACATCACCAAGTGCAATGCAGAGCGTGGGATGCAGTGGTGTAAAGCACACTCTAGAGCAGTGGAGACGTGTTCTCTGGAGTGACCAATCACGCTTCTCTGTCTGGCAATCCGATGGACGAGTCTGGGTTTGGCGGTTGCCTGACTGCATTGTGCCAAGTGTAAAGTTTGCTGGAGGGGGATTATGGTGTGGGGTTGTTTTTCAGGGGTTGGGCTTGACCCTTAGTTCCAGTGAAAGGAACTCTTAATGCTTCAGCATACCAAGACATTTTGGACAATTTCACACTCCCAACTTTGTGGGAACAGTTTGGGGATGGCCCCTTCCTGCTCCAACATGACTGTGCACCAGTGCACAAAGCAAGGTCCATAAAGACATGGATGAGTGAGTTTGGTGTGGAGGAACTTGACTGGCCTGCACAGAGTCCTAACCTCAACCCGAAGAACACCTTTGGGATGAATTAGAGCGGAGACTGTGAGCCAGGCCTTCTCACTAACATCAGTGCCTGACCTCACAAAAATACCCATAAACACACTCCTAAACCTTGTGGAAAGCCTTCCCAGAAGAGTTGAGGCTGTTATAGCTGCAAAGGGTGGCCAACTCCATATTAAACCCTACGGATTAAGAATGGGATGTCATTAAAGTTCATGTGCACGTAAAGGCAGGCGTCCCAAAACTTTTGGCAATGTAGTGCATATATATATATATATATATATATATAGTAGTCAACATTTGAAGTGGATCAAAAAAGTTCATCAAAGTTGTCCTAAGAACTAAGTTGTCCTAAGAAGAAGGTTTTAGGTCAACTTTGATGAAAGGTTTTGATCCACTTCAAATGTTGACTACTGTATATATACAGTGCACAGCATAAATGAGTGCCCCCCTCTGAACAAATACAAAAGATGTATTTTCTTTATGATCACTAATACAATTAATGGAAAGATGGCAAAGCTAAAATGCATTAAACATATACATAATAAAAACTGAGAAATATATGTCATTAATAGCCATAAAATAAGTAAATTAGCCAAATTTGTTTAAATTAAGGATTGCAGAAATGAGTACACCCTAGATTAGATAGAACCTCTGGATGATGAGCTCCTTAAATGCCCTGATCTTTAATGGGGAGTGTTGCTCAACTCATCTCTACAGAATCCCTCACAGGTGCTCAAGAGTGTTAAGATTGAGTACAATACATGCATTCACCTTTGGAGTATGCATATCCTCATTGTCATGTTGAAAAAAATGCCCAACAATGCAGGGAATGAGGAAAGGGTAACATCTTCTGTTTCAAGTTTGTGTATAAAATTACACAGTGGTGTGTGAATTCATGACAGCATTGATAAAGCACAACTCGCTCACACCTTCAGCACTCATACATCCCTATATAAGAGCTTTACTACCACTGAACTTTACTGTGGGAACCAGGTACTTCTCACTGTACTCCTCCTCTAGCAACACCACAACATTTTAGATGCTGTTAGATCCAAACATTATTGATTTGGTCTCATGAGTCCAGAGTATTGATTCCCAGAATCTATATTTTGTAAATATGGGCTTTGGAAAGGCTAACTGACTTTATTGTGCTTTGGCTACAGTAGGTAGTTCCAGTGATGACAACAACCATGCATGTTATTTCTGCAGGCTTCATCTTACTCTGTGAGATAAACAGTCACTCTTTTCAGAGCTTTTGCTGGCTCTTAGACACTCACTTGGTATTTATCCTGCTCTTTGTCTAGCAAAAAATCCCTCATCCCTAAATGAAAGCTTAAAATGAAGGCCTGATTATTTCAGGGGCCTTGTCACAAGTCCATTGTTTTTTAATTTCTGTGTTAATTTTGCTATATTTTCACACTTAAAACAATCATTTGGTAATCCTCTTGTACCACTGTCCTCTTTTGTGCAAAGAAATAAGTCTTCTGACAGTTCTCTCCCATTGTTGTCAGCATAAAGTCTGAGAATGATTCAGTGGGCTATATAACACTTTTAATTGTCAAGAAATTACTTCTCTTTAAATGTGTTGGTTCAACATACTCACCTGTTGATCAAACACCAGAACATTTGTATTTTGTTTTATTTAGTAACTTTTAGGAGGGTGTACTCACTTTTGCTACACAACATTTTATCACCTTGATAAGAAAATCTTATTTTCCTGAATAATTTTGACATGCTTCTTTGGTAATTGATTAAGTAGACTTGCTGGAACATTATATCTCTAAAGAACCCTAACATGTCTTCTAAGTAATTGAGTAATTGCTGACTGTCTGAAGGATGATGTGCAGGCAATGCCACACAGCAACTTGTTCCCTTCTCAGGGAACCAGGGTCATGTTCATAACCCTAAGACGTTCCCTTGAGATGCTGCCTCAGTTGCTCTACTTGAGTGATAATCTGTATTCAATGATAATGTATTTACTATTGTGCCTAAAGTATTATTAGACATCTGAAAAATGAACTCTCTTTTTGTATTGTATACAATCATTGTTACCATTGTCATTCTTATGGGTCATAATGGTAGTACAGATTTTGGTTAATATATGATTAAATGACAACATTTACGAATTTGCATTCTGCTTAAGCATTGCCTGTCAAATGATAATTTGTCTTTGTATACATTTGTCCCTCAAATGTTTTTTGTTTTGTTTTTTTGTTTATTTAAATTATAATTATTTTTATTTATTTTTATTTTATTTATTTTTTTTATTTATTTCATTTGTTCTGTGAAAAATCAAAAAACACTAAAATAAATGTGTTAAACTGTGGTAAGTTGGTATCAATGCTTTTTGCACACTTTGGAAATTATTCATGTCTGTTCAAACCTATAAGGGCAACTGTTCACTGTTTTTCCTGTAAAATGAAAGTTAAACACACCTTGATTCTAAGAAGTTACACCTGTAACTCTGTAAAAATACAATCAAGCTCTCAAATTAAACCAGACAGCTGAAATATTCTGATTGTGGTTTAGATGATTTCACTGTATGACAGGTTTAGTTTCATTTCTTTGGAAATGAAAGTTCTATTTCACCAAACATGAGTAGCATTTAGGTGATAAATTAAATACACACTGCACATACAATATAAATGTAACCGGGGTAATACTAGGTAGCAAGAGGAAACAAGGATCTAGTAGGAGCAATTTATTAAATTAGAGGTCAGTCAGGGTGCTAGTAAACACTTTTTTGTTATCATTTGTTTAATAATCATCAAAAAAATAATATATTATGTCATACCTGTGAAATAACATTCACATCATAAGAACATAGCATCCCCACTGCATGATTCAATTTTAACCACTAATAAAATTGAATGGAATTAAACGTAATAATTTTCCATTTGAAAGTTTGGACGTAAACATTGTGATGCCAGGCCTGGATTAGAATTGTTTTGAGCATGGAAAAACTTTGCTTTAACTCCTAAATATCATATCATAAATAAAAGCACACCGTGGTAATAATTCTTCTTCCTTCAAGCCATACATTTTATGAGGTTTTTCTTTATTTGAGCAATAAATTTGTAAGAAAAGAAGTCAGACACTGTAAGTTATTAACTTCACTGAGTAATTCAAGCTAGTACAGTGAAGGAAAAGTGAAGGCACTGAAACTTTCCAGAAGATAAAAAAATACAGCAATTTAACAGTATTAGTGTAAAATCAAAAACAGAAAAGACATCTTTACCCATCCAGTGTTATAAGCAAACTTTCATATCTGTTTAATAAAATTCAGAAGTAGATAAACACCCAAAATGTGAGTAAACAGACAAAATTAAAAGTGTATATTTCTGGATTAATAGATTTAAGAAACTTTAAATGCTATTGGTTTTTCAAACGTGCATAAGGTTGTAAAAAAAAATGCTGAATTTTTTAGAACACCATCCACATTTCCAAAGATTATTAAAAAGTTAAAAATTTTCTTGTGGTGTTATCTTAAAATACTTTGATGCATGATTGTGTTATATAACATTGCACAGTAATGTTTGTTTAGGAGAGTGATCTGCTGCTGAAAGATGTTCTGCTGTAGCTAAAACTGCTGTATCTGGAAGATGAAGAAGGGGATAAAGTGTAGTCCACGCTGCCCCTACGGGATCCGCTTCGAGAGCCGCTCCGAGAGCCTGAGGCGGATCCTGGATTGGAGAGGTTGTAGGGGCTGCTGATTCCGCGTGATGAAACTGTGGCGGCGGGAAGCATGCGGACACCCGTGTTCTCCTCATTCATGCAAGCTTCCATAGCCTCCTTGTAGGATATCCTTAGCTTGGTCTTGGGGCAGGTCAGGGTCTTGGGGTGGTGACGTGTATCCTGAAGCCTCTGAGCCGCTCTCATATCCAGCCAGCCTAGCTGCAAAGCGTCCTCAAGTGAACGTCTGCTCCCAAGCTCTGGGTCGAACAGCCCCGCCGGTTAAATACTGGAATTCAAGGAAGCGCTGACCAGCCTCATACGGAAGCCACTTCTCCTTAACAGCCTCAGCGGCTGACATCTTACGTTTGGTTTTCACATCTTCAAAACCAATGTAGGCTTTCTGGGCAGGTTTTATCCTGTTAGCCATTTCATCATCCAGGATACCGAGGCGGGATGCTTCCTGAATAGACATGCGACGACCATTTTCAGGGTTCACAACCCCACCGGTGCAAGCTTGTGCCTCCAGGAGTCGTTGTGCTGTGATGGAATCGAGGATTCCTCGTTTCAGAGCATCACACACGCTGATCTTCTCCAGCTTCTCTGTGTCAAAAATTGCTCCGACTGGATTCTGTTCCTCAATTGTTTCTACTAATGGGGTCAGTTTGATTGACATGCTGGAAATATGCTTGGAGTTTGCAGAGGATGGATCTTGCTGAGTGGAGATGCTCTCAACTCTTTTAACAGTTTCAGTTTTAATTATCTGACTTTGCATGGACTTCTGGGATGAGAATGATGATGAGGAGGAGCTCAGGGTCTTTGCCTTGTTGGTGATAATATCTGCAAGCTCAGTAAGGCTGATACTTCCTGAACGATATTTATCAAGGACATCTTGGCTAATCACTCCCTTCGCAAGCAGGTCTTTCAAGTCGTACTGAATGCCTGTTTGCATGTCCATTATAGCTGTTGTGGTTGAGCCATCGGCAGCAGTGATGACTGTTTCTTCCCACTCGCACTCTTGCCGAGACAATTCCAGAAAGGTCTCGTAGTCTATGAGTTTCTTTTCATAGGCTTCACGCACCGTCATTTCTTTATTACTCTCTGGATCAACTATCAGTACCCGTCTCTTCCTCGAGGAGTTCTTCTGCTGCATCTTTTTTCTTATCATGAAGAGGTAGAAGCACTAGCCCCGTCTTCTTATCTGTGATGCAGCGACTCTTTAGCTCCAAGAAGGTTAAATTGTCCTCTGTGTTTGGGTCAAAGAAACCCTTTGTGTCATCTCCTTCATCTTTCAGAATCTGGTTCATCTCTTCACCAAAGTAGCCCCTTTGGAACGCCAAATCAACATCAATTCGATGACTATGTTTAGGGTCAATGATGCCACCGCTAGCAATCTGAGCCTCAAGCAGGCGAATACCATGACCTTTCTCTATGAGACCCCGTTCAATAGCTTCAAAAAGGGAAATCATATTGTTGGTGCCTGGGTCTTTGTACCCAGTTACTGCTCTCTCGGCAGACAGAAGCTTGTCTTTGAACTCCACACCCACCAGTCCTCTCTTACAGGCCTCCTCGACTGTGTAGTACTCATTGTTAATAGGATCAATCATGAAGCCTGAGGCAGCCTGGGCCTCCAGAAGCTCCAAGGTAGTGCCTGGTCGCAGAAGCCCATTCTTCATGGCCTGGTAGATAGGCAAGGTGCAGTCGTTGGCCTCGTCATAAATCCCAGCAATGCAAGTTGACCCTCGGAGATAAGCCCGAAGCCTGTGTTCAATGTCTTGGCTGGTAATCTTGCCCCTCTCTCAGATGATCCACGTCCGAAGGTTCCAGCAATTTTGCATCCACCAGATCCGATACATTAACTTCGCTACGCAATCCCTGTACGGTCATGGGTTTCTCTGGAGCCGGAAGCAGGAGCAAGCCGGTGCTGAGGTCAGCCTTGCATCGCTTCTTGAGGGTAACGTAGCTAGCACGTAGACCAGAGTCTGGATCAATGTAGCAATCTGGTCTGGCGTTTAGAGCTTGATAAAGATCCTCATCAACAAGGTCACGGTCCATGGCCGTATCTTTGGAGAGGTAGACACTAAGAATAGGATCAAGGATGCCTCCTGCCGCCTCTTGTGCTTGCAGGAGACGCAGAGCTGTTTCCCGGTTGATTATTCCCTTTTTCATGGCTTGGCTAGCTGGCAGGAGTTTTGCAGTTTTGGGATCCCTGAACCCAACACAGGCAGCCTCTGCAGTCAACAGCTGCTGCTTGTCAGCTTCATCCACAAGTCCATTCAGACAAGCCTCCTCAACAGTCATCTTCACGTTAGCTCGGGGATCTATGATGTACCCTGTGGCAGCTTGAGCCTCCAGCAACATGTTTCCACTTTCATCTGAAATCAAGTTTTGATTCTTAGCCTCTGTAAAGGTCATTTTGCCTTTAGGTCCTGCTGCCAGCCCTGCAATTGCTCCTGTGCCTTTAAGATTGAGCCTGATGTCAACAGATACTTCCTCAACAGTCCGCTGGCCCTTCATCAACTGCTCAAACGTGACCTTGTCAATCACACCACAGTCATGCAGCTGCTGTGCCGTGACCTTCTTGCGGACACCTTCGAAGACAAGTGAGGAGGAGTCGGTTTGGTCTGTTTGAGTGTATTTGGCAGCACCGTCTTTCTGCTGCAATCTCAGCAACTCCTTCTGCTGCGAGTCTCGAAGCGCCTGCATCTGTGCCCTCTCTCGTTCCAAGTTCTGCAATAGCAGCCTGTAGCGTTCTTCAGCATCCTTCAGTTGTGTCCTCAGCCTCTCCATCTCGGTCTTGACAGAGTTAAATTGGCTCTCCATGCCAGAGCGCTCTGAGATGTGCTGTCGAAGTTGCTCCTCGTGAGTTGCACATTTGCTCTTCCATTGGTCAAAATCCTTCTTGATCCTCTCATTATCCTCCTGCAGCTGCGATTTAAGACGCAGTTCCGACTCCAGTGAGAGTTTGATACGGGCTAGCTCGTCTTCCTGCCTTTTCAAGCGCATCATTTCCTGTTCCATTGTTGTCATTTTCTTGAGGAGGCCATCCCGTTCTTGCTGCAGATTGCTGCACTGAGATTGGGATGTCTGGATCACGGAGGAAGTCTGCAACAAAAAGGCAAAAGATAAAAATGAGTGTTCTATCATTTAAAATATATTTCACAGTATTCAAGTTGATATTTCTGTAAATGATTTTTCAGATATGACAAAGATTTGTTGCATTCATTGTCAATTACAAAACAGAACTGATTGGTTTTCAAGGTAATTGCACTTTTCCACTGCGTGGTAACACTCGGCTTGCTTTACTTTTTGGCTCGATTTGCTTTTCCACTGCAGTTTAGCACCGCTTCAAAGTGGGTGGGATTATACACTTAACGTTATAGTTGTGCAACCTCTACTGCTGTTTGGTTTGGTGTCTCGTGTCGCAAATCCAATGACGCTGGTAGTGACGATTCTCTCTGACCAATCAGTGATTTGCAGTGTTTACACATCAGATTTTAGTATCGGTATGGCTCGCTTGGAACCTCAACTGAGGTGGTACTATTTAAAGTGAGCCATACCGAGCCAAACCATGCAGTGGAAAAGCGCCAAAAGTGAGCTATTCCGAGCTGTACCATACAGAGTAAAAGTGCCATATGTACATGGCTTAGCTTCTAAAGGAGGGATTGCCAAACCTGCTCCTGGAGGGCTTCCTGACTGCAGACTTCAGTTCAAATTATGCCCCAAAACACCTACCTGTTATTTTCAAGCAATTCTGAACACCTTGATTAGCTGGTTAAGGTGTGTTTGATTAGCGTTGGAGCTAAAAACTGCAGTATGGTGATCCACCAGGAGCAGGGTTTGCCATCCCTGTTCTAAAGGATCAAAATCACAGAGGACGCCACAAAAGACAGAAGCTAAAGTGATGCATCTCAAATGTGGTTAAGACAAGACTGTACAAATACATTTAGTGTCATCTGAATGTGGATGGATGCGATTGGATAACGCAAAAAAGCGTGCAGCATGGAAGCCGGCAAGGTAATTAAGATTCATGCAAATTAAGACATGCAAAAATGGTGCAGGGAGGCATTTCCCAGAAGCATCGTAAGCTTAAGTTGATCGTAGCTCAATGGAGCTACGAACAACTTAGGCTTACGATGCTTTTGGGAAACGCTACCCAGATTAGTGGGCCATATTTTGCATGTCAAGACTAGCCATTTAGAGAATGCAGCTTGAGAGAGAGATGCATGCGGCTAGCTTCATCTAAATCTACAAATTTTAAGGATAAAACTTGAGAACTCTAGTTTCTATTTATCCTAGTACCTCTCTGGCTTGTTTTTGTACATTTTCTATCTCCAGTTGCAGTTTTTCTCTCTCTCGTGAGAGCTGCCGCATAAGCCTGTCATGCTCTGCACCGGCACGCTGACTGGACTCAAGCTGTTTCTGCAAAGCTGTGATTTGCTCATTCATTTCCCGATGTCCGAGCTTTTTTGCCTTTGAGCAGCTCCTCGTGTTCTAGACGCACAGATCGCAACTCCTCCTCCAGGCGGAAGCGATCTTTAGTAAGAGTTTCGGTGAGCCTCTGTAAACGCTCAGTTTCAGCAGTGCTTATGTTCAATGCACAAGTCTTCTCTTCCATGCTACGATGAAGGGCCTCGTAGCGCTGGTTGGAGTCTTGGACGCGCCCCTGCTCCTGCGTCAGCTGCAGTTTCAGAGTGTTCATCTCAGCTTTCATGGCAGCCAGGCTCTGAGAAGAAGCTTTGTGCTCCTTCAAGGTGCGGTCTAGTGCCTCCTGAAGCTGCTTGCATTCATTGTCAGCGTGTTTTGCCTCAAGATTGATCTCTTCCTGGCTCTTACGCAGGGTGGTGATTGTAGTGGTGTACTCTCGCATGGCCTGGCTACTCTTTTCAAGTTGCGACTCTGATCTCCTGCGCTTGCTGGCTTCCTCTTCTGCCACTTGCCGCTGCCGCTGCCGCTGTTTCTCCAACTCACCTTCCAGGCGCTTCAGCTCCTCCTGGAGCTCTTGAATGCGGGTCTGTAGGCGTGTGATAGTCTGTTGAGACCGGCCCTTTTCAAGGGCATGGGCCTCCAGCTCCACCCGGATGAGGCTCAACTCACTGTGGGAAGAGCGAAGCTGCACCAACTCCACATCAGAGGCTTCGTTTTTAGTTTTGAGGTCGGCCAACTCCACCTGTAGTCGCCTTGTCTCAGTCTCTAAAGTTCTTTTCAGACGTCGCTCCTCGTCAAGACAGCGCGTGAGACGACGATTGATCTCACTACTCTTCTCCTGCAGTGTCCGACTAGAGCTCTCCTGTACCTCCTTTGTTTTGTTGTCTGCTTCACGCTTCTGACTAAGAATCAACTGGACTTGAGCTTCCAGCTCTTGCCGCTTTCGGCCTTCCTCTGTATTTACAGCACTAAGTCTCTGTACCTCCTCTTCCAAGTGTCTCCTCTGGACCTCCTCTTGGCTGAGGGAGAGACGAAGCCTTTGCAGCTGCTCCGTCAACTCCCTAGATTCTCCCTCTAATCTTTCAATCTCCAGCTGCATGGAGGCAGAATCACTTTCCTTCTGCTGCGAAAGCTTCTGCATGCTGGTCTGAGTAACGAGGATTTGAGACTCGTAGGTCTGTTTCACCTCTCGTATCTGTATGCTGTGCTCCTGCCTTACCTTTGCCAGCTCCGTCTGCGCCTCCTTGACGCGACGAGCCTCGTCTTCCAACTCCTTGCGCAGACGATCCAGTTCTCGGGTCCTTTCAGACACCGTCTTCTCCAGCTCCATCTTGGCCCAGCTGATCTGCTCGAGTTCTTTGAGTTTCTTGCGCATGGTTTCATCGTGTTCTTCTTGCAAAAACGTGTAACGCTCTTCCACGACCTTCTTCTTCCTCAGCATATCTTCCAACTGCTGTTTGAGGCGACGTACTTCATCTTCAAGCTCTTGAAGATGGTTTTTAGAAGACTCCAGGCTGTCCTGTGTGGCCATGCACTTCAAAGTCTCAGTCCTCTTCACCTCTTCCAGAGAAAGCAGGTGTGTCTGCGAGTCATTCAGCTCCTGCTGGTATTTAAGGAGAGCCTCCTGCAAAGAGGCATTCGTAGCAGTGTGATCCTTAATGGCGTCTCTCAACTGCTGAAGTTCCTCCTCGAGCATCTCAATCTTGGTATTTCGCATCTGCAGAAAACACAGCATAAATCATTACACCTGACATTTGGTCAAAATGTCTGTTGACTTGAGTACTAAAAACATTTAAAGAAAGACACTGTAATTTGAAATCTTCTGGCGTGTGTGCACAATACGATCTAAGAAGAAAAATCTGGTTACAGTTCCTTTCGATAGTCCACTTTAGACATTCTACTAACTATAAGTAACTTTGTAACTACATTGTGCAGCCCTAGGGTTATGATTGGAGAGTGCTGTGCCTAAACACCGGTGTCTTTATATACCTTCAGTTCTTCCATGTTCTTTTGGGAAGCCATGAGAAGTTTGTAGTAATCACTTGAACGGGTGAGCAATTCTAAGTAGTGTGCATTTAGAGAAGAGACCTAGGGGACAGAAACAAGTATGAAAAATATGAAATTATAATAAAACAACATTGCAATTGTGTTGGCTGGGAAAGTGTGTGTTTCTAGGTGTACCTCTTCTGAGATGGAGGAAGATGGAGACTGAAGCACAGTCCTCTTGATGGGGATGTTAAGCAAAGTCTCCAGTCCAGCACCGTAAGACGCTAACTCAAGCTCATAGTTCTACAGGGAGAGACAGTTCACACTATTATTTAATGTGTCAGATCTGGAATTCAATTACTGTGCTTGACTACTGACAAGATTTTAGTAGGGCTGCAAACTCAAAAGAAGCCTAAAACAATGTCTAGGTATTTGACTATTGTTTTATTTTTATATTTGTATAAAGGCCAGAACACACCAAGCCGACGCCGACGAACTAGTGGCAACGAAAGCAGACTGCGGGGTTTGCTCACATCGGCAGCGTCTGTGTCCAAAGTTGCCCTGACACACCAAACCGACGCTAAACAGCCGACGGCCAAGCAGCACGTCAGTTCTGCGGCTGCGTGAGATGAAATGCCTTTCTGAAACAGCAGGCGGCAGTAGGTGAACAGCCGATCAGAATGATCCAATGGCCCGATGGACCGACGAGCTCCAACGCCGATTTAACATGTCGAATCGGCCGAAAAAAGGCAGACGAGGAAAACTTAGTCGGCCGACGAAGAAAAACTGCCCGACGGCCGACCGTCGGCTTGGTGTGTTCCTGCCTTAACACATTTCGCAATTCACATTGCTTCAAAGCAGCTTTACACAAAATTATGATGTTATAGTATCTTAATATTTGCATTGCCTTAGATTAGAGCTGTGCAATAATATAGTTTACATTTTGCAATGATACAAACAATAAGTTAACAATAATTAAGGTAACACTTGCACTACAAAATCCAATAACAGCATGTTAAAAGGAAACTTAGGATGAATACCTTGATGGCATTTATGCAGGCATTGCCATCTTTCTGCACCGTCTCCAACAGCTCTCTCTTTGCCTTTATATCAGAGTTTAATGCCTGCACACATTATGAAAGAGCACAAATGTTAAAGGAAGCTTTTTAAATGTTTAATTAAAATTCATTTAATTCAAACATTTCAACTCCATGAATAGGGCTGTGTGGATTCTGTTGAAAACCATAAAACAAAACATTTTCATTACTTGAAATAAAATAAAGGTTAACTGAAATAAAAATACTTAAATTTATTTTAATTTAGCTAGTTGCCAAAGCAACATTTCTCACAAATAATTTAAATTTCACAATGTATTAAAATAACTAAAACTGACATAAAAATTAATAAAAACTATTTGGGTCAAAAGTTAAGGATAATTTATTTGATTAAAAAAAAAGTAAAAATTGTGAAATATTTTTACTATTCAAAACAGCTGTTTCTATGTGAATATATATTAAACTGTAATTTATTCCTGTGATCAAAGCTGGATTTTCAGCATCATTACTCCAGTCTTCAGTGTCACATGATCCTTCAGAAATCATTCTAATATGATGATTCAGAATATCAGTCTGTTTTTCTGATAGTCTGTATGGCCTTCAAAATTTATCCATCCAAATTTCTAGCTTTTGAACAATTTCTCAAAAGCTTTTCTCTCTAAGCTTTCTCAAGCCAACATCAAAGTTTGTCAACAAACTTTACCATCTTGTCTTTTTTTGTTGTTGCCTGATTATCATACAGTATGTATCAATTAAATTTTCCTCTGTTATGGTGTGTGCATGAACATGTGAGATGTGTCAAAAAGTTAGCTTTGCCTAATTATATTGCTTATTCCAATCACTTACACTGTTTTTTTTTTTGCACTTTAGTTTGTACATTTTAGTCATATTTTATAATTTTCTTTAGATGTATTTGCCATGTTTTGATCCATTTTCCTGTTGTATTGCTTGATTCATTTTTATAACTTTATTATGACATGAAAAGCTTATCATCTTTGGTTGACATGGCAATAAAATCCTATCACATTATTTTGGAAGTTAATGTTTTGGCCATTTTTTTATTGGAGTGGGCGTGTTTTGAAGAGCTTTTGGGCTGTAAATCGTTGACCCAATCATGGTGTATCACAAAACTACTAAAACTAATATCATAATTATAATAGTATCTCAATTATACTAAAATAACACTGCTTTAGTTTCTTTGGGTGATTGTTTTAGTTATTGGTTTACTCAAGTACATGTTTTCCAAGCTCACCTTCTGTTGGTTGAGGAGTTGGGTGTAAACTGTGATGTCATCGGTCTTGACGTAGTGCTGAGTATCAATCTGCCGTTGAGTCTCGTCGATCCAACCGCTGAGATGAGAACTAGACTGCAGGTATCGCTGCAGCTGCGGCAGGTAAGAGTCCAGGTCATCCAACCTGAGAAAAAACATCATCATTAGATAATCATATGAAATGTGCTATACAAATAAAATTGCCTTGCCAAATACCTCTTATATGTCAAAAGATCAAGGCGATTATGATATTTTGATTTCTCGTGTCATGACCCCTTTAAGGAAAGCGTATCTGACCTGCTGTTAATCTGTAAATGGATGCGTTTCCAGCGGTCTGACAGCTGGCTCACATGCTCGGCATACTGGGAGAGGTTGATGATACACCTGTACCGGCCCTGCTCCGTCTGCTCATTACACTGCTGAATTTTACTTAGATCAGCCACCAGTAAATTCAGCACATCCTGTTTCTGCTCCAAATCGCTGCGCATACTCTGCAAACAACATAAACAACAACATAAATATTTTGAGAAGAACAATGGGCTATATGCACGGAGCCATTCCGCATTAATATAAGCCAGATGGAAAACTTACGGTGAGAGTCATTTGCTGGTGTGTTGAGCATCAATAGTGTAATACTGAGTTTATAATCAGAATATAGTCACTTAAATAGTCAGGCATAGCATTAATTTAGTTATTCAAACGTAAGACGGCATAAAAAATAAATACATAAAGACGTACCTCAGTGTTCCTCCTCGACTAAATTCAATTTGCCCATCAGTTTTTACACTTTTATGCAAAAAAAAGCTTCAAAATTAAATATTTATTATGCAATTTAGTTAGATTAATTGAATAAAATGTGTTTTTACAAGTGTGCTGAAATCATTGATCTGACAGCTGCTGTGATTATAAAGAGAGAGCGGCGCTCGCTTTCTGTGTCATTCATTCACGAGAAAAGTTATTGTTTTTCAGGAGATTCTGTGAGTATTTCATACTTCACATTGACAAAATGTATTTTTAAACCTAGTTATTTTATTATGTTTAATATTTAGTCAAAAACAAAGTGAAAAACATTAGATATATTCGCAAATAAATGCTACTCTGCCGCCACCTGCTGGTTAAATTGGTAATTATTGTCTTTTTTAATTTGAAATAAGTGTTTTCTATCAAATGTTGAATTTCCTACATTTTTAAACGTTCGGTTTTACAATGGAGACAGTCTCAGAAGGATGAACAAGTAATATTTGTGGTCGTCACATTAAAAATAACATTTGAAGTTCTGAAGTGTGTGTCTAATTACAGACACAGCGTTTTTAAACGTCCCATTAGCTTCGTCTTTATTGCAATCAATAAAACTGGTTTATTGGCAAAATAGATAAATGTGATAACTGCATTAAAATATGAATACAACATTAAAAAGTCAACCATTGATGGTTTTGTGTTGATGTACAGCGACTACAGAATGAACAGCTAAGCTGGCTTAACCACAACCAGGAAGTAACCGTGCATATAGTCCATTGCATAAGTTATTACAAATTGCTTTAGAGTTTTCGCACTAAATTCATGCTTTATTTGTTTTTCAAAACAGGGAACTATTGATACAATGAACAATATGTTTTAATATTACATATGTATGTACACCAGCATAAAGCACATTTGAGATGTATTGTATCATATAAATATCAATACGAGCTTCAGTAATAATTACCTGAAGCACTTTCTGGTATTTCTGGATCTCTTCGGGTTCGAGTGACGCCGTCTCTTTCTCTGTCAGTCGAGCTTCATAAACCTTCACCACATCTTCAGCTTTCAGTACATCCTTCAGCAGGGACTTCACCAAACTCAACCTGAAACAGAAATAAAAACAGTGAGGATGGCTATATTTTTAATATTAATATTTAATAGGTATATTTCATAGCTGATATTTTGTGATGTGTCCTGTACAATCACATTTATAATGTGTTTGCTGTTGTATTTTGAACTAAAGTGTTTTATAAAGTGAATCTGATTTCAGACATTTGATACGAATCGTCCGATCCGATCCAAATAAAAACAGAAAATAATCGATATTTCATTTGTGAAGCATTTCATTCACTGGATTCTAAAAATTTAGATACAAAAACACAAAAATAAGTGTGATTACTGTTCAAAAGCTTGCCGTCAGTAAGATTTGTCATTATTTTATCATCAGGAACACATTAAATTTGACAGTAAAGACATTTATAATGTCACAAAAGATCAGATAAATGCTCTTCTTTTGCACTTATTATTCTGGTATTTTTAAATTTACTTTTCATTACTGGAAATACATCTGTCCTCTGGACATTTTAGTATTATTTATATACTATTTTGTTTATTAGTAATTTTTTTTTTTTAGTTTTTACAAATATTTCAAAATAGTTTTAATTCATAGTTTTATTTCAGTTTCTTTATTTTATTTATTAAACTTTTATTTAATAAACATATCAAAGAATCCTGTAAAAAAATATTATCACTGTTTTCAACACTGATAATAATCATAAATTTCTTGAGCAGCAAATCATCATATTAGAATGATTTCTGAAGGATCATGTGACACTGAAGACTGGAATAATGATGCTGAAAATTCAGCTTTGATCACAGGAATAAATTACACTTTACTATATATTCACTTAGAAAACAGCTGATTTAAATAGTAAAAATATTTCACAATTTTTACGGTATTTTTGATCAAATAAATTCAACTTTGATGAACATGAGACTTACTGACCCCAAACTTGGATAATGGAAATGCAATATCGTACATTTAACGAGATGTTTTGAAATAAGCAGCTGATGGTTCTTTTCATGAGATTAAATGACTCTTTTCCATAGATTCATTCCCTGTTTCCGTTTCCGGTCTCATTCTGTCACCTTCGCTTTCCATTTTACCCATGTATGTGTGATTGTGTGCGGTTTTTTTTTTTTTAGATTAGCTGTGTTGGTGATTTAGTTCATAAAACGTGTGCACATTACATATGATTGTTTGATTCTGACTCTCTGCTTGCAGCAAAGTCAATTTAACAATTTTTGATCTTGTTACATGATCTTAGTAGTGCTGATCCAAATATTCATAATTAAAGGGTTAGTTCACCCAAAAATTAAAATTCTCACATTAATTACTCACCTTCATGTCGTTCCACACCCGTAAGACCTTCATTTTTCTTCAGAACACAAATTAAGATATTTTTGATGAAATCTGATGGCTCAGTGAGGCCTCAATTGCCAGCAAGATAATTAACACTTTCAATGCCCAGAAAGACGTATTTAAATCATGTGACTACAGTGGTTCAACCTTAATGTTATGAAGCGATAAGAACTCTTTTTGTGCTGCAAAAAAAAAAACAAATAACAACTTTATTCAACAATATCTAGTGATGGGCGATTTCAAAACACTGATTCATGAAGATTCACGAATCTTTTGATTCGAATCAGTGGTTCAGAGCGTGAATCAAACTGCCAAAGTCATGTGATTTCAGTAAACGAGGCTTTGTTACGTCATAAGTGTTTCAAAACATTTCGAAATGTCAGTGGTTCACCACTGGGGGGCGTGACTTTGGCAGTTTGATACACGCTCTGAACCACTGATTCGAAACAAAAGATTCAAAGCTTCATGAATCAGTGTTTTGAAATCACCCATCACTAGATATTGTTGAATAAAGTCGTTATTTGTTGTTTTTGGCGCACAAAAAGTATTCTTGTCGCTTCATAACATTAAGGTTGAACCACTACAGTCACATGACCTGATTTAAATATGTCTTTCTGGGCATTGAAAGTGTTAATTATTTTGTTCGAATATTTTGTGCAAAATCTTAATTTGTGTTCTGAAGATGAATGAAGCTCTTATAGGTGTAGAACGACACAAGGGTGAGCATATGTATATGTAATGACAGAATTTTTGGGTGAACTAACCCTTTAATTATAACAAGTTATGATTAATTAATAATATTTCCCCTTTGACCTAATTTGTTACAGTAGTGTATCTTTTACATGAAATAAAAACCATGAAAGCAGATCACGGTGTACCTCTGGAGATGTGCAGTACAGTAACTATCCAGGTTAACTAGTCTCTGGTTGATGATGTCCAGCTGAGCGCGCAGGTATCTGGCTTTATCAGTGTCCGTGGCGTCTTTGAGTTCAGCCTGAACGCTGTCTTGCAGACTCAGAATCTCTTCCTTCACAGTCTGTATGTCCTTCTGAAACACCTGAACGCACCGCAGGTCCAAAACAGTAAATAAACAGATTCCTCGCTCCCACATCAGGGTTATTATCGTTAACTAACTATTAAAAGCATTTCTGTTAATTAAGTTAATAAAATATTAGTTGAAAAACTAATAAACAAAAATTAAAAACATTGCCTTGACAAACTGAAATAAGTTGAAGTTGAAGCACTAAAATTATTAACTGGAAATAAATAAACTAAAATTTAAATGAAAATAAATCAAACCTAATTAGCAGTATGTTTTTTTTAAAGGTCAAAAAGCACTTAACGAAATGACTAAAAATTAACATTAAAAATTAAAATGAAAAAAATAAAAGCTAATTGAAAGAATTAAAACCAAAATAACTCATATTAAATGGATAGTTCACTCTAAAATGAAAATTAAGTTATTAAGATGTTAATTTCAGTTTCATTTTTAGTCATTTCGTTATGTTCTTTTGCCATTTTATTCATTTTTTAATTGTTACTATTTAGGTTTAATTTCTTTTTATTTCATTTTAAGTTTTAGTTTTTATTTATTTCCAGTTAATAATTTTGAAATGCCAAGGCAATATTTTTATTTTTATATTTTATTTCAGGTTTATTTCAATTAACACTTAAAACTTAGAGTTTTAGTTAATGATAATAACCCTGCTATAGTTATGTATGATTGTTCGTTATGTGAACACAGATTTATATTCAATTCAATTCAATTCACATTTATTTGTATAGCGCTTTTCACGATACATATCGTTTCAAAGCAGCTTTACAGAGAATGCATGTCAACATCACAATTTAATGCAAATAATGTAATAATTTAGGCAATTAATTTAGCAGTTTAACTGAAGGTAGAATCAATGAGCTCCTGGAAAAATGAATTGAATTACATATTAACAATAATTACGATATATAGAAATTTGGGAATGTGCATGTTGATCCAGATGATTGGATCATACATGCAGATCTGTCTGTTTGCTTTCCGTGTTTTATAAGCAATAATGAATGAAATGTATAAAAAGAGTCAATAAAGAGCCGTGTGTGGTGTTGTGTGTTTGCGACGGTCACCTGTGTGCCGGAGATGTGGCGGCTGCACTCTTCAAGTGCGTCCTCTCCTAACGGGATGTACAGGAAGGTGACGAGGGAAGATTCGGCTCCGTCCAGCTTGAGTCTGAGAGCGTTGAGCTCGTTCAGCAGTTTGACGCTCACCGCCGCAGCGAACTCGGATCCCTCTCCTCGAGCGGCTGCAGCACACACAAAACATTCAGGACCTTAAACCACAGCGCTTCACTGTGTGTCTGTTACACTGATGTTTGATTCTTGAACAAATCATTTTATAGCCAGAAACCGGTTGAGACGGTTCACAGAACTGAATCAAACTTCAGTTAATTTGGGTTGAGCACATCTGAAGTCACAATTTGCATACTAAATATTATCCGAAATTAGAATTAGTGTCCCAAATCGTAGTATGTTGAAATGGGTATTCCAAAGATACCTTTTTCCGGTTAGAATCCGAAGTGCAGATCTGTGCACACTCTATTGCCCACAACACACTGAGCGTTGAACGAGGATTCCATTAGAACTACAAAACATGTGTTAAAAACTACAAACATGGTGGGCGTGCGGTTAAGTAGAGAGGGGTTTGACTTATGATTAATAATCAGTATCTGACATGATGAAAATATATCCACATTATATTATTTCATCTGCAACAACATTGTGAGCTTTTATAAAGATGCATTTGGTCATTCTGAGCCCCTTCATTTTTGGGTCACACTTGGTACCTTCGTGTTTAAAAGCCTTGAAATGTAACTTCTTTTTTTTTCAGGAAAATTAATGTAATATATTTTTGTTCAATAATATTTTTTGATTGTAATTTAGAATTTTGAGGGGATTTTATGATACTATGCAATATTTATACAATTTTTTTATGAGCTATTTTTTCCATTAAAATTAATATAATTTTTTTGTCAATAAATGCAATATTTCAGATTAAAATAGAGTGAAGGCCTTTAACATATCCAATTTTTTGTGTGTTCACAAGCTAATGTGACAAAAGTCACCAAGTTTCATTCCATCCCGATGAACCAAAAAAAAAAAATAATAATAATTCATTTAATTTCCTATGTCAGTCATTTTTGACTGTGAAGGTACCAAATGTTACTTTTTATTTTTCAACCCTTTAATACATCCAAATCATATCCATGATTTTTTTGTGTTTTCACATAGCTAATGTGACAAAAGTCACCAAGTTTCATCCCATTCTGATGAAGCAAAAAAACGTAAAAATTCAAAACGTAATTTTTTTTTGGCCATTTCTAACCAAAGAGATCCAGAGCATCATGCAAACACATGAGGAGATTCTCCGAACAAAAGACCCACGACCGGCAAATCAACGTGATCAACGTCAGCCTGGAATATGACCATGATGTGTCTTCCTACATGGTTGTTTATGGCATGAAAAGCTATCCACTTATCAATTAGGGTTAGAAGAACTGTTGCCAAAAACATAACATGCTAGAAACATAATAATCCCTGCAATAATGATCCATTCATAGACTCTTAAACATTTGCCTATTAAAATCCAAACAGTGACTTTTTTTTGGCTGGGTATAGCACATAAAAAATACGGCGCAGCCCTAGTGTATCTGTCCTGGCGCTGAATCTGATGAACACTGACCGTACGCGGGCAGATCCACCACCAGTTTGCCGTAGTGCTGCTGGGCTCCTGCATACTGGGTCTCAATGAGCTTCTCATCTTCTGCCCCGAACAGCTCTGAACCCTGACTGTGTTTCTTGAACTCCTGGAAGTGCATCTCCAAACTCTTGAAAATGCTGCGGGACTCTTCTGGACCCATTTTGGCCAGCTACACACAAACAAAGGCAAAGTGCATGCTGAAAATTCAGCTTTGATCACAGGAATAAATTACACTTTACTATATATATTCACATAGAAAACAGTTATTTTAAATTGCAATAATATTTCACAATTTTTACTGTATTTTTGATCAAAGAAAAGCAGTCTTGGTGAGCATTTATGTGTAAAATTTATATAGGTTTAGGTAACACTTATTTTACAGTGTCCTTGTTACACATGTAACATGCAGTTACTATAGTAATTACTATAAATTGTGCATATATATTATTTATATTTTTTGGCCTGTACTAGTTACCATGTTGATGGTGAGTGAATTGATGCGGTTGATGTCCAGAAGGCAGTACTGCCAGGAGATCATGCTCTTGATGTTGATGTACAGCTGATTCCACACGCCTAGAATGGCCTCATAATACTGGGAATTCCTGCAGTCAAACACAATAAACACAATAAACACAGTCATATCTACACAACACATTGATCATATACAATATGCAGAACACAAACTTACACGTGTGCAGAATGTCAAACTGAAATGCAGATTAAACACTGCGAACTTCATATTACTTTTTAAAAGTAAGTGTGCAATCAAGTGTGGAAAAACAACTTCATAGAGGAACTAAATAATGCCTTAAATCATGCATAAAAATGCAAAAAATGTATTTTATAGTTGAGGTTAGAGAGGCATGTTTAATCTTTAAAAGATTGTGATCTCGATTCAAACACCCATGTAATCTTATTCCTAAATGACTATTAAAGCTTAGACAAGTATGATCACAGCGAACATTCAGATCTGTGTTCTGATCCAGAGAGAGCCGCTGTCATGAAACAGCTTCACAAACAGTCTTTTCAATCACTCAGTATCATTATCATTACAATCATTCAGATGATCACAGAAATACTGAGATAAAAGTTTATAGTTCAGATATAAACACTGATGTCTACGGTAGAGACCAAAATACAGTAAATCACCTTCTGAAAGTAACTTGATGCTTCAAATAAAGATGGTATCAATTACATAATTACACCTGTAGGTGGCAGCAAGTGATTTAAAAAATGTAGTTGTCATTGAATCATTCATTCAAGAGATTTGTTCAAAAACGCTGATTCATCCAGTAATGAAACAAGTGAAGAATGTATAAGTCATTGAATCATTCACTCAATAGATTTGTTCAAAACACTGATTCATCCAGTAATGAAACAAGTGAAGTCTTTATGAGTGAGTCATTGAATCATTCACTCAAGAGATTTGTTCAAAAACACTGATTCATTCAGTAATGAAACAAGTGAAGAATGTATAAGTCATTGAATCATTCACTCAAACTAATTAAAAAACAAAATACTCAAATTAATTAAATATTTCTAAATGGACTGCAACAATTAAAATTTGGTTAGAACCTCTAGTAAATTATGTTATTTTATTTAGTTGTCTATTCAGAATCGTGGGAGAATCATGATCTCTATTTTAAACAAAAAATCGTGATTCTCAATTTATCCAGAATCGTGCAGCTGTAGTTGAGGTACTATAGTAATTATTATTAGCCTATATATTAATGACGATATGTGAATGAAACATCCTCATAAGTATATATATATATATATATATATATATATATATATATATATGTGTAGAGAGAGAGAATATTGTTTATGTCTTACTTGTTGGCCAGGTTGATGGCCAGTGGATTGGGAGGCGGCGTTAACAGACAGACCGAAGGCACCTGCATGTCCATCCCTCCAGGTCCTGTCACCAGCCATGTGGTTCGCTCCGAGTTGTCCTTCAGAATCCCTTCATCTCCCTTACGGATCGTCTTCTACAGATGCCACATGACAACAGACACACTATGACAAATGCACAACCATAACAGCTCTCTATTTCAGCCTGCGGCAACACTGTGCCTCAATGAAGAACTTACACAGAAATTATTCTGCTGAGTGTTCAAAAGTTTGGAATCATTAAGATTTTTGTTATTATTATTATTATATTTTTGAAAGACGTCTGCTTACCAAGGCTGCATTTATTTGATCAAAAATTGTGAAATATTATTCCAATGTAAATCAGCTGTTTTCTATGTGAATATATAGTAAAGTGTAATTTATTCCTGTGATCAAAGCTGAATTTTCAGCATCATTACTCCAGTCTTCAGTGTCACATGATCCTTCAGAAATCATTCTAATGATGATTGATGCTCAAGAAACATTTATGATTATTAACAGTGTTGAAAATTGATTTTATTTTCAGGATCCTTTAATGATCCTTTAAATTCAGCTTTGATCACAGGAATAAATTACACTTTACTATATATTCACATAGGTTATTTTAAATTGTAAAATATTTCTCATTTTTACTGTATTTTTGATCAAATAAATTCAGCTTTGATTACAGGAATAAATTATATTTTACTATTTCACATAGAAAAAGTTATTTTAAATTGTAAAAATATTTCAAATTTTTACTGTATTTTTTGATCAAATAAATTCAGCTTTGATTACAGGAATAAATTACATTTACTATATATTTACATAGAAATAAGTTATTTTAAATTGTAATAATATTTCAAATTTTTACTGCATTTTTGATCAAATAAATTCAGCTTTGATCACAGGAATAAATTACACTTTACTATATATTCACATAGAAAACAGCTGATTTAAATTGTAATAATATTTCAGTTTTTTACTGTATTTTTGATTAAATAAATGCAGCCTTGATGAACAGAAGAGACTTCTTTAATCTTAATGATTCCAAACTTTTTATTGGTAGTGTATATATATATATATATATATATATGTATATTTAAATGTCACCTCGTCCTGTCTGAAGTCACACAGCGCCTGCACGAGTATATGTTGACCGCTGATCTTCTCCTCTGGGTTTCTGGGTTTCAGTCTGATAATGTTCTTGGATTTGACCACCAGCTGCTGCACCATCTCTCTCTGCTCCATCAGACGCTCACGCTCTTTCTGACACACACACACACACACACACACACACACACACACAGTTATAACCCTGCATGACTCCAGCAGCGCTCAGACGCGTGGACACCTGAATGAAGCGTCACCTCCAGGCCCTGTAAGAGCTCCAGCAGGCTGTGCAGGGCGGTGGATTTATCGCAGGAGAAGTTCTTGCGGATGCTGTCGTGTTCTTTCTGCAGTTTGCCGTTCATTTCAGTCGTCTCCTTGAAGAACTGCAGAAAAGAGTTGTGCGGAGGCATTTTAGTATCTCTATTATTTAGGTGGTATTTAGAAACTATTCGTTTTTTTATTGAATTAGTTTTAATTTCATATTTTTGTTAGATTCAGATTTGTTGTGCTATTGTCAATTTTTATTAGGTTTTGTTTTTGTCTATACAGTTTTTTTATTTCAGTTTTTGCTTTAGTACTTTTAGTACTTCAAATTAACCTAAATAAAAAAATGTTGCCTTTTTTAAATTAGATTAATAATATTAATAATAATATTAATAATATTTTGATATTCATTTAATTTAATATTTTTAGTTTAAATTAAATTAAGTTTTATTTTCACTTACATTTTTGTTAAAGCTTTAGTTTTGTTGTGTTATTGTCGTTTTTATTAGGTTGTTTTTTTGTTGATATGTCTATAGTTTATCAATTTTTATTTCAGTTTTAGTTTGAGTTATTTCAGTATTTCAAGTTTAACTAAATAAAAATAAAAAATGTTTGGCAACTAGCTGAAAGTTTTTCATTTAAAATTTTCTGTTGAATATAATTATTCTTAAACTTTTAGTTTTGTTGTGTTTTGATATTTTTAATAGTTTTTTTAAATATGTATATCTATTTTTGTATTAATTTTTATTTCAGTTTTAGTTATTTTAGAGCTTCAAATTAAACTAAATAAAATTAGAAATGTTACTTTGGTAATTAAATTAAATAAGTTAATATTTTGAATTTTTTTCATATTTTTTGTAATTTTTTTGTAATTTTTCTTAAATTTTTAGTTTTGTTTTAAAATATATTTTTGTATTAATATTTCAGTTTTAATTATTTTAGCACTTCAAATTAAACTAAATAAAATGAGAAATGTTGCTTTGGCAATTAAATTAAATAAGTTGAAGGTTTTTTAATATTTTGATTTTTTTTTAGATTTTTTGATTCATTGTAATTTTTCTTAAATTTTTAGTTTTGTTGTGTTTTGACATTTTTAATAGTTTTTAAAAATATATTTTTGTATTAATTTTTCAGTTTTTGTTATTTTAGCACTTAAAATTAAATAAAATTAAATAAAAATGAGAAATGTTACTTTGGCAATTAAATAAATAAAATAAGTTGAATGTTTTTATTAATATTTTGAATTTGTTTTTTTATTTTCATAGTTCTGTTTCAATGTAATTTTTAGTTTTGTTGTGTTTTGACTTTTGACATTTTTATTAGTTTTTTAATGTCTATATAGTTTTTTTTTATTATTTTGTTGTTATTTTAGTACTTCAAATTAAACTAAATAAAACTGATTATAAATGAAATAGAAATGTTACCTTGGCAGATAGGTGAAATAAAATAACTCTAAAGTTTTTTTAAATATTTTATTTCATCTTATTTCAGTTAACATTTATTTTATTTCAAGTAACAAAAATGTTTTAGTTTTTTAATGTTTTTAGTTTGTGTAGTTTTACTCTTAGTTCAGCATGATAACACTGGCAGTTACGCACAAGACTCCAGTACAAATGCCTGAGAAAAGCTTCATCTCACCTGGCTGTATCGTGCGTTTTCCTTCAGGTGGACGTTGATGCATTTGGTGATCTGTAGCAGCCAGCTCCACTGCGTCTGCAGCGTCTCCATGTAGGCCTGTGAAAACACATCAGACTGAATGAGAAACACCACAGGACGGGTCAAAACACGACACACACCATCAGACACACACTCACCTGGATCTTATCAGATGCGGGATGGTTGTTCTTCATAACAGCGTCCACCTTCGCTTTCAGGACGTTCAGATCGATTTCCTTTTGCTCCAGTTCACTCATGAGTTTCTAAAACAGAGAACGGCTGTCAACACAACTGAAAATAATATTTCCAAATACCAAATAAATAAACACCAGATGTTTTGATCAACCGTCCACAAGAGGGCGCAACACAAATACCAATCAGCACCTTCTGTTCATTGCAAAGAACAAACCTGCTGTTAAGGAAGTGCATTTATTTTTAAAATCCAGTGTTCAATTTCAAAGTTTTTAGTCATAGTTTTTATTCTTTAGACGAAAAATGTCTTATAAATTTACTCAAAATTTTGTAAAATTTTTTCATATATAATTTTTTTTTAACTTTATACAGAATTTTTTTTTTTGCTAAAACTGCATTGAATACTATCATTTTTATTTTATTTTTTTTCTATATCATCAAATACTATTTTATTTTATTTCATCATTTTCATTTTATTTTATTCCAATTAATCGAATATTTTTTTTTTTTTCTAAAAACAGCATTGAATACTAGTCAGTGTAATTTTAGTATCACTAAGATATATTTTTTTATAATATTTTGAATCTATTTTTATTTTTATTTTTTCATTTTAATTTTAGTTAAAGTTTTAGTAATTTGGATGTGTGCTTGTCATTTTTAATAGATTTTTTTTATTTTATTAATTATTATAGTTTTTATTAATTATTATTAATTATTAGTTTTAGATATTTTAGTACATCAAGTTAAACTAAATGAAAATGAGAACTGTTCCCTTGGCAAAGAGCTGAAATAAAATGTTTACATTTTTTATTTTTTTATTTCAGTTAATGTTTATTTTATTTCAAGTAATGAAGACATTTTAGTTTCAGTTTTAATTTTAGTTAACTATAATAACTCGAATCATGATACGAATCAATGGCATTTTAGTTAATGAGAAAGTGCAAAATTAAACAAAATATTCACACATTTTATACATTATTTTAAACATGCATCAACATGTATGTATAAAACATATATTTAAAAATGCATCAAAATGAAATTATGCTTAAAAAATATCTGCGAGAATGGTCGAAAAAAAAAATCTTGTTTTTTTCATTAAGATTATTTTTGTGACTCACTGTTAAGAATGTATTTTTTTGCATTACTGTAAACACACTTTATACACATAAATCAACCGTCATGAACTTACCGAGAAGCTCTCCTGTTTTTGCAAGATGTACGTGTCTATGTTTTTATCTCCCCAGTCGAACACCAGCTCCTCCTCTTCTCGGTCGTTCACCCACATGATCTGACTGGAAATCTCCTGGATGATGTTGTGCAGGTCCTGCAGCTGAACGCTCCGCTGGTACGAGGTTTTCTGAAGACCAAGACATGATGCTCTAATAACTTCCCCACACATGTAATATATACAGCTGTGTTTGGTTGCCAGCACATGATCCTGAACCGTCTCACCTGAAGACTGTCCCATTCTTGCTCTAGTTTGTTGAGATAGGATTTGTTTGCATCTGCGTTCTGGCCTCGCATCTAGAAGTGAAAACACACAACAGATGTTGCCATGATGTAGACTTTCATTTAAATAACATCTTTACTGGTCAAAAGTTTTGAATAATTGTGATTTTTTTAACCATCATATTAGAATGATTTCTGAAGGATCATGTGACACTGAAGACTGGAGTAATGATGCTGAAAATTCAGCTTTGAATAAATTACATTTTACTATATATTCACATAGAAAACAGATGATTTACATTGTAAAAATATTTCACAATTTTTACTGTATTTTTGATCCAATAAATGCAGCCTTGGTGAGCAGAAAAGACATTTTTCAAAATATTTTAAAAAAATACTGTGATTTTGTAACAGAATATATTTTTTTGGGGCGAGAATATAGTTGTTTAGACCTCAGATATGCGATTTATATATAAACATATAGCGCCTGTTTGAAAATTTGTTTCGATGCTTTCAGAGATGTGAGCTCCAGGCCGTCAGCGACCGTTCAGAGCTCGTGTACCCGCTGAGAACAGCTTCATCTCGGCCAGTCCTTTGAGTATTTTCTGCTGGCTCATGTTTAAACATGAGGTATAATTCGTTTTGGGTATATCAAACGGGCAATCTTTGGTCTTGGTCTAATAGATTTGGCTTAAGGGCTATATTAAGTTTCATAACTTTATATTTAAATTGAAATTAAATCCTGTACTAACTAGAGCGCTGCTTTTGTACGTTTGACTGAACTGTTTGCTTGTGTTTATTTGCTATTTTACTTCTTATACTGTTATAATGGCTATTGTTGTTCATTTAAATATTAGTGTTCAGTAGGGGTGTAACGGTACACGTATTCGTACCGAACCATTTCGTTACAGGGATTTCAGCTCGGTGCATGTGCGTACTGAAGCATTACTTTGCAACATTGTAGCCTAACCACCATTAACCACCAATAAGCTCTGCGTTTTGTTACTTTTGATAAGAAACAAAGTGTCATCCTTCAAATTCTGTCCATGAAATCACGAAATTTAAACAGAAAATGGCGTTTTGACGCTCTTTGATGCGGCGTGACAGAGGTACAGGCGAGTGAACGCGATCATCTCTTCCTCTTTAATGCTAACTACAGAATAAACATGCATGAACATCTGAAGGTATGTTGAAAGATACAGTACAACTTACTGAAACGGTCATATCTCATGCAATCGCTCAGTGTTTCAACGGCGGAAATGAAAGCTTGTGAACAATATGTCATGTAGCATTTACCTCAGAAATCCATTCAGTGTCCAAAGTTTGTTAGTTCGCTAGAGAAATGAATTATTTCGTTTAATATATGCACTGTATTAGCCTATATAATCATTATATTTTACTTAACCTTTTAGTGATGTTCTGATTAGGCTATTTGATGCATGTTTAAATAAATCTGTCATGAAAATGACAGCCACTGTGTAGAAATGATTATATTTCAACAACGAATTGGAGTAGAAACATTTAGAAGTTAATGCAAAAACTGCCTTAGGTGCAGCTTACATGTTTGCATACAATTTGTTATTTGAGTGTTGATTATTTTATCTAAAAATAAAAAGCAATTTAATTTAGGCTAATAGTTTGGGCTCAGTTAACATTTAATATTATAGTAGCATAATGTTCAAGATAGAGATCCCTACAGAGTTTATAGCATTAGCAGAGATAAAGTTTCTTAAGGATAAAAAAATTAAGTTTTAATTTAATTTAATATATTTAAAGACAAAAACACATTTGTTCAGTAAACCACTGTTTAATAAAAAAAAAAGCAATTTTATGTTTAGTTTTCTCCTCTCCTGCTACCGAAAACCGTACTGAACCGTGAGTTTTGTGTACCGTTACACCCCTAGTGTTCAGTAAATAATATTTTATATAAACAACATGCCAAATTTTTTGGTATTGAGAGAGTGATTTCAACTTCAGTGAAAGTTACAGTAATACGCCATTAGATGGCGGCAAAGACTGTCTTTATGAGTGAGTCAGTCAGTTGCAAAGACTTTTATATTGAAATGGACTGAAACAAGGAAACAAGGACATTGTTTTTACTTAAAACAACATCTTACGAGACGCAACTGACAAATGCATTGACTAGCGCTGTCATGGGAAATCCTCTTAAATGTTAAAAGGACAAAGATATCGCTTTCCTCAGCGAACATTTTGTGATTATGAATATATGATTGACCTGAAGAATATCAGCTAGATGCAGGTAATACACTCTCTCTCTCTCTCATAATACTCTAATATTACAGTGAGTTTCAATGAAGCGACTAAACGTTCCATCGTTACGAGTTCTAAAGTGACGTTTTAGAATTAGTAACGAAGGCTGTTAAACTGTCAACTTGAGATTTGAATCCATGGCGGAAGGAAGTAGTTCCTCACAAAAGAGGGTTTTTAAAAGAGGGTTGTTGTTTCTTTTTTATTTACACACTCGTGTCGTCGAACTGTTGTATAACCGCAATATCACATGAGTAGCCGTGCTGATATACAGCCATATTGTACGGCTACGAGTGTGATATTGCTCATTTATATATATATATATAAAAAATAATGTAATGGTCCTAAAAGTAGGCTCTATTTTCTTTTTGTAAAATATTATTTCTTATTTTTCTCTAGTGATTAGAATATGATCTGATTCTGATCATGTACAGTAATAAATGTCACTTTAAGCTCTAATCTTAAATTTTACATGTTTAAAAGGAAACCAGGCATGAAAACAAAATAATGCACAGTTTAAAGATGGAGTCTGTGTTTTCTCATGAACTCACCATCTCCGTTCGGGCTCGATCCACCTCCACACTCTCTGGATGGAGCTGTGAAACGTGCTGTGATTGGCTATCTGCTGTTCGACGGCCGCTAAATCATCTCCCCACAACGACGTCTCGATCAGCCGCTGCTCACAAACACACACCACACATTAAACAAGCAGCATTTCACACTTTATATCTGTACATTTATATCTAGTTGAAACTGGGCAAAGAAATGCATGATGAGGATGTTAAAATCCAATTACAACCGACAATAAATCATGTTGTTTTGTTGCATCAAAACTAAATTACTCCAATTATAAAGACTGTTGTTTTCTGCTTAATATACTTTATTCTTTTTCTCCGGCCTTCTCTAAAAGAGCGTTTGGGCTCTTCAGCAGACGTCTGTTTTTCATTAACTCTGACCTCACTGACAGGAGGGAGTGTCGTATCTGCCGTGAGCGTCGTGTTATTGACCCCTGCGGGAGTCTGAGGAATTCTGGGGTTTTAGGACTCATGGGAGAGAGTCAGACAGACATACAGTAATAGTCTGAGTCTGCAAAACAGTGTTTCTGTGGGCGAGCGAGAGGCAGAGAAGGTTTGTGTACTTTGGCAGGACGCCGCGCTCTAATCTCGCTGAGCTTCATTTCATCTGTTCAGGGTTTTTCTTTCATTTTCTCTTGCTCTGTCTGTCCTGGAAATCACTTCAGCCCGTGTCCTATAGGAACAGAGCAGCATGATAACTGCTATCTTAAGTTGATGTCTATTTCTGTCACATAATGCTGAGAAGCTCCGCCCACACTAAGATCTCATTGGATGAGAATTCTGCTTAACATAACATATATTAAACATTAGATATACTACCGTTCAAAAGAAATGCATACTTTTATTCAGCAAGGATGCATTAAATTGATCAAAAGTGACAGTAAAGACATTTATAATGTTTCTATTTCAAATAAATGCTGTTCTTTTGAACTTTCTATTCATCAAATAATCCTGAAAAATAAAATGTGTCACAGTTTCCACAAAAATATGAATGGTTTTCAACATTGATAATAATCATAAATGTTTTTTGAGCATCAAATCATCATATTAGAATGATTTCTGAAGGATCATGTGACACTGAAGACTGGAGTAATGATGCTGAAAATTCAGTTTTGATCACAGGAATAAATTACACTTTACTATATATTCACATAGAAAACAGCTGATTTACATTGCAATAATATTTCACAATTTTTACTGTATTATTTATTATATATATTTTTTTTATTTTAATCTATATTTTATATCTATTTTTTGTTTTTTATATATATTTAGTTCTATTTTTTATATAGTAAAAACAGAAATATATATATATTTCAGCATTTTTGCTTTCAATAATGACAGAAATATTGATGCTACAGCCAGCTGATATGGCTAAAAATAATTAATCTCAATATATTTCAGTCTTTTTATGATGTTTATCATTGGAAAAAAATATTTTAAACGTTAGAGTGCAATTTCATTTTTTTATTATTATATTTTTTATTCATGATATTATATTTTTATTTTATATCTATATTTTTATATCTATTTTGTTTTTATATATTTAGTTCTATTTTTATATACTAAAAAAAAATATATATATATATATATATTTACATTTATATTTCAGCATTTTTGCTTTCAATAATGACAGAAATATTGATGCTACAGCCAGCTGATATGGCTAAAAAAATGATACATCTCCATATATTTAAGTCTTTTGATGATGTTTATATTAAATAACACATAGAAACTACATTAAAATCATTGCAACATTCACAATAGTGCTTAATTATAATCGCCTGCAAAATCACCAGTCCTGCTTGACACGTGAAACTTTTCAGGTCTTGCATTGATAAAAAAAAAAAAAAAACATTTTTTAAGTCCCCATGACACTTTCATAAGGTCCTAAACAGAGACGCCGTACCCTCTGCTGCGTGATCCAGGCCATGGCTTCGGTGAAGAAGCGGTTGGGTTCTTCACGGCTCATGGTGCGCCGGATCGTCCTGCTGCCCCACTTCTGCTGCGGAGGGCCGTTCAGAGCCATGCTGAGATCTCTTATCTGCTCAGAAAACAGATTCACACTGTGCACAGACAGAGAGAGAGAGAGAGAGAGATATAAGGTTACACTGGAAGTGAGCATAGATAAGAAACTAAAGTGCAGAAACATACCGATTCATGAATTGCATACACTGTTTCAAAGACTGGGGGAGTCTCTTCTGCTCACAAGGCTTCATTTATTTGATCAAAAATACAGTAAAAATTGTGAAATATTATTATAATGTAAATCAGCTGTTTTCTATGTGAATATATAGTAAAGTGTAATTTATTCCTCTAAATTTTCAGCATCATTACTCCAGCCTTCAGTGTCACATGATCCTTTAGAAATCATTCTAATATGATGATTTGCTGCTCAAGAAACATTTATGATTGAAAACAGTCATATTTTTATGAAAACCATCATACATTTTATTTTTTAGGATTCTTTGATGAATAGAAAGAACAGCATTTCTTTGAAATTAAAATTGTAATATCTTTACTCTCTCTTTAGTTAAAATTAATGCATCTTTGCTGAATAAAAGTATTAATTTCTTTTCTACATTAAAAAAAAATCTTGCTGACCCCAAACATTTAAACAGTAGGTACATATAACAACACATCTAGGGAACTAGGGAAGATACTGTGTAGCCGTTTTAAAGAATTTGGGTCACTGACATTACGGGTCATTTTTTTGTCCAAAGGCCTTAATAATAATAATAAAAAACAAAGATATGACATCCAAAGTATGTAAGGTAGTACAACTGGATTTCCTTTATTGAATCCAAAAGGTTTTAATTATATTTTGCTACATATAACTGTCAAAAGGTCATTTGGTTTAACCGTCCAACCGTTCATTTGTGATTAAAATATCTTAAAATGTAATAAATGTATATATTTTTTATTCTGGCATGATTTTATAACATCATATATCAACATAGTGCAAAATGATATTAAAATTATGTGTAGAAGTCATGCTTTAATATGAGAAAGAATGTCCGGAAAAATGAATTTCATTGATGTCATTCAGTAACCGATATAAAGGGACTTTTTTGGATCAAGTCATGTGGTCAATATCATGTGGCATCATTCAGGACCACATGGTCATGAAGCAAATCAACTAACTCTCTCTAAACTATTTGATAAATTCATGTTTTCTTGATCATACACATTCATATGTCATTCGGTGCAACCGCTATAAAACATGAAAAATGTTGTATTATTGTAAAAACTTGTACTAAATATAAAATATTTGCTTACTAGATATCTGTCTGTTAGCATTGTTTGACAATATCATCATTCGGTGTAACCAAAAGTGTCATTTGGTTAAACCGAATTACTTTTATGGGCTTTTTCTAGTAAAAAAAATGACAAAATCAGTGTTAATTGATTATAAAAACCACATAATCTCATTGTTAACACTTAATAAAACGTTAAAATTAATTATATCTCCATTATGTTTTAAAAAAACTTCAATCAATGACCCTCTTAACTTTATTATTTCGCAATTCCACTTGGTGCTAACAGAAATTACTTAAAATCTAAATGGGTGTGGTCTAGTACCTGAAGCCCCTCCCCATACCTACTCCACATCATTTCCTGTCCTCTCAGCACTAAATATTTTGGCAAAACGGCACAACGTGATTGGTGCAAAACTCTGCGAAGGTGTTCTGTTTTGTTGCTATGAGGTTGCAAGGTTAATGGGAAGTTGCAACCGCAACATGTAAATGCATGCTTGCGCGTGTCTCACCTCCGCACCACACCGTCAGACGGCAGGTTCTGCTGGTTCAGCTCCATGGCAAAGCTTCTGAGCTGGTCAGTGTTATCAGCAGCGGACACCAGACAACTTTGTGCTTCCATGAAAGCGTTGGCATCTCCGCCCTGCAGCGCAAAACACACACACACACACGCACCGAGAACAATAGAAACCAGCCGTCAGAAAAGTCCAGGATCAACAAATCCACACAGTCACCCTGCCGAGTGAGACTAGGTTTATGTGGCAATCTGAACTACAGAACAAACAAAACTTAAATCTGTAAACTCAGTTCAGTGTTTTGAGCTCATGCTCAAACAGCAACATTAAAGAAAGTAGAGATTTATTATGAAAACAAAGCAGAAGATACAGTTCAATGCATATTAATTTATGTGGTTATCTGCAAACTAAACACCTAAAGATGCGATTATTGTGTGCAAAATGCGTCAAAATGAGTTTATTCATCCTCATGTCGTTCCAAACATGTAAGACGGAAAAGAAGATATTTTGAAGAATGTTCACGCTGCTCTTTTACATAGTCACCGCACAAATATCTAAACATTCTTAAATCAAGATACATTTACTTACCTAAGATATTAACCCCTTAAGTGTCGCTTGGCGCTCTTTTTATTTATTGCCTTTTTTTCATATCACATATTAAATTAGGTATCATTCGAAAGCTTACGAACTCAAGATTCAGCCTGTGAAAACCGTTTTGAAATCGGAAATTGATTTACCATGGAAATGGTACTTTAATTTCTTTTAGCAAGCTCCTCCCTAGTGGGTGGTGTCAGGTTTCATATTACAATATTTATTTTAGCTACTTATAGTCAAAACCTTTTCTAATCTGACATATTAACATATCGTCGGAAAGGTCTGAGTCTCACGGTTCCATATTTGCCAGTGTTTTTGTGATAGATGTGAAATTTGGACAGAAATGTATCAATTTGTAACAAAGAGAAAAAAATTTCAATAGAATGTTGGTGACACCCGGTGGCTATTTTTGGTATAGCGCCTAAACAAAATCTCATGGGAACTTTAATTTTTGTGATATCAACTTCAAATTTGAAACACAACTTGGTTAGACATATGGCTTTCATTTGATATCAATTTTAAAGTACAATATATTTGATAAAATATAAATTTTATATGAAATAAAAATGTTTACTACAATACATTTGATTTACAAAAAATTTAAACTTACATAACTTTTTCATACTTTATTCATGCTATTTTTAAATAAGTAAATTAATTAATTTTTTATATATATATATATATATATATATATATAAATATTATTTTATGATACATATCAGTCGGAAAAAAACAATAATCCAAAACACTAAAATATAAATAATCACTTTAATATGTGAAAGTAAGGAACTAAAAATAAACTATTATGTTAGCACATGCACTAAACATATGTTTCACTTTCATTTTCCAGAATGCCAGATGAGGAACGGGAGTGTTTTATTATCTGAGAAATGTTAATTATGTGTGTGGGTGAATGCATTAAACACACTCATGTGATTCTCACGAGCTGTACAGCACATTTGATCTCTTGACAAGGGCCTGAATCCACAAAACTGTGTGTGCGTGAATATATAAGCTACTCACAGACGTAAATATTGATGCTGCCTTGTCCAGGTAATCCTGACACTGGTTCTGTAGAAACAATATCCGCTGCTGCATAGACGGCATAGACGGCATGGTAGGCCTGGTGGGAGAAAAAAAAAAAAATCAGCTTTGCATCACAGGAATAAATATAATTAAAATGCATTCAAATTGAAAACAGTTCTTTTCAATTGTAATATTATATTGCAATTTTTTTACAGTTTTTACTGCATCAAATAAAAGCAGAAAACTCTAAAAATCTTATTTATTCCAAACTTTTGACCAGTACTGTATGTAAATGCAATTATCAGTATCTACAAGCAATACAGAGATTTATAAATGGGCTTTTCACTGCTGATCCTGCAATATTTCTGGAGTAAACGCTTTCAAAAGCCCATCTGAAAACTGACTGATTCATTGTGGTTTATGAGCAGCTTGTTCTTCACTGATTTACGGCGATGCATTCCTCTACCGCCCTGCAGAATCTCTCAGTCGACCCCCGACACAGAGACGCCCAACCAGCCGGAGCAGGTCAAAAAAACTCCTGTATTAATGAATCTGACGCATCTCATAAATCTCTCCAATACTGAAAACACGGCTGTTTTGCTTCCAATACTTTCTATTTAGAGCAATACTTGTCAGGTTTTATTATATTACAGGTTATACATGTATGTTCCAGCTGAAAATGATAGTTTTATAGATCACTTATTCAATAAATATTAACTGTAGATAAGGACAGTTTAATGCTGTGCAAACAACGCAATCAAGCACATCAGATCCTGTTAGAAAAATATACAAACGCTTTTAACCTTTCAACAATACACTAAAAATGCTGGGTTGTTTCAACTCAAATTTGGGTCAAAAATGGACAAACCCAACCATTGGGTTACATTTTTAAATACAATTTTTAACCCAACGGTTGAGTTTAATATTTGACCCAATTTGGGTTGACCCAAATTTTAGAGGCATGCATAAAATGAAAAGTTAAAAAGCAAACAAAATTCACATCATGGATATAGTGAATTGACCATTTAAGTATATAGAAAATTAAAAGCAGCTTTAAAAATGTAAAATACATGTGAAATACATATAATTATATAATATTACTATATATATAAATAAAATAAATATACTATATACATTCATATATATATATATGCATAAAATTAAAAAGCAGCTTTAAAAATGTAAAACAAATACAAAATTATATATATTATATATTAAAATATATTAAATATTATATATTTTATATATTGAATAATTAAAATGTATTTAAATATTTAATATATTATATATTATAATATATATTACATTTTTAAAGCATAGCCTATTGTTGAAAATGAAAGTTTTTTTAATGCATTATTTATGATACAGTTCAGTATAATACATTCTTAAATAAATTATTAAAATAAACCATCTTAAAATATTTTTTTTTTATTTGATTTAATTTTATCTGGTGCATTATTTTGCATTCATATCTTGACTAGGCGTTCTAAGTTCTAAAACATGTGATACAAAGATAAAACCAAATGGAATGTTGTGGTACAAAACATTCAACGAATAAAATTAGGCAAGTAAACAAATAGAAACCAGACACTTCTGAGCGAGCTGAGATGCATCTCATTTGAATGGAGAATATGCATATGAATGCACAACAGAGTCGTTATTCATGTTTATGACCAGTAGCTGCCAGATGACTCATGAACTACTGCGCAGCGCTTGGATACGGCAGCCATTGCCTTTCCCACAGGATCCTGCAATTACTGTGCAATGTAGGTTTACAGGAAGCTTTGCACGACAAGTGTGAGTCTGAAAGTGACCTGTAAACTCATGCAGAAACGAAAACAAAGAAGCTACACAGTATCAGCAGGGATTGTGTTACCGAAGAGGCCGATCCACCTGCAGCAGAGGCCTACATTTACACAAGCACACTTCAGAAACTCCCAGCTTCATATACTCTCGTTCTGGGAGATATGAGCGCCTTTGATGTACTTATATAACCTTTGAACCTCTGCTGATTTATGATACCATTTCACTTCAACAGATGTACTTCACTTAGGTTTTACTCCATCACTGTTTTTATTAAAATGCTGGGTTAAAAAACAACCCTAGTTAGGTTAAATATGGTCAAACCCAGCAATTGGGTTAAATGTTTGACCAACCTGCTGGTCAGTTTTATATAACTCAACTTTTGTTTAAAAATGACTTTATGTCTGGCTGAAAATGAACCCCAAATAGGTTGGAAATTAAAAATCAAACACATGATTACTAGAGGAAACAATAATAATCAGAAGGTGAACAATTTAATTAATGTTTACTATTTAGTTATAAAAAAAACTTATTAAATAAATGTTACCTATTTTAGGTTCATTTCAAGCGAGCAATATAGTAATTTTCAAACAATAGTTGAGTTAAATAAAACTAGCCAGCAGGTTTACATTTAACCCAACCACTGGGTCAAAACAACCCAATCGCTGGATTTGTTCATATTTAACCCAACTTGGGTTATTTTTAACCCAGCATTTTTTTTAGAGCGTAGTTCTGTTAAATACATCTCTTTCAACATTTTTAATCTTTTTGCATTATCATTTTAAAAATTATTTTGAATGATCTAAAAGTTTACCACTTTGTATTAGATTTAATTTTTCTTAAATAGACCATGTCTGAACACTGACCCAAGCCTTGGAATTGTGAAAAAAAAGTCCGAATTGTAAGATATAAACTCGGAATTGTGAAATATAAACTCGGAATTGTGAGATATAAACTCGGAATTGTGAAATATAAACTCGGAATCGTGAGATATAAACTCGAAATTGTGAGAAAAAAGTCGGAATTGTGAGATATAAACTCGGAATTGTGAGATGGAATTGTGACGGAATTGTGAGATATAAACTCGAAATCAATTGTGAGAAAAAAGTCGGAATTGAGATATATAGAAAAAAGTCGGAATTGTGAGATATAAACTCGTCTGTGAGAAAAAAGTCGGAATTGTGAGATATAACTCGAAATGTGAAAAAAAGTCAGAATTGTGAGATATAAACTCGAAATTGTGAGATATAAACTCGGAATTGTGAGAAAAAAGTCGGAATTGTGAGATATAAACTCGGAATGTGAGATTCGGAATTGTGAGATATAAACTCGAATTGCTCGGAATTGAGAAAAAAGTCGGAATTGTGAGATAAACTCGAAATTGTGAATTAGAAAAAAGTCGAATTGTGAGATATAAACTCGAAATTGTGAGATATAAACTCGAATTGTGAGAAAAAAAGTCGGAATTGTGAGATATTGTGAGATATAAACTCGCGGAATTGTGAGATATAAACTCGAACTATATAAACTCAGAATGTGAGAAAAAAGTCGGAATTGTGAGATATAAACTCAGAATTGTGAGAAAAAAGTCGGAATTATGAGATATAAACTCAGAATAGTGAAATAGAAACTTGGAATTTTGAGAAAAAAGTCGGAATTGTGAGATATAAACTTGTAATAGTGAGACAGAAACTTGGAATTTGAGAAAAAAAGTCAGAATTATGAGATATAAACTCGGAACAGTGAGATAGAAACTTGGAATTTTGAGAAAAAAGTCGGAATTGTGAGATATAAACTCGGAATAGCGAGATAGAAACTTGGAATTTTGAGAAAAAAGTCGGAATTATGAGATATAAACTAGGAATAGTGAGGGAAAAAAAGTCGGAACTGTGGGATATAAACTCGGAATAGTGAGATAGAAACTTGGAATTTTGAGGAAAAAGTCGGAATTGTGAGATATAAACTCAGAACTGTAAAATATAAACTCTGATATAAACTTGCATTATTATTTTTAAAATTATTTTGAATTATCTACCATTTTGTATTAGGTTTCATTTTTCTTAAATAGCCCATGTCTGAAGACTGAATACTAACATTTTTTCTGGTTTCTATTTGTTTCTATTCTATTCTATTTGTTTACTCGCCTAATTTTTCGATCCAAAACATTCTATTTTGTTTCAGCTTTGTATCACATGTTTTAGAAGAACTCAGAACGCCTACTCAAGATATTAATGTAAAATAATGCACCAGATAAAATTAAATCAAATAAAAAATATTTGAATATGGTTTATTTTAATAAATTATGTGTACTTTTGAAGCATTTATTTTATTCTGTATAAACTGAAAACTTCCGCAAACAAAAACAAATTAGACACTTTTTGCATATAGTGCATGTTAATGCAAACGTTTAATTTTATTTATTATGTAGGTGAATTAATGCATAAAATAATAACACGTTCATATCAAACGCATGAACTTGCAGTGTTAAAAAGTGTATAAAAAGCCACTAAAAACGCAAGTAACAGGTGTTTACTCACACTTGTCCCGCGCTCATAGAGCCTCTGGAGAAGCTTTGGTTGTATCCCTCCACGTACTCCTGAGTGAAGCCATTATTCCCCCGCTGCACCACCACCTCACTGCGCGCGTACGGAGCCGCGGCGTTGAGCTCGCTGCGCGACCCGGAGCGGCGTCCCATCATGCTGAGCCCGCGCTGCGACCCGTACATGCTCATGACTGCGCCCGAGCTTCACTTAAAATGGCGGAGTTTTAAAAGTGAACCTGAGGTCAGATGCGCAGCTCCAGATGAAGCAGCCGTGAAGAGCCTCCGAGCGCAACTCCACTAGGAAGAGCCGCAGTTCACTGATCCGACGTCACTCCCACAGACCTCCATCTGAACACACCCTCACGCGCCTGGAGGCGTCTCTCTGTGCACTGTTGAGGGAAGTTCACAATTACATTCAGCATTATGACATGTTTAAAAACTATTTTAAACAACATACTTGTTTCCAATTATCGCGCATGCAGATTTATGACCTCCGAGAGCATATGTGTACTTTCAGAAATGCATTTGCATGATGATTTAAATGCATTAAAAGCATTGATATATATATTTTTTCCATCCCCATGTCCGTTTAGGTGCAACTGAACTTCAGTTTTTCATTGTAGTAACTTGAAATGTACTGTGCACAAAATGGTGAAATGTTTTAAAACACTTTCCCTTTATGTATTTACATATGAAAATGTAATGCTCATGAAATTAAAAGTCCAAGCTGAGATCATTCACATGTGTTTGCCATCACTGATGGTTCTGGGTCTACAGGAAAGACGAGTCTTTCTCCTAAAAACCCCTGAAGACATTTTCTGTCATTATGCTTCTCCAAGCTTCAATCGCCCTTGGCACCTGATTAAAGAAGCGGTGCACTGGTATGTCAGAAATCAAACAGGTTGACACAGGACACGGGTATAATGCATGCACATTAAACTCCAACTATCAATGCATGCCATCATTTCTGAAATGATTAGAGTGCAGTTTTAGTTGTGTGTATGGGTGGGGTGTGTTGTGGCTTTCAACTTTCTCCTGAACTCAGAGGTCGTTGCTGTAGTAAATGCAGAATCTCCGTGTGCTGCTTTAGGGTCTTTCCTCATGCACACTCCTCTTTTTCTCACATTTCTGACTTTTTCTCACAAATGCAAGATTACATCTCACAATTCTGACTTTTTTCCCCCTCCAAATTCTAAGTTTGCATCTCACAGTTCACATCTTGCAATTCTGACCTTTTTTCTCACAGTTGTGAGTTTATATCTTACAATTCAGAATTTTATAAAAGTCTGAATTGTGAGAAATAAACTTTTGACTTTTTAAATAAACTTTTATATCTTGACATTCTAATTGGAGTTCTGACTTTTTCAGACTTGCGAGGGAAAAAAGTCAGAATTGTGAGATATAAACTTGGAATTGTGAGGAAAAAGTTGGAATTGTGAGAAATAAACCAAGAATTGTGAAAAAAAGTCAGAATTGTGAGATACAAACTCGGAATTGTGAGGAAAAAAATTGTCAATTGTGAGAAAAAAGTCGGAATTGTGAGAAATAAAACTTGCAATGTGTTGTGAAGGTGAAAAAAGTCGGAATTGAGAAATAACTTGCAATTGTGAGAAAAAAGTCAGAATTGTGAGAAATAAACTTGCAATTGTGAGAAAAAAGTTGGAATGTGAGAAATAAACTTGGTGGAATTGTGAGATATAAACTTGGAATTGTGAGAAAAAAGTCGGAATTGTGAGAAATAAACTTGGAATTGTGAGGAAAAAAGTCGGAATTGGGAGAAATAAACTTGCAATTGTGAGAAAAAAAGTCAGAATTGGGAGAAAAAAAAATTGTGAGAAAAAAATTGGGAGAAATAAACTTGGAATTGTGAGAAAAAAACAATTGAGAAAAAAAGTCGAATTGTGAGAAATAAACTTGAATTGTGAGAAAAAAGTCAGAATTGTGAGAAATAAATTGGAATTGTGAGAAAAAAAGTCGGAATTGTGAGAAATAAACTTGCAATTGTGAGAAAAAAAGTCGGAATTGTGAGAAATAAACTTGGAATTGTGAGGAAAAAAGTCAGAATTGTGAGATAGAAACTTGGAATTCCGAGAAAAAGTCTGAATTGTGAGATATAACTTGGAATTGTGAAAAAAAAGTTCGGAATTGTGAGATATAAACTTGGAATTGTGAGAAAAAAGTAGGAATTGTGAGATAAACTTTCAACTTTTAATAAACTTTTATATCTTGCAATTCTAAGATTATATCTTGGAATTCAGAATTTTTCTCAGAACTGCACAGAAAAAAGTAAGAATTGTGAGATATAAACTTAAAATTGGGCGAATAAAAGGGATAAAATGTCGCAACTACCTTTTTTACGGACACGTTTTAAATGATTTTCTTTCTTAATGCATGCTCCTTGTCTTAGTGTGCAAAGCTTCAACAGTGCATGTTATTCCCAAGAAGAAAAGGATTGCTTAGGTAATCAAAATATAATAACTTCGCCTCTGAGACTCAATATGCATCACATTACTGAAGTAAATGTGTTCTGGACGCTGTTTCACGTTGGCTTTAATAATGCCATCAGAGCGCTGGTGTTTCTGTGGGTGTGAATGGCGTGTTAGCTCAGACATGCAGTCGCAGTATTTCACACCAGGACGTGTGAATGAGCGCATCTGACCGCGCATACGGTCACTCTCTCTGTGACAGGAGAGACAGAGAGAGAGAGAGTTTCAGCCTATCAGATTCAATTGGTTAATCAATGCTCTGGGCGCATTTCTGAGGTTTTTACTGCATGTCTCAGCCTGACACGCATTCCATCTCAGCAAACCTCTGACTGTCACCAAACATATAATCAGAAGCATTTGTGAAAACACTTTCTCACCAAGAAATGCACATCATTATTGCATAAGATAGAAAGCTGCAAATGGGATTTCTTCATCTTTTCAACTGTTCTCATAGTGAGCAATGACTTTACTGAAGTCTCCTGCTTTTCAGATGTTTCTACTGGCTAAAAACCCAGTCTTCTCTACACTCTTAGAAGAAAAGGTTCTACATAGAACCTATAACAGTTCCTTCATATACAGTACAGAACTTTTTAAGGGTTCCATCATGTTCCATGTTTTTCAGATGTCACTCTAATTTTCCCAGAGCGGCAGAAATGAGGCTGTCTTTCACACACACTTACACATGCAAACATGTTCAGTCTTTTTTCCGTGTCGCCTCTAGCGAGGGTGGAGATGATCAGAACGTGGCCTAACAGACGCACTTTCTGCAACTCTGCTGATTTTGGTTCACATACAGTGAATTTCAGAAAACCTGTTGAGAAAATGTCCGGGTCATATTTCACCGCAAAACCAAGAGAAAACAATTATATTTAGCAAAAAATAAAAGAAGCTGAATCTCATTACTGCAATGCAATAAATAAAAAACTTAATGCATGAAATATATGTATGGATTATAATATTTGTTGCCTAAAATGCCTTTAAATTAAACTAATGCAAATTATTCCATATTTCATTCTAATGGTAAAATACACAAAACAAAGAGAAGTTAGGAAGAAACATGCTTAATTAGGATTACAATAATGACAAAATGCAAAAAATTTCCTTCATGCAAAGTACGTTTCTTTTGATTTTGAGGTGAACTATGACACAAACATGTTTCTGTGAGTTATTATGTAGCTGTTGGGCATGAGACTTACTGCTGGAATCATCTCAACAATTATATGACTAACAAACTGCCCTACGAGAAATTTTTAATCAGTGATGCTTGTTATAAATCCCTTCTATTGAGATGAGTAAACTCATGATGAGTCTCGACAGGGTTATAATGACTCAATACGCAAGCGTGTCTTCATGTCATTTACTGTTTTAGTAACGTTATTTAAATTTCAAATAATTTAGTCTTCATTAAAAACCCACATAATAGATTAGGCGTCTTTTCTCAAAACTTTATGCAATGGTATTGTGTTCATGTCTTCTGTGTCACAACCAGAGATGTGTAATACCTGAGAGAGGCTGTTTCATCTCAATTCTTCATCCCATTCATCTCAATGGCAGATTCTCAGACAGTGCAGGATGTTCATGTTCATTATGTGACAGATCACTCATCATAGGCAGCAATATAAGTGCAATCTGTCACAATAAAACCTGTCAACAATAAAAGACGGAATTGTGAGAAAAATTTTGGAATTGTGAGATGTAAACTCAGAATTGAAAGAAAAAAGTCGGAATTGTGAGATAAAGCTTGGAATTGCGAGAAAAAGTCGGAATTGTGAGGTATAAATTTTGAATTGTGAGAAAACAGTGGAATTGTGAGATAGAAACTCGGAATTGCAAGAAAAAAAGTTGAAATTGTGTAGAAAGGAATTGGAAAAAAAGTTGAATTGTGAGATAGAAACTCGGAATTGCAAGAAAAAGTTGGAATTGTGAGATAAAGCTTGGAATTGTGACACAAAAGTCAGAATTGTGAGGTAAAATTCGGAATGTGAGAAAAAAAGTCGGAATTGTGAGATACAAACTCGGAATTGTGAGAAAAAATGTTGGAATTGTGAGATAAAGCTTGAAATTGTGAGACAAATTCAGAATTGTGAGATAAATTCGGAATTGCGAGAAAAAGTCGGAAGTGAGATATAAATTCGGAATTGTGAGAAAAAAAGTCGGAATTGTGAGATACAAACTCAGAATTGTGAGAAAAAATGTGGAATGTGAGAGGAATTGTGAGACAAAAGTCAGAATTGTGAGATAAAATTCGGAATTGTGAGAAAAAAAGTCGGAAGAAAAAAAGTCTGAGATACAAACTCGGAATTGTGAGAAAAAAAAAATGTTGGAATTGTGAGATAAAGCTTGGAATTGTGAGACAAAAGTCAGAATTGTGAGATATAAATTCGGAATTGTGAGAAAAAAAGTCGGAATTGTGAGATGAAAGAAAAATGTTGGAATTGTGAGATAAAGCTTGGAATGTGAGACAAAAGTCAGAATTGAGATATAAATTCGAATTGCGAGAAAAAAGTCGGAATGTGAGATATAAACTCGGAATTGTGAGAAAAAATGTGGAGAAAAAAGTCGGAATTGTGAGATAGACTCAGAATTGCAAGAAAAAAAGTTGGAATGTGAGATAAGCTTGGAATTGCGAAAAAAATTCGGAATTGTGAGATATAAACTCAGAATTGTGAGAAAAAAGTCGGAATTGTGAGATTGGATAGATCGGAATTGCGAAAAATGATAAGATATAAACTATGATTAACATTTGTGATGCACTTCAAGTATTGAATACTGTATATTAATCCTATTAAAGCCAAAGAAGTTTTTAAGTCAAGAGCAGATTTGAGCAGTTTTTGTTGTTGTTGTTCTTTACTCAGCATTAATGGCACAAGATATTCAGCTACTGTCACTTTAAGACCAAATGCATGGATCAGACATGCACCAGATTTTCTCCCAACTTTTTAAGTTTATTAAGACTTTTTATTTGAACTTAGTTAAGACTGTTAGGAGGATACTCGCCAAAACAGAGAACACAGTTCAGTAATGCCACACTATCTGAAGCCTGATCGATGCGTCCACAAGTTTGTTTGGGTGCACGCAACAAAAATGACATCATTGCATTGGTGTAGAGTTACATTCAAGCTATTTTAAGTCATGAAGAAATTTTTTCCACAGGAAAATATGTAATTTTGGTGATCAAAGATGGATTTTAAGGGATAAAATGATTGACTACAGTGGGACTTTAATTATTTATAACTCTGATTATCTATCATTTTCATAAAAGAGTTACCATCAACGTATTCTAAAACACATGGAAATATCTGTTAAATATGTCTAGACTGGAATATGCTGTTTTAGGAGACAATGCCAGAGTGTCTGATCTAAAATGCAAATAGGCACAATCGAAACTGACATATTTGGCAACTTACTACAATCACACGCCCTTACAATGGTTCACACCAAACAAATGAGCCACATGGAAAGCAACTGCGTCACTTACTGAAAATCAAATGCTCAGCAAAACAGGCATATAAAGAAAAGAAAAGGCTATTTTAATGAGTTTTGTTTAGTAATTTCTACTTGCTCATACAGGTTCAGAGAACATTCAAAAGTAACGTTCCCTTAATGTTTGAAGAATGATAAAATGGAATGTTTCCTTAACGTATGCATAACCAAGAAAGAACGTTTTTAAAACATTTAGAAACATTCATAGAACATATTTTTGTTAGCTGGGCAGATGTTTATTATTGTCTGTCTGGGGAATATCCTCTTAAGTTCAGTAAGTTCATTGTACGGAGGGCAGTGTGAATGAATGAATGTGTGATTAAAGGAACTTCAGGATGCAGTTGTGCTTTTTCAGCAGGAAGTGAGTCAGAAAGACCCTCCTGATGAGAAACGCTCAGATATTCTGGGGAAAAGCGAGAGAGAGAGGCACTGTGTGTTTGTGTTTTGTTCCCAAAAGCCAAAAGTGATCATGTTACGCTTCACCTGATACTCTTGTTAAACTCGCTTCCTTCTCTGTCACTCTATTGTCCATCATTCCCAAGATTCAAGCAGAATTATTAATGTGGTTAAAAGCGACTCCATTGTCAAACTGGGTGTTTCTTCAACAATGCACACTTTCATTCATGTGGACTAAAATAAACTCTTTCTTATAGTTTATTTAATTCGTCTGACAATAGACATCCAATTCCACCACATCTCCAATCACTATTTATTTTGTGCTGGAAATTATATTTCAAATATGTTTGGAATTACATTTTCATTTGATTATTTTAATATATTACCATTTAAATGAAAATCACTTTACCTTGAACTTCTTTATCTCTCTCTCTGTCTCTCTCTCTCTCACACACACACACACCCACTCTGTGTCTCCGCCTCTCACACATGCAGGTTTCCATAATCCTGATCAGAACAGAACAGGTTGTATGAGTGTGTATGTGTGTGTGTGTGTGTGTGTTGTGTGTGTGTGTGTGTGTGTGTGAGTGAGGGGAGTGGAAATGGGTGTGTGTGTGTGACCTTGAGTGGGTGGAGATGAAACAAATATTTTGACTTGCAACACACCCACACTGCGAGGCAAACTATAATAGAATGTTAGAATGATAGATAGAACAATAGATAGATAGATAGATAGATAGATAGAAACCCGATTCCAAAAAAGTTGGGACACTGTACAAATTGTGAATAAAAAAGGAATGCAATAATTTACAAATCTCATAAACTTATATTTTATTCACAATAGAATATAGATAACATATCAAATGTTGAAAGTGAGACATTTTGAAATGTCATGCCAAATATGGCTCATTTTGGATTTCATGAGAGCTACACATTCCAAAAAAGTTGGGACAGGTAGCAATAAGAGGCTGGAAAAGTTAAATGTACATATAAGGAACAGCTGGAGGACCAATTTGCAACTTATTAGGTCAATTGGCAACATGATTGTCAAGTGTCTCTCAGAAGTCAAGATGGGCAGAGGATCACCAATTCCCCCAATGCTGCGGCCAAAAATAGTGGAGCAATATCAGAAAGGAGTTTCTCAGAGAAAAATTGCAAAGAATTTGAAGTTATCATCATCTACAGTGCATAATATCATCCAAAGATTCAGAGAATCTGGAACAATCTCTGTGCGTAAGGGTCAAGGCCGGAAAACCATACTGGATGCCCGTGATCTTCGGGCCCTTAGACGGCACTGCATCACATACAGGAATGCTACTGTAATGGAAATCACAACATGGGCTCAGGAATACTTCCAGAAAACATTGTCGGTGAACACAATCCACCGTGCCATTCGCCGTTGCCGGCTAAAACTCTATAGGTCAAAAAAGAAGCCATATCTAAACATGATCCAGAAGCGCAGGCGTTTTCTCATTTAAAATGGACTGTGGCAAAGTGGAAAACTGTTCTGTGGTCAGACGAATCAAAATTTGAAGTTCTTTTTGGAAAACCGGGACGCCATGTCATCCGGACTAAAGAGGACAAGGACAACCCAAGTTGTTGTCAGCGCTCAGTTCAGAAGCCTGCATCTCTGATGGTATGGGGTTGCATGAGTGCGTGTGGCATGGGCAGCTTACACATCTGGAAAGGCACCATCAATGCTGAAAGGTATATCCAAGTTCTAGAACAACATATGCTCCCATCCAGACGTCGTCTCTTTCAGGGAAGACCTTGCATTTTCCAACATGACAATGCCAGACCACATACTGCATCAATTACAACATCATGGCTGCGTAGAAGAAGGATCCGGGTACTGAAATGGCCAGCCTGCAGTCCAGATCTTTCACCCATAACAAAAAAAATTTGGCGCATCATAAAGAGGAAGATGTGACAAAGAAGACCTAAGACAGTTGAGCAACTAGAAGCCTGTATTAGACAAGAATGGGACAACATTCCTATTCCTAAACTTGAGCAACTTGTCTCCTCAGTCCCCAGACGTTTGCAGACTGTTATAAAAAGAAGAGGGGATGCCACACAGTGGTAAACATGGCCTTGTCCCAACTTTTTTGAGATGTGTTGATGCCATGAAATTTAAAATCAACTTATTTTTCCCTTAAAATGATACATTTTCTCAGTTAAAACATTTGTTATGTCATCTATGTTGTATTCTGAATAAAATATCGAAATTTGAAACTTCCACATCATTGCATTCTGTTTTTATTCACAATTGTACAGTGTCCCAACTTTTTTGGAATTAGGTTTGTAGATAGATAGATAGATAGATGTGTGAGCTGGATAAGCTCTGACTGTACTCTTGTCGTCTCAGTGTGAAGACGCTCATCACTCTCTCTCTCTCTCTCTCTCTCTCTCTCATAATAATGTTCCTCTTCTAAGCTCATGATGTCACCTGTTGGTCGCAGTGGCATCTGGCAGCTGAACGCTCGCTGTCATCAATGATTGATGAGACCTTCTGTACAAAGAAGAACAAAACACTCAATGTAAAGCACATGTTTGGGCTGCTGGTGATACTGGAGTATTATTTGAGGTAGTTTGGATGTTTTTACCATGTAAACGATTGATGTAATGATTTACAGTAGATCATCTCAATGTGCCTGTGAATTTATGAAGTATTTTCTTCCATTAATTTTCTTCATATGGGAATTCTTGAATAAAGATTTCTGATACATGAACCAAACCAACCACAGCATTACAAACTTTCATTTGAAGCAAAAAAGTATATGATAATCTGAAATAAATAAATAAATATATAAATATGCTCCATATGGGTTTTACAAAATTCTTGAATTATTAAAAATAAAATTCTTGTATTATCAAATATAAAAAGTATTTGATAATATGAAACGAATGAAATATAGAATTAATGAATTAAATTAAATAAATTAATATTAAAATTAATAATAAATAAATAAATAAATAATATTCTCCATATGGATTTTACAAAATTTTAGAATTATTTTAAAAATGTATGATATATCAATACAAAAAGTATGATGCAATAATTAAATAATAAATAAACTTACAAATTCCATATGAATTTTAGAAAATTATTCTATTATCAAATACTAAAAAAGTATTAATTAATAAATGAAAATAAAATAAATATGGATTTTTGAAAATTCTTGAATTATAAAAATAAAACTCTTCTATTATCAAATACAAAAAAGTAAAAATGAGTGACTGAATGAATGAATTTAAATAAATACATATATCTCCATATGGATTTTACAAAATTTCTTGAATTACTAAAAATAAATTCTTGTATTATCAAATATAAAATAGTATTTGATATATGAAACAAACAAACAAATGATTGAATGAATGAATAAATAAATACTACATACATACATACTCTCCATAAGGATTTTAGAAAATTTTTGAATTATTTAAAATAAAATTCTTATCAAATACAAAAAGTATGATGAAATAAATAAATAAACAAACAAACAAACAAATTCCATATGATTTAGAAAATTCTTGCATTATAAAATAAAACTCTATATCAAATATAAAAAATATTGATATGAAACGAACGAACGAATGAATTAATTAATAAAATAAACAAACAAATTCCATATGAATTTTAGAGAATTCTTGAATTATTAAAAATAAAACTCTATTATCAAATATAAAACATATTTGATAATATGAAATGAACAAATGAATGAATAAAATAAAATAAACAAACAAATTCCATATTTTAGAAAATTCTTGAATTATTAAAAATAAAACTCTATTATCAAATATAAAACATATTTGATAATATGAAACGAACGAACAAATTAATTAATTAATAAAATAAACAAACAAATTCCATATGAATTTTAGAAAATTCTTGAATTATTAAAAATAAAACTCCATTATCAAATACAAAACATATTTGATAATATGAAACAAATGAATAAATGAATGAATAAAATAAACAAACAAATTCCATATGAATTTTAGAGAATTCTTGAATTATTAAAAATAAAACTCTATTATTAAAAAATAAAACATATTTGATAATATGAAAAATACAAATGAATGAATGAATAAAATAAACAAACAAACATACAAATTCCATATGAATTTTAGAAAATCCTTGAAGTATTAAAAATAAAATTCTTCTATTATCAAATACAAAAAAGTGAAAATGAATGACTGAATGAATGAATTTAAATCAATAAATAAGGTAAAGACTGTATTTTACATTTGTTGTAGAAAATGATCTGCTCATCCCTCGTCTCTGACTGTAAACACAGTCTATGAGCAGAAGTGAGCAGACGCTCTTCTAATGAACGGATCTGCTTATTCCACTCATTTCAGTTTGTGCAGGTTCTTTTCCTTTTCACAAAGCAGATCATTTATAGAAATGACACACTGAACTTGAACCTTTGGGATGAACTGGAACACAAGAAAAGAAGAAGTTGAAATTCTGCAGATTCTGCAGCTCACGCTGGGAGTGTGTGTGCTTTTACATTTACTGGAAATCATATTACTCTCTGGAGAAGATGAAGAGGAGTTTTATGTAATAACAGCAGGAGGAGACGCACCAGACTGAAACTAATGTTCTGCCTTCACTCCTCAGTGGTCACATGACAAATCTGCTCCATATTGTTTTTTTTAACATGTAATGCCATCTGCTGGTCAGTAAATATGAACTCAAATTTGGATTATGCACTTACAGTCAAGCGCCTCCAGGGGGAAGCAAACAGCAGCATTTCTTCTCTCATGTACAAATGCTTTACCCTTTGACCTTTTGTTAGTATATTCGAATTTAATTGAATTTGTTTCTGACCATTATATATATATATATATATATATATAATATTTTTTTTTTTTTTTTTAATGAGATTGTTCTTCCTCCAGAGTGTGCATTATGGGTTAAAATCCCAATCCTCTCTTGTTTGGGTTTTGTTTTAATGGACACATTTGTACACTACAAATTCTACACTACAAAAAATACACCACCAATATTGTGAATATAAATCGGTTGCAGCTGAATTGTGGCTGAATTTCTGTAAAATTGTTTTAAAAAAATACGGCAACCGGCTGGACAATCATTTACAACTAGATGAGTAAAGTTTGTGAACAAACGTTGATGTTGGCTTGACATGATTTAACATGTTGCTAGCATGTTTTAGCATGTTTGCTAGTATGACTTAATATGTTATGTTTTAGCATGCGTGTTTTAGCATGTTTGCTAACATGATTAACATGTTGTTAACATGTTTTAACGTTAACGATTGATTAGCATACTACTAGCATGTTTTAGCATTTTGCTAGCATGATTTAATATGTTGTTAACATGTTTTAACATGTTAACAATTGATTAGCATACTACTAGCATGTTTTAACACGTTGCTAACATGATTCAACTCATTGCTAGCATGTTTTATCATGTTTGCTAACATGATTAGCATGTTGCCAGCATGTTGGTACCAGGATTTACCACATCGCTAACATGTTTTAACATGTCGCTAGCACGATTAACATGTTAGCATTATTAGCATTTTGTTAACATGACTTAGAATGTTGTTAACATGTTACTAGCATGTTTTAGCATGTTGTTCACATGATTTAACCCATTGCTAGTATGTTTTAGCATTTTGATACCATAGGTGCGTCCCAATTCGCGTACTTATGCACTATTCTATGACGTTTTTAAGTATAAATAGTGCGAGTAGTGTGTTCACACTGAAAATTCCAAAAAGAAAAAGTGCACTTTAAATACCGGATGATGCACTAAATTAACGGAAAAAACGAAGTGTGAAATGTTGGACACTTCGTGCACTCAACTGTCGCAGCTTTAATTACGTAGTGGAGGGGGAGGTGGTATCAAACTCTGATGTTAAATGACAAAATAACCTTATACAATTCACGCACTACATGGATGAGTGCATAGTGCACAAGTACATAGTGTATAGTGCATCATTTGGGACGCAACTCATGTTTGATGATTTACAACATTGCTAACATGTTCTAACATTTTGCTTAGATGATTAGCATGATTAGCCTGTTGCTAACATGTTGTTAGCATGATTAGTATGTTAACATAATTAGCATTGCTAACATATTTTAACACATTGTTAACGTTTAGTATGTGATAACATATAAGCATGATGTTAACACGTTGTTAGCATGATTAGCATGACGCTAGCATATTTTAACAAGTTGCTAACATGTTTTCGTATTGATAACATGATTAGCATGTTGCTAGCATGTTGATAACATGACTAGCATGTTGTTAGCATGATTAGCATTTTGTTAGCATGTTTTAACAGATTGCTAACATGTTTTAGTTTGTTGATAACAGGATTAGCATGTTGTTAACATGTTGTTAAAATGTTGTTAGCATGATTAGCATGTTGCTAACATGTTTTAACACATTGCTAACATGTTTTAGTGTTGATAACATGATTAGCATGTTGTTAGCTTCATTAACATGTTGCTAGCATGTTTTAACACGTTGCTAACATGTTTTAGTATGTTGATAACATAATCATGTTGTTAGCACGTTGTTAGCATGATTAGCATGATGCTAGCATTCTAACACGTTGTTAACATGTTTTAGTGTTGATAACATGATTAGCATGATTAGCATGTGTTAGCATGTTTTAACACGTTGCTAACATGTTTTAGTGTTGATAATATGATTAGCATGTTGTTAGCATGATTAGCATGTTGCTAGCATGATTGCTAGCATGAACATGTTGATAACATGACTAGCATGTTGTTAACACGTTGCTAACATGTTTCAGTGTTGATAACATGATTAGCATGTTGTTAGCATGATTAACATTTTGCTAGCATGTTTTAACACGATGTTACTAACATGTTTTAGTATGTTGATAACATAATAAGCATGTTGTTAGCAAGTTGTTAGCATGATTAGCATGATGCTAGCATATTTTAACATGTTTGCTAACATGTTTTAGTGTTGATAATATTAGCATGTTGTTAGCATTATTAGCATGTTGCTAGCATGTTTTAGCATGTTGATAACATGACTAGCATGTTGTTAACATGTTGTTAGCATGATTAGCATTTTGTTAGCATGTTTTAACAGATTGCTAACATGTTTTAGTATGTTGATAACAGGATTAACATGTTGTTAGCATTTTGTTAGCATGATTAGCATGTTGTTAACATGTTTTAACACGTTGATAACATGTTTTAGTGTTGATAACATGACTAGCATTAGCATGTTTTTAGCATGAATAATTACTAGCATGTTCCAGGAGAAACTCATGAAAAGTTTGAGGTACACGTACATCATTTTTCTCTTTTGATGTCATTCACTTAATTTCAAATCATTATTCATTTGTGACTATTTAAACATAAGATGGTCAACAGCTTGACTGGATTGTTTGTGTACAAACATAATACTGAAGTGCTTCATTACAAGAGTATTCATTGCACTCTTTGTTCAGATAGTTTAAAATGTTAATAGTTATATTTTATGATGGTATTTCATATTTCAATAGACATAAATGTGCCGATAGATACAACGCTGCTGCAGTGCATGAGTCACCTGTGATGAAGCTCACCTGATGTACACTACAGTGTCCTGAAGTGTTTAACTTGTCCTTGTTTGGAAGTAAAGGATAATCCGCAGCAGACTGAGCCAAGGACAGCAGACACTTCCAGGAGAAGCTTTGTGAGACGCATTTGGCCAGAAGAGCGGCGTTGAGTTGTGCCAGACCATATGGTGCATCAGGGCCTGAATGAATGAAAACATGCAGATCTTTCAGTGACTTCAATCAACCACTAAAAGACTGATTAAACATTCCTATAGTGTTGCAAATACGTTCAGTACATTGTAAACATTTAACATGAATATCACTGCTTTGTCTTTCTTCCATCTGTGCGCTGCAACCGGCTGGACAATAATTTACAACTAAATGAGTAAAGTTTGTGAACAAATTCTGATGTTGGCTTGACAAAGCCTTGTCTGAAAGTTCAAAACAACTTTGAAAAGCTTTAAATTTTTACTCAGAGGAAGTAAAAAAATAATTACTAACATGTTTTAGCACATTGCTACCATGAAATAACAAGTTGCTAGCATGATTTAACACATTGTTAGCATTTTTTAGCATATTACAAGCTAACACATTGTTACCATGTTTTAGCATGTTGTTATCATGATTTAACACATTGCTAACATGTTTTAAAATGTTGCTAGAAGAATTGTTGGCCTGTTGTTAGCCTGAATTAGCATGTTGCTAGCATGTTCATTGCATGATTTAACACGTTGTTAACACATTTAAAAATGGTGCTAGAAGGATTGTTGGTCTATTGTTAGCATGAATTAGCATATTGCTAGCATGTTTTAAAATGTTGCTAGAAGGATTGTGTTAGCATGTTGTTAGCATGAATTAGCATGTTTGCTAGCATGATTTAACACGTTGCTAACATGTTTTAAAATGTTGCCAGAAAGATTGTGTTAGCATTTTACTAGCATGATTTAACACGTTGTTAACACATTATAAAATGTTGCTAGAAGGATTGTTGTTAGCATGAATTAGCATGATGCTAGCATGTTGATTGCATGATTTAAAACATTGCTAACACGTTTTAAAATGTTGCCAGAAAGATTGTGTTAGCATGTTGTTAGCATGAATTGGCATGTTGCTAGCATGATTTAACACATTGTTAACACGTTTTAAAATGTTGCCAGAAAGATTGTGTTAGCATTTTGTTAGCATGAATTAGCATGTTGCTAGCATGATTTAACACGTTGGTAACACGTTTTAAAATGTTGCTAGAAGGATTGTTGGCCTGTTGTTAGCATTAATTAGCATGTTGCAAGCATGTTTTAAAATGTTGGTAGAAGGATTGTGTTAGCATGTTGTTAGCATGAATTAGCTTGTTGCTAGCATGTTTTAACACGTTGTTAACATGTTTTAAAATGTTGCTAGAAGAATTGTTGGCCTGTTGTTAGCATGAATTAACATGTTGCTAGCATGTTGATTGCATGATTTAACACGTTGCTAGTATGTTTTATCATTTTGTTGGCATTATTTAATGTTTAGCATGTTTAATATGTTGCTATCATGTTTTAACATACTGCTAACATGATTTAACATGAATATCACTCTGCATTGTCTTTCTTCTCACAAAAAAAATATCTTTCAAACTCAAAATCAATTTTTTTAACATCGATATTTCATGTTTGTTTATTTAATTATTTGGCATGAAAATGTACTGTATACATAATATAATATATAATAAATATAATATAATATAATATAATATAATAGATCCTTAACGTTTTGCATTTGGCGAGGTAATGTACAGTATATGGTGCACGTTATCATATAGGCTAATATATTATATTATATTATATTATATTATAATGCTTGAATGCTGTTTTGTGTAATCTGTTTATTTGAAATAAACTGAACATAAATCTGCATCAAATCTCCTGCTAAAGTTAAACGCGCAGTAAATGTTCAAGCCACTGAAGTGTTTTTGCCCTGAGCTCATGGGGGGCAGATGCCACACAAAGGCTCTTTGTTGCGCTCGTCCAATCACACACACTGGAGGACAGAACCTCTAGTGCGTGTGCGCGCACGCGCGCGCCAATGGAAGAGCTCGGTCCCTGCGACGAGGGCGGATCTCGCATTTGGATGCCGTGCGATGCTCGATCACCGGTGCAAGCGGGCGGACGGACACTGGGGCTGCTCTGCGTCGGGCGTGCGATGCACTGACCAAACCTTCACTACATAGGGGTTATTTATGAGCTAGTGCGCGAGCGTCGGGTGGGATCGGCTCAGCATCATCCCTGATGTGAGTACAGCGGGATTCAAGGATGGATACACGGGCCACACCTGTGCGCCAGCTGCGTAACCCGCGGACCTGTTGGAGACCACCGGGCACAGACTCGCAGCTCTGGGCAGCAGACAGCCCAGCGATGGCGCTGTGACCACCGGGTTCGACAAAGACCTTATGGGGCCCCTTGCGCATCAACGCGCCCGCTGGATTATCATAGCTTCTGGATTCTGTTCGGACCGGCCTTATACTGACTGGACCGAACCTTCCTCCTTCTCTCAGTGTGTGTGAGTGTGATTTTGAGACAAAGACCCTGCGCGCACCGCTGAAACCCACGCGCTATGGATGCGGTTCGGCTGGACGGGCTCGACCCACCGGCGGAGAACGGCAATGTGTCGCAGCCCGAACCGCCCAAGCGGCTCTCGCAGGTGGACACGGTGGTTCTGCCATTCCTCGGGGGGTTCGGGAGGTATCAGCGGCGCCTGGTGGCCCTGACGTGGATCCCGGCGTTCCTCATCTCGTTCATCCAGTTCTCGGATCACTTTCTGCTCGGCCAGCCGGACAGGAAGTGCGTCCGCCCGGATCAGGGCAGCGCGGGGAACGGGACGGGCTCGGATCGGGATTTATTCTTAGATCTGATCGCGAACGGGAGCGACGCCACCGATAACAGCTACGTTACGGCGTGTATGTGCTCGGAGTGGCGCTTTGAGCTGCAGTCGGGACTGCAGCAGAATGTGGTCACCAAGGTAAGATCCTCTGATGGATGCCCTTGGAAAGGATTCCCTCCGGCTGATGGAAATCTACCATTTAAAGGAATAGCTCACCTAAAAATGAAAATTCCGTCATCGGTCAAATTCTGTCGTATTCACTCATGCTCGCGTCCCTCCAAACCCCTATGACTTGCTTTCTTCACTGGAACACAAAAGGTGTTTAACCAGATGTTTACACTGTTAATTTCTGCACAATGGGAGTGAATAGGGACTGGGGCGGTTGAGCTGGGAAGATTGTCAGCAAATAACAGCTTGAATTTAGGATTGTTCATCACATAATGGAGGCCCTTTCTGCCACATAAAGAAAAACATTCTTTGGTAAATCATATTGAGGGCATAAAATGACGTAAAAAGACATTTTTTTGACATACTAAATCATAATTATGAGATAAAAAGTCAAAATTATGACATATTGGCCCGGTGTCACAGACAGGGCTTAGATTAAGCCAGGATTAGGCCTTAGTTCAATTAGAGCATTTAAGTAGCTTTAATAAACATGCTTTAGAAACAAACATTACTGGTGTGTATCTTGAGACAAAACAATGGCTCTGACGTATTTTAAGATATGCTTTCAGGTAAAATAGCTCAAACATGCCTTTTAGTCTGGGACTATCTTAAGCCTTGTCTGTGAAACGGGGGGAATATGAGATTAAAAAAAAGTGTTAATTTTTTCAACTTACCAAGACATAATTATAAGATAAAACTCAAAATTATTAGGGATGCACCGATATAAACATTTTGTTTGATACCGATAATCAATAATTCTTTATATTTGTAAGCCGATAACCGATATATTGGCCGATAAATCAAAATCCAAATTTTTATATAATTTTTGTGAGCCCGATTACAAAAACAAAAGTCACAATCCATGTCTCAAGCACACAATTATAATGTTCTCATTATAATATTATGTAGCCTTAATGACAGACCTGTGCTGAACATGTTGTACTTCACTATATTTTCCTTTTTTGATATGATTTTCAATATCAGCAATTCAAAACCATCATGGTGAACAGTGAGCATCTGAAGTGTCTCAGCTGAAGGAAATAATCCATTATATATCTGCTTTGATATATCGGCAAATTTTCTTATAAGGCAGATAACAATAACATTAAAAATGAACATATATCAGTCGATACCGATAACCGATAATTCTTTATATTTGAAAGCTGATAACCGATATATTTGCAGATAAATCTAAATCCAAATTTTTATATAATTTTTGAGAGCCTGATTACAAAAATAAAAGTCTCACCATTAAAATCCATGTTCCAAGTGCACAATTATAATGTTCTCATTATAATTTTATGTAGCCGATATGACAGACTTGTGCTGTACATGTTGTACTTTACTGTATTTTCCTTTTTAAAGTGATTTCAATCATATTTCAAGCAATTCAAAACCATCATTGCGAACAGTGCACATCTGAAGTGTCTCAGCTGAGGGAAATAATCCATTATTTATCTGCTTTAATACATCGGCCAGATTTTCTTATAAGCCAGATACCGATAACCGATAATTCTTTATATTTAAAAGCCAATAACCAAAATATTGGCTGATAAATCTAAATCCAAATCCAAATTTTTCTATAATTTTTGTGAACCTGATTACAAAAACAAAAGTCTCACCATTAAAAGCCATGTTGCAAGTGCACAATTATAATAATGTTCTCATTATAATATTATGTAGCCGATATGACAGACTTGTGCTGTACATGTTGTACTTTACTGTATTTTCCTTTGTGAAGTGATTTTCAATCATATTTCAAGCAATTCAAAACCATAATGGTGGATAGTGTGCATCTGAAGTGTCTCAGCTGAAGGAAATAATCCATTATTTATTGGCTTTAATATATCGGCCATATTTTCCTATAACGATAACATTAAAAATGAACATATCAGCCAATACCGATAACCGATAATTCTTTATATTTGAATGCCGATAACCGATATATATGCTAATAAATCTAAATCAAAACCATCATTGCGAACAGTGCGCATCTGAAGTGTCTCAGCTGAAGGAAATAATCCATTATTTATCGGCTTTAATATATCGGCCAAATTTTCTTATCAGGCCGATAACAATAACATTAAAATTAACATTTATCAGCCAATATCGATATGGTGGCTGATATATTGTGCATCCCTAAAAATGATGACATACTAAGTCGTAATTATGACATCAAATGTAACAATTATGACAAAAAAGTCAAAATGATGACAAAACATCATTCATTTAGAATTTTAACTTTTTTTCTCATAATCACAATGTTTTAATCTCATAATTATAATCTACCAAAGCATGATTGGAAGAAATGGGCTCTAACTTTGACATTTCTTATATGGTGTTTTTTTTTTCTTATTTTTATCATTTTAAGTTCAAAAACTTAAAGTCAGAAACATAAGTGCAAATGAGCAAACCAAATGAACATTTAACATTCATTTTGCATTGGTCTGGAGTGACAAACCTCAGGTAACATGAGAAAACTGAGAAATGATGGCAGAATTTACTATTCCTTAATTTCCTTTAAATGAGACAACTGTGCAAAACACTGGAAATGTACAGGATCTTCTCCTTTATTATTATTCTCCTTTTATTTACCATCTACTTCTGATGAGAAGAAATCACATAAAATCATGTTGCATGCACTGAAATTCACACTGAATATGCAAACAATTTAACATGAAATCAGCTGGTATTTTGTCTCCATTTTTAACCAGTTGTCACAGAACTATATCAATTATTTGATGCACATTGCAGATTTTGTTGAATAGGCCTTTTTTGCTCAAGCTTGCATTGATCAGCGATGGTTACGTAAATGAGGTGTTTAAACAGCAGTGTCACGGGGTTCGTGAGCGTATCACTTCACCTACAGTATGCATATCGGACAGATAATTGAGTGTTACACCCAGCACAGACTGGAGCAGATAACCCGTGTAAATGCTCACCACAACGTGCAGAGAGATAAATGAGGCCCGACAACTGCTCAGCGCTCTGAACCAAGAGTTTAAAGGGACAGTCAGATTGCACAAACAGTTCTTGACTCTGAATAAACATCTATGACTGCTGCATGCAGAACTAGCATTATCTCACACATTCCCATTTCCACAGAAGATGCCCTGTAAACACAAGCTCTCCTTCAAACTCTGAGATAAGTGATGCACAGCATTCCTGTTCTTCTTTGCCCGAATAGCCGGACGCCTGATGACTTGCTGTGTGTGTGTGACCTTTCTCACACCGATAGTCTAGTGTCTTTACCGAGTGTGTTAAAGAGGGTCATTCATTCATGCCGCCGGCCGTGCAAACAAATGCTAATGAAGCATTCTGGCCCGTTTGGTGTTTGAGGACGAGACGACACTGCAGGAGAAGGGATATTTGCTCACTATAGGTTTATTGAAGTTTATTGGTCATTGTGAACTCAGCAGTGCAGTTTCTAATCAAATTTGTCGTGGTAATTGTCATGTTTCAATGACAGAAACACAGTGTCCTTCAAAGGTAGATGTGAAGTGAGTCATGCAGGATGCGTTTGATATTTTAGGCCCTGCTTCTTTTTCCTTCTGAAAATCAGTATAAACAAATTAATTATACTTCTAAAGATATATTGCATTGCAGCGTGACATTATTTTCATGATATTTGACCACATTTCACCACCAAATTTTCATTATTGAGTTTAAATCTGATTCTCATTATTCTCAAATATAATTCACTAATTGTGTTTACTGTATTACAGTAAAAATACTCTAATACAAGAATTTGTATGTGTTTCAATAAATTTATTTTTACACGTACAGTAATAATATATGGTTATATGCTTAAATGTGCTTAACTGACATAAAAACTAAACATTTTTATATTTTTTGCATTTTGTTTTTAGGGTGTATTTTAATTATTATTCACTAATTGTTTTACTGTATTACAATAAAAATACTGTAATACAAAAATTTAAATCAGCATAGATTAAAATATGACAAATACTTCTATCATGTATAAGTATTTTATAATTTCAATAAATGAAATTATAAATGTATTTTTACACATTACAGTAAAATAAATTAGATTTTTTTATAACTAGTGAGGAGAAATGTGCTTAATTGGCATGAAAATAATATCACAAAACATTTTTATATTTTCATTTATTTCTGATTGTCAATTGTAATTCACTAATTGTTTTAATGTAATACAATAAAAATACTCTAATACAAACATTCTAATCAGCATGAATTCAATTATAACATACTATAATTATGTATAAATATAGAATTTCATTAAATGCATTTTTTTTACATATTGTTAGGATAATGATTTTCTTTTTCTTTTTTTTTTTTTGGAGAAAACTGCTTAACTGACTTGAAAATATTGCAAAACATCTTATTTTAATTTTAGGCTGAAATATCACTATATTCTTGAGAGGTTACACCATATATTTCATACTTACTAATTAAATTGGGCGGGGTTTATGGTGTCAAATACAGACCTGTATGACTTACTGTATGTCATATTTTGATTATATTGATGGTGCTATATATTGTTTTATTGGTATATGATATTTATGTATCCATCTGTCTTGTTTTGGTTGCAGTGGACGCTGGTGTGTGACGGAGAGTGGAAAGTTCACATCGCCAAGTTCTCTCTGTTGGTCGGCTCCATTTTTGGCTACCTGCTGATGGGAGCGATGGCAGACTGGTACGTTAACAAAATATGTATGATGGTTATGATCATATATATATATATTTACAATACTTACTCTGAACCCTGTCAGGTTGGGCCGTATCCCAGTGCTGCTGGTGTCCGTGCTGTCCGTGCTGGTGTTCGGGTTAGCCGTGGCGTTTTCCGTGGATATGGCCATGTTCAGCACACTGCGCTTCTTTGAAGGTTTCTGTCTGGCGGCCATCAGATTGTCCCTTTATGTCCTGAGTGAGTTTTATTCTCTTAAAGTGTAAAGTATTTATCCATCAATCTAGTATTTGTTATTAGTATTAGTATTTGTGAGCATGTAAGATCTGCTGCATAAATAGACATACATAAATCCTGTAGCAGATCCAGGCAGGTGGAGCTGGGGAGGTGGAGGGGTTCAGAGCCAATGAGTCAGACTATTTAAATGTTGAGCAAGCAATCTCATTGGCTGCAGGATCAGCAGAGGCCAATCAGCTTGTGCCATGTAATGATGTGATTGCTTGCAGATTGCATGTAAAGGACCGATCATCCTGCGCCATCTAGAGTTTCATGACTGAACTATATATATATATAAAAATTAGGGCTGTTGATTTAACGCGTTAATTTAATGAATTAGTTATGGGAAAAAATAATGCATTAAAATTGTTAATGCAATGCATTGTATGAGTTTTTGTCTCATATTTATATCATATGATATGGTTAAGCAATATCACACAAGTGCTGTTTTTCTGTCCAGAACAGCAGATGTGATATTGATTTACAACAGTTTAATAAATAAGAAGTTATATTGTGATTTTAGACACAATATTGTCTGTTTTTGCTCAATTTTGTCAACGAAAATATTAAATATAAAGCCAGAGCAGAACTGTTGTGCATCTCCGAGCAACACACAGCAGTGTTTTGAGCGAATCAATCGGGCGAATCAATGATTCAACGACTCATTCATAAAGAGACTGTAGCTGCGTCCAAAATCGCGTTCTGTTGAGTAGATACTACATTTGAATTTAAATTTACTTCATGACCGTTGAAAAAGTATGTTCTATATAGTATGAATGTGTGTAGTATGAATGAAATCCGGACGTACTACATCCGCCATGTTGTTACTGTCACATGACCTACGAGCATCAGTTACATCCCTTCAACTCCATTCACAAATCCTCTCCCATGATCTCATGGGATAGTAAAGTGTCCATCCAATGCGCACTTCAGAATCTTGCCGGAAGTAGTAAGTCTACCGCCTGTTTTTGAATACTATGAATTCAGACATACTACTCTTTTTCGCATACTATATAGTAGAGAAGTATTCGATTTCAGACTCAGCGATATACTTAATTCCTGAATGAATCAGCTGTTTGAACGAATCGAATGAATGAATGACTCAATGACTTATTCATTTAGACATTTACTGCCACCTACTGGCAGCTTTAATTTGTTATTTAGAGTATCATTTCAATCAAATAAAGTATTTTTTTTTGTCTATTTGATGCTTTTCTCATTTAACACAATAATGACTTTAATTGATCTTTTGGGGGTAATTTCTCTGCCAAATTTGATGTGAGATTAATTTGCGAATTATTAGATGAATGGCAATTAATTAATCTAATTATTCGCAAATTAATCGCACATCATAATGTAATTAATTTGATTAAACATTTTAATCGCTTGACAGCCCTAAAAAAAAGTGTAATATATATAAAAAAATATAAAATATAAAAAATAAAAAAAATATAAAAAATAATATATATAAAAACAATATATATATATATATATATTATATATATATTTTTTTTTTTTTTTTTTTTTTTTTTTACTATATTTATATTTTTTTTATAAGAATTTTTTTTTTAATGAGAATCAGCATTAAGAATAAGAATTTCAAAAACAAACAAACCAAAATATCTGGAATGTATAAAGCCTAAAATAGTCTATTTTCTTTATGCAAAATATAATTTCATACATATTCTTTTGATTTGAAAAAGTCGCCTCAAAGCCAAGGTCCTCCTGTAAGCACACAGTTTAATTTATGTGATCCATTTAATTCTCTGTGTGCTTTAGAAAGTGGTTTTCTGATGAGCAGACATTAAGTGTTGCTGATTAAGTAGCTTTTTCAGAGGCCGGGGGAAGCTGTGTGTGTGTGTGTGTGTGTCTAATCGCAAAAACACCTTAGAGTTCATTAATTTGCTTTAATGGAGCCACTTTCTGCTTCGCTCAGACTCAGATGACATTTGAAGTCTGATGCTTTACAGCACCCAATTTTCTCAGAAGCTTTTTGTTTATAATGGACATCAAAAATGATTTACAGAGGGAGAAATAAGCCATAACATTAACAAGACTTTCACTTTCATAAAATATTTTGTTTCCTGGTGTTTGCCAAGTCAAATCAGATGAAAAAATACAAAACTCTTAAATGCATCTTCACAAGAACAGAATAATCAGCATCTCTTTTTTGTTTAATATCCGCTCATGACATGACAAATTGATCTGCTGGGAGTTCATCAGGACAAAATTAATGTTGAGTATAAAGAGTTGTAGTATAACATTACACTGTAGTCTCTTCTCTTTATATGTAATTATTATTGTTCCATAATTTATTGTTTTTGAAGTATAGCTGTAAGGTGTACTGACAAGCATTTATGGTAAACTAAAATATACTTTAATGTAATTTCTATTGAATCTTGTGTTTAAATAAATTTGCGTTTACACATTTGACATTTATAGAGTGAAACGGCTTCTCAAACAAGAACAAATGTAGGGCGGGGCTTGATTTTGTCCATGTGGAATTGATTGGATGGTTGTGGTTTGCTATTGGTGGATCTCATGTGAGTGACAGGTTGCCCCGCCCTCGTCATCAGAGAAGAGATGCTGCAATGCAAAGTTATTCTGATTCAAGATTACGAGGAACATGAATTTAACACAATAATGATGATAAATCATTTATAATAATAAATACTGCAATATTCCATAATAAACAAGAATTGTTCATTTTGATTTCATGACTTTAAGTGTCCGTTTGTTTTGATTCTGTGATGATCTCTCCGTCTCTCAGGGATTGAGTTGTGTTTGCCCAAATGGCGTTTCTCCATGACCATGATCGCCAGTCTGATCATCATCGTGGGCGGGCAGCTGCTGATGCCAGGTTTGGCGGCGCTGTGCCGTGATTGGCAGATTCTTCAGATCGCGATCATCGCCCCATTTGTGCTTATGCTGCCGTATGTGTGGTAAGAAATAGTTCGGTTCGCCTACAGATGCATGAAACACAAAACCAGAAGAGCGCTCAGATCAGATTGCATGACTGCAATGAATGGAAATAAAATCTGTTTTATGAGGAAGAACCGACCCAGCTAACAGGGAACGTTCAGGCAAGGTTCTCTCAAAGTTATGAACAAACGTTCTTCCAGTAATGTTAATAGAACACTTGTTCAAATTTATCTGGTCTTTATTAATGTTCTCAAAACATTAGCACAAAAATATTTTTTATAGATAGTTCATGGAACATTTTTACCTGAAAGGTTTACTTTGATGTTCGTTTAATGTTTTTTAACCTTCTGGTGTTGCTTGCGTAGCGATTTTTTTTTTTATTTCAATGAAAAGAATATACTATATTTTAGTTTGATAATGTTATTTATTTTATGTTACTAAACTATATTTATAGGATAGTTATGATCCATTTATTACCTGTTAATTACTTTTTTTTTTTTAGCATAGACCTGAAAATTAAATTTCGACTTAAACTGTGGTAAATCGAGAATGTTTTGGAGCACAAACTTAAGTTTGGTAATTTTTTTCAAAGGAGACACTTGGCAGATTATTGCTGAAGTAAAAATAAAAAAGTGGAACTAAAAAAAGTATAAAATGAAAAATGCATAAAAATGCTATTTTTAAATTTTATATTAAATATATATTTTCCAAATATATGTAGTATATATTTTATATAGTATATGTTTTACTCTAAAACTGAGAAAATCTATAAAGCTATAAAGCTATAAATCTAAAATCGAAATTTGAGGTTGATATCTCAAAAAATGAGCTTTCAGTAAGATTTTGTTTGGTTGCAGTACCAAACGCTTCCACTAGGTGAAATTCGTTTCCCATTCTTTCCAGTGCGTTCATTTTTGACTGTGAGGAGCACAAGTGTGACTATTTTTTTCAGGACCATTTAACCTTTTCGAATCATGTCGATGATTTTTTTTGTGTTCACATATCAAGTGCCAAAACCTTTACCAAGTTTCGTACCATTCAGATGAAATACAAAAATTCTAAAAAACCAAAACGCAAATTTTTCGACCGAAGAGCACCAGATGGTTAAATGTTTCTACTCGTTTCGGAATGTTCAGAGAACCTTCAAAAGTATCATTCCCATAATATTTGAAGAATAATAAAATTGAATGGTTCCGTAACATTCGCATAACCAAGTGTTTTTAAAATATTTAAAAATCTGGACGTTTTGAGCGGTCAGAGAACATTTAGAAGAAACATTTTTATAACTTAGAGGGAACGTTAGCAAAATGTTATTAGAACATATTTTTGTTAGCTGGATAATTACTAAGTTTGATGAATTTTACCATTAAATCTTTTAGTAAACGAGATATCTACATGCAGAACTGTATTCCACTTTGTTTTGTGCATGTGAAATAATTAGTACTTTTGGACAGATTGTATTTTTTTGACCACATTTCCTCTATTTCCTCTAGTGGTGTTTTGTTTTCTGTAACCGTTTGCATAAATTGCTGTGCCATATCTTGAATGAGTTTTTGCTTTGGTCCATTATGCTAGTGTATAATCTATTTCAAATTGAACCATCCTGAAACAACACACAAAAACAAGACGGACAGTTTGATCACTTCACATGTTAGTCAGACTTGAACTAACCCTCCTGTTATCGCCGTTTATTTGTCAGGATGTTTCCCGAGTCCCTGCGCTGGTTGTTGGCCACTCAACATTACCAAAGAGCCAAGCGACAAATGTACCGAATCGCCCAGAGCAACAGCGTCGACACAGCAACCGACCCCAGTGGCATCCTCTCAGGTGAATACGGCTGTTGTTGATGTGAGGTGAATGTGTTTTACCTTGAGGAGGATGAGGATGATGATGATGATGATGGTGGTTTTGTAGAGCTGGAGACGGAACTGCAGCAGAAGCCAAAGACGTCCTGCGTAACGCAGCTGACCGGCACCCGAAACCTGTGGAAGAACACCGTAGTCCTGTGCGTGAACTCGTAAGTGCTGTCTCGGTTGCGTCTCAAAACCTAGTGAGTTGAAATGAGCCTCACTAGAGAGTGATCTCAAACACTCTACACAGGCAGAAATATCAGAGTTTATATTAGAGTCACTTTTGGAAGGCAAGTAGATTTATAATCAAAGTTTCTAAACTGAAATGACTCTTTTCTGGGATTGTTTGTGATGTTGCCTAGCTGTCATCCAGTTCAGGGGTTTTCAATGTTTTACATGCTAACCAAATATCAGGGACCCTCTTCCTGAAATTTAAAAGGCAGTTTATACTGTGGAAAAATTACTGTTATAATCTATTTTTTATTTTAATCTAAATTTATTTATATATTTTTTATATATTTAATCCATTTTTGATTTATTCTAAACTTATCTGAATTTTATTTATTATTTTTACAACTTTATACTTTCTTCTCCACATTTCCCATTTTTATATATTTATTTAATCAAATTATTTATTTTAATCTTTTTTTTATTTTAATCTATTGTTTATTTTAATCTAATTTTAATAACCTTATTTATTTGAATTGTATTTATTTATTTTCACATCTTTACACTGTTTCTTCTCTACATTTCTAATTTTTATTTATTTATTTATTTTAATTTTTCATTTTAATATGTTTATTTTAATGTTTATTTATTTATTTAAATACATTTTGATATATTTATTGTACTTTTATTTCTTATTTTTTACACCTTTACATTTTCTTCTCTACATTTCTATTTATTTTATTTTTATTAAATTTTTAATATTTTTTAATACTTTTTTTATTTTTGATCTATTGTTTACTTGTTTTTATTTTAATCTAATTTTAATAACCTTATTTGAATTGTATTTTCACATCTTTACAGCTCCTCTACATTTTTTAATCTATTTTTATTTATTCATTTTAATCTTTTTTTTATTTAATTTATATTTACTTTTAATGTTTATTTATTTTAATCAATTTTTATATATTCATTTTAAACATTTTATTTAAATTTTATTTCTTTTATTTTTACATATTTTCTTCTCTACATTTCCTTTTATTTATTTTAATCAATTTTTATATATTTATTTTAAACATTTTTTCATTTTATTTCTTTTTTGTTTTTACATATTTCTTCTCTACATTTCCTTTTATTTATTTTAATCAATTTTTATATATTTATTTTAATCTCATTTTTATTTTCATTTTATTTTTTTTATTAATGTTTACATATTTACATCTTCTCTTCTCATTTTTATGTATTTATTTAAATCTAATTTATTTTAATTGAATTTTTACTCATGTATTTTCTCATGTACTCATGTAATTTTGTTTATTTTAATCTTATTTATTATATATTTTTTCATTTTTTATTATTTACTTCTCTGAAGTATTTCACGGACCTCCTTTCACTCCCAATGAAAACCACTGATCTAGATGATGTCACTACCTGCAGTTTTGCATAGGCAAAGGTGCAATCAAAGCAATCTCCAAAGGCAGTTTGATTGAAACGCAACCCTAGTGTGCGAGCTAATCATTGTGCGTCTGTTATCGGCCCTTCTTCCTCTCAGGTTGACAGGCTACGGCATCCATCACTGTTTTGCTCGCAGTGTTCTGGAAGGCAGCGAATCTCATCTGAATTACTACGCAGTGGCTGCCATCGCACTCGCCTCCTGTATTGTGGTGTGTCCTGTGGTGGGTGGTTTTGGCAGGAGAGGAGGCCTGCTTACCTTCATGATCATTACAGCCTTGGCATCGCTGCTGCAGCTGGGTCTGCTCAACCGTACGTACACTTACAGTCTATAACAGAGACTCTGTGGTTGTGTATCGTCCTCTGAATGTGCAGTAATGGCTGTTTTCTTTCTCTTAACACAGTAATTGGGAAGTACAGTCTTCGGCATGATGCAGGTAAAATTAAACAAGAAGTACTGTATCATGCATTATATGTTTTATAAAGCAGTGGTTCTCTACTGTTGTGATGGTAGGGTTTTATTATCAAAATTAAGCTGGTTATTAATTAATCATTTTGGTGCACTTTTATCTCACGCCAAATTAGTATTATATGCCAACATAAACAGGTCGCGTGACACATTCAATGAAACAATGAAAAATCTGTGCAACGTTTTAAAAATATACATCCAGTTTATTCTTGCAAGTTTATCCAATTCAAGAGACATTCAGAAACCAATTAAAAGCCAATACATTTCAGTATTTCATTTTGAAGACATTTTTGTTTACATTTTGTATGCTAAACAACTTCAGTGTTGGGTTACTAGATGTTCGGTCTTGGAAAGAAAACAGTTGAGAACCACTGTTATAAAGGATCTTAAGTGTATTTACAATTATGGAACCCTGTTTCCACTTTAGTATAGAAAATAAAGTAAAAAAAATGTAATTGCGACTTTATTTCTTCCTTTTCACATTGTCACTTTTTTTTTTGTTGTTGAATTTTTTTACTTCATCAGAATGGTATGAAACTTGGTAAAGGTTTTAGCACTTGCTATGTGAACACAAATAAATCATGGACATCATTCGAAGAGATTAAATGGTGCTGGAAAAAAGTGTCACTTGTACTGTTTGCATCAAAAATAACTGCATTGGAAACTAATGGGAAACTAGTGGAATTGTTTGGTACTACACCCAAATAAAATCTTACTGAAAGCTCATATTTTGAGATATCAAGCTCAAATTTGGGACACAACGTGCAGTTTTAGAGTAAAATATGTTATATATATATTTCATATAAAAATTGAAAATAGTATTTTTAAAAATCACAACATTTTTGCATAAATTGTCACATTGATTTGAGTGCAACCATTTTTGTAAGAAATATTTAAATTTGTGCTTGTTATTAATTTAACAACATGCACAAAAATTTCAGTCATTACCAATGTTGCTATACATTAGAAAATGCAGGGAAACACTGGATCTGTTTGTCCAAAGTGCGTTTTGTCTGAAATCTTTCTCTTGTCTGTCATAGTTCTGCGAGACACCCTGAATCGGCGCTTCTCCTACGCGTTCTCCATCATCGGGATGTTCTCGTCTCATGCTGTCAGCACACTCAGCATCTTTTACTGCGCAGAGATCACGCCGACTGTCATCAGGTCAGCACATCTCTGTCTCCAGCACAGATCCTGTCTGTCAGATGACTCTTAAGGGACGATGACTGTTCACACAGAAAGCAGTTTACAGGAGGACTTGAGATTTGTGAAATATTTCACTGTACAGTTTTGGTCAGATAACCCTTTCTTGAGACCTTAACATCACTATTCTGATTTGTGAAAGTTTCACAGTACAGTTCCTGACAGTTAACCCTTCCTATACTGTGAAATATATCAGTGTACAGTGAAATATTTCACAAACCACAATAGTGAAGTTGAAGACTTAAGGAAGGTTTAACAGGCCCAAACTGCTGTAAAAAACTCACAAATCAGAATAGTAAAGTTAGACCTTCAGAGAAGGGTTAACTGACCATAATTGTTCTGTGAAAGATTTCACAAATCACAATAGTGAAGTTAAGGACTCGGGGAAGGGTCAACTGATGAAAACTGTACTGTAAAATATTTCACAAATCAGAATAGTGAGGTTATGGACTTAAGGAAGGGCTAACAGACAAAAGCTGTACTGTGAAAGATTTCACAAACCACAATAATGAAGTAAGGGTTAACTGATCAAAATTGTAAAGAACTGACCTAAATAATACTAAGAAATATTTCACAAATCACAAAAGGAAAGCTACAGACTCAGGAAAGGGTTAACTGACCAAAATTGTACTGTGTAAGATTTCATAAATCAGAATAGTGAAGTTAAGGATTCAAGGAAGGCTTAACAGACCAAAATTCTACTGTAAAATATTTCGGAAATCCCAACAGAGAAGCTACAGACTCAGGAAAGAGTTAACTGGCCAAAATTGTACTGTGAAAAAATTCACAAACCAGAATAGTCAAGGTAGGCACCCAGGGAAGGGTTAACTGATCGCAATAATAAAGGAAAGGTTAACTGACCAAAACAGTATTGTGAAAGATTTTAGAAATCACAATAGTGAAGTTAATGACTCATGAAAGAGTTAACTGACCAAAATTGTACTGTGAAAGAATTCACAAATCACAACAAGAAGCAACAGACTCAGGTAAGGGTTAACTGACCAAAATTGTACTGTGAAAGATTTCACAAATCACAACAGGGAAGCTTAGGACTCAGGAAAGAGTTAACTGGCCAAAATTGTACTGTGAAAGAATTCACAAATCACAATATTGAAGTTAACCCAGGAAAGAGTTAACTGGACCAAAATTGTATTGTGATAGAATTCAAAAATCACAACAGGGAAACTACAGACTCAGGAAAGGGTTAATTGACCAAAACTGTATTGTGAAAGATTTCTGAAATCACAATACTGAAGGACTCAGGAAAGAACTGACCTAAATAATACATGAGAAAGATTTCACAAATCACAACAGGAAAGCTACTAAAGATTCAGGAAAGGGTTAACTGACCAAAATTGTACTGTGAAAGATTTCACAAATCACAACAAGACAGCAACAGACTCAGGAAAGGGTTAACTGACCAAAATTGTACTGTGAAACATTTCGGAAATCCCAACAGAGAAGCTACAAACTCAGGAAAGAGTTAACTGGCCAAAATTGTACTGTGAAAGAATTCACAAATCACAACAAGAAAGCAACAGACTCAGGAAAGAGTTAACTGGCCAAAATTGTACTGTGAAAGAATTCACAAATCACAACAGGAAAGCTACAGATTTAGGAAAGGGTTAACTGACCAAAATTGTACTGTGAACTGGACTCAGGAAAACTTACTGTGAAAGAATTCACAAATCACAACAAGACAGCAACAGACCAGGAAGGGTTAACTGACCAAAATTGTACTGTGAAAGAATTCACAAATCACAACAGGAAAGCTACAGATTTAGGAAAGGGTTAACTGACCAAAATTGTACTGTGAAACATTTCGAATCCCAACAGAGAAGCTACAGACTCAGGAAAGAGTTAACTGGCCAAAATTGTACTGTGAAAAAAATTCACAAACCAGAATAGTCAAGGTAGGCACCCAGGGAAGGGTTAACTGATCGCAATAATAAAGGAAGGGTTAACTGGGCCAAAACTGTATTGTAAAAGATTTCAGAAATCACAATAGTGAAGTTAATGACTCATGAAAGAGTTAACTGACCAAATTGTACTGTGAAAGATTTCACAACAACAGGAAGCAACAGACTCAAAAGGGTTAACTGACCAAAACTGTACTGTGAAAGATTTCACACATCAGAATAGTGAAGTTAGGCAGTCAAGGAAGGGTTAACTGACAGGAACTGTACTGTGAAAGATTTCACAATTCGTAATAGGAGTCAGGAAAGAGTTAACTGACCAAAATTGTACTTTGAAGGAATTTACAAATCACAACATGGAAGCTACGGACTCAGGAAAGGGTTAACTAAAACTTTTTGTTCGATTTTGTATTAACGGTCTGTGTTTATTGGGAATAAACGTTAAAATAGAGAAAGCCTATTTTGTCTAAAGGTTCAATAAACTGTTCCATTTAAAAAACTAGATTTTTATGCCTATTATTTTAGACTTTAAAGGGTTAATACTTGCATGCCTGGCTTAGCAATAAAAATCATTACCTGTAATAAATGCGTGTTTTGACCACTGTCTTTTCGTTTGTCGTAACAGGGGTGGCGGCGTCGGTCTGGTCCTCGCGAGCGCAGGGTTCGGCATGTTAACAGCGCCTCTCATGGAGCTCCACAATCAGAAGGGTTTCTTCCCTGCATCACGTGATCCTCACCTGCTGCACGCTGCTCTGCATCATTTGCATACCGTTGCTCCCGGAGACCGCCGGCCAACCGCTGCCCGAGACTATAGCTGAAGGGGAGGGGCTACTGCGGCGGCCCATCCTCCCTGGAGAGCAGCACCACCTCCTGGCCAGGACCGAGGTCAGGGAATACTCACGCGTTCAGGACACGCCCCTTCACCAGGTCGTGAACCCCGGCAACGGCTCAGTGCCTAGCAACAGTACAGCCAATGGCGTGAGGACTTCATGACAGCATTTTCTAAGAACGGCCAATCGAAGAACAGTGGGAGCGATAGGTTTCGATTGTAAGGAACGAGTTTCATTCATTTGTTTTTAAAACCGCGGACTGAGACAGATGTCCCGATAAAAGTGTCAAACGCCTCATTAACCAGCATCGGTGAAGATTATTACCATTGTAGAAACTGAAAATGTTATTTTAACTTGCATTCAATGAAAGGAGTTCTATTTTTCGAACGGCCACTAATTTAATGTCTCCGAACAACAACCTCATGGAGGAGTTTCACTGATTTGAATGTGTTTTTTGTATGTTTGGTAAATGTTTGGTATTTATTAAGGACAGAATGACAACAGTAAGAACCGACGGGCCTCGTTCACGACACGAGTGAAGCAAATTTAAGTAGTTGTAATGCTTTCCATTCGTAGGAATGGTGGTCAAGCGCGACAGAAATGAGTTTTGCTCACGTTTCATGAATGAAGCGCGTCGTGTTCGTGTGCACCTCACTATGTTCAGGTTTTTTTAGTCTGTCTGTTTTGCACTAAAACTAGAAAAGCAATCATCAGTCGGCCAGATGAATCTGAACTGAATGTGTATGAAACCACATCTAGACAGATGATGGCTGTTTAAAAAAAAATACAACAGCACAACTTAATGGTCTGCTCTTAACAAGCAAACATTCACAAACTCAATAACCTTCATCTGGTGAAACCTGTCAGGAAAGTGTCACGGGTCATATCGCACATCAAAATCAATAGAAATACATTAAAGACAAGAAATAAATGGTGTACTTTTAAGAACATTAAGATTTTTTTAATACATCAATGGCAATTAAATACATTTTCCTCCCAAATTCTCAATGTAATGTGAAAAATTTCAAGTATTCATATACTATTTTTAGTATTGTACTGGCTTGATATGTTTGTTATTTGCCAAGTAAAAACATAAATGTATTAAAGTAATGAGAATTTAATGACAATCATCAAGAATAATAAAAATAGGAATAATGTGCAGATGCATTATGGTCATTTCCTTTTGCATTGTGCTAATGATATTTAAGAGGATAATGTCACAATGCTTAAATATTATAATGGTTGTAAAAACAACCATTTTATTTATTTTACTTTTGATTCTGGAGTGAAATGAGACCCAGACACACTTTCATGACATTTACTCAAATCATAAATGTGAACTCTGGTTGATGTGGAGCATGACCACTAGAAGGGCTGCTGAGTGTTTTCATGTATATTATTATTATTATTATTATTATTAATGTGTAGAATAGCAGTGGAGTAACTTGAACATCACAAAACTCCTGTTTATCCTTAAACTACTGAATATGGAACCAAATTATGAAAAAACAACAGTCTCCCGACCTTATAGCAGGACATTAATGAAACATTTCAAGGTTTTAAACTGTGATTGCAGGTATTGTGTGTATACAGGCTTCTGGGATATATATATTTATCTCTGAATGTGAGTTGTGGTATTTCACATCCTAATAGCAGGAGTAATAGTGAGTAATCAGAAACAAGCACAGGATCAATACTCACGTATATGCATTTGGCTACTGTCCTGTATAAGCTTCAGCACTCCACAATACTGATTAAAGCACATTGGAAGAACGAGCACAAATGAGTGAATCTCACAAAAACAACAACAACATGCCCAGGCCTTTTTTCACTCCAAAAAGTCAAAAGAAATGACAAAGTATATTTTTCTTAAAGAGAATGAAACCTATTTTTAGGACCAAAAATCTCTCATTACTTTAATGTGGGACAAAATATTATGTGGGATAAAATTGTCATGCACAATTGTAAGGTATACGTCACCAAAAAACTGCTTAATTATAAATAAAAAAATATTTTTGTTTTAAAAATAGACTAAAATAATAGATTTTTTTGGCTTGAAACATGACCTGGACACACATTAATGAGATTCACTCAAACATGGAGTGCATAAACAAATTTGTGCAAGAGACTGAAACATTTTCAATTAGCGTATTTTTCTGTATTTGACTCATTTTGACGATTAAGATTAGAATTTCATACATGTTAATAGTCCATTTTAAGACATTGCACTTGTAAATAAATACCATTTTTAATACAGTGTATTTTGTTGCTCGTATTTTATTAGGGTTCCCACACCTTCTGATTAATACATTTCTATAACCTTTTGTCTTTTGTGATCACTCACAAAGAGCAATTCATAAGCAATTAGAGAACAGAAAAATACCTTTTAAAAGAGGACTGGAAATCAAATGCTTTAATTTTTTAAGTATTTTTATGTATTAATCGCTTTTTGTATTACCAATGTGTGAACTACGGAAGAGGATTAGGGCCAAGCAATAATAAAAAAAATAAAACCATCTCAAGATTAAAGTTGTTAAATTACGAGAAAAAACTCGTTAAATTTAGAGAAAAAAAAAAATCGAGATAAAATGTTGAGAATAAAGTCATTAAATTACGAGAAAAAAGTCGTTAAATTACGAGAACAAATTCGTTAAATTTGAGAAAAAAGTCGTTAAATTTCAAGAAAAAAATCGAGATAAAATGTTGAGAATAAACTCATTAAATTATGAGAATAAAGTCATTAAATTACGAGAAAAAAGTTGTTAAATTATGAGAACAAATTCGTAATTTAACGACTTTTTCTCATAATTTAATGACTTTATTCTCAACATTTTATCTACTTTTCTCGAAATTTAACGATATTTTTCTCATAATTTAACGAATTTGTTCTCATAATTTAACGACTTTTTTCTCATAATTACGAATTTGTTCTCGTAATTAACGACTTTTCTCACAATTTAACGAATTTGTTCTCATAATTTAACTTTTTTCTCATAATTTAATGACTTATTCTCAACATTTTATCTACTTTTCTCGAAATTTAACGACACTTTCTCATAATTTAACGGATTTTTTCAATTTAACGACTTTTTTCTCATAATTTAACGAATTTGTTCTCGTAATTTAACGACTTTTCTCATAATTAATGACTTTATTCTCAACATTTTATCTACTTTTCTCGAAATTTAACGACATTTTCTCATAATTTAACGAATTTGTTCTCATAATTTGACATTTTTCTCATAATTTAACGATTTGTTCTCGTAATTTAACGACTTTATCTCAACATTTCATCTCGACTTTTTCTCAAAATTTAACGACATTTTTCTCATAATTTAACGACTTTTTTCTCATAATTTAACGAATTTGTTCTCGTAATTAACGACTTTTTCTCGTAATTTAATGACTTTATTCTCAACATTTTATCTCGACTTTTTTCTTGAAATTTAACGACATTTTTCTCATAATTTTAATGAATTTGTTCTCAATTTAACGAATTTGTTCTCGTAATTTAACAACTTTTTTCTCATAATTTAATGACTTTATTCTCAACATTTTATCTCGACTTTTTCTCAAATTCGACATTTTATAATTTAACGAATTTGTTCTCATAATTTAACGACCTTTTTCTCATAATTTAACGAATTTGTTCTCGTAATTTAACGACTTTTTTCTCATAATTTAACGAATTTGTTCTCGTAATTTAACGACTACTTCTAAGCAAAGACTGAAAGAGAACTTCACCGTCTCTTTTACATTACTTGTGCGAGCACGAGCAATAATTTGCTGGCTGCAGTTCACTTAACGGCCACCGGTGTCGCTAATAAGGGTTTCTGAATTCTACATAGAGACGCTTTAAAATCTCCCTCATATTTCCAGGTTTTACACAACCTGAAATGATTACATTAAAATTACGAAAAGTTAGAAAATACCAGATCAGTTTTTACCAGGTTATTCTTTGCTATAACTCACATATAATTGGCTCATAACCAGAAAAGTACCACACAAAATAATATTGCATTGCAACAGCATAGTTTTTGCTTTAGATTTATTGAGCTATATACAAAAGAAGTGCCATGAAGTAAAACAGTGAATGTTTAAAACTTGTCAGGATGAAGCTCCATTTCCTTTTTGATTCTGTCCTCCACTAGTAGTGTAAGATTTGAGTCTGTCATGGGTAAATTGTAACTTACAAACACCTGTTTCTTTGTCTTCTTTGCTGAAAAGAAAGAGAAAAATAAATGCTAGAAAACTAGTTGAACACCAGGTTTGCCAAATTCTCGCCACAAAGTTTTAAAATTAGACAGTAATGAGTCTGATTAATTATAATAAGTGAAAGTGTTCTTACTGAGTCTCTGTGCGAGAGAGCTTGGTGTCGTGTCTGACGTGTCGCCCAGCACCAGAGTAGACAGAGGCACTGAATCCTGGGAAAAAAGAGCAAATACATGACATGAGCTGCAGGAAACACGACTCTGATGGAGCTGGAAGGAAGACATTTGGAAGACATTTTAAATCAAAAATACAAACTTGTAATTAAAAAAAAAATTGCCAGTAACAAAATATATTTGTCACAGACAAAAAAATTATTTTGCTATAGTTATGTTAAATTAATTATGATAATTTATGCTTGTTATGAAAAACAGACTGAACATATTTATAAATGTCAACTGCAACCACCAAAAGTTAAAATGAAGTAGATTCCCCCGGCAACAGCTGTTGTTATTGTTATTATTAACTAAAATTATACAATTATTTTTTGTCAATTGAAATAAAGCTGAAATATAATATAATATAATATGAAAATGAAAATTAAAAAGAGAAATGCATAGAAAACTAACTGAAATAAGTTAAAGTACGAAAATTAATAAAACTGAAAGAAAACTAAATGCATAAATTAAAACTTAAAAAAATTAAAATATAAAAGCAAATTCAAAATATCAATAAATAGTACATAATGTACTGAAAAAAACACTGCATATAATGTGTGTGTGTGTATATATATATATATATATATATATATATATATATGTAATGTTACTTTAGTATATTATTTATATATGTATATAAAATACTAAATAGATATATTTATTTATTTACCATTTAACGCATTCAGCATCAAAGGTTATATTCATGAAAAACTCAAGAGTAATAAATTCACAATAATCATAATAAAAATAACATTTCAATAAATTGTATACAATCATTTAACTATATATACACATTAAATGTATATATATATATTATATATGAGAGGAGAGAGAGAGAGAAATTTACAATAATAATTCCAGTTATATAAAATTACAATTTAATATTCGATAAATTAATATTTTTCCAGGAGAAACCTTTTTAAAAATGTCTTTATATGTATTATGTATATATATGTATTATATATATATATATAATATATATATATATGTGTGTGTGGTGTGTGTTGTTGTTTTAGTACATTATTAATGTACTACTATTTGATGTACTACTACTATTGATATTTTGAATTTGCTTTTACTATATACGTGTATGTGTTGTGTGTGTATATATACACACACACACACACACACACACACACACACACACTTTTCATAACACTGTCGGTATCATAACACAAATCATGTCGAACATAATACTGGACTCACATATTTACTGCTGATGGAAACGGCCAGATTCGACAGAACCGGGCTGGACCCGATCCAGAGGAAGAATCCGCCGCTCAGCTTCATCACATGGAAATGAACCTGCTGCTCCAGGATCTTCTCCGAGAAATCATGGACCGTGATGGACTCCACCGGCGCCTGAGCGCTGCAGTCTCCGTTCGCCACAGTCTCCATCCCGATCAGCTTCACACCGCGATCAGATCATGCAGAAATCTCATAATGAAAGTAAAAACACACGTCTGACACACGCGTCCCGCTCTTCTTCCTCAGTTCCGCTCACTGACAGCGACGCGAGACTCTAGCGACACCAGCGGGTCTGGCGGAGGAGTGCAAAAACAAAACCGTCATGAATTTTGTATTAAAGGGACAGTTCACCAAAAAATGAAAATTCTGATAAAACGAATTAAAGGATTAGTTCACTTTCAAATTAAAATTTCCTGATAATTTACTCACCCCCATGTCATCCAAGATGTTCATGTCTTTCTTTCTTCAGTCAAAATTAAATGAAGGTTTTTGATGAAAACATTCCAGGATTTTTCTCCTTATAGTGGACTTCAATGGACTCCAAACAGTTGAAGGTCAAAATTACAGTTTCAGTGCAGCTTCAAAGAGCTTTAAACGATACCAGACGAGGAATAAGAGTCTTATCTAGTGAAACCATTGCTCATTTTCTAAAAATTTTTTAAAATTATTTACGTTTTAACCATTAATGCTCATCTTGAACTAGCTCTCTTCTTCTTCTCTATTTGAATTCCAGCAGTGTAGACACTGCTAAGTGTATTACTGCCCTCCTCAGGTCAAAGTTTGAACTAAATTGTCATATTCAATATGCTAGTGCAAGTATATAACAATTAGTTCAAACTTTGACCTGTGGAGGGCAGTAATACACTTAGCAGCTTCTACACTGCTGGAATTCTAATAGAGAAGAAGAAGAGAGCTAGTTCAAGATGAGCATTAATGGTTAAAACGTATAAAATTTTAAAAAATTTTTAGAAAATGACTGATGGTTTCTCTAGATAAGACTCTTATTCCTCGTCTGGTATCGTTTAAAGCTCTTTGACTGCAATGAAACTGTAATTTTGACCTTCAACCGTCTGGAGTCCATTGAAGTCCATTATAAGGAGAAAAATCCTGGAATGTTTTCATCAAAAACCTTCATTTCTTTTCAACTGAAGAAAGAAAGACATGAACATCTTGGATGATATGGGGGTGAGTAAATTATCAGGAAATTTTATTTGAAAGTGAACTAATCCTTTAATAATATATTTGGAAAAATTAAGGATATGGGTTTATATAAGATTACAACAAAATGGGAAATTGAATTAGATAATATAATAGAAGGAGACTGGAAACAAAGTTTAAAAGAAAATTTAAGAACTACGCATTCTCCATATTGGCAAGAATATGCTTGGAAAATTATTATACGATATTTTATAACACCAGAAATATCTTCTAAATATAATCATATATCTTCAGGATGTTGGAGAAGTTGTGGTGAACTTAAAGCTCATTACACTCATATATTTTATACTTGTAAAACAATAAAAAAAATTCAAGTATAACACAAGAGCAATTTTTGAAAAGATTTGGGCACCTTTAAAATTAAAGTATATATCATATAAAATAAAGGAATGCATATTTTAATTACCTTCTTGCATAATTCTGCCTCCCTTTTAACTTACTTATTATAATTAAAATGATTACTATTATTTTTTTTATATTTACTTATTTATTATTACTATTAATTGATGTTTAAATAATAGCATTTGAATTACTTCTTAGGAAATAGGTGTCATTATAAGATTTTAAAATGAATATTTAATGTCAATTTTTTTATCTGTGTGTGTATATTTCTTTTTTTTTGTAAAAGTGTTTAATTATGTATGTATTGGCTATGCCTTTAATTATTATTTATTTATTTATTTTGTGTTGGTGATGTTGGTTTATTATCACAAAAGAAAAAGTGAAAGGAAGAGAAAATAGAATGAAAAATGAGGAATAACTATTGGTAAAAAAATATGTCTTTAAAGGTATAATTGGTATAATTGTATTAAATATGCTTGAATTGGAAGACATAATAAATTATAAAAAATAAAAAATAAATGAAAATTCTGTCATCATTTACTCGCCCTCAAGTTGTTCCAAACCTGTACGACTTTCTTTCTTCTGCTGAACACAAAAGAAGATATTTTGAAGAATGTCAATAACAGTTGATGGGCCGCAGTGACTTCCATAGTATTTTTTCAAGAAAACAATGTTTATTTCTATTAAAACAACAGCAAAAAACACCTTGTATCGTCACACAGAGATTGCGTAAGTTCAGCAATCACAATATAGTCAAGATTCATGTTTGGATTTATTACAGTCCATCGCCACAAAGGTTCGAAACACAGATTTAGTCGCACTTTTTGGCAAAGGTTTTATTTTTGCAACTACATTTTAGTCTCGTCAATGATATGCATGTTGATATAGTCACAGTTATCATTTAATGACCTTATTGTCGTCTCGTCTTAGTCACGGGAAAAAAGTTTTTTTTGTCATTGTTTTCAATTGTTTTCATAGTTCACACTTCCTTGTTTTCCTCAGTATCTGGACACCAAACCTCTGGAGGTCGTGATCTTCTCATCGAGTCAGAAATTCCTCCACCAGTGTGTTAAACTCAGTGGAATATCGCAGGTGCACATTATGCTTCCCCTCCGGGATCACGTGCAGCCTGAAAACAGAAGCCGTCCATCAGCACAGAGAAAATCACTGAGATGAGCAGGATTTGTGCTGAAATCACCTCGAGCCCTTGATGTTCTGCTGAAGGTATTCTGGGTGACATGAGGGCACCATGGGATCTTTGGCCCCGTGGATGATCAGCGTGGGACAGGAAATCAGCTGCAGCACTTCCATACAGATGTTCCCTAATGAGAAAGACACATTTTAGCTCATTATGCATCTGGACAGGATGATTCAATTACTGTATTATCATAATAAGAATGAGAATAACGTCACAATGCAAAGAGAAAAAGCATGAATTTGATTAAGTGGATAACAGTGCTTTAGATATTATTTTAGATCAAAACCACTTTAATGCATTAAAAAAATTATAATAAAATGTATTTATCTATTTATTTATTTTTAAAGAAATAAAGAACAAACAAAAACGGCTTGATTAACATGAATTTGAATCACAATGATGTTTGATTTAGTGGATAAAATATTAAAATATTTTTTAGATCAAAACTGCTTTATTGCATCCAAAACAAAAATATATAAATAATAAATATTTATTATGTTTTCAAAACAATAAGGAAAAAACAAAAAGGATTGATTAACATATTTTTATTTGTTTTTTTATTTTAAAGCAATAAAGAACAAATAAAAAAGTACACACACACATTTATATTATATATTTACATTTAACTTTTATGTTAGATGCAATTAATCAATTTGACAGCACATGATTGACATGAATTTTAATCACAATGATGTTAAATTTAGTGGATAAAATATTGAAATATTTTAGATCAAATGCTTTATTGCTTCAAAAAATAATAATATATAAACAAATAATAAATTGTAATTGTTTGTTTGTTTTTAAAGCAATAAATAACAAATAAAAAAGGCCTGATTAACATGAATTTGAACCACAGTGACATTTAATTTAATTGAAATCTTTTCGAATATTATTTTAAATCAAAACTACTCTATTGCTTCAAAAAAAGTATATATAAATAAATAATAAGTTTTTTTTAACTTTATACTTTTTAAAGCAATAAAGCGGTTTCATTCTAAAATAATATTTATAAAAAATAATATTCCTCTTTTGTAAATTGCTTAAATGTCTGTAAAAAAATAAATGCTAATAAATGTAAAAGAATTTCAGCCTTTTAATAACTCTTCATTATAATCTTATCAACTTTATTCAAATAAAAAATTAAAATTTAATTCAGAAATTGAAAGCATGTTCATCTCAGAAGAGATATATCACTATGAATTGCATTCATTTTTAACAAATTAACAAGTCTCATACTGTAATTGACTCTAACATCAAAGTTGCATGGTGCAATCTGATGCTTTGACATTTTATCACTGGAAAATACAAATAATGTCGGAATGCAACGAAATAAAAGGCCGGATTAAAATATCAGACTAATCAGGCCACTACAAAACACTAAAACTGGGCGATATAAAATGAAACTAGTCCTCACCCTGCGGGTTGCGTGTAAACTGGCTGATCCCATCTACCCATCTCTCCCAGGTCTGACAGAAGTACTGAGCACCGTACATCTCCTCCATCGGCCGTCGCATCCGCTCACTCCACAACGACACGTCACGGATCGCTGAAACACAGTTCAGTGCGATGATGACACAAGAAAATCCCTGCCTTTCCTCTGATAAACTCTTGTCCTGTCTTACCCTGATAGATCTGAACATCTTCTTCAGACACGTAGGCGTTGGAGCCCCAAACCACCATCTTGTCAATGAGTTTGGGGTTTAACGCAGCCGCGATCAGAGCAGTGATGCCGCCGTCACTCCAGCCTAACAGAGAGAAACGCCTGAAACCCAGAGCCTGAAGGACAGTGAGGAATTACACTCTATTAGAGGTCTGTTTACAATGGTTTATGAATATGGTAGTCAGTTTAAGTATCATAGTGGCTTGTGGTTCACACAAGGATGTCAGAAATGATCAAATTAATGAATATTAAAGAACTCTTGTGTATTGTCTCATACTGTATTATTGTTATTGTATACTGTTTGTTATTGTAATTGTTAATGGTTATTGTCCCTTATGTAGGTCTAATCTTTTTTATTTATAGTCTTTATGATTTATTGTCTTTCTTCAGAGAAATGGACAAAATAAGAATTTCATTGTACAGATGACAATAAAGATATTGACTATTTTCATACTTGACTTTTTTTCTTTATTACAAACTTCATTACGGTTACATCACCATGTTTTTGACTTTTGATGGAAAATGATAAATTTCATTTTAATTGAAAATCGAAATCATGTTCACCACTGAAAAGGTGTATTTGAGTCACTATTGCATTTTAAAGTGTCATTTTGAGTGTCACATAATTGACTCTGGAATCAAGGTAGATTTCTTTCTGATTTCTGGTTTAAAATTTCATCGCTGCAGAACAATGTCAACATGCCACTGATTGATATTTCACTCTTTGGTGTCATACCTGCATTAAGTCCAGCGCATCCTTCGCATCTCTGTGGAAGAAATCAGCAGGAAAATCTCTGTCTGGAGGACGTGAGCGTCCGTAACCCCGCGGGTCCCACGCCACCAGCGTAAACCGCCTCTTATCCAGCTTCTCAAGCTGTGGGCCAAAATCAGTCTGAGCACTTCCTGTCACCACAGGAAGAGACAAAATAGACAAGAAAATAATGTGATATGCCTTAATGGATTCTTGCTAAACAACAATACACTACCAGAACGTTTCTGTGTTTGGTTGCGTTGTGAGTATTTGCGGCGCGTTTCTGTATTTGGTTGTGTTGTGAGTGTTTGCGGCGCATTTCTGTATTTGGTTGCGTTGTGAGCATTTGCGGCACGTTTCTGTATTTGGTTGCGTTGTGAGTGTTTGCGGCGCATTTCTGTATTTGGTTGCGTTGTGAGCTTTGCGCGCATTTCTGTATTTGGTTGCGTTGTGATTTGCGGCGCGTTTCTGTATTTGTTGCGTTGTGAGTTTTGCGCGCGTTTCTGTATTTGGTTGCGTTTGAGTTTGCGGCACGTTTCTGTATTTGGTTGCGTTGTGATTTGTTCTGTATTTTGGTTGCGTTTAGCATTTGCGGCGCGTTTCTGTATTTGGTTGCGTTGTGAGCATTTGCGGCGCGTTTCTGTATTTGGTTGCGTTGTGAGTATTTGCGGCGCGTTTCTGTATTTGGTTGCGTTGTGAGTATTTGCAGCGCATTTCTGTATTTGGTTGCGTTGTGAGTATTTGCATTTCTGTATTTGGTTTGCGTTGTGAGCGTTTCTGTATTTGGTTGCGTTGTGAGTTTGCGCGCGTTTTCTGTATTTGGTTGCGTTGTGAGTATTTAGCATTTGCAGCGCGTTTCTGTATTTGGTTGCGTTATTTTGCGGCGCGTTTCTGTATTTGGTTGCGTTGTGAGTATTTGCGGCGCGTTTCTGTATTTGGTTGCATGAGTATTTGCGGCGCGTTTCTGTATTTGGTTGCGTGTGTATTTTGCGCGCGTTTCTGTATTTGGTTGCGTTTTGAGTATTTGCGTTTCTGTATTTGGCCGTTTCTGTATTTGGTTGCTTGAGTATTTGCGGCGCGTTTCTGTATTTGGTTGCGTTGTGAGTATTTGCGGCGCGTTTCTGTATTTGGTTGCGTTGTGAGTATTTGCGGCGCGTTTCCTGTATTTGTTGTGAGTATTTGCGCGCGTTTCTGTATTGGTGCGTTGTGAGTATTTGCGGCGCGTTTCTGTATTTGGTTGCATGAGTGTTTGCGGCGCGTTTCTGTATTTGGTTGCGTTGTGAGTATTTGTTTCTGTATTTGGTTGCAGTATTTGCAGCGCGTTTTCTGTATTGGTTGCGTTGTGAGTATTTGCAGCGCGTTTCTGTATTTGGTTGCGTTGTGAGTATTTGCGGCGCGTTTCTGTATTTGGTTGCGTTGTGAGTATTTGCGGCGCGTTTCTGTATTTGGTTGCGTTGTGAGTATTTGCTTTCTGTATTTGGTTGCGTTGTGAGTATTTGCAGCGCATTTCTGTATTTGGTTGCGTTTGAGTGTTTGCGGCGCGTTTCTGTATTTGGTTGCATGAGTATTTGCGGCGCGTTTCTGTATTTGGTTGCGTTGTGAGTATTTGCGGCGCGTTTCTGTATTTGGTTGCGTTGTGAGTATTTGCGGCACGTTTCTGTATTTGGTTGCGTTGTGAGTATTTGCGGGTTTCTGTATTTGGTTGCGTTGTGAGCATTTGCGGCGCGTTTCTGTATTTGGTTGCGTTGTGATTTGTTTCTGTATTTGGTTGAGTTTTTGCGGCGCGTTTCTGTATCATTGATGATTTTTGCGGCGTTTCTGTATTTGTTGCATGAGTATTTGCGGTGCGTTTCTGTATTTGGTTGCGTTGTGAGTATTTGCGGCGCGTTTCTGTATTTGGTTGCATGAGTATTTGCGGCGCGTTTCTGTATTTGGTTGCAGTATTTGCGGCGCGTTTCTGTATTTGGTTGCATGAGTATTTGCGGCGTATTTGCGAGTTGTTTGCGCGCGTTTCTGTATTTTGGTTGCGTTGTATTGCGGTTTTCGTATTTGGTTGCGTTGTAGTATTTGCGGCGCGTTTCTGTATTTGGTTGCATGAGTATTTCGGCGCGTTTCTGTATTTGGTTGCGTTGTGAGTGTTTGCGGCGCGTTTCTGTATTTGGTTGCGTTGTGAGTTTTTGCAGCGCATTTCTGTATTTGGTTGCGTGAGTATTTGCGGCGCGTTTCTGTATTTGGTTGCGAGTATTATTTGGTTGCGTTGTGATATTTGCGTTTCTGTATTTTGGTTGCATGATATTTGCGGCGCGTTTCTGTATTTGTTGATGAGTGTTTTTGCGGCGCGTTTCTGTATTTGGTTGCATGAGTATTTGCGGCGCGTTTCTGTATTTGGTTGCGTATGAGTGTTTGCGTTTCTGTATTTGGTTGCATGAGTATTTGCGGCGCGTTTCTGTATTTGGTTGCGTTGTGAGTATTTGCGGCGCGTTTCTGTATTTGGTTGCGTTGTGAGTATTTGTTTTCTGTATTTGGTTGCGCGTTCTGTATTTGGTTGCATGTATTTGTTCTGTTTGGTTGCGTTGAGTAGTTTTCTGTATTTGTTTGGTTGTGAGGTTTCTGTATTTGGTTGCGTTGTGAGTATTTGCGGCGCGTTTCTGTATTTGGTTGCGTTGTGAGTATTTGGCGCGTTTCTGCGTTGTGAGTATTTGCAGCGCATTTCTGTATTTGGTTGCGTTGTGAGTATTTGCGGCACGTTTTTGTATTTGGTTGCGTTGTGAGCATTTGCGGTGCGTTTCTGTATTTGGTTGCATTGTGAGTATTTGCAGCATGTTTCTGTATTTGGTTGCATGAGTATTTGCAGCACGTTTCTGTATTTGGTTGCGTTGTGAGTATTTGCAGCGCGTGCGTTGTGAAATTGATGTTTTCTTGCTGGTGTATGCTGGTGTTTTTTTCTATTTGCATGTGTTTTCTTCAGTTGCAATGCATTGAGCTTTCCCGGTCACCGTATATAATAGTATATAAATAATACTTAAATAACACTGAAACACACTCATTCTTTACTATAATTAAAGGAACATGTACAGTGAATATTTGATTATCTTCTCCAGCTTATCCACTTTACTTGTTTAGTTTTCTGGAGGTTTTCAAAGCTCATTTCAGCAGAGCAGAAGGCGTTTAGGATCATGAGAAACAAATGCAGTCACGTGTGACAGACTTTGACGAGTTGTGTGTATTGCAATGCAGACCTAAAGCTCCAGGCAGCAGCAGCACAGCGTGTTTTCCGTCTCCAGCGCGCTGATAGTGCAGATCCACTCCATTCACGGACATCTTACCGGAGACAGACATACTGTACAAGACATGAGAAGACATTCAGCGTATCGTGAAGAACTCAGTGCAAACCGAGCAATCACTTTATTTACTACCATATAATTCTACGCACAAAACTAAACAGAATGCGTGATTTCATCTTCTGCAAACTAGTCTATAACTCGAGAACTGACGTTTTACCCGTAGAATCGTCTCTGTATTACAGCTCTTCTGAAGACGCTGTAGAGTCCAGTGTGACTGTAAACGAGTGTCGCCATTATTAGACATAAACACCTGAAACTGAAGTTAAAACACCGAGACTGCGAATGTGATCGTCGGGATTAACAATCAATCTTTGATTTCATGTTCAGCAGATTCTACACACGGAAAACGAACAGGGATTCAGGGCATTTTTCCTGATTATATAAAAACGGCAAAAAAAGAAAGAAAAAAATAATTTTATATCTTTAGATGAGGAAGTAATCTAATTTCTAGGGCACCTGAAATGAACAAAACTAGTATTTTATTATAAGGTTTTGGAATCACTTGAGCAAGAGAACAAACAGCTTTACAATGATGATGATGAGGGCTAAAATTCTGTATTGTCTTTATTATTAATTAATTACTATTGGTTATTATTAATAATTACTATTATAGCCTGCCATAATTGCTTAACAACAACAACAACAAATATATAATATAAAAATCACAATATATTATTATAGTGTTTTATTATTACTGTTATTACAACACTATAAATTATTTATTTTATTAATCTTACAGTGCACAGCATAAATGAGTACACCACCTCTGAAACTTCTGAAAGTCAGCAATTACTTAGAAGACATGTTAGGGTTCTTTAGAGATATAATGTTCCAGCAAGTCTGTTTAATCAATTACCAAAGAAGTATGTCAAAATTATTCAAGAAAATAAGATTTTCTTATCAAGGTGATAAAATGTTGTGTAGCACACCCTCCTAAAAGTTACTAAAAAATGAAATGAAAATTTTCTGGTGTAGTTGAAGGCAATGTTTGATCAACAAGTAAGTATGTATTACAGAGAAGTCACTTCTTGACATTAAAAGTGTTCTATAGCCCGCTGACATTCTCAGACTTATGCTGACAACAATGGGAGAGAACTGTCAGTGAGACTTTTCTTAGCACAAAAAGGAAAGTGGTACAAGAGGATTACCAAATCATGTTTTAAGTGTGAAAATATAGCAAAAGTAACACAGAAATTCAAAAACAATGGACTTGTGACAATAATCAGCCTTCATTTTAAGCTTTCATTTAGGGAGAGGGATTTTTTGCTAGACAAAGAGCAGGAGAAATACCAAGCGAGTGTCTAAGAGCCAGCAAAAGCTATGAAAAGAGTGACTGTTTATCTCACAGAGTAAGATGCAGCCTGCAGAAATGACATGCATTTTAAGCTTTCATTTAGGGATGAGGATTTTTTGCTAGACAAAGAGCAGGAGAAATACCAGCGGAGTGTCTAAGAGCCAGCAAAAGCCATGAAAAGAGTTGACTGTTTATCTCACAGAGTAAGATGAAGCCTGCAGAAATGACATGCATGGTTGTTGTTTATCACTGGAACTACCTACTGTAGCCAAGCACAAATAAAATATCAGTTAGCCATTTCCAAAGCCCATATTACAAAATATGATTCTGGGAATCATACTCTGGACTCATGAGACCAAATCAATCTTTTGGATCTAACAGCATCTAAAGTTGTGGTGTTGCTAGAGGAGGAGTACAGTGAAAGTGCCTGGTTCCCACGTAAAGTTCAGGGTAGTTAAGCTCTTATATAGGGATGTATGAGTGTCTGAAGGTGTGAGCGAGTGTGCTTTATCAATACTGTCATGAATTCACACACCACTGTGTAATTTAATACACAAATTGAAACAGAAGATGTTACCCTTTCTCATTCCCTGCATTGTTGGGCATTTTTTCAAACCATGCAATGAGAATATGCATTCTCCAAGGTGAATGCATGTAATGCATTCAATCTTAACACTCTTGAGTGCATGTGAGAGATTCTGTAGAGAGAGTTGAGCGACACTCCCCATTAAAGATCAGGGCATTTAAGAAGCTCATCAACCAGGAGTCAACAGGAAGATGTGACAATTTGTCATGAACTTCAGAGCAGTATATTCAAAATGATGGAGGGCATACTAAGTGCTGGAATATTATACATTTGTTGAATTAAATCTAGGGTGTACTCATTTCTGCAATCCTTTTGGCTAATTAAATTAGTTTATGGCTATTAATGACATATTTCTCAGTTTTTATTATGTATATGTTTAATGCATTTTAGCTTTGCCATCTTTCCATTAATTGTATTAATGCTCATAAAGAAAATACATCTTTTGTATTTGTTCAGAGGGGGGCACTCATTTATGCTAATGTTTAATATTTGTTGATCAGTATTTGGAGACTTCAATGTGAATATCTTTGATGCACGCATGTGAAAGCAGAATTAAAGCTCTGGAAAAGTCGATAAGAGTGTTTCACTTCCCAGTGGCTCAAGCCCGCAGCGTCACGCTGGTCTGCACTGGGGTTTCACTAACAATCATCTGCTCAACACACAGTTGGCCTGACACACGCGTGCTGCTCTGCCCACAGGTGCTGGGATGAGTGGGGGCGTCCCTCCTCGAGACTCTGGCCCCTCAGCGTCCCCCGAGATTGATCATTCAAGGACAGGACAGAGGAATGTTTACATCTGTGTGTATGAGTGCATGTACATCAGCGAGTGCATGGGGAATTGAAGGGGATTTTTCTGACATTCTCAAAATCTCCAATGTGTACAACCGTCAGCAATGCATGAGTGTGGTAAGAGCACGGCAACATCAGCCGAGCGCAATAAGAGCTTCACATCACATATATCTGCATTCAGTTCCAATTTAATCCAATATTCTTATGTTTTAATATCAGCATATGCAAATATGAAGCATGTCTCGTTCTATTTCTATTTCTCGTTCTCTCATATCCCAGATTTTCATTTGAGGTTCTGTTTGCACTTCATAAAACTAACTTATAGTTTAATAACTCATATGCAAATAATCATTTGTGGGGAAAGTGGTTAGTAGATTCAGATTGTACTGCAATCTGTATAAAACATATTAAAGTGTAATGCCTGTGTATTGTGCATTCTGATGTCTTTGCAGAGTTATTTGATTATAGTTATTTCAGTAACATTTTTTACCAATAACCACCTGATGTTGAGTTTAAAGCCCATTGCACATCCAATGCATTCATTATATGAAGTCTGATACTCCTGTGATTTGCTTTTATTGTGTTTAATCTCAAACCCTAAACTCAGCCCTGAGAACATCTGTCCAGGGTTCACAGGCCTTGGCTTCCTCTAACACACCATATTTGATTAGGACATTTACTGTTTCTTGCTTTTGGGACAAGGTGTTGAACTCTTTTAGCAACACTGGTTTTCCGGTTTTTCTTTCAGTTCAAATGAGAAAAGCCTGTGTGTGTTATTTTGGCATGTGTGAAAGAATATGGCAGCAGATGTTGCTGGATTTGAGGACAGAGGGGGGCAAAGGGCCCTGTTGCCGGGCAAAAATAATCGCATTTAGCAACACGACCTGTTGACATTGCAAATGCTTGGTTTGCAGCGGCAGGTCACCTGGTTGAAGGGATAGTTCACGAAAAAAAATGAAAATTCTGTCATTATTTACTCACAAAAGAAGATATTTTGAAGAATATGGGTAACCAAACTAGCTATTAATTTTTTTCCATACTATGAAAGTCAGTGGGGCTCATACGCTGTTTGGTTACCCATATTCTTTAAAATATCTTTCATGTTCAGCAGAAGAAAGGAATTCATACAGGTTTGAGGGTGAGTAAATGATGACAGACTTTTCATTTTTGGGTGAACTGTCTCTTTAAGTGCACATGCACTGCTGTTTGTGCAATTTTTCAACCAGAAATCCCTGCAAAGGCTTGTTTGACCCACATAATTATATTTTAAAAATAGCACTGTCCACACAACAGATCACTTTCTGAACGCTTTTTTTATCCATCTGATGAAAGATAAAAACTTTGCCAGCCAATCAGAATCCATCCTGCTTCAGAAGCGTGCACATTTAAAGCGACAGACGACAAAACTGCAGCGCGCAAATATAATAAATCACATTTCTTGACCGTCCAAGTCAATCAAATCAAAATAACATAAAGCACCGTAACCAGTAGACTACAGTCGTCATCTGAGAAAACATTCAGGTCTTTAGACTTTCTGAAAACAAACGCTGTGAAACTCATGATCAAGAGAAGCTGAAGAAAGTGGAGAGTGTTTCACTGATCCCACAAGTGAAATTGAACTTTCCCTGTTTTCAGATGAGGAAAGGAAAGTGCGACAAATCTCACAAGACAATGAATCTCTATCTTATGTTTTGTAACTTTCTAACAGAAGTTTTTCACAGATGTGTGTGTGTGTGTGTGTGAGAAAGTCAGAATGAAAGACGCAGAAAAGGCGGAAAGGAAGGGTTTATACTTTGCTTTTTAAAGGTTTTGAAGGAGCAAAATAAGCTATAAAAGCAGATAATGCAGGCAGAGAGTCAAAATTGATTAAAAATAAAGAGAATCAGAACAACTGTTTGTTATCATTTATAATAAATGTGTCATCCATGTGTTTTAGGGGAAAAAAGCATGGAATGAATGAATGAATGTTAAAAGGGTTTAAAAAGCATTATTTTGTTTCAGAAATTCTGTTTTTGCATAAATAAATAAATAAATAAATAGTTTTATAGTGGTGGATTTACATTTTTTTAACTTTTTTTTTAAAGATTTAAAAGTGATGGATTTACTAATTTTTAAAATTGTATTTATTTTTATAATGAATAAATAAATAACATTTAAAAATGGGAAAAATCTATCACTTTTAAATAATTTATTTTTATAAAAAATAAATGAATGAATGAATAAATAAATGGTTAAAAAGGGATTGATTTAAAATTTTATTTATTTTTATAATGAATAAAATTTAAAAATGGGTAAAATCATCACTTTTAAATAATTTATTTTTTAAATAGAAAAGAATTGATGGATTTACCCATTTTTAAATTGTATTTATTTTATAAACAAATAAAATAAAAATAAATAAATAATAAAATAATAAATAAAATCATCACTTTTAAACCATAAATGATTTACTAATTTTAACATTTTATTTATTTTTATAAATAAAAAAATTAATAAATGGTTTAAAAGTGACGAATTTCCCTTTTTAATGTTATTTTTTATAATAAATAAAAAAGGTTTAAAAGTAGGATTTACACACACACACACACACACCACACACAATATATATATATATATATATATATATATGATAGATAGATATAGATATAGATATATAGAATGATAGATAGATTTAATCCAATTAAACTATTTTATGTTTTTAGTCTTATTTTGACACAACATCAGGTTTTAGTCCAAACGGTTGCCGGTAAATGACAAACATTGCACTTCTTGGAGGGGTTAAGATGTGAAATGAATAAAATATGTTCAGAAATACACATTTAAGCCAATGATGCCAGTTTCATATAGTGTCACAACATCAATCGAAACAAAGCCGTTCTCATGGGTGTGTGTGTGTGTGTAAGCGCTCATCTGTTTTTATGCATCTGTATATATGATGAAGGGTTGTATGTATTTATATCTGAATTTGTGATAATTATCTGGTGGATGTTTCTCTGATATTCATGTCAATCTTTCAGAACTTTCATCTTTTCTCACTGGCGGCAACCCAAAATGAACAAGACGTCCTGTTAGACGTGTTTTCAACAGAAGAAATCAAAGACTCTGTTCATCATAGACATCCAGAATGCACTGCAACAAGTTCAGAAAAAAAATCCAATGACAGACAGAAACACAAGAGATGTTGGTTATAAATACTTAAAATTAATCAAATACAGAAAAGTATAAGAAAAAAAATGTTCAATGTAATTTAAATGAGCTGTTTTACCCTGTGCATGAGGTTTTTAACTACTTTATTGAAAAGAAGTCAGGGTTTCTTCCATTTCAGATAGCAAGAGTTTAAATGTGTAATAAATTAATTTTTCACATCCATATGCAACATGTTTATGATTTAACGTGACAATCGGGAGCTGCATGAAGTCTTATAAAAGAAATTAATTCTATCAACATTGAAATGATTAAATAAAGACAGTTTAAACATGACAAATGTGTCAAATATCATATGATAACCCGTCTCTCACTCATACAGTATATTAATGACTGATATTTGTACCTGAAGAACAATCGACTCTTTGTATGAGTAACAGTTTATTTTTATTTTTCTCAGAAGTCTCTTTGGGGGGGAAAAAGCACCTTTCAAATGACAGTGCACAAACATTTCATCTAAAATTACAGATAATTTTTTACATTTCTGCATTTAGGCACCATTAATTCACACCATCCATCGTTTTTTTCTTCATGTCTGCGGAAAGATGCATTTAGATGAAACTCATGAAAACATTTCAAGGTCAAATCAAATAAGAAAACAGACTTTGGGGTGAAACATGATGTGAGATTCATTTTAATTTGACTTAACAGTTTTGTAAGAGTTTCATGCTGAACAGATGAGTTAAGATTAGTTAAACAGGTGGTTCGTTTGTAGACGGGATTCATTTGAATATCCGGCAGTCGACCACAAATGTAACAGATTTCTGGGAAAACGTTTGCATTTTCGTGAGTCGTGAATAAATTAAATGAATTAAAATTAAATTAAATTAATTAAATTAAATTAAATTAAAAATAATTCAATTTAAATTTAATTTAATAAAATTTAATTACATTTAATGTTATTAATTTAATCATTTAATATTTAATTTATTTTCATTTATTTTGATTTAATTAGTTTAATTTAATAATAAAAATCCACAGTCTAAGCTTTTAATTGCCATAAAATGCAACAGAATTCTGGGAAAGTGTTTGCATTTGCATAAATAAAAATAAAATAAAATAAAATAAAATAAATAAATAAATAAATAAATAAAAAGTTCAAATGAAATTAAATAAAAAATTGAATGAAATAAATAAATAAATAAAAATACATTATAAAATAACGTACATTAAATAAAATTGAAATGAATAAAAAATGATATTAAATTAAAATAAATTATTGAACTAAAAAATAAAAAAATACATTTTATTTAAAATTCAATTAAATTACATTAAACTAAAAAATAACAACATTAAATTAAATAAAAAATCCACAGTCTAAGCTGTTAATTATATTTCCACGAATTCTGCTTGTATATACTGTACAGTATATAAATTTCTATAGAGTTTCTTATAGAACTTGTTGATCTGTAGATTCTCATATAACAATAATTGTATTTGCAAGTGACAAAATAATAAAATATCAAGCACGTTGCTAATTTAAATGAGTCAAACTTATAAATGTGTGAATATCATTGTTTAGATCAAGTGTTTTATCATTTCAAACCGTTGCAATGTCCTTTTTTGTTAAATGTTTTGTTTGTAAAGTGTGTTCATGCATATTTTTTGCAATAAATGCCACTTGTTTTAATATTTCACATCAATGCATTTTATAATGCAATGACGATTCAGACATTTTTAAGTGTCTGAGCACCTTTAGGGCTCCTGTATATTCATTCATGAATGTAAAATTGATCTGTTCAGCTTGTGAATGAGCATTAATGATGTCTGATTGATTGGATTCCCACATATATACAGGAAAAAACATTGCATGAAACCTTCTAAATAATTCTGTAATTCTTTGCGCCCAAAAGGAGCAGATAAAAGTGTTGTTATTGTGTGTGTGTTGCTGAGTAATTGTGGTCCCAGAGGACTCGTGTTCACGTCCAGTCATAACACAAGGACCACGAACACTCACAGGTGCACATCGCCACCAAAACTGCTCTGTCATTTAACACGGAGGGGAATTTGTGGCTTTAAACTGCTGCTGTCATGTCACGTCTGTGATATTAATAAAATACCTTCAATGGAACAGTGACAAATATAGTAAAACCTCCACAAATTGACTCAATAGTGACAAAAAGTGGGCGAATTAATGTTATTTCACATTCAATGATGCAAAAAATTTGGGGTTAAACTATAATAGTGCCACAAATTATGTTGTTTTCCAGCACAAATATCTAAACATTCTTAAATCAAGATGCATTTACTGGAGAAGCAAAATGACTGAAGATATTAAATCTGGTTTTAAGCACTATTTCTGATACACTTTTCAGTCATTTTGCTTTTCAAGTATCTTGATTTAAAAATGTTCATAGTAAAAAAACAACAAAAAAAAGATTTGCAGTGTGAACTTTCATGACTTTGAGATTGACATCTGTTGGAGAATCATGATGCTCCACCCATGAATAGGCAAATAATTGAATCTCAAAACTGAACTACATGAGTTATCAAAACCAAATTCTGCCCAGCCTCTGCTGAACACATCAGCCACTATCACAGCTTACAATAATACAGCATTATTGCACTATTTAGTACATATTCCCACTTTTTGACTGGATCAAACTGAGGATGTCGGGAAGCTCCGGGAACGGGAAGCTGCGTCAGTGGCTGATCGAACAGGTGGACACTGGGAAATATCCCGGGTTAGTGTGGGAGGATCGAGAGCGAACCACCTTCCGCATCCCGTGGAAACACGCAGGGAAGCAGGACTATAACAGAGACGAGGACGCGGCGCTCTTCAAGGTGATGAAAGTCACTATATGAGTAACACTGCACAGTGTACACAATAATCAATATTAATCAATAATAACTGTATTTGCAATCAACAAAATAATAAAATATGAAGTACATGTTGCTATTAACGCTTATAAATGTGTGTTTAAGTCTTTTTTAATCAAATGTTTTAATTGTAAAGTGTATTTGTGCATTTTTTTTTTCTTGTTTTGATATTTTACATCAATGCATTTGACATTCAGCCACTTTTAAAGGTGCAGTGTGTAAATTTTATTGACAGAAATGCAATATAAATACACTATGTTTTCTGTGGGGTGTAAAGACCTTATATAATGAACCATTATGTTTTTATTACCTTAGAATAAGCCATTTCTATCTACATACACCACGGATCCACTTACATGTTAAGTCACCATTTTGTGCCGGCGTGTTTCTACAGTAGCCCTAAATGGACAAACGCGTTTGCTTGACTCACTACTTCTCTGCTTCTCAGCGACATCTCTGCTTCTCTATATTGCAATTTGCAATCTCGCCACTAAAATTTACACACTGCACCTTTAAGTGTCTTTAGAGCTGCTGTATATATTCATACATGAATGCAAATTATTATATAACAGCTTGTGAATGAGTGTTAATGACGTCTGGTTTATTGGATCAGGCCTGGGCTCTGTTTAAGGGGAAGTATCGTGAGGGAATAGATAAACCGGATCCTCCCACCTGGAAAACGCGTCTCAGGTGCGCGCTGAACAAGAGCAGTGACTTTGAGGAGCTCGTGGGCCGAAGTCAGCTGGACGTATCAGAGCCGTTTAAAGTTTACCGGGTTATTCCTGAGGGAACCAAAAGAGGTAAACACTCACATACAAGCATGAACATATATATATATTATATATATACTCACATAAATATTACAGTTAAAATAGCCTTTGATATTCGTATGACATAAAATAATAACAAAGCATGCTATTAGGGCTGTCAAAATTAACGGATCAATTTTACAATTTTTTTTTTTCACTCACCCGAAACGCGTGCACAAGGCCCGGGTATTCTTCATTGTCCGCGTCCAGACGAGTCTTGCGCGCAGTCGTGTCCGCATCCGCACAGCTTTCAAAGTACACTCAACCGCTGTGATGAATGCGGATGGCGTTTCTACACATGCGCAGTACTATTGACTATATGGGTTGCCAGGTTTTCACAACAAAACCTGCCCAATTGCTACTCAAAACTAGCCCAATCATGTTTCAGGGGGTTCCCCAGTAAAAATCGCGTTCTGGGGGGAAAAATCTGCATTTTTGACAAGGTTCACCTGGTAAAATTCGCATTCCAGGGGCTAAATATCATGTTATTTGGGGTCGTTTCAACTTGCGGACATGAAAATCAACCTGCGGCAACAGTGTAAAAGTAGTCCAATTCTGCGGGAAAACTACTATTCACTATTTTGTTCCTTTGATTTACTAAAATGTGCATACAATTTACTATTTCGTTCCCTCAATTTACTAAAACGCGCACGAATTAGTAAATCGAGGGAACGAATTAGTAAATCGTGTGCACGAATTAGTAAATCGAGGGAACAATTAGTAAATCGAAGGAACGAATTAGTAAATTGTGCACACGAATTAGTAAATCAAGGGAACAAATTAGTAAATCATGCGCACAAATTAGTAAATCGAGGGAACGAATTAGTAAATCGTGTGCACGAATTAGTAAATCGAGGGAACAATTAGTAAATCGAAGGAACGAATTAGTAAATTGTGCACACGAATTAGTAAATCGAGGGAACGAATTAGTAAATCATGTGGACGAATTAGTAAATCGAGGGAACGAATTAGTAAATCATGCGCATGAATTAGTAAATCGAGGGAACAAATTAGTAAATCTAGGGAACAAATTAGTAAATCATGTGCACGAATTAGTAAATCGAAGGAACGAATTAGTAAATCGATTTAATTTTTTTTCTTGCATGTCATGTGCAGGGCTCCGTATACGCACGTGGTCTGCTCGTGGACATCCGCGAACCCTCCTTATGACGACAATTACATCACGCGGACACAGACAGCCGAAGTATACAGCGTGCCAGTACCGCACTGAGTTCTCTTTCACACTTTAAAACAGACACACATGCCGATTATTGTTGAGTATCCTTGTAATCAGTCTTAAATGAGTTAAAAAGTTTTAAATGAGTTATGAGAACATGTCATACGCGTCTTGTGCGTCAGGTCAGGTGTGTCAAGTGACAGCAGTCTAATAAACCTGCTGCTGTCTGTCATTAAATGGGGGGGGGGTATCACACACAGTTTCTGCCAATCTCATGTTAATCTTGAGTACCTATAGAGTAGTATAGCATCCTTCATATCTCAGAAAAGTCTTTAGTTTTATCATATTTATAAAAGATACATACGCTGTACCAAGTCTTTCCGAAAACAGCCGAGCACCTGGAGGCGTGCCGTGTGAGCGGAGCTAAAGAGTGACGAGCTATCACGAGCACGTGCAGCTTTTGTGTAGCGATCATCTGCAAGCTATCAATGGTCAGCTAAACAGATGTATTTAAACACACAATACACCATCACGTTATCCCTGGATAACTTCTGAATCACTATAATGAATATAGCGTATAGTGAATGATGAATAATGAATTTATGAATTTGAAGCAGTTTTACTCACCACCTGTGGTTCTGACTCATTACCGCTGTGACCGCTCCATCTTTCAGTTTCAAACGATCTATAAATCCAGCGTAGAACTGGGCCTTGTTTATGAAACCATAAGCACTGATCCTGAGGGCTATTCTCCAGATATTCTCCATTCATTTTAACCAATAAAAAAGTGATTGCAACTATCAGTTTCTATGGTTATTTTAAAAACAAATATCGAGAGCGCATCAATGTAATGCGTGAGCTCAAAACTCTCAGCTCCACTTAACGCTGGGTTCTTTGGGAAGCAAGGTTATCTTTCCCTCACAACCAAAAACACACTCCTTTGGTGACATTGTTGATTTTGTGAAGTTCGTGACCTGTGCAGCGCTGCTGACGACTTCGTAAACCCGAATGCGCGTCAATGGGCGTGCTCTTGCTCTCTCACTCTGGTTGACGTGCGCGCGCGTGCTCTTCCGGGAGAAGTGCCCGTACAAGGAATTCCGCCCTTTATGATGTCACACAGCCCCATACTCGGAAAAAATTAGTGTGAAGTTTATGAGGATTTGGAAGAGTATTTTTGGCACAGAAATACTCCATCATACGTCCAACTCGTGTTTTGAAACTTTGGCCATGTTTAGCATGAGAATCCAACTCTTTAACAGTGTAAATAAGTCAGAATGCATGAAATAGCATTATATATTTAATGTTAATCAAAGAACAAAAGACCAAGAGAAAATCACTCACAGCTCTTGTCTGAATAACTTCAGCTTTAATAAGGATTCATCTATATATTTTGGCAGAGCAGGTAAAAATCAGAACAGTATACAACAAAAAATATAATTTTAATTAAAATTGTAATGTTAGGCGCAATCAATCACACGATTAATTACAGAAAAATGTGCAATTAATTAGTTGATTTTTTTAATGCATAATGCATTATATATATATATATATATATATATATATATATATATATATATATATATATATATATATAATATCATTATATATATGCATTATGCATTAAAAAAAAAAAATATATATATATTATATATATATATATGCATTTAAAAAATATTATATATGCATTAAAAAATATATATATAATTTCTAAAAATGTATATATATTAGTTATAAAAATTTAACGAAATAGATAAATATAAAAATATATAGAAATAAGTATATATGTATATTAAAAATACAAATTAATAAAAAAGAAAAGAAATTCAACTGAATTAAAACTAATTTCTCCTCCATTTCAGGACCAAAATCATATGAGAAAGTTTCCACAACCTCAGGTCACCATAACTACCCGTTTTATCCGTCATATCAGCCTGTGGAGAGTCAGGTAACACAAGCGTAAACAAGTTTCTTGCAGACTACAACTGCTAATGATAATATGAATGAGAGATGAAAATGATTCAAAGACGGTACTGATCTGTTTCTATGGCCGTCTCTCTGTTCAGGTGTGTAACTTCCTGTCTGCTGCAGACCGTAGCTGGAGGGACTTCCTGTGTGAGCAGAACTCACTATCAGACGTCCACTTCAGCCAGAACTCGCGCTGGGACGCTGGTATTTACTCTGTGTGTGTGTGTGTGTGGTCATGTGTTTGTTAAATATATTGTCATATAAAGTGAAGAGAATGTGTGTGTGTGTGTGTGTGTGTGTGTCCAGGGTACCAGATAAATGGATCTTTCTACAGCTGTAACACATTTGACTCTCCTCCCTCACCGTTCACCCTGGAGACCAGCATGAGATCAGCAGAGGCCATGGCACTGTCAGGTACACACTCCCTAGAAACATCTACCTGCAAATGCAATGATCTCTTAATGATTGCAGCTCAACACTAAGGACGTTTTGACCAGTTTTGTCTCACCTGTGTCTCTGAATCTCTTCCAGACACACGTCTGCAGGTGACGGTGTTCAGCGGTGAGACTCTGGTCGCAGACGTCACCGTCACGAGCGCCGAGGGCTGTCGACTGGCTCCTCATGACGACAACTGGAGCTACAGCGGCCAGGGCGGCCCGGAGCTGGTTCCTCTTCCTGGAGCGCTGGAGGGGGGCGTTCTGCTCTGGATGACGCCCGACGGCCTGTACGCCCGATGCTTCTGTCAGAGCCAGGTCTACTGCGACGGGACGCAATCAAACCTGAGCACCAAACTCTGTAAACTAGAGAGGGAGCAGACCAGCAAACTACTGGACACACAACTCTTCCTGACAGGTTAGAATGAGCAACGACAACCAGTAGAGGCTTTGCTATGTTTCACTCTGCTTGCACTGGAAAAAGAGCCCCGCCTCTGCCATTAAGCCATGCGTATACACACACACACACACACACACACACACCAGGGTTGGAAATTAACAGGGGCTTGGGGCATAAAAATGCTTTCAAAAACCAAGATATGGTGCAAAAAAAGTCTCTGTATAAATTCTTGTTTTTAATATTTATAAGCAGTATCACTCGAGCAAAAGTGCTGTTTTCCTGAATATCAGCACGTTTGCAAATGTGATATATTGATTTTATACAACATTTCAATAAATAAGTTAATAGGCTTCTGTTTTGTCCCTGAATGAATCAGACATTTTGAATGAATCATTCTAGTGAATGACTCCATGACTCACTCAGTCGCTTCTGTTTTGTCCCTATATGAATCAGACATTTTGAATGAATCGTTCTAGTGAATGACTCCATGACTCACTCAGTCGCTTCTGTTTTGTCCCTGAATGAATCAGACATTTTGAATGAATCATTCTAGTGAATGACTCCATGACTCACTCAGTCGCTTCTGTTTTGTCCCTGAATGAATCAGACATTTTGAATGAATCGTTCTAATGAGACTGAACTCAGTCGCTTCTAATGAATGAATCGTTCTAGTGAATGACCATGACTCATTCAGTCACTCTCTTTATTCCTGAATGAATCAGCCGTTTTGAACGAATCGTTCTAGTGAATGACTCCATGACTCACTCAGTCGCTTCTGCTTTATCCCTGAATGAATCAGCCATTTGAATGAATCGTTCTAGTGAATGACTCCATGACTCACTCAGTCGCTTCTGCTTTATCCCTGAATGAATCAGCCGTTTTGAATGAATCGTTCTAGTGAATTACTCCATGACTCACTCAGTCGCTTCTGTTTTGTCCCTGAATGATTCAGCCATTTTGAACGAATCGTTCTAATGAATAACTCAACGACTCATTCAGTCACTGCTGCTTTGTCCCTAAATAAATCAGCAGTTTTGAATAAATATTTTGAGTGAATGATTCAATGACTAACTTGTTAAGACAATGATTTGCCGCCACCTACTGGCTGTTTAAGTATAATTTCATTTTATCTGAGGGACTGAGTGACAAAGACTGAACACTTTTCTGGTTAAACAGAGAATGCGTTTATAAATAGACTATTAAGAGTGAAATATGAAATCACATTGTAAATATAACAGAGATACAATGTTTTTGTCTGTCTTTTTCCTTTTGGGAAATTGCAAAGGTCGCCTCTGACGACAACTAAACAGCATATTTAAAGTCGGCATGAAAGAGAAGTTTCACTAGTCTTTTCTTCCTTATTAGATGTCACTGCAAAAGGGAGGGGAAGTTTTGTTTTTAATCAAGATTGTAAAGGCACATGAATTAAATAGACAAATCATTTATAATAAATACTACAATATCCCATAAAAAATAAAAATTGTCAATTTTGATTTCATGTTGACTTTTAATGTTCTATTCACTCACTCATTCAGAACTCCAGGGTTATTTCCTGCACGCACGTCCTCCTCCGCGTTTCCACGTGCAGCTGTTTTTTGAGTGCTGTGACCCCTCCGCAGACAAGAGACCCCTGACAGTTCAGGTAGTGACCTTTGACCTCTCCATCCACACTGATATGCAATGTTCACCTCCACACGACAAAACACAGCTCACTTCTCTTGTCCTGCAGGTGGAGCCATTGTTCGCCCGGCAGCTGCTGCTCCTCCTCCAGCAGGGCGGCGTGAATTACATGAGAAGCACCCATGAACTTTCACCTCTGACCCCTGAGCAGATTTACACCCATCAAGATTTCCCTGCCATCAACGGACAGCATGGCAACTTCATCCAAGAGTGACAAGACGTTTCTAGATTTTACTATGTATTGGCAAAGTAAAAGATACCATTTTTAATTAACAGTTAATAATATTAATAACCCCAAAACTACATATAGGTGAGCCACGTAGCAACTTAATGCATTAATACAAAGTGTGTCACAATATATATAAATTCAGCTTTCCATCACAGAAATAAATTATATTTTAAAGTATATTAAAATAGAAAACCATAATTTTAAATTGTAATAATATTTCACAATATTATTGTTTTTTCTGTATTTATTATGAAATAAATGGAGCCTTAATGAGCATAAGACTTTGTTCAAAAACATTAAAAATAGTAATGTTTCCAAACTTTTGACTGGTAGTGTGTATATATATATATACACACACATTATTTATATTTTATATTTATATATATATATATATATATATATATATATATAATATATATATATATATATATAAAGGAAAATAATTAAAAGTATTAATCTGAAAACATTAAGAAATATTTCAGTGGCTGTCTGATTAGTAATGTTTATATGTTTGTGCTTTGAATGTTATTTTTTCTGCTTGCACTGTTTTAATGTTGTAAAACTGATTCAACAGCATCTCAGGGACAAAATCTGTTTAAAATGAATGTATGTGAATTAAATATCCACATATTGCTTATTACACAATATATAGTGTGAAATAAAAGTATGTGAAACTATATATTATGCAATGATAAAACATATCAGTAACACTTCACCATAACTTTACAATTAGTTACAAATGAACCAATGTATGTTAATAAACACTGTTTATTTTTGATTAGTTAATGCATTAACTTGTGTTTTTGTAACAGTACATTGTCACATTTCTTTATAGCATACAGTATGTCCTGTGCCCCTTTATGCAAGTATTAAATATTATACATTTTTATAACATTAAATAATATAAATGTTTGGTCTAACTCTGCCCCTTCAATTAACAAAGCATGAGTCAATTATTTCTTCATTTATTGCATTTATTTGGTTCACTTTAAAACACAGAAATGCACAATAAATATGACATTCACTGGCTACCATACACAACTGGACAGTGTTTGAAATCAGACAATTTTTAGAGTGAAACACTTGTAAACTTTTTTTTTTCCCTACACGGACCACACAATATGGTTTTGGAATGGACACGGTTAGTTACCCACAGATGCTGTCTAGTAGTGAAATGAGTGACGCTTCCAGAGATCTCAAAGCATTCGGACCTCCAACATCAGTTTGTGTCACAGCAACGGAGGCCGAGCAGAACTTGTGCATCCTTTTCACGCCGTTCCAAGTCGTGCCACGAGATAACATCAGGAAGTGACATCATTCAGTGAGTGATTGCATACACAAACCCACAGTGAAGTGGTGAACCTGATTTGCTAGAAACTGAAGCAACCTGGTTACTAGTGAAATAGTGTTCAAAATAATACTGGCATCTCTTCATTTCAAGTGCTTCCCTTTCAAATGAACTAGAAAAGTCCCTAAAATATCACGAAACAGTAAAACAATCATCACGTAGGAATATGATTATACACGGTCAATATAAAAAACTCAAACAAACAATATAAAACATTGAAGAACAAGGCAAATAAAATGCTTTGGTCAAAAAAATGATTCGTGGTACATATTGGCAGGAGGATGTCCATTTACTTGAGTCAAACGAACATGAAAATGCACCAAATGAACTAAACGCATCAAATCGCCACGATGTAAACAAAAAAGATTTTCGATTTGAGCAACTGACCCTGACGCAGCGGATTTGGCCACCGAATACTTCCCGAGTATCATACACAGTCCGGAAAACGATTCCTCTCCGTTCACGTACACAAATATGTGTTTATATATTGGTTATATTTCAGCAGGAGAACATCTTTAGAGAACATTGCATGCTGGGATGGCTGAGAGTGGCGTCGGAGGTTAATGCCGCCACGAACTTCTCTCTCGGCACTCTAGTCTGAAGCTCAGACCAAGTAAAAACTCGTCATCAAGTATGACTGGATTTGCGCAAACCGCATAGGGCGAACCCGCCAAACAGCCTCGTACAGTACGGGATAAAGCGACGCCCAACATTTCTTCGTATGTCATGCCGTGAGCTTGGCGAAGCGTGTCTCACAGTGCGTGTGGGTACGTAAGCGTGTCTATGTATGCGCAGGTGCTCATTCGAAGGCCCACACCTCGAGGTTTTGGATGGTGAAGTCCTGTTTGGAGGACAGTGGCAGGTTATTAAAGGTGGAGCACTTGGATGTGGTGCCGTGGTAAAGGTCAGCGTCCAGCCACAGGCCCAGACGACCCCTGGGAAGCGGACAGTTGAGCGTTAAACATGAGGCAGCGAGAGACAGGCATGTACGGCACGTTAGCATGTTTCTGAACTCACCCTCCTCCTCCGATCTGAAGAGAATCCGTGTTTCCTTTCACAAAGTAGGAGTTTTCACCCGTCCAGCGGTACACCTGAAGATGAGAGGCGTTGAGTGGCATTATTTGAATGTTTTTTGAAGGCCAGTTTGAACTCTGAAAGTATCAAGACCGCATGCGGTTTGATTACTTGAGTAATTTGCTTTGTGCTAGGCAAGCTAAGGTGTTCTGTGTGGTTGCTAGGGTGTTGCTAGGGACCTCTGAGGAGGTTGCTAAGCTGTTTCAAGATGGTTTCTAGGGAGCTGGTGGGTTACTGGTTATTAAGCAGTTGCAAACATTTTCTGAGTGGTTGCAAGGGCATTACTTAATGATTGGTATTATTCTCTGAGCGGTTTCTAGGGTGTTGCTATGGACCTCTGAGAGGTTGCTAAGCTGTTTCAAGATGGTTTCTAGGGAGCTGGTGGGTTACTGGTTACTAAGCAGTTGCTAACATTTTCTGAGTGGTTGCAAGGACATTACTTAATGGTTGGTATTATTCTTGGAGTGGTTTCTAAGTTGCTAAGCTGTTTCAAGGTGGTTGCTAGGGAGCTGATGGGTTACTAGTTACTAAGCAGTTGCTAACATTTTCTGAGTGGTTGCAAGGACATTTTTTAACAGCTGCTATTGTTCTCTGAGCAGTTTTTAGGGTGTTGCTAGGGAGTTGTTAAGGTGTTCTGAGTGTTTGGATTGTTTTCTAAGGAGTGCTGAGAGGTTGCTAGGCTGTTTCAAGATGGTTGCTAGGGAGCTGGTGAGTTACTCTTTACTAAAGCAGTTGCTAACATTTTCTGAGTGGTTGCAAGGGCAATACTTTATGTTTGCTATTGTTCTCTGAGCGGTTTCTATGGTGTTCCTAGGGACATCTGAGAGGTTGCTAAGCTGTTGCAAGATTGTTGCTAGAGAGCTGGTGGGTTGCTGGTTACCAAGCAGTTGCTAACATTTTCTGAGTGGTTGCAAGGGCATTACATAAACAGTTGCTATTGTTCTCTGAGCGGTTTCTAGGGTGTTGCTAGGGACATCTGAGAGGTTGCTAAGCTGTTGCAAGATTGTTGCTAGAGAGCTGGTGGGTTGCTGGTTACTAAGCAGTTGCTAACGTTTTCTGAGTGGTTGCAAGGGCATTACATAAACAGTTGCTATTGTTCTCTGAGCTGTTTCTAGGGTGTTGCTAGGGACATCTGAGAGGTTGCTGAGGAGTTTCAAGATGGTTTGCTAGGGAGCTGGTGGGTTGCTGGTTACCAAGCAGTTGCTAACATTTTCTGAGTGGTTGCAAGGGCATTACTTAAAGTTGCTATTATTCTCTGAGCGGTTTCTAGGGTGTTGCTAGGGACATCTGAAAGGTTGCTAGGCTGTTGCAAGATTGTTGCTAGGGAGCTGGTGGGTTGCTGGTACAAGCAGTTGCTAACATTTCTGAGTGGTTGCAAGGGCATTACATAAATAGTTGCTATTGTTCTCTGAGCTGTTTCTAGGGTGTTGCTAGGGACATCTGAGAGGTTGCTAAGCAGTTTCAAGATGATTTGCTAGGGAGCTGGTGGGTTACTAGTTACTGAGCAGTTGCTAACATTTTCTGAGTGGTTGCAAGGGCATTACATAAACAGTTGCTATTGTTCTCTGAGCGGTTTCTAGGGTGTTGCTAGGGACATCTGAGAGGTTGCTAGGCTGTTGCAAGATTGTTGCTAGGGAGCTGGTGGGTTGCTGGTTACTAAGCAGTTGCTAAGTTTTCTGAGTGGTTGCAAGGGCATTACATAAACAGTTGCTATTGTTCTCTGAGCTGTTTCTAGGGTGTTGCTAGGGACATCTGAGAGGTTGCTGAGGAGTTTCAAGATGGTTTGCTAGGGAGCTGGTGGGTTGCTGGTTACCAAGCAGTTGCTAACATTTTCTGAGTGGTTGCAAGGGCATTACTTAACAGTTGCTATTCTCTGAGCGGTTTCTAGGGTGTTGCTAGGGACATCTGAAAGGTTGCTAGGCTGTTGCAAGATTGTTGCTAGGGAGCTGGTGGGTTGCTGGATACTAAGCAGTTGCTAACATTTTCTGAGTGGTTGCAAGGGCATTACATAAATAGTTGCTATTGTTCTCTGAGCTGTTTCTAGGGTGTTGCTAGGGACATCTGAGAGGTTGCTAAGCAGTTTCAAGATGATTTGCTAGGGAGCTGGTGGGTTACTAGTTACTGAGCAGTTGCTAACATTTTCTGAGTGGTTGCAACGTCATTGCTGAGTTGCTAAGATGTTCTGGGTGGTTGCTAAGGCATTGCTATGTGGTTGCCAATGTTCTCTGAGTGGTTTCTAGGGTGTTGCTAGGCAGCTGCTAAGGTGTTCTGTGTCGTTGCCAGGACATTGCCCAGCAGCTGCTAGGATGTTTTGAATGGTTTCTTTTCAACATTTTTCAACAATTTCATCCTTAACAATCTATGTAGGAACACACCTTGATCTCCGGGCAGAAGCTGTAGAGGAAGGTCTCTCCTGTCCCGTAACAGTGCTCACTCACTCTGAAAGGGTGAGTGGAAAACGCTCCAAAAATCTGCAGGAGAAAATGCCGAGTTTTTCAACATGACATCATTTCCACCTGTTTTACACCAACAGTGGTCACAGTAGTGTGTGTACCTGGTTGTCCATGTCTTTGATGACCATCAGCACAGGGCAGTCCAGCTCCAGCAGGTTCCTGTACAGGGTTTTCAGGCTGGTTCCGTGTACGACCGTACTGTAGACCAGGCGCCACGGATAACCCTGAACACGTGCCGGCAAACGAGTGGACAACTGCAGAGGAGAGCGTCAAACTAGTCACATAACCACAACTTATCACTTCATAGCAAACTTGTCATGATCCCAAACAAATCCCAAAGGGTCGTTCATAAGTCTGTAGATGAAGCAGCAAATAAAGGAGACCTTCTCAATGTGCGTGTCCTCCAGGAGTGCGCTGGGGTCCATCAGCACAGGAAGGAAATCTAGAGGTTCCTCGTCCTCAAAGCTGAAGCTCTGGCGTCTCTTGGCCTCATTAATTGTGATGATCTAGAAAACAAATATGTTTCCAGAGGTAAATAAACTGAATTCTCATACGTACTGTATCCTTTTATACCATGGGCCTGCTGAATGCTTGAATTATTGGTTGACGAACGTTCTAAGATGTGCAATTATTTTGCACGACTAAAGTAGTTCCAGGCAGGTCTTGACCGCATTACAGTTCCATATCACTTCGCCAAATGATTTCAGTGATTTCAAAGTTCCTACAACAGCAAAAGAACCAAAACACACACAACGACACTGACCAAGCAAATAAATATAGTAAACAATAGGATAAAAACGATGTTTTTGCCACAAAATTGCAATTTATTATGTATGGAAAGTGCACTACACTCTTTCTTCTGCTCAAACGGACACACACTCGCACAGAAACATGTTGTTAGCGCCGCTCTGACGATTTTATCAGTAAAAAAACAAGTTTAGCAACTTAAAAGCTACATGACAATTATGACTAGTGAGGAAATAATGGCACTGTTCTTGAAGCAGATAAACTTACAATTTTGCTATTAGTCGAGACAAGTGTCCTGGTGAGTGTAAAGTTCACACAACCCGTTGCATGTGTTGCTCACCTCCCAGCTGCGAGGAACCGGGTCACTGAAGAAGTTGTCGATCATGGTGAGCTCGTCTTTCTCCACGACCACGAAGCCCTGCTCCTGAGCGTCCTTACCGTAAGCATCTGGAGACCACTGGATGAAGAACGAGTACAGGTGGTCCACCCTAAAGGAGAGACGGCAGGAAGGTCAGGTTAGTAACGTACATTCATATTAAACACAAGCAGGGATCGACTGTGTGAGCGTTTCACTCGCATTTGCGAGTAAAAATAGAGGATGTATGTGAGTGTAAAATTTTTTAGAATATTTGAAAGTCCCTGTGGGTCTTTAAAAAGTCTAAAAAAAGTCTTAAATATCTTAAACGTCATGACAAACTTCTTAATTATCATTTTAAGAGATCTTAAAGGGTTAGTTCACCCAAAAATGAAAATTCTGTCATTATTACTCGCCCTCATGTTGTTCCACACCCGTAAGATCTTCGTTCATCTTCAGAACACAAATTAAGATATTTTTGATGAAATCCGATGGCTCAGTGAGGCCTGAGCAATGACATTTCCTCTCTCAAGATCCATTAATGTACTAAAAACATATTTAAATCAGTTCATGTGAGTACAGTGGTTCAATATTAATATTATAAAGCAACAAGAATATTTTTGATATTTAGTGATGGCCGATTTCAAAACACTGCTTCAGGAAGTTTCGGAGCGTTATGAATCTTTGTGTCGAATCATGATCATGGTGTCAAACGCCCAACTGCTGAATCACATGACTTTGGCGGCTCGAACCGATGATTCAATACACTGATTCATTTGTGTCCGAAGCTTCCTGACGCAGTGTTTTTGAAATGAACGGCCATATATATATAAGTCGTATTTTGTTTTTTTGAGCCTCCAAAAAATATTCTCGTGGCTTATAATATAATATTGAAACCACTGTACTCACATGAACTGATTTAAATATGTTTTTAGTACATTAATGGATCTTGAGAGAGAGATAATGTCCATTTCTGCTATGCAGGCCTCACTGAGCCATCGGATTTCATCAAAATATCTTCTTAATTGTGTTCTGAAGATGAACACGAAGGTCTTACGGGTGTGGAACGACATGAGGTGTTGAGTAAAAATGACAGAAATTTGATTTTGGGTGAACTAACCCTTTAAGAAGCAATTAATAGCAAACTTGGCAACGCTGGTATCAATGTACTTTTTAGCTTGTTTATAATTAAAAAAATGTTTCTTATAGTTGTTATTGCTAATTTGGCTGCGCAATAAATTTTTTTCTGCCATTTAATTCAACACAAACTCTTGTATCTTTGTCTGCACAGCCTAGAGAGTTTGTGTTGAATTAAATGCAAGACAATAAGAATTATTTAACACATTATTAAATATATTGATTTTACTCATTTTGGCACAATCAATATTCTGTTTATTACACCAATTGTGTGTGGTGTGTGTGTATGTGTGTGTGTGTGTATATATATATATATTATATATCAGATAAGTGGTGGCAAATGAGTAATTAACCGTGGTTATTCACAAGTATTGTAAATATATAATATAATATGTGAGTGAGTGGGGGTGTTGTGTTATATATATTACAGTAAGTAAGATTTTTTTTTTTAAAGAAATTAATACATTTATTCATCAAGGACGCATTAATTATTGATCACAAAGTGATAATGTTACAAAAGATTCCTATTTCAAATAAAGCTGTACTTTTGAACTATTTATGGAAAAAAAAAACCTGTTTTCACAAAAATATGAAGCAGCACAACTGTTTTCAACATTGATAATAACAAATAATTATCTATTTATTAAATATAGTATGACATTTTATTTTTTATTTTTTATATTCTAATAAAATACAATCATTTTGCATCTAAATGCCTTGTTTCACTGTATTAAGGAAAAACTCCTCATACCTCTCTTGAGGCACAGCAAACCAATACTCCGGCTTGCCGCCCCCTGCCAATCAATGAGTGGCGCGGGCGCTATAGACGTCCGACCAGGGCAAGACTTCCTCATTGGCTTCCCCACCTTAAAGCAAAGGGAACATGGGCGGAGCTTTGCTCTTTTCTTCGTTGAACAGCAGCATGTCTGTAAATCAGATCAGATATCAGCAAAACTTATCAAACTGCATGCTCATGCTGTGATTGGTTGGTCTATCCTGTCAATCAAAAACCCTCACCTTCGATTGGTCTCTGCATTCTCTTCAGCAGCCATGACTTCACCTCGGCTTCACTGGCCCGTCTTCGTTTCTTCCGCTTCAGAAAGCTCTACGTCTGAGTTTGGTCCCTCAACATTGGTCCAGGCGGACTACATTTCCCAGACTCTCTCTGGGGTCACCTTCCATTTTTGGTCGTTTGTTATTCACCTCGATTGCCGAGACACTATTTACTTCGTTTCACCCCTCTGTTTTGGTCACCTCATCTCTCTTATATTGCAGCCACCTTCCCATCATGCAACCAGTGCGGGAGAGACTGTAGCAGATCTGCATTGTCATCTGTGGAAACGGTTTTGTGAAGCCCTTCATCTTCATCTTCCTCGGCATGAAAAGACCTCACGGTATGTGTCTTTTTGGTCATGGATCACAGCCGGGTGGGCGTCTTTCTGTGCTCCTGTAGCGACGCCCCCTCCTGGCCGGAGCAGGTAGTGTTGGACTCACTCTGCAGCAGCTCCAGTTCAGTGAAACCTTCATCTGATGGCGATTTGTCAGCGATTTGGCACTCTGATATCTCAGAGACGGCCGATTCAATATCGCTAATAGATTGGGGCGGTTGGGTGGGGTGCTCCGGAGAGCCCTCGTAACGACCCTACAATGGGTTTCAGATCGCGTTCTGAGGGAAGATCCTCCCACTCGCCCTGGCCTGTATAACGGACAAGAGACCCGCGGTTCATCACTACCCACGGACCACAGGGGGTCATCATCATCATCATCATTCATCATGAGGGGGGAAGATGGTGATGATGAAAGAGGAAAGAAGAAAAACACAAACAAAAACATCCAAAATGAAAAACAAGAACAAAACAGAACATGACAAATAAATATGACAAAACTTAAGAGATGTTTGGTGTCAAAAGAGAACTAAAATGGGACAAATTAAAAAGATTGACAGTAAGACAAAAGGTGGTCTTTAAATGAATATTCAGGTGATGGCTCAACGATTTTGATCCGTACTAAAAATGATTGCACTTGCACATGAATCAAACTAAAAATGCATTAAATAAATAATAAAAAATAAAACATTTAATAAATATGTATGCCCCTGTGTATAAGTGTTCTTGCAAAATATGGCATATATATTACCTAAACAAGCGAAATTAATAAATAAAAATAACGAAATACTAAAGAATATAGCAAAGATACATACGTAAAAATTAAATAACTAAATAAATACTAAATATATTAATAAGATCGTTACCAAAAAATGGAAAACTAAGTAAAAATGCAATTGCACTATAAGAAATACTAATTAGTTTTAAAATTAAAGAAACTAAATATAAGAAATTAATAAAAATAAAACATAACTTGTATCAATAAATTTAATTAAACAAATAAAAATAAATCGAATACAAGTATTTCATGAAATATAAAATAAAATAAAAAATAAAAATATAAATATAAAAAATAATTAAAAAACACCGCAATAACACCCACAAAATTAAATAAACATAACAACTAAAAAAAATCACAATCAAATAATAAGTAAATAAAATATTAATAAAATTTTTTTAAAATAAGCCAAAAATTAAAAATAATTACTAAAAAAAAAACAAAAATTACCTAAATACATAAATTAATGAACAAAACATAAAAAAATAACTAAAAATACAAATAAAAATTAAATACACCTTATAAAATTAATAACACGAAACCAAATTAAATAATGGAAACTAATAAGTAAATTAAAAAAAAATTAAAAATTTTATATAAATATAATAATACATTAAATAAACATAAATAAATGGAATAAATATTTTATAGTCAAAATAAGAATTCTGTGTACATTCACGTTAAAAAATAAATAAATAAATGAAATAAGTTAAAAATTTTTAATTAATTCTTTTAAAACAAATTTAAAAAACAACAAAACGTCTAACTGGACGGTATGATTATCACAGTGTATAAACCTAAATGCTTTCATGTTGATCTCTGTTTTAATACTTTACTGACTGAAACACAACAACCTGTAGACATCGGATGATACAAACCGAACCAAGAGACATCAGAACCGTTAAAACTCCTCAAATGAAAAGACACAGGAAGTCTCTGCTCACAGATTACATAATAAAAGCCTTACTTTTATATAATGCTGACACTAAACTTTAAAACAAAACTCTGTGCTCTGGCAGCGAACACACAATCATTTTAAACGAAGCGAAACGGGGCCGTTGCTTACGATGGCAGCGCGTCCTTGAGCTTCATACGGGACACGTCGTCATACAGGGCCACGGACAGCACCTCCTCCATGGGGCAGATGAGGCCGTACTCCTCACAGCCGTTCTCGATCACCAGTGGGTCCGACTTGTGCGGGTCGAACATGATGTTATTGGGCGTTATAATCATCACTCCTCCGACAACGCCCTGAAAGAAACGAGATCTCAGAAACCTCAAATAAAGCTGTCCTGCATCATGCGTCACAGAAGTGCTTTATTGAGTGAAAATGAGTATGTGATGATCACGAGTGACTGGAAATCAGAAGGTGTGGGAACACTGTATCCCATAATAGGCAAATTACACGCCATAAATAGAGGCTGACTTCAGTAAATTACAACTGAAATCCACATTGACCAGACTCATGATTTCAAAGACATTTATTTTAGTATCGTTGAGAGTTTTTATTAATATTTTGAATTAGTTTTAATTTCTATATTATGAAAATTTGTTTAATTCAGTACAGCAAATACTTTGACAATGTATGAATACTTAATTTAAATAGCTTTTTTGTTTTCTACACTAAAATTATAAGAATATGCAAATACTGTCAATGCAATTAATCTTAATGGATCTGATTTTCATTCTGTAATTGTAACATTTAGTTAAATTATAATATTTATTATTTTTATCTTAGGTTTAGGGCAGTGTTATTTTAGTATAATATGCTATTATATTTTTTATTAATATTTTTAGTACATTTTATTTTTATATTTTCTGTTTTCTTTTTAATTTTAGTCAAAGTTTTAGTTTTTTTTGGTGTTTTGGTGTTTTTTTTTTACTATCAATAGGCGTTTTCATATTAATTTTTAGTTAAAGTTTTAGTAATTTTGCCATTTTTGTCATTTTACTACTTTTTTGTCTATAGTTTTTTATTAATATTTTGTATTAGATTTTATTTTTATATTTTCTGTTTTTTATTTTAATTTTAGTTAAAGTTTTACTAATTTTACTGTTTTGTCATTTTTATTTTTATTTTATTTTTGAAATATGTCTATAGTTTTTTATTCATTTTTATTTCAGTTATTTTAGTACATCAAGTTAAACTAAATGAAAATAATAAATGTTGGTTTGGCAAATATGTTTAAGGATTTTTTATATTTCATTTTATTTCAGTTAAAGTTTATTTTATTTTTCAAGTAACTTTCTTTTTTTTCGGGTGTTCACGGTTCTCTGACATACAGGTAAACAAATAAAATTTTCTTATTTTAGCAAGTGTTTTATTTTAAAATTATTTATTTTAATTTCACGTTTAATTTCATAGTTCACTACTGGTTCTAGGTTATTATAGTTAACTAAAACTATAACTAAAATCATAATAATAATAATAAAAAAAATTGTTACTTGAAAAATAAAATAAACTTTAACTGAAATAAAATGAAATATAAAAAACCCTTAAACATATTTTATTTCAGCTAGTTGCCAAACCAACATTTATCATTTTCATTTAGTTTAACTTGATGTACTAAAATAACTGAAATAAACATTAATAAAAAACTGCAGACATATTAAAAAAATTAAAATGACAAAAACAGCAAAATTACTAAAACTTTAACTAAAAATTAATATAAAAACGACTATTGATAGTAATAAAAGAAAAAGAAATGTACTAAAACATTGACTAAAATTAAAAAGAAAACAGAAAATATAAAAATAAAATCTAATAAAAATATTAATAAAAAATATAATGGCATATTATACTAAAAAATAACACTGCCTTAAACCTAAAAGAAAAGAAATAAATATTATAATTTAACTAAATGTTACAATTACAGAATGAAAATCAGGTCCATTAAGATTAATTGCATTCTTAAAAAATATAATAAAATTAACATTAACTAATAAATGCATTAGAAATATTTTCCATTGTTATTTTATGTTAACTAATGACAACACAAATGTTAATATATATAGATATATAATGAAGCAGCATCATGTGACCCTCACCATGCCATCAGTGAAGTACTTGCAGCTCATCTTGATGAATTTGACGGTGGCCGGACTCTCGTCTTCAGACAGGGGCGACACCTCTCTGCGCACGGGCCGCCCGGACCTGCTGCTCGATTCACCGTCCTGTCGGCACACACACACACACACACACACACAGTGTCCTTTCATGAAATCGTTAAGGGAAAAAAAGATAAAAACAGGTCTGGAACTGAAGTCTGAACATAGTCTTACCTTCTCTGATGCTGTGAGATGTTCAGAGGAACCGTTGACCTGAGAACCGCCCTCTGATTGGTCCACATCAGGAACAAACAATTTCTGCGCGGGATGGAGTAAAATGAGAGGTGAAGTTTTGGACTTTACTGGATCACGAGTCAAAGGCCAAGAGAGAGAGAAGTCACCTGTCCAGGTAAGACGCTGTGCGAGAAGAGCCGGTTCAGCTGCACCAGTTTGTTTGGAGTGATGTTGAACTTCAGAGCGATGCTGTTCAGAGTGTCCTTCAGTCCAACCTGACGATCGCCACATTCATGGTGAAAAGATGTGTATGAACAGTGTTTATACAGTAAGAAAGTGTCGTTGGTGAACTCACGGTGTACTCCACGGTTCCTGGAGGTTTATTTTTCTCTTTCTTGGTCTGGCTGCATGATTTACTGTTGTCATCTGAAAATAAAGTCACAGAAAATTCTTATTATACATGATTTATCATCATTATTGTGTTAAATTCATGTTCCTCGTAATGTTGAATCAGAATATCTTCTCCAATCATCTCTTCTCTTCTCTGATGATGAGGGCGGGGCAACCGATCACATGAGATCCAATAGCAAACCACAACCATCCAATCAATTCTCTACAAACAAAATCAAGCCCCGCCCTACATTTGTTCTTGTTTGAGAAGCCGTTTCACTCGAACTTCTGTTTCATGCCAACTTTAAAGTTACTTGAAATAAAATTAACTGAAAATAAAATAAAATATAAAATATTAATATAAAATATAAATTATAAAATATTTCAGCTAGTTGCCAAGGCAGTAAAATAACTAAAAAAAATGAATAAAAACTATATAGAAAAAAAGCCAAAACTAATAAAAATGACAAAAAACACAACAAAATTACTAAATGAAAAAAAAAAAAAAAAAAAAAAATTAGTGCTGACAAAATCGATTAATTGCGATTAATCGCATCTAATAAAAGTTATATATACACAGATTCATATTATTGTATATTTACAAACTTTTGTTAGATGCAATTAATTATGATTAATCGATTTGACAGCACTAATAAAAATCAAAAATAATAATATTAATTAATTAAAACTATAATAGTACCTCTAAAATAACATGGGTGTAGTCCAATTTATAGTCATGAATGAGTAACGAAATTAATGAATCAATCAAAATGACTCAAATGAGTCAAAATGATTCAAACACTCAATCACTCACTGAATCAGTCAGAGTGGACAGAGTGTTAAGCTGTAAAATTTCCTAAGAAGTAACTGAATGTTCATATCAGTGTTATAAAACTATTAAAAACTGTTTTGGTTAACTGAAATAAAGCTTAAATCAAATAAAATATAAGTATTAGATGAAAAATATAAACGTAAAAAATGCTGTCAAACGATTAATCGCGATTAATCGCATACAAAATAAAAGTTTGCCTAATATATGTGCAAGTACTGTGTATAATTAATATGTATATATAAATACACAAAATAATGTATATATTTAAGAGAAATATTTATGTACAAAATATTTTATTTATATATATATATATATATAAATTATATAAAAATATTAATAAATACATATACTTGTATATATTTCTCAAATATATACATGAATGTGTTTGTATTTATATATACATAATAATTACACACAGTACACCTACATATATTAGGCAAACTCAAACTTTTATTTTGTATGCGATTAATCGCGACTAATCGTTTGACAGCCCTAATATATATATATATATATATTATATATATGTGTGTGTGTGTGTGTGTGTGTGTGTATTTTACCACTTAACACTCTAATTTTTTTTATTAATTTTGAGTTCGATATGTGTGTATATATTATATATATATATATATATATATATATAATAAAAATAAATATACACATATATACACACACACACACACACTTACAAACGTTCGTTAGATGAAATTAATCGCAATTAATTGATTTGACAGCACTAGTTAAAATAAATTGTTCAAACACTAAAAATTACTAAAAGTAAAACTGAAATAGATATAACGTATAAATTAAAGCAAAACAGAAATATTAAAAACAATCAAAAAAACTAAAAACTTAAAAGAAAATGAGAAATGTTTAAATAAAGTAAGTTTAAATTCTACAATTATTAAAAATAAAACTGAAAGGCATTACAAAAAAAAACAAAAAACTAATAAAAATGATAAATGCGCAAAACAAAACGACTAAATTAAAATGAAAACTGAAAATATAAAAAATTTAAAACATGAATACTATAGCAGTCAATAAACATCACTGGTCCATATCAACACCCAGTTATAGAATAACACAGAGAACATCAGCTGATGACAAAAGCCTTTAAAGACTCATAAAGCGCTGTTGTTTATTCAGTGACGTCAGCCTGCGTAATGAGCCGCTGCATCTCACGCAGCGCATGTCAAACATACAGAACAATACGAACGTCATTCAACACCGCGCTCCTCTGAAACTAGAGAAGAGACATCAACACAACACCTCCAGCGGTTACATGACCAAACACGCATGCAAGAGATATCCATCATATCCATATCGGACAAAAACTCTTTCTATGGCAATGCACTAAACAGTAAAACGTCTTTAAAGGATTAGTTCACTTTCAAATTAAAATTTCCTGAAATTACTCACCTCCATGTCATCCAAGATGTTCATGTCTTTCTTTCTTCAGTCAAAAAGAAATGAAGGTTTTTGATGAAAACATTCCAGGATTTTTCTCCATATAGTGGACTTCACTGGACTCCAAACGGTTGAAGGTCAAGATTACAGTTTACAGCGATCCCAGACGAGGAATAAGGGTCTTATCTAGAGAAACCATCATCATTTTCTAAAAAAAAAAAAATGATATAATTTTAACCATAAATGCTCATCTTGAACTAGCTCTCTTCTTCTCTTCTCTATTTGAATTCCAGTAAGTGCTAAGTGTATTACTGCCCTCCACAGGTCAAAGTTTGAACTAATTGTTATATACTGCACTAGCATATTGTAGATGACAATTTAGTTCAAACTTTGACCTGTGGAGGGCAGTAATACACTTAGCACTGCTGGAATTCAAATAGAGAACAAGATGAGCATTTATGGTTAAAAGTATATAATTTTTATTTATTTTTTTCGAAAATGACTGATGGTTCTCTAGATAAGACTCTTATTCCTCGTCTGGTATCATTTAAAGCTCTTTGAAGCTGCACTGAAACTGTAATTTTGACCTTCAACCGTTTGGGCTCCATTGAAGTCCACTATAAGGAGAAAAATCCTGGAATGTTTTCATCAAAAAATTTCTTTTCGACTGAAGAAAGAAAGACATGAACATCTTGGATGACATGAGGGTGAGTAAATATCAGGAAATTTAATTTGAAAGTGAACTAATCCTTTAAAGGGGCTATATATATATATATATATATATATATATATATATATATATTATATATATATATATATATATATATATATATGCACAAGTGATTCCGTTGAATCACTTGTGCATTACGAGTGCAAGTGCGAGAAATAAGTTCCTGGCTGCAGTTCCACTAACGGCCACCGGTGTCGCTAATAACTATTGTGCTATTTATTATCAGTTGTGTTCTGGTGGTTTCTTACGGTCTCGTGTGAAAGTTCTGGACTTTATATACAGCTCAATGCCAGTCAGTTATTTTACACCAGGCAAAACTTATCTGGTTTAGTTATGTAACTTCCTTAACAAACAAAACGTAACCTTTGACTCGGCCGCTGGAGTTCATCTGTAGGTCGGACTGTGTTTGTGTGCTCAGGTCTAAGCGCTGACCCTCTTCCTGTCTGTTTGACTCAGATAAATAACAGACTCAGAGCTGGTTACTTCCTGTGATCCTCACAAACATAGTCACAAGGGTCACATGAACTCAAAATTTACTTTCTCCAGAAACATTCTTGGTCATATTGTGAACGTTTCAGGTGCTGTATTCAAAATCTTGCATCAATATGTAATTATTATGATTATTATTGCAGTTCTATCACTAAAGCCATCACAGTCTTGTACCTTTGTATTTTTGTCTGATTTTCAAAAACTTTTTTGCTTCAAATCAAAGTTTATAGTGTTGTGATTCACATCGTAGATTGTTGGTTTGGTTCATGGCTTATAATGCTTTAACAAAGACTTTAAGTCTTCGTTAAATGTGAGAAATAAATGGAAAAAAAAACACTTCTGGAACCAATGCACTGAAAAAGGGGGCGGGCACTTTTGCACTCTAATACAATTTAAAATAGAAACTAAATAAGGAAATTAAGACCAGTTTTTAAAACTAAATTTGGATTACCCTGATTACTTTTGTTTGTTGTTTGTAGCAGTAAAAGAAGAGATGTCATACGATCACAAGTTCAGTATGGAGCAGGGCTGTGCAATATGGACAAAATCATATTGCGATTTTTTAAATGAATATTGCAATTGCGATTTTATTTGCGATTTTGGCTTTTGTTTTTGCTTTTTCAAATATGCTACATTCTAAATGTATTCAGTGCACAAGAAGTGCATAACAAAACATTTCACAATTAAATAACATAGGTATTAACAGCTTGATAAACAGAGATGGCATCTTTTGTCGAGTGTTGGTATTAGTCTTCGGAAGCCGTCTTTACTGACGATGTACGCAGACACCATGTCTTTGCATATATGTTAGGTGATCACGTTAGTAATTTCTCTGTGCCGATTTGATCCTTTCTCATAAGGCGTGATGCTTGCAAATACTTGAACGACGGATACTTGTTGAGTCGGTTCAGGCTGGCTTTGAGGCGTGCTTTTGTTAGCTTCGATGGACTTTGTCGACATGCATTGATCATACAGTTTTTTATGGCGCTGTTTTAAGTGCTGGAACAGGGTTGTTGTATTGCCCCGTTTCGTTGCAATAATCTCGCAGGTCTTGCAAATTACCTTGCTCTTGACACCCTCTCTCCTGAATCCAAAATACTCCAGAAGTATTCTGAATTAAAATATAAATAAATTAATAAATAAAATTGTAGTCTTATGCGATTTAGAAATTGCATGTGCTCAAATCGCGATTGCAATTAATTGCACAGCCCTAGTATGGAGTACCACAAGGCTCAGTACTAGGACCGTTGCTTTTCACTCTGTACATGCTACCCTTGGGAGATATCGTTAGGAAGCATGGCGTTAGTTTTCACTGTTACGCTGATGATACTCAGCTCTATATTTCTTCATGCCACAAACTCACAAAATTAACAGAATGCATAGTTGATATAAAAGACAGAATGACTAGTAATTTCCTACTACTTTATTCTAAAAAAAAAAACCCCAGAGGTTTTAATTATTGGACCAAACACCTCCACACATAACCCAGAATACTGTCTAACACTTGATGGCTGCTCGGTTAAGTCTTCGTCGTCAGTTAGGAACCTGGGTGTGCTTTTTGATACCAATCTTTTATTTGAAAGCCACATTTCTAGCATCTGTAAAACCACATTCTTCCATCTTAAAAATATATCTAAACTACGACATATGCTCTCAATGACAAATGCAGAACAGTTAGTTCATGTGTTCATGAAGGCTAGATTACTGGGGGGTTGCCCTGCACGCTTAATAAACAAACTCCAGCTGGTCCAAAATGCAGCAGCTAGAGTTCTTACTAGAACCAGAAGTATGACCATATTAGTCCAGCTCTGTCAATACTGCATTGGCTCCCTATTAAACATCGCATCGCACGTCTATTGTGATCTCAAAATTCTGGCCAGTTGATAATACCTAGAATATTAAAATACTATTTTTAAGTCTTCATTAAATGTGAGAAATAAATGGAAAAAAACACTTCCGGAACCAATGCACTGAAAAAGGGGGCGGGCACTTTTGCACTCTAATACAATTTAAAATAGAAACTAAATAAGAAAATTAAGACCAATTTTTAAAACTAAATTTCTAAAACTAAATTTGGATTACCCTGATTACTTATCTGACCGTTATCAGTTTGTAGCAGTAAACGAAGAAATGTCATACCGATCACAAGTTCAGTATGGAGTACCACAAGGCTCAGTACTAGGACCGTTGCTTTTCACTCTGTACATGCTACCCTTGGGAGATATCATTAGGAAGCATGGCGTTAGTTTTCATTGTTACGCTGATGATACTCAGCTCTCTATTTCTTCATGCCACAAACTCACAAAATTAACAGAATGCATATTTGATATAAAAGACTGAATGACTAGTAATTTCCTACTACTTTATCTGAAAAAACAGAGGTTATTTTGGACCAAACACCTCCAAACATAATAACCCAGAATACTGTCTAACACTTGATGGCTGCTCGGTTAAGTCTTCGTCGTCAGTTAGGAACCTGGGTGTGCTCTTTGATACCAATCTTTCATTTGAAAGCCATGTTTTTAGCATCTGTAAAACTGCATTCTTCCATCTTAAAAATATATCTAAACTAGACATATTCTCTCAATGACAAATGCAGAACAGTTAGTTCATGTGTTCATGAAGGCTAGATTACTGGGTGGTTGCCCTGCACACTTAATAAACAAACTCCAGCTGGTCCAAAATGCAGCAGCTAGAGTTCTTACTAGAACCAGAAGTATGACCATATTAGTCCAGCTCTGTCATCACTGCATTGGCTCCCTATTAAACATCGCATCGCACGTCTATTGTGATCTCAAATTCTGGCCAGTTGATAATACCTAGAATATAAAATACTATTTTAAGTCTCATTAAATGTGAGAAATAAATGGAAAAAAAACTTCCGGAACCAATGCACTGAAAAAGGGGGCGGGCACTTTTGCACTCTAATACAATTTAAAAGAAACTAAATAAGAAAATTAAGACCAATTAAAAACTAAATTTCTAAAATAAATTGGATTACCTGATTACTTATCTGACGTTATCAGTTGTAGCAGTAAACCGATCACAAGTTCAGTATGGAGTACTCAGTACTCTGCTCTCTGTACATGCTACCAGCATCGCTAGTTTTCAACGTGATGATATGACTCCCTGTCATCACTGCATAAGCATGTTAGGCACTTCCCCAGTACTCGAGCGAGCTCTTAAAGCATTATAGTCCTTCACGTCTGTTGTGATCTCAGAATTCTGGGCAGTTGATAATAGGAACTGGGAACTTTTCCCATAACACCTGATGTACTTGTTACATCATAAGAAGAATGGCGTCTACGCTAATATTAGTCTCTCTGTTTATCCCGAGGTTACCGTAGACAGCCGGATCCAGGCCATATCCAGATCAGACGGAGGATCTGCTCCTAGACACCACCACAACGCAGCCTCTAGCACTGAACCTGGTTTCTACCAAGGTTTTTCTTCTCCATTGTGTCACCTGATGAAGTTTGCCACTGTCGCCTCTGGCTTGCTTAGTTGGGGACACTTAATATTTAACTCTCTGGAGTCCGTTAACGCGCCGGCGCGTTTTGCAGGATTTTTTTCACATTGCAGCAAAACAGACTTAAAATACTCCATCATTTCTTGTCAGAGACATAAGTAATATATCAATTGAAACTATAGAATATCTTCTTTAAGTAAAAACACAATGTTGTGCTTTTTGTAAAATAAAGAAAACTAACATGAAGCGTGATCTCTCGTCTGCCTCTGAACGAAGTCCAATCTGATAGTTCTCAGAAAATGAACTGTAACTTATGAATACTAATGACAAAAAAAATGACACATATGTCTAAAGAAACGTCGAAATGTCAGGTTTTAAAATCGTGCAAGTCAAATCGAAAACAAACATTCTGTGTTTATGTAATCTGTATGAAAAGAGAGCCATGTCAGAAGTCTGTGATTCAGCTCATTATCCGCTAATGCGGCCACGCCCACGGAGCCAGCGCTATTCAGACGCAAATTCAGAGGCAATACTTGTATGCATTGTCTCAATCGTGTATTTATTGTCCTGAAAAGTGTTTATCTGGATGTTAAAGCCATGGTTAGCGATCTCTAGAAGACATGCCGTTAGTTCCTAGTTCCTTTTCTTCTTTAGAATAATTTGTGGACTAAAGGTGCACAGAGCGCCCTCCGGCTGCAAGTATGAATTGAAAACACAGTATCCAGCACTCATAGTGATGACAATACTGAATAAATATTACTCCTCTGTATAGAAAATTGACATAAACATATAAGAATCCATCAATATTTCTCCAAATGTGCATGCTTCAAGCTAAAAGCCTATATGAAATGCCACAGAGGTAACATAATTGTTCAGACACTTTGCATCACAGAAATACATTATATTTTAAAGAATATAATAGAATATCATTATTTTAAATTGATCTGAGACATGATTACAGAGGGTTTTTTCACAGCCTACCTGACTGAAAGGCCTCATTAATATGCAAGTCATTTCAGGTCATTATTATGCGATTCTTTTGTCTTCTCAGGTGAGAATGACCCATTATTCATGATGATTCACGCCTCCACGCATACGGTGTTTCTTGACAAAAAGTGTCTTACAAAAACTAAATCAATATATTGTTTTATATGAAGGAGTAGGCAGCATAATTTTTACATAATTCTGAAACAAAAACTCTAGTCTACAATCTCCAATACCCAGAAGTCTTGTGAACACAGATTTAATATACTTTTTTTGGCCTTATTTCAGTGACTTAAGTTTTTTGTTTTTTCAATAACCACGCATAAACATTATTCCTTCAAAAACACAAACATGTACATACATGTTCCTCACATATTATGGTAGCTAGTTTGTGATGAATACAGTGTAATGACACTTGTGTCATTAATGGTTTATGAACAACTGAAAAAAGCACAAATGTCAGGGCATGTCAAAACTTCTCCAGGCCCCAAATCAGCCTCAGACTCCAGAGGGTTAACAATATTATTGATTTGACTGCATTGACACCATTGGATGAGAAAAAAACTGAGCTGGACTAAATGAACTAATATAATAAATGATGATCTTCTATTATCACTGTAAAGCTGCTTTGAAAAAATCTGTATTATATATGCGCCATATAAATAAAGATGATTAAAAACTTTACTTTATGGACGCTCAGACTGTCTGAATGTTTACCTGATCTGTCATTTTGGCCACTCTTGGTTTTCTCAGGCTGTTCTCTTTCCGCATTCCTCTCCTGAGATTGTCCAATAGGAGCAGGCTCACAGATGACTGGCGTCAAATCAGCATCCGCTTTCTCCGATTGGCTCTGCTTCTGTTGCCGTTTCTTCTTCAGCCTGCAAGACAAAATACAACATCATCAGCATCAACTCTGTCAAAACAGCAACAAAGAAACTTAATGAAATGAAATCCTTCCACAGACTCATGACACTTGTCCTCTGGTGGCTGATGTAATTGTGAATCTGTGCCAAATCCAGAGAAACTGCAGTGGGCAGAGCCAAGATGGCCGAACAGAGCTCAGCATGGTTTTGTATTATTTTTATGACAAATAAACAACAAATTCTCATTACTGATGAGTAATAATATGAAATACAATTTCATATACATATTTTTGTAATGATTTTAAGATTAAATATTTAGAATTATGACATAAAAAGTTGAAATCATGAGAAAATAAGTCATAAATAGACACCTTTAACCACAAATTTGGTTAGTTTTGACTTTTTATGTCACAATTATGATGCTTATATCATATGTCACACATATATTTTATCATAAGTATAACATAGAATCTTATAATTTTGATTTTTGTATGTCATAATTATGAATTTTTCCTCATAGTTCCATCTTTATAATGTCATAATAATGGCTTTTATCTCAATTTTGTCTATTTATGTCATAATTATGACTTTTTCTGTCATAATTATGGCTTTTATCTCATAATTATGAATTTTTATGTCAAAATAATGATGCTTTTATCATAATTCTGACCTTTAATGTAATAATAGATTTTTTTTTCTCATAGTTTTGACTTTTTATGTCATTATTATAATGATTATATCATGTCACACATATATTTTATCATAATTATGACATAGTATCTCATCATTTTGATTTTTGGATCATAATAATGGCTTTTATCTCATAATTTAGAATTGTCGTCATAATTTTGACCTTTCATGTCATTATTGAATATTCCTCTTTTGACTTTTTCTGTTATAATTATGGCTTTTATCTCATAGTTTTCATCATAATTCCAACTTTTTACTGAAGTCATTATATTATGAAATACATTTCATATACATATTTTTGTAATGATTTTAAGATAAATATTTAGAATTATGAGATAAAAGCATAATTATGACACAAAAAAAAAAAATTATGACATAAATTATGCCGGAATTATGACATAAAAAGTTGAAATCATGAGAAAATAAGTAAACACCTTTAACCACAAATTCTCCTTACTGAATTCATTTTCATATGAAATACAATTTCATATACATATTTTTTTATGATTTTGGAGGTGAAATATTATGAGATAAAGCCATAATTATGACACAAAAAGTCGGAATTATGACAAAAACTTGAAATCATGAGAAAATAAGTCATAAATAAACAAACCACAAATCTCGTTACTGAATTCATATAATATGAAATACAATTTCATATACATATTTTTTATGATTTTGAGGTGAAATATTTAGAATAGATAAAGCCATATTATGACATAAAAAAGTTGAAATCATGAGAAAAGAAATCATAAAACACCTTTAACCACAAATTTTCATTACTGAATTCATTATAATATGAAATACAATTTCATATACATATTTTTTAATTTGAGGTGAAATATTTAGAATTATGAGATAAAAGCCATAATTATGACACAAAAAGTCGGAATTATGACATAAAAGTTTGAATGAGAAAATAAGTCATAAATAACACCTTTAACCACAAATTCTCATTACTGAATTCATTATAATATGAAATACAATTTCATATACATATTTTTTTAATGATTTTGAGGTGAAATATTTAGAATTACGAGATAAAAGCCATAATTATGACATAAAAAGTTGAAATCATGAGAAAAGAAATCATAAAACCCTTTAACACAAATTTTCATACTGAATTCATTATATGAAATACAATTTCATATACATATTTTTTTAAATGATTTTGAGGTGAAATATTTAGAATTATGAGATAAAAGCCATAATTATGAAACAAAAAGTCGGAATTATGACATAAAAAGTTGAAATCATGAGAAAATAAGTCATAAATTAACACCTTTAACCACAAATTCTCATTACTGAATTCATTATAATATGAAATACAATTTCACATACATATTTTTTATGATTTTGAGGTGAAATATGATCCAGACATGTTCCATGAGAGATTTACATAAACAGATGGACAGGGAAAGAGAGAGAGCAGAAACTGGAAAAGAGATTCTCTAATGGAGTATGACGGCGTGGGGAAGCAGATCGATCAAACTGGAGACGCAGTTAAAGCTGAAGCTGCAGGAAAGACTCTGCTGCAATAACACACACACACACACACACACACACACACACACACTAGAGAGGGAAGTTGAGAACGAGTACGGACACATTCCTCCGCCGAGCTCATGTCCCACATCAGGAAACAGAATGTCATCCAGTGAGCGACATCAAGTTTTTCATCTAAAATTTCCATTTTATTTTATTTCAGCTTTATTCCAACAGTCCATTTGTGGGAATTTTTCATTCGTTTTCTGTGAAAATGTTGCATCTGATCACTTAGTAATGTAACAGAACACTCTCCTCAACAGCACACATGATCTGAGGAATCAATCAAATTCACTTACTCACTCAACTTTAAAGTGCACCTCTAACGCCCCTTTCACACGATAATAATATAAGTCTCCAGAATGTGTGTGAAGTTTCAGCTCAAAATCCCACAGATCATTATTATAGCTTGTCAATTTGCCCCTATTGGGTGTGTGAGCCAAAAACGCGTTTTTGTGTGTGTGTCCCTTTAAATGCAAATGAGCTGCTGCTGCCCCCTTTCCAGAAGAGGGCGGAGCTTTAACAGCTCAACAACAACAAAGCTGGAGAATCTCACGCAGCCAAAATGACGAAAGTGTTCAGCCTTACATTAACATGAACGTAACAAAGGCGTAAGTGAAGCACGTTTCCTCTGAGGTCGCGGCATCCTGCGTCTCATGAATCTGAGAGATTCCTGGTGGCTTGTGGGTCGGTGTTTCGGTCTAAATAATATGAAAATCTTCCTCTCACATATTCAAAGTGCTGCATCACACACCCATGAACCAATGACATCAGCTGACACTAAAACGATTCATTTAAAACTATCACATGTCTTCAGGTCATGTGAATTACTTTTATGTATTTCATGCTTTTTTACTGAGTAGGAATCAAACTTGTGATCTCCTTTTGTGTTATTGGAGATAGGAAATCATAAAGGTTTGTATGGAAGCCTGTTTCGAGCACCCAAGAAAAAAAAAATCATGCTTTGGTAAATCATGATGGCATAATTATTAGATTAAAAAGTCAAAATTTATGTTAAATTTATGAGATAAAAGCCTTAATTATGACATAAAAAGACAAAACTATGAGGAAAAAGTCATATGACTTTTTCCTCATAGTTTTGTCTTTTTATGTCATAATTAAGGCTTTTATCTCATAATTTTTAATTTTATGTCATAATTATGATGACGCTTCTATCATAATTTTGACCTTTTATGTTATAATAGAATTTTCCTCATTGTTTTGTCAAAATTATGATGCTTATATCATATGTCACACATATATTTTATCATAATTATAATGCAGTATCTCATAATTTTGACTTTTGTGTCATAATATGACTTTTTCCCTCATAGTTTTATCTTTTTTATGGCTTTTATCTCAATTTTGTCTATTTATGTCATGATTATGACTTTTTCTGTCATATTATGGCTTTTATCTCATAATTTTAATTTTATGTCAAATATGACAAAAAAATCTAAATTATGAGATAAAAGCCCCTCATGGTTTTGAATTTTTATGCCATAATAATGGCATAAATTTTATTGTCAATTATGAATTTTTCCTCATAGTTTCATCTTTTGTATGTCATAATAATGGCTTTTATCTCATAATTGTGTCTATTTATGTCATGATTATGACTTTTTCGTCATAATTATGTCTTTATCTCATAATTTTGAATTTTGAATTTCTCATAGTTTGACTTTTATGTCATTATTATAATGCTTATATCATGTCACACATATATTTTATCATAATTATGACATATATCTCATAATTTTGATTTTTGGATCATAATTATGACTTTTTCCTCATAGTTTTGACTTTTTGCCATGATAATGGCTTTTATCTCATAATTTCGAATTTTTGTCATATTTTTTACATAATTTCTAATAATTTTGACCTTTCATGTCATGAATATTCCTCAGTTTTGACTTTTTCTGTTATAATTATGGCTTTTATCTCATAATTTAGAATTTTTGGCATAATTTTGACTTAATTTCTAATAATTTTGACCTTTCATTCATGAATTCCTCGTTTGACTTTTTCTGTTATAATTATGGCTTTTATCTATCATAGCTTATCAAATTCCAACTTTTTGTCATAATAATGGCTTTTACCTTGTAATTTAGAATTTTTGTGCCATAATTATTGTTTGTCATCATAATTTTGACCTTTTATGTCATAATTATGACTTAATACCTCATAGTTTTGACTTTTTGCATCATAATTATGATTTACCAAAGCATATTTTTTCTTATGTGTCAGAAATAGGCCTTCATAAGTTCAGAGAATCACAAGGGTGAGTAAACAATGATTTGAGTGAACAATTTTCCACACCAGCAACAAGATCTACAGCAAAATCTGCTAGAAAAAAGCATGTACCAACCAAAAGAAAGTTATCAATTCCTCTTTCAGACGCACCACAGCAGCACTATCATCATTTCCAGATCTTAATGTCGCTCGCATGACTGTACGGCGTTCTGCCCATTTGCCTCTCACTTCCTGTCAAGTGGTTCCTGTGTAAATCCAGTGTTATTTAAAGCGAGCACATCTCACCTGGCAAAGTATCCAGGCCTCTTCTCCGTCTTCTCCATTACGGACCCCAGAGACGCAGCAACTCTTTCCAGTCCGGTATCGGGGCCTCTCCTTCCGTCGTGCAGCGTTGCCCGAGCGTTCCTGTCCTAACAAACACACAAAAAGCAGAAGGAGGCCAATATCGGCCCCTTAATATGTCCGCCGTTATCTCTAGTCGTGGGTCAATAGGTCACATACAGGTTGCTGCAATAAACCCACTGACAAAAACATCAGCTCAGAGCCGGAAAACTGTCGATTCAGACTGGATCTGTTGAGGCTGAGCTTGTTTTTTGGGGGTGAAGCCATTAGATCACCTCTGATGATGGCATATCTCACTCATTATTGTTCAAGATCAACAAAGCCAGTGTTTGATTTGAGATAAGCTGTGATTAGATTGAGCCAAACCATCTGATATCTCAAATCAATCTGCTTTGGTTACATGATGGGGGGTAAACTGAACAGATAAATGACATAATCCTATTCAACAGAGAGTGAAACCCATGTTTATCACGTCTGAGATGTGAAAATCACGTTTAGCACGTAATTTTACGCGAATGCATGCAAAATGACGTCACGTGCATGACATTACAGTCGAGCTTTCATATGGAAATTTATGCACAAAAGACAACATTACGTGCATGCATTAAAATTAAACATTTTAAAAAGATGACATCATGCATAACTTTATATATCGTGATCGACGCATAGGCCAAATGCTGTATGTTTAAATTCTGTTCTGTTGCATGCATTTGAAACATGGTCCTGCCATGCATGTTATCTGAAAACAGATATAATAAGGACATATATTGGATCCTGCAGGAAATGCATGCGCATGTTTGAAGAAACAAGAACCCACCTAAACAAACACTACATCCCTGAAGATCCAGCAGCTCCTTCTTCACTTGATGTTCCCGTCGATCATATAAACGCTCTTCTTATTCGTGTGATGTGAATGAGAATCCACTATTGTTGATATAAACACACACACATGCAGTCCAGGCTAACAGGCTAAAGCTAAAGGTATTAAAGTCCTTCCATTTCGGGATTTAAAGCGGATTCCGTTTGTTTCCTGATATATTTCCGAAACACCGACGCCTGCTTTCGGGACTTTGACGCGTTATATCGAGAGTCAATCGTCAAAAACGTTTGATGTGCGTGTTTGGGTTTGCAAATGGAATTATTTATGTATTCATATCTAAATTTAAATGTCGGTTTTCTCATAGGTCGAAGTCCTCTTATACCACGCCCATTTTCCCGTATGATTGACAGGAAAAGCGGAAAAGCCCCTCCCTGCTTTATGCTGTATTTATTGTTTTACATCATTTACATGATTTTATCTAGAATTCTGTTTTAGTTTGTTGCAATTGTAGTGCTTTTTAAAAAAAAAATGTTTTATATTTTATTTATTTTTAGTAAATTATAACAATTATATTATTTTTGGATCATAATTATGACTTTTTCCTCATAGTTTTGACTTTTTATGCCATAATAATGGCTTTTATCTCATAATTTTGAATTTTGATGTCATTATTATGATGCTTTTATCATAATTTTGAAATTTAATGTCATAATAGATTTTTTCTTATATAGTTTTGACTTTTTATGTCATTATTATAATGCTTATATATCATGTCACACATATATTTTATCATAATTATGACATAGTATCTCATAATTTTGATTTTTGGATCATAATTATGACTTTTTCCTCATAGTTTTGACTTTTTATGCCATAATAATGGCTTTTATCTCATAATTTAGATTTTTTGTCATAATTTTGACTTAATATCTCATAATTTTGACCTTTCGTGTCATAATTAAATATTCCTCTTTTGACTTTTTCTGTTATAATTATGGCTTTTATCTAATAATTAATTATGACTTTTTTCTCATAGTTTTCATCATAATTCCAACTTTTTGTCATAATAATGGCCTTCACCTTGTAATTTAGAATTTTTGAGCCATAATTATTGTTTGTCGTCATAATTTTGACCCTTTTTTGTGTGTGCGTGTGTTGTTTTTTCATTTTACATCATTTACATGATTTTATCTAGAATTCTATTTTATTTTCTTGCAATTATAGTGCTGTTTTTTTTTTATATATTTTATATTTTATTTATTTTTTAGCAAATTATAACAAGTATATTAACATCCAAAACTATCAAAACATTGCTTTCGCCACCGGTAATTAATTAAATATATAATAACTTGAAACTGAAGTGTGACAACTTGCCCCAATCTATAATACTCTTGTCCTGAGCTCACAGTTTTGAACTCAAAATGGTTGTAATTCATGAATTCTTTGGAGTACAGACCTGTTTTTGAAGACGACATTCAACAGATTAAAAAAATAAAATTGTAAATATGTTGTAGAAGCTTAAGTTTATTGTAAAGCAAATTTAGTGAACTAAATATTTTTATTAATACAAAAAATATTTACAAAATAACCTGGACTCTAAAAATTGCTAGAAAATCAAAGCCGTACATCTAAGTTGCGTTCCAAATTTGAATTTGATATCACAAAAATTGAGCCGCTAAAATGTTTTAAAGTTTCCTTTCCATGGTAATGCATGTGTCGGTTACGGTCACTTTTGAATAACTCAAGACGCTTCACTCGTATTGTTTTTAATGGGAGAAAGTGCAACGCGCAATATAGGCGGAATAAGTCCCGCCTTCTAAATTAAGAGCCAATCGCCGATTGGTAAAGTGATCGCGTCACTGCAGCGGCCGTTAGAAGCTTCGGTTCCTATAGAAACAGTCAGACTCGCGCCTCCGAAATGAGACACAAGAGACGCGGATTTAGGACTGTGCATGCGCATTAGCTTGATCCAGCCTGAAAAATACCGTTTTTTGTCATGATTCGAGCATTTAGAAACAAAGTTTATGAGACAGTTGTTGTCAGATTTCATTGGTGATTTCAAATATGAAATTTAATGGAAAGCTTGTTGAACAGCTTTGGAGAATTTGATGTTTCCCCATTCAAAGAGATAGGAGCTGCACTTGGATGCCCGAGAGGCGTTTCAAAGATGGCCGAGTTTGCTTTCAAGGAAAGTCTGTTACTCGACGCCTCCGGGCAGCCATTTCAGGAATCCAAAAAATTCAAAAACTGCTTGGCAAACTCACAATTAAATAACATATTTCAAATCAGCAACAAAATCTGACATGAACTGTCCCATAAATTTTATTTCTTATGCTCAAATAGCGTTAAAAAAGCTTATTTTTCAGGCTAGACGAGCCAATGCGCATGTGCAGTCATAAACGCGAGTCTCAGGTTTCTATGGGAACCGGAGCTTCTAACGGCAGTTGCAGTGACGCAATGACTTTATCGATCAGCGATTGGCTCTGTTACTTAGAAGGCGGGATTTATTCCGCCATTTTGCGCGTTGCAGTTTCTCCCTTTCATGAACCGTCTTTCTACTATACTGAAGTGTGTGATAGGAACCGAGACATAAACACTGTTGTAATATTTGTCTGAAAGCACCTGTCTGAAACAGAACTGAAACCAGTTCTTATGTCATTGAACTGTGTATCTTTGTTTTTAATAGGAAAATGAAAAAGTAAGAGAAGTGGTTGATCTGTGCTGTTTTCAGGTGTTGGCGTCAAATATGCTGGAACTGAACTGGAACACGATCTAGATCTGAAGTGACGATGTCACACCCTGATTGATGCGCTGTATAATAAACACACAATTCTCTGTATGTATGAACATATTAAAATTTTATATGCATTTAAACAATACTAATAGGCTATACTTTTGAAAAACAACAACAAACAAAAAACAGTTCTTTCCAATCTCTTATTCAACAAAAGTCAGAATGTTAGTTTAAAGGGCACCTTTCACAAGATGTAATATAGTCTTTGGTGTCTCCAGTTTCAGTTTCAGCTCAAAATCCCCCACAGATCATTTTATTATAGCTTGTCAAATTTGCCCCTATTCGGGTGAGAGCAAAAACATGCCGTTTTTGTGTGTGTCCCTTTAAATGCAAATGAGCTGCTGCTCCCGCCCCCTTTCCAGAAGAGGGCGGAGCTTTAACAGCTCAACAACAACAAAGCTGGTGAATCTCACGCAGCCAAAATGACGAAAGTGTTCAGCCTTACATTGTTCAAACCGAAGTCGACACTGATGGAGAGACTCAGGAAGAAGTTACAACTTTTAGACGTTTCTGAATGGTTAGTGGATAAATTGATGTAGTTGCTGTGGAGTTGATTCAACTCATCCACTAGCATGTGCCGTCATGTTAATCTTTTTTCGTTGAATTGACACTCGTTTGTGAAGCAGTCCGGCGTAAAATGACGGCATGACAACAACACTCTACTACAACAACTCTTCCTCTTCTCTAAAGCAGCCCAACATGGCCCCGCCCCCTTTGTTGTGTGTTCTCAGGGGCGGGGTTTATGTAAATTTTAGGGTTTGTGATGTCACTAACCCAGAAAGAAGCTTGTTGTAGTTCTTAAGCAGCAATTTCTGTAAAAGAAAATATCTCTTTTGCATTGAACTTTGAGCGTTGTAACTTCACAGATGTTGTTTATGATCAAACAGCAACATTACACACTAACTAAAGTTAAAAAAGTCAAATCATAATCAACCACCCCTTTAAATAGAGCTTCTGTAGCTCCGCCCCTTTTCAGCGCTGCGCTCGTTGTGTTTGTCTTCTGGTTTGTATTTCCACAGCATGAAGGTAAGATCTTACGGATTTATGAATGAACGGCTCTTTTTAAAATCTTTCCAGTCAACATTACAATGCTCAAGATAACTTTCATTAACTCTACAGTAAGTAAATCCACCAGCTAATTACTCTTTACACAATTTTAAAGAACACTTTATATGCCAAAAAGTGTCTATATAAGGAGAAATGTCTTAACTTACTTTTTGAACATGAATTTGAAGTTGATATCACTAAAATTGAGGTTCCTGTGAAATTCTGTTTAGGTGCAGTACCAAAAATAGCCACCGGGTGACAAACACATTCCACATTCTCAATTCTGATCACTGTAATACTATGTAATGAACATCATCATAAATTAAAGGCTGTACAATAAATATTACCATAATATAAAATGTATATGATATATCTTTATTTGTTCACATTACCATAACTGCTTTTAATCAATTGTTGTGTATTATTTTAGACCATGACAATGAGACACAGATTGAGTTATATTTCCGTTTATCCAGGTTAAAGCACAGTGATGAAGGTTCACAGCTGAGGAACTCCCGCCACCATCTCACTCTCAATCCCGCACTCATCACGGCCTCTCAGGATCTTAAAATAACCTGCAGAAGACAAAACCTTCAGCTAACAAACACTGTGTAGCGCTCGGTCAAATCTAGCACATTTACAATAATAAAGGTTTGAAATTATTGTAAATGATAAATATTATACATTATTTTAGTAATAAATTATATATCATAATAATTTCCACAAAATATTCTAAGATACTAGTTTTTTTTAAAAATATAAGAAACTTATATAAAATGTATTATTTATTAATGTATTATTATTAAATATTATTAATAAATATTATTACATTATTTTAATTATATATATATAATTAAATAACGATTAAAGAATATCCAATATTAAAATAATGTATAATTATCATATATAGCCTACAAATTATTGTAATTATTACAAATTATTAGTATTAGTATTATACATTATTTTATTATACTTAATAATAAACGGTTATTATTATTAGATGATTCCACAAAATACAATATAAGAAACTATTACATTAATATGCAATATTATTAAAAATATACTGCAATATGACTTGGAATATCCCTCAATTACTGTACTATATAAATATTATACATTATATTTATAAGAAATTATTATTATTATAATTTTCACAATAATTGCAATATAAGAAACTGGTTTAAAATTGTTTCTTAAAATATAAGGAACTATTATATAAAATATGCAATGATATTAAAATAATGTATTATATTTAATTTATAATTTTATGAATGTTTTAATTTTTTAATTTAGTTTAATATTTTGATATTTATTTTATAATTTATTTTAACATTTAATTATTTTATTTTATGATTTAAAAAATATTGTATTATATTTTAATTTATTATTTTGTTATTTCTTGTTTTTTAGAGTTATTTCAATATTTTGTTTTGTTATTTTATTTTAATTTTGCTATTCTATTATTTGTATTTATTTAATATTTGTTATTTTATTGTATTCTATTATTTATTTTAATTTTTTGTTATTTTAGTTTTTATTTTTGTTTATTTTTAATATTTTATCTTGTTATTTAAAACTGTATCTTAAAATATGAGCAACTATTATATAAAATATGCAATAATATTAAGATAATGTATAATAATTACAATTTATAATAAATTTATTAATGTATTAATGTTTTAATTTACTTTTATATTTTGTTATGTTATTAGTGTAACATATTTTAATTAATTTATTTTAATATTTTGATATTTTATTTTATAATATTTTAATATTTAGTTATTTTATTTTATAATTAAAAGATATTTTATATATTTTATTTTATTTTATTAAGTTATTTTGTTTTTAAAGTTTTTCAATTTTGTTTTATTTATTTTAGTTATTCTATTATTTGTATTTATTTTAATATTTTGTTACTTTAGTTTTTTATTTTTGTTTATTTTTAGTATTTTTTCTTGTTATTTAAAACTGTATCTTAAAATATGAGCAACTATTATATAAAATATGCAATAATATAATAATTACAGTTTAAAATAATTACATGAATGTATTATTAAATAATAAATTAATGTAATTATTATACACAATATTTTGGCAATAAGTTATTATAATAAAAATGCAACAGTGTGCATCATCATCATCATCATCATCATCCCCGGTGATCCGGGTCGGTTCTCACCGTTGTCGCCCCAGTCGGAGTTCCAGGAGTTGGCCACCAGCCAGTACGGCGTTCCCTTCTCTTCTCCCCAGCCCAGGATCTTCACGGCATGGCCGCCCAGTTCGGACCCGGTCACATGCTGGTAAACGCCTGAGAGATCAAACAGAATAACTGACCAGTTCTGCAGATGACCACTAAAGACACATGATTAAAGCTCCCTGACCCGTCTTGTAGAGCAGGAAGTCCTCAAGACGGTGAAGGCCGCTTCCACCGGACCGTTGTTGTACAGTTCAGTCATGATCTGCTGCTGGTCCGACGGGAGGTTGTACGCTTTATAGCCTGCAGGGGGCGACGGAGACACGTGACGTGAGGCGGTCGAGGCTTGGAAGCTTACAGACAGAAAAGGAAGGTGCAGTGAACTCACCGAAGTGCTTGTCCTGTTTGTAGGGGACGCTGTACTGCGGGATACAGGCCGCGTCACACTCCGGTGTGTCCTGCTCACCTGAACACGGCGGCCGGGTGCCGTTCACATGATGCTCACAGGGCGGGATGGTGTAGGGTCTGCAACCTAGAAGTGTTCAAAAACATCTATTTTTTTATTATTATTATCATTAGATTCATTTTATTTTAATATTTGATGTTATTATTTTTTATTTATTTTAATGTTTATTTTTTATTTAAAATTTAAAATGTTATTTCTTAATGTTTTTTCAATATTTTACTTTATTTAAATAATATATTGTTATTTTATTGTATTTTATTATTTTTTTATTATTATTACTTTTTTTAATAGTGTTAATTTTGTTATTTTATGTATTTTAATGTTTTATTTTATTTTTTATTTTAAATTTTTATTTATTTTTAAATTTTATTTTATTACTTTAACAAATTTTAATAATAATTTAATTGAATATTTTGATATTTTATTTTATATTTTATTTGATTATTTTGTTATTCTTATGTTTTTATTCAATATTTATCATTTGTTTATTATATATTTATTGTATTTCATTATTTATTTTTTTTTTTTATTTTTTAATATTTGTCAATTTATTATTTTCATATTTTGTTATTTTATTTTTTCAATTTATTTTAATATTTTATTTATTATTTTTATATATTTTATTTTATCACTTTAACATATTTTAACATATTGTAACATTTATTTTATTAATTTATTTAATATTTAGTTATTTATTTTATATTTTATTTTATATTTTGATTATTGTTTTTTTATTTATTTCAATTTTATTTTGTTTATTGTATTCTTATTCATTTTAATTATTTATTGTTTACTTTTATTGTTTTACATGTTATTTTATAATTTTTTTAATTTACTTTAATATTTAATTTTATTTTTAATTTGTTTTAATATTTTAAATGTTTTAATATTTATTTTTTATTTTTTTATTTAATTTTATTATTTTGTTATTTCTTGTTTTTTAATTTATTTCAATATTTGTTGTTTATTGTATTCTATTATTCATTTTAATTAGTATTTTTGTTATTTTTAGTATTTTTCTTATGTTATTTTAATGTTTTTTTTTAATTTACTTTAATATTTAATTTTATTTTTAATTTGTTTTAATATTTTTTAAATGTATTTTAATATTTATTTATTTTTAATTTAATTTGATTATTTTGCTATTCTTGTTTTTTATTATTTCAATATTTTGTTTTATTGTATTCTATTATTCATTTTAATTATTTATTTTTGTTATTTTTAGTATTTTATCTTATGTTATTTTAATGTTTTTTTTAATTACTTTAATATTAATTTTATTTTAATTTGTTTTAATATTTTTTAAATTTATAATATTTATTTTATTATTTAATTTATATTTTTTTTTTTTTTATTTATTTCAATTTTTGGTTTTATTGTATTCTTATTCATTTCAATTATTATTTGTTTATTTTTAGTATTTATCTTATGTATTTTTAATGTTTTTGTTTTTTAATTTACTTTAATATTTTATTTTATTTTTAATTTGTTTTAATATTTTTTAAATGTATTTTAATATTTATTTTTTATTTTTTTATTTAATTTTATTATTTTGTTATTTGTTTTTTTTAATTTATTTCAATATTTTGTTGTTTTATTGTTTTCTATTATTCATTTTAATTATTTATTTTTGTTTATTTTTAGTATTTTATCTTATGTTATTTTTTATGTTTTTTTAATTTACTTTAATATTTTATTTTATTTTTATTGTATTGTATTTATTGTATTTTATTTTATTGTTTTTATTTATTTTATTTTTCATTTTTTATTGTAATATATTTATTTTAATATTTTAATTTAATATTTTATTTCTCCAGTGCACAAACCACATTATTGTACCAAAGTTGTATAGTTTTATAATTATGATTCATGTCATTTCACACTTATATGAGTTTTCTTGCAGAACACAAAAGGAGATATTTAGAATAATGTTCACGCCACAAAAGTGTGTTGCTGCAGATTTGACAAATGAAACTTAATCTACTATCCTTAACCTAAATTAGTAAAGGCTGTAAAGATCCAGATGGGATCACTGCTGTTCTGATCCAGACTCACCCTCATTGGAGCCATAAAGTCCTCCAGTCACCAGGCCGGATTTAGTCCAGTAGTCCCACGCTTCTGCCGGATAACCTCCAGAACACCTGCCTCAAACAAACAAAGAGAACACAGATGTCACGGATCAGGAGACGCAGTGCTGTCAGATGTTTCTCCTGACACTCCAGTGATGATGATGATGGGACGCACCCGAAGCCGCACTGATCGCAGCAGGACAGCAGGTCTTCAGCGGAGATCTCCACCGACACGTTTCCTTTGCTGTGGATGCAGATGCGGTCAGAGATGGCCTCGGCCGCCCCGAACGCCTGCGGACACACACACACACACACACACACACACACGGTCATCACAGACGTCACACGTGTCAGAGTGTCAGCGCTTGTGTTGAGATGCTCTTTACCCAGCAGGACCCGCAGTTCCCCTGATCCCGGATCTGACCCAGGCTCTTGCAGTACGGCCACTCGGACCGCGGGTCGAAACTGTCCGGAAGCTTCACGTTGGTGGCGTGTTTCACCCTACAAGTGGAGAAAATTAGTTGTTTATATTAAATAAATTTCTATATGTTTGGCGAGTTTGAAATCATCAGATATTATTGAAGCTTTAACTCTTCATGCACTTTCAAAACCACTTTCCACAAAAAACATTGTTCAACATATTATAAAAACATTAGTTTTTTAAGTGTGTGTAATAATCCTGTCATTGTATGTTACGAATATTAGTTCTTTGACTAATTGCTTTTTGTTCCTCTTTTGTATGTCGCTTTGGATAAATGCATAAATGTAAATGTAATTAAGAAAATATGTTTTACATAAAGAATATTAAGCCTATTTTTAAAAGCATTGTGACATTATTATTTTGCAAGACAATTTTGCACATTTACCCCCCTAAATTCTCATTACTGTAATGTGTTCATTAAATTTATTTATTTAATGTAATGTAGTGCAATTTATCATTATTTGTCCTTCTTATTATTTTTTTTTTTTTTTAACTTGATGTAGTGCAAGTTTTGTCATTCTTCTCATTGTTTTATTATTTATATTTATTTATATAGTGTAATTTTTTTTTTCATTGCTCTTATTTATGTAATAGTGCCATTTTGTCATTATTTGTCTTGTTATTTATTTATTAATATGTGCAATTTTGTCATTACTCATTGTTATTCATTTATTATTATTTTATTATAATATAGTGCAATTTTGTCATTATTTCTCATTGTTATTATTAGTAATATTTATTTATTTATTATTTATTATTTAATATAGTGCATTTTTGGCATTATTTCTAATTGTTATTCATTTTATTTATTTATTATTTTTTAATATAGTGCATTTTTTCATTATTCTCATTGTATTATTTAGTAATATTTATTTATTTATTTATTGATTTATTTAAGGGCATTTTGTCATTTATTTTAATTTATTTATTTATGTTTTATTTAATAGTGCATTTCTGGCATTATTTCTCATTGTTATTCATTTATTTATTTATTTATTTTATTATATGTGCATTTTTTGTCATTTCTCATTTTATTTATTTAGTAATATTATTTTTTAGTTTATTTCAATTTTTGTCATTATTTATTTTAATTGTTATATTATTTTATTATTTAATATAGTGCAATTTTTGTCATTTTTCTCATTGTTATTCATTTATTTATTGTTGTTTATTTACTATAGTGCAATTTTTGGCATTATTTTAATTGTTATTCATTTATTTATTTATTTATTTTTTTTTAATATAGTGCATTTTGTCATTATTTGTCATTGTATTATTTAGTATATTTATTATTTATTTATTATTTAAGGGCAATTTTGTCATTATTTATTTATAATGATTATTTATTTTTATTATTTAATATAGTGCATTTTTGGCATTATTTCTCATGTTATCATTTATTTATTTATTGATTTATTTTATTTATATAGTGCATTTTGTCATTTCATTGTTATTTATTTAGTAATATTTATTTATTTATTTATTTATTTAAGGCATTTTTGTCATTATTTATTTCTAATTGTTATTTATTATGTTTTATTTATTTAATATAGTGCAATTTTGGAATTATTTCTCATTGTTATTTATTTAGTAATTTTTATTTATTATTATTATTTATTTATTTAGGGCATTTCAGTTATTTCAATTGTTATTTATTTATATTTTATTTATTGATTTATTTTTTATTTCTAATTGTTATTTATTTATTTTTATTTATTTAATATAGTTGCAAATTTGTCATTATTTCATTGTTATTTATTTAGTAATTTATATTTATTTAAGACCAATTTTGGTTATTGTTAATTAGTACTATTATTTATTTATTTATTATTTATTTAGGGCAATTTTGTCATTATTATTTCTAATTGTTATTTATTTATGTTTTATTTATTTAATATAGTGCAATTTTTGTCATTATTTCTCAGTGTATATATTTATTACTTATATATTGTAGTATATGTATATTGAACGATTGAACGATACAAATAAACACCAATCAAACAATATTAGCATGCAAATTAATTGCATTTTAGAGAAAGATCCACTGAAATTTTAATGTGAAGTTTGTTTGAGTCTCATATGTGTCATGTGATCACGTCACTCACGTATCAGGCAGTCGGCGGCCCTTCAGCAGCGTCCCACAGAGAGACTTCAGATACCGTCCTTCACATTGGAAATTCACACCCGCCTGTGAAGAAACGAAAGAGAGGAATGGAAAGAAAAGAGGAAGAGAGAGCGATAAACAGGTGCATCAGTCGTAATTCTGATGATGAGATACTGTAAAACCCCTCTGACCGTCCATGTGGTCTTGACCGTATTGATGATGTTGACCATGTCATGTGACCCTGTGGAGAGCTGCGGGCGGCCACAGGTGACGGACAGCAGAGAGAACAGACACAGGAAACAGAGACGCAACATCCTGAGGAGGAAGGAAATGACATTTATTACTGGCTCAGATATGTGGCTGATATTTCAGGTTTAATATTCTTGTGAATAAGAAAATAAAAATAAATAAAAAATATAAAAATAAAAAATATATAAATACATTTAAATCATATAAAATCTAAATTACAAATATTTTTTTATTTAAAAATTATTTTAATTTCATTGCAATTTTTGATTACCCATATTTGTAATATTCATATGAATAAAAGATAAATTAAGATTAATAAAAAAATTAAGACATTAACTAAAAAATATAAAACATTTAAATTACATCATTTAAAAAATTAAAATAAAATAGAACACAAAAAATAATTATTTTGAGATTTTTAAATTAAAACTTGTTACAATTTCATTTAAATATTGATTAACCATATATATGTAATATTTATGTGAATAAAATGACAAATTAAGACTAATAAAAGTTAAAAAAATGTAAAACATATTTAAATGAGATAACATTTAAATTATAATAGAACACATAAAATAATTATTTTGAGATTTTTAAAATAAAAAATTGTTACAATTTCATTTAAATATTTGATTAACCATGTATGTAATATTTATGTAAATAAAAAATACAAAAAAATATATTTTTTAAATGAAAACTTCATTGAAATATTTTGTAATATTTATGCGAATTAAAAAAAATGCAAATAAAGACGTAATAAAAAAATTAAGGCAATTAAAAATATGAAATGTATTTAAATAAAAAAATCTAACAAAATTATTATTTTAAATACACAAATTACAATTTCATTGCAATATTTGATTAACCATGTTTATAATATTTATGTGAATAGACGAATTAAGACTAATAAAAATTAAAAAATATAATTAGATAAAATTTCAATAAATAAAATACAATTATTTTGATTTTTTTTTTAAAAATTAAAACTTGTTACATCATAGAAATATTTGATTTTCCATATTTAGTCTATAAAAGTTACATTTTTAAATGATTATGCTATATTTGCAATTGTTAATATCAAGATAAAAATGTCACAGATAATATCAAAATAATTTCAAAACATTAAAAACTAAAAACTAATATCACGAAAACAAGCCGTTACCTGAGCATCAGATTCTGTTCCTCGTCTCTCAAGCTGAAGATTCACAATGCCACAAAATGTGAAATTTGCTCCGTTAAAAACCCTCATCATGTGACCGACTGTCAGGTGTCTTTTACGGCGTCACAAGACAAGCAAAGGTCTAAATCTCAGAAAGTGTTTATGCTGCAGGTGTAACATCACCTGACCAACACATTTATACGCCTTTTCCTCATAAAAAAAAAAAACAACAAAAACAAAAATGTCACAATAATAGAAAGAGTTTGCAGGATTTTTCTTCATTCCTAAAAGCTAAAACATGCATCAATGAATCAAACGAGACATTTGAATATATTCATATTCTCTAAATTTATTTACAAACCAAACTCCCACATTACATAGCAATGCTAAATAAACCGAATGTTGGTATGTACAAGCTTTTCCACATAAAAGCTGAATATTAAGGACACTTTGCAGTCGTACGGCAGATAATCTTCACTCCGCAGCGACTGAATAATTAAACTGACCCGATGAAAATGGACCAATTCATGTGCAAAACCAGAACTATGATCCAGTGTTGAGATGAGACCCGACCGGACGTTAAACATTTCCACACGTATGATCTTCAAAACCACATGACACCTGACAAAACCACGTCTGGGTCATTTTCCACCCCATAATCAAGACGGAAAAAGTATTTTTGGACATTATTTTTTTAAATGCACTGAGAAATTGTGCAGAAATTAATGAATTATAATGCAAAAAATCATAATGGTCCTAAAACTTGAGAACTATTAAAGGTAAAACAAACAAATTTCTGTCTAAAGCACAGATTATTTTTATATTGTAATGTTTTCTGCACGTGTGCTTGATTTTTTTTTTTTTTTTGATGGAACAAAAAAAACACAGAGAAAAAAAATCAACAAAAACTTCAGCGTCAGAAAATGACTTTACAATAATTTTCTTTGAGAGTCTCAGATGAAGCTCGAAGAACGTCCGTCAAAGACGCAATTACTGTAACCGGACAACTGGATGAACCTCAGGAACACGTGCAGGTCATATTTCACCACAGAAACACAGAAATTAAATATTTAAGCTATATATGACCCATGACCATACATATAATTATATATATATATATACACTACCGGTCAAAAGTTTGGAAATATTACTATTTTTAATGTTTTTGAACGAAGTCTCTTATGCTCATTAAGGCTGCATTTATTTCATAATAAATACAGAAAAAACAATAATATTGTGAAATATTATTACAATTTAAAATTATGGTTTTCTATTTTAATATACTTTAAAATATAATTTATTCCTGTGATGCAAAGCTGAATTTTAGCATCATTACTCCAGTCTTCAGTGTCACATGATCCTTCAGAAATCATTCTAATATGATGATTTATTATCAATGTTGGAAACAGTTGTGCTGCTTAATATTATTTTGGAACCTGTGATACTTTTTCAGGATTCTTTTATGAATAAAAGGTTAAAAAAGAGCAGCATTTATTCAAAATAGAAATCTTTTCTAACAATATAAATCTTTACTATCACTTTTTATCAATTTAACACATCCGTGCTGAATAGAAGTATTAATTTCTTTCAAACAAAATAAAAAGAAAAAAAAATTACTGACCCCAAACTTTTGAACGGTAGTGTATATTGTTACAAAAGATTTATATTTAAATAAATGCTGATATTTTTTTACTTATTATTCATCAAAGAATCCTGAAAAAGTATCACAGGTTATAAAATAATATTAAGCAGCACAACTGTTTCCAACATTGATAATAAATAATAAATTGATAATAATCATATATTAGAATGATTTCTGAAGGATCATGTGACACTGAAGACTGGAGTAATGATGCTGAAAATTCAGCTTTGATCACAGAAATAAATTATATTTTAAAGTATATTAAAATAGAAAAACATAATTTTAAATTGTAATAATATTTCACAAAATTACTGTTTTTTCTGTATTTATGATGAAATAAATTCAGCCTTAGTGAGCATAAGAGACTTCGTTCAAAAACATTAAAAATATGTTTCCAATTTTGACTGGTAGTGTGTGTGTATATATATATTATAATGCATAATATAAATACATTATAAAAAACTACATTCACATACATACATATATAAAATATAAATTAAATATAAATTATATATAATATATAGGTATATATGTGTATATGTATATGTATTATTATATATATGTATATATTATATTATATATATATATATATATATGTATATATATATATATATAATTTTAATTTATATATTATTTATATTTTAATTCATAACATGTTATCTTTTCCTTTTTAAATAAAAATATATGTTTATTTAATTTATTTTATTTGTGTAAAAAAATATTTTACAAAGTCAAAAATCATAATAGGCTTAATTTTCTTAATGCAAAATATTATTTCTTATTTTTTCTCGCTTGAGAAAAATGAGGTGAAACATGAGCTGGACGTGTGTGTTTGTGAGTTTCCCTAAATAAAAAAAAACCTAAAAATCCCGAGCCCTTCTCAAGCCTGTTCTGGCAGGTTCAGCCGGCTGGCGTTCGGAGGGAAGCGTCTCAGTGTCCCTGCATGTCTGCGCCCCCTGGTGGCCCCGCCGTGGCGTTCAGGTACTGCCAGCTGAGGGCCGCCAGCAGCATGGCCGCCGACACGTACACCGGAGAGATGTGGTGCGCTCGGGATGACAGCGCCGCTCCGGACAGGCTCTTCTCACAGATGAGATTCAGGATACACAGAGTCTTTTCCCGGGACGGATCCGTGACGGAGACTTTCTGCAGGATCTGTGGGGGAGGGACGGGATTACACACCAGGATCAGGATTACAGGAGTAAACGGATCATCTGCCCATATATACACACACTACTGTTCAAAAGTTTGGGGTCAAAATGCAAAAATTAATTTTATTTTATTCATCAAGAATGCATTAAATTGATCAAAAATGACAGTAAAGACATTTATAATGTTTCTATTTCAAATAAATGTTGTTCTTTTGAACTTTCTATTCAGAAAAGAATCCTGAAAAATAAAATGTGTCACAGTTTCCACAAAAATATGAACACTGATAATAATCATAAATGTTTCTTGAGCATCAAATCATCATATCAGAATAATTTCTGAAGGATCATGTGACAGTGAAGACTGGAGTAATGATGCTGAAAATTCAGCTTTGATCACAGGAATAAATTACACTTTACTATATATTCACATAGAAAACAGCTGATTTACATTGTAATAATATTTGACAATTTTGGTGTATTTTTGATCAAATAAATGCAGCTTTGGAGAGTCAGCATTTTTGAACAAATCTCTTGAGTGAATGATTCAATGACTCACTCATAAAGGCTTCACTTGTTTCATTACTGGATGAATCACTGTTTTTGAACAAATCTCCGAGTGAATGATTCAATGACTCACTCATAAAGACTTCACTTGTTTCATTACTGGTGAATCAGTGTTTTTGAACAATCTCTTGAGTGAATGATTCAATGACTCACTCATAAAGGTTTCATTACTAAATGAATCACTGTTTTTAAACGATCTCAAGTGAATGATTCAAGACTCACTCATAAAGCTTCACTTGTTCATTACTGGATGAATCAGTGTTTTTGAACAAATCTCTTGAGTGAATGATTCAATGACTCACTCATAAAGACTTCACTTGTTTCATTACTGGATGAATCAGCGTTTTTGAACAAATCTCTTGAGTGAATGATTCAATGACTCCTCATTGTTTCACAGTGTTTTTGAACAAATCTCTTGAGTGAATGATCAATGACTCAACTTCACTTGTTTCATTACTGAATCAGTGTTTTTGAACAAATCTCTTGAGTGAATGATTCAATGACTCACTCAAAGGCTTCACTTGTTTCATTACTGGATGAACAGTGTTTTGAACAAACTCTTGAGTGAATGATTCAAGACTCACTCATAAAGGCTTCACTTGTTTCATTACTGGATGAATCAGTGTTTTGAACAAATCTCTGAGTGAATGATTCAATGACTCACTCATAAAGGCTTCACTTGTTTCATTACTGGATGAATCAGTGTTTTTGAACAAATCTCTTGAGTGAATGATTCACTGACTCACTCATAAAGACTTCACTTGTTTCATTACTGGATGAATCAGGTTTTTGAACAAATCTCTTGAGTGAATGATGATTCAATGACTCACATAAAGCTTCACTTGTTTCATTACTGGATGAATCAGTGTTTTTGAACGAATCTCGAGTGAATGATTCAATGACTCACTCATAAAGACTTCACTGTCATACTGGATGAATCAGCATTTTTGAACAAAGAGTGAATGATTCAAGAACTCAAAAGACTTCACTTGTTTCATTACTAATGAATCACTGTTTTAAACGAATCTCAAGTGAATGATTCAATGACCACTCATAAGACTTCACTTGTTTCATTACTGGATGAATCAGTGTTTTTGAACAAATCTCTTGAGTGAATGATTCAATGACTCACTCATAAAGACTTACTTGTTCATTACTAAATGAATCACTGTTTTAAACGAATCTCAAGTGAATCAATGACTCAGACTTCACTCATACATTCAAATCTCGACACTCAAAAGGTTTCATTACTGGATGAATCAGGTTTTTGAACAAATCTCTTGAGTGATGATTCAATGACTCACTCATAAAGGTTTCATTACTGGATGAATCACTGTTTTTAAACAATCTCAAGTGAATGATTCAATGACTCACTTCACTTGTTTCATTACTGATGAATCAGTGTTTTTGAACAAATCTCTTGAGTGAATGATTCAATGACTCACTCATAAAGACTTCACTTGTTTCATTACTGGATGAATCACTGTTTTTAAACGAATCTCAAGTGAATGATTCAATGACTCACTCATAAAGACTTCACTTGTTCATTACTGGATGAATCACGTTTTTGAACGAATCTCCTGAGTGAATGATTCAGACTCACTCATAAAGACAACTTGTTTCATTACTAAATGAATCACTGTTTTTAAACGAATCTCAAGTGAATGATTCAATGACTCACTCATAAAGACTTAACTTGTTTCATTACTGGATGAATCAGCGTTTTTGAACGAATCTCCTGAGTGAATGATTCAATGACTCACTCATAAAGACTTCACTTGTTTCATTACTGGATGAATCAGTGTTTTTGAACAAATCTCTTGAGTGAATGATTCAATGACTCACTCTTAAAGGCTTCACTTGTTTCATTACTGGATGAATCAGCATTTTTGAACAAATCTCTTGAGTGAATGATTCACTGACTCACTCATATACCCCTTTTCCACCAAGGCAGTTTGAGTGCTGGTTCGGAGCCAGAGCCTAGTTTCAAATCAGTTCTTTGTGTTTCGACACACAAAGCACCAGCTCCGAACCAGGAAAAGTGGTTCGTAAGTAGCACCAAAACATTGCTGGGCTAGAAGTAAGAACCGCTTGCGTCAGGGGCTGGGGGCGGGGTTACCGTGACCAACAAGAAACTTGTGACCGCCATTTTTGAAATAGCAGCTAATCGAGCTAATAGCAGCTCACTTGTAATCTCCGTCTATATACAAATTACGGCGAGCCGTGTTTGTATGCCGATGTAGGGTCGCAAAGCCATGAGCATCAACAGTAGTGAAACATCCGCGATTGTTGATAGAAGGCTTGTTCGAGATGCATCGGAGCAGCGCGGGCCGATTCGGCGGGTGCCGCGGATCCGCGGGAGCGTTTGTAGAGCATACGACTCCTTGTGCTTTGGGATCGTTCTCGCGGAGCTTTGATGTCATGCGCCGATCGCTATGCGAGAAGCCGATGCATCTCAAATGAGCCTGGTGTGTTTGTGTTTGGCCCTGCGGCGCTAGCTTTGCTGTGAAATATGAGATGTATACAGTGACGTAACACCTGGCTCTGTGCTGGCTCTCAAGCCAGTGGAAAGGCAAACCGGTTCTTAGAAGGCTCGTCAGTAGAACCAACTCCGAACTGGCACTAGCACTAGCTCTGAACTAGCACCCGGTTCGTGCTGGTGGAAAGGGGGTAATAAAGACTTCACTTGTTTCATTACTGGATGAATCAGCATTTTTGAACAAATCTCTTGAGTGAATGATTCACTGACTCACTCAAAGACTTCACTTGTTTCATTACTGGATGAATCAGCATTTTTTAACAAATCTCTTGAGTGAATGATTCACTGACTCACTCAAAGACTTCACTTGTTTCATTACTGGATGAATCAGCATTTTTGAACAAATCTCTTGAGTGAATGATTCACTGACTCACTCAAAGACTTCACTTGTTTCATTACTGGATGAATCAGCATTTTTGAACAAATCTCTTGAGTGAATGATTCAATGACTCACTCATAAAGACTTCACTTGTTTCATTACTGGATGAATCAGTGTTTTTGAACAAATCTCTTGAGTGAATGATTCAATGACTCACTCATAAAGACTTCACTTGTTTCATTACTGGATGAATCAGTGTTTTTGAACAAATCTCTTGAGTGAATGATTCAATGACTCACTCATAAAGACTTCACTTGTTTCATTACTGGATGAGTCAGTGTTTTTGAACAAATCTCTTGAGTGAATGATTCAATGACAAATACATTTTTTAAGTCACTTGTCGCCACCTACAGGTGTATTGATGTAATTGATACAATCTTTATTTGAAGCATCACGTTACTCTCAGAAGGTGATTTACTCTATTTTGATCTCTACTGTAGACATCAGTGTTTATATCTGAACTATAAACTTTTATCTCAGTACTTCTGTGATCATCTGAATGATTGTAAGACAGAAATAATGATACTGTGTGATTGAAAAGACTGTTTGTGAAGCTGTTTCATATCTAAACATCAGTAATGAAATGATTGTTATAAATAAAGGACGCACCTCCTGACTGTACTGAGCGATGATGCTCTGAACGGCGCCCATGTTTGTGGCCTGCATCATGAGCGTCACCGCCTGACCCTTCCGGATCTTCACCACACCCTGAAACACCTGAGGATTGTTGTAGCACGCAGACAGAGTCGCTATCGCCATCACCTGACCGGAGGAAGAACACGACTACAACAATCAGCATCAGCAAGCTCTTTCTGAGGACACCAACATGTGCAAACATTCACAGCTTGCAAAAATGAGTAAAACCACCATACTGAACGATCACTATATACATAAAGCACATATCATGTTATTTACATGCAAATAGCATCAATTATAACTACAGTACTATACTATCTTTTTATTCATATTTTGAATTAGTTTTTAGAATTTGTTCCATTTTTCCATTTTAATTTTGTTACACTTTTAGCCATTTTTATTAGTTCTTTTTTATGTATATTTACATATTATTTTATTTCAGTAATTTTACTTTTAGTAATTATAGTACCTCAACCTAAATTAGACACTTTGCAACTGAAATAAAATGTGTAAGTTTTTTTATATTCTATTTTGAATTAGTTTCAGTTTTCATTTTAGTTATTTTAATCATTTTGTTGTGCGTTTTAGTCGTTTTTATTAGTTTTAGTTTTTTAAAAACTATTGTTTTTTATTATTTGTTTCAGTTTTAATTTTAGTAATTTTAGTACTTCAAACTAAACTAAACAAATATTAGACACTATGCAACTGAATTAAAATAATTTTAAGTTTTTAATATTCTATTTTAAATCAGTTTTAATTTTTATAGTTTCACTTTTCATGTTAATTTTGTTAGATTTAATAATTTTGTTGTGCATTTAAGTTGTTTTTATTAGTTTTTTTAAAGTCTATTTAGTTTTTATTAATTTATTTAAGTTTCAGTTTTAGTCATTTTAATACTTCCAAGTTAAACTAAATGAAAATTAGATTTTTTTTGCCTTTGCAATTAACTAATATATATATAAAATAAATTTAAAAATATTAAAAAGACTCACATTAATTGACATAAAATATAAATAAATATATATATTTTTTTCTTATTATTTTTTATTTATTTTTTTCCTGTTAACGTTTATTTTGTGTCTTTTTAATATTTTTAGTTTTAGATTTAGTTAACGATAACAACACTGAGTCAAACGGATGTTTAGATAACAAAACAAGTGGAAAACAAATGCATTGTGTTTGAACGGCCACTTACACTTCTGCAAAATCAGTTTTTAAAACCATTCAATTTCAATATCCTCTCCATTTATTTCTATAATCTGCACTCTAGTAGCATTAGATGTGCTCACGATCCCTGTGTGAGACCTGAACATGCTTTGGTGTTCATAAACGCCATTAAACTGGACACAAACAGACGAAGGTTCGGGCGGTTAGTGTCAGAGTTGAAGGCAGTGCGTCACACCTGAGGAATGGCACAGAAGTTGAAGACGCTCTGGTTGCGGAGGCGGGACAGGTACGCGATGACATCAGGGACGTGGCGGAGGGCGTCGGTCACCAGCAGGTTGAGGCAGGACAGGGCGGAGCTCAGGTGCTGAGGCTGGGCCAAATCCTCCAGACGGGACGCAAACTGACTCCAGGCCTGCAGAAACAACCAGCAATAATGAGCCTCGGTTTAACCGCGAAACACAGCAAGTTCCTTTACTATATACAGTGAAATAAAGGAAGATTTTTTATTAAAACATTTTACAGTGAATAACTAAACTGTTTGCAGTCTAATTACACTTTTACTTTTATAAAGTAGTTTCTCTATTGTCTTTTATTTTTTGCTTTTTATGTTTTTATTTTGTGCTTTTTTAATGATTTTGGAAATAAAAATAATCATCTTATAATTTAGAGTGACAAACCTTAAACTGACACTTTACAATTGATTTTAAATAATTATGTTTTTATGGTTTTTGTAATCAATTATGTACATTAGGGTCTGTGTATAATTATATAATTATATTATTGTTAACTAAAATTAAAACAATACAAAATGTCATTACTAGAAATAATAAAATAAAATAAAATAAAATAAAATAAAATTAAATAAAATAAAAATATTTTTAGATAGTGGCCTGGCAAAATTTCTGATTTTCAGTTAGTTTAAACATTAAAATAAATCAAATTAAATCAAAACTTATATTCACAAAACACAACAAATGACTAAAAATAAATAAAAATATATGAAACAGAAAATATAAAAAAATCTAATAAAAAAAAATTATGTGTATATATAAATATTATATATATATATATATATATATATCTATACACACACACATACATATTAGGGTCTAGTATAATTATATAATTATATTATTGCTAACTAAAATTAAAACAATACAAAATGTCATTACTAGAAATAAAAAAAAAATTAAAAATATATATATATTTTAGATAGTGGCCTGGCAACATTTCTGATTTTCATTTAGTTTAAGCATTAAAATAAATCCAATTAAATCAATTAAAACTAAATTATCAAACTAAACACTAAACTTTATATTCACAACACAACAAAATGACTAAAAAATAAATAAAATATATGAAAACAGAAAATATAAAAATAAAATCTAATTAAAAAATAATATATATATAATATATATTATAATATATATATATATATATATATATATATAATATAAATGATACTAAATAAAACTGGTAAAAAAAACCTTATACTATTTCTCTTAAGATGCATATTATCAGTATATAAAATATGAAAAGTTCAGTCCCATAAAACTTAAAATGAGACGCTGTTCAGCCAATGAAAACCAGAGGCTGGCATTATCCAAATTAGTTACAAACCTAAGACTGGAATTACTAATTGCTTCTTTCTTTTGGGAGACAATAACTCAATTTAACTGAAACTCTGCAGACGCTTTACATTCACAAACGGCTCGATTACACACGGGATGAAAGGTAATATCCCAAAAAGCATGACAGGGCATGTATGTTGATGCTGGATGTACCTCCTGCGGCCAGAAGGCCCGTCCCTGCTGCTGGTCCTCCAGATAGTCCCTGATGATGTTGGTCTTCTGGAGGAACAGACCCATGGAGTTGGCCAGCTCCGTGTCCCGGCCCACCTCAACATCCTCCAGCTGGGACGCTGAGAAGAGTCGGGACAGTCCGATCCCCACCAGACCCGCCACGTAATGACAGTACTGCAGGGAAAACAGGGCCATTAACATGCTGATTTATGCTAAAAGCATTTATACACAGCTGGACACATGTTTACAACATCATACATGACAAATATCTCATGCAGAAATGCTTTAAGATGACAGTGAAGCACTTCTGCTGAGTTATACGATTATAAATCTACATAAGCATCAAACACGCATGTGAGACGGTGTGAAGTTTACTTTGTCCCACTCCTTCATTGAAGCAACTTTCTTCTCCAGGAATTCAGCCATTCCTACACCCATCCGGTGACAGATGTCTGAAATGACGTCCCGATACTCTTGGCCCAAGTTCCTGAACTCCACTGAAATCTGAAGAGAATAATAATAAAAAATATTAAAAACATAGAAATAGCATAAAATAATAAACAATAAAGAAACTAGTATATATTAGAGTAAAAGAGTAATTAAAAATGCAGCATTTTGCAAAGACATCAGGACTGCAAACATGAAGAAAAATGTGAAAAAAAGAAAAAAAGTTGGTTCAACAGTTTTCCACTGTTTATTTGCTGGTTTTAGTGAGTCACATGAAACCTGGGGTTTAAATAAATTATATAAAAATTATATTTTTGATAACATTTTTCTTATTCAAAATTTAAATGATTAAAATGTGATTGAAAATGAAAAAAAAAATTTGCTAAAGGCTCTGATGTCTTATTTAAAAGTTAATATATTTGTATACAAATGCTAATTATTGTACATAATTAAATTTATGTTGATTTAGAAAATATACATTATATTATATTATTATTAAACACACACACACACACACACACACACACACGTGTTTAATAATAATTTAATAATAGATTTTTTATAAATATATATATATTTAATATTTTTAAAATATTATGTATTATGTATTATACAATATTACTATAATATATGATTAAGTAAAATGATTAAAATGATTTTTTAAATAATTTTAAATAATTAGATAATATTTTAAATAATAATTTCTAATAATTCTTTTTAGTTTTTGTTATCAATTATGTACATTAGGATCTTGTGTATAATTAAATTATACTATTATTATATACTATAGAAAATTATATATAAAAAATTATTATATACTATAATTTTATATACTATAAAAAATTATATTATTGTTAACTAAAATTAAAACAATAAACAAATGTCATTAGAAATAAAAAAAAAATAAAATAATTTTATTTCAGAGAGTGGCAAGGCAACATTTCTCATTTTCATTTACGTTTAAGCATTAAAATAAATCAAATTAAATCGATTAAAACTAAAAACTAAAGCTATATATTCCAAAACACAAAATGTTCATTATAAAATTTTTTCTAAATATATTTTGTAAATAATTGAATTATATATATAATATTTAATTTTATTATAATATTATATATTATATGATATTACTATAATATATAATATAAGTAAAATGATTTAAATGATTTTTTGACGCGTTTTTTTTTTCTCTTGTTATCACTGTACTTAATTTTTTACCTTTTGTACACTTTTCTGTGTAAAGCGCTTTGAGAAGTAACATTGAGAAGGCGCTATATAAAATTAATTTTAATATTATTATTATTATTCATAACAGCGATTAGAATTTGGGGGTAAAATGTGTTTAACTATCATCAAAACAATGCCAACAAATTAATAATGTCAATGCAAATAAAAATAAAATCCTAAAAATATGGTCCTGAAACAGGCCTATTTATGCAAAACACAATTTCTTACACTTTCATTTTGATTTTCGGTGACATAATGAGACACACTGTGGCGGGACTGACCGTGGGGAAATCCTCCAGGACCCGTCGGTCTTTCTCTCTGCTCTCTGTGAAGCACCATTCGGGCTGATACAGGAACGTGTGGAAGTCGTGCAGCAGCGGGACCTTCTTCTCCAGCGGGATGGTCATGTCGTCTTCTACAGTGTCCAGGGCTCGTAGAACCAGGTAGAAAATACACACGGCATGCCTGAGCGAGACGTTAATGATTTAATATCCATGGAAAAGCAACAGGGAATGTGCAGGAAGTCAAGAACGAGATTTGCATTGGATTGATAAACGACACTGAGTGTGAACAAACATGATTGAGCATCAAGCAGAAGTGCAGATCAATCCTGAGCTGCTGATAAAAATACAACACGGCTGCATCGGTGACCCTCAGCTGACCCCGCAGACGGTTCAGAAACACACTGTGCATGACTGATCTAATGCTTCACTCTCAGAGTGTCTTCAATGGAAGATATAAAGCTGGGAAGTTTATATTTTTTGCATCATTGTTTAGGCGTGTTGCAAAGGAATTTGCACAACTGTGAAGAAGACATTTGTTCCTCAAGTCTAAGTGATCTCGAGTAACGAGTAAAGAAATTTTACGTTTTGTTTTTTATTTCATCAAAATGGTAAAGGTTTTGGCACTTTTTTTACCAACACAAGCAAAAAAATAAATAAATCATGGACATGATTCGAAAAGGTTAAATGGTCCTGAAAAAAATAGTCACACTTGTGCTGTCCGACAAAAATGAGTGCATTGGAAATTAATGTGAAGCGAATTTCACCTAGTGGAAGCGTTTGGTACTGCACCCAAACAATCTTACTGAAAGCTCATTTTTTGAGATATCAACCTCAAATTTGGAACACAACTTGTTTAGATTTATGCCTTTGATTTTTTTCACAGTTTTACAATAAAACATGTTTTGGAAAATTTATATTTCATATAAAATATATTTTTAAAAAAAATATATTTTTATGCATTTTTCATAATAATAAACATTTTTTCACTTCAGCAATAATCTGAATCTGAAAAAGTGTCTTTATAAAAAGACCAAACTTCAGTCCGTGATCCAAAGCATTCAAGATTTACTTTGTTTTTTTATGCGTACACTAGCATACGCACACAGTCGAGCGCACAACCTTGCAAAGTATACTTCACTTGACTCGCATGCATACATATGCATTCGACGCATGCGCAGTTTCAAGCAATCTCATCACGAGCTACAACCCAATGTAAATATATTTGTATTCTTTCATGCTAAATTTGTATAAAATAAGGGGACTTTTTAACCTCTTCACACAATCTGTCATCTATGTAGGCCTCTACTGTCACTGTAGCTTGCATGCTTCGACTACCTTGTGAATCAACGCCCCCAGGGCACAACTGCCACCTTGTGGATAAACGAATTACTGCAAAAAAAATTATGAGCCCTATTTTAACGATCTAAGCGCATGTGCACTTAGGGCATGTCCAAATCCACTTTCGCTAGTTTAATGACTGGAAAAATGGTCGCCCGGCACATGGTCTAAAAGGGTTGTCCCTATTCTCTTAACGACTAATGGGTGTGTTTTGGGTGTAACGTGCAATAAACCAATCAGAGTCTCATCTCCCATTCCCTTTAAAAGCCAGTTTCGCTCGCAGAATTTGCACGTGGAAAAACTAAACGCTTCTTTAGCGAGGAAACGGATCTGCTTATGCGCGAGGTTAAAGCTCGTGAGCAGACCATTGCGGGACAAGTCGGTTTCCACCAAAGCATTTTTATCTTTATGCACACAATAATAATCTTTTACGTTGTGCACCCGCATATAGGCGCATATTACTAATGCTAAATAATGCATATTAAAAATACTAAAAAATATTGCGCCATTGATATTAGACCAGGTTTCAGTTGGTCAATGGCGCAGTCGCTTTCAGTTCCTCAAAACAGCAACACGCCAACAATGCACCTGATCACACCTCGTTTTCAGACCAGCACGCTTGTGGGCGCACAAGGTGCAAATGCATTTGTTATTTAAAGGGGCTCTATGTAAGAATGACAGCTAGTGGTTGAAAAGGGTACTGCAGTTCAAATTCAAAATATTGTTCGCCTCGCCCCCTCCTCCTCAGGATCGACGCTCTCGCGGGTTGCCAGTTTGAAGACACGCGACTGGAGCAACATTGGAAGGCGAGGTGACACACACTGTAAAATAATTAGTTGATTTATTGTTATGAGGTGTTGATATCGCGTTTTAATATGCTCCCGTTCGTAGAGATTTTTAGATGGATGCTGAGGCTTTTTAGGTCGGGTAGAATCTGCAATCTCTGACCCAGTTTGTTCGCTGGCTTCCATGGCTGCAATTCACTGCATGCTTTTTTCACCAACTGGCAACCCGGGGTGGAGAAATACTATTGGGTAAATTAGCAACGTGCAGTCTTGCACAGACGGAAACAAAAACAGAAATTACGACACGGAACGCAAATTTCCAAGTAAAATAACTGGCTGTAGCAATGGTTTTCAGAGAAACGAGTATGTGAACTGAGCATGTTTAAAAAATATCTGCAAATATATTATGGTATTTTTATGCTTTAGTACAGTCAAAAACTTACATAGAGCCCCTTTCAACAATGTGGCGCAGAACGTGAAAATGACAAATGCGTTGGGCTGAAACTAGCAAAAAACACCTGGCGCCGGGTATGTGATAGGGCCCTAAATGCTAAATGCGCATGTGCGTACAAGTACGCACAGTTACAAAAATCCGGCGGTGCGCGTACAGTACGCGCATACACTTCTAATGACGAAATCTAATCACGCACACTGTACACTGACCCTCACGTTCGTACAGAGCCCCGCACGTGACATGCAAGAAAAAAAATTTAATTGTGCGCACGATTTACTAATTCGTTCCCTCGAGTGACTAAATCGTGTGCACGACTTACAAAAATGTGCACACGATTTTAAATTTCGTTCCCTCGATTTATAAATCATGTGCATGATTTATAAATCAAGGGAACGAAATAGTAAAATGTGCGCATGATTTAGCCTACTATTTTTTTCCTGCATGTCATGTCCAGGGCGCCGTACGTTCGCATAAAAAGTGAAGTATACTTTGGTCTTTAGGCTACGACAGTTTAAGTTGCACATTTCAGTTCTATGCTTAAAAAGTGATAAACAGATAATAAATTGATCATAACTATAATTTAGTACCATAAAATCCCCTAAAAATACAAAATATTACATAAAAAACATTATCAAACTAAAATACAGTACATTCGTTTGAAAAAAAAAAAATACTATGGATGGAACCACAGCTGCTTGGTTACAAACATTCTTCAAAATATATTCCTTTGTGTTCAGCAGAACAAAGACATCTACAGATTTGAGGATGAGTAAATGATGACAGGATTTTCATTTTTGGGTGAACTGTTCCTTTAAGAGAAAAGTTCCTCAAGGGCATTTATATATAGATACAAATCTTGCAAACAAGTAAAAGCAACCCTAAATGCATCCAAAATGTGCATATGCATCTCTCAAAACCCTGTTGCACAATGAGGAGCGTCTTTAAAGCTGTTGTTTACCAAGTGAGGTCACGCCTCTCCAGAAAGTCTTACCGCAGTTCTCCATCCAGGGCCTGAATCACCGCCGCGAAGCTCCGGCTGGTCTGGTTCAGATACACGTAGCAGGTCCGCAGGGTTTCGCTCATGGAGTCCTGGTAGGAGAAACACACATACGCGGGGTGTCGGTGAGCTCTGAGCGGGTGAGGAGGGCGGGCCACCAGCCGCCCTTCCTGCGCGCTGCGCCGCCCGCCAGTGAGCACCGACCGCGGGGAGCCGCGCAGCGAGAACGAGCGCTTGAGCACGGAGAACGACACTGCGCTCTTTCCGCCAACTCCAGCCATGTGCGAATGAAGCCCTGCTCCTGTTTCCAAGTACGCAATGCACACCTTTCTGTAAAGTCATTCGCCAGAGGGGAAGAGAAACGCCCGAGTCAGAGCTGCGCGTGTGCAGGACTGATATATCTGCTCACAGTAACCTGATATGTAAACAGATTATTAGAGCTATTGCTTTATTATTGGCTGGATTTCATTCCCCACTTTAAACGATCAAACGCGCACGTTTTCTGACCAACTGCAAACAATGACGCAGTACTAGTCATGTCAAGTTTGGACACGCCCACTCAAACTTACACAAGTTAAAAATAAAATACAAATAAATAAATATTTGTTACATTTGCAATGACATGTTTACTTTGGATAGTTTTAATGAAAAGTCATTGTAAGCATTTAATTCAGTCACGTGTGCCCAAACCTAGTGTACTAAAACAATCATGAGTATCTGATTGTAGAATTACAATGAATAAATAATAATAAATATATATATATATATAATATATATAGCAAAATATTATCATTGCATGCGAAACAAACCAAACAACATTTAAACACACGATTCATGACGCAATACAGTTTTTAATACTATAACTTAGGGTTTCATTTAAAGCAATAAATGAGACAGTTCAAATTTCCAGTTACAAAGTGACATGGAAAAAAATATAAGATGCAGCGACATCTAGTGGTAAGAAACATCTATCTATCTATCTATCTGATCTATCTACTATCTATCTATCTGACTCTTTGTCTGACTGTCTGTCTGACTGTCTATCTGTCTGTCTGTCTAACTGTCTATCTGTCTGTCTGTCTGTCTTCCTTCGGGGTCTGTCTCGGTCTATCTGTCTTTCTGACTGCTGGCTAGCTGGCTGTACCTGACCGGTCATCTGGCTGGCTAACTGCTGTCGGGCTGTCCTGTCTGGCTATCCTGTCGGTCTACCTGGGCTGTCATCGGTCGGCTAATGACTGTCATCGATCGTCTATCTGTCGTCTAAACTGTCTGCTGTCTATCGGTCCTATCTGTCTGGCCTAACGTCCTATCTGTCTGCTGTCTATCCTGTCTGTCTAACTGGCCGGGCTGGGCGTCTGCTATCTGTCGGGGCTAACGGTCTGTCTGTCTACCTGCTGTCTAACATGTCCTGTGTCTGTCTGTCCTACGGCGTCTGGCTAATTCTATCTGTCCGAGCGGGTCCCTGGCAAACGGCGGTCTGTCTAAGCATCTGTCTAAACTGCTGTTCGGTCTGGCGTTCTAGCGTCTGGCGGTCGCGGTCGGTCGGGCTTCTGACGACTGCCTTCTAGCGTCGATCTATCGTCTGTCCGTCTGTCCTGACTGTCTGTCTGTCTTCTGTCTTCTGTCTGTCTGACGACTGACTGACTGACTGACGTATGTCTATTCTTCTGTCCCTGTCTGGCCGGTCGGGCTGCGGCTGTCTGTCGAGCGTCTGTCTAACTGGCTGCTGTCGATCTGGCCTGTAGGCTGTCCGGTCTGTCTTCTGCTGTCTTTCTGACTGACTGTCCTGTCTGTCTATTCTGTCTGTCTGACTGTCCTAGCTTGTCCTGTCTAACGGTCTGGCGGGCTCTGTCGGCTTCTGTCCGATCGTCCGGCCCTAACTGTCCGATCGGGCTTCTTCTATCTAGCTGTCTTCGGTCGGGCTAACTGGCTTCTATCTGTTCTATCGGTTGCGTTCTAACTGTCTGCTGTCTCGTCTGGCTGTCTGTCTGACTGCTGACGGTCTGTCTGTCTGGCTATCTGTCCTGTCTGTCTGTCTGTCGCGGCTATCTGTCTGCTGGCGGCTGTCCGGGCGACTGCTGTTCTGGCGAGCTGTATGTCTAACTGTCCGGTCTGTCTAGTCGGTCTGGGTCTGTCTGTCGGTCTAAACTGTTTTCCCGGGCTATCTGTCTGCCCTGACGGGCCAGCTGTCGGTCCTAACTGTCGCTGTCCTACTGCTGGCTAGCGGTCGAGCGTCTGTCCTAACTGTCTTCTGTCTTCTGTCTCTATCGGTCTATCTGTCCTGTCTAACTGTCTTCGATCTGTCTATCTGTCTGGTCGAACGTCTGTCCTGTCTATCTGTCTATCTGTCTGTCTAACGTCGGCTGGCGTCTGTCGGTCGTCGGTCGATCTAGCTGTCTATCTGTCCACTGTCTAACTGTCGTCGTCCTGTCTGTCGTCTGTCTGTCTATCGTCCCCCCTGTCTTCGTCTGTCTGTCTGGACTGGGCTGTCGGATCTGTCTGTCCTGTCGGTCGGACTGTCCTAGCTGGCGTTCTTCTGTACTACTGCCGGTCTGACTAGTCTATCTGTCTGTCTAGCATCTGTCTATCTGCCGCTAACTGTCTGTCCCTATCTGTCTATCTGTCTGTCCTAACTGGCTGTCGGTCTATCTGGCTATCTGTCTGTTACGGGCTGTCTGGTCGGCTTTCTATCTTCTGTCTGTCTGTCTGTCTGACGTCTGTCTATCTGTCACTCTGTCTGTCTGTTCTGTCTGACTGTCCTGTCTATCCTGTCTGGCGACTGTCCTACGGTCTGTCTGTCTCTGTCTGTCGATCTGTCGTCTAGCTGGGCCGATCTCTGTCTGTCTAGCTGTCTGTCTGGACTGACTGTCGATCTATCTGTCGATCTGTCGTCTAACGTTCCCTGTCTATCGTCGGTCTAACTGTCGGCGGGCGATCTGTCGATCTGTCTGTCTATCTAGCGGGCTGCGAGCGGCTTCGGTCGGTCTATCTGTCTGTCTGATCTTCTGTCTATCTGTCTGTCCCCGTCGATCGGGTCTGTCCTGTCTGCTGTCTTGGCTGTCTAGCTGGCTGTCTGTCGTCTATCGGCTGTCGATACTGTCTGTCTACGGGCTATATGTCCTGTCAACCTGTCTGTATGTTCTACTGTCTGTCTACTGCCTGTCCCTGGCCCTATCTGTCTGTCTGTCGTCTGTCTGCTGTCTGCTGTCTTCTACCTGTCCTGTCGGCTGTCTGTCTGTCTTTCTGTCGGACTGTCTGTCTATCTGACTGTCTGTCGTGTCTGTCTGCGGTCGGACTGTCGTCTACCTATCTGGTCTACGGTCTAACTGTCTGTCCTGTCGGTCCTATCGGTCTATCGGTCTTCTATCTATCTATCGGGCGTCCCTGTCTATCTGGCCGTACTGACGGCTAACTGTCTGTCGGCCTATCTGTCGATCTGTCTGTCCAACTGTCTGTCTGTCTGTCGTCACATCTGGCGGTCTCTCTATCTGTCTGTCTGTCCTGTCCTGTCTGGTCTGGCTGTCTGTTCTGGCGGACTGTCTGTCTATTCTTCCTGTCTGACGTTCTAACGTCTGTCTATCTGTCTATCTGTCTGTCGAAAACTGTCTGTCTTTCTATCTGTCTGTCTACTGGCTTCGTCGGTCGGCTACTGGCCGGTCCTGTCTGTCGGTCCCTATCTGCTGTCTGTCGGTCGATCTGTCTATCTGTCTGTCTAACAGGTCCTGTCTGGCCTATCTTCCCTGTCTCGGCTTCTGAACCGTCTACTGGCCTGTCTGTCTGACTGTCTATCTATCTACGCCTGTCTGTCTATCTGTCTATCTCGACGGACTGTCGAGCTTTCTGTCTATCTGTCTGTCTAATGTCTGTCTGTCTGTCTGTCTACTGTCTGTCTGCGGTCTGTCTATCTGTCCGGTGTCTTTCTGTCTGGCGGTCTGTCATCTGTCGGTCCCCTGTCTGTCTGTCTAGCGTCCGTCTAGCTGTTATCTGCGACGGCATACCTGTCATCTAGCCGTCTATCTGTCTGTCTAACTGTCGTCTGTCTATCTGTCAGTCTACTGTTGTCTGTCTGTCGGTCGTCTAACTGTCTGGCGGTCTGTCTATCGGTCGGTCTGTCTTGCGTCTATCCTGCTATCGGGTCTGTCTACAACGGTCTGTCTGTCTATCTTCTGTCTAACTTTCTGTCGACGGTCCTATCTGCGGCTGTATGTCGGGACTGTTCTACGTACTATCTGTCTGATCTATCGGGTCTATCTGCGGCTGACTGTCTAACGATCTTCTATCTGGCTGTCCTAACGCTGGTTCTGTCTGTCTATCTGTCTTCCTAACTGTCCTGTCCGTTCTGTCTGCTACTGTCTGTTCTGGCTGGCTGCTGGCTGTCGATCTTCGGTCTGTCGTCCCTATCGGGCTATCTGTCTGGTCTACTGTCTGGTCTGTCGCTCCGGCTGTCAACTGTCCGGGCTGCTGTCAGCTGTCCTGTCTGGGCTGACTGTAGCTATCTATCTGTCTGTCTTCGGTCTATCTCTGTCTGACTGACTGTCTATCTAATCTGTCGATCGGTCGGCTAACTGTCTGTCTGTCCGGTCTGTCTTCGGTCAACTGTCGGTCCTTCTGTCTTTCTACTGGCGGTCGTCTGGCTGCTATCTGTTAATCTGTCTGTCTAAACTGTCTGGCGGTCGGCTGTCTGTCCAACTGCTGTCGATATGTCTATCTGTCGGCAGCTATCTGTCGGTCTATCTGTCCTGTCTGTCGTCTGACTACGGACTGACTACTATCTTTCGGTCTATCTGGCTGGCTGCTATCTGGGCGGTCTATCCGGTCCGGCATCTGTCATCTTCTGTCGGTCCATCCGACGGGCGAACTGTCGTCTTCTGCTGTCGCAATGTCGGTCTGTCTGCCTGTCATCATCCTGTCTGGCTGTCGGTCTATCGGTCTGGCTGTCGGTCTGATCTGGCTGACTGGCTACACTGACTGCCTGTCCTGTATGGTCTGGCGTCGTCTGCTGACTGTCCTATCTATCTGTCTGGCTGTCTATCTGTCCTGGCTGCTAATTCTAATCTGGAGCTGCTAGCTGTCTGTCTGCTAACTAGCCGGTCTGTCTGTCCTGTCTGCTGGCTGACTGTCTATCGTCGGCTGTCTGCTGTCTGTCTACTATCTATCTCTCTGAAGTCGCTATCTGTAATGAGTGTCTGTAACAGTGTGGATGTGGATTAGCAGATCCTCCAGTCCTCAAAGCTCATTATATAAGACGAAGCCTCGTTTCTCCTTTCTGTTAAAACTAACCTTCCCCTCAAATCCAGGATTAAATCAAATCCATGTGATGCTGACACTGTGTTTATGCCATAAATAATGTGGAATAATTTAGATGTCATTTTGTTATTTTGTTTCATGCAACTATATTTAATCTCTATTTAATCTTCTTAAAATAAGTGTTTTTGTTATTAATTAAAAAACCCTAACATGCATAATGACACATGAATGCAAAAACCTGTATTGTGCATATGAACATACATGCAGAACAGATGTAGATGAATATTAGAGATAAACGCTCAAATTCTTTTACTTACATAATCCAGTTTAGGCATAACAGAACGACATCCTCCTATTTTGTATTTAAAGAGGTTGATTATTTCTTCCGGGTGTCCTAAAGACTTGAGAATGTCCATTTTCCCACTTGTGTCTGAGTGGACGCTTTCCTTAGCAGGTGAACTGAAATTCACGCGCTACTATTTCCATTCAAACTCTACAGAGATCAGGACAGCAGCATCACCTCCACTGCGCAGCGACAATCCCTCTCTCACACGATCGACTGACTCCTCTGGTTGGCTGAAGCGTCATGGGTTTAGAGCGCACTGGCCAATGAGCGGCAAGAGCGACTGGCGTGATGCCCCGCCCAGTAACCAGTAAGATGGACTCAAGAGCTGTGATTGGTCAGGCAAGTGATGACGTTAGGGGAATTACGAATACCGGGAAATAGAATCACCTCAGCTGCAAATACGAGGTATTAAAATAATTAAATATATCGTCTGTAAGACTAATATGTTTTAATATAATATAACCCAAGTAACTTTTTATTTATTATTGTGTTTAGCCTATATATTTTCCTGACAGCATGTGTTCTTATGTTAAAGTGATCGCTATTTACATTAATAATTATTTTACATATGCTTTAACAGATATATTTCTGAAACGGTATTGTTTTTCTCTTATGTTTATTCGTCATTGACAAATAAAAAAATGACTAGGTCAGTTATTACTTTTTAATTGTTAAATTAATGTTTAACTTTATTACTACGTGCGCATCTTTTTACGCATTTAACCCTTATAGGGTCTTTTTAGACCCCAAACGACGTTTGCTAAAATTAAAAAAATGTTCTCTTTGTCCAAATGACATGAAACTTTGTACAGTTGTTAACACTTTCTAGATCTACAAATAAATAAAAAATGAAGTAATATCTTGTTTTTATGTTAGTGTAGAAAAAAAAAAAGTCACACTCAGGGTCTTTGGGGTCTCCAGGCAACAAAATGTATTTTTGTAACAAAATAATTTTTTTTAATGTAATTTTACTCTGTTTATTATTTGTTTTTACTTCATATTTGTGCAGTTTTTGGAGGATTTATCTTATCTTTTACATTTATATAAATTAAAAAAAATTGTTGAGTAGGTTTTTATACAAAAACCTATTTTAAAAAATATTTTTTAATTTATTTATATAAATTTAAAAGATATGATAAATCCTCCACAAACTGCACAAATGTGGAGTAAAAACATTAATAAACAGACTAAAATTACATTAAAAAAAAAATTATTTGTTACAAAATTACATTTTGTTGCCTGGGGTGTCTGGAGACCCCAAAGACCCTGAGTGTGCTTCCCAAACGAAGACCGCACAAGGGTTAAAGACGTTGTTCTCGCGCTCTCTGTGAATAAAAACAGTTGAATTTAGAATTACAAGCATTTAATCTAATTTTCACATATGTTGTGTTTTCAAAACAACATTTAAACATGGAGTGAGTCATTTTGCATACAGTTATATACATGTAATACTATAGAATGCTACTACAAGAAAAGAATTACATATGAGAAATGCTAACACTGTTTAATCTATACTAAGAGATCAGATGCACAAGTTTGAATTGACTTTACAAGCAGTTTCCAGTTAGAAAGGAAAACTATAACCCTGTTTTCGCTACAGAAATAAATACAGAAGTTATTTAAAATCACATGAAATTAAAGGAGCTCAGCTGCGATAATGATTTTAAAAGGAAGTCAAATTTGCGGTGAGGGTTATTTTTTGCACTGTTTAAGGAAGTGGCTTTCAGGACAGAAAGTTGATGCAACAGGTTTCAGTTTGATTCGTTAATCTTGACAACAACAACAACAGAAAACAAACAAAAAATTATATCTTTGGAATATATATATATATATGCTCATAGACATGATTAATAATATTCATGACAATGAAAATAAACATTTCCCTGCAGATATGGTGTGAAGGAGAAAGATTTGTCCATTATGATACAGCGGGAGTGCTTTGAGCTTCATTTAAATATTGTTAAGTTCTGCGCAACAAACAGAACTGCAAAAGTAACTACATTTTTACATTTTCAGGAGAATATTGTTGTGTTTGCATGTGCAAAGCTTGACGCCACTGTGGGCCATCTATGAACACCATTCACATGGTTTAAAGTACATGCTACAGTCCATCTGACCCACGGTCCATCAGGCCGAGATCCTGAACATCATGTTCTTCTGATCTGCTGGGACTCGAGGGTCTTTGGTTCAGGGTTTTCTGCTACAGCTGATCTGTTGATCTGAATCCAGCACGGCGCTCGGGGTCCCTCTGTACGGTATCCCATCAGGCATCTTCATTTAATCACTGAAGCTCATTGGTTCGTCTGGTCTCGGATGAAGTTCTGCAGAGTGACGCTTTCAGGAGGAGCATCTCGGATCTTACGCCAGAATCAGGCTGTTCCAGACGTCGCTTTTGGAGCTGGAAGATCCACTCGGAGAAAGTTTGAGAGCAGAATTTGCGCTTGAAGTTCCCATATAAGTCGGAAAGGCAGAGACCTGGATAGACGGAGGAAAGATATTGTGTTACTGTCTCTTATTCAAACCAGTAACTTTGGAATCAAATAATTTAATAAATGAAAAAATGTAAATGAGAAGCTGATGAATAACGTGGACATTTAGTTTTCTACATTAAGTTTTTAGATGAGGAAATATATGTATATATATATATATTATATATATATATATTTATTTATAATTATATATACTGAAATTAATGAGCTCTGCATGTAATTAAAATTAATATTTATTTATCGATGTAAATATATATATTATATATATGTATAATAAGAAAATATTGCCTGAATGATATATATTATATTTAATGATCAATGCAAGAATTTTAATATTAAAATCAATATATATATATATATATATATATATATATATATATATATATTAATATACATATATATGTAAATATAGATATGTTTGAGATATATAATATAATAATATAATGTAAATTAATATTTAAATTACATTTAATGTTTAAAAACAAATTATATACATATATATAATTATTAAAAAATATTATAACAATATATTTATACTATATATATATATATTATGTAATCAATTAATAGGAACTGTAATAATATAGTAATAATTATAAAATAGAGAAAACAGCCTAAATATATGGATTTATATTAAATATTTATATATTTGATATTAAAATCAATATCATATATTTAAAATCACTTTATATATATATATATATACACAACACACACACACACACACACACACACATTCTATAATTATATAACATCAAATATTATATATATATATATATGATTATATTATATGTAAAATAGATATGTTATGACTGTTTATATATATATATATATATATAGAGCTCATAATCTACATGTAATTAAAATTAATATTTAAATTAATATTTAATGTTTAAAAACAAATATATATATTTACACACACACACACACACACATACATATATATAAAGAAATATATGTGTAAAAATATGAATTTCAAGTACTCTCTTAATTAACATGAACTCATAAACTCTATAATAATTCTAAAAGAGAACTAGTGTTAGATGAGGTGTGTGTGTGTGTGTGTGTGTGTGTGTGTGTTCTCTGACCGGTGTGTGTATGTTATGGTGTGTGTAGAGCGACGCCGTGTCCGGCTCCGTCTTTATGGCTCGCGGTTCCTCTGTGGGACTGGAGTTCACGGCAGCGGACGCCGTCTGACCCTCAGAGGCTCCTGTCAATCACAGACAGGTCAAAGGTCAGAATCACTGGATTTTCAACAAGACGTGCTTCTTCATGTAAAGCTCTCAAGATACTGAATGATTGTCTTGAGTGTCGGCGCTCACCAGGTTTGGACTTGATGTTTTTGGGTTTGCGTTTGCGGGTCTGAATTCCCTCTTTCTTCATGGCGAGAGGACGAGGAACCTGAAGAGAAGAGCAGAAGTTTGAAACACTGCACAGAATCTGTTGTTTTGTTCATTCTTTGTCTCCATCTGCTGGTTACACACATTACTACAGCCTCTCTCTCTTTCAGTTCATGTGTTCAGGTGCATGATTTTGGCACAAGAAGATGTACATTTGTATTGCCAAAGGATAAAGTAAAATAATGATAGCCTTGTCTCACCCCGTGGAGTTTCATGTAGAGTCCGCAGGCGTTGCAGACCGGCTCTCCCTCTGCATTACGTCTCCAGAGAGTAGTTGTGGTCGTCTGACAGTTAGTGCAGGACAAACCAACCCGCCTGGACGCAGACTGACAGAGAGACAGACCAGTGAGAGACAGATCATGATAGTCTTCTTATCTGGATCATATCTTCATAATAAAAATAAAAACATCCCTATAATGAAAAATTAAAAATAATATTGCAATAATAAAAAGTAATGCAAAATACAAAAAAAACACTTGCTGCAACTGAAGATAAAATATTGCAATAATAAAACAATGAAAAATAAAAAACATTAAAACAAGTTAAATAATTAAAACAAAATGTTGCAATAATAAAAAAGTGAAAAATGAAAAAACCCTGCAAAAAGTAATGCAAAAAAAGTGCTGCAAACACTGAAATAAAAAATTAAAACATGCTGAAAACAGCACGAAAATATCGCAATAATAAAAAATTGAAAAATGGGAAAAAACACTACAAAAAGTAATGCAAAAAAAAAAAAATGTGCTTCAAACACTGAAATAATAAAAAATAGTGCAAAATAAAAACAAATAAACATTGCAATAATAGAAAAAATAGTAAAAAATACCCCTGCAAAAAAGTAATGCAAAATAAAAAATAAACTTGCTGCGAACACTGAAATATAAAATGAAAACAGCATGAAAACACTCCAATAAAAATTGTACAAATAAAAATGCAAAGTAATGCAATACAGATAAACTTGCAGCAAACACTGCAATAATAAAATAATAAATAAAAATAACACTATAATAATAAAACAACGTAAAAATAAAAAACAACACTGAAATAAAAAATGAAAACATGCAATAAAAAATAGTACAAAATAAAAAACACTGCAATAATAAAAAGCCATGCAAGAAATATAAACTTGCTGCAATTAAAATAATAAAAAATCATGCAAAATAAAAAGTCCTGCAAACACTGAAATAATAAAAATTCAAACATGCTGAAAACATCATGAAAACATTGTAATAATAAAAAAATTGTGCAAAAGCACTGCAAAAACAAAAAAACAAACCTGCTGCAATTAAAAATAAAATTAAATATAAAAGCAAAATACAAAATAAACTTGCTGCAACTGAAACTTTGAAATAATACAAAATGAAAACATGCAACATGCAATAAAAACAAAACACTGCAATAATAAAAAGTCATGATTTTTTTTTAAGTTCAGTTATATAAGTTTGTTTCAGTTGTTTTGTCTGTCAGTTTGGGGTAAAGTTCTCACATGCTTCATGATGTCATTTTACACTGTTTATTAATTATAACAGGTCGACAACATGATAAACTTGTGTTTAATGAACTGTATGTTTATTGGGCAATACTTAGATTTTACAAATGAGAAATATCAGTTTCACAATTCTCAGAGTATTTTCACAGTTGTGATTGTGAATGTCAGTGAAACTCACCAGTCGTCTCTGTGGTTTAATGAGCGGCCGGTTGATCCCGTTCATCTTGTGGTAGAGTCCGCAGGCGTTACACAGGTAATGACCCGTCCCGTCCCGCCGCCACAGAGGAGTGGACATCGCCCCGCAGTTCACACACTCTCGACCCTCCGCGAACTCATCGAACAGCTCTGAGGACAGACAGACAAAACTGATCAAAACACCTGCAAACGAAGGTCCACTTTAAAGAGCTTTACAGTCTGAGGTCACATGACCTTTACATCCTGCAGAAGCTTTAAAACACTGATCTGAATGGCACATCTGAGACTAAAAACTGACCTTTACTGCTGTTTGCAACTTCAACTCAGTTCAGTTTATAAGTTTTTTTGGCATTGAAGAAAATAAGTTTTTTTTGCCAAAGCATTTACAACATGCTGCAAACACATACACACAAAAACTACAATACAAAATAGTAAACAGTGCAATAATAAGGCAATACTACAAAATAATGAAAACACAACCCTGCAATAATATAAACAGTAAAAATAATGTAAACAGCAATAACAATTATTAATGCAAAATAACATAAAAACTTAAATAATAATATTAATATATAATAGCTATAAAATATAAATTATTAAAATATAATAATATATATAATATTAAAATAATGCAAAATAAACACTGCAATATAAAAACATAAAAAATGACAACAATAGAGAATAATTCTAAACACTGAAAAGAAGCAATAATAAAAGTAGTGCAAAATAAAAATAAACAATAAATAAAGTGAAAAAATATAATTTATCATGACAATAATACGGAATAATTTTAAATTATGAAAAGACTTATAGAAATAATGCAAAATAAAAATAAACACTGCAGTAATAAAAAGGGAGAAAATATATTTAATCATGACAATAATAAAGAATAATTTTGAATAAAAAACTTGCCGCAAAACTGAAAAGACTTATAAAAATAAAAATAAACACTGCAATAATAAAAATGAAAACATAAGTAATCACTGCAATAATAAAGAATAATTCTAAATAAATAAACACTGCAACACTGAAAAGGCTTACAACAATAATGCAAAATAAAAAATATAAATAAACACTGCAATAATAAAAAAGTGAAAAATATAATCTCTGCAATAATAAAGATGAATAATTCTAAATTAAAAGTAAACTTGCTGCAAATACTGAATAGCCTGCAATAATAAAAAATAGTGCAAAATAAAAATAAACACTGCAATAAAAACAATAAAAATGAGCAAAAAGCACTGCAATAATAATTAATGCAAAATTAAAAAAAATAACCGTGCTAATAAATAATATACATAATAAAAAACAACAAAAAAAAAAACGAATAATACAAAGTGCAAAATTAAAAAATAAACACTACAATAAAAAATGCTCCAAAATAAAATAAAACTATAAATGTTTCACATCAAAGATTCATTTTTAAACATTATTTCTCATAACAAAAGCCTAGCTGCTTTCTGAATGAATTTTCTGATCAGCAGGAGGCGCTGTTGCTCATGTGAGACAGAGGTGTCCCCACACACACACACACACCTGAGCTAATCTTTATAATGGAAACAGAGCTCATATATCAGACAGGAGGCCCCTGAGGGGCCCTCAACTACAACACTGAGAGGATCATCAGTAAACCGATCTTGAGGCTTTCAAACACCTTTAACGAGCTGTTCGCTTTACCGGAGCAGAAGTTACTGTCAGATTCACTCAGAGTCATAAACCATAAACCCGTTCTGATGCATAACACTATTACAAACGAATAAACTCTAAAAAAAAACATGGGTTATTTTTTCTGTGCAAGTCCTGGGTTGAGCCTTTTTACCCAAACTTATTTTTCAGTGTTTGGGTAGTTTTTGTGTTACACAGATCCTGGGTCAGATGTAATAACCCAGGTGTTGAGTTAATTATCGCGGGGTTCTTCAGGAGAGAGCAGTGCAGCTCCGTCAAACTGGTGCATGTCTTAGATAAAATACAGGTTTGTGTACGTTTTATTTTATCTAAAAAATCATTATTGTTCTGTATATTGTTGAATTTTATGCAAAGCAACATACAGGGGTGCGATGTGAGTCACCTAAACGAGTGTCGAGTCGGTCTTTTTGCGTGATGCAAACGCCTGATGCCTTGAATAAAATTGTATGATTTAATTCCAAAAAATACAGAACATAAATACTTATTATGTTAAAATATGTTCTCAGAACTGTACACTGATTATTTATGGACAGGTTATGGAGTCAGTCACAGCTTTTTTCGGCTGCGAGTGAAACTCAGGCGGCGGTCTGAAGTTATCAGTTCCCCCGCCGAACGCGAGTCATCTCCGGCACGAGATCCAGCGCCGTTACGGTGGAAAGAGGACAACAGAGACTGGTCCATTACACGTGAATTACTAATAAATGTTTAATTTTTGCTTCTAATATTTGTTAAACGAGCTTAAATGTAGGCAATATGTATTAAAAACTATATAAAATATGCTATACTATAAAATATGATCGGAATTATCATGCAAACCAGAGGTTGTGTGGAGTATTTTAAAAAAGTTTAGAGGATTTAAGTTAATTCATAAACATTAATTCATGTATGAAGTAAAAAAATAAAAATAAAAAATCGGTCAGCATTTTTCGGCTACGAGTGAAACGCAGGTGGCGGTCTGAAGTTATCAGTTCCCCCGCTGAACGCGAATCATCTCCGGCACGAGATCTAACTCCGTTACGGTGGAAACAGGACAACAGCGACTGGTCCATTACACTTGAATTACTTCTAATATATTTGTTAAACGAGCTTAAATGTAGGAAATATGTATTAAAAACGATATAAAATATGCAATACTATAATTTATGATCGAAAATAAATGACCAATTAGTATGAATTTCTACGACCTCACTCACAATTTGTCTAAACCGCAGTGATGGGTTGGTTTAGGGGCGGAGTTAAGGGTTGGTCGTTCGTACGAATTCATAATACGTATGATTTAGCAAAACACGTACTAATTTATAGGAGTGAGGTCGTATGAATTAGCCACCTTGTAAAATAAGTAGGAATTGCCATGAGATCAGGCTGGAATTATCAAACCAGAGGTTGTGTGGAGTATTTAATTTTTTTTAAAGGATTTAAGTTAATGTTAATCTGTAAACATTCATTAATGTATGAAGTAAAAAAAGCTCGTATTATAGTAAAAATGAAATAATTACCCAATAAATAAATACTCAATTTGTTGGGTAAAATGAACCCATCATGTGCTCCTATATTTACCCAGCTCTTGGGTTGAAAACAAACCAAATTGGGATGTTTTTAAACCAGCGTTTTTTGAGATATTAAAAGAGTTAGAAGAGACACACTGTGGCCTTTATTCAAGGCTGTAACCTTGAGATTTAAACCCACACGAACAAAAGACTGTCAAACACAAATCATTCACTCAACTGGCAAATAACGAGTTGTTTCGGACAATCACACTTCAGAGGTCAAACACTCATTTATCATGCACAGTTTTGAGAAATGGTCCTTTATGGGAATTTTACACGCTCTTGGTTCTTTAATGCAGAACTTTTAACATCCATAAAATCTTTTCAAAAACTCCAAAATGTTCTTTGTGGAACCAGTTCTGCTTTCAGAAGCTTTAGTTTTAAGAGAGTAAATATTAGAGTCCAGCAAAATGCTTTTTATCTCTGATAAATATATAATCACAATAATTGGAACCTGCAAAAGCAGGTCAATGTCATCAATAAATATGCTTTTGCGTCTCATATTTTTTCCAGCAGCATGTCCGTATTAAAGTCCATCTCTGGGTTCATTTACTACAGACTATTAATAGCACGTGTTCATGTTCAAAGGTCACATTTATTCATATCAGCTATTAAGTTTAATGAAAAATCAGCTATTTTATTTCTCAAGCAAACATCATTTATCTCGCACACAAATTGTGATTATGTCTCACTCTGAACGCCACAATATAACAATAAATGAAAGAAATGATCAGTAATCAATCTTGATCAATGAGCTTGTAGTAATTAATATAAATGAAATCGCGTGTGGCACAGCTGACCAAATCATTTAGACATTACAACATGATCTATTCAAATATGTGTGCAATAACTGCAGATTTGTTTTCACTTTCACTCTGTTTTGTCAAGTTTAATTAATTTCGATATAGACTTTAGATAAACTTTCGATTCTTTAAGAATGAATTAGAATATTCTTAATAACGATTCATCCTTTAAAGGTATTATTTAGAAAAAAATACCTTTATTCTTTTTTATTTTAAAATAATTCGTTTTTTAGTTTTTTTAATTCCGGTAATATACTATATTTTTGCGGCGCGCGCACTTCATTTATCAGAATAAATAAAAGTTATTAAAAGTGTTTGATTATAGTTTTATAAAAAATATTATTAATTAATCATAGTCTTACCAATAAAATAATTTAAATGACACTCTCAAGTAACTGTTATCATATAAAATAAATGCCATATGAAACAATAATTATACAGCCATAAAATAAACAGTGGTAATATATATTGATTAATAATTTAGGGATTTTTTTTTTTTTTTTACAGTCAAACTCAAACAATATTTAAAAATGAACTATTTCACGTATTAAAAATAAAACTTGTTTTACATGTGCATTATAATAATCATATTATGTCTCAGTAAAATGTAAAGGATCTTCTGAGACGAAATCATTTTTATTTTTCAGTATATCGTGTCTCATATAAAGCACATCAACCTAAAATAAGCCTAGAAAATCATATTTTTGTCGTAATTGTTCACATAAAAGAATATATTTAAAAACAGACTCATTTGTCGAATTTAAAGTTTGATTTGAAAACACGACATATTATTAAGAAGACATGGCAAGAAACAAGCAAAATTATTTTACACACTTTGCGGGAATTAAAACAGGTATTAAACATTTGTCATTTATTATAATTATTAATCTATCTATCTATCTATATCTATCTATCTATCTATCTATCTATCTATCGTGTGTTGCACGTATAAGTTCTCATAATTAAAACATCTCGTGTCTCTCTGATAAACGTTCATCTGTGACTAACTTCATTATAAAGTATATGAAAAATTAATATGGATTTTATAAAATTAAGACGATACAGAAAGCTTTTTCAAATATATTGCAAACCTGTTTAAAATCATCATAATAAAAGCCTATCCATTAATGCATTCAATATAACATCAAAATCAACTATTTTGTCCAAATCAAATCTGATTACATTAGATACACTGAAGTGACAGCTACACATTTTCACTTTGTATTATAATATGTAGCCTACGTAAGTTTAATATCCTCGACATTTTATGCAATGCATATTTATTATGAGTAACTGTATATTACGATTAGTTGAAGAAATACTGAAAAAAAAAAAAAAACTTTTTCATAATTTCTCAGCTAACATGAGGCCCAAATTATCAAATGGTTTATTAAGGCCCAAACTGAATTCATATTTCACCACATGAAGCATATTTTAGACAAAACAGACTGAATTAATCATTACTTTCATTTTAATCATAACGATGAGCTTTGCTAAATTTTCATTTAAACATTGTGATGTTCTCATGACAAATAAAAATTGGTGTAGAAATTGCTACTAAATTTCACGGACAACATATTGAATTAAACGTGATTCTTTTTAAGGAGAAAGAGTTTTTTTTGTACTGCATTAATCTTTATTTTAACTTCGATTTTCTTTGCTGTGCACGTAAAAAAAAACTAAAATTTTCTGTTGATTTTTAAAATCTCAAATACTCTTTCCCATCTTGTAGTTTATGTGTTATTTACACATAATTCTCACCTAAATTCGGATGTCTCGCGGCACCGGCCGGTCCTCCGGTCTGGAGGCTGTGCAGCACGGAACTGTCGAAGTGCGACGCCGCCCATGAGCCTCCGATGTTCGGGCTGACATAGGCCCGGGTACCCGCTGTGATAGGAGCCGCTCAGACCCCGGGACCCGTAGTGCTCCCGCCCGCCAGTGGAGATGTTCAGCGGGCTCGTGTAGGTCGCGGTCTCCCGGGCTGTCGCGACCCCGGAGCTTAACGGCGGGCTCGTGGAGAAAGTGAACCTGGACACTGGAGAATGATGGTGCCCGCCGGTGGAGTTGTAAGAGGCGACCGTGTCCGCGCCCGGCTGCGTCCATCCCGAGTGTCCGGACACGGGGCTGCTCTGCTGCGGCGTCTGGAGGTACGGCAGCGCCGGGATCATCGGGGTGACCCGGGTGGGTGTCACGTACACCGCTGAAGCGGCCGCAGACGCGGCGTTATGGAGGAAACCGGGCTCGTAAGACGCGGGTCCGTGGTTTGTGGTCATCGTTACACCTTGATACATGTCCACAGGTGATCGTCCGCCCCGATTATTCCACTCGTGCGTGTCGGGTGTGAGTACCGGAGCATCGGCGCTGACCTCTACGCTACCCTGCGCTGGCCGAGAGCATTTTCTGCTTCACCTCGCTTCACAGAAGACAGGAGAGGATGATGAGGGTGGAAAGTCTCACTGAAGTCTCTCCCAGCACTCCTCCCCGTCTCTCTCCGCCTCCATTAAGCGCATCTCATTCCTCTTCAGTTCACTCACCTTGTAAAATATTCGGGCATATTCCGATAATGTCTGCGTCATGCATGTAAATAAACAACACTATATTTTATAGATTCGAATATAAAAGCATTATGATTAATAAAATAACAGTTCATGTTGTGTAATCCCATGTCAAAATATATATATCCGCGCATGTGCATAATAATTAATTCTGCGATTGCACTTTCAAAAATTAACATTTCATTTCAAAGTTCCAAAAAGAATTTAACACTTTAAAAGTATCTATTACCTTAAAGAACCCCGAAACCAAAAACACTGAGGAACTAAATTAACTCACGCTGAACTTTACTGAAATGCAAAAACATTAAACCATCGTATTCGAGAAAATCGGAGTGTCAACTATGTGGAGACATAATTATCTTTCATAAAAAAGTTTGTTTCTGTGTTTTATAATAGGCCTTTTGTATGTTTGCTAATGGCACTTGAGACTGACAATAAAGTTTAACTGAACTGAAAAGGCTATATCGTCCGATTTAAAGATTTGATTCAAAAATTTGATTAAATAACTTAAATATCGCGTGACAAACGAGTAGCCTATCTGGAAAGTGTTTTAGATTTTTCCGAATTATTTGGCTGAGTATAGACTACAAGAATACTGAAATACCTGTAGGCTAAGTAATTATTTTTTATTATTATTATATTTTTTTTTTTTTTTGAGTAGTTTTTGTGTTATCCAAATCCTGGGTCAGACGTCATAACCCAGGTGTTGAGTTATTTATCGGCTTTTAGCGCCCCCTTCAGGAGAGAGCGGTGCAGCTCCGTCAAATTGGTGCACGTCTTCGGTAAAATACAGGTTTGTGTATGTTAAATAAATTAATTATTGTTCTGTATATCGTTTAATTTTATGCAAAGCATCATAGAGGGGTGCGATGTGAGTACCTAAACGAGTGGTCGAGTCGTTTTTTTTGCGTGATGGAAACGCCTGATGCCTTGCATAAAATTTTATTATTTTATTCCAAAAGATACATATATAAATAGTTATAATGTTAAAATATGTTCTCAGAATTGTACACTGATTATTTATGGACAGGTTATGGAGTCAGTCACAGCATTTTTCGGCTACGAGTGAAACGCAGGCGGCGGTCTGAAGTTATCAGTTTCGCCGAACGCGACTCATCTCCGGCACGAGATCCAGCGCCGTTACGGTGGAAACGGGACAACAGAGACTGGTACACTTGAATTACTTCTAAATGTTTAATACTTCTAATATTTGGTAAATGAGCTTAAATGTAGGCAATATGTATTAAAAACGATATAAAATATGCTATACTATAAAATATGATCGAAAATAAAGGAATTATCATGCAAACCAGAGGTTGTGTGGAGTATTTTTTAAAAAGTTTAGAGGATTTAAGTTAATCCATAAACATTAATTCATGTATGAAGTAAAACAAACAAACAAACAAAAAACAGTCACAGCATTTTTCGGCTACGAGTGAAACTCAGGCGGCGGTCTGAAGTTATCAGTTCCCCCGCCGAACGCAAGTCATCTCCGGCACGAGATCCATACAGCGCCGTTACGGTGGAAACAGGACAACAGAGACTGGTCTATTACATGTGAATTACTTCTAAATGTTTAATTTTTACTTCTAATATTTGTTAAACGAACTTAAATGTAGGCAATATGTATTAAAAACGATATAAAATATGCTATACTGTAAAATATAATCAAAATAAAGGAATTACCATGCAAACCAGTGGTTGTGTAGAATTTTAAAAAAAAGTTGAGGGGATTTAAGTTAATCTGTAAACATTAATTCATGTATGAAGTAAAAAAAAAAAAAAAAAAGTAAAAATGAATCAAATTATGCTGGGTAAAATTAACCCATCCAGCCCTTGTTTTTCTTATAGCCCTACTTATTTATTTTATTATTATTATGTTTATTATTATTATTATTTTTGTCGGTGACACTGAATACGAATAATTTCTATAAGGTCTCTCATGGCTGGTTAGTTACAGGCTTTTCGCATACTTTTTTATATTGCAATAATTTGCAAATAATATTTAAAATATTCGATCTCTCTATGTATTAATGTTGCATTTATTTTTTCTAATATCAGTTCAGGAAGAGGGACGGATATGATTGATGTCTCGCGCATCACTGACGTCACTCGCGTCCGCAGCTCGTGATTGTCGGAAGTCTCAAGAAGTCTCGCCGCTGTTGTTTTCAGTGACACATTTTTAAATGTCATATTCGCTGTTAGTTATACACACACTGGAGTGTGTCCATTTCCTGAGTTTTACAATTATGTGTCTCAATATGTGCCTTCCGCGACAATATCCAGGACAAGTTTAATGTTGTGTTGTTTCCTTTTTAAAAACTCGCATTTACACATAAAGCCCAACTTTGTTTTTTGGTCTAATTTCATCATCAGAGGTCAGATGTTTTTGGTGCACTGCAAAATCTCATTCTAAATTGACTTTTTTGATAAAAACATCTAAGTGCAAAACAATTAAGACTGGGAAACTTAATTTAATTGAAGGATTTTCAGGTATTTTTAGTGGAAAATGAGGTAAAGACACTGATTTGGATTTTTGCATTGTAGATAATGGTCTCTCTCTCTCTCTCTCTCTCTCTCTCTCCTCTCTCTCTCTCTCTCTCTCTCTCTCTCTCTCTCTCTCACACACACACACACACACACACACACACACACACACAGTATCAGTATCACAGAGGATATTTTTGATAGTGAGTCCAAACCAAACCCTACTGTGATCAGGGCAGGATACAGTTTAAGCTAAGCAGGTTCTGGAATACTTGGAAGATCAGCAGATCTCCTCCATATCGCTTTCCGTTTCCTCACCGGCTCCGTCTCCATCCTCATGGCACTGGACTAATGCGGGCCAGTGGCTCTGTCAGACTCCATAGGATCCTAATCACGTCTGATAAATGGGTCCCTGCCTGGTCTACGGGTGAAAATCCTCTGCTCCTCGACAATAAAATCATTATATTGAAAAGCTTTGAGATGCTCTCATGGTAAATGACATATTTGGATCTGTAATATGATGTTAATGTCCTCATGTGCTGCTGATGAATGACATCAATAAAGCAGAACCCTTGAGAATTTGCATCATCTGCAGAAACGATACAATTTAAATCAATTTACCAAAGAAGATTATTGTTAAATGAAACAGAATTTGTTCAGAGGTGTATAATTTTATGTCTGTCAGACTCTGTAGTGCATTTACACATGAGGGTGGTTTGTGCATGTAACAAGCACAATGCTAGGGTGTTGTGGGTCATTGCTAGGGTGTTGCTATGCATTTTCTAAAATTTTCCGAGTCATTTTTAATGTGTTGCTATACAGTTTCTAGGGTGTTGTGTGAATCAAGGCATTGCTAATATGTTGTGAAATGCTTTTAGTGTGCAGCAATGTGGTTGCTATAACATTCAGGTGGTTGCCAGGGTGTTGCTAAGGAGTTGCAAAGATTTTATGATTTGTTTTTTATGTGTTGCTACACTATGCAGCTGTTAAAGTGTTCTGAATGGCTTTTAGTTTGCTGCTATGCTGTTGCAATAGTATTTAGATGGTTGCCAGGGTGTTGCTATGCAGTTGCTAAATATCCAGAGTCATTTTTACTGTGTTGTTATGCAGTTTTTAGGGTATTGTGGGAGTGAAGGCATTTCTATGCACTTGCCAATGTGTTCTGAATTACTTTTAGTTTGCTGCTATGCTGTTGCAATAGTATTCAGGTGGTTGCCAGGGTGTTGCTATGCAGTTTCTAAGATGTTCAGAGTAATTTTTGCTGCTATGCAGTTTCTAGGGTGTTGTGAAAGTCAAGGCGTTGCTATGCATTTGCTAAAGTGTTCTAAATGGCTTTTAGTGTGCTGCTGTATGGTTGTCATAGTATTGGGGTGGTTGCCAGGATGTTGCTATGCAGTTGCTAAAATGTTCTTAGTCATTTTTTAATGTCTTGCTAAGCAGTTTCTAGGGTGTTGTGGGAGTCAAGGCATTGCTATGTATTTGCTAAATTGTTCTGAGTGTTTTTATTATGTTACCATAGTATTTGAGTGTTTGCCAAGGTGTTGCTATGCAGCAGCTAAAATGTTCTGAATCATTTTTAATGTGTTGCTATGCAGTTTCTACAGAGTTGTGGGAGTCAAGGCATTGCTATGCATTTGCTAAAGTGTTAAGAATGGCTTTTAGTGTGCTGCTATGTGGTTGCCATAGTATTTGGGTGGTTGCCAGGGTGTTGCTATGCAGTTGCTAAATTGTTCAGAGTAATTTTTAATGTGTTGCTATGCAGTTTCTAAGGTGTTGTGGGAGTCAAGGCATTGCTATGCATTTGCTAAATTGTTCTGAGTGTTTTTATAATGTTGCCATAGTATTTGAGTGGTTGCTATGGTGTTGCTATACAGCAGCTAAAATGTTCTGAGTCATTTTTAATGTGTTGCTATGCAGTTTCTACAGAGTTGTGGGAGTCAATGCATTGCTATGCATGTGCTAAAGTGTTCAGAATGGCTTTTAGCGTGCTGCTATGTGGTTGCCATAGTATTCGGGTGGTTGCCAGGGTGTTGCTAAATTGCGGTTGCTATGCAGTTGCTAAATTGTTTATTGTAATTTTAAATGTGTTGCTATGCAGTTTCTACGGTATTGTGGGAGTCAAGTTATTGCTATGCATCTGTTAATGTGTTCAGAGTGTTTTTATACTGTTGCCAGTGTGTTCTGGGTGGTTTCTGACTGGTAGTAACAGCACATTCTCCTCAACAAGACACAATATTTGAGGAATCATTCATGTATGGAGCACAAATGCTTCAGGATGACGCACTCACTCAACTTTAACACTTAGTGTTGGATGTTTGATCATGTCACTGTGAGCACTAGTACTAGTGATAATTGATTTAGAAAACACCATTAATAATAAAAAAAAGTGTTTATGGTCATCATCACCAAAGGATTTCTTGTCACATATGCTTTTTATTTCAATCTTTCTTTTTTTTTTCTAGAATGATATCTATAAGTGTGTGTGTGTTTGTGTGAGGCATGTGCGAATTATCTGAACGTTCAGCTCAGAAGCGCCTGTATAATTCGTTCGGGGCCAGACCACTGTCAGAGTGAGTATGAACGAGGTGTTTGGTGACGAAGACGAGAGCAGATAGAGGGAGAGACGGGGAGAAACGATAGAGAGTAGAGATGAGATTGTGTTGTTCAGAAGGCCAATGGGGAGGAGTATGTGTTTGTTGGAGAACTGAACGTGTTTCAAGAAGGAAAATCAAGATGGTGGAATGTGATGGCTTGAGGTGAACTAATAAATATTACCATCATGTGCTGACCTAGAGTCCTGACTTTGACGCAAGTATGCAAATGCAGATGCAAACTGTATGTTGCATTTATATTTATGCATTAGGCAGACACTTTTATCAAAAGTTTTACATTTTATTAAGTTCATGCATGCTTTCCTTGCATTCTTATAGACCTGGTTTTCCTTTAATGCAATAAATATGTAGTCTGTTTAACTTTACCTAACTTTGAGGATTTTATGAAAATTTATGCATACGCTTTTATCTAAAGCGACTTGCATTGCATTCAAGCTAAGTTCATGCATGCATTCATCTTAACCGGGGTTCTATAAATATGTCAATGTATTTAACTTCAAGTATTTTGCAGTGTATTTCCATTTTGACACATTTTACAGTGCAACTGCACATGATATTGAGCCTTTATAATCACGTACTTAAGTATGTTTGGCCCAAAGGCATCACTGATGCACTGCTGACATGAAGGCAACAATATGATGCATTATCATGTGTTGATTTACCCCGCTCTCTGATGGATGCATGTCCTCGTGTGGCTCTGTGAAGACTCTTGGGCTCAGGAGGGGGTCGGCGGCCCCACATGGCCTCTCTTCCTCTGGGTCAGAGCGCAGCCAGACCCCCTGTCTCCAGGAAGAGCATTTCAAAAGAGCATCCATCGGAGGATCAGACGGAAAACACTGACAGAACGAGACCTGGACACAGAGGACAAAACCTGAGAAATGAGGAAGCAGCTCAAAACGAGTGACACACAAACACGCACTCACAAACAGACTGAAAAATGTGTTTGAATGATGATAACCCAAAGGAACCTGTAAGGTTGCTCTTTCATTCCCACTTACGTGGTTCATTAAAGCTGTTTCTCCTAAAATACCTGAGGAGATAAATGTGAGTTTAGAGTTGAATGTGACAGCAGCTCAGATCATTTGCTGTCTAGGAGAAGATGAAAGAGATTTTTCCTTTCCTCTGGGAGTGTGTGTGAATCTAAACATAAGGATTCTTTTTCTGAGCATTCTTTTTTTTTGCAAAACAATGCTAGGGTGCTATGGGATGGTTGCCAGGGTGTTGCTGATATGTTCGTATTGGCATCTACTGTGATGCTATGCGGTTGCTAGGTAGGTTTTAGGGCATTGCTATATGGTTGCCAGGGTGTTGCCATGCAGGTACTAATGTGATCTGAATGTTTTTTAATGTGCTGCTATGCAGTTGCCAGGGTGGTGCTATGTCGTTGCTGATGTGTTCTGAATGGCATAACGTGTTGCTATGTGGTTGCTATGGTGTTCTGGGTAGTTTCTAAAATGTTGCTATATGGTTGATAGATAGGGTGTTGCTATGTGGTTGCTAAGGTGTTCCAATATACTGCATATACTGTGTTGCTATGAAGCAGATATGTTTGTCTGCTGCTGTGTTGCTATGCAGTTGCTATGGTGTTCTAGGTAGGTTCTAGGGCATTGCTATATGGTTACCAGGGTGTTGCTATGCTATTGCTATGCTATGTTGCTACTTTTTCAGGCAAAAAGTAATCTTAAGTGTAAGTCTTAAAGATCTCAGATAAATCCCAACTTGCGCTGAAGATCTCTTCAGATGCAGCAGACATGTTTGGTTGCCAGCTATAGGGTGTTACTATGTGGTTGCTAAGGTGTTCTGAGAGTTTTTTTAGTGTATTGCTATGCAGCTGCAAGGGTGTTCTGGGCAGTTGTTAAGGTGTTGCTATGTGATTGCTGATATGTTCCGATTGTAATATATTGTGTTACAATGCAGTTGCTATGGTGTTCTAGGTAGGTTTTAGGGCATTGCTATATAGTTACCAGGGTGTTGCTATGCAGGTACTTTTTCAGGCAAAAAGTAATCTTAAGTGTACGTCTTAAAGATCTCAGATAAATCCCAACTTGCGCTGATGATCTCTTCAGATGCAGCAGACATGTTTGGTTGCCAGCTATAGGCGGTTGCCAGGGTGTTGCTATGTGGTCACTATGGTGTTCTGAGAGGTTTTAGTGTGTTTGTGGGCAGTTGCCAGGGTGTTTCTATGTGATTGCTGATGTGTTCCGATTGGCATATACTGTGTTGCTATGGTGTTCTAGGAACACCCTGCTATATGGTTACTAGGGTGTTGCTAAGCAGGTACTTTTGCAGGCAATAAGTAATCTTTAGTGTAAGTCTTAAAGAGCTCAGATAAATCCCACCTTTTGCTGAAGATCTCTTCAGATGCAGCAGACATGTTTGGTTGCCAGCTATAGGCGGTTGCCAGGGTGTTGCTATGTGGTCACTAAGGTGTTCTGAGAGGTTTTTAGTGTGCTGCTATACAGTTGCCAAGGGTGTTTTGGGCAGTTGCCAGGGTGTTGCTATGTGATTGCTGATGTGTTCCAACTGGCATTTACTGTGTTGCTATGCAATTGCTATGGTGTTCTTGGTAGGTTCTAGGGCATTGCTATATGGTTACCAGGGTGTTGCTATGCAGGTACTTTTTCAGGCAAAAAGTAATCTTAAGTGTAAGTCTTAAAGATCTCAAATAAATCCCACCTCGTGCTGAAGATCTCTTCAGATGCAGCAAACATGTTTTACTGCCAGCTATGGGCGGTTGCCTGGGTGTTGCTATGTGATTGCTGATGTGTTCCGATTGGCATATACCATGTTGCTATGGTGTTTTAGGAACACCCTAGGGCATTGCTATATGGTTACTAGGGTGTTGCTATGCAGGTACTTTTTTAAGTATGCCTTAAATAAATCCCACCTCGCGCTGAAGATGCAGCAGACATGTTTGACCTTTGTTTGTTTGTCGGCATCTTGCGCTGATATGTGTGTATGTGATGAAATTAAAAGCAATCAATGCTCAATGCTGTCTGACCATCTCGTATGACCATACGTTCTCTGCTCTTATCTGGACAGCGTGTTATCTCTCTGACCCAATCGTCTCAGAATCAAGCCGACAGAGGCCCGCGTGAGTGTCTATAGACAGAGCCGCTCGAGTGTGAGTGTGTTTGATCACTGCTATCACATGTGTGTGTTTGCAGAGCTGCTCTGATCACCTCATCACATCTACAAGTGTGACAGGATTGGAGAGGATTATCTGATTACAATCACATGGGAAGAAAAATCCCTAATGAGATCTCTTAAATATCTCAAGTGTTTCTCCTACACAGAAATGAGATTTTTGCATTCAAAAGTTCTCAGTATGAACTCAATTATTTCTCATCAACATCTAAACAAGTCTTTTTTTTTAATTTATCTAGAGGAATTATGGGCAAACAACCAAAGCATAACTCTATTATGTCCCCTGAGCCATGAAAGAGCAATAAATCCTGTGTATGTGTGTTGTCAGAAGAGTTATGATGTGTGTAATAGGTTTAAGAGATGGTGTGTAGAGGCTTCGGTGTGTTTGTGTTGTTTTAGAGTGTTTGTAGATCTTAGTTTTTAATCACAAGAACACCTGAGACCAACCCCTGCTGAACACACACACCGACGTTACCTTTAACCTCTCCTGTTTATAGCCAATCAGCATTCACCAATCACGCTGTGATAGAGAGGTCACAGAACTGCAGCCTCCGTGACTGGTTGTTTCTGACCAATCACAGGACACTGAGGCTCTGCCTGAAGTTTTCCCACCTGCTGTCTGTCCTGAGAGGGAATCTGATGAAACCTGTCAAAATCAAATACAAGAAATAAGAAATTTTACATTAAAATAATTAAGTTTGTATTGCATTGTAACATTATTATCATTACAATTAAACACATTTACCCTTCAATTCTCATTAATTCAGGGATTATAATGGGGTCAATATGGGAAAAAATATAACTTATGCAATGTGCATAATTATAAAATATAATTAATGCAGTATGCATTTACATTTACAAATGCAAGTAGTATTTGTTGTAATTTAATTTATGCTTGCTGATTTAAAAAAAAATGTTTTGCATTGCTGTAATTTATTTAAACATAATCAAAAGTAAAATCAAACTCATAAGTGAAACATCCAAATATATTAGAGTAATGAAAAAGTGTTTAATTGTCATGAATATGTCACAAATATGTCATAAAATGGGCTTTATTTTCTTTAAGCAGAATATGATTTCTTTTTTTAACCTTATCTTTATTTGCAGAAATATGAAAGATAACAGGAAAAGTACTAATACGCACACACACATATATTTTTTTCTCTTCTGAAATATGATCTGCTGTGAGAGTCGTCCTGAGAAGTGATTCACTCTGAATTATTACTCTCACTCTTGGTCTTTTATATTGCATGTGTTTATTTATAGAACACATGAAGAGAGAGAGAGAGAGAGAGAGAGAGAGAGAGGGGCATCCAGAGCCTCACCCTCAGATAAGAACAGGCTAAAGTCCGACTGCCGAGCAAACAGTGAGTCGGTGGACGAGAGAACTGATAAGACCTGAACAACACACACACACACACACACACACACACACACACACTGTATATTCTATAACCCTACCCATCACCAGTGTTGGGGGAAGCTACTTTTAAAAGTAACATGTTAAAGAGTTAGTTCACCCAAAAATGAAAATACTCACCCTCATGCCGTTCCACACCCGTAAGACCTTCATTCATCTTCAGAACACAAATTAAGATATTTTTGATGAAATCCGATGGCTCCGTGAGGCCTGCATAGCCAGCAATGACATTTCGTCTCTCAAGATCCATTAATGTACTAAAAACATATTTAAATCAGTTCATGTGAGTACAGTGGTTCAATATTAATATTATAAAGCCACGAGAATATTTTTGGTGCACCAAAAAAAAAACAAAAAACTTATATAGTGATGGGCGATTTCAAAACACTGCTTCAGGAAGCTTCGGAGCGTTATGAATCAGCGTGTCGAATCAGCGGTTCGGAGCGCCAAAGTCACGTGATTTCAGCAGTTTGACGCGTGCCGAATCATGATTTGACACAAAAGATTCATAACGCTCCGAAGCTTCCTGAAGCAGTGTTTTGAAATCGGCCATCACTATATAAGTCGTTATTTGTTTTTTTGATGAACCAAAAATATTCTCGTCGCTTATATAAATATTCCGCGTGAACCAAAAATATTAACGCGCGCAGAAAAGGTGCATGTGACGACGAGGGAGCTTCAGTTGAACAACAGTGAACTGCAGTCAGATGAGATGTTGTCAGGCTATGTCGGTAAAACTCAGAAAAATTAACATGACTGTCCAATAAGCACTCAAGAACTCAAGAATTGCTGCGCAAATGCGCCGGCGCGCGCTGCATAATTACTTTATTATAACTTAAATATAAGCGCAATAGAAACTACGAGTAATGATGGTCGTTCTGTTGTAAGTGAATTCATGAAATTACTAAACATGCGATTAAAGCTGCCTCAAAACTGTGCATGCATGTATGTATTTGTTGACATGGTTTCAAAGCTATTGTTATCCAATTTGTTGGCCTTAAAACATCTTAAAAATGCACATATGTACACTAAGGAAATCTAAATTTTCTCGGGGGAGCATGCCCCCCTAGCAAACAACATTTTTTTTTACCTCAGTAATTATGAAACCCTGCGTACGGCCCAGATTATATTCTATCCAATGAAATCTGAGGTAAACATGCATTTCTCTCCAAATGTGTGCACTTTTGGACTAGAAGTTTGTATGTGTATGCACTGTGATCAAAAATAAATGGGGCCAAACGCGAGTGAATGTAAAGGTTTGTGTCTTGTTATTCTATTAATAACATTTAAGAAATTAAGAATTATTAGATTATTAAATCAGAAGATATTTTGTAAAAATGTTTCTGTAACGGCTGCCAAAAATAGTATATAGCTCCAGTGTGGTTTTTAACAAATTAACAAAAAAAATAAATAAAATAAAAAAAAATAATATATATATATATATAATATATATATATATATATATATATATTTTATTTTTTTTTTTTGGAAAGGTGATTTTTCCATCTGCATAGAGTTCTCTATCTATCTGAGAGGGTTTTAGTGTGTTTGTGGGCAGTTGCCAGGGTGTTGCTATGTGATTGCTGATGTGTTCCGACTGGCATATACTGTGTTCTAGGAACACCCTGCTATATGGTTACCAGGGTGTTGCTAAGCAGGTACTTTTTCAGGCAAAAGTAATCTTAAGTGTAAGTCTTAAAGATCTCATATAAATCCCACCCTGTTACTCTATCGCCCCCTTGAGTCCTGGTGTTTGTTACCACTGCGAAGAAGACGTTTCCGGTCATTTTTCCATGTTCTATAGACTAAGCTTCTCCTTAACCTGCTGTCTGTCTGTTTAAATACTGCTGGGATTTATGACTGCTGGAAAATAGAGATGCGTCACATTATGAATGTCTTTGCTTTTCTGTTATTTTAAACGATGATGTTTTATTACGATAAAATCATCCGTTCGACCCAGAGCAGGTCTGGAGTGTCTGTGGAAATGAAGAGTACGTTACACGTCTGAGGATTTATTCTCCCCTTAATTTCTGTGCATGCGTTTGAGCGTCATTCTGGGGTTAGAGGTCATCTGTAAAGATTTTTGTGAGGTTGTGAAATTTGCTGAGGTGTCGTATAATACAGTAAAAAGTGTTAAAAATTTTGGGGTCAGTGAGATTATCATTTTTATTTTTCAAGTCTCTTCTGCTCACCAAGGCTGCGTTTATTTGATCAAAAATACAGTAAAAATTGTGAAATATTTTTACAATTTAAATAAACTGTTTTCTATGTGAATATATAGTAAAAGTGTAATTTATTCCTCTGAATTTTCAGCATCATTACTCCAGTCTTCAGTGTCACATGATCCTTCAGAAATCATTCGAAACCGTCGTTCTGCTTCATTCCATCACATGCATGTCATATGAACCGTGATCATGCAAATGTGTTGTTAAACTTCAATGGAACGTTTAGAGGTTCTCCAGTGACATCAGACTTTATCTCGAATGCGTCTCTGCATGTGTCCGACGGTGTTGGTTCTGGATGCTGGGCTCTTGGTTTGGTCCCATATGGCGATTCCCACAGGTCAGCTGGGCCCGACGCTATCAGGGTCCGTCTGCAACAATCCGCCCAGGAGCCCTGACGTCAGCCGGGCCTGATAAGGGGGTCCAGCGGAGCTGGAGGGGGTTTAGACTAACAGAGACAGTCTGGATAAGAGCTCAGACTGATAAGAGCCGAGACTGTGGAGCCCTATTGTTCCAGAGGATCCTCCAGAAGCCCGTCCTCTGCTGCGCGTTATTATGACATGTATGATTGTTGATGGTGTGTGTACGTGTGTGTGAGCAAACAGGAATATTTCCTCACTTATCAGCTGTATGACCTGCTGAATTGAGACACTCCTCTGTGTTATTACTCATTGTGTGTGTGTCCAGTGTTATTTTAGGATTATTAATTGTATTTTTTTAATTAATTTATTTAAATATTTATATTTTCAGATTATTGATGTGTTTACTCTTGATATGTGATTTTTTGCAAGAACAAGTGGTATATTTATATATTAAATTTTAAAACATTTTTATTTTTATTATTTAGATTAATTCACTTTTATTTTAATTTTTTTATTCATTGGCTTATTTACCTATTTATTTTTTCATTCATTCTCAAAAAGCCTCTTTTCACCAACACATTTACAGAAAAAGCAACAATTTAAATGTTGAGTGTAAACTTTGTTGTGTATTTTAAGCATTTATTCTTCATGATCCATTGTAAGAGTATTACTGTAAATTCATTTTTAGTGCAATTCATTGTTAGGGATGAATCAAAATTTTATTTATTTTTTAAATACATTTTTATTTTTTATTTTTTATGCCTATTTGTTAACATTTAAGTTTTGTTTGCATTTTAAAAAAGTGTAATTACAATTGACTTGCTGTTAAAATTTCTAATAATAATAATAATAATATTTAAACACACAAAAATACATTTTTATTTAAGTTTCCGTTCATTCAGTTTTATTTTAGAAATGTTGACTTGAAATATGTTTAATTTTTTAAATGTAATTTTTTATTTCAATTAATTTGTTGTTACTTTGATAACTAAAATGAAATGAGTTTACATTTTACTTCAGTTAACATACATAGATTCATTAACGATAACAACACTGTCCATTAGAAAGAAAAATCTCTTTAATATCTCAATTCTTTCTCCTCACTGCAAAAAATTTTGTTGTTTCAACTTAAAAAAGTAAGTGTTCGTGCTGCCTTAATTTTAAGTTTAGTTAACTTAAAATGTGAAGTTGTACTAAGTGACAACTTGGATATTTGAGTTGACTAAACTTAAAATTTTAAGATAGCACAAACACTTACTTTTTTAAGTTGAAACAACAGTGTTGAAATTCGTCCATGTGCAAATTTGTCAATTATGAAACAAATTTTATAGCTATTTAATCTGTACTGTACTGCACTGTAAAAATGTTGTTGTTTCAACTTGGCTGTTTAAGTAATTTTTAACTTACAACTCATTTTTTAAAGTCAATTCAATGTCATTTAAGTTGAAATTACTTAAACAGCCAAGTTGATTTTACTTAAAAAAATTTAAGGCAACTTTTTTACAGTGTGTGAACTAAATCAAGCTGAATATTGGAGTCATTCCATGAAACTGGTACGATTTGGACTTACACATTTTTAGATTTTTTACCAAAATGTATTACTTTTCTGAACACCCCTCAACATTAATGACATATTTAACTTCCAGAAAAACATATTTTCCCATCTCATGCATCAAATCCCTATTATTATTGGTCATTATTTTAAGTTATGGACACTATGGGAGCTCTCTGAATATTATTATAAAATGTATTTGTGATAAAATCAACATTTTCCTATTAATCAGATGTCCCTCACACTAATTCAGTCATTGCAAATATAAAAGTTACATAAAATCTCACACTTTTGCTACTAAAGCCTGAAATGGACACTTTTTGTGACAGAAAATCATCATTTCTGATCAAAGGCTTAACTTCAGAATTTTCTTATGATTGATCTGAACATTTCAGACAGAGTTCAACTAACTTTAAATTACTTTTTTTTATAAACTTAACAAAAAATAAATAATAATAAAAATGTAGGTGTGACGGGGTTGAGATTTTTTGGCCACTGCTCTAAATCTAGTGAATAAATGGAGATCACATGACATGCGTGATATTAAGAAATCATGAATAATGTTGATCATTTTCACAAGTAATAGTTTTCTATCTTTAATTGATGTAACGAGTCGTTAAGCTCGACAAACACAATTTCACAACATCATTTAGTTATAATTATTAAAGAAGGTGCTAACTCGCCTGTGTGAGTTCACAATGACTTCTATGATGTCACTTCCTATTAATGATGTCACATTAGTATCAGTTCATTATGGTTTGTGTAACGGGGTCGAGGGGTTACTGAGGTACGGAACTAAATCACGTGATTTTAACGAATAATCATGAAAAAACATCACCAGCAAAAAAGCACAGATGGATATTTATGGGAATGGCAAAATGAATGGACTTTTTCCTCATTTTATTATTCATATCCCAAGAACACTTTCATAGAAGGCCTTGAGGGACGTGACAAAATAGGTGGTGTCAACTGAAAAAAACTAAATAATTTCTAATATGAAGATAAAATGTATGTCATGTTTTTAAACATTATTAAAGGAGACATTTCAATTAATACAGAAAGCTTTTAAAAATATATTTTGGTGACCCAATAGATAAAATACACTCAGAGAGACTCAAATCGGAATAACTCATTGACACTATTGTCTTGAATTGAACTTGTTTCATAATTGATGAACTTTAGACAGTTGTTGAACTGTTTGTAAATGTTTCAGAACGTTCAGAGAACATTCAAAAGTAACATTCCCATGTTTGCAGAATTAGAATATGGAATGTTCCCTTAACCTTTAAAAACGTGATGTTTTGAACGTTCAGAGAACTAACATTTACTTAACTTAATGGGAACGTTAGCAAAACGTTCTTAGAACGTCTGGGAAAGTGACTGAGATCATCAAAACAAGAAATGTTCCTCTCGATTCTTGCGCCGTCCTCAACATTGAGAGAGGAAAGCAGAACTTCAGTCATGTGACTGATGATTTTATTACATCATCAAGGTCAAGGCCCACTATAGGCTCCACAAGACCAAAATACAGCAGCTCGTGGTCTGAAAGTTTATGGATATACAGTCAGAACTCGTCATTTTTAGACATTTTTATAAGACTTTCTCTTTAACTGGAGCTGGTCAGAGGTCATGAGGCGCTCACTATTCACGCAAAACCAACAAAAACGATTGTGAAGATGTGATAGTGCTAATAACGGCAATAAATATCTGCTCAGCCCGTTTCTCTTCACAAACGCTCTCTGGATCTTGTAATCTGGTCATTGTACTGTTGGCCAGTAGAGCCGACTCAATCTGTGTCCACTGCTCGCCACATTAGGGATTATGGGTAATATCAGCCCAAACGAATCCACAGATTGACACCTACTGCATTCTGCGTTCAGTGCGATGTGATTTATGATGAACTAATCTTAATTAGTAATGTTTGATATGATATTAAATATTTTCTTGAAGCACACCTAAGATTTTTTGTTAATGTTTCAATAATTGAACACATTTGAATATTCACGGTTCTCTTGATGGTCAGCGGTCACTTTACAGTATTTCACAATTGCTAAAACACTAAACCCCATTCTCTGAACCCAATGCTCAGTGGCCTAAACCCATTTGTCGAATCAGTCACTTTGTAGGCAAAACCTTAAACAAGTTCAGGTAGTTAAGACACTGTTTGCAAATCTCATCCACTCTTTTTGCAACACATTCTTACTCACTAAAACACATTTTGCACTGTGTTGCAAAATGGTAAATACATGTGGCAAAAGTTAAACACAACTACAACACAGTTGTCATCCTTTAACCCTCTGGAGTCTGAGGCTGATTTGGGGCTTGGGGAAGTTTTGGCATGCCCTGACATTTGTGCTTTTTTCAGTTGTTCATAAACATATAAATGACAAAAGTGTCATTACACTGTATTCAGCACAAACTATGTGAGGAACATGTATGTACATGTTTGTATTTTTGAAGGAATAATGTTTATGCGTGGTTACTGAAAAAACAAAAAACTTAAGTCACTGAAATAAAAATAAAATATTATTATATATGTGTTCATAAGACTTCTGGGTATTGGAGGTTGTAGACTAGGTTTTTGCTTCAGAATTATGTAAAATTATGCTGCCTACTCCTTCATATAAACAATATATTGATTTAGTTTTTGTAAGACACTTTTTGTCAAGAAACACAGTATGCATGGAGGCGTGAATGATCATGAATAATGGGCCATTTACACCTGAGAAGACAAAAGAATCACATAATAATGACCTGAAATTACTTGCATATTAATGAGGCCTTTCAGTCAGGTAGGCTGTGAAAAAAACCCTCTGTAATAATGTCTCAGCTCATTATAAACAGCAATACTGTGAAATATTATTACAATTAAAATAATGGTATTATTATATTCTTTCAAATATAATGTATTTCTGTGATGCAAAGTGTCTGAACAATTATGTTACCTCTATGGCATTTCATATAGGCTTTTAGCTTAAAAAGCATGCACATTTGGAGAATATTGATGGATTCTTATATATTTATGTCAATTTTCTATACTGAGAAGTAATATTTATTGTCATCAATATGAGTGCTGGATACTGTGTTTTCAATTCAATTTTCAATTTCAATTCAGTTCATCTCTGTGCACATTTAGTCCAAATTATTCTAAAGAAGAAGAGACATTTCAGGAATGGTGTTTTTAATTCATACTTGCAGCCGAGGGCGCTCTCTGTACACCTTTAGGCCACAAATTATTCTAAAGAAGAAGAGACATTTCAGGAATGGTGTTTTATTCATACTTGCAGCGGAGGGCGCTCTCTGTACACCTTAGGCCACAAATTATCTAAAGAAGAAGAGGACATTTCAGGAATGGTGTTTCAATTCATACTTGCAGCCGGAGGGCGCTCTCTGTACACCTTTAGGCCACAAATTCATATAAAGAAGAAAAGGAACTAGGAACTAACGGCATGTCTTCTAGAGATCGCTAACCATGGCTTTAACATCCAAATAAACACTTTCAAGACAATAAATACACGATTGAGACGATGTATGCATGTATTGCCTCTGAATTTGCGTCTGAATAGCGCTGGCTCCGTGGGCGTGGCCGCATTAGCGGATAATGAGCTGAATCACAGACTTCTGACATGGCTCTCTTTTCATACAGATTACATAAACACAGAATGTTTGTTTTCGATTTGACTTGCACGATTTAAAACCTGACATTTCAACGTTTCTTTAGACATAAGTGTCATTTTTTTGTCATTAGTATTCATAAGTTACAGTTCATTTTCTGAGAACTATCAGATTGGACTTCGTTCAGAGGGAGAGGAGAGATCACTCATCATGTTAGTTTTCTTTATTTTACAAAAAGCACAACATTGTGTTTTTACTCTGAGTGTACACAAATAAAAGAAGACATTCTATAGTTTCAATTGATATATTACTTATGTCTCTATGACAAGAAATGACAGAGTATTTTAAGTCTATTTTGCTGCAATGTGAAAAAAATCCTGCAAAACGCGCCGGCGCGTTTTCAGACCTCAGGGAGTTAAACACAATGACTCAAAATTATTCACACTTATTTCTAATGATGTGATCAAATCAACTGTATAAAATATAGGTCAGTTCAGAGTGCACAGGTGACACAGGTGCTGAATGATGATACCAACAATAGATGGAAAAACAATCTGAAAAGTAGAGGAGGAAGAGTATGTGTAAGAGGATGATGAGGAGAAAAGAGCAAGGGGTGTGGAGACAAGGCTGTCAAGGCTGGATCCGGCACAGGTTTTTCCCTTTGCCTGGCAAGAGACGACATTGCCTGTGATGTGGAAAATGTCCTCAACAATATTCAATAATATTCAACAATATTATTGATCTGACAGTACTGACATTATAGGATGAGAACTGAACTAAGCTAGCCTAGATGATGACATCACTGTTTTCTGCAGAACTGCTTTATAGAGGAAAATAATTACAGTCATTTACATAATAATTGATGGTCTTTACAATGTAAGTGAATCAACACTGAACTGACTTCAGCTGAACAATGACACTATTTTCTTTTAGAGCTGTACAGCCAAAATGAACCCTCTTTGCATTACTGATCATCATGTACCTGTTATCACTGTAAAGCTGCTTTGACTATATACTATACTAGACTATACTATACTATACTACTATACTAGACTATATACTAGATATATATACTAGACTAGACTACTAGACTATACTAGACTATACTAGACTAGAGTAGACTATACTATACTATACTAGACTAGACTATACTAGACTATACTATACTATACTATACTAGACTATACTAGACTATACTAGACTATACTAGACTAGACTACTAGACTTACTATCTAGAGTAGCTAGACTATATACTATACTATACTACTATACTATACTATACTAGACTATACTATTACTATATACTGACTAGACTATACTAGACTATACTATACTATACTATACTAAACTATACTATACTATACTACTATCTAGTATCTGTGTAGTATAAATTGCAATTGAAATAAAGGTGACTTGACTTGATTTAGGCCGGACCCAACATGAAGACATGATGCTGAAGCAGAATGAATCTCTCACTGACTCTGAACTTTGTTTTTTTGTGTGTGTGTGTGTGTGTGTGTGTGTGTGTACTGTATCATGCGTTTTCTTTGACCTTTTAGTCATTTGCATTTAGACTGCTGTATGTTTGCAGTATGTAAGTACTGTATATACAGACATTCAATACCATATAATATTGAATATAATACTGTACTTGCAGTACATACAGTATACTTTAAATTCACATTACTTGTGATTTCTATACATTTTATGTAATGGCAAAATGTGTTTACTGTGTTACAATATACTTTTTTTTCTGTAACCTCATGTTCTGGATGTTGTGTTTTCCATTTTTTAATGTAGTATCTAATGAATGATCTGTAGTGTTTATATATTGTTTAATGTGTGTATGATCTGAAAGCTTTGTTTGATTTTGCCATAAGAGTCAGAGGTTTTGTGAAATTAGTTTGAAGAATGGATTTGTGTTTAATGTTTTGAGAAAATGAGTGATGGTTTCAAGAAATGCATTTTAGCAATTGTGAAATACTGTAATACAAATTAATAACTTTTAATTAGATTTGTTTTTATTGTTATTTTTATATAATTATTTATTTTAATTGTACATATTGGTGATTTTATTCATTATTAGCTTTTAATCAACTGCGTGTGTGTGAGAGAGAGAGTGTCTGTGTGTGTGTGTGTTTGTGTCTGTGTGTGTGTGTGTGAGTGTCTGTGCAAATGTGTGTGAGAGTGTGTGTGTGTGTGTGTGCATGTGTGTGTGCAAATGTGTGTGTGTGTGAGAGTGTGTTTGTGTCTGTGTGTGCGTGTGTGTGTGAGTGTTTGTGTGTTGTGTGTGTGTGTGTGTGTGGTGTGTGAGAGTGTGTGTGTGTGTGCAGAGTTGTGTGTGTGTAGTGTGTGTGGGTGTGGTGTGTGAGAGTGTGTGTGTCTGTGTGTGTGTGTGTATGTGTAGTTGTGTGTGTGTGTGTGTGAGTGTCTGTGTGAGAGAGTGTGTGTGAGTGTCTGTGTGCAAATGTGTGTGTGTGTGTGAGTGTGTGAGTGTCTGTGTGCAAATGTGTGTGTGTGAGTGTGTGTGTGGTGTGTGTGAAGTGTGTGTGTGTGTGTGTGTGTGTGTGTGTGTGTGTGAGAGAGTGTGTGTGGTGTGTGTGTGAGTGTCTGTGTGTGTGAGAGTGTGTGTGTGTGTGTGTGTGTGTGTGTGTGGTGTGAGTGTGTGTGTGTGTGTGTGTGTGAGAGAGGTGTGTGTGTGTGTGTGTGTGTGTGTGAGAGTGTGTGTGTGAGTGTGTGTGTGTGTGTGTGTGAGTGTGTGTGTGTGTGTGTGTGCTGGTTTGTACTAACAGGTGTGAGTTTACGTGGGCTGGAACATTATTCCATGTTGGTTTATGCAGGTGCAAATTTCCCATCGCCATAACACACACACACACACACACACACACACACACACACACACACACACACACACACACACACACACACACACACACACACACACACACACACACCACACACACACACACACACACACTCAGCCTGAATGGATCAAACGTGACCGACTCTCAAATCCACAACACCATCTAGAGCCGCTGCTCTCCACCGAATCCCAAAGCAAACTTCCCAAACCTCGCGGATGAACTGTCCTCTCTCTCTCCTTCAGCTCCAGGTGTGTTTTGCCCGATAAGGCTTTGATAAGGCAGATCTGTAACAATATTCCTGCTGACCCGTCAAACACACGCTCGGAGGAGGAGACACTCGGCCTTGAGCTTCAGTCCGAGAGAAGGGAGTAAGATTTCTCCCTCTCTTCCTCGAGCTCATTCCCTTTCTTTTCGTCTCACTCTCCTTGTCAGACACACACTCCCTAAATATCTCTCGCAGCTGCCGTGACCTTGGATGTAAATAATTATTGAAGAAATGAAAAAGAGAAAGAAGCAGCAGAGGGAGGACGGATGGACGGACGGATAGAACAGGCAGAAAGTCTCCTTATTTTGAGGCCAGATTCAGATCAAACTACATAAAATCTTCCCACTTGGAAAACTGCAACAGAACAACATTTGGAAACTTGTGCAGAAATATACAACTGTGCATCAATGAATCAAAGTTCCTACATTGAATGATCAAACTTTAATCATTACCAATCAGAGCTAAAAAAGATCATGAGAAACTGAAACTTTGAGTGACATTATAAGTGAAGTTTATAAGAGCAGAATACGGCTCCGTCCCGCCCCACACTTCACACACTTGCTGGTGGTCACTTCCTATTCCTAGTCTTTCCATCTGAGAAAAACATGGTAAAGGAACGTTCCAGAGAGGAGCTGATAAGAGCCGAACGCTCCATTAGTCTCTCTAATTAGTTTGGAATAGTTCAGGCGTTTGTCTTACGCCAGCGCTCAGTTTAGCTTCAGATTGGCCGTACGCCACTGCAGTGTAAACTGACAGGATGAAAACACTGCACAGACATCAGTGTGTGTGTGTGTGTGTGGCCACTTCAGCACACTTCACATAGTATACTTCTTCTGTTAGTCACTGCCTACAGACAACATCCTAACTGAACTTCATTAACGATCCATTTGGAACTCAAATATCTCAAATCACAATTAAATGCTAAGATAACATAAATACACACTCAAAAAATATTTAGGTCTATCAGATTTATGCATTTGAATCACATAAAATTTCCATTCATTTCACTTCATTTCTTCTTCTTTTATTCATTTCTTCACTTCACAATACTTGGTTGAAAATGGACAAACCCAGCGGTTGGGTTAAATGTTTGACCAACATGCTGTGCAGTTTTATTTAACTCATCTATTGTTTAAAAATGACTATATGTTTGGATTAAAATGAACCTGAAATTAAAAATCAGACACATAATTACTAGAGGCAACAATAATAAAAGCAATTTAATAAATGTTTATTGTTTTATTATTCATTAAACTTTTTAATAAACGTTAATGTATTAAACATATTAATAAATGTTAATTTCCAACATATTTTGGGTTTCTGACCATTAAAGCAACCCAATTTGGGTAAAAACAACCCATTCGCTGGGTAAAAGCAACCCAATCGTTGGGTTAAAGCAACCCATTCGCCCATTAAAAGCAACCCAACCCATCAAAGCACCCAAAAGCAACCCAATCAACCCAACGTGGGTTAAAGCAACCCATTCGCCAACCCAAAAAGCAACCCATTCGCTGGGTAAAGCGCGCAACCCATTAAAAGCGAAAGCAACCCATTCGCTGGGTTAAAGCAACCCATTCGCAAACAACCCAAAAGCAACCCATTCGCCAACGCTGGGTAAAGCAACCCCGAAAAGCAGTTGGGTTAAAGCAACCCATTCGCTGGGTAAAAGCAACCCATTCGCTGGGTAAAAGCAACCCAATCGTTGGGTAAAAGCAACCCATTCGCCAACCCATTAAAAGAAAGCAAAATTCGCTGGGTAAAAGCAACCCATTCGCTGGGTAAAAGCAACCCAATCATTGGGTAAAAGCAACCCATTCGTTGGGTTACAGCACCCCAATCGTTGGGTAAAAGCAACCCAATGGAAAGTGGATTAAAACAACCCAATCGAGTTTTTCCATTTTCAACACAGCATTTTTTAGAGTGTATGGATTAGTTTTAACATAAACAACCTAATAAACTTATTGTGATGCATATTTGTCAGTCATACACAAATGAAACAGGTCCCATTTCTACACTCAAAACATAGTGTATTATTAACTATATGCATGCATTTGTTTTTAATTAAATCATTTTCAAAATGCATTGTTTCAAATTGCTTTGTCTATGAATCAGCATAAATCTGAAAACATTAGCATTTATTCAGTTAAATACAGTGCTCAGCGTAAATGAGTACACCCCCTTTGAAAAGTAACATTTTAAACAAAATCTCAATGAACACAAAAACAATTTCCAAAATGACTAAGTTTAATATAACATCAGTTTAACTTATACCATGAAAGTAAGGTTAATAATATAACTTAGAGAACAAAATTTTCAGTTTTAATCAAATTAGGGTGATGCAAAAATGAGTACACCCCACTGAAAGTCTCTGGAGCAAAGCTAAATTTTAGACTACAAATGTCTAATTTAACAAGAATTCAACCACAGGTGATTTTCTAATTATTCATTACACAGGTGTCCAGCAGACAGTTGACTATAAAAGCTGTTAAAACCCCATTTCTTACTGTCAGCAATGGCACCACATGGAAGAGAAATGTCACCAGACCCGAGAAAGAAAATCATTTCTTTATAGCAGATCAGCAAAGCTTTACTTATCAGTCAGAATACTGTAGCAAAAGTGGTACAAAAATTTAAAAATGATGGAACTGCAACCATCTCACAGAGACGTCCAGGTCGTCCACAGAAGTTCACACCTCAACAGGAGCGTCTTCTGATGAGAAGGGTTGAAGAAAATCGGCATGCAAGTTCACTGCAGTTATCTTAAGAAGTAGAAAGCCAAACTGGGGTGACTATTTCCTGTGACACAATACGGCGTACACTGCAGAGGAATGGCATGCATGGGTGCCGTCCACAGAAGAAGCCTCTCCTAAAGCCAAGGCACAAAAAAGCCCGCCTAGAGTTTGCCAGGGCCCATGCTGACAAAGATGAAGACTACTGGGACTCTATACTCTGGAGTGAAGAGACCAAGATAAATGTTTTTGGAACTGATGGCTTCAAAACTGTATGGCGTCGCAAAGGTGAGGAATACAAAGAAAAACGCATGGTGTCTACAGTGAAACATGGTGTCAGTGTCCTTATGTGGGGCTGCATGAGTGCTGCTGGTGTGTTTCATTGATGGCATCATGAGTTCACAGATGTACTGCTCTATACTGAAAGAGAAGATGCTACCAACATGACAATGATCCTAAACACACATCCAAGGCCACTGTTGGATTTCTGAAGAAGAACAGGGTGAAAGTGATTCAGTGGTTCCTGATCTGAACCCAATCGAACACCTATGGGGAATTCTGAAGAGACAAGTTGAGCATCACTCTCCATCCAGCATCCAGTCTCTAAAGAGCTCATTCTTGAAGAATGGAAAAAGATAGATGTTGCAGAATGTCGCCAACTTGTTCATTGCATGCCTAGAAGACTTGGTGCTGTCATTAAAAATCATGGAGGCCATACAAAGTACTAATGCAGTAGTTTTTGTTGTGGGGTGTACTCATTTTTGCATCACTCTAATTTGAGTAAAACTGAAAAATGTGTAATCTAAGTTATATTATTAACCTTACTTTCATGTTATAAGTTAAACAGATGTTATATTAAACTTAGTCTTGTCAACATTGTTTTTGTGTTCATTGAAATGTTACTTTTCAAAGGGGGTGAACTCATTTACGCTGAGCACTGTATATGAACATGGTTAAAATATGGCAAGCTGTTGAACAAGCAATATTCAGTAGGTTATGAATGAGACTGAATCAACTGGATTTATTGATGATAAACATATAAACCTGGTTATTGTGTATTTAAAACACATTCAGTTTATTAGTACTGTTACAGAAATATTATTATTCGTGTATGACTGACGAATATGCATCACATTAAGTTTATTAGTTTATGTTAAAACTGTGTAATCTAAATATGAAATTCAAACACATCTTAAACTTAGGCCTAAATATGTTTTAAGTGCACAAATATTGAATAAAGTATTCAATTCTTAATTAAGCTGAGCTTTTTTAATATATTGAACATTTGCCCATCATCTTGAATGAATTTTGCCAATGAGCTTATCACAATGCATTCTGGGATTATCTTTTCTGTGAAGGATTTAAGCCAAAAGAACACGTTTTGAGACTTCCTTTGTGTCAAGAGTGTGTCTAAGTGTGGCCTTCAAAATTAGATTAATAGTTTACTTAAAAAAGAAAGTAGGGCACTTGAAAGCATCATTGAAACACGACGTACATCACTGATATAATGAGGAAGGAGACGGAAACTTTCAAGAGGGTCGCCAGTGTTTACCTGGCCGGTTCAAGACCTGAGCGTGAACTCGCTGTGTCCACAGAGGAAAATGCTGGAAACGCTGATAGTCTTTACACACACACACACACACACACATGTAGCACAAAACGGTGTATATACAGACATTTATTCGCAAGAGACAATCTAATAACACAATATATATGATGCAAAATAAAAGATATTTGAGATCAGTAACATTTTGTTTAAAGAAATTAATACTTTTATTTATCAGTGAGGCATTAAATTGACCAAAAGAGACAGTTAAAATGTTACAAAATATTTCTAATTCAAATAAATGCTGTTCTTTTGAACTTTCTATTCATCAAAGAATCCTGAAAAATAAAATGTATGACCGTTTCCACAAAAAAATTACTGTTTTCAACATTGATAATAATCAGAAATGTTTCTCGAGCAGCAAATCATCATATTAGAATGATTTCTGAAGGATCATGTGACACTGAAGACTGGAGTAATGATGCTGAAAATTCAGCTTTGATCACAGGAATAAATTACACTTTACTATATATTCACATAGAAAACAGATATTTTTAAATTGTAAAAATATTTGACAATTTTACTGTATTTCTGATTAATGTTTTTGAAAATGTTCTCTTAAACATTAAAAAAGTCTTTTAACATTTAAATCGGTTATGCGACGTTGGGGGAACATTCCATTTTATCATTTTTCAAACATTAAGGAACGTTACTTTTGAATGTTCTCTGAAAGTTCTGAAACAATTAGTAACATTTAAAAAACATTAGATTAATGTCCAACTAAAAAACGATGTATAAATAATGTTTTGGTGCTAACATTCTGAGAACATTAGAGCAGATAATGAACATTCTATCAACATTACTGGAAGAAAGCTTGTTTATAACTTTGAGAGAACTTTGCCAGAACGTTCTGAGAACGTTTCCTGTTAGCTGGGTAGCAGCTGAAGCTTAACCAGCCAAAATTTGATCTATATATATATATATATGCATATTTTATGCATCCTTTTATCCACATTGATAAAAGACCACTGACCTTCCAGAACTGTTAGTGAAACTGAATATCATGATGACAATAATTTGGCTCCAATATGTATTTATTTTGTTTAGTTTTAGTTATCATGCGGATGGTCACGTGTTTTCTGCTGTGATGCAGAGGTGACCTGCGCAGTCACTGGACATCCATCATAGCTTATCATTCTGAGTAAACAGCATGACTGCAACACAGCAATACACAGACGTGCAGCCAAAGATCAGCCGCGTTCTGAGACCTTCGCTTTACTCGGTCGATTATTTGGAAATACCAGATTTGACCTACGTGTGACTGACTTGACTCTTAATTCAAAAGGAATGGCTTGGCATCTTTAGCAAACTTTAAAACATTGAAGCCAAACACACTTCATTTCACAAATGAACAGATCTATGATTCGAATGTTAATTACCAATCAAATCTAAATATTTAGAAATTTCTGCACTTCTTGTGATTTTATTTGACTGTTTTTATTTGCAATATAAGCTTTCAGACTGCTTTTAAATCTTCTTTACAGTTTGACTTTCAATTCAAAAGACAACAATTGTACTAAATAGAGCCTGACTGATTCATGTTAGCATATTCAAATTTGTATTATGCCACTTATTACATTTTATTTGATTATTTTGTTAAACATTTTTAGGAGCTATAACAAGCTTGCAACAATGTCACATACCACGTTTAATGCATACTGTACGCATGCAACTATTTTTTAAACCAGTATCCAGTAACAGTGTGCAGTAAACACTAATACAGAAAGACAGGGAGCGTCTCACTGTGTTGGTGTGAGTTCAGGCCTCTATCAGGCTGTTTACCGTGTTATCATGGTGTTGTGCTGACTGAAGGACACGTCTGACCTCAGACCGATAGAAGGAGTCTCTAACGCGTACAAGTACAACTACAGGTCTGGAACGGTTTCTATTTCATCAAATAACACAGCCCTGCATCTTGAAAAAAATTCTGCTGATAAAATATTAATAAAACCTTTCCATCATGCAGTTTTTTCCCCCACAAAATAAGAATAAAGATTTTTCAAATTATGTGCATGTATCAGCTTTATCGCAACTAACAAAAATACGTTCTAAGAACGTTTTGTTAATGTTCCTATTATGTTTTAAAAACATTATTTCTGAATGTTCAAAAGTTTTTTATTACTAAAATGTTTTAAGGGAAACATTCTATTTTATCATTCTTCAAACATTTTTGAGATGTTACTTTTAAAAGTAACTAAAACTAAAACATTTCAGGAAAAACAAAACGCTCCATGAATGATGCATAAATAATAACTTTAAACGACCATTCAATTAATGTTACTGGAAGAACGTTTGCTCATAATTTTGAAAGAACCCCAAATTTCTGAGAACGTTCCCTGTTTGATTTTCAAAATAACAAAAACAGTCAAACATTTTGGTTTTGATGACAAAAAGCAGTGTTCAAAAAGCATCATTGAACTTAAAATCTGCAAAGCAGTGGAATATTATGTTCAAAAACTCCATTTAATATCAAAGAGCTTTACATAAACGTAAGTTTATAAGTTTTTTTTTCACAAAATCTGTACTTTTCTTTCATGTTCTCGTTTTCTTCTGTCACTGGCCATAACTCTAACCTTAAAATCAGCATTAGACATAAAATAATGTCATGCATCTGTGACAATCTGCTGAAATTTGAACAAATTAGTTAACCTGGCTCAGAGGAAGAAAGGAATTGTTTCTTATGGCAGTTTTTCTGGAGATAAAATGGTAATACAAGACCTTAAAAATGGTTATCGAAAGCACGAAACACATCAGAGTGAGAAAGTGTGACAAGCTACAGCAAAACAGGTAATTTTGGAATCCGCAACCCAAAATTAGTAAGAATTAAGTAACGGATTCCATTCAGCAATTATGAATTATGACACAGGGCGGTGTAATCAGCAGTGTATAAAATAAAAACCCATTTCAAATCTTGTCATTTATCATTTTTCCGTAAGGTGTCTCTCGGACTGTCTTTCTTTTTAAGTGGTCAGTGGGATTTTGGGGTCTCTGACCTCTGCTCGACCCCTGAGGCATCTCTATCACACATCAGACAGCGAGCCGTCAGACCACCAGAGAAGAGCGGCACAAGACACCCGGCTATCTCCTGGTGTCCTCCTCTTTTGAGGGCCCTATGATGTCTGTGATGCAGAATAAATGGAATCCAGACAAAAAAAAAAAAATGGAATTTACAATATAAAATGGAATGTTTAAATAATAAATTTGCATTAAAAGGGGCTAAATATGATTTTTCATGTATTAATCAGTTTTTTATTGCCACTGTGTGAACAGTTTGCAATGAAACTTAAAAAATGAGACCATTTGAAAGACTGATTTTTATGTGAATGACTCGGGACGTTTTTGCCGGGAAATTCAAAAGGATGTGGCGGTTACGCGCGCTCCCGAGAACCTCTCGACTCGACACTTGAAACTATAATGCCAAAAGAGCTATTCTGTACTGTAATGTTAATATATCTCGCAAAGAAAAGGGATTAATTAAAACTATAGCCTCACACAGCCAGATCTATATCGCCTCTAGTCTCAAATACACTTTATAATCAAACTATCATAACAGTGTCATTTTAATGACATCATCTGTCGACATGATACCGGTGAATCGCAGAGCTGGTGCAAACATATCCACATCGCTATGATCAGATGATTTCCGAACTGCTGTTTCTAAATGCTGGCATTTTTATGTTTATTTTGTTACTGAGAGGAAAGCGCCGCACATATTTACTTATTCATCTAAACGTCGGGAAGTTCGTTAACAGTATGCTCTATATTGCTGCAAAGGTAATTCCAACTTCTTTTTACTTATAGCAAAGAATGAAAAAGTACTTTGGGGTCTTGAACATAATGTGTGTACGTGTACAAGCGCGAGCAATAAGATGCTGGCTGCAGTTCACTTAATGGCCACCGGTGTCGCTAATAACAAGGGTTTCTGTATAGAGGGTATGCATCGACGTCACTTTCCCGCCGAAAGCGCGCTCCCTCAGCTGGACTGAGTGGCAAAAGAACCTGCTGCGTGACTGGATTTAACAGGGGAAACTGCGAAAACGCGAGTAAAACTAACGAATTACACTAAAGGTTGGAATTGAATGTGTTCCTTACAACTTGTCAAATAAACCTAATCCATGGATATTGACATGCAGCCTGGAGTCGTGTTTCCTGACATTTTTATGTGCCTGATTTCGACGGCGGGGAGACACATAAAGCAAATCTGCCTGTGAATATTTTATATAACTACAATATCGGTAGGCCTAAATCCGCGTAATCACTTATATCAATGTTATATCGTCATATTGTCCAGCCCTAAAACATATATAGTTTTATAGTATAGTTTTTGTCAGTGTTGTTTATTGAAAAACACCCAATTATGCAGAATATAAGATGGAAAATAATTAATTGATGAGTTGTCAAACTAATATATAATGCAATATATACGGTATGATTTTACCTCAAAATCCAACAATTTGACACAAAATGATAACTAAAACATGTTTCTCTGCCTGGAGTCGAGCTGTTTCTGAGAATTGCAGTGATCCATATGCTTTTTTCCCTGTTGCTTTCTGCAGTTTTTAAATATATACCAAAGGGTTTGTGTCAAAGCTATTGTACAGTCAATCACAAAGCTCTTTCCCGTTTTGGATGTGTTTTGTGTTTTTCGCGACATTCACGCTGAAAACCAATGCTGCCGCTCATGGGGCTCGCACACCGGACGCGAAGCTCAGCGCCACGACACGTCTTTCAAATTCGAACACATTGTTTTATATTTTTTTCTGAGTCATAGCTGGGCGCCGCCGGTGTTCGTACACTCATAACAATGCGTTCGAATTTTAAAGACGTGGCAAGGCGCTGAGCTTCGCGTTCGGTGTGTGAGCCCCTTCAGTCTTTTGCCACTCAGTGGCCGTGACCGCAGTCGTAACGGTCGACGGTGACGTCACGTGCATACCCTCTATTCTATATACGGCCTCTTCAAATAATAAATCCAAAAAACAGAAAACTTGGAATTTGGGAAAAAATATATTAAAATGGCTACAAATTTGGCCCTAAAAATTTAATTTTTGTTAAACTTTTAGTAAATTTATTTCATGATTCGATTGATTAGCCTTTTGTTACTAAAACTTAAAGGATTAGTTCACTTTCAAATGAAAATTTCCTGATATTTTACTCACCTCCATGTCATCCAAGATGTTCACGTCCTTCTTTCTTCAGTCGAAAGGAAATGAAGGTTGTTGATGAAAACATTCCAGGATTATTCTCCTTATAGTGGACTTCAATGGAGCCCAAACGGTTGAAGGTCAAAATTACAGTTTACAGCGATCCCAGACGAGGAATAAGAGTCTTATCTAGAGAAACATCGCTCATTTTCTAAAAAAAATTAAAATTATATACATTTTAACCATAAATGCTCATCTTGAACTAGCTCTCTTCCTCTATGCTAGTCAAATATGCTAGTGCAAGTACAATTAGTTCAAACTTTGACCTGTGGAGGGCAGTAATACACTTAGCAGTGTCTACACTGCCGGAATTCAAATAGAGAAGAAGAAGAGAGTTAGTTCAAGATGAGCATTTATGGTTAAAACTTATATCATTTTTACATTTTTTTAAATGAGTGATGGTTTTCTAGATATGACTCTTATTCCTCGTCTCGTCGTTTAAAGCTTTTTGAAGCTGCATTGAAACTGTAATTTTGACCGTTCGGGCTCCAGTGAAGTCCTATATGGAGAAAAATCCTGGAATGTTTTCATCAAAAATCTTAATTTCTTTTCAACTGAAGAAAGAAAGACATGAACATCTTGGATGACATGGAGGTGAGTAAATTATCAGGAAATTTTAATTCGAAAGTGAACTAATCCTTTAATTTAACAATTAAAAAGGAATCCAGACCAATTAAAAAAAAAAAAAAAAAAGGATTTGGGAAAACTATGGCCCTCTTCTGTCATGAGATCTGCTGCACTTCTGGTTACAAACCAAGTTTAGTACGTACTGTAGCTTTTGATCAATTTTTCACACTTTAGTGTTGTCTTCTTATCACTTTAAACTGTGGAATATCTCATAATAAACATATCTCTACGTCATGTACCCCTCATAGAGAAGATCGCCTGCAGGCGTTTGTATTTTGTGGCCCTCGTGTACTTGAGATTATCTGCGATTCTAGTCAAAGCTGTGCCTTTGCTGACGCTCACGTACGACTCTTATCGAAACCGTCTCAAGGTGACAAGCAAAACCCGTATCTCACGCAGAGATGCACATCACCATCTCAGAAAACTGGGTCATTTCAATATTATGAAATTCTTCCAAGATCAACTGATCTATTTTATTGCGCTATACTCTTACTGTAAGACAACTATTTGGTCTGTTTCTAGTGAATTTTAGGAGAAACAGTTGACAGAAAGTTGATACGTCAATGACCTAATAAACATTTCCTCTGGTGACAAAAACACATCTTTGATTGCAGGCCACATTGTCGGATCTGGAGTCCATCTTTCAGGATGTTTCAGGATGACAGAACGTGTTTGTTTAGTGCAGGGAAACTGTTGGATTCGGAAGAAAAGTAAGATGAGGAAATGGAAACACAAAGAGAGAGAATGAGCGGCTTGAAGGAGCGATGATGCAGAGGGATCCTAGCGAGGGTGCAGAAGGGTTTTGGGGCTTTCAGTGGGGAGAGAACGACACTTCCCAGAACCCTGCGGTGCTGCCAACACAAACCCCGGGATGCCTGTCTGACCGGGGGAGGGACGCGGCGGCGCCACGCCGATTGCGAAGACAACTTATCTCCCTCTCAGTGATAATGCTGTCAAAATAACAGCCAGGATACAGCAGAGAGGAACTAGTTAAACCTCTAGCGTGTCCAGGGCCTGTCCATGTTAGATGACTCTCTGAGGGACAATATTTTTGAACTGTTTTTTTGTATGTGCATCTCATTTTCTCATTTAAAGGGTTAGTTCACCCAAAAATGAAAATAATGTCATTTATTATTCACCCTCATGGCGTTTCTCACCTGTAAGACCTTCGTTCATCTTCAGAACGCAAATTAAGATATTTTTGATGAAATCCGATGGCTCAGTGAGGCCTCCATAGGGAGCAATGGAGATTCATTGCAAAAGATTCATAACGCTCCGAAGCTTCCTGAAGCAGTGTTTTGAAATCGGCCATCACTATATAAGTCGTTATTTTGTTTTTTTTGGTGCACCAAAAATATTCTCGCCACTTTAGAATATTAATATTGAACCACTGTACTCACATGAACTGATTTAAATATGTTTTTAGTACATTAATGGATCTTGAGAGAGGAAATGTCATTGCTCCCTATGGAGGCCTCACAGAGCCATCGGATTTCATCAAAAATATCTTAATTTGTGTTCTGAAGATGAATGAAGATCTTACGGGTGTGGAACGGCATGAGGGTGAATAATAAATGACATAATTTTCATTTTTGGGTGAACTAACCCTTTAAAATAAAATTCAACTAGATATTATTGGGCATTAAAACTACTTTATTGTAATAGTACAATAGACCACAAAACTAATTTAATGTCTTTCCACACACTTGTTATGCACAAAAAGACACCTCTGAATATTGAGGAAACTACCTTTCAAGGTCAATACTGAGCTGAACCCCAGTAAAACACTGACAGGACAAATAAGACACGAGATCAAAAGATATGTGAACACACAGCGACATCTACAGGAACTGAAGGGAATTTTATCTTTACAGTCACTCCTACAGGTTACAGTACTGTATGTTTATAAGGACAACGATAACAATAACCATAAAGTGAAAAAATCATAAAGAAAAAATTAAACGGAAAACATGGGATTTGGGAAAAATTAAAACATTTCATAGGGCCCTAAAAATGTAGTTTTTGTTCAACTTTTAATAAAATGAAAAGTGTAAAAAATGTTTACACTTTACAAAAGTGAATTTCGCTATTCTCTTTTTACTAAAAATCACTTTTAAAAAACAGCGAAATTCACAACACATCTAAAACAATAAAAACACAAAAGGAAATATTGTTGGAATTACTTTAAGTTTTCGATAAAAAATATTTACCCAAACAAACCATCTGCGCAGCAGAACTGACCCTTTTGACATTTCCGGGTTTCTTAGAAGCGGAAGTCGTCATAGTTGGGTAAACTTTTATTGCGGTGAATGAGAGAATACATTAAATATATTTTTTGGTTCCATTTGCGCAAATAGCAAAAGAAAAACTCCACAATAGTATTTCACAACTTTCAAAAAAGGGAAAAAATAGAGAGTGACTGGTAATGGCAGTCAGAAGAGAGAAAGATGTCATTTTTCATAGCAGCGTTAACTAGTTTTTTGTAATTGGATGCAAATGTAATATAATACCAATTATAGTGTTATAAATGTACATACATTTAAAAAAAAAAAAAGAAAATATAAAAAAATTTGCAGGATTTATGATATTGATGACCGTTAAAACGTGTCATCACAGTCTGTGAAAAGAGTCTACTAACAGAAGCGCGAGGTCTTAGATTGTTAATTTATTCATATTGCTGCCAAAATTTTATATACATAAACTAAAATGCTTTAGGGTTAGTTCACCAAAAAATTAAAATTCTGTCATTTATTACTCACGCTCATGCCGTTCCACACCCGTAAGATCTTCATTCATCTTCAGAACACAAATTAAGATATTTTTGATGAAATCCGATGGCTCAGGAGGCCTGCTAGGAGCAATGACATTTCCTCTCTCAAGATCCATTAATGTACTAAAAACATATTTAAATCAGTTCATGTGAATACAGTGGTCAATATTAATATTATAAAATGACGAGAATATTTTGGAGGGCCATAAAAACAAAATAACGACTTATATAGTGATGGACGATTTCAAAACACTGCTTCAGGAAGTTTCGGAGCGTGATGAATCTTTTGTGTCGAATCATGATTCGGATCGCGTGTCAAACCGCCAAACTGCTAAAATCATGTGACTTTGGTGCTCCGAACCGCTGATTCGACACAAAGATTCATAACGCTCCGAAGCTTCCTGAAGCAGTGTTTTGAAATCGGCCATCACTAAATAAGTCGTTATTTTGTTTTTTTGGCGCAGCAAAATATTCTCATCACTTTAGAATTAATATTGAACCACTGTACTCACATGAATGATTTAAATATGTTTTTAGTACATTAATGGATCTTGATAGAGGAAATGTCATTGCTGGCTATGCAGGCCTCACTGAGCCATCGGATTCATCAAAAATATCTAATTTGTGTTCTGAAGATGAACGGAGGTCTTACGGGTGTGGAACGACATGAGGGTAAGTAATAAATGACAGAATTTTCATTTTTGGGTGAACTAACCATTTAAATTTATCTATATTTAAGGTATTTTTAGTGGAATTTGATTAAAACCTTTACAAGAATAGTTTAAAACCTTTACAAGAATAGCGGTGTCCAAAAACAATAACGACAGTGAAATCGATATCCTTAGAATCACTTTCATAGCGATTTTTTTTTTCGATAAAAACGAACTATAAAAATCTTGACCCAATCATAATCCACAGACTTTAAAGCGCGCGCTTTTAAAACAGGGAGTTGTCGTTAATGTTCCTGGTGAGTAACGGCTCTTTTCCAACATTTGACGTCAAATGTCAAAATGCCCAAACAACCAACCAGAACGCACTCACAACTGCATAGCAACACGCTAAAAACACAGCCACACCTTAACAACGCCCTGACAACCACCCACAACATCTTGGATCATGGCGGTAAGTTTTCGCGGTTAACGTCTTCAGAAATGTTCAAATATATTTCCCCCTAAAACTTTAGTATTTCTTTCAGGAATTGATATCCATGTCATGTTAACGAATTTAACTAACACAACAGCAAAATACAAGTCGAGAAAAACAACACAATGTTTTTCATACTCACAAAATACACATTCACACGAGCACGCGCAGTGTTCAACGGCTCTGGTTCAGTTCAGTCAGAAGTCACGGGTGTTTTTTTTTTTTTTCAAATCGCTTTCGCGTTCGTGTTTTTTGTCCCAGCAGAGACCCCGTCTCAGCTGCACTGCATGACAGTCACATGATTCGGTGTAGCGTTTTGTTTATGCACAAGATTCCTCCAAATAGCGACCCTCATGCAGGCGTCCTCTGATTGTAAGTATTTATTTCAATTCTGTCAAATATCAACAATGTCATTTAGAAAGCGTCTTATTTTTAAAGCACGAAGAGGCGGTAAACAGCCCTAAAACTCGTGACAGCTTCTTGTGTTTGCTAACATTTGGTTCTTTCTGATTTCTGATTAACAGCAGTAAACATTTAAACACCTTTTTTGCCATGTTCATATTCCTGGATTATCATGTAAAAATTAATTTACTAACCTTTATTTCATGTGTTTATTGAAGTGAAATCGACTTTTTAAAAAATCTCTATTATTATTTATATTTATTTATTTATATCTTTGAGATTTATGAAGAATGGCATTGGGTTTATGAACTTATTATCATTGGAATGACCTCATTTTGGTTTATGAATAATAATATAATTGACAAATATTCTTTTGCATTTGTTATTCAAGTATCCTTGCAGTGTAAATTTTTCTTATTTTTTCTTCTGGAAAACATGTATTATGTAGCTTCTAAAGAGCAGGCTAAATGAAAAAGTAAGATATGTAACATATTTTATGTGGAATCGCTCATTCAAAATAAAAACATGATTCCTGATTCCTCTTTATTTTTTAATTATTGCTATTTTGCAGATTCTGCAGGGGATATGAACTTAAACGTATGATCCGTAGCCATAATAGAGCAGTTTTAGAATATAAAGCGTTACGACGCTGGATTCCTCTGATCAGTGAGTCACTTCTGTCTGTGTCTCATCTGTTGTTTACTGTCTGAAGCATCATTGATTGGACTGAAGCATCGTCATCATGCCTCTGACAGCCACTATGATTGGAGGAGTTCAGAAACTGGTGCTTTACGAGACCAGAGCTGTGAGTCACATTTCATTTATTATTACTGAATGATTAATGGATTGCTTTGGAAACGGTCTGGACTTTTAAATACAGGGAACAACATATACTGTGAATCAGAATCTCATGCACATTTGAATATGAATATATCAATGCCTTCTGAAAGCACAATGTGCTCTGATTGGTCGGCTGGTGCAGTGTAGTGATCGACCGATATTGATTTTTTTTAGTACCGATAATTTGTGTGTTTATGTTCCCGATAATATTTTTGTGGAAACCGTCATACGTTTTATTTTTCAGGATTCTGTGTTTATTTTCAGCATTTTGAAATAGAAATTTGACATTTTGTAACATTATAAATGTCTAGTGATCAACCGATATTGATTTTTTTTTTTTTTTTTTTTTTTTTTAGAACCAATACCAATACCGATAATTTGTGTGTTTATGTTCCCGATAATATTTTTGTGGAAACCGTCATACGTTTTATTTTTCAGGATTCTGTGTTTATTTTCAGCATTTATTGAAATAGAAATTTGACATTTGTAACATTATAAATGTCTAGTGATCAACCGATATTGATTTTTTATTTTTTTTTTTTTAGAACTAATACCAATACCGATAATTGTGTGTTTATGTTCCCAATAATTTTTGTGGAAACCGTCATACGTTTATTTTCAGGATTCTGTGTTATTTCAGCGTTTATTTGAAATAGAAATTTGACATTTGTAAATTATAAATGTCTAGTGATCAACCGATATGATTTTTTTTTTTTTTTTTTTTTTAGAACCAATACCAATACGATAATTTGGTTTATGTTCCCGATAATATTTTTGTGGAAACCGTCATACATTTTTTTTCAGGATTCTGCATTATTTTCAGCATTATTTGAAATAGAAATTTGACATTTTGTAACATTATAAATGTCTAGTGATCAACCGATATTGATTTTTTTAGAACCGATACTGATAATTTGTGTGTTCATGTGCACGATAACCGATATGCAGAACCAATATTTATTTACTGTTATACTTCTGTTTTTGACACGATTACACCACCACTGAACTGAACGAACCATTTTATTTATAACAATCACTCCCTACTTGCATAGAAAACAAATCTTATTTATAAACCAATAAATTTTGTTAATTTTAATGTTTATTACAAAAATAGATTTATAGCTGTTTAATAGGCTAAAGAGTGAAGAATAATTTGCTGATAATGTTAAATAACTGAATAATATTGGAATATAACAAACAAAACATTATATTTTATTGTATTTCTCGACTGGTATGTTATATCAGAATTATTAATAATGTTTTTGTTATTCTAGATTATGAAATATCTGCTGACAAAGCGCTGTTTTATCTATGCATTTACACAGAACTATACTGAAACTGCGATCGCTCGCGGAGATAATAAATAATTAATTTCCATAGAGTTGTGTTTACTTGGATGTTTATTAGCGAATTAGTAAATGTTTATATAATTATGGTTTTTAAACAAGTGAATCTTGTTAAAAGTTACATGCGGTGGCCGAGCATCAACCCGCTGAGTGAACAGCAAAATGCAGACGACTTCATGAGACTAATGATGAGCACAGACAACAGAGAGAGAATTAAATTCAACACTTTTATTTCCAACATGTGCTCATTCATGGCTGTATTATTTAATTCATGCAAAGTTACATCTTTATTGGTACAGGGCATGATGGATTATCTTATGTGACTCCGTGAGCTTGTCTCTATTTCTTAGAGACAAGCTGCATAAACTAGCTACACTTCAGGCATTAATGTAACACGTCTAATTTGTGCATTAATGGCTGTTATGTTAAATAAAGTTTACTAATTACAGCAAAGCAGGTAAATATACTTGACCTGTGCACTCCGTTGTCTCGTCTCCCCTCAGATGCGCTGTAATGGCAATCCTGAGCGCAATTCTCAAAACACCCACAAGATGGCGGCGTTTATCTGTAAATCCGATATTATAAAACCAATATCCGATTATGGTAAAATGCTTAAATATCGGGGAAAATATCGGTAAATCAATATATCTCTAGAGCAGTGTGTTGTGATTGGTGTTTGGGAAATGTCCCGCCAGGCCCCAACTCAACCAGGCCCCGCCCCTTTATTCTACTATTAATTATTTAAATGAGGAATATTGTGATGTGTTCGTTCCTGGAAGAAAACTCTCAAGACTACAGTGGAGGTGTTTCAGGGAGTTCAGAAACACTGACACTGATATAGAGAATAATAATAAGCTTTTCATGCTCAAACAGCAACATTACACACTAAAGACAGATGAACATGGACAAAAAAAGCAAAATAGGTGCACTTTAATAAATGTTATTATTGTGAAATGTCACTCTGTGCTACTAGATGGCAGTGTTTAGCTGTCATCAAACTGAGGCCTTTCAGTGTCTTGTGATTCTGCTCAGAAAGAGCTATTTTAATAAAAGATTTCTCATTGTATAGTTGTACATTAAATGTATGTCTAATCATTATAGGAAAGAAAATATTAGTAGCTGCCATGCCATGCCTTGTAGTGTTAATGTAGATGCTTTAATTAGACACTATTTGGGTTTTCCCCCATTTTTAATCAACATTTATTTATTTTTATTTATAAATAAACTTTTTTTATGCAGTTCATTTAACAGTCCTATGCAAATTACCAATGTTCTCAAATAATCTCTGCCGTCACAATGTTGGATTTGATATGACAGACTAAATTTGATTTTACAGTCTGATGTTATGTGATAAAACATCATATACTGTGTGCGGACTTACAGTCAGTGCAGTACAGTGTGATATTGGATATATAGATATTGGGTTCTTTTAATATTATGCTGTATTTTACCGATCTTTTCACCATTAAAGCACAGAACAGGACAGACTGGACCATTTATGAGCGCAGGTACACATTCATAGACTATAATAACGGTCAGCGCAGCACTAATGTGAGAACACATTAAAACTGTCTGTCTTTATCCTCAGTGTTCTCACTATGTGTCGTTTTCACTGGGAGGCTTTAATGTGTCTTACCTGGAAATCTGTGCAAATAAAGAGCAAACAGCCTCAAACTGAACTGTGTTTCTTTGTATTCATTCAATAACTCTTTAACTTTCTAAATGTTTGATAACCTGCTGGATTTTATGAAACATGTATGGATTATATTTCAAAATGTAAAAGTAAGAAATTATATATTTTAAAGATTTTTTTTTTTTTTGCAAATTACATTACAGTAATTAATAACTTTTGGAAGTGAACGTGTGTTTAATTGTTTATTTTAATGGATTCATTTTCCCTAAGCAAATATAAATTTAATAACATGCATATAATTTTTCTTTTCTTTCGATTTCAGGATGTAATGTGACACATTTCCATGAATTTCACCCAATTGGCCATTTGAGGAGTTTGATTTCAGTTTGTTGCTTGTCAAAAACAGCTCATTGATTATAACTTTTCTTTTTCTCAGAGGTACTTTCTTGTGGGGAGTAATAACGCTCAAACTAAACATCGCGTCCTGAAGATCGATCGCACTGAACCGCGAGATCTGGTCATTATTGATGATAAGGTGAGCTGCTCTGATTGTTTCGTCCTTCTCAGGATATCACACACAAACACACCTTATGTCTTAAATGAGCATAAACAGGTGAGAAATAAAACGTACCATTATATTGGATTCATGCAGCTCTTAAAGTGACAGCAGCCTAATATTCCTGCTGTGCCGGTGTCTGCGTTTTAATGTTATATTATATTTAATGTTGTATATTTAATTTATGCAATGAAGAATATAATTACAATTGATTACTTATTTCTGCACCTGAAAAACAGTGTTATTTCATATGCATTTTTGTTCTGTTGTATTTATGTATTCATGTTGGTCTGTTGAATGTTAAATGGATCCAATCCATGTTCAATAGAAATTATTTGAAATAAGAGAGTAGTAGTATTAGGAATCATCCAATAGTTGTTTGTTAATATTGATATTGGAATCTGACAGTTTTTCTTTGTTAATACCAGTGTCCGAATCAGTCAGTAGCTGTTTGTTAATATCGGAATCGGCCAGTAGTTGTTTTTTAATATGAGTGTTGGAATCGGCCAATAGTTGTTTGTTAATCGGTATCGTAAGTAGTTGTTAATATCGGTATCGGAATCGGCTAGTATTTTGTTGTTAATATCGGAATCGGCCAATAGTTGTTTGTTAATATCGGTATCATTGGCCAGTAGTTATATCGCAATAGTAGTTGTTTGTTAATATTGATATCGGAATTGGCCAATAGTTGTTTGTTGATTTCAGCATTGGAATCAGCCAGTAGTTGTTTGTTATATTGGTATCGGATCGGCTAGTATTTTGTTGTTAATATGGGACCCAATAGTTGTTGGTTAATATCGGCCAGTAAATATCGGTATTGGAATCGGCTAGTATTTTGTTGTTAATATCGGAATCAGCCAATAGTTGTTTGTTAATATCGGTATCTGAATCGGCTAGTATTTTGTTGTTAATATTGGAATCGGCCAGTAGTTGTTTGTTAATATCGGTATCGGCCAATAGTTGTTTGTTAATATCGGTATCAGCCAATAGTGGTTGTTAATACGGTATCGGAATCAGCAGTGGTTGTTGTTAATATCGGTATCGGAATCGGCTAGTATTTTGTTGTTAATATCGGAATTGGCCAATAGTTGTTTGTTAATATCGTTCGGAGTCGGCGTTGTTTGTAATAATCGGAATCGGCTAGTATTTGTTGTTAATATCGGAATTGGCCAATAGTTGTTTGTTAATATCGGTATCGGAATCGGCTAGTATTTTGTTGTTAATGTTGGAATCGGCCAATAGTGTTGTTATGGTATCGGCCAATAGTTGTTGTAATATCGGTATCGGCCAAAAGTTGTTGTTAATATCGGTATCGGAATCGCAGTAGTTGTTTGTTAATATCGGTATCGGAATCGGCTAGTATTTTGTTGTTAATATCGGAATCGGCCAATAGTTGTTTGTTAATATCGGTATCGGAATTAGTATTTGTTGTTATGGAATCGGCCAATAGTGGTTAATATCGGTATCGGAATCGGCTAGTATTTTGTTGTTAATATTGGTATCGGCCAATAGTTGTTTGTTAATATCGGTATCGGAATCAGCCAGTAGTTGTTTGTTAATATCGGTATCGAATCGCTAGTATTTTGTTGTTATATTGGAATCGCAATAGTTTTTGTTAATATCGGTATCGGAATCAGCCAATGTTGTTTGTTAATATGATATCGCAAGGCCAATAGGTTTGTTGATTTCAGTATTGGAATTGACCAGTAGTTGTTTGTTAATGTCAGTATCGGATTGGGCAGCAGTTGTTAATATCGGTATCAGAATCGGCTAAGTATTTTGTTGTTAATATCGGTATCGGAACCGGCCAGTAGTTTGTTAATATCGGTATCGTAGTTGGCCAGTAGTTGTTTGTTAAAATTGGTATGGCAATCGGCCAGTAGTTGTTGGTTAAAATCGGTATCAGCCAAGAATATCGGGTGCATCACTACAACATTTCTATTACTCTTAATTTTCTTTTAAGTTTTTCATTTAATATTTACATTGTAATTTATTTCAAATATCATTATTGACTATTTACTAAATCAGTATTCTCTCTGTGGTGGAAAAACATTTTGAAACCTTTTAGGAATAAAACATTTAACTTGTTTGCTCTCTATTAATGTTAATTTCATCCATGGACAAAAAAAAAACATGCTTTTGTAAATGAGGTATCCCTGATTCATATCCCTGATATGAATTGATCCAGAGGAATTCACTGTTTTTATGAATTTATAGTTTTGTTCAGTGCAAATATTCAGTGTAAATGTGTGTTTTTATCGTGTGTCTGAATGTTTTAACTGTGATTGTGTGTGTGGCAGCATGTCTACAGTCAACAGGAAGTGCGGGAGCTGCTGGGCCGCCTGGATCTGGGCAATCGCACTAAGATCGGGCAGAAGGGATCCTCCGGCCTTTCCAGAGCCGTATCTGCCTACGGCATTGTGGGTAAGACATCCTCAAGCCTTTTTTTCCTTGTTTGCTTGAAGTTTTATTTCCTGTGTTTATTCATCCTCTGTCTTGCCAATTAGTTGTGTGCTAATGCAATTAGCCGCCGTTGTAATGGTGCGATTTTGAGAGCGATTGTGCAGGCACGTGTTGTCTAAAGGTCAGGCAAACACTTCAGAAGTGCCGGATGCCCACGCTGTTTACCTGAGATGCTTCGCACACTGGCACCCCGTCGCCATAGAAACACCACATGTGAATGAGAGCTCTTCCCACTCTCGTGCCTTTGATGCCCGTTTTTCACCTGGCAAACTTTTTTCAGCTGAAAGGCCACAACAAAAGAACGTCCTTTTCACCGATTCTGTCTTGAGTCATCATTTTTATCATTTTAATTCCATTGAAATGAGCTCAACTGCTTAGTTGGTGCATTATTAAAGTGAGAAAACAGAAACTCTATCATGAAATGAATTTATTTTTTACCTTCTGGATGATTTATCACCAATTTGTGTTTCCTGGTCAGTGTTGTTTTAGTATTATTTCTAAACTATTAGTATTATTAAAGTAATTATTAATTTGTTGAATTTGCTTTTTAGTAATTTTGTTGTGCGCTTTTGTCACGTTTATTAGGTTTTGTTTTTAATATTGCTAATTGGCTTTAATTTATATTTATTTTAGTTTTAGTAATTTTATGTGCTTTTTGGACATTTTTTTTATTTTTCTATAGCTTTAATTTATATTTATTTCAGTAGTCATTTTGTTATGTGCTTTTGTTATTTTTATTAATTTGTTTTTTAATATTTCTATTTAGCTTTAATTTATTTTAGTTTTAGTCATTTTAGTAATTTTGTTGTGTGCTTTTGTCTTTTTTTTGTAATTTTCTATTTAGCTGTAATATCTATTTTTCAGTTTTAGTTTAGTAATTTTATGTGCTTGTCATTTTTATGATTTATTTTTTAAAATATTTTGAATATTTCATGTGTTCTTGTCATTGATTTATATTTCTATAGCTTTAATTTTTTAATTTTAGTAAGTTTAGTAATTTTGTTGTGTGCTTTTGGTATTTTTATTAATTTGGTTTTTTTTATATTTCTATTTAGCTTCATATTTATTTCAGTTTTAGTGTTAGTAATTTTACGTTCTTGTCATTTTTAGTGTTTATTTTTAAATATAAATTAAAGCTAATTAGAAATATTCTATTAGTTTTAGTAATTTTGTTATTTGCCTTTGCTTTTGAAATATTATATATATTTCAGTATTGAAATCGGCCAGTTGTTGTTTGTTAATATCTAACGAAATTGGTCTATAGTTGTTTCTTAATATCTGTGTTTATTTCAGTATTAGTAATTTCAGTAATTTTGTTGTGTGTTTTTTTTTTTTTGTTTTTTTTTTATATTTCTATTTAGCTTTAATTTATATTTTTAAATTTTAGTAAGTTTAGTAATTTTGTTGTGTGCTTTTGGTATTTTTATTAATTTGTTTTTTTTTTATATATTTCTATTTAGCTTCATATTTATTTCAGTTTAGTGTTAGTAATTTTACGTTCTTGTTATTTTATTATTATTTTAAATATAAATTAAAGCTAATTAGAAATATTCTATTTCTTTAGTAATAGTTTTAGTAATTTTGTTATTTGTATATTGCTTTTGAAATATTATATATATTTAGTATTGAAATCGGCCAGTTGTTGTTTTAATATCTAACGAAATCGGCCTATAGTTGTTTCTTAATATCTTTCATAATATTTAATTTCAGTAATTTTGTTGTGCTTTTGTCATTTTTTTTGTTTTTTTAATATTTCTATTTAGCTATAATTTATATTTTTTTCAGTAATTTTGTTATATGCTTTTGTTATTCTTATTAATTAGTTTTTTATATTTCTATTTAGCTTTATATTTATTTCAGTTTAGTAATTTTATCATTTCAACTTATTTTTATTAGTTGCCAAGACAGTGTTTGTATTTTTTTTTTTTTTTTTTCTGCCAAAAGTTTAATTTTTTCATCTAATATGCCTATTTATATTTTACTTTGATTTATTCATTTTACATTCATGCATTTGGCACTTCATGCATTCCCTGGGAATCGAACCCATTACGTTGGCGTTTCTAGTTTCATGCTTTACCGTTTATTCACTGTTTATATTATTTCAGCTTTATTTCAGTTAGCGAGTGATTTTGAATAATTTTAGACGACAATAAGGACAGGTTTAGCTGGCTTGTGTTTTTGTCTGCACACACTCATAATAAGCAGGCGAAGCCGCTCGCAGACAGACCGACTGGTGTCACTCTGAACCCGCAGGTCAGAATCACATGAAAAAATACAGATCTCCAGGTCATGACCTACTTCTTCTGGTGAAATCTCAGTTTTAGTCGGGTTAGTCATCAAAACTATGTCTTACGCAACCGCGAGTCGCCTCTTATCACCGCTGAGAGAGCAGGGCATCATGGAAGTAATAAGAAGTGAGAATATAGTGCACAAACAACGGCAGATCAGAACATTGATGTGTGTCATGTGCTTATGACACACCCGATAGATGTGACTGTGTGATGAGAAACATCAGTCACAAACACAGCGTTTGATTACACCCTCACGTCTCATCATTAGAGTGATGTGTTCGTCTTGAATTGTTTACTGTACACTATTATGCTTTTTTACATCTTTCTTTAGAGTGTAATGTTGCTGTTTGAGCATGAAAAAGCTCTGCAAAGTTCAGTGTTTCTGAACTCCCTGAAACGCCTCCGGACCAGTGGAAAGAAACGAGTTTTCTTCCAGGAACGAACGCGTCACAATATTCCTCATTTAAATTATTCATATGCAGAATAAAGGGGCGGGGCCTGGTTGAGTTAGTTAGTAGTGTGTTGGCGGTTATGGTAAGGGGTGGGACATTTCCCAAACACCAATCACAACACACTGCTCCAGCCGACCAATCAGAGCACATTGTGCTTTTCAGAAGGAGGGGCTTCATAGAGACAGGAACTAAACAGAGCGTACTGACTGGGAAGAGAGGAGCTGCAACAATGGAGAATATGAGGAAAATAATGCATGCAAACCTGTTCTAGTAGAGCCCAAAAACAACATCAAGACTAAAAAAGGGCATAATATGGCAAATCTTTATTTGTGTGTCGTGTTTTCATATGATTGCGATTGATATCAGAAGAGACTCTTGATGCTCGCATGAGCTTTGAGACACTTTAATGAATATTATTATCTTCTTCTCGTACAACACAATGTGTATGTATTTTTTGACTAATTCATATTCATAATTCATTTTATATAACCGCAATAAGAAAAGTCCATAAGAGAGCTGTTTTGTATTAGAAGCAGCTTACATAAACAAGCTTTGGTCTGAAAAATAAAAATGGCAACACTTTACAATAAGATCTCATTAGGTAATGCATTAGCTAACAATGAGAAAATGTTTTTACAGCATTTTATGTTTTATATAAAAACCCAAATGTTTTCATGATAGCTAATCAAAATAAAATGCATAAAAAGATTAATAGATGCTGTACAAAAATATTTAGGCCTAGATTGAAGATTTATGTTGATTTTAAGCAATTTGAATACATACAAATATATGCCATGATTTTTTTTGTCTTACCCGTTTCATTTATGTATGACTGACAAATATTAATCACATTAACAAATCGATGGAAATTTAAGTGCAAATATATAAAAATATTTATTAAGTATTGTTCATTGTTAGTTAATGTTAAAGAAATTAGTTAATATTTTATTTTATTTTTTAATATTATTTTATGTTTTGTCTTGTTATTTGTCATGAATGGCAAGGCTATAAGTAAAACAAAATTAAAGGAAAAAAATGAATGCAGTTAACTAATGAGATCTAATATTCACTGTTATTTACTCTCATCTCTCATGTCTTTCAGGTTTTGTGCGGTTTCTGGAGGGCTACTATATCGTGTTGATCACGAAACGTCGTAAAATGGCTGACATCGGCGGCCACTCGATTTATAAGATTGAAGACACGAATATGATCTACATTCCCAATGACTCTGTGAGAGTCACACACCCTGATGAAGCTCGGTGAGTCACTTTATCTTGAGAAATGTTTGATAATAGCAATAATTAGAGATGCACCGATACTAAATTTCTCTACCGATATCCGATTACCGATACCGATAACGATACCGATAGTTTGGGGGTTCTGCCTTTTATACATTTTAAATTAATGATAATTTCATTATAATTAATAATTATATTTTTAATTATTATATTTTAAAAGAAATGCAAATAAAAACTTTATTCTCTCCATTTCATCAACTTGTTTCAGAGTAACTGGTATCAGTTATAAACAAACATTACTCAAATAAATATTAACACACATTAACTAAATTCTGAAGATTAAATTAATATTTCTTAACTTTCTGAATATTATTAATGCATACAATTACTATTAATATTGAACATCAAACTGGTTTCTTAGCATTTTCTTTACACAAAGCATAAATTCGATGCATTTTCCTGCCCTTTTTTGATTGACAGGAGATATCAGCCCTGACTATTGGCTGTTTTTAAACGGCTGATAGTATGAAAATTAGCTTTTATTGGCCGATATGTTAGTGCATCTTGAACAATAATATCTGAGCATTTATTGTATTCAGAATGACCAATAAGATTATACATATTTGGTCACATGATGCTGCACTTGAGAGTATGTATGCTGATTATATTAAAGCCTACTGTATATATACGCACATTTCTAAGGCCTCTAAAATGAACATCATGATATGAACTTACTACAGTCCTTCTGTCGTCTGATTGATGGCTTAGACTTTTTTAGCAAGTAAAATCAGGGTCTAAAACTAACTTTTTGCCACACCTGTCAGTGGCCCGTGACTTAAGAAAATTTACCGGCCATAAATATTTTTTACCAGCCATGAAACAGGCAGTAAATTTTAGATACCAGTGAAAATTCACAATTTTCAGGTACAGAAATTTAATAATCAAACAGATTAATCCTTATTAAAGTTACAAAAGTTATTCAGTCAAGAGCATTGAGTGAATTTTCTTTGTCTTTTGTTCTTAGATGAACATTAAAGGGTTAGTTCACACAAAAATTAAAATTTACAAACAGTTGTGTATCAGTGTATTGGATCCGTGCATTCACTCTTAAAGTGACAGCAGCCTAATAAACCTGCTTCCGTATGTGTCCTTAAAGGGTTAGTTCACCCAAAAATGAAAATAATGTCATTTATTACTCACCCTCATGTTGTTTCACACCCGTAAGACCTTCGTTCATCTTCAGAACACAAATTAAGATATTTTTGATGAAATCCGATTGCATTGACAGCAAGATAATTAACACTTTCAATGCCCAGAAAGCTACTAAAAACATATTTAAAACAGTCATGTGACTACAGTGGTTCAACCTTAATGTTATGAAGTGACGAGAATACTTAACAAAAATAACGACTTAATTCAACAATATCTAGTGATGGGTGATTTCAAAACACTGCTTCATGAAGCTTTACGAATCTTTTGTTTTGAAAGTCAGAGTCACGTAATTTCAGTAAACGAGGCTTCGTTACGTCATAATTGTTTCGAAATTTCAATAGTTCACGTGACTTTAGCAGTTTGATACGCGATCCGAACTACTGATTCGAAACTAAAGATTCGTAAAGCTTCATGAAGCAGTGTTTTGAAATCGCCCATCACTAGATATTGTTGAAAAGTCATTATTTTGTTATTTTTTGGCACATAAAAAGTATTCTCGTCGCTTCATAACATTAAAATTGAACCACTGTAGTCACATGGTCTATAGAGGCCTCACTGAGTCATCAGATTTTATCAAAAATATCTTAATTTGTGTTCTGAAGATGAACGAAGGTCTTACAGGTGTGGAACGACATGAGGGTGAATAATTAATGACATTATTTTCATTTTTGGGTGAACTAACCCTTTAAGGACACATACGGAAGCAGGTTTATTAGGCTGCTGTCACTTTAAGAGTGAATGCACGGATCCAATACACTGATACACAACTGTTTGTATCAGTCATTTTCAAGCGTGAGAAGACATGAAAGAGAGTTCAGTAACGAGTTCCCTTTCACGTCTTCTTGTGCTTATATATATATATGATTGGCAAGGCTTAAACATGTGACAATGCAGGCATTAAAGGCTCATTATTAAGATTTATATGCTTTATTAATAAACGTGCATTTACTAATTGTCGACTAATGCTTAAAATGAACGACCAGAAAAATGTTTAGTCAAGGGCAGCCCTAGTAGTTGGTCATTTGATGCTCTTTGCATACACAAAACTTACATATATTAGTGTTTTCAGTATGCATACTGCAGTAGTAGTGATAGTAAGTATGCTAGTATGTTGTTCCAGATTGTTTGCCTGTCTGGAACACTTCTGGTTTTCCTCACACGCTGTGTCTGTCCTGCTGCGGTCGGTCACTCTGATCTCAGGATGCAATTCACACGTCTCTTATTTCTACCGTGTGTGTGTGTGTGTGTGTGTGTGACAATGAAAGCGTGCTATTCGTCACTTATTACGTGTTAGAGATTTACAATAACACAGAGTACTTTCAGTAGTACAGCCTGTAACTGTTGACTCGGGTAATGTGAGACACCGTTTGCGTCTTAGTATCCAATTTAAGTTTGGTGCAATAATGGGCTCTTTTCCTTCTGGTCTGCTTTTTCTTTTTTTTTTGGTTTTAACGTGGTACCTTGGCAGTACTGTGGTATTCTACCATGTAAATGGTAATTATTCAGTGGCATCGGATACTTTAGGACTGTAATGTCAGTCTAAGCATTCAGCCTACACGACCGGTCAAATGTATGGAATAATTATGATTTTTAATGTTTGCTTTAATTTGATCAAAAATACAGTAAAAATTGTGAAATATTTTTACTATTTAAATCAGCTGTTTTCTATGTGAATATATAGTAAAGTGTATTTTATTTTCTGTGATCAAAGTCTTCACATGTTCAGATCATTAATAGATCTTTGTTTAACATTACCATGTTTTTCCACAGATATGTGAGAATATTCCAGAATGTGGATCTGTCCAGTAACTTCTACTTCAGGTGAGCGTCTTGTCGTTTTGAAAGCGTCTCATACTCATAATGCCGTGGCCTCGCATAACTTCTCAGGTCATTGTAATGGAAATATGATTTCATGAGCTCCTCAGATAAGCCTCTCATGTGGAGTTACTTGTCCTTCTTTCCCCTCGCTTCTTTTCACCGATCTGGCCATTACATTTTCTTCATAAAACGTTCTGTTATTACTTTGATTTTAGAAAAGAAGCAGATGAAATAACTCTCTCAAAGCACAAATAATCAGCAGCCATGAAACCTGTTTGAACTCTTAAAATGTCTGAATGTTGTATTAGATCACAAAATATCTAAGCAAATCTCATTTATTGTAAAGAAAAAATTGCGCGCACAAATTTTTCATATGTTTTGCTTGTAAAGTGTGTTTGTGGATTTTTTAGTTTCATTTTCAACCGAAGTGATAAAATACAGAAATGATAAAATGTTTTCCTCACACATTGAATAAGGTATAATTATTGTCAAGTTTTCAAGCATATTTTTTTAAGGTAAAATTTTCAAATGATCGAAGTTTAAATTTTCATATTGATAAAGTTATTTTTTTCCTACCCTCAAAATTTCAGACTTTAATGTGACCTTCATTAAAATATTTTTATTATATTATAAATTATTTTAATAAAGTTATTTTATATATTTAAAATGTTATATTTTATTGTACATATGCTTTTTATTTTATATTTAATTTATATTATATTTTGTTATAATATTTTATATTATTCTGTATTTACTTTTAGATTTAATTAGATTTTATTTTGCATTTTATTTTATTTCAGAATTTATTTTATATTTTATTATTTTGGTTTATATTTAAATTTATTCATTCTGCATTTTTTCCTTTTCAATTTTATTGTTTTGCATTTTATTTATTTTTATTTTATATTTTACATTTTATATATTATTTTAATTTTTTTATTTTTTTTTTATCATTTATTTTATTTTATTTATTTTATATATTTTTTTTGATTTATTTGATTTATTTTTATTTTATTATTTTACATTTTATATATATTGCTTTTTATTTTTATTTTGCAATTTATTTTTTTCAGAATTTTTATTTTATTATTTTATTATTTTGTGTTTTTAATAAGGATTTATTTAAATGTATTCATTCTGTGTTTTATTTCTTTTTCATATTTATTGTTTTGCATTTTATTTTTTTTATTTTATTATTTTACATTTATTTTTATTTATTTTATTTTAAAATGTTTTTATCATTTTATTTTATTTATTTTTGTTTTATTATTTTAAATTTTATATATTATATATTATTTATTTTATTTTTTTAATTTTCAGGTCTTGAAAGTCTTAAGTTTGGCTTGTTTGGACCTTTTTTGTTTGTTTGTTTCTTTTCTTGTTGTAAGGAAAGGACTTGATTCCAGTTATTTGAAAACATTGAAGTCTTTATTGATCTGAACTAACTAACTAAATAACTAAATACTAATTAATTAATTAATTAATTAACCCTGGTTTTGAATGTGGCTGTATATATGATTATTAATGAGAGCATTAAATGTATTGCTTTGACTACAAGATTACATTCGTTACACAGTCACTGCAAATATACAAGATCTCATTCAATAGGAATCAATGTAACATATTAGCAAAGTTGTAGCAAAGTTCTTCAGACGTTTTGTTTGGTTGTGTCCCGCTTGGACACGGGTCTGTAAATGAGATGTCGTCTTGTGGGAAGCTGAAATAATTGCATGTGACGCTGATGAACTTGTGCGTCTCTCTGAAGTTCATTCGGTGCACTTCATCTCTAAGCAACATGCTGTCACCTAGCAACAATGCATGCTGCGTCCTGCTGCCCAACAATAATGAAGAGTGTGATTATTTTTAGCCCTGAGTGCATGTGACCCTTTGACCCTCTGGCCTTTAGTTACAGCTACGACCTGAGCCACTCGCTGCAGTACAACATGACGCTGCTGCAGATGCCATGTGACCCCGGAGAGACCGAGGAGCTCAACACCAGCGGCAGACAGGACAGCTTTGACATCTTCGAGGAGGAGGGACTCCCCACTCAAGGTGTGTTTGGAGAGCACTCTTGGGTTTTACTTTATTTTATTGCATTTTCTTTTTTTATTTTATTGCATTCTTTTTTATTTTATATATTTATTTTTAAAATTTTAATTGCATGTATTTTTATTTTATTGCATTCTTTTTTTTAATATATTTTATTTTATTTTATTTTATATTTTATTTTAAAAATTTTAATTGTATGTATTTTTTTATTTTATTGTATTTTTTATTTTATAGAATTTTGTTAAATTATATATATATTTTATTATTTTATAGTTAGTTTTATATTCAATTTTGTATTTTATTTAATTTATTTGTATATTTTTGTTTTATATTTTATTTGTTTATTTCATGTTTTATTCTCTCTCTCTCTCTCTCTCTCTCTCTTATATATATATATATATATATATATATATATAATAAATAAAATATAATAAAATAAAATATGAATAAACAAAATATAAACACATTATATCATTTTTTTGTTTTATATTTATTTGTTTATTTCATATTTTATTTTATATATTAATATAAATAATAAATAAAATATAATATATAAATAAATATGAAATAAACAAATATAAACACAAAAATATATATTTTTTTAATAATATACAAAATTGAATATAAATTAACATAAAACATTAAATATATCTAGCATAAATTCTATAATAGAATAATAAAATAAATGTAAAATAATAAAATATTATATGATTGTTAATTAATTTGATTATTTTATGCAAATTTTATATATTTTTGTATTTTAATATTTATTTTTTTATATATTTCTGTTTTATATTTTGTTTATTTCATATTTTATTTAATATATTACACATACACACATTCGCATATATAATATTGTTATGTATTTTTTACACGCATTATATATATATATATATATAAATTTTATTTTATTTTTTATTATTTATAAAATTACATTTATTCATTTTTGTAGTTTTCTTTTTTTTTTATACCCCTCTGCAAAATACAGTTAAAATCTATTTTATTTTATTTTACTTTACTAATTTTTAAGTCTTGAAGGTCTCAATTCTGGCTTGTTTGGGCCTCTTTTGTTTCTTTTCTTGTTTTAAGGAAAGGACTCCAGTTATTTATCCTGTTTTAATAGTCAAATGTTGTTTTGTTTGTCTGGTATTGTGTGTGAGTTGTTAATTGAGGTGTTTGTTTCAGTTGTTCACGGCTTCAGTAACGAACCCTACGCCAAGTATGTGTGGAACGTCAGTCTGCTGGAGAAAGTCAAGGACATCGTGCATCCTGATTGGCTGTTGTACATCATTCATGGATTCTGCGGCCAATCCAGTATCCTCTTATAAATTGAGTGTGTGTGTGTGTGTGTGTGTGTGTATTTAAATCCAGAGGTGAGCTAAATGTTTTTAGTATTTTATTCTAAAAATCCCCCCAAAAATTATTCTAGAGTTTGTGTTAGTCTCTAGTCTTTAACGTTTAGCTTTAATAAAGTGTTTATTCTATAATGGCATCTCATGAGGTGATATGAAGTTCAGATCTGTGACCGTGTCCATCTGGCTGTGGTCAGTAGTGCATACGGATGTGTTCATGATCCTGGTTCATATAGATGAACGTCTCTAAACTCACAGGCAGACAAAACAAAGTCTGCGCCCGTTTCACATTGATGCACATGCATGTGTGTGTATGACATAACAAAAATAGAAACCGCGTCTATAAACTAAATGTAACAGCAGCAGGTGCGCACAATTTAATTAGCATTGTTGATTTATCAATGGAGCAATCTAGTGTTGCAGTTGCTTTCCACATACCATGATGCAAAATACTGCTAAAACGTACTTTTTAATGTATTTTATCAGTTTTTTTCCAATTGCAAATTTTTATTTATTCTATTCTTTATTTTATACCCTTCTGCAAAATACAATTAAAACAGACTTATTTATTTTAATTTAATTTTTCCCCTCCTGAATACAGCTTCTACTTTTTAATGTAACTTAATTATTAAATTTGTTTTTGTTTTTTTAATTGTTTTAATTAATTTTTTTTTAATATTTTATACTCCTCTTTAAAACAGTTTTATTTATTTTATTCTTTGCTGCAAAATGCAGTTAACACATGCCACTAAATACAGATAAATTATTTATTTAATAATTTATAATAATTTATTATTTATTTTATTTATTTATTTATTGTATCCCTTTCTGCAAAATACAATTAAAACATATTTATTTATTTATTTATTTTCATTTTCCCTCCTGAATACAGCTTCTACTTTTTAATGCAATTCAATTATTAAATTGATTTTTATTTTTTAGTTTTTAAATAGTTTTAATTAATTTTATTTATTTTTTATTTTATACTCTTCTTCAATATACATTTATTTTATTTTATTTTTTATTTTATTTATTTTATTTATTTTTTTTTCCATGCTGCAAATGCAGCTAAAACCTGCATCTTAATGTAATTTAATTATTTTTTTATATACCTTTCTGCAAAATACAATTAAAACAACTTTTTAATTTAATTTAATTTAATTTAATTTAATTTAATTATTGAATACAGCTTTGAATTAATTTTAATGTACAGCTTCTTTTTTATTTAATTATTAAATTTGTTTTTTTTTTAATTGTTTTAATTAATTTTTTATTTTTATTTTTATTTTTATACTCCTCTTCAAAAAAGTACATTTGTTTTATTTATTTATTTATTTATTTTATTCTCTGCTGCAAGCCAGTGATATACTTTTAAATGCCTTTACAAAGTAATTTTTTTATTTTTGTTTTTGTTCTTTTTTTTTTTATTAAATTTTTTTGTTTTTAAATTGTTTTTTATTTTATTTATTTTTTTCTATACGCTTCTTCAAATACATTATTTTATTTTATTTTATTTCCCTGCTGCAAAATGCAGCTAAACTATTCGATGGTATCACGTGTCTTCTTGTTTTGAGTTAGAGCGTTTATCGGCTCAACTACCTGCTGGTGGTCTGGTTTTGACCGCTAGTTCACCTGTTTCACCTGTTCCAGAAATCATCTTGATATGACCTGTTTTTCCCAAGTCAGGAGGTGAAGACAGGCAAAACTAACAAAAGAAAAGAAACACAAAGACACGAAAAAGTCTCGCGTTCTGGTGATTGCTTCTGGCGTCGTAATCGTTCTCCTACCTCCCCTGTGAGGAGCCTGAACGAGCGGTGAACAATAGATGTCAGCGGCATTATGGGAAACAGATGAGACCTGCCATTGAGCTCTGAATGATTTAATAGCCAAATGAGTTATAAGAGCAAGATAGGAACAAACACTTGATCTATGAGTAATATGGGAGATGATGTACAAAGTTTGGGGTCAGGAAGGTTTCTTGAAAGAAAGAAATTATACTTTTGATCTATTAATGCTGAACGTTTATAATGTTACAAAAGATTCTATTTCAAATAAACGCTGTTCTTTTGAACTTCAGAGAATCCTGAAAAATAAAATGTATCACAAAAATGACATGATAATAATCATAAATGTTTCTTGAGCATCAAATCATCATATTAGAATGATTTCTGAAGGATCATGTGACACTGAAGACTGGAGTAATGATGCTGAAAATTCAGCTTTGATCACAGGAATAAATTACACTTTACTATATATTCACATAGAAAACAGCTGATTTACATTGTAAAAATATTTCACAATTTTTACTGTATTTTTAATGCAGCCTTGGAGAGCAGAAGAGACTTCTTTCAGAAACATAAAGAAATCTTCCGACCCCAAACTTTTGAAGAGTAGTGTACTTGATTAAAACCTTCATAAGTAATCTTCAGATATAATGTTTATATCAGATGATTTGTGGATGTATTTTGTGTTGTGCTTCCTTAAACTCTCTGTTTCAGAGTTGTTGATCTACGGTCGGCCGGTGTACGTCACGCTGATTGCCCGGCGCTCCAGTCGCTTCGCAGGGACACGTTTCCTCAAGCGAGGAGCCAACTGCGAGGTACGCTGTCGCCATGTGCTCTTCTTTAGTATGTTTGTCACGTGCGAGCGTTACCCGTCCAACACAAGCTCTGGTTCTGCTGCTGCTGCTCTTCTGTATTTATCTCTGTGTGTTCAGGTGGGATTATGTAATGTTCGTTTGCTCTAAAGCTGTCTGCCATTAAAGCTTCACAAAGCTTTTACTGCTGTGATGCTTTATGATGGGTGAAGGTACTTTAAAAGTGCAGATTGACAAATTTCACTACAGTCTTAAACTACAGCTCATAAGTAGTTATTTCAATACATACAATTTTTTTTAATGAATAAACCTCAATTAAAGTATTAAAGGGGTGGATCATTGCGATTTCACTTTTTTAACTTTAGTTAGTGTGTAATGTTTCTGCTTGAGATAACAGTATCTGCAAGTTACAGCGCTGAAAGTTCAATGCAAACGGAGATATTGTCTTTTAAAGTTTTGCACAAAGGCTATTACTGAAAGATGAAGCAGTTCCCACTTTAAAAGCAGAAGCTGCTGTTTATGGGCCCATATCTAAACACTTTGACACAAATACACATGGAAATACTTACCATTCAGAAACGTCCTTTAAAAACCGTGCTTGCAGAGGTTCTGCTTGACCCTCTTAATCATTACTGCTATCTGGGTGTGATTCGGACTCAATTTGATAATATAACGCCATTATTTACATTTCCACTGAAGCACATGTAACAACTGAAAATCAGCTAACTAATCGAGTCCATTGCGTATTTCGGAGGAGTGGTATCATAGAATCAGGAAGTCAACCGGCCGTTCAAAATGCATGGAAACAGCGCTGTAGATAAGGTAAAATTATATGAAAATATGCCTGATAAACTGCGCCCCATAAACACAATCAAGCCTAGAAAAAAAAAACAGTGAACCACCCCTTTAAACCAAGTGGATAACATACAATTGTGTACGTCCTTCGTACTGCATGCAAAATCATCTTACTAGACATATTATTGGCAGATATTGATATTTTATGCATTTTATGTCGTATCTGTTTTAAAGATCTCATTGATTTACATTACAAGTTTCAGAATCTCATCTTTTTATCCATGTAATATCAGCATTGCACCACAATTGCATATTTTTTGCTCATTTGAGCAGTTTTTTTCCTCCATATTCTCACTATATATCTTTAAAGCTTGAGATAATTTTATACACTACAGTCAAAAGTTTGGAACAATTACTATTTTAATGTTTTTAACGAAGTCTCTTATCTCATTAGGCTGCTTTATTTCATCATAAATACAGAAAAAACAGTAATATTGTGAAATATTATTCCAATTTAAAATTATGTTTTCTATTTAATATACTTTAAAATGTAATTTTATTTCTGTGATCAAAGCTGAATTTCCAGCATCATTACTCGTCTTCAGTGTCACATGATCCTTCAGAATCATTTCTGATATGATGATTTATTATCAATGTTGGAACAGTTGTCTGCTTACTTATTTTAACCTGTGATATTTTTTTCAGGATTCTTTGAATAAAAGATAAAAAATATCACATTGATTTAAAATAGCAAATCTTTTGTAACAATTACGCTACCCGTTCAAAAGTTTGGGGTAGTCATATTTTTTTTTTTTTCTTTTTTTTGAAAGAAATTAATACTTTTATTCAGCCGGATGTGTTAAATTGTAAAAAAGTGATAGTAAAGAATATTGTTAGAAAAGATTTATATTTTGAATAATGCTGTTCTTTGAACCTTTTATTCATCAAGAATCCTGAAAAAGTATCACAGGTTATAAAAATCTATTAAGCAGCACACTGTTTCCAACATTGATATAATCATCATATTAGAATGATTTCTGAAGGATCATGTGACACGGAGACTGAGTAATGTGCTGAAAATTCAGCTTTGATCACAGAAATACATTATATTTGAAGTATTTAAATAGAAAACCATAATTTTAAATTGTAATAATATTTCACAATATATTGGTTTTTTCTGTATTTATTATGAAATAAATGCAGCCCTTAATGACATAAGAGACTTCGTTCAAAAAATAAAATAGTAATGTTTTCCAAACTTTTGACCGGTAGTGTGTGTGTGTGTGTGTATATATATATATTTATATCTATATATATATATATATATATATATATAATATATATATCAAATATTGTCTACCCATAAACTTCCATTTCAGACAATGGATTTTTCTGATTTCATATGTTAGGCATTGCAGTGTTAATAAGCACTCTAACTTCTAACGGACAGGCGGCAATAATATGAAAACAGTGAGTTTTTCAGCGTACTGCTACTGTACTGTGATGGACTGCATGTGTGTGTTTTTAGGGCGATGTGGCGAACGAGGTGGAGACGGAGCAGATTATCCACGACGCCTCCGTCATGTCGCTCACAGCGGGCAGTTTCTCCTCCTGTGTTCAGGTCAGAGGTTCAGTTCCTCTACACTGGTCCCAGGACATCTCCACCATGATGCCCAAACCGCCCATACGCTGTAAGAACCACTTCCTCTTTATTACGTCTCACTATTCCCGTTTGTTAGCTCAAAACTGTGGGTTGTGTTCCCAAATGACGTACCATACAGTATGGGCCAGATTTAACTTGCATCAGCACAGACTGTCTTTTGTCTTTAATATATACTGATACTATGCACTACACTGTAAAATATAATGTGTTGCTCAATAAAAAACCCTTACGCAAGAGTTTGCATCAATTAATTTAACTTTTTAGCTAACAAACTACATTGAGTTAGAGGAACTTAATAATTTGCAGCATAAACACAAATTTTTAAATTGAATGATTTCATTACCAGCATGTACAAATATAACAACTAAATGTTGGTTAAATGAATAATTAGCTCATCAATATACACAATAACACTTATTCATGTGCCAACTGTTCTGCTGGTAAAAGCCATATATTTGAGCTGACTTGTGGCTTTTTAATGGTTTCCAAGAGTTTGAAGTGGATGGGTCAACAAAAGACATCAGGAAATAATATAACATGCTGTACAACTTATTCAGAGAAATTACACTGACTGTGTAACTACATGAAGCTTTATTTTCAAGCTTTTTATTCTGAACGCTCTGAGCGAGATGATGCATGGTAAACCTTGGTTTTTAATACAGTATAGTGCAGTATAGTAATAGGGGCTTATAGTGTATTTTAATTAGTGCTGTCAAGTGATTTAAATCTAATTAATTACATGATGTGCGATTAATTTGTGATTAACACATCAAATTTGGCTGAGAATAACGTTCAAAAGATAATTTAAGTCATTATTGTGTTAAATGAGAAAGCATCAAATAGACACTAGCTTTAGAAAAAAATAATTTTATTTGTTTCAACAGAATTTACACACTTTTATACGGAAGAGGATTAGGCCAAGCATTAAAATAAAAAAATAAAACCATCTCGAGATTAAAGTTGTTAAATTCGAGAAAAAGCTTGTTAATTTCGAGAAAAAAGTCTAAATAAAATGTTGAGAATAAACTCATTAAATTACGAGAAAAAACTCGTTAATTTAGAGAAAAAGTCGAAATAAAATGTTGAGAATAACTCGTTAAATTACGAAAAAACTCGTTAAATTTCGAGAAAAAAGTCGAGATAAAATGTTGAGAATAAAGTCATTAATTACGAGAAAAAGTCGTTAAATTACGAGAACAAATTCGTTAAATTATGAAAAATGTTGTAAATTTCGAGAATGTTGTTAAATTTTGTTAAATTTAAATTCGAGAAAAAAGTCGAGATAAAATGTGAGAATAAAGTCATTAAATTACGAGAAAAACGTCGTTAAATTACGAGAACAAATTCATTAAATTATGAGAAAAATGTTGTTAAATTTCGAGAATGTTGTTAAATTTTGTTAATTTAAATTTCGAGAAAAAGTCGAGATAAAATGTTGAGAATAAAGTCATTAAATTACGTGAAAAGCGTTAAATTACAAGAACAAATTCATTAAATTATGAGAAAATTTGTTAATTTCGAGAATGTTGTTAAATTTTCGTTAAATTCCAGAAAAAAACTCATTAATTTCGAGAAAAAAGTCGAGATAAAGTTGAGAATAAACTCATTAATTACGAGAAAAAACTTAAAATTGTTCGAGAAAAAAGTCGAGATAAAATGTTGAGAATAAAGTCATTAAATTACGAGAAAAAAAATCGTTAAATTCGAGAACAAATTCGTTAAATTATGAAAAAATTTGTTAAAATTTCGAGAATGTTGTTAAATTTCGTTAAATTCCAAGAAAAAACTCATTAAATTTCGAGAAAAAAGTCGAGATAAAATGTTGAGAATAAAGTCATTAAATTACGAGAAAAAAGTCGTTAAATTACGAGAACAAATTCGTTAAATTATGAGAAAAATGTTGTTAAATTTCGAGAATGTTGTTAAATTTCGTTAAATTCCGAGAAAAAACTCATTAAATTTCGAGAAAAAGTCGAGATAAAATGTTGAGAATAAACTCATTAAATTATGACTTTATTCTCAACATTTTATCTCGACTTTTTTCTCAAAATTTAACAACTTTAATCTCGAGATGGTTTTAATTTTTTATTATTGCTTGGCCCTAATCCTCTTCCGTACTTTTAGGCTTCAACAGCCTTGATTTTATTTTTTCAGAAGTTGAAGTTTCAGAAATGATACTCTAAATAAGAAACGAAAACTGCCAGTAGGTGGCGGTAATTATCTAAATGACTAAGTCATTCATTCATTTAAATGGCTGATTCATTCAGGAATGAAGTAAATGGCTCTCTTTATGAATAAGTCATTGAATCATTGATTCACCCGATTGATTCGGAAACAAAACACCGCTGTGTGTTGCTCGGAGACACACAATAGTTCTGAATCTGGCTTTATAGGTAATATTTTCATTGGAAATATTGAGCAAAAACAGACAATATTGTGTGTAAAATATAGCACAATATTAACTTCTTTATTTATTGAACTGTTGTATAAAATCAATATCCTGTTTGCTATTCGGGATAACTAATCACTCATTACTCGTGTTGATATTGCTTAACTATATCAAAATATAAATATGAGACAATAACGCATACAGATTAACGATTAATCGTTAATTAGAAATTTACGATTTCTGTATTTCGCTTATCCTGCCCAAAAACATCATAAACATTAGAGATAATCTTATATTTTACAAATGTGTACCGTACGCAAACATCTAGTCAGAGCCACAGTTTCCTGTTAATACGGATGGGTTAAATTGAGATTTTTGAGTTGGAGGAACCACAAATTGCCAGATTTCCAATTTAACCTCAAAACAGGTTTTTCAAGTAGTTTGCGAGCATCATTTGCTGCTTACGGTTTTTATATGTATTAGCAGATTTTTTTCTGTTTAATGACATCACCAGGGCCTCTCGAGGATCTCTCATCTTCTCTTGCATTATTTTTTTTCCTGCATGCACTCATCTTGAGACTGCTGAACCCATTTCACCGCTTCTCCTCCAGAGCAATATGACATTTCATATGCACCGCGGCTCAGGCAGACACACGCTGATCCAGCTGCGCGCTCGCTTCTTATCTTAGATTGGTTCCCGCCAGCGTCCTCGACCTCTCCATGTGTGTGTGTTTGCTCGGGTTGGACGTTTCTGCTTCGAACGAGAGATTCCTGTCCAACACAAATTGCGTGTGATGCATCAATGCTTTGAAAGCATTGCAGATTATTATGCAGTTTGTGCCGAATTGAGTTTTCGTTCACTTCTTCTTGCGCTTAAATGATTTAAAATCCCTTTAATGTTTAAATTGGCAAGACTTAAAGGGTTAGTTCACCCAAAAATGAAGTTTCTGTCATTAATTACTCACCCTCATGTCATTCCACACCCGCAAGACCTTCATTCATCTTCAGAACACAAATTAAGATATTTTTGATGAAATCCGAGAGGTATATGACAAAATTGTCATTTTTGGGGGAACTAACACTTTAATAACACATGCAAGTGATTAACTTTAATGATGACGCCCATTCGGGCCACTGATAAATGCGTTAACTGTCCCGACCGTCTTTCATGCTGCCCAGTCCTTATCGTCGATGCCTGAATTCTGAATTATTAAGGTCTTTTAAGACAATTAGATCCGACTGAACTGTTTCTGCTCACTTTTTGGCAAATTGAACTAACTCTATAACTTAGGGCTGTACGATTATGACAAAAATCATAATTGTCGATTATTCCCTTGAAATTGTAACTGTGATTATTAATTACATTTATAACCATTGTTTGAAGCAACTGCATGCCATATTTTTATGTAAAAACAGCAAACAGGCTGAAAACACTCTTCCTGAATTTTTGTTATTGGTTTTCTGTAGCATTAAGCCTCAAATGTCAACTATACATTGTTTCTTCTTTAAAGGTGCCCTAGAACCCTTTTTCACAAGATGTAATACAAGTCTAAGGTGTCCCCTGAATGTGTCTGTGAAGTTTCAGCTCAAAATATTCAATTTTTTAACTGCCTATTTTGGGGCATAATTAGAAATGCGCCGATTCTGTGCGTGTCCCCTTTAAATCGCGCACTCCCCGCCCCCAAGATCGCAACTCTATAATACAGTGCATAAACAAAGTTCACACAGCTAATATAACCCTCAAAATGGATCTTTACAAAGTGTTCGTCATGCAGCATGTCTAATCGCGTAAGTATGGTATTTATTTGGATGTTTACATTTGATTCTGAATGAGTTTGATAGTGCTCCGTGGCTAAAGCTAACATTACACACTGTTGGAGAGATTTATAAAGAATGAAGTTGTGTTTATGAATTATACAGACTGCAAGTGTTTAATAATGAAAATAGCGACGGCTCTCGTCTCCGTGAATACAGTAATAAACGATGGTAACTTTAACCACATTTAACAGTACATTAGCAACATGCTAACGAAACATTTAGAAAGACAATTTACAAATATCACTAAAAATATCATGATATCATGGATCATGTCAGTTATTATGCTCCATCTGCCATTTTTCGCTATTGTTCTTGCTTGCTTACCTAGTCTGATGATTCAGCTGTGCACAGATCCAGACGTTAATACTGGCTGCCCTTGTGTAATGCCTTGAACATGAGCTGGCATATGCAAATATTGGGGGCGTACATATTAATGAGCCCGACTGTTACGTAACAGTCGGTGTTATGTTGAGATTCGCCTGTTTTTCGGAGGTCTTTTAAACAAATGAGATTTATATCTATAAGGAGGAAATAATGGAGTTTGAGACTCACTGTATGTCATTTCCATGTACTGAACTCTAATTATTTAACTATGCCGAGGTAAATTCAATTTTTGATTCTAGGGCACCTTTTAAATAAAAAAAGTAAACATATGAGTGTAATAACAATTGGGGCTTTCACACCATGTTGTTATAGGAAGTGGTTCCCTGAGAACTAATGTTCCTATAGGGCCGTTTTCCTGGTTGCATTCGCACCGCCAGTAGGAACTCTGAAGTGACGTAAACTGCGCTTTTATTTTGACAATTACGATCTGTTAGTTTACGATCTGTCCTGTCTAATACTGTCTAATACAAAGAAAGTATACAGTATATGAAAAAGTATTAGCTTTTGCCGTGTGGTTGATGCTCAGTGTCGCTAACTGAGCAGAAATATGCATTCATGTTTCGCTTTGCTCCACTAAAAGTCGGGCTGGATTTTCTCCTTAGTAAGGTTCAGAGGTCCATCTATCACTGTTTTCCATGTTTGTAGAGTTAATTTGTGGAGTAAATATATAGGCTGTGTATATGGCTCTTTAAAAATGGCGGGTGTTGGTGTTTCGCGTTTGTTCGACCAATCAGCGTACACTTTGGTAGTTCCTTTTTGTGCCGAGTTAGACACTCGGAGGTAGTCGTGATTCGCCTCTCACAACGTCACATGCTCTAAACACACTTCTTAAGCACGCAGAATAATGTAAGCGGATTTTTTTTTGTAATCACGCCATTGAACGATTATGAAATTGTCCGTAATTTCATTCGATTAATCGTGTAGCCCTACTATAACTCCAATCCAGACATAAACAGCATGTTCGTCTTGTTTTTTTTTAATATGTTTGACAGGAACTAGTTTTCTCCTGTGCTTTATATCAAAAATAACACTCAGATACAACCCAAAGCTCTTAATTATGATGAATTATTTGTGATTTTCTTCATTTCCAGACTCATCATCCTCTGCACTTACTCATCTTTCTAATACATTATGCAATTTGCCTGATGCAATGTCCTTCTGTCAGAAGATGATGAGGATTTGTGAAGAATGTTTTCTGTAATTAGGTCAGTTCGATATACTGTAGGTGTAAAACACGGCTCGCACAAAGGGCTTCCGAGATAACATATTGATTTTCAGCTAAACAAAAACTGGAGAAAGGGTGTTACGCAAGGCTCGAGTCTTGGCCCGCTTTCATTGATTGTTTGGTGTGCTGCGAGATGATGAGCCGCGGTTTTTCCCTTTCACCGCAAGTGTGCATCACACTGCCATTTTCACAAGCTTTGTCTGACCTGCTTGAAGGACTTTTCAGTGAACAAGCATTTGATTACGCCGACTTTGAATTTGCTTTGTGTGGCGTTAATGAATCCATGTAAAAGGGAGATTTGTGTATGCCAGAGAACCTCGTTCTCATAACCTACTTCTAGAAGTGTTTTGTGTGTTGTGCTCTAATCTGTTTATAGGTTTGCAACTGGATGGTTTGATTGTGGCAGACTTACGACCCACATAGTGACCCACATTATGACATAAAACCTGTGTAATTATGAGATTAAAAAGTCAAAATTATGACTTTTTATATTCAGTAATGGGATCAAAAGCCAAATAATGACACTGTTGTCTTCTATAGAGCTGCTTTATAGCTGAATTGAATTTCTTTCATAATTGATTAATTTTTTTAACATTGACACAAATGAATAATGACACGTCTTTTGAGAGTTGATTTAGATTTGTCTCATATTTGATGTTTGCATCATTGATTCTGTTATTTTCCTGCTTTGAAACAATCTGTTTTGTATAAAAGCACTATAGAAATAAAGTTGACTTGACTTTTTATCTCATAATCTCATAATTATGACTTAGTATCTCCTAATTTTTGACTTTTTTATGTCATCTTGTGTGGTGGAAATGGGCTTCCATATAATTCCAATAATTCTGTATATTTATTTTGCAATGTTTTAATGTTTTTAAGGCAAACAAATGAGAAAAACGGTGGTTATCGGAAAGGAAATCCCAACTTTTCAATTAAAATAGTCGATTGAATTATTGTTTGGCATCAACTGGTCTTGATTGGAATCAACTGGAATTTTTCAAAAAAATTTAATTTCATTAAATGCTTCATTATGCCATAAAATATATATATAAAAAATCATGTTTATTTTCATGTACACTACCATTGAAAAGTTTAGGGTCGGTATGTTTTTGAAAGAAGTCTTTCCTGCTCACCAAGACTGCATTTATTTGATCAAAAATACAGTAAAAATATTACAATTTAAAATAACTTTTCTGTGTAAATATATATTTTAAAATGGCATTTAGAAGTTGATATGGCAATAAACTCAAATAAAAACAAGCAAAATCAGCTCTTTAATCATGCACATTAACTGAAACAACCTGATTTTTTTTGTGATTTGACTTGAGTAAAGTGTGAACAACTTCTGTAAGTTTCTGCGTTTTCCATTCAAGCAGATTAGAGATGTGACTAGAAACATGACTAGAAATACTTACCATGATGGCCTTCAAGTGAACTACAAAAACAACACTGGTTTCATGTCATCCTCATATAGACCTGTAAGTTGGTTTGTAAATCATTTCTATAAAGACTTAAAATGCTCTTGTTCTCTCGTACAGTGGACCAGGCCGACCCGTACGCTCATGTCGCCGCTCTCCACTTCGATCAGATGCTGCAGAGGTTCGGATCGCCCATCATCATTCTCAACCTCGTCAAGGTGAGACTCCAAGTTCTTCCTCCGAGTTCTTCCAATTGCGAGTTTATATCTCAGAATTGTGACTTTATATCATGCAATTGCGAATTTCTATCTCAGAATTGACTTTATATCATGCAATTGCGAGTTTATATCTCAGAATTGTGACTTTATATCGCGCAATTGCGAGTTTATATCTCAGAATTTTGACTTTATATCATGCAATTGCGAATTTCTATCTCAGAATTGACTTTATATCATGCAATTGCGAGTTTATATCTCAGAATTTTGACTTTATATCATGCAATTGCGAATTGAATGACTTTATATCATGCAATTGCAAGTTTTATCTCAGAATTGTGACTTTATATCAGCATTGCGAGTTTCTATATCAGAATTGTAACTTTATATCACGCAATTGAGTTTATATCAGAATTGTGACTTTATATCATGCAATTGCAAGTTTCTATATCAGAATTGTGACTTTATATCATGCAATTGCGAATTTCTATCTCAGAATTGACTTTATATCATGCAATTGCGAGTTTCTATATCAGAATTGTAACTTTATATCACGCAATTGCGAGTTTATATCTCAGAATTGTGACTTTATATCATGCAATTGCGAGTTTCTATATCAGAATTGTAACTTTATATCACGCAATTGCGAGTTTATATCTCAGAATTGTGACTTTATATCATGCAATTGCGAGTTTCTATATCAGAATTGTCTTTATATCATGCAATTGCGAGTGAATTGTGACTTATATCATGCATTGCAAGTTGAATTGACTTTATATAATTGCAATGCGCTCAGAATTTTGACTTTATCATGCAATTGCGAATTTCTATCTCAGAATTGACTTGCAATTGTGAGTTTATATCTCAGAATTGTGACTTTATATCATGCAATTGCGAATTTCTATCTCAGAATTGACTTTATATCATGCAATTGCGAGTTTATATCTCAGAATTGTGACTTTATATCATGCAATTGCAAGTTTCTATATCAGAATTGTAACTTTATATCACGCAATTGTGAGTTTATATCTCAGAATTGTGACTTTATATCATGCAATTGCGAATTTCTATCTCAGAATTGACTTTATCATGCAATTGCGAGTTTATATCTCAGAATTGTGACTTTATATCATGCAATTGCAAGTTTCTATATCAGAATTGTAACTTTATATCATGCATTGCGAGTGAATTGTGACTTTATATCATCAATTGCAAGTTTCTATATTGTGCAATTGATATCTCAGAATTGTGACTTTATATCATGCAATTGCAAGTTTCTATATCAGAATTGTGACTTTATATCATGCAATTGCGAATTTCTATCTCAGAATTGACTTTATATCATGCAATTGTGAGTTTATATCTCAGAATTTGACTTTATATCATGCATTGACTTTATATGTGAATCTCAGAATTGTGACTTTATATCATGCAATTGCGAATTTCTATCTCAGAATTGACTTTATATCATGCAATTGCGAGTTTATATCTCAGAATTGTGACTTTATATCATGCAATTGCAAGTTTCTATATCAGAATTGTGACTTTATATCGCAATTGTGAGTAATTGTGACTTTATATCATGCATTGCGAATTTCTATCTCAGAATGACTTTATATCATGCAATTGCGAGTTTATATCTCAGAATTGTGACTTTATATCATGCAATTGCAAGTTTCTATATCAGAATTGTGACTTTATATCATGCAATTGTGAGTTTATATCTCAGAATTGTGACTTTATATCATGCAATTGCGAATTTCTATCTCAGAATTGACTTTATATCATGCAATTTTTATCTCTCAGAATTGACTTTATATCATGCAATTGCGAATTGCAGAATTGACTTATATCATGCAATTGCGAATATCTCAGAATTGACTTTATATCATGCAATTGCAAGTTTCTATTCAGAATTGTAACTTTATATCACGCAATTGTGAGTTTATATCTCAGAATTGTGACTTTATATCATGCAATTGCGAATTTCTATCTCAGAATTGACTTTATATCATGCAATTGCGAGTTTATATCTCAGAATTGTGACTTTATATCGCGCAATTGCGATTTATATCTCAGAATTGTGACTTTATATCATGCAATTGCGAGGACTTTAATCATGCAATTGAGTTTCTATATCAGAATTTTGGCAATTGCAATTTGGCATATATTTGAGTTTTCTATCTCAAATTGACTTTAGCAATTGCGAGTTTTATCTCAGAATGTGACTTTATATCATGCAATTGCTTTATATCAGAATCTTTATATCACGCAATTGTGAGTTTATATCTCAGAATTGTGACTTTATATCATGCAATTGCGAATTTCTATCTCAGAATTGACTTTATATCATGCAATTGCGAGTTTATATCTCAGAATTGACTTTATTTGCGAGTTTATATCTCAGAATTGACTTTATATCATGCAATTGCGAGTTTCTATCTCAGAATTGACTTTATATCATGCAATTGCGAGTTGACTTTTATATCATGCAGTTTCTATATCAGAATGGTATTTTATATCTCAGAATTGTGACTTTATATCATGCATTGCTCTTCATTCAGTATGCTAAAGTTTTGGGGTTGGTATGTTTTTAAAATGTTTTCAAAGAAGTCTCTTCTGCTCACCAAAGCTGCATTTATTTGATCAAAAATACAGTAAAAATTGTGAAATATTATTCCAGTGTAAATCAGCTGTTTTCTATGTGAATATATAGTAAAGCGTAATTTATTCCTGTGATCAAAGCTGAATTTTCAGCATCATTACTCCAGTCTTCAGTGTCACATGATCCTTCAGAAATCATTCTAATATGATGATTTGCAGCTCAAGAAACATTTATGATTATTATCAATGTTGAAAACAGTAATTTTTTTGTAAAATATATATATATATTTTTTTTTCAATTATTTGATGAATAGAAAGTTTAAAAGTACAGCATTTATTTGAAATATGATCTTTTATAACATTATAAATGTCTTGACTGTCACTTTTGGTCTATGTAATGCATCATTGCTGACTGAAATCATTAATTTCTTAAAAACTGACCCCAAGCTTTTGTGCTTCACATGAACACTTTTATCTAATGCACTTACTATAAATACACACATGAAGAAATGCACATGCACACTTCTGTTCACAAACAAAAGCCTGATGTTTTTGCGTAAAATCTGCTGTCCGTATTTCCCGTCTCGCTCACGTTGGCTGTCAGGAGGTACAACAGAACAAAGACCCAAACCACCTCAGTCCGGTGTGAACCAGCCACGTGATGTCCGTGTGAAGGCGATGTGCCAAAAAAGATCTGTACAGGCAGAATTTAACACAAAGTTGTGTCTGACATGTTTAAAACACATGTGTGTTTGTGGCTTTGTTTCACATATATTCTCCGTCCAGATAAAAGCATGTGACAAAAGGTCGTTAATGACCCAAATGAGGCGCATTACATGCTAAGAATGCAGTCTAATTAACTCCACACACTCATTTAGCCTGCAGGACCATGTGGTCGTCACACGTGTGTGTGTCAAACACACTCTAAAATGTGTGTTTGTGCGAGTGCATTGAGCTCCAACTGTGTGTGTGTGTTTTCCACTGGCCTCCAGTAGAGAATGTGTGTTGGTGTGGAGGCAGACGGCATTGTGGGCCGCAGGAGAAATCGGACAACCGCAGAACAATTTCTAAGAACGCTGGAGTCATTTAACAGCACGTGCAAATGTGGCCCAAGGATTGAGCGTGTAAACCGCGACGGATCACGTGTGCTTCTGCCCGCCGGCGTGTGCCGCGGACAGATAATGTCTTACTAGTCGTCTTCTTGGATTAGTCATTGTTCCCTATAGAGGAGCAGAAGGACGCTAGGTTTGAGTCATCGTCCACAACAAGTCTACATCCACACTGCTTCGCTGCTCATCTCTGATATTCTCCAGAGATGCAAAATACTGAGTTTATTTACCCTGTAAAGCCTGACATATGAAATAATAGTCAGAATTTTCAGTTTATTGAACCATTAGACAGACTTTTATGGCTAAAAAACTAGGAAAAGTTTTATTCAGAGGCCCAAACTGAGCCAAAATATGCAATTTAGATGGACAAAAGTAAGGTAATGCAAATCAATGAGATCTTTATAACAGATACTGACATAAAATGCATATAAATATCAAAATCTGCCAATAATAAGTCTTAGCAAGATGATATTTAAATTCTAAGATTTATAATCTAGTTTTAAAACATATAGTGCAATGCAATGATGATTGAGAGATAACCTGATGATCATATTTGATACTCATGATTTTTATAATAAATGATGTCTGGATAATCAAGTAAACGGAAGCTGAAATATTACTAACAATATCAAAGATATTCTTATGTTTGCTTGATAAAATCAGTGCAGATTTCACAGCAGAAAGACACGAGAAGCATGAGCTGAAGGAGGACATTTGTACAGTTACACTAAAAGGCTTTTACTTGAGTCTAAACTGTCAATCAGACGACGGAAGATTGCGTGTGATAGCAACGTTTTCACCATTTACAGGCCTTCAAAAGGTGCTTATGACATGTAGGATTTATAGGGTTAATATGCTTTAATATATGATGTGTTTTATTAGACAGAAAGCTATCGTTCAACACGGTTGGTCGTATTGTTTAAATCTGTTTTCTTGATTTACATGTTTTTATCATGCCTCGGATAAGTGGCTGACGTAGCAAAATCAGAAAGAGCTTTGTTTGTAGTAACAGTAATACAATAAATTTTAAAATTAATTGCATGCCATTTAGCAACACAAGTCATCTAGCTTTTAATAATATGACTTTCTAATAATCTTACTGCAATGTGTAACATTATAACATAACTTTCAACACACTTAAAGGGTTAGTTCACACAAAAATGAAATTTCTGTCATTAATTACTCACCCTCATGTCGTTCCACACCCGTAAGACCTTTGTTCATCTTCAGAACACAAATGAAGATATTTTTGATGAAGAAAGTGAGACCTGCATTGACTGCAAGATGCCCAGAAAGGCATATTTAAAACAGTCATGTGACTACAGTGGTTCAACCATAATGTTATGAAGCGACGAGAATACTTTTTGTGCGCCAAAAAGACAGAATGCATTGTAATTGTAATTTTCTAGAAAGTAGCCTATAGGTTATAGGTTACCCAGAATGCAGTTTTTTTATGATATATTACTGTTTCAGTGGAAAATGGTATTTTGCTGTGTAAATTATTATTTTTTTTATTGTTATTGTTTTGAATAAGCGACTTCTAGAGGTGAACCCTACATATTGTGCCTTTTAAGCATGCAATTTTTAAAGGTGCCCTAGAATCAAAAATTGAATTTATCTTGGCATAGTTGAATAACAAGAGTTCAGTACATGGAAAAGACATACATTGAGTTTCAAACCCCATTGCTTCCTCCTTCTTATGTAAATCTCATTTGTTTAAAAGACTTCCGGAAAACACGCGGATCTCAACATAACACTGACTGTTACTGTACGTACGTGTACGTACGAACAGTCATCATTAATATGTATGACCCCAATATTTGCATATGCCAGCCCATGTTCAAGGCATTACACAAGGGCAGCCAGTATTAACGTCTGGATCTGTGCACAGCTGAATCAACAGACTAGGTAAACAAGCAAGAACAATAGCGAAAAATGGCAGATGGAGCGATAATAACTGACATGATCCATGATAACATGACATTTTTAGTGATATTTGTAAATTGTCTTTCTAAATGTTTCGTTAGCATGTTGCTAATGTACTGTTGAATGTGGTTAAAGTTACCATCGTTTCTTACTGTATTCACGCTATTTTCATTTTTAAACACTTGCAGTCTGTATAATGCATAAACACAACTTCATTCTTTATAAATCTCTCCAACAGTGTAGCATTAGCCATTAGCCACGGAGCACAGCCTCAAACTCATTCAGAATCAAACGTAAACATCAAAATAAATACTTTACTCACATAATTCGAAGCATGCATACAGCATGCATAACGAACATCTTGTAAAGATCCATTTGAGGGTTGTATTAGCTGTGTGAACTTTGTAAATGCACTGTAATATAGTCGAGAGCTCGTGTGGCAGGGAGCAGGCGAATTAAAGGGGCGGCGCGCTGCCAAAATCAGTGTATAGTTAATGATGCCCCAAAATAGGCAGTTAAAAAAATTAAATCTATGGGGTATTTTGAGCTGAAACTTCACAGACACATTCAGGGGACACCTTAGACTTATATTACATCTTGTGAAAAAGCATTCTTGGGCACCTTTAAGTAGAAAGACTGAAATAATAGTATTTTGATGTAAAACATACTCAAAAAATCTTTGTTTTATTCATAACTTTGAAAAATAATAATAATAACTTTGGGAGTATTTGCAAATTGTCTGTTGTTCTCAAAGGTTTGCTGCTCTTTTGTTTGCATTAAATTTACTACGTGTTGGAATCAGTGTAATAATTGTTGGTTTGGTGGTTTTGATTTTGTCAGAAACGAGAGAAGAGGAAGCATGAGAAGATACTGAGTGAAGAGCTTTACCCCGCCATCACAAACCTCAACCAGTTTCTCCCGCCGGAGCACGGCATCGAGTACATCGCCTGGGACATGGCCCGATACACCAAGAGGTGCGTACGGCTGTCAGACCGCCATTACATTTCAGGAATTGATATAATGTATGCAACCGTTCAAAAGTTTAGAGTCTGTAAGACCTGCTCACCAAGGTTGCATTTATTTGATCAAAAATACAGTAAAAATTGTGAAATATTTTTACAATGTAAATCAGCT